>OX244272.1:18626672-21126672 GCA_945867215.1 Epinotia demarniana | reverse complement strand
CGTCATGTGAAGTGCTCACTGTTCGACAACTATATACACCATGGACGTGAATAAGCCGAAAGATTTTAACCACGCATTCCTGAGGTCATTAGGAGTAAGAAATGTTATATGAACCCCAACAAAAATTCAGCAAAAAACTAAATTTATTTTTTTGCTTGTTTTGTCGGTTTTTGTAAATAAAACTTGGATAACTATTGCTTTTTTATGGAAATTATCCCTTTTAATAAAACGGTAACGATTATTTTTTCAAAAAAGGTTAAATTTAGTGAGTGGTAGCTGGCACTTTGATATCTGTCAATAGCGACGCAAAACTGGCCAACATCGGTAGCAACGTCGCAATCAAAAGAGCTAAATGCACGTTAGTAATCAAAATAAAAAGTTTACATGAAAATTGATAGTATCCTTAAAACTAAGCCAGCAGTGACTGGGGTTCACATAATATTTTTTGCTCCTAATGACCTAAGGAATGCGTGGTTAAAATCTTTCGGGTTATTCACGTCCACGGTGTATATTAAGCACAATATTAAAACAGCACTCCGCAATCCCGTACAATGCTGAACGCGGTGGAAAAAAGACGAAAAGATATTGTTTTCCTCCAAAATTCACATAGGAAATGTGTATTCTTCTCCAGATTTTACGTTTTTTTGGGTCCGTTCCTTTACAACAGGTTAAATGCCAAGTTAAATCTATACTCCATCTATACAAAATGTAAGAAAACTCTCCGAGATGCTCTTCAAAAAATGTCGTACGAAGACACAGAGAACCTTTATGGGTTTCCTAAAACTATTTTTAAAATCAGTAATTCGTTTGCTAGATATTGGGCTTTAAAGTCCTTATTTTTGTTCGAGTCATCCCCCCCCTTGCCGGCTAAATGGCTACTAATAGGGATGTTAAAAAAATCGTGCTAGTAGTACATATAATAAATGCAAAAATTTTAAAGGAAAACTATCACGAACAAGAAGGCATAATGTGTACTTGGAAAGGTCAATTTTCGTACAAATTCGGCCCACGCAACCGCACCGCACGTCGATGTAACGGCCGCTTTTATTTACGCTAAATTGTAATCAGTCAAAACTAAACCCTTACTTTGTTATTCTAAGTTTAGGTATTTATACTCTGCCTATTCCGATCACTGGTTTCTACACAGTAGAGGAATTTTTATTGTAAAATAGAAGGTAGTTTGGTATATTGATATTTAGTATTTTTTTTTTATTAGTATAAAACACGGTTGACATTTTTCATTTCTTATTATTGTTTTACTTGATTTTTTTTAATAGACTGATATAATTATGCATTAGATTGGCATTTAGTAAATCATTTGATTGATACAAAGACATGATATAAATTCCTCATTATTGTTTTTCTATTAATTTTCTTTTTCTTATTCTTTATTAGTTGCTCTCTGATACTGTTTTCGTTTTTGATGTTTTTTGTATAATTTTGACATTTTTATTTCTAATGCAATGTACATTGTTACTGAATAAATAACTTGACATTAGGTAAAGTGAATCTGATACACTTTGTTTTCTTGGAATTTAGCAGTAAATTATTTGCTGTAAACCATTTCACAACAGTGTTGAGTGCATCATTAATATCATCGAAGTTTTCCTCTTTCCTGTCTACCTTGAAGATAAGCGACGTGTCGTCTGCGAATAACACTATATCATGTTTATCTTGCTGTGATGCTTATCTTGCTAATGACCGGTGTAATCTAAAATTAGACAGTGGCATTTAGGATTCGATAGGGAAATGTGAGAAGTTGCTCCCACGCCTGGTACGTATTTTCTGATACAACCGTTTGTATGGCTGAGGTAAGTTTTTGTGATACCGAAAGGCTTGCACGCATTGCACGATTCTACGAGTGCTATTTTTTAAACAAACTAAGATCACTGAAATATCGGCTGTATGGTCTGGCGTGGAAACTGGAGGGTCAGCGTGGGGGTAGGGTGGTAAGACCGTGCTGATTTTTAAAATACCTGGGTTGGGAGCATAGAGAGCATTGCACTTGATTTTGAGATTCATCAATTTCATCGTTTACACTGAACGATGAACATTATCGCCTGGTTGTGACATACCTTTCATAGATAGACTTAAAAATACGATTAACAAGAAAACAAATGTTATTAGGGCACAAAATAAGCATAAAAATATAAATTAGATCATCTGTCACGTTTTCACGATGGTAAGTAAATAAACATCTCCCGATGACGTTGACAGTCAGTCAGCCAGCAGCGCCTTGGCGTCTGTTTTGACACAACTCTCAGAACTCAACACTTTTCAAATTCATCATTGCCCACATGTAGAGAGGGGTGCTAGTCACACAAATATTTACAGTGCAAGGGCGTAGTGATCGGAGTAGGCGGCGAAAATAATATCAAAATATGGAGCTGTTATGTCAGGTGTGACATTTTAATGTTTTTTTTTGTTTGGTTTTGTTTTTAATTATTTGCTACGCTGACGACACTGTTCTAATTTTTACTGCAAAATCAACAGATGAAGTGTATACGTATGCACAGCACGGACTGAAGTCCGAATATTGTAACTATGAATACTATTGTAAGTATGAATATTGTAACTGTCTTCAGCATCACCCACTAACAATTAACTCGGAAAGGACTAACTTTATAAAGTTTTCCATGTGCAAATCCTTGACGACAAGCAACCATAAGCTCTATGGACACAAGTGTCAGAACTCCACTGGAAGCCGAATTATAATTGACGAGTCTCTCTCATTTAAGTATCATATCGAAGCTTTGTCACAGATTATATAATAGTTCTAGCTTTGTGCAATAGAGTTCGGAAGTTCATATTTGTTATCAAAAAACTTCGCTCGATCGCGGAACCACGTTTAATCAAGCAAGTATATTTTGCTGATGCCAATCGATACTAACATACTGCATTTCTACATGGGGTGGTATAGCCAAAACTACGCTACTTAACCTAGAAAGAGCCCAAAGAGCTGTCCTAAAAGTATCTACATTCCGCTCTTTCCTCACTCACCTTCTCTATGCGTCATGTGAAGTGCTCACTGTTCGACAACTATATACACCATGGACGTGAATAAGCCGAAAGATTTTAACCACGCATTCCTGAGGTCATTAGGAGTAAGAAATGTTATATGAACCCCAACAAAAATTCAGCAAAAAACTAAATTTATTTTTTTGCTTGTTTTGTCGGTTTTTGTAAATAAAACTTGGATAACTATTGCTTTTTTATGGAAATTATCCCTTTTAATAAAACGGTAACGATTATTTTTTCAAAAAAGGTTAAATTTAGTGAGTGGTAGCTGGCACTTTGATATCTGTCAATAGCGACGCAAAACTGGCCAACATCGGTAGCAACGTCGCAATCAAAAGAGCTAAATGCACGTTAGTAATCAAAATAAAAAGTTTACATGAAAATTGATAGTATCCTTAAAACTAAGCCAGCAGTGACTGGGGTTCACATAATATTTTTTGCTCCTAATGACCTAAGGAATGCGTGGTTAAAATCTTTCGGGTTATTCACGTCCACGGTGTATATTAAGCACAATATTAAAACAGCACTCCGCAATCCCGTACAATGCTGAACGCGGTGGAAAAAAGACGAAAAGATATTGTTTTCCTCCAAAATTCACATAGGAAATGTGTATTCTTCTCCAGATTTTACGTTTTTTTGGGTCCGTTCCTTTACAACAGGTTAAATGCCAAGTTAAATCTATACTCCATCTATACAAAATGTAAGAAAACTCTCCGAGATGCTCTTCAAAAAATGTCGTACGAAGACACAGAGAACCTTTATGGGTTTCCTAAAACTATTTTTAAAATCAGTAATTCGTTTGCTAGATATTGGGCTTTAAAGTCCTTATTTTTGTTCGAGTCATCCCCCCCCTTGCCGGCTAAATGGCTACTAATAGGGATGTTAAAAAAATCGTGCTAGTAGTACATATAATAAATGCAAAAATTTTAAAGGAAAACTATCACGAACAAGAAGGCATAATGTGTACTTGGAAAGGTCAATTTTCGTACAAATTCGGCCCACGCAACCGCACCGCACGTCGATGTAACCGCCGCTTTTATTTACGCTAAATTGTAATCAGTCAAAACTAAACCCTTACTTAAGCAAATGATGCAAGTAGTCACAAACAACAAACAGAGACGCAGCTATTTATAATAAAAAGAAAACATGCATTGCAGCCACACATCAGGTTAGGTCATTTCAAGAGCTTTACAGTGCGATAGTCATAGTCATAGTCATAGTTGTTTATTGCACCATGGTAATATACACAGTTGTTACATTATATGGGAGTAGGTATCACATGGACCCTAAAAGGGTATTGCAATCTTATCCTTAAATACTAACATAAGCTTTAGTTAAACATCAAGTTAAAGTATACAATTTAAACAATGCTACATCAAATTTTAATCTAATCTAATGATACATAAACTATTAAGCAACTATTATACTATTATTGTTCACAGAGTATTATCATTAAAGAATTCATCAAATCTATAGTAAGATTTTGTTTTAAGGAATGCTTTTAACTTACTTGCATACATTTTTTCTTTTTCCTCTGACTTTATATAGTTTGGGAGTTTGTTATAGCATTTTACTGCGGCATAGTGGGGGCTCTTTCGAAAAATAGCTAAATTCGGTATTGGAAGTTTCAATTTATATTTGAACCTTTTATTTTCCTGCTTTTGGAATAGGTGCATATTTTTGCGCACAAACATAGCTAATTCTAAAATATATAAGCAAGGCAGAGTGAGTATTCCATGATTACAGAAATGCGGTCTGCAGCTGTCTCTATTACCTATTCGTACCATTATGCGTATACATCTCTTTTGCATCACGAACAAGTCGTGTGCATCGGTACTACTGCCCCACATCATGATTCCATAGCTTAACCATGAATGAGCATAGGCATAATATGCAGAAAGCGCTGTTGATAAATTGGTTGTTTTGCGAATCATGAACAATGCATATGTAAATCGGGATAATTTAGATTTAATATTTAAAATGTGAAACTTCCAGTTCATATGACTGTCGATAGTTAAGCCTAATAGATTGAACTTTTCTACTTCCTCAATTTCTTTATCGTTAAACGCTAGTTTTAATTGCAAAGGAGTTCTTTGGTGCGGATAAAATTGAATTAGTTTAGTTTTATCTGAGTTTATGGACAAATTGTGGTCATACATCCAGAGATTTATTTGGTGTAAGGTTTCTGATAACTTTGCATTAAAATCATCGGTACCATCAAAATCAAAGAGAACAGACACATCGTCTGCAAACAGGGTACATTTCACGTCAAGATCTTTCGGAAGGTCGTTAATATATAATATAAAAAGTAAGCATCCCAGTACACTTCCTTGAGGAATTGAGCCCCTCACTTCTTCAATATCAGATTCGACTAACTGTAATCTATACGATGATGGATTAAAGTACTCAATTCTAACGATCTGCGTACGATTTTCTAGGTAGGATTTAAACCAAGCGTGAGCAACACCCCTGATTCCTGATCCATATAGCTTATTAAGTAAAATCTCGTGCGAAACTTTATCATACGCCTTAGTTAAGTCTAAAAGCAGTCCGACTGCATGGCGTTTTTTGTTAATAGCCTCTAGGACTTCTTGGGAGTATTTACTCACAGCGAGAGCAGTAGACCGTTTTTTCCTAAATCCATATTGATTGTTATCTAATACGAGGTTTTTTTCAAGGAATTTGTAAACTCTATTACACATCGATTTTTCGAATATCTTTGATAAAGTGGGAAGGAGTGCTATAGGTCTATAATTGTTGACGTCGAGATTATTACCTTTTTTATAAATGGGTTTAATTATGGCTACCTTTAGCTGTTCCGGAAAAGTAATAAATAGTGTAATCTTTTGAATAGGTATCTCACTGGGAGTCCTATCCTGGTTGTTCAACCTCTACAATAGGTTACCGACGGAGTTGAAGTTACTTTCTAGTACAAACCTATTCAAAAATAAGCTAAAAGCATTTTTTCTCAGGAAGTGTTTCTACCAGTGATCGGAATAGGCAGAGTATAAATACCTAAACTTAGTAGTACAGAGACAAAAAGTGGAGACTTCCTTACGACTATATTTTTGCGTGACTAAAATCCCGAGAACTTACTGAGTAACTAATATTTTATAAATGGGATAGAAAACAATGTTTTTCGGGTTCAATAGAATCAATAGGCACAAAATAAAACAACCAATAATATAAACGGATTCTTTATTTAATCTCAATTTTCTGTTTCTGTTTCTTTATAAATATTACGTCGTAATACAAATGAAATATCATAGAAACACAGTATAAACCCGTCTGTACTCGATAAAGGATGGTATGAAACTGTATTGTCAACTTATTATTAATGCATAAAAAGGATAGCAGGTAGCAGCAACAAGTGATAACGACATCTGGTTCCCTTTTACACGATAACAATAGGAACCACGAGAAATATAATAGATAAGACTACTATTTTGTCTATCTCTTTCACTTAAACACGAAATGTGAACGAGGATAAAAGAGACAGATTAATTTTAAAAATAGAATAAAATTGCTGATTCTTCTGTAGTCCAAAGAAATATAGAAGTAACAAGAATTTTCTCATCGGTGATTTTCATGAAAAGTAAAAAAAAATAGTGTTGCTGTTACTACTGAATTATTGATACATCCAAGATTCAATTATAGGATTTACTTCTATATAACTTTAATTTTTAATCCGGGAAGTCCCGGAAAAAAAGTTATCGCAAGGAAGTCTCCACTTCATGACTTTGTTATTCTAAGTTTAGGTATTTATACTCTGCCTATTCCGATCACTGGTTTCTACACAGTAGAGGAATTTTTATTGTAAAATAGAAGGTAGTTTGGTATATTGATATTTAGTATTTTTTTTTTATTAGTATAAAACACGGTTGACATTTTTCATTTCTTATTATTGTTTTACTTGATTTTTTTTAATAGACTGATATAATTATGCATTAGATTGGCATTTAGTAAATCATTTGATTGATACAAAGACATGATATAAATTCCTCATTATTGTTTTTCTATTAATTTTCTTTTTCTTATTCTTTATTAGTTGCTCTCTGATACTGTTTTCGTTTTTGATGTTTTTTGTATAATTTTGACATTTTTATTTCTAATGCAATGTACATTGTTACTGAATAAATAACTATGTTCACGTGGCCGAAGATTTTTCCACACCGGCGCGGCGGCAGTTTATTGCCACTATTCATAATCTTGTTACGTGCATGCCTTAATTTGAAGAACGTTGAAAGTTATCGCTCTCCTTAGCGATAAGACCGCATGTTGTCTGCCTTGACTATAATCTTTATTATGTCTATATCGAGTTGTTTTTTAACCGACTTCAAAAAAAGGAGGCGGTTCTCAATTCGGCTGTATTTTTTTTATTGAGGGGTACAATTAATAAATATTTGACAGTAAATATACATAAATACTTGTAGATCAACCATCACCACCACTACCGTCGTACCCCATATACCAATGGCTATAGCAAACTTTTGCAGATAGAGATTCAGAATTCTTGAAAACAAAAAAATACTCATTCAAATACCCTGTACAAACAATCATCACGTCAGCGCCAACCAAGGAGCCCGATATAACTAAAATAAATAAACAAATAATATAATACAAATGTTGAAAAAGTTTAGATCTAGACTAACATAACATAGATAAAAACTTAACATTATCGCACTCCTTAGTTAAGCAAAATCTTAAAATGTAAAGATTACTGTAAGTAAGCAAGTTTGTAAACACCCATTTTTTTTCCTCAAAATTATTAGTGTACCTCCCTCTTTCTTCCACACATCAAAGACGTCAAGCTCGTCTCGCCATCTCCTACGTGGTCTACCGAGACGCCGTATTCGGTTTTGTGGGACCCACTTGGTGGCAACTGTAGCCCACAACGCTTCTGGCATGCGACAGACGTGCCTGATCCAGTCCCATAAAAATATTTTTTTGCTGAAAATAAAGTTTAATTTTTTGAAAATAAAGTTTAAGTGAAAACTTCTTTAGCGGCGTTGAGCCCTTTTCAGGATGGGGAATAATTCTTAAACTCGCGACAGAATTTTGTGACGTGATTTTGGGAGCGACTTGGGACGAGGCTTGGGGGCGGGGGGAAAACGGACGTTTGAGTTCTAATTTGTACTTTATTGTTAACAATATAAGGTCGTAACACTTTTCCGTACTTAAACGCAAATTCCATTTTGTTTTATCAAACTTTTATATTTTGCTGTTAGGCGATTCGAATTCATTCAAAACTGAACACGATTCGTAAGAGTATAAAGGCGTAAAACACTTTTTGCAATTGCATATTCTGCAAATAAAGTAATTTTACCCACGCGTCCTTTACCGTTTTGCTATTGAGTAAATTCGATTAGTTCGAATTTGGACGTTATTCCTTAAGAGATAAAGCTTTGAAAAATATTTGGCAATGGCAAAAACAAATTGGTATTTTATTTCATCCTCTCCTTCATCAATTTTGCTGGGTTAAGTAAATTCGAATAGTTCGAATTTGGACGTTATTCGTAAAGAGATAAAGCTTTGAAAAATATTTGGCAATGGCAAAAACAAAATTAGTATTTTATTTCATCGTCTCCTTCATCAATTTTGCTGAGTTAAGTTGAACTATAGCGTAGGTACTACTAATAAGGTTGGTATTAGATATACATTGGCACACAGGGGGAGGCAGGAGGGGGAGGAGGAAAATTATTCAAGTTTTCACTTCTGCCGGCACTCTCGGAGTGCAACCCGGTCCTTTTTAGGGTTCCGTACCAAAAATGGTAAAAAAGGAACCCTTATGGTGCGACTCCGTCGGTCTGTCTGTCTGTCTGTCTGTCTGTCTGTCACAAAGTGAAATATCTCACGAACTACTTAAGCTATCAATTTGAAATTTGGAACGATTATAAATGAGAGTTATCCGCGTGCATGGAAAATGAAAAATATAAACATTACAATTAAAACATACACATAGTACATTTTAATATACTATGAAAAATTACGAATTTGAGGGGGCAAAAAAAAATTCAACTATTAGGTTAAGTGGGGTATCATTTGAAAGAGGTTGAGTTGCACTTTTCAAAGAAGTTTTCTTTTTTTTCTACATTGGTAAAATTTCGATTTATGAAGGAAAATGTAAAAAAAAATACCATTCCCCCCTTATCTCCGAAGTTACACAAGCGAAAAATTTGAATTTATTACTTGTGATTAAGATAAACGTAAATATCACTGGAAAAGTATAACTTTTTCTGTATCTAGCGTATTTTTTGTTTTGTTTTGATTTTGAGGAGGGGGCAAAAAAAATTCAAATATTAGGTCAAATGGGATATCATATGAAAGGGCTTGAGTTGCACTTTTTGAAATACTTTTTCTTTTTTTACTATATTGGTAAATTTTGATCTATGAAGGAAAATGTAAAAAAAAATACCATTCCCCCATTATCTCCGAAGTTATCAAAGCGAAAAATTTGAAATAATTACTTGTGATTAAGATAAACATAAATATTACTGGAAATGCTTTTTTTACCTGCATCTAGCATATTTTTTGTTTTATTTACAAAAATAATTTTCTAGTTAAGTTTGCAATGTAATTAATTTTATAAGTATTTTTTCGTTTTGAAATTCCTATAAGGAATTTCAAAACGACCGGACCGTCGCGCGCGCGCAGCGGTCTGTGCGGTTGTGTGCGCGAACGGTTATTTACCGATGTGATTTATTTATCGTCAAAATGACGAACGTGCTTAAGTGCAATGCGTGCAATGTTGTTATCGACGAGTTATTGTGTTTTATACAGGATAAACTGTCAGTGACAGACGATAACACCTTAGTGCGTCTTTGTTCTTCTTCATTTAACGCTGAGGAGATCAAAGAATCGAAATGTCTCCTGTTTGACTCCGTGCCATCCGATCAGCGAAAAATAACGCGGAAAAATAGGGGCAAGGAGGTGCGAGACCTGGAGGACATTCTAGCTTTGTTCAGGTCTATTGATTCTGATCATGTTCCTGTGTTCGTGGCACGTAAACTGGACAAATTACCCCCCCTAACCGTTGATCATCTGGACTGTACAAAGTTGTTAAAAGATCTCGCAAAAATACGAAGTGAAATACAGACTGTGAAGGATTCGTATGCAACAATAGATCAACTCGAGGGGATACGGCAGGATGTCAATAATATGAAGTATGCGTCACTGCTCCAAGTACCGTTTAGCGCTGTAAACACTAACGCGGGGCCTGGATGCATGACAGTGGCCCGATAGGGCTATCGCATTGTAGCAGCTCATGCTCAAGGGACGAAATGAGTGCTATCAATATTAACACGTCTACTGAGGCACAAATATCGCCCTCTAAGCGGGCACACAATAATCAGCATGAAAATTCACTACATGACCGTATTGATACGAAAATGTCCAGTGAAAATAATAGTGAGCGGGTAGTGCATGATAGTGAGCGGATAGGGCATGATTTTTCGCCTGTATCTCAGTCGCGCCCAGTGCAAGTTAGAATGTGTAAACAAAGTAGTGTACAACGAGACGAGCAAGTGACCGTTGACCAATCGATTTCGAATATGCAGTGCGCTGCGAAGGTGATTCATAACCACCCTCATGTGCAAAATGATGATGACGATGGCTTTGAAACTGTATCGCATAAGCGTAAGAAACAGAAATACCGTTATGCGGGCAAACGAGGTACTGCTTGTGATTCAAATGATAATATGAGGTTTAGGGCGGCTGAAAAGAGAATTCCCATATTCATCACGAATGTAAATAAACTTTGTGCGGGTTCTGACATAGCAGAATACATCGAGGAGAAAACCCGGGAAACTGTCACCCTTGAAAAACTTAACATTAAAAATCCCTTGCATAATGCGTATAAGTTTTATGTTCCTGAGAGTAAAGTTTCACTTTTCCTGGAAGATGAGTTGTGGCCTAAGGGAATCATATTTAGGAGATTCGTACACTATAAGCAGAGTACTGCGACTAGAAAGTCGGCAGTGAACGGCACACCGAAACTATTAAATGGATAAAGTCGAAGTACAATCATTTCATACAAAAGATGACAACCTCATACGATCTATTAGTTTAGTTAGCTTTAACTGTAAGAACGTAAAGCGGTCGATAGATCATATTCGACAGTTATGCCAGTCGGCGGACATAATCGCGCTACAAGAGACCTGGCTGCGGCCTGATGAACTTCAGTATTTGAGCGACATAGATGGAAGGTTCGGCTATACAGGAACATCGGCGATGGACACCGCGGCCGGCGTGCTGCGGGGGCGGCCGTATGGAGGAGTAGCGCTACTGTGGAACAAGTCTGTGTTTACAAATGTGAGTGTTGTGCATTGTGATAACGCGCGCATATGTGCTATAAAAATAGCGCTGTCACAAAAATCACTGCTTGTTTTTAGTGTGTACATGCCGACGGATAATATAGTGAACCTAGTGGAATTTACGGATTGCTTAAGTCTGGTGAGTGCTACTATTAATAACGAGGATATTCGATCGGCGTATGTACTAGGCGACTTTAATGCTCACCCGGGCGAGCTTTTTTACAACGAAATGTTGGACTTTTGCAATGAACAGGAGTGGACTTGTGCAGACATTGACATTCTAGGATTGAATGCGGACACATATAGTTTTATTAGCGAGGCCAATGGGTCAAAGCGTTGGCTGGACCATGTATTAACAACAAAATGTGCTATGAAAAGTATCGTAAATGTTAGGGTAATGTATGACGTTATGTGGTCGGATCATTTCCCTATAAGTATGAAATGTAACTTAGATATTATTAGCTCTAAATACGTATGTGATAGTCAGCCGACGACTAATAAAGTTATTTGGGGAGATAAAAATTCTGAGCAAATTAGCGTGTACAGTAAAATTTGTCAAGATCAGTTACGTAAAATTGATTTTCCTAGCGAGCTTTACTCGTGTTGTGATCATGTTTGTGGTGATATAAGCCATCATATCATTATTGAAGACTTATATCATAACATTATAAATGTTTTAAGTGACGCCGCGGTTAAGTCCTACTCCGTAAAACATGTGTATAAGAAGAAACCCGTGGCTGGGTGGAATAAATACGTAGATAAAGAGCATAAGGAGGCCAGAGACAAGTTTAAAATTTGGATCTGGTATGGTAAACCTAATTCTGGCGATTGCTATGATGACATGCAAAGAACTCGAGCCATTTTTAAATCTAGGTTAAAATGGTGTCAAAATCACAGTGAACAGTTAAAAATGGATATCTTGGCATCTCATCATGGTAAGTGCGACTTTCGTAGTTTCTGGAAAGCGACTAGGAAGTTGAATGGCAAGGCTTCCTTTCCGGTTAGCGTCGATGGCATTAGCGATCGTAAGTGTATAGCTAATTTGTTTAAAAACCAGTTTTCTGTAGTATCGCCACTAGGGCCATCGCGGTCGCTACTTGATGAGGACCGGAGTGGGCAGGAGATAACCGATAGGTTTACTGCTAAAGATGTGGACAAACTGATTAAATCAATGTCACGAGGCAAGTCTCCTGGCCATGACGGCCTTAGCATAGAACATCTGAAGTATGCAGGCCCACATCTTCCAAGAGTCCTTGCCTTACTTTATAACCTGTGTATAAGTCACACATACTTGCCGAAGGCACTTATGAAAACAGTTGTGGTGCCGATAATAAAAAACAAGAGTGGTGATATCAGTGACAAACATAACTACAGACCCATTTCGCTGGCGACCGTGGTAGCCAAAGTGCTTGATGGTTTGCTTAATTCACAACTTGATAAATACCTAAATATCCATCAAAATCAATTCGGCTTCCGGCCGGGCCTATCAACAGAGACCGCCATTTTGTGTTTAAAGCAAACTATCAAGTACTACACAGACCGTCGTACAGCCATTTATGCATGTTTCCTCGATCTATCCAAAGCGTTCGATCTGGTACATTATGATACTTTATGGCGAAAACTAAAAGCGACAGGCATGCCAACAGAATTATACCATATTTTTAAGTTCTGGTATCATAACCAAATCAACGTGGTGGGATGGGGGAACACATGTTCCGAACCATACAGGTTGGAGTGCGGGGTGAGGCAGGGGGGGATCACCTCACCCAAGCTATTTAACCTTTATGTCAACACATTGATTGAGGAGCTAAGCAGTACCCATGTCGGCTGCCATATTGATGACGTGTGTCTTAATAACATAAGCTACGCGGACGACATGGCGCTGCTTAGCGCCTCACCATGTGGCCTGAAAAAACTGTTAAGCATATGCCAAAATTTCGCGCTCAGTCATGGATTGCTATACAATGTAAAAAAAAGTGAATGCATGGTCTTCCAGGTTAAGGGAAAAGAGTTACCACCTGTGCCACTTATCCGTTTATACGGCACGCAGCTAAATAGGGTTAGCACATTTAAATATCTCGGTCATGTAATAACCTCCGACTTGAAAGACGATGCAGATATCGTACGAGAGCGAAGAGCGTTGTGCGTCAGAGCGAACATGGTGGCTCGCAGGTTTGTTCGTTGCTCCGCAGAGGTTAAGTTAACGCTCTTTAGAGCCTTTTGTACCACCTTCTACACGAGCAGCCTGTGGGTCGACTATACGCAGAAGCAGTACAACGCCCTTCGTGTACAGTACAACAATGCTTTCAGGGTGCTGATGGGGCTGCCCCGTTTCTGTAGTGCGTCGGGGATGTTTGCCGAAGCGAGAGTGGACTGTTTTTACACTATAATGCGGAAACGGTGCACATCTCTGGCGCACAGGGTACGGGATAGCGCTAACGGCATCCTGAGGGCATTGTCGGATAGGTTTGATTGCCAGTATCTGAACCACTGCCACATGATTCATTTACTGGCAAACAAACCTGGCAGACCTATGTATAATTATAGATATTAGTGACTAACAATAGGATAAGATGTTTATTTATTTAATTATTTGTAACTAACACATAATTCATTAATATTTCAATTTAATTAAATAATGTAATATTATAATTTTGTATTAATAATGTAGCTATTATATTGTATATGATCCTTGTTGGTCGAAATAAAGTATATTTGATATATTTGATATAAGACTATAATAGGAATACTCTCTTTCAAAAAATAAAACAAAAATAATAGAGATCGGTTCACGTGATAAACAATAATCGCTGAAAGACCAACATACATACAAGCCGATTGCCCTTGCACGTTAGTACCAAATGGGGCCGATAGATGGCGCTGACCCCATTCGCGCTGTTAAGATTTTTCTAGAATTATTGGGGTTGGGATTGGGACGCGTATATTTATTTTCAATAGCAGGTCAAAAAAAGATCGCGATTCAATTGTCTTGGTGTAAAAGTTACTCGTTGTCTGAAATTGAATTTGGGAAATTAGATTAAAGAATAGGACATTCACTTTACCTTGAGTTAATTGTTAGTTTGTACGGAACCCTCGGTGCGCAAGTCAGACTCGCACTTGACCGGTTTTTTTAATATGATGGTAACGCTGACACTAAAAGCTTACCGCGCTGACTTACCAGTTCATTAAAACCACGATTCTAACGTTCCAGCGCCCTACTTAGGGCGAGACGGTTGTCAGAGAATACTGAGGTAGCTATAATTAGATACAGATGGATCGATATTATCATAAATATACCTGGGCCCATTTCTCAAAACCTGAAGCGGAAAACTCTTTATCTACGCACATATCATTAGTGCTCTAAAATGCGTTCAGACACCGTAGGAAATGACCAGCATTATTGTAACCGATTTTACTATGAGAACTTTCTTGTCTGTGGTAGTAGGTAAAATTTGTACTGTAAATGTTATTACAGTACAGATTTTTGTATCGTTATGAGTTTAAATTTGGAACTGCTGTCAAAACTCAAGCGGGTCTCTATTTTAGTATCCTGGTTTGGTTGGTTTTTGGTTTTTGCTGTTACTTACTACTCCTTATGATATGTGTGTAGATAAAGTAGTTTATGCAACTGTACATAATTAGGCCATAAAACACTCGTGTAATCCTATTATGAAATAAAACGACACTCGAATTTTAAGGCCTCTAATTATAGATCAGTCGCATAAACTATTATTTAGTACTTATAACAACAATCAGTATAATTTCATGGCGTATAATGTTCAAATAGTATTATACATTTTTGATATAACGTTTAATGGCTATGATGTATATTGGATATAAGTATTAGTGGTATCATGTTTTGTAAGATATATATTTATTTTCACACGCACGTTAACTATTTTAACCTAAGCTAGCCGCCAGCGTGTCGACGTCACCCCTTCGCGGGTTGCCTATTTCCGCTCTGAGGGGCACAAGCTAACCCTAAACTAACCTACAAATAATACCATTGTTAGAATTATCAGTGGCTATTATACTATTGTGTGTCAGAGGTTACTCGTCGTCGTACCTACACCAACGTGCCTTAGAGTAAATGTGTAGATTTTACACGTGATTAACCCTTTAAATAATATCGGCAAATCAGGGGCCCATTTCTTAAAAGTTCATAAAAGAAGTTGTAAAGGGATATCCGCTTCACTTTTTTATCTAATATGTTCATTTTCTTGCTTTTCGGCATCCTTCGGGCGTGCCGGGAGAAAGAAAAACGCGTGATTCGAATTTTAATAATTGTTTTTGCAACCCGTTGCGACCTTCTAGCTTCTCCTACCTTCTCCTTCATTTTAGCATCTTTTAATTTATTTCTATAGAAACAATGCAACACACAAAGAGACGAATACGGCACGTTTACTTGCGATATAGGTATTTACGATTTACGTAAGGGTGTGCGCGCGAAGCAGCGTGCGCGTGCGATCAGATGCAAAGGGTGGCAGCCAGCCACTGAATAGTCCCCATCAGATAGATATTAACCGGCATGTACTTGTAGCGATGAAATAAAATAATCGTAAATCGCGGAGAGAGCCACGCCTTCCTCGGCAATGTTCGGGTCAGCTGTGCACAGCTGTGCACATTTGTTTGTTCGTAACCTATAGAGGTTAAGAACAATCGTGCAACCGTTATCACTTAATTAAATAAAAAGGGATAACGTGTTATATACCTAATAATTAAGAATAATTATTAGTGGCAGTAATGGCGCCCGTGAATCTGGTCGGTGTGAATTCGGAGGAATTTAAAGAGTTTTTGAGATCGTTTGATCATGTGTTTTCGGATTGTGATGGTGAGTGTTGATATGCATAATAGGGGTGATGACTAAGTTTTTTTAATGATATCATTCGAACCAGTTTTTGGAGAGGACCAAATGTTTGTATGGGAGTTACTAAAATTAAAGAACATAAATACCCCAAAAAATTGAGACAAAGATTGACCTCGCTGGCGGCAGCGCAAAACGCTCCATACTGAAAGACAGTTAATTATGACGTCACAATAATATTTGTTAGTACAAAGTACATGTATCGTTGTATGGAAAATCAGGTAAATTTTTGTTTCGGTCGCGAAATACTGCATTTAAGTACATAGTTGTGGTACAATTTTGTTTCTATAAAAGCGTAAGGATTCTATTAGTAACTTTAAATTTACTATTAGACAATAAAAAAATGCATATTTTTTCCTAACTTTCAAGTTTCATATTTTTTACGATTTTAATTTTATTTTATAATTTATACTTTATTACGATAATTTTATGGTTTACTATCCATTTAGCATCACTACGTTATCAATTTGAAGATGAGTCATCATGCGTATACTAGTAGTCAAATGATTTTGGAATTTGATCCAATACGGTTAGTGTATAGTTTGTGAATGGAATTATTTTTAATCTAATGTGAAACATTCAACCTCGCGTTTGTAAATGCATGTATGCACTTGTAATATTGTTCGATCCTTTTTGTGGACTAAATATTATTACTTTGTATTTTAAAACGTCAGACTGAAGATGAAAGAAAAAATCCCAGTAGATCCATTGTAGAAACACCGTGGATCCGATTGATGGATCTTACGGCGACGTTAAATACATTCTCGTAATTCCAAATCGATAAAGAGCAAAGCGCCCTTTACCGTTGGTGAATAATAATTGTTGATGTTTTACTTGAAAGAAAAGTTGACTTCAAAGATATATTACAAAAAAATTAGGTTCATAATAAATATCTCGCCCATCGGACCTTAACTTGCGAAGGAATAAGATCTACTAATAGTCAGAGTTGCATGTTGCTGTTGTTTTCAATATTACAAATATACTAAATTAATTTCATTGGATGTATAAATGCCGACAATCCTCTCTTATTTCATCACACTCTCGTAAAATTGTTTTTGGTCAACACAAAAGACTTGGCCACCACTTTGAACAGCGGCTGTGCAGCGGTAGCCTGTACCGCTCTGGTATGACTTATTCTGTAGTTTATTTTGAATGAATATTCCATTACAGGTGTTCTATGGGTTTCACATAAAGAATTGCCGGGAGCCGGCGACTTTTTTCAACTCATGAAAGAAAATGGAAAGACCGTGCATTTTGTGTCCAACAACAGTATCAGGACTAAAGAGGACTATAGATATATGTTTGATAAAGCTAGTGTCCCCGGCGGGTTTGTAAGTATATTAAAACAGGGATTCACACGGATATGTACAGCTGTAGAAGTAACAGCACATCATAGTATTATGCTACAACACAAATATTTATACAATTGAGAAACATAAGTTGAATCTGCATTACGAGTAGAACGGCGGAATATCGTTAGTTTTTTCGCTTTAATGTCAATAAAGATTACGGAAATGTCCTGTAGAGTCATCACGAGGAATACAACACCACATATCAAGAAAAAGTTTCTGTTCTAACCTGTCTGCTTCTTTGCCACCGTCATGGTATTAAAAATATATATTCAGAACGTTGTCGAGATCTCAGAACTACCCAGAGAAAAATTTTCGGAAGTCGATCAAAATGTATTGCCTGAAACGCATAGAAACACACAAATAGCGCGGGCAAAAAGTACAAATTCAATCGCAATCTGATGCATTAGTTTCTGGAATAAACACTTAGTAAGGTAAACGTCCTGATACCTACTCGACGGTGCACTACTGCATTGCATGGACACTTTTTATCAAAGCAGTAAAGGTTAAATTCGAACTAATAGGATTTTTCTTCATTCGCCCATGCCAGACACACAGAAGTACACCTTAGTCTATCTAAATCTAAAGTCTATTTTACAGGAAAAGCTGACAACTCCATCAGTAGCAATGGTCGAATATCTGAAATCAGTACATTTTAACAAGCACGTGTATTGCGTCACGTGTCCAGAAACGAAAAATATGTTGGAGGCGCACGGATTCAAGACAAAATACGGAGTAAGTATTGAGGCGTTAAAATACCATATAAATACTCTTTATGGCACACGCAAATGTAACTGTTACTTTGCTTGTCTGCTACGTATCTGAAAATACTTAGTACTTATTAGCACACATCAAGGTTCGGCCACGACTACGATAAGCGGTGGGATCGGGCGGCCGCGCTTAGATCATAAATAGTCAGTATAACTTTTATGCATAATCTGACAATTCATGGGGTTAATTATAACAAGCCGGAATTCATTGGGTTATGATATGAATGGAAATTATATGGGTACCTTATTGGAATATACATACTTAAATCAACGTTTTGTGTGTAACAAAACCTAATATTTTCATATTTCTCAATAAACTACGTGTAGTCGCTACGCTGCTGGTGCGAACACAACGCTATGAGTAAAGTTGATTCCAATAGGGAATAAACACGTACGCACGATTGAAAACAAACCTTAAGTTTAGTTAATGATGGTAACATATTATTAGTTAACGTCAAGCACTTCAAGCGAATCATGCGCTTCAAGCTAATCAAGCGGTTCATACTTTGTTTAGTGTAGGTATATAAGAAGGGCGCACCAAGTAGACGTATTCATTCATTCTCTAGCGAACTGTCGGATTGTCATCGACTCTGGGTCGAGCTTAAATTCGTAACGTAAACAATAGTAGATACATTATTGTTGTAGGTTCAATATTGTGCGATTGCTTTGCATAGTATTGAACTATTCCACTTTCTATTAGATTTTGGGTTTATTTTAGATGATTTTATTATTATTTCGACCCAAATCAATGTCCTAGTTATGTGGTCAACTTAACGAAGTGCATTTCCCCTGACGGTGACAAGGAGATATACTTCGGGATCCTGTTAGTACTCGTAGTGGGTCCAGGTTTAAGAGAAGCCTGGCACCATCTTTTAAACTACCTAACTATATGGTGTAGCCTATCTTTGATGGGCCTCTTACTTGTATTAAGGTTGGCCACAGACTGAAGCGAGAAGATAGCCATTCCCCATAAGTCGATCGCTAGGATTGTTATCCACTCATTGAGATCTTGTGTGTGCTTAAGGCTTGGTCTTGTATTGAATATATATTAATATTTTATAAAACAGGGCGTGCATTTCACAGAACCTTTAAGTCCACGTACACGTTGTGAAATGTACATTACACAGGCTATATGTTGCATTCTCGGACTAGCCTTCCGAACGTTTTACAGCTTAGATCCCTAAATAGCTTAGAACATATACATCACATAACGTTTATAAAAGTAATGATGGGAGTTTTATCTACAGTAGTTTAGGGTTTAGTGGTAGGTAGGCTTAGGAATAGAGTCAATCACCGTAATAGGGTAGTAAGAATACTATTCTTATGGTTGGATAGTTAGAATGAAGGTTTACCAATCAAATAGCATTTATTTGAAGCTTTCATTACCATTATGAGTAACTGAATAGGAATTAGTTATTGTGTGTGGATCAGTATTATTGTGATAGTATTGAGTTCCGTATATTATTACATATGAAATATTAGAGGTGTGATTGTTATATTCCTAATTGTCATAAAAAAAAAGTATAATAAAAAAATGTATAATAAAAAAAAAAAAAAAATCTAAATCTAAATCTAAATCATCAAGGTTTCATGCTTCCAGTTATGATTAGGAGGATATCAGAATTTGTTTCAGAAATAATGAAATGATTCTAGGCTAATGGCAAGCGGAGCAGTCCATTATGTCTAACATTAAGGTATCGAATTATCATGAGTGGAATATACTCATTATTTATATTTAATTAATGTCAGTTTTATAAATATCTTCGCTATAACAGGATTTATAGGTAGCTAATGAATACATTAGAATCTGTGTATAGGATGGAATAATGCCTTGAAAATGAAAAACAATGAAAAAATTCTCATCAGAAATTAGGTACGAAGCACAGGTAACTTCAATGTATTAGGAATACCTATTAGAAACAATATATAATGCAATAGGTAGGTATGTAATTAGCTAGATGGCCAGACCCCCAGACAGGCGGAAATGGTAGCATAGTATGGATGAAAGAGAATCTTTTATACGATAATACTGAGCCTACTATGGGACTAGGTCGATTTGTGTAAGATTGTCCCCTTATATTTATTTATTATTTATTATTTATTTATTTATAATAATAATAATAAACAATTAGCTGTATAATCTAATTTGATGATATCGTTATAAATTTTGGCAATGTTTTGGTATATAGAGAAACCAAAGCTTTAAATTAAGAAAATGATCACATGTTGAGAAAATAATGACAAAGCTACCGTTACGTTAACCGGCCATCGGGATCTGGTTGGGGTTTATTAACCAAAAACAAATTTAATTTATTACATGGTTAATTTCTTGAACTAGGATACAGTAGGTGAACGTGGGGTTAAGTAGGTAAGGAGGAGTCTTATTTGCTACACATAAAATAATTTAGGTTGCTCGGAGCATAACGTAGACACAAGACGATCTTATTGGCCAAATCAAGTTATTAATATAATTATGTACATATTACATAACGGCTTATTAATCTGGCTTTACTTTATATGGAGTTAGATATATATTAAGTAACAAAGGTGTAAAAACAAGAAAAACATAATATACCTTAAAAAAAAGTAAAATAAAAAACTAAACACTAATTTATAAACTAGGATTAAAATAAGTATAAATAAAAAAATGGCCCATTTCACCTTCTGAGGGCAGCGTGCCCAGAAGGCTGGCAGCATTGCCACGTTGTATGGCAATGCTGATCCGCTGTGCCAGATATGAACCAGCCCTCTGGTCACGCGTCACCTCTAAAAAACGTTTGGAACACTCCTTGAATAGTTCATGGGCTATTAGGTTAATAACGTGTGTATTTTTAATAAAACCTCAAATTGTAACCAGAGGTTGGTGTTAAGTCTAAGAACCGATACTGCAATTTTTTTTTCTTAACCACCATCTTTATTTTCTCCATATAAAATAAGTCAGCTCGTAATGGTTCACTTTTGTCTTACTGACGTGATGTCACAATACATTGTCACATGTGCCCCGATTCTTCCATGTGTCATCATGTCACAGTGTACGCAATACATTGCCACTCGATAAATTTTCAAAAATAAATTACGCTTTGGTAATTAAGACTAACTTAAAGTTTTCTTACAATATCGGTTCATAGCCCTAACACGGGTTACAATTTGAGGTAATATTAAATATACATGCTGTATATATTTAGTTACAATTCTCTGCCAAGAATTGCTACGCGCTAAGCTCGTAGCCGATCCCGTGGTTTCCCCGTATGTAGCGGAAAGCGACTACTGTGTAGGCGGCGTAGGCGTCCGCTAGCCGGGTTTCTGACAGTGAAAAGTGACACAACACAACGCACGGTATTACAAGACAAAGACAAACGAAAAAAATAATCTCTGCCATGTCACCAAATGGGCCGAACTTACATGATGCTGGCTTTGCAGACAGCGCTGGTCTTCCGTTAGGTCCATCCTGTGAGGACACGGGACGTTACACACATATCATATAACAAAATAACTTAAATAAATCATAACATGAAACAATTGAGAGGAAAAATTACAAAGAAAAAAAAACAACATAGTAGCTAAAATTAAAATAACAAGTAAACAACGACATTATGTTAAATATAATAAAATTATCTACCCACACTACAAAACGGTACACCGTCAGTTCTAGCCTTTATTTTGTGCGATCCGTGAACGCATCCATTCTATTGATCGATTGCATTCAAGATTGAAGGTCTTATTATTTCTGACTAGTGTTGGACTGAGTAACAGTTAGGGGGTTAGTTTTAAGGAGTTTGGATTGGGTGAACGAATACTGAGAATTTAATACATGCCAACTGAGACTCCTCGGCCTAACTGCGACGGCGCAGGAGTTGCGGATAGGCCAGCAGGTAGCTTCCGGTAGCATTTGTCATCTCCCCCCGCGCCCCTTTCCCGTAGCTGTCGCAGTCTTGATGCTATTGACCTACAAATTAATATTAATGTTTAAACTTCAGCCAAATGTGGGTCTCGATGACTACACTGACTTCGGCGAGTATCTTATCGACGATCCCGAAATCGGGGCCGTGGCGTTTGACAATGACTTCAAACTGAACCTGCCTAAGATGTACAAAGCAACCACGTACTTGAAGAGGCCTGAAGTGCTCTTTTTGAACGGGCCAACAGACAAATTCACGTCGTTCTCCGGGAAGTTAGCAATGGGTGAGTGGATCCAGGAGCTCATTCTGACATTTACTTTGATATTTCAATCTTATTTTAACTGTTTCGTGCACGCCTTCAATATAATGCAAAACGTACGGATGCTATTATTGGGTCTCTAGTTTATAAATGGTACATTAAGCTCCAAAAATACTGTGAATATGTATATATATTATAAAGGTATTAACAGACGTATTAACAGAATGTATATGACGCAGAAATCCTCTTCTTTTTTTACGCAACTGCCTCAGAAGGAGCGTATTTACGATCAACATTTTGGGTTTTATGCCTACTCGCTTGCTTGCGACAACCACAAATTTCGTAAAATATTCACGTAAAGTTTTGAACGCGCGTTAGGTAGATAGATCAAACTGTAATTTTTCCGCAAAAATGGACATTAAGAGCTAACTAAGGTACGCATTGTTGGCGTTACGTTATCGACCTGCTGGTAAATGTGGCTATCAAGCGAATTATGGGCAGCCTTGATAATAAAAAATGAAATATCAACTTACTTTCTCCGTACAATTTATATATCCAAGTTTAGTTATTTATCTGCGCGGACTGATAATCTCCAGCGAGTCGACGCCACCCCGCTGCGCGGGGTGTCTATTTCTAATCTGAGGGATACAAGGGAACCCTAACCGACCTTAGACAGAGTTCACTTATAACAAGCCATTTTTGTCCGCCTTGGTAATGCACGACCCAATAATCCGCGTCCAAAGTAGTGCTCGGCGCCTCAGTATTTCTATGACCTTTGAAGCGATCTAGTTCATTAAAGGTCAAGTTAATTAAAAAATTCAATCATTAAAAGATGCTTATAGCACGTTGTATATGATTCAGTAATAAAAAACAGAGGTTATATTTATTTTATATAAAAAAACAGGTCATAAAATCGGGCCCCTTTTGGCCCCTAACCTAACCTAACCAAACCCAACCCAAGTTTTTGCTGAATCTGAGACTGAAGTGCAGTTTGAAGGTTCTGTAACTAATGAACGAATAAAAACATTTCAACATCATTTTACTTCGTACATTATTGCTAGATGGCGTATTTTGAGGCGATTTATTCTATCATCATAATCATCGTCAGTCTCCATACACACACAGGCTTCATCTCGTTACTTGTAACATATGTGACTTAAGGACAACTTAATAATGTAGTGGATACATTAACTCTTGATATTTCCCAGGTTTGGGAGACTTTACTGACATTGTCTCAGATTATGTCAAAAGGCAGCCTATTGGCTTAGGCAAGCCATCAAAGGATTTCGGAGAGTTCGCAATGAAATGAGCCGGTGTGACTGATCCGAGCCGAGTGCTGTTCATTGGAGACATGTGAGTTCCATTATATTCATTCGTTTTTGGTTGGATAATTCAAGCTTTCATTTATCCTATCGGTCACTGTTCTTCTTCTTTTATATAATCAGTAACTCGTTTATTACAGTTTTGGTTTAATTTAACGCAGTGAAGTATACTCGACAAATAATTGTGTTTTTTAATATTTGTAAAATATCCATTTTCCTGATCTGTCACATTATTTAATACTAGCTAGCCGCGCGACTTCATCCGCGCATCGCAAAGAACGCAGGCAAACCCGTGTGACAAAATATTACCATGTCCATCCGGAAATTTCATTCTACACAGGTGAAAGTGTTTTTAAAATAAGTTGAGTGGTTCCGGAGATTACATAAAATCTGACAAACTTACTAAGTCTCAATCTCTTTTAGAATTGTTGATTATATTATGTTAGTAGTTATCTATAGGCATAAGTACGTTTGTTTTCACTAAATAAAAGTTAAAGAAAACCACTAAATCGGCAAGCGGCCTTAAATTGGGTTTAGATTTTTTTATTTCATAATATAATATTCCAATATTACCTACATTGAAACTAGCTAAATCTATACGAATTAATATTATGAGCGTCAAATAGAGTAATAGTTGTAATACAATGTCACTTACACACACACTTAATTACTTGTAACTGTATATGCATCATTCAAATACATACATATATTCACGCCTTTATCCCTAAAAGGGGTAGGCAGAGCACATGAAACTTATGTTCCAGCGCCACTTTTAGCATAAATGTGGGTACAAAAAAGATTGACAAAATGTCATTCAAATACAGGTACAATTAATTAATGTCCAGGCAAAAGTTATTATCACAGACAGATCGCCAGATAACAAACTGTTCAGGTCCTAAGAGTAATTGGCATGGCAACACCGGCGGATAGTAATAAAAGTAAATGTCACTTGTCTATAGTACACTATCGTTCAAAGTGGCCGTCAATAGAATTTGCTACTATGTAAACAAACCGCCATATTGAAATTGTCTTTCACTATGGCTGTTTGTTTACAAAGTTAGCAAATTCTATTGACGGCGACTTTAAGTGTTTTTTGCCAGATACATGCCTTCACGATTGATGTTATTGGGGCTTCGGATCCCCGAGGACTCCGACAGCCAGTTTATAAACAAACTAAAAAAACATCTTTTGAAAAATCATACTATTCTTACCAAGAGTTCATGGAGGATAAAGTAGCATAACGATTACTTACCTGTTACTTGTTATTAATATACCTCTAATAAAATAACCACCTGTAGTTGCTATGTAATTAGTAGGTACTTTGTGCATATGAGAATTTGATTTGTGTTAGAATTAAGAATTAGTTTTAGGAACCATCTTTGCAATACCCTGTTCAGAGTCCATGATAAACTATTACTTATTTGTAAAACAATGTACCATGGTGAGCAATAAACGAGTATTATTATTATTATAATGCTTTTTACAGGTTAGAACAAGACGTTCGCCTAGGCAAGAACACTGGCTTCAAAACGATGCTCGTTCTCAGTCATCATACTGAAGAAGAAATAAGAGCGAGTGACATACAGCCTGACTACTATGCCCCTGATTTAGGAAGTCTAGTCCCTAAGTTTAATGAAACATGAATTAAAACAGTGTCAGTGCAGTAGGTAGTAAATTTTATTTTTGTTCTGCACCAATTTAATTATGTAAAAATGGTCTAGAAGATATCTCTCTCAATGGCGATAAACCGTTTTTTGTGTACAGTTTTTCCTTTTGGTGTTCTTATTTTTGGTAAACATAAATATTTGAATTTTATTGTGTTCATCGTAGGGGAAGCTAGACCTTATTAGGATTAGACCAATTTCCTTACGATGTATTCCTTCACCGAAAAGCTAACGGTAACTATTCTGTACGTAAGTTCTGAAAAACTCATTGATACGAGCCGTGATTCTAACCCACGACCGCCGCTTTCAGGCTACCGTAGCTGGGTTTTTTTTAATTTTATTGTGTTGTACTTACGTAATTAATTATAATGTGCTTTTATTAAATAATTATGTACTTAAATACATACGAAAGATTTTTTTTCAAACCTTTTACTTTTAACCAAGTTAACAAGTATTACCTGACAGTGCCAATCGTCTATAGGTCTGTAGCTACTCGCTACATGCTTATGCAGCAAAATCAGTTCACGAGCCGGAGCGACCGGGACGGCCAGTCAGTCTCCCGCGGAATAGCGCAGCTCGCACATCACTCCCTCTCACTAAACAATACGTACTGGTTTACCCTAATTACGAATATTTCATGTGTGTGAGCAAGTGAATAAACTCTGCATCTATATTAACTGCCTAGTTTAATTGAACATTCCAATAACCATTCCCAGGTAGTTAAAGGTAGGAAAGTAACCGTTTCTGTTTGTTCAGTTGGTATTTAATAAAATATACAATAATGGAGTTTTTGAATCAACATTTATAATAGTCATAAAATAGTTTCCTTCGTACTGATAACTTACATACAGATACATTTAATTGACATATGTATACTCACACAATAGAGCGATCCCTTACCATTACCGCTCGGCCACGACTTTGGTCTTAAGCGACCTGCGACCAGCGTTTTATCTGTTCATTGCGCGTGATCCCAACTAACCACAGTGCGTTGCGCATCTCGACCGCGCAATGAACAGATAAAACGCTGGTCGCAGGTCGCTTAAGACAAAGTCGTGGCCGAGCGGGTAGTGTTGGTTAAAATTAAAACATACAGGTCATAAGTTGAATGGATTACGTAGGGCCCCTGAATTGAGGTATCTATTGTGTATCTACACATACATACATACATACACGCTAGTGTTCCCAGAAGAGGTACGCAGAACAAATGAAATTTAGTTTTCAGTGCTGCTCAGATTTCAGATTTCAGATTATTTATTGATAAATGTACATCTCATTTACAAGTCAGAATATAATCATATTAAAAAAAGATTTGGCCTGTGTTAGGGTCAATGATCTTTTTGGAGAAACTCATTTACATTGTAGCACGCAAGGTCAGTAAGCAATGCCTTTAGTTTCTTTGTAAATAAGGCATCACTCTCAGCTGTTTTAATGTGTTCGGGCACACAGTTATATATATGGATCCCGGCAACGCTGAGTGCCGCGCGAGCCTTAGCCAAGCGCCGGCGCGGGGGCTCCAGCAGGTGCCGCCTGCGCGTAGGCCTTTGGGTGGGTTGACCGTAGGTTTTATAGTTATGTAGGTTGCATCGTATGTGTGAACAAGCAGTTAATATGTATACACTTGGTAACGTTAGGTTGTTATGGTGTCTAAATATGTCTCTCGCGGGATGGTCTACTGGTTTACGGTCGATGATTCGCAAGGCTCGCTTTTGAATTCTGAAGACTCTGTCACGGTTGGCAGACATTGCCCACAGATCTACCCCTTGAATTAGAATTGAGTGAAAGTAACCGAAGTAAGCTTTCCTCAAGTTACTGGGAGACAAAGTAGGTGCGAGTCGAGACAGTGCATAGCACGCGGCGGACAACTTGTCGCATACATAGTCAATGTGTGATGACCATGTCAACCCTGAGTCAATTACGAAACCCAGGTACCTAGTTGCTTCTACCTGAGGTACAATGGTGTTGTTGGTGGTTATGTTTAGTGGGCTATGTTTTATTTTTAGACTAAAATGTATAATGTTCGTCTTTTCTACATTTAGTAGCATGCCATTTGCAGAGAACCACTCAGACATATGCAACGTGACAAGGTGTAGCTTAGATTTCAAGGTTGCCACATCATCAGCACTGACTATGATGCACGTATCATCGGCGAAGATCACATACTCCGGCTCGTTACAGGCAGTCGTAATATCATTTACTAAAATCAGAAACAGGTTATTTCCCATAACAGATCCCTGGGGCACGGCGCAGTCACCAATCGGTTCCAGATCCGACCCCGTATTGAGGACATAGGTGCGCTGTTTTCGATTTCCCAGGAACGACGCAATGGCTTTGTGGAAACTGCCTGTAAAGCCGTAGCATGAGAGCTTGGCGAGGAGGAGCGAATGATCAATCATCTCGAAGGCGCGCGACAGGTCGCAGAACACCGCTGCGACCTGTCGCCCGCCCTCCAGGTGCGCGGTCACGCGCGCCACCACCTCGCGCGCCGCGTCCGTGGTCGACCGGCCCGGTTGGTACGCATACTGCTGGCGATTTAGGAGGTTATTTGATACGATATGTTTCATTATTCTATCACTAATCAAGCGTTCAAAGATCTTAGATATTATAGGTATAAGTGATATAGGCCTATAATGTTTCGGCAAGTGCATTTCACCTTTCCCTTTATAAATAGGCTGAACTTTAATTTCTTTCAAAATATCAGGATAAATGCCTGCGTGCATGCAATTGTTAAGTAGCAAAAGGAGCAGAGAAACAACGGTCGGAGGCAAGCTATCTATTGTATGCGTTGACATGTGCTACTAGTAATGATGGTTTATAAACAGATAGAATGTGATATGGCAATGACATGTGGTTTCTACCGAGGTAATATTCACCCCCTATCATTGCGAGTGCAATTAACAAATATTTGCATATGATATTAATAAGTATTCATAGTTCAACTAATTTCGCTAATCTAAATATGTGTTTGAGCTTGTAGTTACATACGCAGGTGTATGATTTGTATACCACTGAAGCACTTCGCTATCTATAGCTAATATTGGTTATACTGTAGCTTTCTCCCGTTACCTCTACTACATTCTGACGCTTCAAGTCGTATTAACTAAGCGTAATCAGAGGTCTACTTTCTTTGGGGGTGACGGATGACGTGCCTCATTTCACAGCACAGATTTCAAAAAATAGTTAAATACAAATATGTACGTTACAGTTACTGAATTTTTATTATTTCTAACGTTACGTTTATATCAAACGGTTACTTCATGAGAATTTCTCCATCTGCAGGACAAGAGGACCCTGGTCAAGTAACTTATTTAATTTTAGTAGCCCGTACTGCCTCTGTGCGTCGGCTTTCAAGCGGTGCTACCCTCAAAATGGTTTTTTATACTACGACGGTGGCAAACAAGCGTACGGCCCGGCCCGCCTGATGGTGAGCGGACACCGCAGCTTATAGACACATGCAACTCCAAAGGACTAACATGGGCGTTGCGGACCCTAGACATAATTGAGGATTCGCCGTGTTAACAGCTGAAGGAACCAATTCCCTCGATCTCAACACAACGCATTCTCGGGTGCTCTGGCGACCTTGCTCACCTCCAGGAACACAGCACAGCTACAGAGCAAGTAGTAGTGTTATTACACTAGCGGTATATACCAAATAATATTTCGTACATAAGTTTCCAAAAACTCATTGGTACGACCCGGGATTCGAACCCACGACCGCCGTTTGACAGCTGTATGCCTCAGGCACTAGACTACCGTAAGCAAAATTAGATTTCTTATTTTAATTCTATTTTAACAGGGCCAGGAGCTCAAGGTTATTAGGAGAGAAAGACGTCATTATTTACATCGTCCACATTGGTAGTCAGGGTTGCACCGCAGGGTTTCCACCACAGATATAGGATATAAGTGCTTTGAGGTTTCCACTATTGGTGTAGGTTGGTATGAGATCATAAGTATGATGATTTGGACGTTTTTTGTCCGTACCCAAAACCTTGGTTAAAGTAGTAGGTTATTGTAGGTTACATAATAGTTATAGTCAGGGCTCGAACAATCCATGCGGATAGCTTAAACCACTCAGGATGATTTCAAAGAGTATTTTCATAAACAATTACCACTTATCTTTTACCGACCTCTTTAATTAAAAGATAACGTCACTTGAAATGACCTGAGTACATCACGTCTTTGACTGACATTGTCAATCAGATAAACAATATTTTTTTAGATTAATACTTTTATTATGAATGATCGTACTTGTTTACCATCGTATCATTTATTTTATTCACGACATCATTCAGTCATCCCTCAAAAATTTTATGGATTTATTCACGACTAGCTGTACCTGCGACTTCGTTTGCATGTTAATGTAGGAGTTAACGCATTTCTTCTCAGGACACATGCAGTTCTAATTTTAACCTATCATGTAAAACTTTCAATAAACCTATATATTTTAGTTGAAATGGCGTTAAAACCTGTCACTCTGATATTTAAATTATTAAGGGACAAAACACGTGTTATTTATCAAAAGGTATTTTAAGTTTTATGAATAATGGGGTAAAAGTTTAGTAGATGTCTGTAGCAATAGATTTAACAGGTAGGACACACGCTGCAGTATTAAATGTTTATTGATCTTCTTTTCTACATATTTTTAACACTGTGTTATGTTATATTATAAAAACGTGGTGGATGACTGAAATGATCTTGAGTTCTTGAGTCACTCCGACTCTCAGGTAAAGATGTGTTTAGGTATTAATAATAGATAATCCTTTCGAGTACCCATTGACCGGTAAGTGTTTACGTGGAACAAAAGATCTCTTTTTAATTTGACAACAGACGGCCAATTTATATTTTCCAAACTATACCTAACCACTAGGTAAGTTCTACAACTATAACGCGAGCCCGAGTCCCTTTCTAATAAAGGAAATCATAAAAAATGTTAAAGCAATATGTTTATTTTTTTCATATTGCAATGTTTCAGATTGCACTATCACATTCTGGCAAATCTTGTGTATGTTCCCGCCCTTGCCAACATAATAATGTGTGTTGCAGGCTTTATAATGGAAGTATTTTCCTGTATATGTTGGCCAATTTCTGTGTCTCTATTGAGGTCTCTCACCCTCAGACCAAACAAACAGAGATTTTGAAAAAAGAACCTCAAACGCATGGAAGAAGTTTTGGTCACTAAAAGAGGTTATGAAGGCAAAGGAAATACCAACAAGACAAAAATTTAGTGTTTTCGACACGTGCATTATACCGGTGATAACTTATGGATACCAAACTTGGGCACTTACAAAAAAACACTATCAGAAACTTGCTACATGTCAAAACCACATGGAAAGGAGCGTCCTAAATATAAAACTTAAAGACCGAGTTAAACTATCCATAATAAAAGCCAAATCAAAGAGCAAAAAAATTGGGGAGATAGTGAAACAACAAAAGTGGCGCTGGACAGGTCACATGATCAGACAAAACCTAGATAAATGGACAAAAGAAGTAGTTGAGTGGTATCCAAGAGGAACTAAAAGGAAAAGAGGAAGACCAATTCTAAGATGTTCAGATGACCTTAAAAGACTGGTGGAGGAGTGTGGCTGCGGGACGCGAGGGATCGCAAGGTGTGGAAATCTTTGGAAGAGGCCTTTGTTGGAGGACAAGTTGAGGTTGTCGATGGAAAATAGTAAAAGAAATGCAGTAAATAATAAGTTTTATATTTTAAAGTAGTATAAGTTTTTGTAAAATTTGTAAACCTCAGCAATAAAGGCTATTTTATATTTTATTTTTTATTTATTTATTGTGGTCTCTATATTGGCTGAATGTCAACTTGAAGCCGCCATACTGACGCGCTTCATAATTAATGTTTCTAAAAGGCCCGTTCTATACTGATTTCATACATACTGTTTATTGCTGATACTGACAAACCAGCGCGGCTATCACAAAACGGCGCGCGAGCTTTCTCGATTTTTCTCCAACTATCCGTCTCTCTCTTATCAGATAACTTAGAAAGAGACATATAGTGCGAGAAAAATCGAGAGAGCTCGCACGCTGTCTTGTGATAGCCGTGCAGTATCGTGACAATTAAATACTCAGCGTGTGATTCAATCTTGCAGAAACTCAAATAGACTTTGGCTGAACGCAAGAACAGCGCTATCGCCATGCCATTAAAAAAAAGGAAGAGACTCAGACTTGACTAGACGTTATTTTGTTGAAAATTGTTGATTATTGAAATTACGCCTCAAGACGAATTTATCGCATATAAGTTTCCATATCAGAATCGTTTATTTTTTTACGCTTTATAATTTAATATGCGTTTTGTGAAGGTCTATCATCACAACACCGGATCGAAATTATTAATATTCGATAGTTATGGCAAGCCCGCCATTTTGACGTCACTGACAGTTGACAGATATGGTGGCTACGATTTCAAGCAGAAAAAAATTAGTAATTGAATGAGATCAAATGTTTCCGAAAATTAATTAATCGTCGCAGTCGGATAAAAACTATCCTAAACGGAAGCTAGAGTAATAATGTGCTTATGAAAAAAGTTACATATTTTTCCGTTCATGGGAATCTGAAATCATCGGGGGACACAAAATTGGTTAGTTTGATACTGGCTGATTCTTTTTTTAATTAAGAGATTTATTATAAGTGAGAGATAATTTTGTGCGATATGTCACATTACGTCATTTTTACGTCATCCACATGAATTGTTCGAACCCTGGTTATAATAGTAATAGTTATATTTTAAATATTGATAATAGTTATATTACCTACTAAGTCTCAGGTTATGTGAGCCCACTGATAAAATTGTCAATTACGTTAATCTAACTCTTGTACGAACGTAAGCGTAACTTTTTTGAACGCTTGTAAAATTCATAAAATTTTTACTCTGCGCCAGTGTATTTGGGTCCTCCAAAATATTTGAATTGGCGTCTCCTTTTGTTGTAAAAAGAGGAGTGAAGATGGGTCTTGAGTAGTTGGTCGTTTACGTAGTAAGTATAAAACACACGGGCTAAATCTTTGGAAAATACACTTGGCAATACATTCACGTATCTTTGGTTAAACATTAACCTTTTATATTAAGGTTTGAATGAAGTTTTATTTCTGCAGCTTCATTTTGATATTATTTAACCAATATAATAATTAGTGTTCGGAGTTTCGGTGGCAAATTTCACACGGTGGATAATGAAGTCGTTTTTATGATTAACTTCTTAAGATTTGAATAAATAAATTATTCATTTACCGAATTGTATAATTGGCGGCAGGTACAAACACTATACTGTCCGACTGTTTAGGTGACATGTTTGTACGTATTTAATAAGTAAAAATTAATAAATTTATTAAACAATGTTTACCTACATGCTTGTGTTATGAGTAGTCCTGTGTTATCGTAGTATAAGTAGGTAATGCTCGCAAGAGAATTTGTAAAAGGAGTATTGTGCAAAATTAATCATGTAATCGTTATTCGTTTAATCAAAAAAATAGTTAGGTGACTCCATTTACCTCTGTGAAATTCGCCACCAAAACCCCTACCACTAATAATAATCACTGTTTAATGAAAACAACACATGTTACAGCTTAAATATAAGATTCATTTGGCTTGGATTATTGCAATGGTATTGATATCAAATAAGTTATCTGCTCGTTTGTAGGCTGTTCAATTAGGTATACATAACTTTAAAAAAAATACGAATTATTTAGAAAATGTAAACTACCTAACCTAACCTAACCAAAGGAGTCCTTGGCGCTCGTTATTGAAGTGAGAAATATCATAATCACATCAATGCCTTGAGTAAAATAGATCCCCTCATTTAACTGAAAATAACTCATATCCCTACCTACACACCACCTATTGCACCATTCAACAGACGATTAAAGTTGGTAGCCCACGCATCCGACATACAGCGTCTTTTATAATACCTGCTACCTGCGATTTCCACACGGCAAATGCAATTTGACGTTCTCGAACCCAATTTAATAATCCTAACGAAAAACACTTTCAACAATTTTCTCCCACTTATTGAGGTTAACTTAAACCTATAGTGTTCATTACTGTTTAGCTATTATAACAAACCGCAAATTCCTGCATAGCACGCGGCTGCCGCGCCCGGCCGCAACCGCCGCCATTGCCACCACAATTCGCGCCCGTACATTCCTCGGGCCGTCCTCTCCTGTCTAATATTTTATGCAAAGTCGAGGCCCTCTGTTCACGTGACAGAGTTCTGTTGTTTGCACAGGAGAGATCAGAAAGGGAATTGCCTCTAAATCCCGCTACCGTGTTCTGAATAACAAAATAAATTATCTACGTAAATTTTAATAGCGATTCTGTTTTTAAATGTTTCGGCGTCGGTATTTTTGGAGTATGGAAATAAGGAAATCGAGTTTGTTCGTAACACTCGATGTCACAAATGTAATGGAATTACCGAATTCAACGAAGTTCTTGATTCCCATTTTGTAGGTATACATGTTTATGCTACTAGAGAAAAGTTGGGACCATAATAGAAACTAGTGGCCCTGTGAATTGTAGAACTCACGAGCCTATCTCATTCACTTTAGTTTTCATTTCTAAAAACTGAATTGACAGTAAATATGTATAAAATTAATGAAACTGCTCACAAAAATTCCCGAATCTTATTTAATTTCTTAGAATCTGTTGAGAAATGTTACCTGTAATGGAGAACAGCTGGACAGTCAGATATACGACAGAATTCTGGCCCAAGCTGAAGCAGAGAACTTCGTTGACTTCACTCACTCGTTCAACTACCAACTAAAACGAGCGTTTTACCCGATCATAAAATAATAATTTTTGTATAAATGTTTGAATGCAGTATAACCTACACAGTGTCTCGGTAGAGCAAATTATGCAATGGCATTGTACTATATAGTATATTGTGCTTTTAAGCGACTTCAAAAAAAAGGAGGAAGTTCTCAATTCGGTTGTATTTTTTTTTCTATGTTTGTTACGAACTCCGTTATTGATGAGCCGATTCGAAAATATTTTTTTGTTTGTATGTTTATGCTTCATTTTTTTCAAAATTCAGTTAGATGATGGGATCCATGAGAAATTGAGGGAACTCCTCAATTTTATTAGGCACGCGTGTAGTGATTTTAGTATTTTCTATTATAAATCGTGTATTTACATCATTTGCTATGGGAAATCAGTTCATGTGGTAAATTGTAAACTTGGCGGAGTACTAAATAGAAGTCGGTTAAAACTTTGTTTTTAAAGTAAATTATAGAAAACACGTATAATTGTATTAACAAGCAGCCGTGGCAGTGGCTACCTGTTTGCGGCGTTTGGGGTTGAGTTGAGACCACATGAACTATTTAAGGGGTGTTCCAAACGCGTGGTAGAGGTGACACATGACCAGAAGGCTTGTTCATATCTGGCAGAGCGGATCAGCATTGCCATACAACGTGGCGATGCTACCATGTTGCCCTCAGAAGGTGATTTGGGACATTTTTTATTTATAATTGTTTTTATCCTAGATTCTAATTTAGTGTTTCGATTTCTACTATAAGCTGTATTATTTTTTTCATACCATACCATTTTCTTGTTTTTACTCCTTTATTATCAATTTTTTCGCTAATACATTTGTATTTAACTTAATCATATATTTCATTCATGAATTCCATCGTCATATTACATTTGTGTTATCCCATCTGGAACACAATTTAAATGAAATGGAATGAAAAGCGAGACTGTTCTGTTTCATTGAGTTTCACGGACCAACTACGACGTCAATTAATAAAATGTACCAATATAAAATAAAAACATTTTAAACTTTGACACAAAGCAATGTATAACCCTTTTGTAACTTTAATATTACAGCGCCTGAAATAACATGAATTTCAAAGTACCTACCTAGTACTTTCCTCGTGTTAAAATTTATAACGTAGTATCACTATATATATTGATAGTAAACCATCATTTTATTACAATAAAGTGTAAATTACGAAATAAAATTAAAATCATAAACAGATTTGAAACTTGACAGTTTAAAAAAAAATTTTAGAACTCTTTTGTCTCTTTACGTGCTATAATTTGTAGTTGGTCCCATATAAACATTTAATTCATTCAGAAAATTGGTTCGAATGGCACCCGGAATAAAAAATGATGTCAGTATACTGCTTTTTGCTTTTCTAAACACACTATCCAAAATTTTATGTGCCTCTGTTTGACTGGTAAATGATGCTAAAATTGGCATTTAGGCCGCCATTTGTAATTTTGTTGTGAAATAGACTGAATAAATAAGAATATAACATCACTCACATGAGTGACCCGTTATGATTCATTAGGTACTCTCGATTATCGTTTGACATGTTTCAAATCGATCCTTGGTTCCTAACCAGTACCCCAGGAAAATTACGTTTTTTTCAAACATAAGTTTATAACAGCGTTTTTTTTGTTTGTTTAATTTTCAAATGTTATTCTAAGATGCCTTATCCAAGAATCCACCAAAATTTCCATCGGGAAGTAAATATATAAAAATAAATGACACATCCATTATGTTTTTTGTGTGATTTCTTTATTATTCTTGAAGAGCTCCTGTAAATTAACCAAAACAAAAAATAAAATATCTATTAATATTTTTCCTCTTTTTTCAGGAATTGGTTAAATATCGTTTTTTTGATGACTAATATTTTGGTGGATTTTGAGTCTACGTAATTACTAAAATGATAATATATCAGTTACACACAAAAATGCTGCTGTGATGAATTATTTCCATATTTCCATTTTTTTCCATACTAATGAAAATAAAGTGCTTGGGCTACAGAACCAATTGTGTTTCTTCCACGGCGAACACTTATTTTTTAACTTTGGTTTTTTAGAGCAAAGATGCCGCGAGTAATATGGGGCCAACTTTGCTCCATTGAACTGTTATGGGGTATTCAACTTTTTGAGACAATTTATAATTTTATTAATTAAGTATGAGAATGATTTATTCTGTTATTATTTTGTAACTATCTTCGAGTAATTATAATATGTCTGAGACCACGGGACTTTAACATTGACTTCGTATCTTTACAGTAGGTGAGTTAGAAGTGAGAGTATGTTTAATATATATACATTGTTTCAGTGCTATTTTCCTGTACAGAACTTTAGTATCATTGACGTGCTAAGCAGTCAAAAAACATAGTTTCTATTCACAGCGACACAATGTTCCGAAAAAAACATAAATGTTTTGTAATTCAGGCTAAAGTAAATGTTATGCCTAGTCAGTAAAATGTTTACAGAATCAACAGGCAGGCAATTTGGGGCCTCACACATGTTATTGTAGAGTTAAATTACTGCTATCGGGCTGTTAACAGTGTAACATGCGGAGGATTAAAATAATACGAGGGATAGCAACGGTCGGAAGACATCAATAATCTTGAAGACATTGGGAGAAAAAACAGATTAATGTTTTTGACTATTGTCATCTCGAGGATCCAGACAAAATCGTAGTTAGAGTGGCTATCTACGACTTTTCCGTTATAAAAGGGAAGGTAATTTAATAATAATATACACACGTATGTTACAAAACGTCTACAACCAAAGGACATAAATACTCGCAAGTTAATCACACGACCACCTGCGCCATAACTCGAACGAGACCCAGTAGAAGTTCCGCCATTAGAGCTGCCCTCTTATAATTCCCCGTAAGTATTGTTTTATTTTACGATCCGGTAACAGTATCGGATTTGGAGGCTTATTGGCTTGGTCCAAAGCAAAGGTGAGAGCGACTACGCCTTGAGAGGACCCAGCCCAGCCATACTTAATCTTTTTAGGGTTCCGTACCAAAAATGGTAACAAAGGAACCCTTATGGTGCGACTCCGTCCGTCTGTCTGTCTGTCACAAAGTGAAATATCGCACGAACTACTCAAGTTATCAACTTGAAACTTGGAATGGTTATAAATGAGAGTTATCCGCGTGCATGGAAAATGAAAAATTTAAATATACATTAAATTTTTCTATAAAAACTTACGAATATGAGGAGGGGGCAAAAAAAAAAACAACTATAGGATCAAGTGGAAGATCATTCGAAAGGGCTTGAGTTGCACTTTTTGAAACAGTTTTTCTTTTTTTTTCTACACGGAAAATTTTGATCTATGAAGGAAAATGTAAAAAAAAATACCATCCCCCCCCTATTATCTCCGAAGTTATTCAAGCGAAAAATTTGAAATAATTACTTGTGATTAAGATAAATATATATATTACGGGAAAAGTTTTTTTTTCTGTATCTAGCATATTTTTTGTTTTATTTTATAAAATCATTTCCTAGTTAGATTTGCAATTTAAACAACTTTATAAGTTTTTTTTGTTTTGAAATTCCTATAAAACTATAAATAGAAGTACTCTCTATCAAATAAAACAATAATAATCGAGATCAGTTCACGTGATAAACGATAATCGCTAAAATACCAACATACATACTAAGCCGATTGCCCTTGCACGTTAGTACCAAATGGGGCCGATAGATGGCGCTGACCCCATTCGTGCTGTTAAGATTTTTCTAGAATTAATAGGGTTGGGATTGGGACGCGTATATTTATTTTCAATAGCAGGTCAAAAAAAGATCGCGATTCAATTGTCTTGGTGTAAAAGTTACTCGTTGTTTGAAATTGAATTCTATTGTGTTTGGTTAAAATAAGTAATTTAATAAATGTATTGGGACTTTTACTTTACCTTGAGTTAATTGTTAGTTTGCACGGCACCCTCGGTGCGCGTGGCAGACTCGCACTTGACCGGTTTTTTTCTAAGAGGGCGGAAAATATATTTACCTTAGGAGCCCCAGGCCACTAAGGTACATATTTATCTTTTTACACCTAGGATCGCATGGTGGATGGCGGGCCACTCGCAATAGCTCGGCGGGCCTTAGATTGAGTAGGTATAGCTGATCTATGCCGGTTCCCAATAATCAATCCACGGATAGTTTTCCTTACTGGCAGTTACATTTTGACAGATTTCCCGTACAAAATGTGTCAAAATGTAACTGTTGGTAAGGAAAACTATCGGTTGATTGATACAATACAATACAATTCAAATATTCTTTATTGTTCACCAGATAAAGTAAAAATAAAATAGAAAAATAGGGGTAAATTAAACGTAAACAATGGTAGACAACAGGCGGTCTTATAGCTAAAAAGCGATCTCTTCCAGACAACCTGACAGATTGATTATTGGGAACCGGCCCTAGGTGTTCTCGTTTTTAAACCCCGAAGCAAACAAGGGGTGTTATAAGTTTAATGTGTATCTGTGGTTGTCTGTGACATCGTACCTCCCAAACGGATGTACAGATGTGAGGGTTTTTTTTAATCGAAAGTCTTGAAGCAAAATCGATGATCGCATTATAAATACTCGGTTCTTGGGCAGGGAATAACTGAAGATACCATTCCCATACTAATCTCTAAAAGCTAATATAGACAGTTCAACTCACATATTTATGGGCGGCTATATAGTTTATGTGCGCGTGAGCTTCTAACTGCCGCTGTGTGCGCATATGTGCCTGTAACGACGCCGTGTTACTGCCACTCAAATCGAAACCTTGCGCGCACACACTTATAGCTGTGCGAAAAGATGAGTTGAACTATCTATCTATATTCGAAGTCCATTGACTTCGTGTCCGCCTCCGCCCCCGCTCTGCACTCGTATCGAGACGTTATTGCGTAATAAATTCATGTGTCGCTTCTGATAGCTTCCCGCCTTCAGGGATATTGTTGAGATTTTTCACCAAATTGGATAATAAATATTAAGTGGCGATGCCGTATTTCCGAAGTGCGAATGCCTTTGGTTCTACTCCGATTTAGGCGACAAAAAACTTCGCAGAAGTTGGGAGCGCTCTGAACTTTGCTCTGAAGCGAAGTTATTCTGCAAAATAAATGCAAAGCACAAAGAGCCTAGTTCACATTACTCCGTTTTAAATACGAGCGCAGTAAAAACGTCCTAACGAGCTATTCATGTTTCCGTTTGTATCTAGAGGTTTCCGTCTGTTCAAAAGGTGACATTACCGCATGAGCGTTCCGGCACAATAGGAGCTGACGAGCATTATTAGCATATCACTAGCTTCGTTACGAATACGACCGCGGACTGGTTCAAACAAAACACTCGCGGCTACTCAAACTTATTCCCAACTAGCAAAAAAGAAAAAAGTACGGTTGGAATTTGGAACGCTGGAGTCTAGGGACCAGTGAATGTGAAGTTTCGTTGAAATGATGGCTTTCGTAATTTAAAATCAGAAGTTTTATCGAGTCCAGTGGAGTTGCGAACTTCTAGTCAAACTACGTTTACGTTTAACTACGTGTATAACGGAGGAATTTTAATATGAAATTTAGAACCTTTATTGGCTACCACGTCTGATAGATTCATTTATTTCAACATACAGCTGCACTTATGCAATTCAATTTTTACAAGTCAATTTTTAGGAGTCTATGTTGTGATCGTCGGTTTTAAACAAAATATAAGTAGCATTTAAATCATCATACAATTCAGGAAGTATTTACGGGTACATGTCAATAACTTACTAAATGAACATGTCATTAAATTTAAAAAATAAGGTCGCCTTTATATGGGTCGTCAATAATCTATGTTTAAATGGTAGGGTGATTGGCAAATGGAGAAGCGGAATTAATTTTTAATCGTCTGAGGTTTGAATGTGTTTTGCATGCCCGCTTCTTCGCGTACTAAACTAACGCGTCAACACAAAATGTGATATGCGAAAGCGATGAATTAACCTCCATTGAGATTACCGGGAAACCAAACAACGCCGGGACACATACTCGTACAACATTGATTCTAGTTCAATACACGTCGGAAGTAAGTTTCATACACAGATAAGTTCGTTGGAAGGAACAATAGGTTGTTAAACTTTTATCAGCGACTCGTCTCGAATTATTAAGTTTGCTGCTTAGAAAATGTTGTGTTCAAGTACTTCAAGTACAGAATTTTTACTGCTTTATTTAACTCCTCCAGAGTAAAATAAAGCAGTATAAAATTTACTGGATCACTAACTACTGACATGAACCCGGGTTTTTGTCTTCATAAAGAAAGTTGTACTTTTCGATTTTAAAGGGTCCGACTCGACGCGCATCTGAAACCGGCTGGTCGATTACATAACGCATTGTACGCGCGTCAGGTAGGTCTTAATGACACTTTTTGTATGAAAAAATGACAGTGGAAGTGTCCCAGCGTTCGTTCAAAACGTTACATGATTACCCCTCTGGTGTTGCAAGCGTCTATAGACTACGGTGAATGGCTTACCATCCCGGGCTTGTATCCGACGACGTGGTACAAATAAACAATTTAGCAAAATGGGTAGAGATTGACATTGCTTCACTATCTTTTTCTCTCTGTTCCTAGCTGTAGGTGGGGTCAGCTTTCCTCTCCAATTCGCTCTATCCTCGACATCGGTTTCGGATAACTTGCAATCTCTTATGTCTCTGAGCACTAAATCCTTTGTTCTGGGTCTGACCCCGGATCTAGGACCAGAGACAGTTGTAGTGCCAATTTACCAACATAGTTGAAATTGCTACACTGAAAAATAAAGCCAACCAGCCAACTTAAGTTGGTTGATTGGTAGACCGTTGTAGCGGCACGATATGGCCCGCTTTCGTATTAGTTTACGAAAGCGGGCCAAAGTAATCCGTCCCCCACAAGAAGTTTATAGCCATACTTTTTGCCTGAGAGTGCCAAGTTAGGTACTAGCGTGCTTGAATTCATCAATTTATTGCAACAATATGCATTTTAATCCCTTACTTATTTGCAATAGGTTAAATTCGCCATTAAGTGGACGATCTTATTATTAATCCATATTGCATGGGTTTTGAGGTTTTGTAGCTGCTAAAAGCTGTCCCGTGCTAATTTTTTTTATAGTTATACGCATTTTTAGTAGCTAAGTTTGACCCATACTGACTGGGGTATAAAGGGTTAGGCAAGTAGGTAGGTACCTACCTACAGACTTTAGAATAATGAGTAAATACTTCAATCGAAAATGCCTATGTCTGGAATAATATGAGTACTTAAAACACAAATACTTTCACATTTACTTTTGCTTTCTATAGAAAGGATTTTCAGGCAAAGCTGAATCATAATACAATTTCCTGTTATAATATTTTTATCAAGTCGACTACGTCCTTACCGTTTCACTTCATATTTCATAGAATTGCTACAAATAATATTAAAATATCCCCTTTTTAGTGTATCGTAGCCAAATCGCAAAAAACGAAACCCTTATAGATTCGTCATGTCTATGTCTATATGCCTATATCACAGGCATTTTACTCGAAAACTATAAGGTGTATTTGAACAAAATTTTGAGGATAGGTGTATTTTGTTAGCCGCTACATAGTTATGTAATTAAATTACTACATAGTTATTAATTATTTTTTTAGGGGTGCCCTCCATACATAAACCTAAAAATAAAAATAAAACATTGCAAGCCCACGTGTGGCACATCAATCGATAGACCACCAAAATAAATATTAGTAAGATTTCTCAGCAATTTTTTTGATTAAGTGAATAGAGTCGGAGATAATCGCCCGAAAGTCACTAAAATTTCCCCCCCTCCCCCCGTCTAATTTTTGAACCGTGTATTTTAAAAATATGAAAAAATCATGGACATGGGGCTTATTAAATTCTTTCAGCGAAAATTTTTTGAACAAGTTTGGTTCAAAGGTTTTCGAGATATTTATTAAAAACTGCCTTCTTTAAAGAAAAGGACGTAAGTGCCCTAAGATTTCAGTAACGATACGACTTTTCAATAGGCACAGAACCCTTGTTGTGCGTGGTCCGACACGCACTTGGCCGCTTTTTAAAATTCTAATACTTAAACCGAAAAATGCAACTATTGTAAAAATTTCAATTCATGCGTGGGTAACGCACGTTAACATTCATTTTTTATCGCGGTAATCTAATAAAGTGGTTGACAATACAACAATATCAATAATATAGTTTGCTTTACAGTAAAACAGAATCCAACGAAGCGTAAATGATGAAACATACATATTTTCATCAAGATATAAATCCTACTTTAAATCGCCCAACAAATTGCCGTTCGCTGTCAACAAATGTAACAGAAGCATCGGCGACACATAAAGATACTGTCAAACTGTCACCCTGTTTGTGTAAACCGGTTTTATGTTTGCCTCCAAACTGTTAACCGGAGATTCGATAATAAAATGTGCGATAAACACTGTTTCAAGACAAGGGAGAAAATTCCAGCAGACAGAAACTAAAGAATATTAATAAATTTTTCATATGCAACATTTCTATCAAGAACATTAATATTTTATTTGGCTGTGATCGTCATAAATGTATGTTTTGTGTATGATATTTACGAGGTTCTCTAAGTCGCCGAAAATTGTATATTACCGATTATCACTTCGCAACCAACTTTTCGCATAATCTCATTTCGCCGAATGATCATGTGTCATCTTATCAAAATATATATATATAATATCTTTTATTTACCAACCTCACGGTTACCAGCTGAATGCTTGGCCTTTTTTTCATAAAGTCACTTTTCAGAATGCCACCTTTCGTGTAGCAGAATAGTTCAATTTGACTAATATACAATTCGTAGTATAACGCTTACCAAATGTTTTATTTAGTAAAGTTTCATTTAGTAACAATATGTAACATATTTATTAAGTGGGTAAGCGCAACCGTCCACTTGTTTTTATGACAATGAAGGTACCTGAGGGAATCGCATCATTGGAGATAAGTGTTTACATCATTACTTTTGGACTGTTACTCGGTGGAAAGTATGTATGTATGTTTTTTTTTTTAAACAAACATCAGTCAATTATTTTAACCTTATCAGCGTGTCGACGTCGCCTATTTCTGCTCTAAGGGACACAAGCTAACCCTAACCTAACCTATACGAATAATACCACTGTTACGATTATTTGTTATTTTTTTACTGCGGGGGGCTTCGCCCCCGAACCCCCTTTGTGGGTGGCTTCGCCCCCCATCCCCCCTAACATCCTTATAACTTATATACACGTTGAATAAAAGTCTGACTATGTTATGCTGTCTTTTTCTTTGAAGTAAGAAGTTGGCTAGTGTAAGAATAGGGATCCGGAAGTGTCAGTGAGTTGGATAGTTGTACGGAAGTTGTCTGAATACCTAGAAGTTAATAATTTATTGAGTTGAAAACGAGTCGTTTTCCATTTCTTAATACCGAAGAAGGTGAAAAGATTTTTTCGAACAACTTTCTTCCAAGGCCCAGTTTGTCATGATAGGCTCAGTGCGGCATCAGTAAACTATCAGTCGTCAGTGTCAAGTTTCCTTACCGCGCGGAACCGACGTGTTACCTACAATACTACTGCACAATGTATGTAGTACAGACTGCTATAATTGTACCTAAAATCTGGCTGACAAAAGTTAGCTTTCGGTAAAGTATTTAACAAATGTTTATAAATAAATAAATATTTTGGGGACCATCTTACACAAAGCGACCTAGTGCCAAACTAAGCAAAGCTTGTACTATGGGTACTAGACGACGATATACATACTTATATAGATAAAGATACTTAAAACATAGAAAACATCCATGACTCAGTAACAAGTATTCGTGCTCTTCACACAAATACATGCCCTTACCGGGATTCGAACCCGGGACCTCCAGCTTCGTAGGCACGGTCACTACCAACTAAGCCAACCGGTTTAGCCTAGTGGGTAGTGACGCTGCCTACGAAGCTGAAGGTCCTGGGTTCGAATCCCGGTAAGGGCAAATATTTGTGTGATGAGCATGAATATTTGTTTCTGAGTCATGGATGTTTTCTATGTATTTAAGTATTTCTATCTATTATATATATCGTCGTCTAGTACCCATAACACAAGCCTTATTGAGCTTACTATGGGACTACCTCGATTTGTGTAAGATTGTCCCCTTATATTTATTTAAAAAAAAAAAAAGCTACCAAGGTCGTCAAGCCGCATACAGATTACATTCCAAAAAAAAACGGTAAAAAATGAGGAAGTAGCCATATTTATTTTAAATTCTTGGAAAAAAACGTTATGCGTTGTCTGTGGCAACACTCCCAAATGGAACCACACACTTTTGAACGGTTTTATAAGCAATCGGACGTTTTGTTCGTTGAGATGATTGTTAGCTACGCACTATGTTTGTATTATCGGTGGCGTCTGAATACGGGTGTAGGACCAAATTTATCATTACTCCAAAAGAAAGAAGGCAATAATTACATGACTAGTGACGAAAATGCCATTCAGATATCTCAAAGAAATAAGCTAGAACAGTTTTAATATTGCTCGTTAGAGAGAGAAAACGCTCGCAGTTCGTGACGTCACTATCTGCGAATGTCATAGTAAATGACAATCGTTTCATATGAAGGTGCGTTTTGTGGAAAAGCGACAGACCCCCTCTTGAAATTTGGACACATAACTTTGTGATGGTGATGGTTTAACCTATTGCCTCGCTTTTTTCTCCACTAGATTACATTTTTAATCCTTCGTCAAGAAAATGCAAGATTTTTTTATTTATTATTTTATTTTGTGTCTACACCCCTATTGTTTAATGTTTGTAGATTATAATCACTAAAGTAAAATATGATAGCTTTGAAAACTGTTTCTGTTGCTATTGCAAGGATACTTAACCGCGTTGTACAAATTATGACAATTGGAACGGATGCTTATGACAGGGTCCTTTTTACTGCTCCCATCTGGGATTTCATTCGTATCGTGTTTACAAGTTAACATAATGGAAACAAACAAACAAAGTAGGTACTTACAAAACAAACTCTTAAGTTATGAAAAATTTACTGTGAGTAGCATATACTTTCCTAAAGCATTATTATTAATACTGGCTTCTGCCCACGACTCCGATACTCCGTACTCCGATCCGCGTGGAACTCGGTTATATCGTGGCTCCATACAAACTTTCACCCCCCATTTCACCCCCTGAGGAGATGATTTCTGGGAAAAAAACTATCCTATGTCCTTCCCCAGGACTCAATCTATCTCTATACCAAATTTCATCCAAATCCAGTTTAAGGGTGAAGAGTTAACAGACAGACAGACACACTTTCGCATTTATAATATTAGTATGGATTATTATCCGTGTGCTTTATACAAAAAAGACGTGGAATGAGACCAAAGTAGGCCATGACGAAAACTGAATATATATTTATGTATTTTTAAGAGCGAGGCCTTTACCTGAGAGGGGTTCCTGATATATTCTACCACATCTAATAAAAATAATAATAATAATAATTATAATTATATATATATATATATATATATATATATATATATATATATATATATATATATAAAAATAGAATAAGTTAAACATACCTATATTTAAAAGAGCACAAAATAAAAAAAAGAAGGGAAATAAAAGGCTTTTTATTTTATTTAAGAGAGAGACTAATATATAATTTAAGAAGAGACAGATTTATAACTAAGTAGAAAGTAACTGTTACTATACTCGTCGCTAGCTAGCTCAGCATACGATTTTCAACGAAGAAGGAAAACCGCATCTCTCGAATTCCGCAATAACCAAAACAAATCACAATTCATCCTGCATTCACGCAACTTCGCCTCAACCACAATAAAACCGTCGGAGTCTTAATAATTTATAAAACTGCGTACACGTAAAAAGGGTAAACGTAAATTCTTGGCCATAGAGTTGTGGTCATGGACCGTCGTTGCCGGGAATATACGATCGACCCTTCTCAGTCGCTAGGTTGTGATGTTACCACTTGTAAGAATATTCTATTAACACGCTGTGGAGACGCGTCTTTATTACCTTAGTGTATAAAGGTACTAATACATTTAAACTGAATATTTCTGTTGTATAATTTTCGGACTAAAAAGCGGGAAGCATCAATTTAAAAAAAATGTTCCACAGGTCGATCACGTAACGCATAGGACGTACGTTAGGTAGATCTATGTCAATTTTTATATGGAATAATTACAATTTAAATAAAAACGTTACGTGCCTACCCCTCTGATTTGGATGAGAGTTAAACTTCCTATTTTGAAAATAAGAACCTCAAAGTTCCATACGATTCGCATTGCATTTTCCTCGCAAAGATGAGGTGAAAAGAGGAGCTTGTATGAAAGTGTATTAATAAATTCCATAAAGGCGGAGCCTCGGAAATACTTATTACATTTATAACTATCGTAACTAGACACAGGAACTAACTCTTAATTACGAAGTCTAATTTACAAACAACTTAAGAAAGAGCCGGCTCTGACACCGGGAAAAATTAAAAAAGTTATACTAACTGCCAGGTGCTCCCAGGATGTTCCGTTCCAGTATTTCCGACATCTTTTTATTAAAAGCTTTTATTTAACTTGTACTGTTCGTATGCATGTAAGTAAGTTACTGAGGGCCTACCGCGAAACGAAAACGGATTTCGTTTCGCGGTAGCCCCTCTGTACGTCAAACTCAGTAATCCATTTTTCAGTCACTTGCTGTTATCCGATTAGGCTATAGCTTGTATAGTTATAGGTAGGGTCGGTAGAGTAAAAGACGTGCTAACAGTTCAACGGTCTGTATTAAAGTGAAACCAGTACACTGAGGTTCAGAGTGAACGATTGAATGGAATGATTGAGTGAACGAATGACAGATTGTACTTACATGATAAACGAAGGAAAGATAGACTTGGATTTTTGTATAATACCAACAGTTTGGATCACAATGAAATATTATGGTAGCATCCAGCTGATCCGATGATGGGGACAGAAGGTGGTCATGGGAATTCAGGACTTAAACGACTTAGTTGAGTTTGAATAAGCAAATTTTGACGGTATACAGAAAAGTAGTCGCCAATAAAAGACTATACTTTGGTATACTCTTGCTTGCCAGAATTGCATTTGCCCGAATTTTATCTGCCATAATATTCAACTGCCATTAAGTTGTTTTCTATAATTTTGTATGCCATACTCATTGTTTACCATATTAATTATATGCCAGAATCTTTGTTTTCCATAATATCAATATCAATAAGCTCATTTTCCATAATCATTGTAATCCATAACTATCACATGCCATAATGTCATTTGCCATCCATCTCAACATCCATAATATTCATATGTAATAATGTGGGTACGTATTGCAGTGCCTAAAATGAAAAAAAATACCTCGAACCTATCTGCGATCCAGGACGGTTTTGCCACTAAGTAAAAATAAACTTTTCTCTGAGATTACCCAATGCCAAGATAGTGGTGTATCATAGGCAGTAGAGAACAGGGGCTTAGTGGCAATACCGACTCGGATCGCGGATAGGTTAGAAGACGGAAGCGGGAGCTTTGCTCCCGCTTTCGTCTTCGAGGTTATTTTTTTTATAAAAGAGCGGAAACACTAACAAATTAACAAAGATGAATCCGAATGCATGTTTAGTATGGCGTTTAAAAATTCTATTAAACAATATTATTGCGAACAATAATCTGGAAAACAATACGTATGGCATTCGTATCATTATGACATCCAATATTCGGGTAAACAAGAGTATGTCAATTAACTATTATGGTAAACGAAACATTCGGGCAAATGAAATTCGGGCAAGCGAAGTTCGAGCAAATGATTATTATAGTATGTGAATATCGGGCAAACAATAGACAACCCTATACTTTACTTTGTTGATGAATCGTTATGTTGCAATGGGATGATTCATACAAAAATAAGTAGGTTTTTTTATCTTTAGACGACGGACATAGCAAGAGCCCTACCTTTTTTAAGGTGTTAAACCACGGTAACATAAATAATGTCGTAGGTTGCAGGTTTATGCTGCCCGAGTAGACGGCTGGGGATATAAGGCTGTGGCGAGTATAAAATTTCACGTTGCCCCGTATTTCTTTGTAATTAGCAACTTATGTCATAGGTAAATAAGGCGAACGTACATTCAGTAATTTATATTCATTTCCATTTTCATTTAATTTAGACGTAATCATTTCAGTCCCCCAGCACGTCTGGAATAATCATATTGCTGTATGCAAATGTTTGTTTATTGAACTCGCAATGAATGCGGCGAAATTAATGTGTTTTAGCCTCAGTTTAGCGGCTTCAGAGTACGTAATATTATTTAAATTTATGAGTAGAATTAATTTTAACCAGATACGAATATGTTTGTTTATAAACTACACGAATTGCTTTGCCCTTGGCGATGTTTATTGCAATATCATCATCATCATCAGCTTATACAGGCCTTCCCCAAAGAGTGCCAAAGAGACCGGTCCCGCGTCACCCGCATCCCGCGGACTCCCACGACCTTAACCAGGTCATCAGTCCACCTTGTAAGGGGCCCTTACAAGAGTAGCGAGAATTATGCGAGAAGCCCTTACTAAGGGCATCTCCCATCACCTACGCTGCTGCTTCCGTAACGTGGTCGCCATATAAAAGCTTGTAACATAAAGGTCGAGCTAATAAAAGCGTGTTAAAAAGGAACTAATTTCCTTATTATTAGCTTTATCGCTAATGATGGTATAGATGATTTGGACGTTATCCAAATCATCTATACCATCATTAGCGATAAAGCTAATGCGTTATAAGTTTGTCACGTTATCCACGTTAATCACTTTTATTAAAGTGGATAACGGCAATGATTTTATATTGAACTAGGAAAAAAATATGTTTGGTTATGGCGCTCCGCTGGACGCTGCCGCGTCTGTAGGAGTGCAGTTCACCTAACAACCTAACCGTCATTGCCCCGGGGGGGTCAGGCTAGGGTATTAACGAGGACAAGAGCAAGTTTGTCAGCATATAAATCAAGCAGACAGTCGAGAAATTAGAACTTAACTTTCTGAAAAAAAAAAACTTAGTTTAAAAAAAAACCTTTATACACCTTTGCAGGGCAAGTCTCATCTCATGAATGAGTGAAATGGACCGTATTCCCCACGCTTGTTTAATACGGGATGAGGACTTCGCAAAAACCATTGCAGTTTTCGAAACCGGCTCAATAATGCGAGCAAGAAACTCAAAACCAGTAATACGCTCCGAAAGGTCCCTCAGTAAGGTCAGGAGTACCCGCAACCGACGAGCCTGTATGAGGAGATGTATATGGATGTGATCGAAGCGAAAGAAGTATGTAAGGACCGTAGTATTTGGCGTTCCTTAGTATCTGCCTACCCCAATGGGATACGGGCGTGAGTATATGTATGTGTATGTATGTAGGTCCCTCATAAATCCAAACTCTCATTCATGAAAGGATGAAAGGTTCTTTTGGTATTCAAAAATTAAATACATGAAATCCATATAAAATAGAAATTTATTTAAAACACAACTTTATCTAAAGATACAATGTTAACAAGGGCGCTTTATAATATATCTATACATAAAATCGGTTTATCTTGAACCGATTTTAGTTACATTTCTGTTCTATATTTCTTACAGACTTTACTTATTCTATGACAGTAGTTTTTCTACTAGTTACATTAACAACAATCGCATAAAACTCAAAGCAGTAGTTGAAATAAAGAAATATAACACAGTGAAAATTAAGTACTTTCCGCCAAACCCTTACTCTGATTGCTAACCTTCATAAATGTCAGTTTTGTATGGGAAAATGACAGTTGAGTTGGCCTAATGTGCGTTTGAAACGTTACGTGTTACCCCTCAGGTTTAATAAATATTCACTTTACAGTTGCGTACTGCGCGGTATTTTTGAGTGGAAAACGGTTCAATGCTCAAAATAATCCCTAAATACACTTGTTTTACAATCAACATACTAGGTTAGTTTAGCACCACTAATTTACAATTCATTATGTTCGAACTACATGTTAAACGTGACGAAAAAAAAAAAATTAGCGGCCAAATATCGCACACGTCTGTATTGCTGTAAGAGGAAGGATATGTTACGATATCTTCGAATGATACCGCATCGCCTCCGGACTACCAAATGCATCAAGGCCTACATCGGCCAATTAAACTAAACCAATTGCTACAGGTACACCATAGGTACAGTATGATTTCACTTTTCACTAAACTTAGGAACCAAACTTCCTAGATTAGGGGCATAGAAGTCAGGCTGTGTATCACTCGCTCTCATTTCTTCTTCAGTGTGATGAGTGAGCACGAGCATCGTTTTGAAGCCGGTGTTCTTTCCAAGGCCTACGTCTTGAGCTATCCTATAAAACACATTTTAAGGTTAGCAACTAATAACAAAAGACTTTTAACTTCTTTCCAGAATGTATCTTTCAGAATCTATCAAACGTGCGTATATGTAGTGTGAAATTTGATTTAAATGAAACTTCAACTTTATATCCAATATAACTCAGAAAAGATTATTTAGCTTATTAAAACTTGTCTAAAACTAGGTAAGTGTTCAAAAAACTAATAACCTGTCATCGTTATTGTAATCGCCTTTGACAGCTTAGATAAGAACCGCAATGGTACTAAAACGTCGACCAGCGACTGTTAAAATGACCGAGCGCTCGAATGATTCAAAGAACGAATCAATCAGTATGGATCAATACTTAAAAACTTCCAATCTTAGAGGCGAGCAAAAAGTGTCAACTATTATGCATTAACGTGTCGAACAATGGGACCATTTCTTAAAATGGAATAAAACTCACATATCTCCAATAAACAACACTCTGCTTGGTTCAGTGACACCGGCTCTTTTCATTGCGAACTCCCCAAAATCCTTTGACGGCTTACCCAAGCCGATGGGCTGCCTCTTAACAATGTCTGACACTAAGTCAGCTGGCCACTGTGTACCTAAAATAACAAGAATGAATAATGCAGAATGTATGTATGCCCCTTACCTTTCCTCGTATATTCCGAGGCATTTTTTTTTCTAACCAGCCAAGAATTTTTTGCTATGAAATTCATGCTGGCGTTGTCCTAATTATCGCCCTCCCATGGAACTTTTACCTCTTTTAACACCCTTTGGCTAAATATCACATGAAAGTTTTGTAACTCAGTACATGTTTGCCATTACTGAATTGATCTCAGAAAGACCGGGGATAAAGGAATGATTTCCGAAGTATATGCTTCTAGGGGGTCAGACTGTGTCCGTACCCATCTAATTTTATAAAGAGGAAGGCATCCCTTAGTAACAAAATTTGGTTACACCGTCCTTTAACTTACCCAGGGCTAACCTCTCGCCCATCGGGACGTACTTGTCCGTCGGCCCGTTGAGAAAGAGCACCTCTGCCCTCTTCAAGTACGTACTAGCCTTGTACATCTTCGGCAGATTCGCTTTGTAGTCACTGTCAAACGCCACGGCCCCGATATCGGGATCGTCGATAAGGTACTCGGCGAACTCGGCGAAGCTATCGTGACCCACATCTGGCTGAAGTTTAATGTTAATTACAGTGGTCTTTATTGTATTACAAGTTTCGAGATAACTTGACAAAGAACCTGGCGGGAGGGACGTTAATGATGGTCAGCCTATATTAGCTGGCGAGAATAGTTAGTTTGATAATTGACATTGAAACTCGCCGTTTATGGTGCAATATTATTTATGGCTTGGGTACGGGGATCATATAACCATAGATTAACTGTTTTTGTATGCATTTACGATGCCATGGACAGTCAACCAGATAAACAATATACACAATATGTTAAACTTATAAAAGACCCCTCGGTTGCGTCAGGAGTAAATGAGCGCTAGTTCGAAAAACTAAATTACAGACAAACGATATGACATATAGTTATACTAAGCAGAAGCATTCTGCTAAGTAAACTCAAAATTCCGATGAAACATGGCGAACAAACAAAAAATGTTTACTTTTAGAATTTAAAATGGCCCATTTATTTAAACCTTTCAATACTTACTCCGTATTTAGTCTTGAATCCATTTGTTTCAAACATCTTTATCGTTTCTGGACATGTGACGCAGTACACGTGTTTGTTAAAATTAACTGATTTTAGATATTCAACCATTGCTACTGACGGAATTGTCAGGTTTTCCTGTAATATACATGTACAGTTTTATTTTAAGATCGTCAGTAAGAGTAATTTTACAAAAACGAGTTTATCGGACTCCATATGCTGAGGCTTTGATGATTCGACCCTGAAAAATTCTTACCGACTGACACACAAAGGTTTTCATCACATTTATATCTACAGAGATTATTACGCTTACTGACAATCGTCCATTTTGTCACTTTTAACGTAAAGCGTATAAAGCAAATAATCTTTGACATTTTGTCGTATGTAGTTGAAAATAAATATTATTAAACATATTTCATACAGACACATCATTTCACTAAATAATTGTTGACATAATTAATTGAAATGTTGTGTAGCTGCTGGTGTTTTCCCTTTAAATATTGCGTATTAATCGGGCTATTGAGTTCTTAGTGAAAAGTTAACAATCGGAAACACAGATAGCCAGTTAGTTTTGGGCTTATAAAATTAGTTAACACAGCAAGTGAAGTTAAATCTCCTTCTTCTAAAACTGCTACGTTGTATTGAAAAATATTTACATTTTCTCTTTTTTAATTAACTATACTTACAAAACCACCAGGTATTCCAGCTTTATCAAACATAGTCGTATAGTCTTCTTTACATCTGATACTGTTGTTGGATACAAAATGCACTGTCTTTCCATTTTTTTTCATAAGTTTGAAAAAGTCGCCGACTCCCGGCAACTCCTTCTGCGATATCCATAAAACTCCTGCGACGGAAACAAAAACTGAGTAAAAAAAATCATAAAGCCTTTCAATGTTAAATACGAAGTAACTTAATTTTTGTACTATATTTTGTACAATAATTATACTGAAGATCTGATGAATTAATCACATTTTTGGAAGTAATTGATATAAGTATCTACTTACACTTAGGTACTAAACATATTGGAAAAGATCATCTGTTATGATCAAACCTTTTATAAAATCAAACCATAAATAAATGCGTGACGACCTCCTTAGTTACAGTACCCTCCAAAATAAATACTTAAATGAATAAAAAATAATAGATAATAATGTCACTCGAATGCAATAAGATTGTTTTCTATTTTCAAGTCAAACAATATACTATATTTAGAAAGTCAAGGCCGCAACGATCAACAAACGTTAAATATTTCATTCATAAACCTGATCAACAACTAAAAGAGATGTTCAGCTATTTATTAATTCTTTCTGCATTGGAACAGAGTCTTAAATCGTCTGAACAATCAGCACTTACCATCACAATCTGAGAACACATGATCGAACGAGTTCAAAAACTTTTTAAATCCCTTCGAGTTTTCACCGAGCAGATTCACGGTTGCCATTATTAGCAATTTATTACACTTATTAAGTAACACGGTATTATTAAGTAGAAATTTCCCTAGCACGTGTGCTCATAACCTCAATGCGTTCTGAAATGCGTTGCCAACACAGCTGATGGGAATATAACAAAAGTTTGACGGTTCGTCTCCATTGACTGACGTCATTTACACGCGGCACGAACCGATTAGTTGGAAATCTTGAGCTCTAGAGCTGCACTTAAAACTGCAATTCTAATTATAGTTGAGTACCTATTATCGTGAATTTCTAAATAGAAAATTGCCAATGACGAAGATACTGGGCAGATACTCTGGCGGATTACCTGCGTTGATAATATCAAAGACAATTCACCAATTTAAAGTACTTGATAAAAGTAGACTCATATTTTAAACTTCTTTTTACGTTACTCAGAGGCTTATAACAGTAATCGCAAAAGCCAGTGACCGAAATATTATTCAAACAGAATAACCAAAGTATATTCAGAAATATTCATGACCTTAAAATAACATAATGAATATAATTATAATATTTAGAAACCAAATTGGTGTTACACCAATAAGAATTTTAATGATTGTATTCATGACCTCTTAAACGATACTCTTGTGAACACCATTAAAATGATTTCAAGCAATTTTCCACACAATCCGACTGTCAGTCATGTCGTTGTATAATGGGCATGTCGAAATGAATCCAAACGAGTCGTATCGATCGGTGGCATCAAGTTGCCATGGAGACCGCCTTGCGTCAGCCGGCCGGCTTCGAACAATGCCTCAGCTATGATTCACAAGTTGTTTAATTTCACCATTATATCTTGAACCCCATCCCTAACAATTGCGTGTAAGCGAAAAACTAGTGGGTCGGTAAGCGTTACGAATTAGGGCCCAGGGTTACACCCGAAAACTTGCCTGAACCAGTGAAGGCGGGTCTCCGCTAACGCACATTTTCTAAAAATGCCAGTGTCAAAGTATGCAAGAGGTGAGTGATGACTGATGAGAATCAGGTCGTGAAACTCGTGAATAGTTTAGCTTCTTTAAGCTTTATAAAATGAACAGCTGATGAAAACTATGTTTGATGACGTGCCGATTTCGTAAGTATTTTGGTATTTTGCTTTTTCTGTTCAGTTAAAATTCAGTAAGTATTCATTGAAATGATAATTACGAAGATTCTACACGTCGGCACTTACTGAAATTGTAATTATGAACTCCACACGGAAATCTTGTGATCATCATAATATCTTGTTTCTAATAACCATCGGTCAATATATCATTTCGAACCAACGTCTAAGTGCTAGAACAGTTGGGTTGTACGTACAGAAGTCTAGTATTTGTTGGACATTCTAAATAGAATGAGGAAGTTGATGATTATTGCCATTGGCCTTTAATTAGACTTGGTGATTGTCTATTCAGTAATCGGTTCCAGTCAAGGCGTATTTAGTTGAAATGACAGCCATGGAATATTTTCAAGGACAGTCATGGCAAGGTAACGAAAATGGAATGTTTAAAATATCAGCGAAGTTTAAAAAAATACGGGAAACTAGCCCATTGTATTGGTATATTTAGGTTAGTTTCCCTTGTAATATAATAAGCATGAACAAAATACTTTAATTGACAAACGTATGTCGAGCATTCAATAAAAGTTTTGAAGTATTATAATCTTATTTCAACAGTCATTATCAGTAATAGTAGGTAATAGTGATATGTATGTAATCAATCAATCAAATATTTATTTGCATAAAATACGGTATAAGTGGATGTCATGGTATTACGAATAGTGTCATGTATTAAGCCGGTGTAGGCGTGCAAATATTCAAATCACTCAAATTAATCTTACATAATTATTTACATTATACATAATTATACTATTGTTTACATTTATATTACATGTCAAAAAGAAGAAATAGTCTATATAATCACAGTTAATTCAATTTTAGGTCTATAATTAAACAATCTTATATGTCTCCAAAAATAATCTTATATACTATAAAAACATTTATCCAGCAGCCAGCTATTCAACTTAGATTTGAATAGATTACCCTCTAACTTCTTTAATTCCTCGGGCAGACGGTTGAAGATGGCAATACACATGTGTAATGTACTTATATATATTATATTTTATTGTATTTATGTTAGTATATGCGTATGCATATATTTATTAGTTATATTAAGAAATGTTATTTTAATGGTAATAATATCACCTATCCTTCTCATTTGTTTTTCTTGGTCGACTGCCCGCACCTTTAAACTTTTCTGTTTAGCCCTGCGTTTGACTGGTAGAGAATGCCTTAAGGCATTAAGTCCGCTTTTTGTCAGTGCAATAACGTTTAAATAAATAAATGAACTTTATCATAAGCAGTAATTCTAGCCAACTGAAGTCATAATACATTGTTTTTACGATACAAACTTCACAGTTGTAAATTAAAATTAATAATTCTTTACATTTTCTTTTATTCTTTTGAACTTCTTTCTCGTACTACTCATAGCAAATATGATATACGACTTGTCTTCCTAGAATAGTAGGTCCTAGGTAGACACGTCGTACAGCCAGAATTAAAACTAATAATTTCGAGAAGCCGAGGCACAGAATAGATAACAGTACAAGTACAGAAGGGACACTCTTTTGATCTTTACAAAAGGCGCTTTTTTCTCAGCCAAAACATGAAGATTTATGGGCCTCATCGCTACAAGTACATGCTGGTTCCCCAACGTTGGGGCACCGGCATGTACTTGTAGCGATGAACGTAAATCGCGTAGTGTCCCGCGCCTGGCCGAGATCTCAATTAATAAAAGGAGTGAGCGATATAAAAGGCCAGGTCGAGTTGGGAGCTCCATAGTAAAAATTAAGTATGTTGGTTTAGTTTGGTGTACGAAGTCTTAACTCCAACATTAAACTCGACGAATGTAAAAATGTTATTTTGTACGACACAGTAGCCTAGTTAATAGTTGGTAGTGGCCCTGCCTACAAATTTAAAGGTGTTAGAATCCCGGTTAGGGTATTTTATCTGTGTCATAGATGTTTTCTATGTATTTAAGTAATTATTTATGTATAAGTTTGTATCAAACTCATGGATGGATGAAAGAAGATTAACGAAGAAAGTGTATAATAATAATTATTAAAAGAGTGGAAGTGCAAGTTGGAAGGGGAAAACCTAGGCGAACTTTCTCCGATCAAATTGGAGAAATTTAACAAAAGGCCAGGTCAAAAGTACCCTAAACCGACGAGCATGTATGAGAAATATTATGAAAGTGAGAGTGGTTTACCAGGATCGTAGAAAATGGAGATCCGTGATCTCTGCCTACCCCTCTGGGAATGAGGCGTGATTATATGTATGTATGTATGTAAGTTTGTATCATCATCTATTTGTACCCATAGTAAAGTCTATTCACCCTTACGTGTCTTATCATGTAAACAAACACTTTTCAAAGACATTAAAATGTTGAATACATAAAATAACTCGCAAAGTATTGAAATCAACTCAATTCAATCCACTGAAAAATATAATTTATAATAAGATCTTCTTCAATAATAGAACGAACGAATAACATTAAAGATATCTGACATAACGTAGTCTAGATTGTCTATGAATCACACTTCATATATTTATCGTCATCTCCAATCACTATTCATTGTGTATGATCATATTTGACGTCATTTTTGTTTACATGACCTACACTTAGGAATGAATAAACTTTGCAAGCTTTGCTTAGTTTGGGCCTAGGTCAATATGTGATAGATTGTCACTAAATATTTATTTATTTAATTTGTTTACATCCTTGAAACCTAAATAGCAGTGCGTAACACAGTTATATAGGAATTTCCTCCCGCAAACTTCCCAGGTTCAGAATGAACTTCTTGCCTTGGTTTTCTCGAGAGCACACCAGTGGGGTTCTTGAAGGAAGAGATGTACAGGTTTTGAAAGGGTCAGCATGGACGTCCTTTGGAGTTGCAGCGGCCATAGGACCACAGTAACGGTTTACAATCAAGCGTAAGCTTGTTTGCCTCGAACTTGTATTTCATATTTATGTCACATAAACTTGATTCCAGTTCAACTTAAGGGCTTTACTATATTTTACCCAACAGCAAACTTGTGCGTACACATTGCTCCCTTGACTTGCCTACCCCAAAACATGATATTTTCAGTACACCCCTAGGGAGCACTTCAATTTTCTTCGTTATACTCCTAAATATCTCTTTGCACAATGTGTCTCTCGTGAATTTTCAATGTTTTCCAAATGGTATTGGATGGGAAACTTTATAAGGGACTTGTTTTTATGTTGTGTTCGGCCGTTTTATTTATTGATGTTCTCAATTTTAAGTAATTTAGGTAGTTGATCCAGTTTATTTGGAAGTTGGTTGCTATTTAGTAGGTAGTTAAACTACTTTAAGTTAGGTATGGGTTACCTGGCTCATGTTTCGAGCAGCGCGTAGCAGGGGAAGTACCTTACAGACAGACGACCACTACTAAACTCGACGACAAACAACGTGATTAACATGTGTTTCTTTTTTTGTATTCCAAAGCGAGCAGTTAGAGATACACATACACATTGTTACACAAGGTAATGTGATTCCATCAAAGCGGGGTCCTTTTTTAGGGTTCTGTAGTCAACAAGGAACCCTTATAGTTTCGCCATGTCCGTCCTCGGATTAGCTCAGTACCCATTACTACTAGAAAACTGTAATTCGGCATGGGTATATAAATCAATCACGCCGAGAAAACAGTAGGTGCAATAAAATCTTGAAACAAAGGCGAGCAAAAAGCAAATTCATCTAATACTCAAATCAAATACTTGTGTGTAGTGCGTTACATACGTACGAGTATATGAGAACTGTCAAAAGCCAAACATTTTCTAAATTCGAAACGGAAAGTTACTCGGATATGGGTGAAGTTTCTTGCATTTCATGGCCCATTGGGGCCGGTCGCGGGTGAGCGCCCACTGCCCCAATCGAGATAAACTCATTACGAGATTGGTTGTAGAATAAGAATACGTCCGTTTTCAGGATAAACAGATATCATTATTAACATTAACCTTGAGAGTTGTCGATCTGGAACGCGGTCAAGTTAGGTAGGTACCTAAATGTAATTTTGTATTAAGAAGGCACCGAGTTTCTGCCGCGAATTGATTTTAGGTATTCAATGCGCTCCGTGCATGTGTGCGTGAGGCACACAGGCAAGAGCAGTGTTGGGCGTAATTAAGTACTTTTTGTAATTTAATTACAAATTACACAATTATTAATTCAATTACGTTAATTCAATTGAATGTAATTAAAATTTCATGTAATTGAAATTACTTGTAATTGGTAATTGCAATTACATGTAATTTGTAATTGCAATTACTTTTTGCTCAATTACTTTTAACTGGAACTTCGATATCTCTCTAACGACACATGTTAGAAAAAAGTTTACTTGACAGTTTGTGCTTATTTTTGCGCGTTTTTTATAGTGAACTAAAAAAAAATATTGTTTCGTCCAAAATTATATAAGTCCTTAAATAGATTCGTTCGACCATTGTGGTTGAGCATAACGATGAAAAGAGCGATTTTGGGAAAAAAGTTATGTAACGTTTTGTGCTTGTTTTTAATCATTGTTTTCGATAGAAAAAAACAAAAACCAAAAACTAAGAAAAAAAATTTTATGGTAATTTCACTGTCCTAGATAGCACCGCCGTCTAACACATCGAGTATATCGTTGAAAGAAGCGATTTTGGGGAAAACTTTATATGACATTTTGTGACGCTTATTAAGCATTGCTTTCGATAGAATAAAAATAAAACCATAAACTATGAAAAACATTTTTGATGGAAATTTCTCTTGTCCTTGAGAATTTCGCTTCTGATCCATGGAAGTTAAGTATATCATCGAAAAGAGCCATTTTGGGAAACTTACTTTATTTTAGGCATACTTTAAGACGCAATTGAAAAAAACAGCAAAACGTCAAAAAAAAATATTGACAGAAATTTTCTAAGTCCTAAAAACCGTGTGCCGATACTGCCGATGGCAGTTGATAGTTTAAGAGTTGGTATTGCATATTTCTGAAAAGAGAGATTTGTTTAAAATATAATTTTACAATTTTGTGATTCTTTTGATGCGCACATAAAATAAAAATTAAGATAAAGAAATTTGTAATTGACTAGGTATGCCGATTGCTTAGTTATATAATTTGTAATTGCAACTTTCTGCTCAATTACTTTTCACTAAAACTTCGATATCTCTGTAAGTATACATCGTAGAAAGAAGTTTATTTGACGTTTTGTCTTTATTTTTGTGTGTGTTTTACGATTGAACTGGAAACCAATAATAAAATTAAAAATATTTTTTTTGCTCGTAAATTCTTCGTAAGTCCTGGAATCGATTCCTTCTAACATTGTGACTGAGTATATCTTTGAAAATAGCGATTTAGGTAAAAAGTTTATTTGACGTTTTGCGCTTCTCCTTAAGTATTGTTTCAACGGAACGAAAACCAAAAAGTAAGAAAAAATTTTTTTATGGCAATTTTTCTTAAGTCCTTGATAGCACCTGCACCGCCGTCTAAAACACATCGAGTATATCGTTGAAAGGAGCGATTTAGGGGAAAACTTTATATGATATCTTGTGATTGTTTTAAGCATTGCTATCAATGGAATAAAAATAAAAACCGAAAACTAACAAAAACATTTTTGATGGAAATTTCTCTGTCCTTTGATCCATCGAAGTTAAGTAGGTACATCGTTGAAAAGAGCTATTTTGGGAAAAAGTTTATATGACATAATATGATTATTTTTAGGCATACTTTACGACGCAATTGAAAAAAAACAGCAAAACGTTAAAATAAAATTATTGTTAGAAATTTCTCTAAGTCCTAGATAGCACCGCGCCGTCTAACACATCGAGTTGAAGTATATCGTTGAAAGAAGTGATTTTGGGGACAACTTTATATGACATTTTGTGATTATTTTTAAGCATTTTGTACGACCGAATTAAAAAAACACTAAAATGTGAGGAAATATTTTAATGAAAAATCTCCAAGTCCAAAATATACTCGAACATTGTGTTAGAAAAAAGTAATTTGTAATTGAAAAAGTAATTAATTACCAATTTTAATTACAAAATGTAATTGGTAATTGAAATTACAAATTACATTTTGTAATTGCAATTTGTAATTGAGGCTTCAATTACTTTTTCCATGTAATTGTAATTTGTAATTGCAATTACATTTTGTAATTGCAATTAGTAATTTGTAATTCAATTACGTTTTGCCCAACACTGGGCAAGAGCGAGCGGCGCGGCGGCTGGAGCTGTGCGCCGATCGCCTAGATAGATCGCAAAGAATGGCGGTAAATGGCGCTGTAAATGCTTTCAGCTTGTTCATAAATATTATAGGATTTTCAAACCATTTTTCAAATCAGTGATTCGTTTGCGAGATATTGGGCTTTAAAGCTATTTTTTTTCGACTCATGGAGGACACTCTGCCGGCTAAATGACTACTACTGGGTATGTGAAAAAATTCGTGGCAGTAGTACCTACATATATCTAACTAGCTTCTGCCAGCGACTCCGTCCACATGGAGCTAGTTTATGTCGCCGCTCCATACAAACTTTCACCCCCCCATTTCACTCCCTTAGGGGTTGACTACGGGGATAGAAACTATCTTATTTCCTTCCCCAGGACTCAAACTATCTCTATACCAACTTTCACCTAAATCAGTTCAGCGGTTTAAGCGTGAAGAGGTAATAGACAGACAGACAGACAGACACACTTTCGCATTTATAATATCAGTATGGAATAGTGAGGTGTAGCGGGGGGTTGGATAGAAAGACGAGTGTACTTGAAAGCGTCTGTAATGCAACTAACTCACACACCTCTCTCCGTCTTAATCTTATATCTATACATACTCGCTTATACTACATACTAAACATATACTCTGCACACTCCACCTGGGGGGTGCTTTTTGAAAAAAAAGAATGTGTTCATTTTTTTTTTGAAATATACTTATTACTAAGCACACAAAATGTAGTTTGATTCACATCAACTTATCCTTACATATGTCATTTAAGTATTAAAAAGTTTTGTCCTATTCTTATGGATAAGATCGATCTTGCCATCTAAATCTAATTTTACATTTACTCCGGCATCCTCGATGACTTTAAAAGGTCCTCTGAAAAGGTTGTCAAACTTTTTCCCGGTCTCCTCTTTTACTAAGACCAAATCATCCTTTTTATAAGTCATTGAGTTTGCTTGCTTATCATAATAGTTCTTACGTAACTCTTTTGTTTTTAACAAATTTTCTCTGGCATCCTTATGAGCTAACTGTAATCTGTATTTTAATTCTAAAGCATAGTCATCTGGATTATATAGTGGTTCTACAGTGTTTATCAGATTACTAGGGGTGTTACATTTCTTTCCGAAAACCAACTCAAATGGGGAATACTTAGTGGCTGTGTTTACTGTTGTATTATATGCGAAACACCAGAACGGTAACCAGTGACCCCACGTGTCTGGGTGACCGTCACACTGGACTCTCATAAATACTGCTAGATGCTTGTGCATATTCTCCAAGGATCCTATTGATTCATGATGATAAGCGGTTGAACTAAACTTACTTATTTTTAACAACTTACATACTTCGTCCATAGTTGCTGACATAAACTCCGCACCGCGGTCAGTTGTTATTGCTCCCGGGACTCCGTACCTTAATATAAAATTACTTACTAGTGTTCTTGCTACGCTAATTGTATCCTTACGTTGCAATGGATACGCCTCAATATACTTAGTCAGCTCGCATTGCAATGTCAGTATGTACTTATTACCTTCTGTGTCGGTGTCGAGCGGTCCGACTATGTCTAAATATAGTTTCTCGAAGGCTGACGACGCTGTAGTCGTAATTATCATTGGTTGTCTGACGTTTCTGGAATACTTCGTTACTTGACACTTACTGCATTTTTTCACGAAGTTTCTGACATCGGTTTCTAAACCTGGCCAATAATATTTTGACTTAATATTACTTACCATTCTGCGAACTCCTGCGTGTCCGCTTGTGGGTAGCAAATGGTAGTCATTCATGATAACAAGTCTTTCGTCTCTGTCATTAATTCTGATAATTTTTCCTAGGATTTTTACTTTCGGTCCGGACCAAGTTTTTCTCGTTTTTATCTCGTCTATTAGAGATTTTATAAATAACGCGTTTTTATCATCTTTTATAATACATATCTCCTCTACGTTTATTGTTTTACAAAATTCACTTAACATATTCGCAAATACGACTCGCGTGAAATGTGACATAAAGTTAAGGTTAATGTAAATTAATATTTTTTCTTGTACGTACGCAAAACAATCTTTTTCCTTAGTTATCAACTTATTTTTCCTTAACTTATCTATCTCATCCTCCGACCCAAACATCATTTCTACCGCATTATTAGGTTTTCTTAATATCTCCGCAATTCTTGGCTGATCAGACCTCGAAATTTCGGGTATACTAAGGTCCTTAATACTGTTTCCACTCGATTCGTTATCTCGCAATATTTTCCTGCTCTGCGCCCTTGTCATGACCATAATTTGCTCGCTCATATTTTTTAATTCATCAGATGTTATTGTAATTCTACTTAAAGCGTCTGCTACTACATTCGTTTTTCCTTTTATGTAAACTACTTTAAAGTCGTATTCCTCTAACTGTAACCTAAACTTTATCAGTCTACTAGACGGATCTCTCATACTGAATAAATACATAAGTGGTCTATGGTCAGTCATTATTGTGAACTGTCTTCCAAACAAATAAGGTCTAAAATATTGTACACTCCAAACTATTGACAAAAGCTCTTTTTGAATTACTGGGTAATTTAACTCCGCTTTGTTTAGGGGTCGACTTGCATACGCTATAGGCCTGTTATCGTTATTACATAGTACGGAACCAATCGATTTTGCAGATGCATCTGTTTGTAAAATAAATTCATTGTCTGTTGAAAAATTTGGGTATTGTAGAATTGGTGGGGTTATGAGTTTTTCTTTAAGGATATTAAATGCCTCCTGACACTCGTCAGTCCATGTAAATGTTACATTTTTTCTAGACAATTTATTTAATGGTAACGTTATTTTCGCAAACGATGGGATAAACTTCCTATAGTAGTTACAAAACGCTACAAATCGTCTAACCTCGTCGGTATTTGTCGGTTGTGGGTAATCCTGCAACACTTTAGTTTTCTGTGGATCTGGTAAGACACCTTCTGCTGACACAATGTGTCCTAAATATAGTAACTGTCTCTTTAAGAAATCATATTTTTGAGGGTTTAATTTTAAATTTACTTTACGCAATCGTTCCAACACGTCAGTTAAGTTTTTATTATGTTGATGCATGTTTCTACCAAAAACTACCAAGTCGTCCATGTAAATAAAACACTTCTCGTATGATAACCCTGACATCGCTATTGACATGACTCGCGAAAAAGCACTTGGACTTATTTTAAGGCCCATAGGCAGTCTTTTCATTTGAAATTGTCCTTGACTTGTTGTGAATGATGTAATATTTCTACTATTGTCGTCTAGAGCTGTCTGATAATATGATTGTTGTAAGTCAAGGTGGCTAAAATATATTGCGCCTGACAGGGAGTCTAAAATATCAACAATGTTGGGTAGTGGAAATTTATCATCCTGAATAACATTATTTACTTTTCGATAGTCTATGACTAATCTCCATTTTTTTGTACTGTCTTCTGATTTTTTGGGTACTTAAAGTATGGGGCTGTTCCAATCGCTGTTCGTTGCTTCAATTATGTCATCTTTAATCATTTTTTCAACTTGCTTACTTATTTCCGATTTCATTGACGCTGGTAACCTATACGGTTTTGTGTATACGGGTTTCGTATTTGGCTTAACTGTGATACTCTGATTTAATATATTTGTTGTCCCTAGTTTGTCTCCGTCTAAGTAAAAAACATCAGCGTATTTAGCACATATGGACTCTATAAGTTTACGATCCGCGTCATTTAAATGGTTCAACTTTAATGATGACAACAACTTTTTAACTCTACCTACTCCTTGGCTAGATTTCTGAAAATCGCAAATATTATACCCACTTAAATCTTCCAAATGAGGTTCGAATACAGGTAATTTAATATCCTCGTCACTCGTGTTCAAAATCCGTACCGGTATCCTACCTTGTTTTACTTTACCTATGGTTCCTGCTAAAAATACATTTTCGGTTAACTGTTTCGAGTTTACAACATAATCTTTCGCTAAATTAAATAATTTTACCTTCATTAAATGCATCGATTCGCTTCTGGCCGGTAATGATAAACAAGTTTCACTATCGCTACTTCTATGAATTTGTACCACACAACTTTCATTCTCATTATGCAGAATAAGCTCATTAGTCTGTAGGTTTATTATTGCATTATAAGTTCGCGAGAAGTCGAGTCCGATAATACCATCTGCATGGCATGGCATATCTTGTAGTATATGAAACCTATGCATAAATGATATCGTGTTACCGTGTTGTAATGTCACGTCCGCAACATGGTTGCTTGTAATCTCGCCGCCTACGCCTGATATTACAGTGTCCGACTTGTATGACTGTGATTCTATGGGAACCTTTTCCTTTTGCAAGATAGACAAAGTTGCGCCAGTGTCAATAATAAAAGTAATTTTTTGTTCGCCTACTGTAAAGATTACAAAGTCTAGTCCGTCACATGTCAAAACCTTATGCTCGAAAAAACTGTACGGTCTCAGTTTCTTCACTCGGGGTCTCGTGGGTGGTCTGCGGCTCGTGTGTATAAGTATACACGTTTCCGTTGCCACGGCGCCCACGGCTCCTTTGTGCGCCTCGATGCCCCCTAAAACTTCCACGTTGTCCGAACGCAGAACCGCGTGCCCTATAGAAATTATTACTAGGCACAGTACCTTTATTCCTAGCGTAGCTAGGCGTCCAGCTGTTGCTGTATGCTCTGCCACGGTTAGACTGGTAGCTGGGCCCACGCCAGCCGTAACGCTGGGGTTGCGGGAAGCCTCTCCTGTAGCTCATGTTCATGACCACAGGTTCCTGCTGCGGTCTCGCCAACTCTTCATCTTGGGCTGCTCTGACGGCCTCCTTCAGCTCCGTGTATTGTCGGGCAGCTAAAATTGTGCTGAGACGACGGTGCCTCAAACCATCTGTAAACTTTTCTATGGCTAAGGACTCGTTGATTGGTCTTAAAACAGCGCTTATCTCGGGTTTCCCGTCGGCCTGCGCTATTGTTAGACCAATAAACAACTCCTCTATCTTGTCACCATAGTCATTAATAGATAAGTCCCTCTGCGTTATGTTGTTAAGCTGCATTAAAAGAGAATTTGCGGATTTCTTTGGTAGCATATATTTTTTAATATCGTATACTAGTTCGGTAGCGGTGTCATATTTCGATTTGAGTTTTAATTGTGCAATTTTATTTAATCGTGTCTTTAATATAAAAGAAATCAGCAACTTCTTTTCATTAGGCTCACTCAGCATACTATCCAAAAGTTCAATGCCCGCTATCATTCTCTCGATGGATTCCTCTTTGTCATCCAATAAAGGGATCAAGCTACTAGCTTCTCGAATATAAAATTGCTTCGCCATTTTAGTTGAGTTTACACCCTCTAGTATTTTATACTGTAAAATCTTATTATGTGATTGCTCTATCTTGTCACACAATAACTCTGACACAAAATATTCTTCTTGAAGGTCACTACTACTAACAGAAGCAATAAGCCTTTTAAAATCCTCGTAAACTACTTTTGCAACACTTATTTTAGACTGTCCTATACTTTGTTGCCTTCTGACATCTCCTAATTTTCGCAACTCTACTCTTATATGTTCTAATTGGTCGTATATCTTACTTAATTCTAACTCCATACCCTTTTTCACAACACATCACCGATATTCACTTTTCACCTCGCTTCATTTGTAGATATTCCTACTCTCCTTCACTCTGTCAAGTGTCAACTGCTTAGACTTCTTCTTCGTCCTCCCTGGGTGGAGCCATCTTCTTCCTTCCCGACAGCCTGGTTTGAACTCTTGCCCACATTTCTCTTCTCACTTCTTTCTGTATAAGTTTCTCGTGCGCTTTCTGAATGACCTTGAAAAGGCCGCAGCATACGGCGATAGCGATGACGGCAAACAAAATGCTCAGCATAATATTATTCACTCTAGTGTGCTCGTACGCTCCCGTTGATGCGTCGTTGCTTCCGACGGCATTCTGGGTCACTATAACTTCCTTCTCTTCTTGTTTAGTATAGCCGTTTCCCATTTTCCTGCACTTCACTGAACAGCAGTCCAGCACTAACTATGTATAGTTTAATTTTTATTTCATACAAGGGTGAACTTAGAACACTGATAAAGTTCGTAACGCACGTAATAGTTCGTCTGGCCTTCTCTGCAGTTGTTGATGCAACTACATTAATTAAATGACTGCACCGGAGCGTCAAAACCGCTGACGCCAACGTCGCGCGCCCTTGGCTCGGCGCTTGCGCACGGCAAAGTCGCCATGAGGTGTAGCGGGGGGTTGGATAGAAAGACGAGTGTACTTGAAAGCGTCTGTAATGCAACTAACTCACACACCTCTCTCCGTCTTAATCTTATATCTATACATACTCGCTTATACTACATACTAAACATATACTCTGCACACTCCAATAGTATGGAATGGATATGGATTTAAAAGGAAAACTAATGATAGTTTGCCTACTTAGCCATAAGGCTAAGTAGGCATAACTAGTTACTAGGGTTAGGATTCTGGTGGCAGTTTAGCACCAGTAATGCAGTGGAGTCGCAATTGTATAATTGTATATTTTTTTATTTGAATAAATGAATAATTGAACAATAAATCTATATTGCAGTAATGGACAATAATATATAACATTTGCGTTTTATTGTCTGAACGTGTATAGAGTAAACAATTTAGGTTTGTTGAAACATCGTATATTTTACATAAATTATAGTCATAGTCATAGTCATATCAATTATTGCATCCATAGATGTACAGATCTTATAATAGGTACATAAGTTTCATATGGGCCCGGATAGGGCGTAGCAATTCATATTTATTATTAATCTAATCATTTCATTGTATTACATCCCTAAAAAGAATCATAATTTATTAAAAATACCAATAAATGTTTATCATGCACAAAAAATAAAAAAAATAAAAAAAAAACAAAAATGTCCTTAAACCTACGTTGTTACATAAAATTTCATTAATTAAGATACAATTTCAACATAAAATACGATAAAATTTACAATGATTATATTTGACATGTCAATGGTATAAATAACTATAAAATAAACATTCAATCATTAAAATAAACACCTGTTAAAACTCTATAATTTAGGCTTAAAGTCGTTATCATTTAAACATTCGTCAATGGTGTAATATCCTTTTTTTACTAATAAGCTTTTTAATTTCTGCTTAAAGGTATGGTTCTTGTTTTCAGCTTTTATGTTCGCAGGGGCTTTGTTATATATTTTTATAAATCTTACATATGGGCTGTTACTGTGCATAACTAATTTTGATTTTGGTAGGTCAAGTCTGTTTTCGTGGCGAGTTATCATTCTGCGATTGGGGGCATCTTTTATTTGCCTAAAAAAGTGCATGTGCTCCCTCACAAACATGCAAACTTCCAGGATGTATATGGAAGGAAGGGTGAGGAGTTGTTTCCCTATAAAGTGCGGTCGGCAGGTTTCCATGCTACGTAAGTTGGCGAGAATGCGCAGACACTTTTTTTGCATCACGAACAGGTCTTTAGCATCCGTGCTGGCACCCCACAGAATAACACCATGGCGAAACCAGGCGTATGCGTATGCGTAATATGCTGAAAGTGCGGTTTCAAAATCAGTATTTGCCTTCAACACGCTTAGAGCATATAGAAAACGTGCCAATTTAGATTTAATTTTGCTGATGTGCGCTTTCCAGTTTAGGTTAGAGTCTATAGTAATGTCTAGTAGTGTGAAATTTTGTACTTCTTCTATTTCTTTGTTCTGTGATATTAAGCTTATATTCAATGGTTTTTTCTGATGTGGCTTGAATTGAATTATTTTAGTTTTGTTGTAATTAATTTCTAAGTTGTGATCAGATAACCAGTTGTCTACCTTTTCGAGTGCTACTTGTGTGTTTATATTACACTCCTCGTCATTGTTACAGTTAAACATAAGGGACACATCATCTGCGAACATTATACACGTAGTATCGATCGTTTTCGGTAAATCATTTACATATATTAAAAAAATTACGCAACCCAAAACGCTCCCCTGCGGTATCGAACCTTTGACATAGCGGATATCTGAATTTATGTTTTGTATTATACTAGTGCTTTGATCATAGTATTATATTGGAAAAGGTACAAAAAGTATTCTTGCGTTTTCTGTACAAAAAAATGTACGGTTACTACCCATTTCTATACCCTACAAAATTTTTGCTAGGCGTTTTAGGTTTAAATTCACTAGAGGTGAGGCGAAACTTCGGTCTTCTTTCCTTAGCTGGTAGAAGTTTGCGTGGTGATTCAGACTGTCCCGGATTAGTAGCTCAGTTGGTGCGCCTGTATGTTCCCTCGCCCTCTAGATATAATTTTCGACCTCGTTGTCAACATTTACTAGCGGCGCCGGCAGCGCGAACGTTGTCTCGCAGAAAGTCCCCACTTATTCGAGCTTTGCACTTCATGAACTCGTTGCTTGAATCAGCACCAAATTGTGATATATTTGCTAGCCGATGGATAGATGTGTGTGATGAATGTTTGACGTTCTGCGAGAAGATGGATGCACGACCGTCTTCTGTGTTATTATAATAATAGTTTGTTTCCTTTGTGTATATATATCTACATTTGTTTTGTTTCACAGTGCTTTGGTGTTACTGTAATGCTGTAAAATTGTATGGAATAAATAAATAAATATTTGGACAAATTGACTGCGGTTTCCTAAGTACGACTTGAACCAGTTATACACATTTCCACGGATTCCCGAACCATAGAGTTTATTTAAGAGAATTTCATGGCGGACTCTATCATATGCTTTGGTCATATCGAGCATGAGACCGACAGCGTAATTCTTTTTATTTATATGGTTCAATATTTCTTGGACATATTCATATACTGCTAATGTTGTCGAATGATTTTTTCTAAATCCGTATTGGTTTTTGTCTAAAATGTTATATTTTCCAAAAATGTGTACAGCCTATCTGACATTGCTTTCTCGAATACTTTTGATATTGTAGGCAACAGAGCTATTGGTCTATACTGGTTAAGTTCGGTATTTTTTCCACCTTTCTTAAATATTGGTCTGATTTTCGATATTTTTAACTGTTCTGGGAAAGTTCCTTCACCAAATGACTGATTGATCAGTGTAGTAAGGGGTGGTACAAGTTCATCTTTGCACTTTTTTATAAGAGTCGAAGGTATTTCATCCACGCCGAAACTACTTTTGTTCTTCAGGTTCTGAATAATGCGCGACACTTCGCGTTCAATAACAGGACTTAAATACATAGAGTTTGTAGGTGAGTTTATTGGCGGTCGCCCGCTAGGTTGCTCTTGGTTACAAGGCTCACCCACGGTGACAAAATAATGATTAAATGAATTGGCAACTATATTCGGTGATTCAACTAAAACATTATTAATGTCTAATGTTAGATTTTTGTGTTGTCTGTGTTCTTTATTAGTTGTTTGTTTAATAATATTCCACATGGTTTTCGTTTTATTTGATGATTGACTCATTTGCCTTCTAAAGTAATTTTTCGTTGAATTATGTACACATTTTTTTAGCACTTTTGCATATTTTTTATGGTATTCAGGTAAAATTTCGTTTTGCGATTGATTTACTAGGATCTTCAGAATTCTTTTGTGCTTGCATGATCGCTTTAGTCCAATAGTTAGCCATGTCTTAGTTTTTTTATTCTTTAGTCGTATTACACGTTTCTGAATGTATATGTTTAGAAGGTCATGAAGTGTTTTTTCAAAACTATTATAGTTCTCATTTATATTGACGACAACTGCAATGCAATGCTATAATTTTAAAATATAACATTTAAATAAATTTTACTTGCTTGCTTTATGTTTATGTATTCAAGAGCTTGAACAACTTGCAACTGGAATTAAAATTTCAAAATCTTGCAAATTATCTTCTGATGTTAAATGGTTGTCAAGACGATGAAAAACCTATACTATGGAATTTTTTTCCATAATATCTGGCGTTATACGGTTTCTAAACTTGTGAAAAATCCATTTATTTGGTGAGAACGATCTCTCTACATCCACTGATGTTAAAGTAGCATGCTTTGCTTTCAACAATATTATTATGTTTTTGTTGATTTTTTATTAATACTTGTATGAATTCAATAAATTTAATACCTGTACATTATTGGTTTATCAATAATTTATTCATTTCATTCAATCAAAAAAATATATCAACGACTCCATTGCTCTTTGTTCACCCCAATTAACGTAACCAAACCGAGCGTAATGTGCGAGCTAAGAGTCGCGAAATTTCGGTTTGCCCATACATATATGCGCGGACCGAAATTACGCGACTCACATCTCTTAAGTCACACTCGTCTACCCTCATCCTTAGGGCACATCGGGAATGACGCTAGGAGGATGGATGGACATGGACAGGAAAAACAGAAAACATCATCAACCTCTAAAGTCCAGTGCAACTTTTAGCATAAATATGCATATAAAAAAACGACCAAATGTATGTTATTTTCATGAACGTCAATTAAATTAAGTCAATAATGAATAGTAATTTATTGACAGGCATAAATACTACAAATGCACGGGAGTGCCACATATTAGCAATTACCCTTTATTATTAGTAGGTAGGCATAGGTACTGAGTATGCTTACGAAGGAACAGGAGTAGTTACGAGTACGTAAGCATATCTACACTTAATCTTTATTTTAAAATTCTCAGCATTTATATGTCTTGGTCTAGAATTATAAACAATAAATAAATAAGTACACCCCAAATTTGGACAGTACGGCGAGAATGTACCTACAGCTGTCACCCGCGCACAGTCCCTCCCTGGGCGCATAATCGGTAGATAAATGTGTTTTACTTACTTTTTCTTCATGCAAGCGTTAAGCATTGCTTTTTCGCCAACCTCTTCTATTCTTTGATTTATTTACCCAAAAAACCCAAAATTCGTCGTTTAGACACATCCTCCCCGTCCAACAGCCGAAGCAAGACTAAAGCGGATAGGGGGGAAGCATGGCGGCTCTAGCTAGAATGGACGAAACGTGCGCGAATTTAGTTATTTCCGTTGCATTTCTAAAATAATCCATATTTTGAAAATGAAGAGCATATACGTCATAGGAAACATGAAGTTTTGTTATTATTCAAAAACTGTTGACCTTCCGTGAAGTATTTACGACGTACTAATGTTATATTTTCTTTATTAGAGGTAACTTTGGATTTAATTTCTATCGAGGAAAGTATACGTAATCGTATTTCTAAAGCGGATGACTTATAGAGTGAGTCCTTAAATATCTTATATAAGAATAGCAAAACTAAAGCTTTAGTAATAACAATACAGCAATGTATCAAACGAACGCAATAATAAAGCTGTTAACGAAATTATAAATATAAATTATGGAAAAATTTAATGTTTGGAGCCGGATTTGAGCCGGCGATCATAGGCAGTCATGGCCCGTTGCTACTAACCAACTGAGCTATCGGAACAATCTGTCTTGGCCCGTAAAACTTACAATCATTTCCTTCTCACACCACCTTGGGGAGGTGTTTAGCGACATATACCAAAAGATCTAACTTAGCTTAGCTTTCTGCGGCCAGCCGCATATTGTCACGCCACAGACAGTGATGCAGCGATTTTACGAAAAAAAAATTGGATGCATTAACGATTGAGTCTAATGCTAAATTTATTTGCAAGTAGTTCACCTAGGAACTAGTGGTTCTGTAAGATGTAGAACACGCGGTGTATATAAAATTAACTTAAACTTCAAGTCGTAAAACTTATACATACAAGTATATACAGGGCGTCCCACGCCTATGTCACATGGAGGAAAAGTTGTAGATGGAAGATTTTACTAAAAGAAGACATTATTAGACTGCATTTTATAGATTTTTTACAACATACAACTGACTATATCATTTTAAAGTGCCTATACTAATGAATCAGTACCCACTTGAGAAGTACTTATTGCAAGGCCCGAGTAGACGCCCCGCTTAGAGCGGGGCGTGCAGCGTCCATATAAAACAAATGCAATTTATATGGACGCTCGACGCCCCGCTCTGAGCGGGGCGTCCACTCAGGCCTTACACTTACGCATCATTTCCCTATTATAATTTAAGTACATGATAAAATGATTAAGAGATACGTTATGGGATACCTAGTTATATGCAACAAATTGAGTTTCTGTCCAATCAAGTTTCTGACGTATCCTGAATCTGCCGAAAGACGCGTAAATATTTTGTCCATCGCAATGCGGGCTGGCTAATCGTAAAGAAGTTATTCAAAAATGTGTAAAATTCATGGTCTTCCTTTTTTTCAGCCGAAAGACGTCCACTGCTGGACATAGGCCTCCCCCAAAGAGTGCCAAAGTGACCGATCCCGCGCCACCCGCATCCAGTGGACTCCCGCAACCTTTACCAGGTCATCAGTCCACCTTGTCGGGGGCCTACCCACGCTGCGCCTTCCGGTACGTGGTCGCCACTCGAGAACCTTTCCGCCCTAACGGCCATCGGTTCTACGTGCTATGTGCCCCGCCCACTGCCACTTAAGTTTAGCGATCCGGAGGGCTATATCGGTTACCTTGGTTCTGCTGCGGATAGCCTCATTTCTGATGCGGTCACGCAGAGAAACTCCCAACATGGCCCTCTCCATTGCCCTTTGGGTGACTTTGAGCCTTCTTATGAGGCCCATAGTAAGCGACCACGTTTCAGTGCCATATGTCATCACTGGCAACACACACTGGTCAAAGACTTTCGTCTTGAGACACTGCGGAATATTGGACGAAAAGATTTGCCGTAGCTTCCCGAACGCTGCCCAGCCGAGCCGGATTCGACGATTGACCTCTTTCTCGAAGTTGGACCTACCTAACTGGATCGTCTGTCCTAGGTATACATAATCGTCTACAACTTCGAGCGTAAAGTGTGCGATTGTAATGGGAGTTGGTACTACATGGGCATTTGACATGATCTTCGTCTTATCCATGTTCATTCTTAGACCAACTCGCTCGGATGCTTTACTGAGGTCATCGAGCATCGTACTTAAGTCCTCCATGGTCTCAGTCAAGACTACTATATCGTCAGCAAACCGAAGGTGAGTGATGTACTCGCCGTTGATGCTGATGCCTAGCCTTCTCCAGTCCAGAGTCTTGAAAACGTCCTCCAGTGCAGCGGTGAACAGTTTTGGAGAAATAACATCTCCTTGCCTGACTCCCCTCTGCAGAGGAATAGGTTTCGAGTTCTGGTCCTGGAGTCGGACTGACATAGTGGCGCTCTCGTACAAACACTTCAGCACTTCGATATAGCGATAGTCAACTTGGCACCGCTGGAGAGACTGTAGTACAGCCCAGGTTTCAATCGAATCGAAGGCTTTTTCGTAGTCCACGAACGCTAAGCAGAGAGGCAGGTTATACTCCTCGGTCTTCTGTATAACCTGACGAAGCGTGTGGATGTGGTCTACGGTACTAAAGCCTCTTCGGAAACCGGCTTGTTCGGGAGGCTGGAAGTCATCTAGCCTGCGTACGAGACTGTTTGTAATGACCCTCGAAAACAGCTTATAGACATGGCTCAGAAGTGAGATGGGTCTGTAGTTCTTCAGCAGAGTGTTGTCACCCTTTTTGAAGAACAGCACCACCACACCTCTATTCCATGCCTTTGGAGTTCTCCCTTCCAGTAAGACGGAACCGAACAACTTCTGAAGGGCCGTAAGGACCGGTTTTCCACCCGCCTTCAGAAGTTCGGCTGTTATTCCGTCTTCACCGGGTGCTCTGTTGTTCTTGAGCTGTTTAAGAGCCATTACAATCTCGTACAGGCTGATGTCCGGGATGTCGTCGGTATAGTGTCGGGTTAGTCTAGCTCTACGGTCTTCCGCCTGACTAACTTCGGGTCCGCGCGTTGATGTGTATAGCTGTCCGTAAAAGCGCTCTATCTCACCCAGAATCTCAGGTTTAGAGGAAACGATTCTACCATCTTCAGTTTTTAACTTCGCGAGCTGGCTCTGCCCTATAGACAGATCTCTCGAGAATACTTTAGAGCCCTTATTATGCTGTATGGCCTCTTCAATACGATTTGTATTGAATTGGCGCAGATCGCGGGTAAGGGACTTGGAGATCTGTTTATTGAGCTGCCGGTATAAGGTCGCGTCGTCTGAAGACTGTAGAATCATTTCACTCCTTTCCTTCATGAGCTTCTTAGTGGAGCTAGATAGCCTTTTAGTTCCGTTAGTACCTTGGGCCTTGAAGAACTTAGACCCAGTGACACGGACAGCTTCCACAAACCCGTCGTTCAATTCGTCCACATCGCCGCCTAGGCAATCAAAACAGTTTTGGAGTTCCAGCTGGTAGCTCTCGTGGTTTTGAATTTGAATTGATGCTGGATGGAGCGTAGACTTCATCAATCGAGAGCGCTCTTGCTTGACGCATATATTCAATGTGCCTCTTACCAGACGGTGATCGCTCCCGGTTTTGACCGTATTGATCACAGAGACATCGTTGAATATATGCTTCCTCGTCGACATGATGAAGTCAATCTCGTTTTTAGTTGCACCGTCGGGACTCATCCAGGTCCACTTTCTGTGCTCGCGTTTCTTGAAGAAGGAATTCATCATGTAGAGTCCTTCCTTCTCCAAGAAGCCAGCCAGTAGTTGGCCCCGGTGGTTCCGACTTCCAACTCCAAATTGCCCCACTCTCAGCTCTTCACCATCTTTCTTGCCCAGTTTTGCGTTGAAGTCCCCCATAACAACGGTGAAGTAGGTTTTGGAACTATGCATGGCCTTCGATATATCTTCATACATAGCCTCCACCTCTTCGTCGGAGTGTGCCGAGGTCGGTGCGTAAACCTGAATGACCTTCAATGAGTACCGGGTGGATACTCTGAGTATTAGGTACGTCACCCTAGTCGACACACTCTCGATCTTCACCACGTTATTTACGAGGGACTTGTGGACGAGGAACCCGACACCTCCCTGGGACTGTTGGTCGCCCTCCCGGAAATAGAGCAAGTTGCCGGATTTGAGGGTTATCGTGTCCTCCCCCTCTCTTCGGACTTCAGATAACCCTATGACATCCCAGCGCAACTTGCTCAATCCTTCCTCCAGTTCCGCTATCCTTTCGTCGGTCCGCAGTGTGCGCGTGTTATAAGTTGCCAGGGCCAGGGGTCGTCGGTGGTGGTAGCCGGATCTTCGCCGGAGATTCTTCGCACCCCTGACCCCGCTGGTGCCCTGGCCGCTACCACAACCAGGGTACCGGGGGTCGCCGGAACCTCGGGGCCGTGGTCTTTTTGTACTTAACATTAGGGGGTATATGCCATAATCGCCACGCTTGGCATGCGGGTTGGCGATCGCAGTATTTCCACCGCACTCCAGGGATGCTGCTGCCCATCCCCCGGTGGTCTTGGTCGTAGTTTTAGGACATACCCGGGTTCGACCATGTAATTATTTAAAAATCTATGAATGCAGTTTAAAAAAAATGTTTTTTTAAATTAAAATAATGTCTTTTTTAGTAAAATCTTCCATCTTCAATATTCAAGGTACTTTCCTTCGATGTGACATAGGCGTGGGACGCCCTGTATACTTACTGAGCCTGCTCACAAAATTCCACAAGAAGTGGTTGAGAAATGCGGCCTATAAAGGACAACTGCTGAAATCTGGCCATCCGGGCATACGAAAGAATTTTGGCCCAAGCTGAAACAGAGAACTTCGTTCGCTTCGCTCGCTTGTTCAAAAAACGTGCGACTGTAGTTGAATCTAAGCTGTTTTCTACCGAGATTAGTTCCAAATCGCCGCGAAAGGCAATTGATTCACTCGAGCGTTAACTATTTTATTTATTGCCCTTTTTTCAATATAAATTCTGGGACGACTGTTACCGACGCTGCCAGGAATTCGTATTGCCGCTGGATTAAAAGTGCGGAAAAAGCCGCAAGTATTTCGTTTTGTCTTTTTGCCTGTGGGAAGCGTTGACTGTGACTATTTTATTGCGCGATTTTCACTCCCGTGCATATGTTAACTGGCCGTATGTGGTTCTGGTACACAATTGCATCTTTTTTTGGGCAGGCTACGCTAAAAGGAAAAAATATTAGTAACCTATTACTTTTATAACGAAGTTCAGGCGTGTCCGTGTCAATGTACATAAGTTTCGTCGAGTTGGCCACTAGATGGCGCTGTACCATTCGGGTCGATTCCTGAATCGCGCTGTAGAGATTTTCCCGGCGATAATGACGTCTGGCCAGTACTAATTCATTTTTGTAAAAGTTTTGTGAGGTAGGTAGGTGTTTGACTCAATATTTATACAGTATTGGCAAGTAACAGTGGTACCTATCAGTTTGGGACCCCTTTGAAGTTGAATAATTGAACATCATTGTAGCCGGAGCGGTAAGGCGCGTGGCTTTCACTCTGGAAGTTGCGGGTTTGAACCCCGGCTGTCCACTGGGTTTCTTTCAAAAATCCTATTATTGAAATATCATTTGATATTTAATAGTGGCTTTTTGGTGAAGGAAAACATTGTAAGGAAGGTCGTCTAATCCCAATGTCTGATTTTCCCTCTGGGTTGGAAAGCCAGATGGCAGTCGCTTTCGTAAAACTAGTGCCTTCGCCGAATCTTGGGATTAGATTAGGCAACACAAACAAAGCAGACCTCGGGCTCGTTTGAAAACTACCGGGAACAACGCTAGAAGGATGAATTTTTATAACAAATTGGCACCGGACTCTTTCTAAATATCTTGGCTTTCCTTGAATTAGCCACTTCTTAAACTCTTTCTTTAAGTCAGTCACACGTGATCATAACTCCACTTTGTTGTTTCTAAAGTAGACGTATCGTTACTAATCAGTTCAGCTTTGCTCGAAGCTTTTTATTATACCTTTTATCAGCCAACTTAGAGAAACGTGTTCAAATTTAGTTTTATGAGTGAAATCCCGGAGAACACTATTTTTTCATCAGAATTAGGTCATCCATCTAGATAGATGGATTGTTACAAACCTGATCGAAATAATAACATAGAGCCGTTTCCGAGAATTCATTTACCAACAAATGTCATTGTTCGGTCAATAAAATACATAGTTTGCAACTATAATAAATATATGCAGACACACGATTATTATTCGAATAACTATTATTCTCCTTACTTTGAATAATCCACATAATGTACTTTTATACGGGTACTAAGCAACCAACTTACTCAGATAGTTCTCATACCCATCAAATCTTGACACTTGATTAAGCCAGCTGAACAAGTAGATAAACACGTCTCATTTTGTGTCTCAACTTAATGCTACGTGTCGAGATGCTAGTCGCAATTTCCTTTGTCTCTTTTACTCACTTGTTTTACAAATGAGGGATGACTAGGATGGGTGTAATTCGAGAGAGATTTAGCATGAACCATACGACCATTTTGTAATTAGTGTTCTGTTGTTGACAGAGTGTAGGGGTTTTATTCGGTACTAATTAAAGCAAGAACCACCTTGTGCAAAACAAACTGAGTGCACTTGGACTTGGGCAGAAATTAGGGGTGAAAAAAGAAAAATGTAGCCAGGTATTCGATTGAAACATCATTTCATTATATTAACAGCGTACACACTTTCAGGCAACCGCTGTTTCAATCGGCTGCCTCGATCACACAAAATCTTTTTCATATTTTTTTTATCTATTTCCGCCCTAGTCCAAATTGGCTCGGTTTAGTTTGCAGAGGGTGGTTTCATAACACTTAGGGAGCTAAATACCGTGAGCCCCTTGGTAACATTAGAACCACACACATCTGAATAAAGTTTAGGCATGCAATCAATACTTTCATAACATCAGTTCGTTATAAAGTCTAAAACTGGTTGCCATTTCAGTCGGCTAAGCCCCTTACGCTGCACGCTGGCCTAGTTACCGGTTCAGCTACACGTGAGCATGACAAGTCTAACAGGCACTTGGATTTATTAGGGACATTCGATTAACTGGGGTCCTATCGAATTTCCCGCCAAACGGAAAAAAGGTGGACGTGCCCACCGTAAGGCCAGCATGACGTTTATGATAAAGTATGTAAGGTGACTCGCCCAGCCGGTACCTAAACCCCCATCAAGCCAATATGAACCTAATCACTGATCGAGTAAGCCTAAAATGGATTGCGAATAAATGTACCTAGAAAGGGTTCTCAACAGCGGATGTTCAGTGGAACGTGATTAATAATGTTCTTAATTGACATTTAGAGTAATTATCTTTGGGTTTCTTATAATAAATTCAGGCGGGTACCTATTGCTTAAGGCTGGCTTGTAGGTGTTGATGTTGGTAATACATTCTCGTAATCAGTATTATTTATTTTACTAAACAAATAATCTTATTGTAGATGTCATTTAGAAAATTCGGGTTACCTTCTTCAATAATTATATAGCATACAGTAAACTACCAAGGCGCCTACAATACTTAGTTAGTTTAATATGGTGCTTAATAATTTAAATGAGTATCAGAAAACTTACAATTGGCATAATGGCATTCATGTCAATTTTATGGGCTCATTCACTCGGTTAAATGATGCCATATAATGTCTCGTGCCGTTGGCACACATTTTGACCGGAAGACAAAGATTTTTAAAACTTTCGGCCAATTTTTTATTTATTTATTTCTTTGCTCAGCACAACTTTCTTGAACTGCTACCATGCATTTTTCGTGTTGTCATGAGATGTAGGTGTATTGGGAGTGGGCTTACGGACTATAAAAGGGTGTGCGAAGGGACGCAAATTTTAAACAACTTTTCTGTCGTTTCGCTTTAATGCTCGCTAGGACGGTCTCCAGAATGCTCACCTAACGCTCCTGTTTATTTTGTGTTTATTTTGAAATGTAATATAATATTTAATGCTCATTACAAGTAAACGCTTAACAAGCCCTGTAAAGAAGAATTTGTAACTTCTTATACCTCATCATAATCATCATCTGGAGAGGATGGGGGACGATCGTGCAGTGAAGAGAGCGTAACATGTGGGTCGGCCCAATGGAAAACGCCCAGTGGGCCGGCCCAGGTACCGCTGGAGTGACAATGCCCTCAAAGGTCTGACCACCCTTGGGGTATCCAACTAGCGTGAGGTGGTACAGAATAGGGAAGAGTGCCGTTCTCTTGTGTCGGAGGCCAAGATCCTATTTGGGTCATCGAGCCAGCGTAGTAAGTACTTAATCTCATGATAAATGCAAATACAAAATACAAATACAAAATGTTTTATTTGTAGAACATAGGTATGTACATAGGTGTTATTGTTGTGTTGTGTATTACTATGTTTAGCCACAAGGCATACAAATAGCTACAATTAGCATGCAGCATGCAATTTTCATAAATTGAATGTCAAAATTATTAAAATAAATTAAACTCTTATTACTTAAATCGTTATTTTACGTCATAATCATTTAAAAACTCTTGGGTGGAATAATATGCTTTCCTCACTCAAAAAACTATTTTTTTTTAAATATGGGGATCTTGCAGTTTCAGGATGGCTTCTGGCAGCTTATTATAAATCCTGGGTGCCATTCCAAATATGCTTTTCGAAAGTAAAGCGGTTTTATATGGTCTATAGTTAATCTTGCCCTAATGCGAAAATTAAATAAAATATTACGTCTAATCATAAAGGCATGTCACTGAAACAAAAACGAATGCCTGATTTTAACTAAAATAAAGAAAACTTAAGCGATAATTTATCGTTTATATATAATGCAAATTCCCGACAAACTTTAACCCTCCAGAGATCTTAAATTTAAATAAACTTAGCCTAGTCTAAGTGTTTTACATATTCATAATAAAGTCCAACTCTGACACTGGGAAACCATACAGGTTACTGAAACTTCCGACTTAATATGCAGGAAAAGTTTTTAGCGTGAAAGCAAAGTGAAACTTACACCTATTCAAGCTCTTCGTGAACTTACAGTTGTAGGTGTTGCTACTTAATCCAGGGAAAACTGTGCCCCTTGTTTGCTCAAAACTATAGTTGACAATAGTAAAAATGAATTTAGTACCAATAAACAAAACTTTACCAGGTCATCAGTCCACCTTGTGAAGGGCCTACACACGATGCATCTACCAGTACGTTATCACCTCTTTGGAGAAGGCTTATGTCCACATGTGGACGTCTTTTGGCTGATATGATGATAATATAACAACTGACGAAAATACTCGGAAATCCACACGCTCCAACTTCTTTTGCCATCTTAAAGATACGAGTACATAAAGATCGATAAACGCTTTTTGACCATAGAAAATCGTGAGGTCGCCAAATTAAAGCGTGCTACACGCTTCGCAGACAGAAGATTTTACCTGCGTATAACTGGGCGCGAGAGCGAGACGAGTGATTCTATAGAGCGAGACGGTTTAACTCCCCACCCTAGGTATACGCAGATACCTCGGGTATATATCTCGGGTCGACTAGGCTGAAGTTTCAAGTAAGTGACATTTGATCGTTCTATGGAACAATCATATGACGCAAACTTGAGGCTTCTACCCGGTAGACACGCTGTTCTTCCAAAGTTACCGAGCGGGTGGGCAGGTTGCGGATAGCCCGTCATCCATATAACATGGACCCGGACAATGGAAGGGTGAGCTCGAACCACTCCAAAGCCAAGCTCATCTCCCATTACCTACCCTTTCCTCATAACCCAATTCCAAACGTCCAATAAAAACCCAACCCAGACCCAATCCCTAAACCCACACAGTGTGACCTACCGTGCTAATGGATGCGTGGCTGAGAGGGAGCTCAGTCGCGAACGGTGGACCTCGGGAATCGGGCGAAACCCGTTGTACAATAGCCTTATCTACGCAAGCGGGGCTCTGCGTAGATGGACCTTTATTCCCTAGCTACTCGTGGGTACAAAATGGAAGATGACAACATAAAAAACAACAACAAAAACAAAACTGGAACCAAGCCAACACCAACGCCTTCTGCGGCTGGGACGGCGAAAGCTGAACCGCCAAAGAAGGAGGTAAACAAAGATGTGAGGCTGCCTGAGAAGGATTCACTGAAGCTGGGTAGGACGCCGGACGCTAGGGTACCGAAAGGAGCCCCGGCCAAAGCGACCGAGCCAGAGACGGTGGAACTCTCAGACGCCACACAAACCAAACCGAAGGCAGCGACGAGTGGGACGACGGAAGTTGAACCCTCGAAGCAGGCCATAGATCCCGGCTGGGAGATAAGGTGTAAACCAAGGAAGGAGAGGAAATCTGCCCAGCCGAAACCACAAACGGACGACCCTCCGAAGAGGAAGATCGGGCAGAGGCAGCGACAAAAGCTCCAAAAACGCAGAGAGTTGGAGAGTGGCCCCTCTGTGAAAACACACGAGGTCGAAGCTCCCAATACAGTAGATGTGGAAGCGACGACCTCGAAAACACAAACCCAGGTGGAGCAGCCCATTAAGACCAAGAGGGCACGCTTGGACGAGACTATATCCCCTAGAGGCGACCATAAAAAGATCAAAACGGACGCCCAGGGGACAAGAAAGACCCACCCCACCTACGCGGCGGCCGCCGCGACAGATCTGACGGTTGCAATCACCAACGAGCGCACGGGCAGACTGTCGCAGCAGGACGCCACTGAGGTGGAGGAAAACATCGGAGACGCTATCTTCAAGGCAGCGATCGAGACCGACATGGAAACAGAAGCGGAGGCCCCGGCGTTTACAGGAAAACCCAGCCTGGTTGACGGGTACCTGAAGCTGTGGTGCCAGAACGCATATACCAAAACGTGGCTAATGTCTTGGATAGCAACGGCCACTCTAAAGAACGGAGACCATCTTGTCGGTAAGAGGGAGGACGAGATGGTAAGAAAAACAATGTATGGCATACTCATCCCATCGCTGGAGGACAACCTCACCAAGGTCGGTAGGGTACTCAACTACCAAAACTCGTGGGCCCAGGTGAAGCGGTGGACCATACACAACGCCGTCCCCCTAAGGACAAGGAGGTGTACTCTTCTGCTGGTGGGGATACCTGAGGATGTAATCCCTACTGTGCTGGAAAAGGAGAGGAAATTGAATTACTTGTGTGGGACAATTTACATCCGTTTCCAGCACGGCGGGGGGCACTTCAGGGATTCACCACCGGAGAAGAATGTGAACCTGGAGGAAGACGGCACCCAGAACGACGAGAACAAAGACGCGGAGGGGAATGATAAAAAAACGAGCACCCCTACCGCCATGGAAACGGAAGACGCCGAGGGAAACGAGCCGATCTCCGACGTCGAGGAGGGCATCTTGCTCGACTCAGATGACGAGGACGGCTGCACAAAGGGGATCAGCCGCTTAGCCCTTAAGGCTAAGAGGGTGGAGGGGACATCGCCTGATGGCTCCTTCCCGTTGTAAGGTCCTCCAGGTTAACCTCCAGCACAGTGAAACAGCAACGGCTCAACTACGCAGATGGCTGGAGGTTAACCCCACATCAATAGCCCTGATCCAAGAGCCGTGGATCAGACACACACGAATAAACGGCCTCTGCAATACCGGAGGTAAAGTAATATACAATACACAAAGAAAACCTAGAACATGCATACATATATCCCGTAACATAATAGCACAACCTCTAACTGAATTCTGTTCCAGAGACGTGTGTGCCATAAAACTCCTCAGAACACAAACCTCAAGCATACCAGAAATAGTTCTCGCCTCCGTCTACATGGCGGCTGAGGACGAACCCCCTCCGGTAGAAATGAACAACCTTATACGCTACTGTGAACACAAAGGGCTGGAACTGGTCGTTTCGGCGGACAGCAACGGCCACCACAACCTATGGGGAATGGAAACAAACAACAAAAGAGGTAACGATATTGTTGAATACCTAATGACTACTAACCTAGACATCCTAAATACAGGATCAAAACCAACTTTTGTCACTCGTAGATGTAACACTATAATTGACATTACTCTAAGCACAGGGCTAGCAGCTCGGCACGTATCCAACTGGCATGTGTCGGATGAGCTGTCATGCTCCGACCACAGGTGGATTTGTTACGACCTCGCAGCCGATACAAACGAACCAACACCCAGAAGAAACCCGAGACGCACGGACGCTAAGGCGTACAAGGAGATTCTGGAAGGTAAACTAGATGATAAGAGCACTACACACAGACCTCACAACACCAAGGAGTTGGAGGAACAGGTAAACATATTCACACAACATGTAACAGAGAGCTATGAGAACACATGTCCACTTTCGACACCACCAGTTGTGGGGAACAACATGAACTCCAACTGGTGGGGCTCGGAAATGGAGCGGATGAGAACTAAAATGAGAAGACTTTTAAACAGAGCAATGAATACAAAAGCAGACGAGGACTGGGACAAATACAAAACAGTCAAAGCCGACTACAAAAAGAGAACACGATACAGAAGATCTGCCTCCTGGCGGGACTTCTGTGACAACATATCTAGCAGCACACAGGCCAACAGAACAAGGAAAATACTAGCCAACCAACCTAATCAACTACTGGGCACGCTAAGGAGACCAGATAACACCCACACTAGCAATCCATCTGAGACCGAAAGTCTACTGGTGGAAACCCACTTCCCGGGGTGTAAAGTAGTTGACATACAAACCTGGGCAGAACAGGAGGAAAACTATCATCCAACAGATTCAGAGTGGAAAACAGCAGAACGAATAACAGAGGAGAACAAAACGGCCTGGGCGATAAATAGTTTTGACAACTATAAATCACCAGGCCTTGACGGAATCTACCCTGCCTTATTAAAGTGGGGAGGACAAAAACTAATCAAGCATTTATCAAACCTACTATGCAGCTGCATTGCCTTCAGATACATACCAACCAAATGGAGAGAAGTAAAAGTAATTTTCCTACCGAAACCAGGGAAGAGTGATTACTCGGACCCAAAATCATTTAGACCCATAAGCCTGACCTCGTTCATGTTAAAGACTCTGGAGAGACTCTGCGACAGGGAGCTGAAGGATACGGCCCTAAAAGACATAAAGATACAACCAAACCAGCATGCCTATAGCCAAGGCAAATCAACAGACTCAGCTCTCCATGCTGTAGTAACGAACATAGAAGATGCGCTTGCTAGAAAGAACTCTTGTCTAGGCACCTTCATTGATATAGAGGGTGCTTTTGACAAAACGAACTTTAGCAGCATAAAACTAGCACTAGAAAGACACAAAACCGACCAGCTGCTCATAGAATGGATTATGAATATGCTAAAGAAGAGAATCATAAAACTATCTGAAAACCAAAGCCACCAGGCGCTAGTTATAAGAGGATGCCCACAAGGAGGTGTCCTTTCGCCACTGCTGTGGAACCTGGTAGTAAACGACCTAATAACAAAACTAAACAACCGCTTCCTAACGATAGGATATGCGGACGACCTAGTAATACTGGTCAGCGGCCTGATCATAAACACATTGTGTGAACTCACACAAACAGCACTGAAAATAACAGAGAAATGGTGCAAGGAGAATGACCTATCGGTAAACCCAAAGAAAACCGACACAATTCTCTTCACAAACAAACGAAAACTGGGTACCTACGAAATGCCAACACTATTTGGCACAAAACTAACACTCAAAGGAGGTGAAATACCTAGGTATAATACTAGACGACAAACTGAATTGGAGCAAACACCTAGACAGTAGACTAAACAAAGCAACAGTAGCCTTCTGGCAATGCAGAAGGATGGTGGGGAAGAGATGGGGCCTAGCTCCCCACATCATACTGTGGCTATACAAAATGGTGATAGTACCAATGATAAGCTATGGTGCCATAGTATGGTGGCCCCGCACCCAAACCACGAGTGCAATTACCAAAATTCAGAAAACACAAAGACTAGCATGTGTAGCGGCTACAGGATGTATGAGAACAACCCCAACGGCAGCACTAGAAATAATGCTAGGACTCCTACCTTTACACATGCATATACAAAAGGAAGCGGCTGCGACGGCAATACGCCTAAAAAGCCTCAACCTATGGACGAAGCTGAACACACCACACACAAAGATTCATAACATACTGATCACCAGCCTCCCCATCCTGGAGGCTACAATCGACAAAATACCAAGAACTGCAGTCTTCAGGAAAGACTACGGCATATCACAAACAGAAGACTCGAGAGAGGGACTAAACCAAACAGACCTTAGAATCTTCACAGACGGCTCGAAAACAAACACGGGAACCGGATGTGGAGTGTTCTCAGAGGATTTAAACATACACATATCCAAACCACTGGGCGAACAAAATACGGTATTCCAGGCGGAATGCGTAGGAATAATCGAAGCCTGCAATGCCATAAAGAGACGACAAGTTGAGAACACAAACATACGAATACTCTCAGACAGTAAATCGGTACTACAAGCACTGAACAACGACAACATCACATCTGGCTTGATATACGAATGCCACCAAAGTCTAACGGAGGTGTGCGCAGACAAAAACAAGGTTACTATACAATGGATCAAGGGGCACAGCGGCTCAAGAGGAAACGATGCAGCGGACGAACTGGCCAGGAAAGGCTCAGAAACAACGGCATACGGACCCGAGCCAATCTTGCCCCTGCCACAAAGCTACATATACAATCAATTGGACCTATACGCTAAAAACCAGCACCAAAGACACTGGGAGGAGTTAGACACATGCAGACAGACCAAAGAGATTCTGTCAAAACACGACAACAAACTCACAACCGCACTACTGAGGACACACAGAAACCAACTACGCAAGATAGTAGGAATAATAACAGGACACAACACTCTGAACAGACACCTCTACAACATAGGTATCACGGACAGCCCCATGTGCAGAGCGTGCATGGAGGCGGAAGAAACGACTAAACATATTCTACTGGACTGCAAGCAGGTAGAAGTATACAGGAAAAAACACCTAGGGTCTCCGGACACACTACGGGACGCAGTCAAAAATACAAAGGCACTCACCAACTTCTTGGAGGAGCTGGGGTGGTTAGAGTAGCGCTACCCCTTTTCACGCAAAATAGGCACACTGGATGTCGACTTGCGGAAAATAGCCCAGTAAACTAAACTAACTATACGCAGATAAAATCTTACCGTATCTGCGAAGTGTGTAGCACGCTTTAATTTGGCGACCTCATGATTTTCTATGGTTAAAAAGCGTTTATCGATTTTATGTATCTTTAAGATGGCAAAAAAGTCTACTTCCCTACAATGAAAGCGACGGGCCATGAATGCCTGTGGTCGCCGGTTCGAATCAGGCTCGGAGCATTACATTTTTAAATTTTTCCTTTAATTTCAAATTAACTCTTAATATTAGTTATAATTTAGTTAGTTATTTACTTCACAACTTTAGCCGTTTAAATCGACCATTATTGTTTATGTTATTGGCCACCGTCAAAGTATTCACATACTGTTATATAACACACTAGAAAAAATAATTGTCAAGACGCTGTACAAAGAAACCATTCTCTTAAGGCTTCCACAAATCGAACACGGGTCGTGCGTGGCGCGGGTCGGGCGCTGAGCGGGTCGGGCGCGGCGCGGGTCGGTATTTTTATCTCACTAACAACGCATTAAATATCTCTCTCACAATATCTATCACACAGTGGTGCGGGCCCGCGTTGCTACCGCGGTGGGCCCGCGCTACACTGCGATAGAGACGCCGCGCTATTGTGCGAAAAGATACTGCCCGACCCGCGCCGCGCACGACCCGCGTTCGATATGTGGAGGTCTTTACAGAACACAGGTGCATCATAACGGTTAGACCATAAAAGCAGGTGATGGCAACACTGAGACGATGATATTACCTGCACACGGACACGTTTATGGGGGCATACTCGTATGGACGTGTGCATGTGTTTTAACATCTCTATTGTAGTTTCACTTTTAAATAGAAGCGTATAATAATGTAGCTATCTGAATAGATAATGGATTACATCTTGACTTTTTTACTTACGGGATGACGAGGACTTATTTTAAGTAACTGGGGCTCCTTAACACACCTGGCACCGTATCACGGTCGGCTGTATCACGCAATAAGTGACAAGATAGAGCGGCCGTCTCGTTCTATAGAACGGTGACAGCCAGTGACGGACGCTCTATCTTGTCACTTATCGATAAGGCTGACCATGATACGGGGTTTAGAGGTATTTGGGGCTTCGGAGCTGAAGAATTGGCTGAAGATTTGCAGCCACTTCCATTAAGCGCACCGATTAGAGCGTAATTTAAGTATTCTATATTTATATTACAAAGAGGAAAGGTCTGTGAGATTGTAGATTAGTCAGTTTGTTTTAAGTAATGTCCGGAACCGCTTGTATCCGATTTCAATAAATATTTCACCTGCGTATATCACGCGGGTTTACCCGCGTTTTTGCAATACGCAGACAACGTTAGTTAATAATATATATAATGACGGCGTGGTTGTAGCATGTACGTAAGGAAATTACTTGAAAAAAATTACATGCCGCATTATATTAATAACGAAAGATTATAAAATTATTATATACCAAATTAACATACTTACTCAAATAAACTTTACCAAAATAATATATGCTGATTTATCTCGCACAAACACGTCAAACCCCTGTCACATAAATTATTCTCGAATAAATATTTATAGAATATCATCATACAAATAATGCACACGTTTGAATATCTTTTCCAGTAGTTCGTACGCTACGTACCGTTCTAATTGACAATATTTCAAAATATGTAATGACGCCTAAATCGAAAAGCATTTCGGTAATTATGTTATCTGAACGTAATAAAGTAGTTTTCTGTGTTTTTTTACTGCTCGCTTTTAAGAAAATTGCGAAAACGTATAAAAGTGGTTTTCACCGTGTGTGACGTCAGTATTATGGCTGCCATATGAAAGGTGTCCAAACTGCCATACAGAGTCGTAGTATTGACGTCATAATTTACTTACAACCTTCTGGAATTCGCAACTTTTCAATTTGATAGTTTTGAATGAAAATTACAATTAAAGGAGAAATAAAAAAACACGTGTCGCTTAAAAAAACATTTTCTAGCGAACTAAATCATAAAATGGCCTACATGAAAATATGAAATGTTGTCAGTTCGGTCCCCGGTTCCAGTTTTACTCCCGGTTAGGGTCAATATGTGTCAGTGGTGAGCACGAATATTTGTAAGTCTTGGATGTCCTCTATTTATTTAAACAGCATTATCTTTATTCAAACATTATTAGCTACGGTAGCCTAGTGGTTCAGGCTTGCGGCTGTCAAACGGCGGTCTTGGGTGCGAATCCCGGCTCGTACCAATGAGTTTTTCGGAACTTTTGTACGGAATATCATTTGATGTTTACCGTTAGCTTTCCGGTGAAGGAAAAACATCGCGAGGAAACCTGCATAGATCTGCGAATAAATTCAAAGGTGCATGTGAAGTCCCCAACCCGCATTGGGCCAGCGTGGGGCCTACTGTCTGTTCCCTCTCATCCATGAGAGTGGAACATACCTATACAGGATATAAATCATCGTTAAAAAAAGATCGTCTAGTACTTACTAGTACTAGTTGTATTTATATATAGCATGTATTTACATGTATTACACGTTAATGAAAAACCGCACGAGTAAAAGCAAGCTTGCATTTATCTGGATTGCATTCTGTGCAGACCCCAACAAAGCTAATATTCATTATCGTAAAGTGCAAAGAGCTGCCATGGTTAGGTTTAGGTTAGGAAACATGCTCGCAGTGCTGCGGTTGGCAGTGGTTAGTCGCTGTAGGGTACAGCGCATTTCTGATACATATAAATATGAACGTGAGTACAATATTGTTTATATCCTGATTAAGAAAGACAACTTTAAGAAATAATTTCAAAGCAATGCATTTTGGTCATCTATTGGGTGTCTAATGTGGTGTTAAACATCCTGCAGATAAAGTGGGATGTTTTTTCCTGGGCCTTCATGACATGGATATAAACCGAATTTTACCTAAACTGTGGGAAAGAGTTTTCACAAAAGCTGCAAAAAAAAATGTATTACATGCTGTTGAAATCTCGATATCTGTTTCCACTTGCTTGAATCATTGTGCATTTTTTTTATTCTGAAATAATGTGCTTTTGAGGCTAAACTGACCCCGTTTTGTTTTTGTGTTTCAGATTTAGAATAAATATATGCAGTTTTGAAATTTGCCTTGAAATGCGTGCCTTGATATTTATCAAACACATCCAGTCATTTTAGTAGGTTACTGGGAAAACGTATAACGACTATGAGCCCTCAGTAATCAACGCCCGCAGTCGTAATGGATTTCGTCACTGGCATTACGTGTCGTGAAACCCCTATGCCGTAAAACATGATTTGCTTGCACTAAAACCAGTATAACTCAAAATCCCTTTTATTTAGTAGGAATTTTAATGCATTCTATAAATTTCGCCTAAGACTCCTTTATGCCGGTCTAGCACGGAAGGCAATTTTCATTACCATAAACCTAGCTTTATGTCCGTGCTTAGCCGGTTTTTGCTCTTAGGTTACTTGAGAAGGTAATGCTTGGGAAGGTAGGGCTTTGCGACTGGATTAATTAAAAAAATCGGCCAAGTGCGTGTCGGGCCATGCGCAGGGTAGGGTTCCGTAGTTCCCCTCTGTCACAGAATGCGGAATTAAAAGGGGCTTTTGGGGTTTTTATTATAGCTTACGACTACTTGATGTCTTTCAGCTGATGATGATGATGATGATGATTATAGCTTACCTCGTAAATAATCGTAAATATGATTATTTTTATAAAACACCAATGTATAGGGTTCAATGACAATGTATATGCACGCGAAATGAAGTGCATTTCTTACCAGTTAACTAGTTATGTCTACTACTCGTTAACTAGTTATGTTTACTTAACTGTGATAGTTTTCCTTTTAAATTCATTATATGTACTACTGCCACGAATTTTTTCACGTCCCCAGTAGTAGCCATTTAGCCGGCAGGGGGGGGGGGGACACATGACTCGAACAAAAATTAGGGCTTTAAATCCCATTATCTCGCAAATGCATAACTGAGTTGAAAAACAGTTTTGAAAAACCCATAATATTTTTGAACAAGCTATCCAAAGATACGCCACTCTATAGATTTAACGAGAAAAAAAATACATCACCAATTTACATGTAGGGGCGGTACCCTAAAATTTTTTTTTTCAGGATTTTATTCCACTGTTTTGTCGGCGTGATTGATTTATATACCCATGCCGAATTACAGTTTTCTAGTAGTAATGGTTACTGAGCTTATCCGAGGATGGACGGATAGACGGACATGGCGAAACTATAAGGGTTCCTTGTTGACTACGGAACCCTAAAAAAGGACCCCGCTTTGATGAAATCACATTACTTTGTGTTTATGTGTATCTCTAACTGCTCGCTTTGGAATGTAAAAAAAAACATGTTAGACACGAATTGCAGCTTTCTAATTGTAAGGGTTACAGAACTAAGCCGAAGACGGACAGACAGACAGACAGACGAACGGACATGGCGAAACTATAAGGGTTCCTTGTTGACTATGGAACCCTAAAAAAGGAAAATGATAATAGAAAAAGAGTTTATAATTGGAATATACGTCTGTACTCGACAATGGATGGTATAAAACTGTATTGTCAACTTATTATTAATGCATAAAAAGGGTAGCAGGCCCCTATTTCACCAACTTGACAATTGTCATCTGACACTTACAATTCGCCTTACATTGCTTGTTCTAGAAGTTAAGGTGGTTGCTAGGTTACTTGTGGAACCAGCAATGTGCGGAGAATTGTCTTTGTCATGTGACAATTGTCAAGTTGGTGAAATAGGGGCCTGGTAGCAGCAAAAAGTGATAACGACGTCTGCTTTCTCTTTTACACGATAACAATAGGGACCACGAGCAATATAATAGATAAGACTAGTATTATTTCTATCTATTTCACTTAAACACAAAATGTGAACGAGTCTAAAAGAGACAGATCAGTTTTAAAAATATAATAAAATAAACGGTATGGTGATTTTCATGTATAGTAAAAAAATAGTGTTGCTGTTGCTACTGAATTATTGGTACATCCGGGATGTATGGGGTTTACTTTTACATAGGTAACTATAATTATTAATCCGGGAAGTCCCGGACAAAAATGTTATCGCCAGGAAGTCTCGGCTTCATGACTTTGTTCTACTAAGTTTAGATATTTATACTCTGCCTATTCCGATCACTGCATGAGATACAGCCTGGTGACAGACGGACGGACGTATGGACGGACGGACAGCAGCTCCAGCCTTAGTAATAAGGTCCCGTTTTTACCCTTGCAAAAAGCATGATTCTGTATAATTTTTATAATAATTAGAACGCTAATTTAAAATTTTATTTTATTTAAAAGCTTTATTTTTATATTGTAAATCTCATGTAAGTGAATTTTGAAATCCTTAATGGGAGTAAATTTCGTAAACGATATTTTCGCGCCAAGTTGCACTTCATTTAATCCTTAAGACACTGACTCTGCACTTTAGTACAAGTCGAGTATTTTTTGTTCGCACCAAACGATGGGAGTGAAAATATCTAAAACTTAAGGTCTTTTTATCCAGTCACGAACTGCAAATAAAATATAAACAGCAGTCAGTCAGTTCATGTTTGATGACCGAACGCTGGAAGCGCAGTGAAAATTGATTTTCGGCCTCTGCTGGCTTTTTGACGGTTTTATAGGTGTTGAAAAAAGCTTGATTTATGTCTGCATGCACAGTTAATCTATCATCGCCTAAGCGTCGATCGATCGTTATGAACTAATCACGGTTTTTTTGGAAAGGTGAAGTATATCTGAAATGTTTGTCCGAAAAAAAGGTTAATATCATTATTACGATCTTGACAAACCTTTCGTGCTTCATTCACTTTCATGACATTCTTCATAGGTGCTCGTCGGTTTATAATCTTTATCTGACCTTTCCTAAGGATTTCTCCGATTGTTATATGACATAAACTATTATAATCTATTAATTATAATCGTCATTCATTACCTTATCTTGATATTTACATCACAGGCTTTTAGATCATCGTCCTTCAAAACTTCCTATAACTGATTACTATACGCTTTTAATCGGCGCAAGGAGTAGTAGGTACAAATGAGACATTAATTTCGTGCAGGTAGTTTCATCACCATCGCTAAACTCTGGGTTCCTTTAGGATGCCAATTAATGGCATCGTCACCAGAATAAAGCGAATTTTGTTCTAATTCTTCAATAAGACTTTTTTTGCGAAAAAGCTAAATTAAGTTCTAGGTTAGGAATAACTTGTTACGGTGTAATTTTACGAGGCGTTTGTTATGGGTTTTAAGACTCATAGCGCCATCTATCACAGCATATCTGCGACTCACGGGCGTTCGCGGGAAGGCGACACCTACTGATATTCGGCGGAACTACGAGCGCACCGAAGTTGGAGACAAATCGATAACAGTTCAGACTGGTCGATATTATTGTTTTACTAATATCTTTACAGATAATTTAGAAATCGTAAAATAGATCTTTTAGAAGCATTGAAGCTAGTTGTTAAATAAATCTTTGCATCTCTCTGTTTCTCTCTCTAATCTGTTTTTATGCATTCAGTGCAACTGATGCAAGTCTATCTTTATGGTACGGGAGATCGGAGTGAAGTTGTCTGTGGGAAAGTTTTGTCCTCCTTCGGCTGTCAAAATCGCTGAGGAACGTTCTTTGACAGAGATGTGAGCGGAAGGAGAGGACGCTTTTGGAATCGCTTCGGCCGAAGGGCCATATTTTTTAACTTAGAGTCAATTTTAACAATGCAGTTTTAATCTCAACGCATCTCGCGACCTAATGCTGCAATGACACAATCGACATCTTGGTAAGTACAACGCGAATCTCGCCGATTGGACGATGGAAATATTTATTACGTTCGGACATGGTTTTAATGATATAACGTTCTTTGTTACAGACATAACTTTAAACAACTTCAAGGAGATAAATCTGGTCGGCGGAACGAATCACGAGCTTAGCTTTGTACTCTTGCCAGGTACTTAAATAACAGTTTCAGTGTTTGTTGCGGAGAGTGTGGGAAAAGTTGAGGATCGTTTTGTTTTGAATCTTAACTTGAATGTGGTTCACAGCAACTGCGTGCTGGCCGCTCCGCTTCGCTTCGCGCTACGCAGAAGCCCAACCACGCAATAGGCAATTTGGAGTCGGGCGCTGGGACGTGTCCGCATGGCCACGGTGATCGACAGTTCTTCATTTGCGGAAGCCGTCACGAGCAGGGTCTCATCTGAGGTCCTGGGTGGCCGCAGTGAATGACGCCGGCGCCGTGACGCATGTGGATCGCATCCCTAGGACGTGATTTCTTTCCATACTTCATGAACCACGTTTTGGTTCAAAACCATGTGTTTGCAAATAGAGTCATAATTTTAGTTTTAAGATCGCAGCCTCATACAAACCAAGCATTATAACTATGCCTATTCTCTAATTAATTAAATTTTAAAACCAAGACTTCGTCCTCGGTCAGACAACTTAGAACCTAGATCTCCTTCAGAGAAAGCCACGTCCTTAGCTCTGAGCCTTAGTTAATATAATTTACACGCAGCGAGACGATTGAGTGGCTTGTTCCATTTGTATATGTGCTTTAATGGTAATAAATCTACTTGTCAAATAATCTTTTTTTGTTCATATTTCTGACCATTGTAAAAATAGGTATCCTGTTTAAACTCTTTTGCATTTAGGAGAATAAATTATAAATGCATGGCGCCCTTCTCATATCAGCACACACCAATAGCCGTGTGCCCAAAGCGCACCCACCCCTGTGAAATTATCTACCTGTCTGACTAGCCCGGTGCAAGTAATCAAGTGTGGACGTCTCTCCGAGCGCGACAAGTATCCTTCAAACTAAGGTAAACGATAGCCGTCCTACAACATCATCAGAAACGGTTTTTCACATTACAAACTTATCTCAGCCTAAGCTAATTAAATAAGGGACGTATACCTTTTTATATTAGCTATAAAATATTTAGTCAAAATATAAATTAATATTATGAGTATACTACTGAGTATAGAGGGTGACCTGTAACCGACCCTATTAAAATTAGCTTTACTAAATTCCATTGAAGAGGCGAGTGCCCCTTCATTAGAATTTATAGCAATCTGAGTCGGAACAGAGAATAAAAATAAGAATTTATTGATTAGCACACAACACGGAAAAAAATAAAATACAACAAAAAAGGTAACCTAATATAATGTGCTAAACTGGAGCCTCACTCAGCATGTTGTCACGGGGGCCGTGACGCTGGTTTTCAGTGAGAGCCCCAAAAATTAATGTAACTAGAACAAAACTAAACAAAACTAAACAATTTCTTAATTTTTAGGCATTAGGACCTATGTCTAAAAATTACGAAAGTGAACTTAAAACTAGCGGGTGCCATCAGAATCGTCGACTGTGATTTATTTGCAGACAATAACAACATGAACCATGCAATCGTCTCAGTATATGTACATAACAAAATTTCATTGTACTTGTGTAAACAGTAAAGTAACTACCTATCTACCAACAGATTCAATTGATGAGCTACTTACTTACATTTGTTTTGTTTCGTTCGATTTTAAAACAGAACAAACTCTACTCCGTTTTCTTTAACTGTTCATTGTGTATTCCCTGTACTATGAGTGCGTAGTGGATAATATAATTACTACACATGCCTTAATTCAAGTTTAACTAAGATCAAACCTAACAATCCAACAACATAGAACCAGCGACCAAAAACTCGTACAGCCCGCGTCAGCTTTACGACTCAAACGAGCTGTAGCCATTTGTTGTTCTCTGTGCAATCAGCTAAACTACTAACTCGAGTTGGTAGTTTTAGTTACTATTTACATACATTAAGGCGCCATCTAGCCGCCGAAGTTGACACCGTTGGAATGTTGTATGCAAAATTTGAGTTTGAGCAGTGTTCAAGTGACATACTGCAATTAAAAAATAACTCTCCAGCACAAAGTCATATTGATATTTACGAAGCATTTGTTGTAACGAAAATACAAATTAATGAAACAATTATGATTTAGAGAAAAATCTTAATTTAATAAACAAACAGCTCCCTCAAGTTAACTCAGTGGCGATCTTTAACTTAATCCAATAACCTGAAGTAAAGTAAACTGAAATGTTGTTATATTATACGTATCAGTTCGCATCTACAATGAATCTTTAGTAATCGAACAAAATAACATCAGATGTTAAAACGTACATAAAGACGTTAAAGACACGTTTAGTTTAACATCGGTGTCACCTTACTCTTCCAAGATATTTATGATTTTTCTTTCTAGTAAGCACAGACTTGATCTTGGTCGTCTTCTGAGGTTTTAAACTTCTTCCCGATCTCATCTTGTCGCCTCACAAGAAAACAATCTTGTTCATCAAATTGCGTTAATGCCAAACGAGGCATGCCCTAATTTAATTTAATAAATAACGAGGGAAGGGTTAGCTTTAATCTTATTTGAATTGAGCTGGTCGTGGACGTTAGTTGGTGGTAATTACTTTATAGAGTGCCTTAAGTGTTTATTGCATAATCGTTAGGGTAGAATGGCCCTTAAAGCTCTGACTTCCCTTTGTTAACTGCGTGTGATAAGTCGTTATGTGATCCTCATTCAATGAGATTAGTTTATTTAAATTGTAGATTGTTTGAACTAATGAACTTGTACATAACGGCTCGCGATTCATTATTTCCATGATTTTGTATTCCAATTCAATTAATCGAGTAATCGTGAATAATGTTAGGAAGTTCATTATTTCTTTAATTGGGGGTTCGAGCGGAGCCGCCGTGCCGAACGGACGCACGGACCCTTACTGTCCTCTGTCAATGTTTCTCCAAATTGCATAAAAGGCACCACGAAACAAAAGGCGCCTATCGCCAGATGTTCTAGTAAACGCTCGCCGCGATTCCTGTCGGAGCCTAACCACGATATATCCGCTGCGATACTCGTATATACATCTCGCGATATATACCGGTCTACACAAATGTGCAGTGCGTCCATATATTATATAACAGTGAGTGCGACTGATGTGAGGGTGGTGCAAGTCTACGCCAGCTACAACGACGCCCAAGCTCAACAAACAAATCCGGTGAGATCAGACCATTTTTCACTTACTGTATTAATGCTAAAATTCACAAGAATGTGGTGTTAATAGCCCACTAGAGGGAATACATAAAATACAGGACGTAAAAATAAAGAACTCCTAGTACATATTAATAATGAATAGTTAATGTATCGACGCACTGCACCCGCGCCCGCGCAGATATTTCATTTTTGTATTGTATTCGGTGTTGCTTCCTTTGTAACTTAGTAAGATTTTACGTTTGATGACAGTAAGTCAACAAACACTTAATTTATCTTATGTTACACTTTAATGAACCCTGTAATAAGCGCCTGTCTAGGCATAGGGACGCTTCGGCAGTGTCATACGTATATGTTTCTAAGTAATAGTATCTAACTCGTGACGCCTACAGAATAGATTCATTGATTAATGAAATCTAGATCAGTTATAAAAGTAATACGCTTGGCGCCCCTCCTAACGCTAAGAGTAGTGGATAGGGGTTAGACGAGACTTAAACGGGGTTGAAGCGTGTTAGTGCTTTAACTCACCGCAAACCTACATATATTAAAACTAAGGAAACTTAGCCCATGATGTCCGATTTCTAAAAGAAATAACTCCGGCGACGAGCAAAGAATAGCGATACATCTGCCTAACCCTAAACAATGGAACTCAAAAACAACCGTTTCTACCTGCTCCGCGTGAATGCACTTTCTTGAAATGTCCAGATTTTATGACTGTATGTACCCACGCCACGCCAGATGGGCTCAGATAGGCGGGGGATATTAAAAATATACAGGATAAAAATGCTAGGTTCTTAAACTTGTAATAAGTAAAACACCGGATCAAAAAGAAAACCAAACTTCAATTAAACTATATGGATGCAAAAAATATCTAGCCCATACGCGAGGAGAAAAAAAACGATGAATGGTTATACGAGCCTCAGAAGACTGGAGAACCTTACAAAAAATACGAGTTATGCTTTTGTGACATGACGAATAGGTACTTACTCTTCTTCCCTAGGAAGATCGCTTAGCCACGAAAACAGGCAAATTAAATGCTGGCTGTCGGTCATCTCTCCTAGTGACAGTGCTTATTACACTTTGTTTTGTTGTCCAGTGAGCAGTGTTAATATGTTGGTTAAGTTTATGTAAATAATTGATGTTGGGTCGGTGGCTGCAGCTAAAAAACAGTGGTATCGGTGAAGACAATGTTAAGTGTGTAGTGACAAAATTTAAAGTAATAGTATCTATATCACGGATCGTTGTTGCGAGCCATATTATAACCTCATGACAACATGACAATACAACCACAGAAGCAAACTAATAAAGAGATCTTTAACAACACTGCACGAGAAATCGACGCAATGGAAGAAAGTGACTGCGAAATAGAGGAACAGGTAGAAGGATCGCCTGAATCTAGAACGAATCGCAGAGAACACCTTCAACACAAGAATTAAGACTGTATATATTTATAAGCAACGTGCATCATTTTGCGCCCCCTGGTATATCCGGCTGGTCCGGGTCAGGCTTGCTTCCTGGCTGGGTGTGGTGCCTATGTTCATGTTCATGGTGCAGTGCCAGCTCAAGACCGGTTACAATGAAATATGCCCAATACCCAACTGCCTCTACCGAGCTATTGCGGAACAGCTAAAATTTTCACTCACTAGAACGAAAAGAAATCACTGTTTTAGTGTTCGACTGAAACTAGACGAAAAAAAAGCTGAAACAAAAGGTAAAAGAGTTGAACATCCACGCCTCAGAAACGAAAACGGAAAAACTTAAGAAAGAAAACGCGTTATGCTCTTCGACGAAGACGAAGACTTCTCTCCAGGATGGTCGCCAAACCACGAAAACCAGCAGAGTAAATACTCACCGCCGGTCAACTCTCCAAGTGACAGTGTTAGTGACACTCTGTTTTGTGGTGCAGTGAGCAGTGTTCATTTTATTAATATCGTGGTTGATACTGGAATTAAGGAATTTTGTGTCTTTGTCTGGTAACTACCTAATAATAATAAAAAAACAGTGGTATAGGTGAATTTAATAGGTCACTTGTGTAAGCTTATATGTGTAGTGTGAAGGGAAGAAATGTAAAGTAGCAGTGTCAGTATCACGTATATTTTTGCCAAGCAGCAAGTCCTTCACCCTCAATGATAGTTACTGGAAAATACAAGCGGTCAACATCTTAAGACATGATAACCAAATGCACCAGAGACTTCGAAAATGTCAAAGCATCAAACAGAGACAAACCAAAGGAGATCGAGAAACAGAGGCGTAGGAAACGACACAATAACAGCAAAGAGCTCAGATGGCATCGCAGCATAACTCAATAGCAGTCATTTATACTTCTGTACATATTTACACAATTATATATCCATGCTTCCTTTCACTGGGCACGATGCTAGTATTCGGTCTGGTTATCTTCCCTCGCTCCTCATCCTGACTGCGACAGCTCCACACTCCCGTCCTGTACTTATTGGCTCACTGGTTTCTCGGATAGGTGGGTCAGTTGACCTTGCCAGGGCGGCAGAGGACGAGGCAGCACAAGAGAGAGCCCGAGTGCACGCCCTGTCTCGGAACTGGTAGTTCCGGACAGGGACTGTTAAGGTTCCCATACAACCCTGGCTGTGTCTGCCCGTATCGTGCCAGCGCGTGCTCTCGAGCATTGTCTAGGAGCCTCCTCGTCGCTCCCTCCCGGGCATGGCCAACGCCTCCGCGTCCTTGCAGCAGAACTGCTGGCTGGCTGAGTCACCGGAACGGAACGGAACGGAACGGAAGTTCATTATTTCTTTAATTGGGTAATTGTCGAAATTTTTGACATCAAGTTGATTTATTTTAAGATGTCTTTATTTTTGTCATGTCGGCGAGGGACGTCATTCGTTGACAGCGCCCCGCCCGTCGCTTGCAATCTCTTTAATCGAGATATATTATAGCAATATTGTCATATTTTCGGTGTTTGAGAATTTTATCAAAATAGTATAGTGATTTAGTTATATTGTGCGCCTTTAATTTCGCAAAGACCTGCACGCACACGCACACACGGTCCGTAATGTCGAATCCGCCTTCACACACGTCTGTTCGGCCTCCTTATCCCTCGAAATACGAGTACATACACATATTTTGGGTTATGAGATTAATTATAAATTATAAGTAGAGGCTTCTCTCTCAGACAGCAAGAATGCAAGTGAAAATAAGACGTCAGAAGGTTTTTAGAGAAAAATAAACGAGAACGAAATAGCTTTGCTTTTACTTACACACAATAATGTAATAAGACATTATAACTTGCCAGAAGCTATTATAAGGTGTACCGTTAATTGAGATTTGTGACGTTTTCCCATCTTAAATGAAATACGCTTATGTATATACATTTTCAAGACGTTCAATAAAACTTAGAACAAAAATCTAAATTCAATTTCGAAATGGAATCCGTGAGCCAGTGATACAAATATAAGAGTAACACAGGTGTGAAAGAGTAAGAGGACTGTAATCCGCTTTATCGAATGGTTACTGTAGCCGTGTAAAGGTGGGGTTCCACTTATTATAACTAAGAAAAGTACCGCGATCGACAACTGTGTTAAAGTCACACGTTGCTTATAACAGTAAAACGATAATCCATAACATCGGAATATTACAAGATTTTCAGATTTATTCTTTAAGAACATCTACGAATTGTGCTGCTAAAGTCAGTTATTTAAAGTCCGTGAGCGTATTTGATGCTAGGTATTCAAATTTCATACAAATCGCAATGACACTACCCAATACGATATTTTTCTATGTACCATTCTACCTGACATTTGAACGGCTGCGCCTACGCATAAGCGCCTGCTAGGCTGGTTCCTGGCAGCTCTTTTGCATTGAACAGGCAACTTGCATTTCATATTAAATGACTTTTCTATTAAACTTATATTATACTTAATTGTTTATAGTTTTTTTTGTAAGAATTAGTTTTTTTTTAGGGAGGCGATAGCTAAGAAATGCGTCATATTCATGATCGGGTGCTGTTTATGGAATCCAGTCTATTTGTGCTTGCAAGGGATATGATAGTAACTACATAAATACTATTGTCATTATTATTATTTTCGTATTTAAGACAGACATCATGCTGTTCTTGATAAGTTTTATTGTTATTGATATGATGTACAGCATCCTCTGACAATATATATATTTTTTTGTTTTGACGCTTCGAGACCGATTTGATCTCTACAAACATGAGAATAATTATTTAGAATAGTCGGGAGACCTATTGGATAACTACATTAATATCATAAACTTCTTGTTAATTCTGATGTCGAATGTTATGGATTGCATTTTGTTTTGTTTTCTTTTAGTGACATGTAGTTTGCTAACCGTTTATCGGTCGTTTTTATAAAATCTTTAAATGATTATCGTGTAAGATTATTGCTATTATTATTATTTTATTGTGAATTACCGATTGGCATGACAAAGGCCCTTTTGCCCCATTTGCAGATTAAATAATTGATTCTGATTTGTGTCATACCTGCAACACCCGCTCCCGCTACAGCGCCCTCTGACACTTCGACCCTTCGTCCACGATGCCATGTCCAAGACAAATTCCCCAGCCTGCCTAATTGTGCTAACATTTACTCCCTTAATCACGTACAGTGGCCGGGCCATAAATAAAAGTGGATCCAGAACGACTACTCGTACTTGCTCTCTTGCAGGTGAAGAATAGTTAAGTCAGCGGATTCATTTTGGTTGGAAAAATACAATATACAATATATTTTTTTTAATACAGTTGCTCAAAAAGTGCTACTTTACGTAGGTGTTTAGCGAGCGGAAAGTTGATTGTCGCGAACTAGTGCTTTTTAGTTTTCCCAATCAATAATTGTACAAATTGTACCAATAATTATTATTTCAATAAAAAATAAACAAGATAGAACTGTATTAAAAATATGGTTTTTGAGCAACCTCAGTATTTGTCTTACTGTATTGCAAAATGATGTTACAGAATTCGGTTTTCAACCAAGCCCCATAAGTTTAGCACACGCTAAACAAATGAAGTCGCACAAAACTCGAAATAAATGATCTTGATAGCATTTGCGACACGCGCTGAAGAGTTTTTTTTTTTTAAATTTATATAGAACACAAACAGTCATAATAAACATGTTACATGTGTTGTACACAATGTACAAAAACTGACAGGTGATACAAACAGACCTGGAGGTTCGTAAAACACAATATTAATAAAACCAAAAAGGAAGGTAAGAATAACGTAGTAAATAAGAATACATAACTATAAACATACAGTCAAGGAACAATGAAGATGGGCCACGTTTTGTAGTATTAGCCACACAAACAGACCCATCTCCAATGCCCCTGAGTAATACAACAATACTATATGTAGAAATATAATGTTTAGGAATTACTAAATTAACAAAAAGAGTTTACGTCGCACTAGCATTTTTAGACTAGACAAGGAATTATTAAAAGGATCAATGTCGTACAAATTCTTATTATAGAAACTGGGCACTCGTCTGAAAAAGGTATGTCTAGCATAGTTCTAGCGAGAAAAACTCACATGGAATAAGGATCTAGGTCGTAAGGGGAGATGGGGTTGTCCCCATGGTCCCCTGGGTTGTCCCTTGGTTGTCCAAATGTCACTAATTTTAGGAGATCAGGACTGTTGAAATTACCTTTAAGAATTTTAAACAGAAACATAATATCTAAGTAGTTTCTACGATTAAGGAGAGAAGGGACACAAAAGTGCTTGGCCGCTAAAGCTGAGTTCTCAAAGTATGTACCTGATCTGTAAGCTAAAGATTTTAAGAAAATGTTTTGTATCCTCTCCAAACGGTCAATGTGAACTTTGTACTGAGGTGACCAAACTATGCTACCAAATTCGAGAATACTTCTAACTAGAGAATAAAATAATAACTTATAGGTATTTGGCCGTTTGAAAGGCTGCCCAATACGAAGAATCATCCCTAGCTTTCTATAAGCACGTTTACATAGATTATCTATATGCAAATTATAGTTTAATTGAGAGTCCATGGTAACTCCCAAGTCCCTGACAGATGATACCCGTGCTATAGTATTACCGGAAAAAGTGTAGTTGAAAGTTATCGGATATAGTTTACGGCTAAAACTGATAATGAAACATTTTTCTGTCTTTAGGAACAAATGATTATCTGTGCAATATTGAAAGAAATTATTAAGGTCTTGTTGTAATGAAAGGCAGTCAGCCTCCGACGATGTAACCCTAAAAATTTTAGTGTCTTCGGCGTAGACGACATGTTCAGCACTCCGGAAGCAAGTCGCCATATCATTAACGTACAAGATAAATAGTAATGGCCCAAATGTGAGCCTTGGGGTACTCCAGAGGGTATTGGGAGAAAGCATGATGTGTATCCCTTTAATGCTACTGCCTGCGATTAGATAGGTACTCGTATGATTTTATCCACCTCAGAAGGTCACCATGTATACAGAGTTCGAGTAATTTCTTGAATAAGTGATTATGGTTAATTTTATCAAAACATTTCGAGAAATCGGTATACACGGCATCCACCTAGCAGCCAGAAGATAACCTATCAATAATAAAATCTGAAAAGGTAAGAAAATTTGTGTCAATATTTCGACCTTGACAAAATCCATGTTGACGGGGTGCGATGTGTTGGTAAAAAGCAGTGGTTATTCTGTTATAAACAATTTTTTTGCGAAAATATTTAATTTACTGATGGGTCTATAATTTGTTACCTGGTGTGCATCCCCACTTTTGTAAATTGGCGTTATCAGAGCACTTTTCCATAAAGAAGGGAATTGGCCGACTGATAATGATTTTTTATAAATCTGTGTTAGAGGTACAGTAAGCTTTTTAGCGCACATAAGAATTAAATAAGGATGGATCATATCAGTACCGCTACCCTTACCAATATTTACTTTCTTTAAATGCCAAAAAACACAATCCTCAGAGATATCAAAACTATAAGTGAGTCAACAGGTTTTGTGCAATTTTGTATGTATATGTGTGCGTGAGCGTGTGCTAAACTTGATGTAGCTTGGTTTTGTTTGTATGTGGTGTGGCTTCACTCCACTGTTCGTAACGCTCCGTCTGTCTTTTTTTCTTGGTCTGAGTAGTAAAGTTTCGAGTTCTTTAATTGTTGTTTTTCTTAATTTTTTGCAACTGTATCGAAAAACGTCATTCGATATACGTGCCGAAATGTCATTCTTCACTCGTCCCGAGTCTTGTATCTATATCTACGAGTATATCTCAGTACGCGTGACTTGATGACATACTTTCCGCACTAGCATCGAAATGTACTATTTACCTTGCGTATTTTCGTTATTGAACGAGCGAGTGAATCGGACGAAGTTCTCCGCTTCAGCTTAGGCCAAAATTCTGTCTTTCCGGAAGGCCAGCTTTTCGGCTATCTGGTTGTCCGGCGGTCCCGCTGTTATCCTCTACAGGTCGCATTTCCCAACCTATTGTCGTGAAATTTTGTGAGCAAATTCGATAATTTAGATTGAAGTTTTTTAATACACGCGAGATTCCTACAGCTCATAGTTCCACCAGTGGTACTTAGTCATTATTTAACAGGCAGTTCTGTGACTTTTTTTTTTGTATTGAAGTAACTTGACACGATACGCCCCAAGGACTTGGTGGATAAGAGCTATTTTGGAAAATTGATGATTTCGATCATTACCAAAATTATTGTGAAATTGTTGTTTTTTTATTTTATAGTGGGAGCCTTTTAAACTTCTATGCGTTAGTAATTTAGGATTCATACAGTTAGATAGAAACATTACAAAAAGTATGCACTGGTTCAAACGCTGGACCGCAGACTTCTCAATATGATTCTGGATAGAGTCTAGTCTTCAAACTAAAATTGTCTTGCTTTCCAGAATCGGGCACGGCTTAGTAGTCGTTGGCGTCATATTCTTGCGCATCGCGGCGCGGGCACAAAAAATGCATACACGAAAATATTGGTGTACGACTTATATTTCAATATCAGTGCATTGAGTCGTGCTTTCGATCTGAAATTCGCCTCCACATAAATTAATGAACTTGGTTGATGAATGGAATAAGTTTTATTGCATTGATAAGTTTATTTTTATTGCAGCTGCGTTTGATTGATTTTCTATTAGTTTCATAGACTCTGTCTTTTTAATAATTTGTGCCACACTCAAATGTATAAATAGTATATTTATTAAAACATTTTGAAATGTTTCAAGATATAACCGATTTTCAGGCGTTCGCTGTAAAGTGTAATACTTGTTTTAGTTTGAGGCCTCCACCCGAGCGCCTCTGGGCTGTTTAAACTGATCGAAAATAGTTCAGATTTAATAGCACTTACATTTAAAGCAGTCCGCTATTTAAGTTTATGATCGAAGAAATAAAATGGTTGAGATAATATGTAACCAACATTGTTTTCCTTACGGACATATATATTCGTATTTAGCATAGAATAGAATAGAATAAAAATTTATATGGAAAACACATCATTACACATACATTCACATAATGCCCCTTAAGAGCTAACAAATAGAGATGTGCTACCGAAAAGGTCTCCAGCAATGCAGTTGACACAGCAGGTTTTCTGTGGATCCAGTGAGGTGTGCGGGACAGCATACTGCGTGACTCGTATTAAGGGCGGTATAAATACATAAAAATAATATTAAATACATATAAGTTTATAAATAAAATTGTGGTTAAATTAATTTGAATCTGTAGTTAGAGTAAGTGTGGGAAGCAGCGATTATTATTATTATTTTAAAGCTATGCAGGAAATGTTCTGATTGAACCTACCTAAGTATAAGGCCCTAGGCAACAGTACTTTGCGGGTCCAAGATATATTTTTTACCCTTGCTTTAAAAGTTCCGATTGTGCTACTTTTTAATATCGGCGGTGGAAGTTTATTCCAGCACTTCGTAGAAGCATATCGAAAGCTGCCACGAAATGCAGCAGTACTGTACCTCGGACATATTAATCGTGGAACATGTCTTATGTGACGACGTCAGAAAGTTAACTTCTCATTTAGGTATACGGGTTTTTTATTTTGACAAATAACGAAGAGGAGTGTGGCAAGATGAAGGTGTCGGCGAGAACTCATGTTTAAGAGTTTGTTGTTCGCTAGATGCGGAGTTACATGCGATCGTGGGGCAATGGGAAAGAAAAACCGCGCACAGGCGTTTTGTATTCGTTGTATAACTTTCTTGGTACGAGCTAGTAGACAGTTCCCATACACCGTGTCCGCGTAATTAAGCTTAGAAAGGATAAGAGTATCAGTCAGCTTCACTCGCATGTCTACGCTGAGATAGTTGCGCACCCTGTAAAGCACACTCAGTTTATAGAAACAACTACGTACTGTTTCCAGCACGTGACCTTCAAAATGCAAGGAACCATCCATAAGAAGTCCCAGATTGCGAGCTCCTGAGACTCTTTCTACACTTTTGCCTGCGATACTTACTTAAGGACTCAAACTAATTATCTGGTTAACCTGCTTTTTCGAACCTAATACGAGAAACTTGGACTTTGTAGGGTTAAGAATTAGGCTGTTCAGTTCTGACCAGTGTGAAAAAATATTTTTATATTAAGCTAGTTCTTACGTAATTTTTAATTTATATGATTACATACGGAAAATAGTACCGTACTTTAATAATCTAGTTGTATTTCATATTTCTATAAAACCATACATTACTTACTCTAGTAACTGTAAAAATAAAAATCACCGATCTATTTTTAGCGCAAGCTGTTTTACAACATTGTTATGTTACCCTCAAAACCTTTGTAAGCAAAACCCCATATTTCGTTAAAAAATAAAATCGCACCGTTGGCGCTCATATTATAAATCCCCTAGACTTTAGGAGGCTTTGCTGCAGCAAATTATATTAAAGAAGGGTGCATAAAATTTACTGAAATTTCAATATAACGCGTATTATTATTATTAAGATCAAAGCATGACACCAGCCGGGAATATAATACAAATTAAAACATTTTCACAGTTTAGCTGTGTCTCAGGGGTATGAGGTAGGTTCAACAGGACAGTGAGCAGAATTTTATAGATCCAACTAAATGTAACCATTTAGCAGTTTCGATAATTCCTAACTTCAACTGGCGTTACTATGGCTACAAACATAATTAAAACGTTGCGAATGGGTTCCCTTTATCTGGCATAATATCGATTGTCCGAAATACACTCCGCATAACAGTTATCGCAGAAACATTTTTAGCCGAATGATACTTTAGCATAATTATATACTTAGCACAACTATCATGTCGCATAACACTCATTTGGCAGACTTTTGAATTACAGAATAGTAATAAGGCCGAATTTACTTCACTGAATAATAAGCAGAACGTATATTCCGCCGAATTTCTTGAAGCATACAACTAATATCGCCGACTTTATTTTTGCATAATTTTATGTGCCAGAATATACGTTTCGCCGAAGCCGTACAAGTTTGTGACCCCGAGCGCCAAACGCAACTTTGTCAAAAACCGAAAATACCGCACAAGTTTTTATATATATAATTATATATAAGTACTAGTTTTTGATGAAGGCTCTATCAAAAACTATTCCTTTAAGGGGCTCCTAGCTCTCAATGACCTGCGGTTGTAACCGTCGGTATCTTGTTTTTGGGTCAATTTTCAAACGAGCTGTTTTTGCTGTCCCACGGCTATAATTTCAAGTCAGATTAACATGGAGTATTGATTCATATATATTTGTATTCTTTGTGTTATAAAGTACTTAAAATACTTATTTCTGGGTTCGAATCCCGGTAAGGGCAAAAATTTGTGTGATGAGCATGAATATTTGTTTCTGAGTCATGGACATTTTCTATGTATTTAAGTATTTTTATCTATTATATATATCGTCGTCTAGTACCCATAACACAAGCCTTACTGAGCTTACTGTGGGACTAGGTTGATTTGTGTAAGATTGTCCCCTTATATTTATTTATTTATTTATTTATTTATTTATTTATATAACAATACCTTAAATATTCATTGATTCTGAAAAAAAATGTATTTGAAATCGTAAAACAGAGAAATCTACCGCTTTTTTGCGTGTCCCACTTGCGGTTTTTCTCAAACAAAAATTCATAACTATAGACTACGGCAACGTATAAATAAACAACTTGTACTGTTATAAAGAAGATTTATTAGCGTATTCATTTTTATATCTTGCAAATTTAATGCGTGAATAATTAAAACCAGTGAAGTTTTTTTGTAGTTGTCCCACGCGAGACCCATTTATTAGGACTCAAGCTCAAAACCCTTAAAATCTGTTTTTTTATTATCCCACCGTTACATTTACTTTACGATACGATAGACAGGTTAGTTGGGCTTAAACCAGCAACGGGAGTGGACGCAGAGCCGGTATTTTCGAAGGAGGAAACAGGTTTTCTTGATACGATGTATTTTGGTACGGCTATCACGACATTTGTATGGGCGTCAATTTATTAATATGCGATTGAAATAAAAATGTGTCTTTCATAACAAAGGTTAGCAATATGGGGTAAGAGTTTCGTGTTTAAGTAATTAGTGAATTCAATTAATAGTGTACGAAGGATCGCCAAAAAACATTCATGTTGACATTTGTATGGCGACATTTGTACGGCTTTATTGGTCATACAAATGTCGAACGTGGCATACACGTCGATTCAAAACAAAATCTAAGTGATTTTTATTATTTTGGAATATGATCACAGAATAAGTAATAGTACAATGTAACGACCATCATAAACCATAAACCGGAGATACTATATCGAAATAGTGACTTTTTTATTGTACAAATATTTTAAGCTGTTTCAACAATTGTATGGCAAAATCGACATTTTGATGGCATTCGTCGACATTTTTATGCCGCTACCGACATTTATATGGCAGAATCGATATTTGTATGGCATTATATCGACTTTTGTATAGCGCTGTCGACATTTGTATGGCGCTGACGACATTGGTATGGCACGGTGATTTTAAAGCATCAATATCTAGCTAACCATTAGAAGCACAGTGGTGCCTCATGCACCATATTTTTTCATTTTAAAAACCCTACCTCGCGCTGTCGGTACGAATCTAATATTCTAAAAAATAAAAAAAACCATACAAATGTCGAAAAAACGTCTTGTTTAAAAATTGACCCTTTTATGGCTTATCGTCAGCGGATTATTTAGTTAATTTAAATAGTTTATTTTGGATAGTCAAAATAATTAATTCTCTAATACCGTAAAATGGGGACGGCGGGTGGAGATGAAAAGTCCAATGTCTTTTAGCATTAGATAAGTTTGCTTTCATAACTATACAGTACCCCGGACTAACGTGAGTAAAACAACTGGACCGATAAAGACAAAAAAAAATCAGTGATGTAGTTTTCTTTAAAACATTATGAAAAATATACAATTTAAGCAGAAACGTCTTTCTTATATTGGTATAAGCGGAGTTTTTAATTTAAATTTAGCCATTTAAACTAATGAACTCATCGCACTGTTGTCTGGTACGCTTAAACCCTGAACGGATTTAGATGTTTTGTTCCGTACAGATAATTTGAGACCCTTGGAAGGATATAGGACAGTTTTAATCTCGGAAATTATCCCTTAAGATGGTAGAACTTTGTTTGGGTCGGCGTTAATTAAGGTTCCGCCTACAATAATTTAATAACAATCATTTTTCTAAGAAGGTAACAAGTTCTACGCGGACGAAGTCGCGGGAAACAGCTAGTGTTGTATAAAATAAATATTGCTCTATTACAACTATTGTTTACACGTTCCGAATGACAACCCACGTAAATGTAAAAATAAACACAAACAACCTAATATCCAAAACATTCAATTCCGAGCGCTCATTTCTTACCGGACAAAAAGTAATATGCATGTATTTTAGTACGGCCGCTAACGCCAGGCACCAAATAAATTTCCAAAGGGCAGCAAAGTAGATTCCAGCGAGTTATAACTGTGGACAAATGTCTTTTCTCCCAAACCCATCCCCGCCCTACTTTAACATGCACTGTCATTACTCCTTTCCTAATGTTATATTGAAATAATTCTTGTTTGGGACACCAGACATTCCGAATAATATATACGAACGAACAATCTATGGTCGTAAAACACAGCTACGGCACAATGTTTTTTTTTTTCCATGTCTTAATTCCAACTAAGGCAAAATAATACAATACAATACAAATACTCTTTATTGCACACCTCACACAAACAAAGCAGTTGTAAAGAGAAAGAATACAATAACATGTAGGTACAATAATGCGTGTAACAGTTAAGTAGTGTCAAGCAAAACTAAACGTAATGTTTACACAATTATTACTAGGAAAGGGAATAACAAATCAGTCTGGATTATTTTTTTTTTTTTTTTAGTTTATTGCTCACTTAAAATAAAAAATAAAAATTACTACAAAATTTCGCCAAACTGCGGAGCAGTTTGTTGGCGAATGGGTTAAGCACACTCAGACTTCGCTTAATCTACTATTATTACATACTATTATGCTAAAACTAGGGGTAAACGGTTACGTATCTATAATTTGTTAACTACTGAATATCGCTAAAAACTAAACATACATTATGTAAAAATATCAGACTTTTTTACAATGGTTCTCAATCAACAGTGCCTTAAGTTTTTTCTTAAATATTGATTTTGACAGGAAGTTATCTTCTGAGGGTATGCTATTAAATATTCGTGGTATTATGTAATGTCTTGTCCTTTGGCCATAATAATTGCACGCTCTCGGCTCGTCATATTTTTTACGTGCTGAGATTCTCAGACTCCGGTTGTAAGTTTTGACAGTCTTGAGCACAACGGATTGGTATTGATCAACAGCTAGTAAATATTTAAATTTTTCGTAGATAGGTAATACATTACATTTTTGAAATAGCTGATTATAGTGTTTATTACATTTTTCTTTAGTCTGTTTGTCTACTAATACCTTTAGTAATCTAAGTTGAAGGTTAAAAATCTTATCTAATTGTGTTCTAAATGTGCGGCCGTATGCAACTAGCCCGTAACTGAGCACAGAGTCGGCTAAGGCGTGATATAAAGTTAGCAGTATTGACTTATTCGTTAAATGTTTTAAGTTGTTAAATTTACATAATATAGACCGAAGTTTATTACAAACGGATTCTACGTGAAGTTTAAAAGTGAAGTTACTATCTATATTAAGACCGAGATATTTATAGCTTATTATGATAAGCTTTATTTCCGTACATTAACTATTCACAATTTATATGTAGATTTCAAGTTTCTAAATCTGTAAAACTTAATAGCCACTAAATCCCAATTAGGACAGAAACAGCTGTAAGCAAATCAGTTTATAGTGATGCATCTGAAAATTGAAACAATAAACAAAATGTTCAATAAAACCATTTTATAATTTCAAAATAGTTTGCACCAGCCCTTTCGGAAATCTTCATTTCCGCCCTAGTGCAAAATAGCCCACTAGTTACACTATTCCGTATTGAGGAAACGCAGTCGGGAGCCAATTATTCTGAGCTTAGAGTTGCTCTGACAAACCCAGGTGTCACAAGACGCCGCTTTACATTCCACGACGTACCTTGCACCGAATCAGCGCATGTCGAATTTGCATACATTTCAATATTAGTTGGCGAGTTTTAAAGGAAACTTTAGGGATTTAACCCTGGTTTTTCTACGCGTGTTGAATGCTGCAGCACATGGCATTTTCTGGAAAAAAGTGTTTGTAATGTGCAATGACATATATTATTGACTTTTGAGCACCAGAAACAAATATGTTTTCTCTAGCCTCCGCCCGCGACATTGTCTGCGTTGATCCGGCATAAAAACTAACCTATATTGTAATCCAGGCTGTAAACTGTTTCTGTGCATAAATTGAGAAACAGACATCCAAACATCTTAATCCAAACGTAATAATATACAGTAGGAAAAAATGTTTGTGGCTTTTTATTTTAGTACCTAGTACTTTTCAGAATCGAAACTAGATAGGGCTAAGTTCCTGCGGCTTACATAATATATCACATAGCTATAACATATTTGAGCTTTTTATTAGGGTATCCTACTCTCAATCACTCGTGATTAAATACAGTAATCCTTGGTACTCTGAACCGAACAAGAATTGTGTAGAAGTATTATTCAGCGGACACCCGCGACATTACAAGGCCATCATTTCACCTTGTGGCACTCTGTGGGGGAGGCCTATGTCCGGCAATTGACAACTTTCGGCTGATATGGAGGTAATGACTTATCTGTCCCAAAATAGGGCATACCAATCTCAAATAACAAGTTCTTATGAAAAGCTGATCAACCCTTTTACCCCAGGAAAATTACGTTTTTTTCAAACATTAATTTATAACAGCGTTTTTTTTGTTTGTTTCATTTTAAAATGTTATTCTAAGATGCCTTGTCCAAGAATCCACCAAAATTTCCATCGGGAAGTAAATATATAAAAATAAATGACACATCCATTATGTTTTTTGTGTGATTTATTTATTATTCTTGACGAGCTCCTGTGAATTAACCAAAACAAAAATTAAAATATCTATTAATATTTTTCCTCTTTTTTCTGGAATTGGTTAAATATCGATTTTTTTGATGACTAATATTTTGGTGGATTTTGAGTCTACGTAATGACTAAAGTGATAATATATCAGTTACACGCAAAAAAGCTGCTGTTATGAATTATTTCCAAATTTGCATTTTTTTCCATACCAATGAAAATAAAGTGCTTGGGCTATTTAAGTTTCCAATACAGCTGTAAAGTTGCACTAAACAACTCAAATAGTGGTGCCAAGAGTTCTAATACCACTAACACAAACCAGAAACTGATATTTAAACAAAGAAACAGAGGTATCACTGGAAGCAATAATATGTAGATTCCGAGCGAATTTAAATAGAGAAGTATGGTCTATCTCCATTCCGTTTTCGGCGAGCGTAAACAAATTCAATATGCATTTATTCTGAATACTATGGCTCTGGTTCATTTGAATAACTTTAGAGGATTTGGTTTCCATGTATACTTGCTTTTTAGTAGGTACGAAGCTATTGACCTCTGGTTGCGTTTTCTTGACCGCAGACTTTGGAAGGAAATTAACAGTATTTTCTAGTAAACTAACGACGTTATATACGTATTCTTGTAGATTGCGTTCATAAAAACTACAAAAGGTACTTTTGTTTTTTTTATCGATATTTTTATTTTACTATTCACTGATTTAGCTAATATAATTAATATTCAAAAAATCCGGAAGCAAAAGAATCTCCGAATTTATTTATTTTACGAATATACAGGGGCTTAACACTCGTATCACACATCACGAAACGAATTCCATTTAGGCAACCATCCGTTAATTTCCTTGTTGAACAAAGGTCAGCGGATGCCATAGCATTTCAGAGATTATTGACTTTTGCAGGAACTCTAGAAATCTTAATACTGAAGAAATAACGGGCGATGGAGGATAGAAATCCTTGATTGAAATTCCTCTTCTCGAATCCACGTGCGAAGTCATCTGAGGAACTTCTAGCTTTGTGCGCCTTTTAATTTCGTTTGTAGGCACATAAAGTATTGGACGTAAATCATCTTAAGTATTCTTTAGTAGATTTAGATTTGGTTCTTTTGTTATATGAGCATAATGTGTATTTAAAATGCTGTCGCTTTTTATAAACAGACCGACAAGAAAGACTCAAATTACGATTGAAAAGAAGCAATATTGACAATATTGATCTACTTTTGTGTTCATCATTATCATTTTTATCATTATAGGTATCGCGAACCTTGATCTCTATGACAGCTTTGTACAATTTATCACGGTAAGACGTAAGATTAGACTGATATAATAGACGTACCCATAATAAACCTATTATAAGGCATATATATCTACGGTGACTGCTGGAAACAGCATCTCGCCCCGCCCCCGCATCTCCTTTTGTCGATGAAAACGAATTGATTAAATTATAAAAGGTTCATATAAAAAAAAATCATCATTTGATATAATAAACATCACAAAAATCTCATGCATAAAAGTGTAACAAATTTTCTAACTCGTCAAAATACAACTAAAATAACCAATTGTATTTTATTCAACCTTAAAGAATCACCATAAAGTTCAAAAAAACATTAAAATGATATCTCTTAAGATGCGGATGTTTTTACAACCTTAGATGAATTTCTCTCGTAAACTGAATAGACTTCGCTTTAGTATCTCGTAAAACTGGGTTTGGCGATACGGATTCATAAACTTAAATTTTCAAGAACAACATGCATTTGCATAATGTCCTTCTGTTTTGTTTTATTTCTATGAACGTAGGAGTAAAAGCTACGGCATGTTTTAAGTCAGTTTTTAACCCCCGACGCAAAAAGAGGGGTGTTATAAGTTTAACGTCTCTGTCTGTGTATCTGTCTGTGGTATCGTAGCTCCCAAACGGATGAACCGATTTGAATGCGGTTTTTTAGTGACTTAGATAATTTTATTCCAAGTGTTTTAGCTGTTTTATGAAAATCTGTCTAGCCGTTTTTGAGATATTGGACTTTGAAATGTAAATGTCGGGGGGCTTTGTCTTCTTACGGAGAACGGAGCTGTGGAACGGAAGTCAGATCACAAAGTCACTTTTCACATATTTCCACAATTCATCTTTGCGCCTCTCACTCTCATTTTTGTTACACACTGTTACACAATGTCACAGCTGTGGATGTCACTACGTACGATGTACATCCGATTTGTTTATGATTTAACAATTTTTAATAAAATAAATGCTTATTTGTTAGTTATTAAATCATTATACTAAATTGTATCCTTAGGTACATTAGCGTTTTATAATGACATCCATGGCTGGGTTAATCTGCACATGAAATACAAATGACCCAGACATCTGAATTGATGTTGAACTTGCCCGGCGCCCAATATCTGTCCCAGCTTCCACTAACAGAATTATCACTTAACCTACTCCACCCTTATCTTCAAATTCTGTTTGCCACCTACGTCGTATGAAAAAGCTACTTACTTAATAGCTGTATAATTCACGTTCATCAAACCTTTTTGAACAAAATGCCGATATTATCCGTGACCTTTCTTTGCCACTTTGACATTTGTGTTCGTATAAGATTTGGACAAAGTACATTTTAAGTTTTAAAAATGTACACCATATGCACCTATGTATATTCAGTTGGTTTTATTTTTGAACTTCAACTGTTAGTTGGAAAAATAAATCGATTTATTATACTAGCTACTAGCGGCCGCCCGCGACTTCGTCCGCGTAGATTTTTGATGATGACAAAGATATAAAATAGGTAAGTGAATTTTATTCTTAGTTAAAATGGTCTAGACATATTAATTACATTCCAAACAGTGGCAGAAACTGATATGCGATTGTTAAAGAATTTTTAAAGATTTTCCAATCAGATTACGGGAATTGTTTGCATTCTGCATAATACTTATTCCGTCAGTTACCTGATGCTTTAATCTCAATTTAATCTTTGGCAAAAATGACTCTGCAAGATATAGAGCGACGCATGGATTTGGAGCTAGAAAATGGGGACTTAGTTATTATGAGTGAGATTTAAAAAAAAAGTTAAATATCGTAAGGCTGTTCAATCTTAAACTGAAGAGAAAAATTATTGAAATGAAGAGTACATCTCTTTAAAAAATCCAGTGTTCCCCGTACAAAACCTTCAACCTATTTTAACTCCCATTGGTATAGAATTTTCTTATACGCTGAAATTACTTTTTTTGTATTTTAATAAGTAATGTTTCTACAAAGTTTCAAGTTTCTAGCTCAAAAAATAAAGTTCCCTCCATACAAACTTTGCACCCATATTTAACCCTCTTAAGGGTGGAATTTTCTTAAACGCAGAAATAGCTTTTTTGTATTCTAATTAGTAATATTTCTACAAAGTTTCAAGTCTCTAGCTCAAAAAAAAAAGATTCCCAATACAAGCTTTGCACCCCTATTTGACCCCCTTAGGGGAGGTATTTCCAAAATACCCTAGCCCACGTTATAAAACTAACCTAAAGTTACAAAACTCTACTTTAAAAATAATGTTTCCCTCATAAAAATATTGCACCCCTATTTAACCACTTTAGGGGTGGAATTTTCTTAAACGCTGAATTTTTTTTTTTTTTTGTATCCTAATAAGTAATCTTTCTACAAAGTTTCAAGTCTGTAGTTAAAAAAAAATGATTCCCCCATACAAACTTAGCACCCCCATTTAACCCCCTTAGGGATGGAATTTCCAAAAATCCCGTCTTATCCCTTGCCTACGTCATAAAACGAAGTGTTGGTGTAAATTTCAAGTTTCTAGTCCCAGTAGTTTCGGCTGTGCGTTGATGAATGAGTCAGTCAGGACATAGGCGTTTATATGTATGTATAGATAGGCTGTTTTACAAGTATAATTTAGCTGTTTTACGTTTCAGGCAAGGAATTTTTGATCGCAAATTTAAAACTCGTAGAACCTACTAAAATTGCTATAACATTATAGCAATTTACAACACGTAGATCCTACTAAAATTGCTATAACATTATAGCAATTTTAGTAGGTTCTACGAGTTTTAAATTATTCCGTAAGAGCTTAAAACTGAGTTCGTATTCGCTCTATATTAAGTACAAAAAGAATAACAACGATGTACTTCACAATACCGATGGAACACAAAGAATTTCGGACCACTCAACCCGACTGGAGCTCTATTTAAATTTGCGATCAAAAATTCCTTGCCTGATACGTAAATCAGCTAAATTACTGACCACTCGACTGGATAAGGCGATCTGAGTACACAGCTGTATCGAAGTTTGTTTGGTAACCTTTTAGTTGCAAAAACTAAAAAGTAACCTGGAAATAGACCCTTTGAAGAATAAAACTGACGGCATTCATAATCTGACGGCAACATATTCAACACAAACTTAGGTTTTGCACGGTTTTGTTTAACTTCTCTTGTTTATTTTTTATTTGTGTGGGTTAAATCCGTCGATCAAAAATTCGGAAATTGAGTAAAGGTGTGTACCCAATTTCAGAAATTTCGATATAGTTGAATACAATTACAGCTGGTCTGATGATATAATAGAATAGTAGTTCATACCAGATACAAGAATATGACATAAAAACATACTAAACAGAAATATTGAAACTAAATCTAGTATATCTGTGCGACAATAGGTTTTCAGTTGAACCCTAGTGACAACCAGTTTACAATTTTGTGCATGCTTAAATTGCAATAGAGATTTTAGTTAGGTATACAAAAAAACATTAAAATACATAAAAAGCATTAGAAAAAATTACAAAAGGTTGCAATGGGCTCATAAAGATATTATACTTACATATAAACAATGGACAGTTAACAAGAGCTTATACCAAGATACGAAGTTAAAAAGTAAATTTTAGGGGTTTAAATGTCTTTGCATGTGAAATAATATTTTTAGAAGTTTGCATTTAAAAGTGTTTTGGGGACATGATAGAGACAGAAGCATAGAAACTACCTAATTGCACAAGAAAACCTGTCATGTCTGGTTTCATTTAAACACTCACAACAATACCGAGCTGATGATTGAGTAAAAAGAATATACCTAGCCTACATGTATCAAAAATTGCATTTTAGCCAGTAATGTATTATTGATTGCCAGTTGTGGGCACTTTTATTACGCCCCTTCCCTTTGGTATTAAGGGGATTAAGGGGTGTTCACAATACGACCTGCACCGGCCCTACTGTCAACCCCACCTGCACGCGCCGGATGGCGGCGGCGACCAACTGGTTTCGTGGTGCTTCCTGCTAGAAAACCAACGGGGCTCTGGCGACCGTGCTGGCGACCAAGCAACTGTGGTATAAACATACACACCCGACAGAGTAACCTGTAGGGAAGAGCGTCAGAAACCTTGAGGACCAAATATACCGTAAAATTGCTGGTGCAGAAGGCAACGGGAAACCACTTCACTATTATCCCACGAGAGACCGTGACATGACCACGATCACTCTGTCTAGAGTGCACGACTAAGATGAAGAATGGAAAATAGAAGGGGAAATGCGGGCTGGCATGTACCCCACGTGAAAACTTGCATTACAAGCCGCCGTTGTCCCATATTTTTTTCCGTCAAATTTAGAATAGGTAATGGTAAAGAAATACATTCTTTAACATATATTATAAACGAGTTGTACTTGTTTTTAGGGTTCCGTAGTCGACTAGAAACCCTTATAGTTTCGCCATGTCTGTCCCTGTCAGTAAAATAAAAATTGGAAAAAATGTTTTATTAGGGTACCTCCCCTATACGTAAAGTGGGGAGTGATTTTTTTTTCATTTCAACCCTAACGTGTGATATATTATTGGATAGGTATTTAGTAAAATCATTTTTTGATAATGTTAATATTTTCGGAAATAATCGCTCCAGAAGTAAAAAAAATGTACCTCCCCCCCTCTAAATTTTTAACCCACGAAAAAAACGAAGGAGGTTCTCAAGTCAACGCGATATATATATTATTTTTTATTTTTATGTATGACCACGCATAACTTTTTACAGAGTAGTCCGATTTTGATAATTCTTTTTTAATAGAAAGGGTATACCTCAAAGTTGGTCCCACATAAATTTTAAATAAAAATTTCAACCCTAAGGTCAGGAAAACAAGGGATGATTGATTGTTCACTCACCGATTTAAATGTATGACCACATATTATGCAGAGAGTAATCAAAAATATTGCATGTAACTAGTATTCAGTTAGTAATTAACTAAGTAAGCCACAGAAAATTTAAAAATAAAAACTTTTTAACAAAAAAATTAAACCGCCGAAAAAAAACTCAAAAGCAAAAAATAATAAACCTTTTTATTTAGTTTAATAACTAAGTTCTTAAATTAATCTATGTGTGCCTAAGTAATTTTGAGTCTGGGTTTTATTATTCTGGGAGTCTGGGAAGGTTTATTATTTTTTGCTTTTGAGTTTTTTTTCGGCGGTTTAATTATTTTGTTAAAAAGTTTTTGAACCATAAGTTTTAAAAATATAAAAAAAAAAAAAAAAGTAGAACTATAAAAAAAAATCTAGGAAAATTATTTTGAACTTGATAGGTTGTATAGTTTTTGAAAAAAATTACAAAGTAATTTGTGAACTAAGTTTGTAATTTAACCGTATAAGCAGGTATTTATTGTACCTGAAATTTCTACAAAATCACAATGAAATGACGTGCTTTCAAATAAAGTAAAAACGGTGAAAATCGGTTCAGGCAATAAAGAATTCCATACTTTAAGCTCGCGCGCAATACTTTTACCCAATTTGCCGATAGATATCACTGTACGCGGAACGCTCATATCGTACGTGGCGGTGTGAAGATTTTTCCTGATTTAATGGGGTCGGAGCAGGTGCGGGCCATACATTAGGTCGAAAATTTGTCGTGCTCGAATTGTCTTAGGTAGTTGTCTTTGGTCGTTCGTTGTCTAATAATCAAATTGTTCGCTAAGTATTGCTTGTACCCTACAAGGTACCCTACTTTAGGGTTCTGTAAATCTGTACTTAATTTGTCGACTCGATGTAATAAATAGCCCATTTTTTAACGCTTTAGTGGGAGCACTTACTGTGACGGACGGAAAACTACGGAACCCTACACTGAGCGTGGCCCGACACGCTCCTGGCTGGTTTTTAAATTATTGGTCATTTGACGTCTATAGCCGTTGCTAAAGTTAGTGTACCTTTAGCGTTTTAGAAGCGGCTCTAGTTCATGAACAAAATCAGTTATAAAATAAAAAATAATAAATAGATAAATCAATATAAGGGGACAATCTTACACAAATCGACCTAGTCCCAAACTAAGCAAAGCTTGTACTATGGGTACTAGACGACGATAAACATACGTATATAGATAAATACATACTTAAATACATAGAAAACAACCATGACTCAGGAACAAATTTTCGTGCTCATCACACAAATAAATGCCCTTACCGGGATTCGAACCCGGGACCTCTTGCTTCGTAGGCAGGGTCACTACCAACTAGGCTGAAGTGGTCGTCAAAATAAATCAGAACATAGATTTTTGTGTGGACCGTGCGCTAGCCCGCAATGTTGAATTTCTCAAACTATTCCATTCTGACGACCCATCCAAAATCGCAGGGCTCCCTTATCAAAAAACAAAACGTCATTGTCTTCACGTCTTTATAATGACATAAAACAAAATATACAATAACAAATTCTGAATCACGTAACTCCATAATATACACGGTGGCGCCGTGGATCGATCAGACCTTTCGGCATACGAATCATTGTTAATGGGTCCTTAGTTTTCGAGAATCGGCCCTTTGTAGTTTTGTTTGATTGCGGTGTTGACATGATGTAGGGTTGAATGGCGGAAATGAATGGGTTTAAATTAGATTTCGTACGCTTTAGATCTATGCTTATTGAAAAGACCTTTAAAAGGATGTATTTAATCCGTAAAAGGGTTATATGTACAGAAAGTATATGTTTGACAAGTTGAAGGCAAATCCATATTACAAGGTTTTACTTTAATTGCAATGTATGTATGTCTATGTTGATTTGGGTGGAATCATGCAATTTTGTAGCAGATATCTTCAACCGCTTGAGCTGAAATTTTGGGTTTAAGTATAGTTTGGGTTTCAATTAAGTATCATCGGGCTGATCAGGGAATCGGGAATTCAGGACTTAAAAGACGTAACGCCGTTGAGTTTGGACTCCTCAGAATTGTCTCAAGGAGTGGGTGATGACGGTATATAGAAAAGTACAGTCGGCAATAAAAGCTTGTACCAAAAAGCATTTTTTGATACAAACTTTTTCAGGGTCTTCATAGTAATACCTACTCAGGATCAACTGTGAAAGACAGACTCGTTTAATATTTTTACGCAGATTTATTAAAAAAATATGAAAACAGTGCCGTTGCATCTCCGTTTGAATAAATAAGTTCCGCTAGGCACCACACACTGCCCCAAAACTCCTTGCGGCGAAAATTGTACGCGTCTCCGCACTGAAGGTAATCAGTGCGGAGACGCGTATAAATATCAAGTTGAGTAGCTGTAACGTTTTTATTTTTAAATAATGTTATGAACGATAACGGTGCTATTCTTACCCTCATCTCAGAAAATATTAAATAAACTGGTAATAATATAGCTCTCTCATGACATGAAAGTCTCATCCTAACCTGATTAAACCTAATAGTGTAGCTAGCTTCTTGACAACGCCAAACTAACTTCAGCTAGCTTCTATTAATTTGGTTTCCTAGCGTTAATTGTTAACATACGCCTGACTTGAAGAACGATCTGGGGAATCATTATTTAAATCATGTTGGTCTTTGTGTAGAGGCTTAAATTAAATAGATTCACGTGCTTCGGCCCATGTCATACATTTTCCTATACATAATAATAAAGGAGTACATTACAATAATTTTGTGAACTCATGTATATATCATCCTGATTATAAACAGGTAGCGATTATTTTGTAGGTACTCGAAATTAATTTCGAATTTAAACTCAAAAAGGTTCTAATTCAAAAACATAAAAATGTACGTTGGCGGCTAAAAAAATATTAAAAAGACGGAAAGTCTCCACAGAGTTTTAGACAACCCCATGGTTGTGTTAGGAAAGTTTGTATGCAATGCAATTTGTTCAATTCCGGAATTTCAAATTTATTTTACCAGTAGGATATAAAATGGATCTTCTGGATTGACATAGGCTGTATTTCATGCCGCGGCTGAGTCTCTGTTCTTTGCAATAATGGGTGGAGCCGCGTGGTTAGCTAGCTATAAACGAAGGTGTATTTTATCATTCAAATATTATTTAGAATAATTGTAAATAGATTGTTCATTTCACGATCAAGCCTCGATTACCAGGAGTGTGTCCAATAGTTGGAGGAGAGACTTTTACAGAGTGTTTGTATTATCTTTGGAATAGCACGGGTTACTCAAAGAGCTATTATAAATTTAACTATAATCTGACAGGCCGAATAATTAGTCGGCGGGTTCGGATGAAATGGTTTTTTGGCATAAGACGTGTAAGAGCAAGTGAGAGAGAAGTAGCATCGAGTATTGTTTTAAGTGCTCGCAGCTGTAAACGTTTAAATTATTATGGTCGTATATCTCGTCGTTATGTTGTGTCTAGGCTGCAATAAGAGGTTTTTTATTACTACACTAGAGTGCATAAAGTAAAATCTACTCGCTGGTAAGTTTTCTTTTTTAACATGATACACAGCAACATCTGCGATCACTACTTACATTTAATTAGCTGAAATAATTGTTATAAAATATCAGCATTATCATCATCATCATAATTATTCATAATCATTTAGTCTCGTTTAGCAATCTCATTTTACCCGTAGGTGTCGTAGATGTTAATTGCGGGATAGGGTTGGAAGTCTGACACTGAAATATTGTCTATATACCTGAAATTTTCTATATCATAGGTGTGCATGTAACCCCCTCAACCTCATCATCGCTTTAATACAATTAGGTGAGATGGTCAAATGCATACCTATACGTAGAAACAAAAAAAAAAAAAAAAACCTGACTGTAAATTTAATTTCATGTGCTGTGTGTACCCTTTTTGGAAACACAGGCGTTTATTTTACGCTTTATTAAACTTTGATTTACTATTTTAAATACGAGTCGTATGTATATCGCAGACCGCAATGCAGCTATGCAGCTATGAATATATAACAGAATATTATCATCATTCGTATCGGCTTTCTCTAAAACGAGACGTGTCATAGAAATAGCCTACTTACTTAAAATCATTCAAGTTCGACTTTTAGTTTAAATTTATTAGTAGTTTATATTAATAAAGTCTGAAAAAAATCTGTATAAGTAAAAAGGATCAAAATGATTTTCCATGAAATTCGAGTAGGAGAATATGCGTTTGATCAACATACAGAATAGTTATTTTTGCAATACGCGTGCGAAAAATGATTGATTATATGAATGTAACGCTACTACCATATCAATACGCCTTGCACCAGTTTCCTTTATGCACTCCTATCTTGTGCCATTCTCATTTGGGCACCAGATATTATTATATAGATCCTACTGTGTCCAACTGCTGGGCAAAGGTGTCCCGCCTTTTCTTCCACTGTTCGCGGTTTAGAGCTGGGCACCAGATATATTATGTTTTAAATAATTTTAAATACAACATGTTTCAGGTATGCGTTTTTGTTCTGAGAAAAAATAAATCAGAGGACTTGGTTTTTCTTGATAATAAATCAAGAAAAACCAAGTCCTCTGATTTATTTATGATCTTATTTATTTATGTATCGTTTGGCTAATTTAGTTTCTCTGCTTCAAAGATTTACAGTTTTCAAGTGCGCTGCGTCTTCGGTTAAAGTTGTACATTCTTTACTTGCCCGAGGTGTTTGGTTAGAGGACAGTGAAATACTGTATGGTTCAGTCTGCTGTCTGCTTCACACCGGCACACTGGTGATTCGCACCATAAAGGTAAGCATAATTCTCAACTCCCGTCCTTTTTATTCAATATGTTTTGTCGTGAAAAAGCTAAAATTGCGATTTAGTTATGCGAAAACGTCAAAAGCTGTTATCAGGGTTTCAAAATGACCAGTCTTTCTTTTCTATCAATGTTCCGTGAAGGTATTCAATATGCATATGCAAATCGACTTTAACGTCTGAAAACACACGGCTACTCCACGAAAAACTCAACTTGAAATAAAACATTCCTAAATATATAACAGAAGCCGAATTTGAAACATCATTCCGTCTTTGTTTCACTTCACAAAGCACTCGAAACTTCTCTTAAAGTTTCTCGAAAATTCCTTGTTTCATAGTCTTGCTATGTGCCACTTTTGGCTTACTCGTGATTAAAAGTCACTCGCTCCAGTCACGATGGGACAAAGGACTTTGCCTTTTTAATCAAAACCTAGGAGTTTTGACGACACCAAAATGAAATTCCTGATCAAAGGGTGTAGGTTCTAGGTTGAAGTTAATTTTGGCGCCTTTACCTTTTAGTGGGATTAAAGTTTGTAATATCTCAACTCTTTTCAAGTCCGTGACCTGGCGCTCGCTGTTTTACTACGATTTGGCTGCGCTGTATGCGAGATACCTTGTAAAAGAATAGTTTGTTTCTCTCACAGTTGCTTTATGAATGAGAATGTTGAAACCTGTATACTTAGTTGTGAAATGTTATATATTTCAGTGGAGCCTCCGTGCTTAAAAGAGAAAAGCAAGGCGGTTTATTACTCTATTTTTTATCTAAGTGTCTCTTTGCTTCCTTTTTGGGAATAAATTTTACTTCAACTATAATAAAATCCCAATTTTTTTGTAAAGGAAATCATCATTACTTGAGAGCCTTGCTCTTGTCGGTATTAGGTTCCGGGACAAACTACCGAATTTTACACCCGACTTGTATCATAATTATTTTGATTCAATTTTAATTGTATAATTGTACGCATGTTAGTCTCTAAGGTATTTGTAAATATAAGAAAGAAAGAAGACAGTTATTCACTACACAAAAGACACAGAGACAAAGGGAGAAGACATACAATACAATTGACACATACCTATTGTGAGTGTCTTCGCGGGAGTGAATCGGTCGCTGTCTCAGCATTATGCCGAGATGTCATACAGACACCTACAACGCTGATTTTCAGACAGCACCGTACGTGACCCACGGAACGCAACACGACGTACTACGCATACTAATATGGGCTTTAGATGCCTGAAATAAATGGTTTATTATAAAGACCTAAGTAAACAAAGTTTGAGACGTCCCAATTCAGCAAACTGAAGCAATATATTCCCGTTGTTCCGTTTCACTTAACGATAATGAATGCCCGGATCCCCTGACACCCGATAAGCACCAATCACGAATTAAGATGTATCGTCGCCTATCTTTTGTCCCAATTTGATTGCCTCGTCGATACGCAATCAGGACAAATAGGATTGTTGAACGAGCGAGCAAAGCGAGTGGAGTTTTCCAAGTCTATTGGGACAATTCGGCGTTTGTATGTATACATGTTTGTTCGATGATAACTCAAGTAAGTTTAGTAGAAGTTCCTACGGATGAACCGTTTTGACACCCCGAGACCAAAAAAAATGCTTTTTGACCTAATTCAAGTTAGAATTCGATTTTTATTACAACCTGAGAAACGTGTTTTTAACCCCCGACGCAAAAAAGGGGTGTTATAAGTTTAACGTGTCTGTGTATCTGTGTATCTGCCTGTGGTAGCGTAGCTCCCTAACGGATGGACCGTTTTGAATTCGGTTTTTAGGGTTCCGTAGCCAAATGGCAAAAAACGGAACCCTAATAGAATCGTCATGTCTGTCTGTCTGTCTGTTCGTCCGTATGTCACAGGCATTTTACTCAAAAACTATAAGGTGTTTTTTGACATTTATATATAAATATAACATTTTGAGGATAGATGTATTTTGTTAGCCGCAACATAGTTCAGTAATTAAATTACTTAAAAAAAAAACCCGAACATAACTGTAAGAAAACGTACAGGTCGACACACGTAAAAAGAGCCCTGGCGGCCATATAAAAAGTATGGCCGCCAGGGTTCTTTTTACATGAGTCGACCCAAGACTTTGCCAATTGCCGATCAGGCGGGGCAGAATCTGTATGCGAAATTTAGTTACTACTTTACCGACAGATTATCGATGTCACCCATATTTCCTGCATTTACCTTATTGAAATGAGACCAGTTTCCTCACGATGTTTTCCTTAATCGAAAAGCTAACGGGAAATTTTCCGTACGTAAGTTCCAAAAAATAGATATGAGCGTCATCATTGGAAAAAAGAAAATGAATTTCGTTCAACGTCCTCGTTTCGCAAAAAAAGTTATTCAACATACGCCTTTAATTCTATTTAATCCAGACCCTTCAATGAACAATTAAATTTCACAGTACTATTGTAAAGTTTACATGAATTCCATGGCGCCCAATCAATCACCCGGGGTCCCGATGAAGACGCGGCCCTGATTACGGGGCAATGACGTCACGAAGGTCCCGAATCAGTTAACAGGGTTGCCATCTGACATTGAAGTCAGATAAAACGGTAAAATGGCTTTTTAGAATTTTAAAATTAAATTACGAGGTTTTAATAAATATTAGCGTTTATTTCATGCTGTCTACCCATTCGCCGCCATGCTACGCTTGTAGTGCTTCGCGGTAGCCCGTAGCAACTTAAGCTTTGCTTGTAGCGAAATACACCCATTAGCGCTCTTACGCATGTTGATCGTGATTGGGATAAATGGGCTCTTTGATGTTTTTTGAATAGAAGGTACGTTTTTGTGTGTATATTGTCACGAGAATTTAATGGTGATGAAAGTGACAATTTTGTTATATAAGTACTTAATTTTTAGGGGCTACCCGACGTTTCCATCGATTTTGGACAAGTTTTGAATCGTATCTCCTACTTTTTCACTACAGATAGAAGTATAAATCAAACGGTTATCGGTTCTTCAATCTTTTATCTCCATTTTTGTCTACCGGATTTTGAAACAAATGAATACTTAATTTTGTATGATCTTTTTAAACATTGTCTAAAATAACACTTATTTTGTATCTCTATTGACGTGAAAGATCTAACACATACGAAATCTATATATTTGGGTTCGTCTGTGACGTCCCTAAAAACTGGTCTAGGGTTTTCATTTTAAACCAATCAACTCAAAAGTTATGGCCGGAAACCGGTTTTTTGGCCTAAAATTGTTCAACTTTGATGCCAAATATCTCGAAAACAATGTACTTTGAAGTAAATATGGGATACTATATTGCTTAAAGCCGTTGTTGTTAACATAATAAGCTACAAAAAACCTAAGAAAACTACGAGATTCAGATCGAAGGTAAGATCCCAGACGCCAATTATGGGAGCCCCTTAAGTCCTTTTGACACTTGGGCTCCGGGCAAGATCTATTCGGTTGCCAAATGTGGACTATTGCATTAACAGCAATAGGCACAATCTTCTTCTTTTGAAACACTTAGGCGTATTCGATCTCCAGTTCGTTTTTGTGTATCAAAAACCATTAAAAACATTGAATTGTTCGGAATATGTTTCTTTTTTAACTTGTATTTATTCTTTACAAAAATATTTCTCAGTGCTGGTGTTATGACAATGTATGTTATGTTTTTTAAGCTTTTTTCTACATGCATTGGGATTATCTGTTTCCTGTATTATTATGAATCTGATGGTAACTAGAAATCTGAGGTACATTTGCCATACCTATCAATTATTATAGCTTGGTAAAATATAAAGTGATAAAAATGCCACTTCTCTATAGTTCTAATAGGTACCGGAAGTGAATTATAGTACTTCAAAATCTATATATATATGAATTGACTGCAATTCCATTCCCAAACTTACATCGGTGGAATTATAATACGATATTTTGTCTCGAGTCTCGAGTCTTGATTTCTGGTATTCAAAATATGTCTACAAAACAAAATATTTACATAGGTATTTATTTAGTTACATATCTTACTTTAATCGTGGAAAGGAAACAAAGATTCTTCATACAATTCAATAAGGAATGTAAAAAAAAGGTACATGGAAATGAATTTTAATGCGAAAATGCTTTAGTAATTTGACCAAAAGTTGTAATCTATTTTTATTTAACAAATCTCTTTTGCTTATTCTCATCTCATTCCCATTCCCCATTTAATTTAGAAGTATCGTTATATATAAAAACTTTATTTGAATATATATCTATGTTTTTAGAAACCATACATGATTTTTGCAATATGAGCATCAGTCAGCCCTGTCGCCACCCATTAATAATCTATCCTTCTCCTTCTAAGTGCAAATTCCGTGAGTTTGACATGGATAAAGCCTGTAATTAGTGTTGGAGGATAGTTCACAGTATTTATTGATTAGGGAAACGCACAAGCGTTAAATAATTCTCTGCCAATGGTTTCGTCGTCAATAACATGCGAAAAACCGTATGTAGCTGAAAATGTCTTCGAGCAAAGCGCCCATCCAACGGGTTTCTGGCACTAAAACTTCTAACCCATTCAAGGCCAAGCGACGTCACGTCTGTTTCGCCGTATTTACGCTTTTTAGCGTAGAAGCATGAGTCATATTCGAGTCTTTTCATTGGTCGTTAAGTCAGTCGATATGTAATAGTATGCGGGTGCTCCCTACAGAAGGGATACCACTAATGAAAGTCATCAGTCGAATGCACGGTCGTTTTACCGCATGCAGTATAGCTATCTGCGAAACCTATATGTCGATAGGGGATAGAGTTGGTATATGGATAACTAATGTAAAAATGTATCCAAGAGAACTCCCCCGCTCAGCAGTGTAAACGCTCCCCACTTGCGGGCGGTATAGACCAGTGAAACCGGTTGGCAATAGAAATGCCCCGCGCCCTGCATGAGGACCGCCTCGTGCAGCAGCGTTTTTCCGCTCTGAAGCGGAAATTACTCAGAAAGGCGTGAATCATATGCGAGTCATAGACTTTAATCGGGTTAAGGCCTTTTCCGCATTTTTCTGTGCGGGGTCGGTACGGTATCTGTAGTCGTATCGTGTCAGCGGACACCGTCAACTGTCATGTAAATAGTTCCGATGATTGAGAGATGGGGTACCCCGCGCCTGCATTAAAACTGTACCTACTACAAAAATGGGTGCAAGTCGGACACACCATGTGGCAAGTTTGATCCAAAGCATAGTTGCTACACAACAACTCTCAAAAGCTTTTTAAAAATAAGGTGGATGAAAAATGTTCATGGCCGACACAGTGCCCATGTGGGACGGCTCCCCAAACGATGCAGCACATGTTGTCTTGCCCAGCGTGCCCGCACGCCTGCTCCAAGCAAGACCTTCGAGACGCAACAGACAGGGCGATAAGCGTCGCCACCTTCTGGTCCCGCACAATCTGAAACCATCGACACGAGAAGAAGAAGAAGAAGATGAAGAAGAGACACACTTGCATTAAGCTTAAAATAATGAATGTTCCGCAGCGCAAAACCGTAGGTTTTCGGGGTCATTTTAAGTACACGGATCCAAGATTTGGCACGTCTTACCACCGTCTTTCCAAACTAACTTGTCTGTGTCAACGGTTAAGGGTAAACTGAGCGTAATTTTTATATACGTAGGTACCTATTTAAATGGTGTTTGTTATTTTTAACTTTCACACAATAAATTTACCATTTTGGTCGAGCAAGTACTAGCTAGTACGAGTAAACTCCGTAGAAACTTAAGTTACTTATCGTATCTTCTTTAACCGCATTTATTTTGTCCTACCCCTACCCGCAAGGAGTCAAAGTGGTATGCGTGAAAAGGGGACGAATTAAATACCGGGGCTGTGTAGCCGTAATGACTTTTGTTCCTTTTGTCATACAAATAATCTTGTTTTTATATCTCTACACGTAATTTTTTGTCTCTGTTTGTGTGACAATAAATCGTTTGTCTTTCTTTCCCTCTATCTAAATACGTGCTTCCTGATCGAATGGTATTGAGCAATATGAAACGACTACATATATATTATGTTAAAATGACTCTTAAAATTTATGTCCTAAACGGCGACGGTTGTAGCTTAATATGTTTGAAAAGTTTCGGAACTACCCTAGCTGTCAGTTTTTTGTCTGCCAATTTCGTTGTCTATATAGACCTATGTATCTTTGTATCTAGTCCTGTCATTCAATATTGTAATTCATCCGCTATTCAATTTATAAACAAGATTAAAAATACCACGAATTTTTATAGCCAATCCGAGGAAATAGCATACTGAAACCGTAGCAGACTCTCTATCGTTTTTATAAATTATATTTTTTCCTGGAATTCTGTGTGATACAGATAACGGGAGGCAGTAACAAGGTTTCCGTAACAAAGCGTGGGCGAAGTCAATATAAAATCAAGGAAAACAAAGCACAAACAAACGGCAGGTTAATGAAGTACTTTATACTTAGTTTAGACTTGACACGCGAAAACCAGTGTTCATTCCATTTGCATCTCTAAAAATCGGATTTTAGAGCGGATTTTGGTTATTTTTGCTTTATAGCAAATAGTAAGATAAAAGGCTGACAGAACTTAATTACTAATCAAGAAAGTAATCTGAGTTTAGTGTCAGTAATGCGATGTCACGTGAACTTGCTACACAGGTAATGAAAAATATTGAAACCTGTTATTATGAGAAGGTATATTGGAGATTTTCTTATAACGAATGAAAATTGGTTTTTAACTGTATAGTTAGTTAGCTTCGTAGTTTCGGTGATCAGAATGTGAAACATTTAATAAATGTTCAAAATTCATTTATTACGTTCGTAATAAATGCCATACTTCTGCTCATAAACGTATTATGGGCAGAAGTATAAATTGGTGTGCGGATTTTTAACTTAATTGATTTTGTCTCTCCCTACGAAGTTATTTATTAACGATGGTTATTTGAGTATACGAGGGTGGGATGATAAGTAACTAGCCTAATAAAGAAATACTTAGATTATCGTGATAAAATTGGTTTTATTTTTCGACATAGTCTCCATGTAGCTCTAAGCACTTGTTCCATCTTCTTTCTAATGATGTAATGCCCTCCATAAAATGACTTCTTTCAAGGCCTGCAAAATACGCTTCTACGGCGGCAATGACTTCATCATTTGTGGCAAATTTCAAATTTCTGTCCACCCAAGAAAGTTTTTAGCTTGGGAAAAAGGTGGAAGTCTGATGGTGATAAATCAGGCGAATAAGGTGGATGGGGCAGCAAATCATAGTTCAATTCGTTGATTTTTGACACAGCTTTAACACACGTGTGAACCCTTGCGTTGTCTTGATGGAAGATTATTTTTTTTTCGCTAAACCGGGTCGTTTTTCCTGAATACATTGATGAAGCTTATCTAAAAGATTAGCGTAGTATTCTCCATTAATAGTTTGACCTTTCGGAAGGTAATCTATAAACAAAATTCCACTTGCATCCCAGAAGACAGAAGCCATCACTTTTCCAGCCGACTTTACAGCCGTAGCTTTTTTAGGAGCCGAACACCCAGATTCAGTCCTCTGTTTTGATTGAATTTTTGTTTCTGGAGTGTAGTGGTGAACCCATGTTTCATCTGTTGTTATAAATCGACGTATAAAGTCTGCTTTATTTTTCTGAAAACGGCCCAAGCATTCTTTAGAGCATCCGAATTCTTTTATGATCGTCCGTAAGCAAACGCGGCACCCAACGGGCAGATAACTTTTTCATATTTAATTCGTCACTTAAGATATGATGTACCCATTCTTTGGAAATCCCTACAGTGTCAGCTATTTCAGAGAGCTTCAATCTTCGGTCTGCTAAAACCATATCGTGTACTTTAGACACCATTTTCGGAGTCGTGACGATTTTTGGGCGTCCGGGGCGGGCTTCATCTTGGATGCTTGTACGGCCGTGTTTAAACTCAGCCACCCAGTTTTTTACTGTGGCGTAAGAAAAAGCACATTGACCCAAAACATCCTTTAACTCTTCATAAATATCAAGCCCCTTCATACCCTTCATATAAAGAAACTTAATCACCGCTCTTTGTTCAATTTTATCCATTTTGAAAAACAACCGGCACAATGTAATATTCAAGCCACCAAATTCAAATTTAGAACAGAGATAGCAAGAGACATGTTTTTAAAAATAAGGAAGTTCTTTTTTACTTCTAACTTTTTAAATACCTAAGGCTAGTTACTTATCATCCCATCCTCGTAGCTGAACTTCGTAGGGAGGGTCACTACCTCGTAGGCTAAACCGATCTAATAACGTATCTAATCCTCCTTCATGATAGATTCGAAGGACATACTCGTAAAACAATGACGTTCAATCACTCGTGATCCCTGTGAAGATGGATAGAGGAATTCATCGGGTAATCTTAATTTTCTGTGTCCAGAAAAGCGGTCTAATCAATCACTCCATAAAAACTGGATCCGTATATTTTTTGCGACGAAACTATATTTATACAAGGAGATGAGGTCCTGGGCCTATTTTTATGTGTGGCTTCCAATCTTGATGTGAAAGACATGAACTAAACTGAGGTCCTGGTTTACTTATTTCTTTCTGAAGGTTAATGTTATTATGTAGCACTTTCGGCGAGTAAAATATGGCCTTTTGGATATAAGTAAGTGGCATATATAATCGTTCGCCAAATTAACACTCGACAAATAATTTTTACGCAAACCTTATGTTTGGCATATTCATGTTTAGGCAATATCTCGTTTACCAACTGGTACTTTGCCCAAATTTCATTCAGTCAAATATATTAGTTGGCATAATATGTTTTAACCAAAACAAAATTAGGCAAATGATGTGTATCGTCAATATTTAGTTGACCATTTCTATTCCGTCGGTTAATCAGCAGGGGAACTCTTCAATGACAAATCATTTGCATCTTTATTTCAATGGTCACACACAATAAAATAACAAATTTTTTTGTTATGTGGGTAGGGAAAATAATTTGTGTAGAAGTCGCAATTCTAACCTAACCGCCAGCGTGTCGGCGTCACCCCGCTTCGCGGGGTGCCTATTTCCGCTCTAAGGGACACAAGCTAACCCTAACCTAACCTACCAAATAATACCATTGTTACGATTGTTTGTTTTTTTTTTACTGCTAGGAGGCTTCGCCCCCCGAGCCCCTCTTTTTTGGCTGCACTAACCGAATTTTACGCCTTTGCCTACCGACCTACTTAACCGTGCATTTTTTATTAAAGGGACCGAGCCGTTTTATTAATAGTATTTTGGTAAAATGTCATAACCCAAACAATTGTGATTTTTGTCTTTTCATAGTTTGCCATAACATTAACTTGACGAAATGTTTATTGACTAATATTTTTTTGCCTTATTAAAGCATTTGCTAAAAGACCACATGCCATAATGTAATTTTTCGTAATAATATTTTGCTGAATGAAAATTTGACGTAATGAAAATATTCGTATTAAAATTGTGCCAAAGTTTGCATTAGCAAACAAAACAGTTGCTAAAATTTGTTTGGGAAATGAAATTTGACCCAAATAAAATTGGTAAAACAACAGGATCCCGGCATTATAGGGATATTTTACAGGGGATAGTTAAATAAGCTTAGCGTAATGATTTATTTCTATTATTTAGTTTATCCAAAGTAACATAATTTATTTATTTGAAGTAGTTCTAATTTCTATGACCGCTAATTTGAATCTGACTTTTCTTATTTTAGGCTGTCTATTCAACTTAGCTTAGCTGCTTAATGCTATTCTAAATATGTCGTTTTTAATCTGCCGCTTAAATTATGCCTAAAAATTTGACTTAATTTATTTAGTGTTAGGCTATTTAAGCCATGTGCACGTAGAATCGGGTCCAATGCCACTTTATGTTGCAGTTAAATCTACTCAGCAACACCTTCAGAATTCCATTTTGACTTTCCCTGACGCGACCCATGGGCGACGTGGTTTTCTTTCGGATTATCGTGTGAAAATGGTCCGATTGCGTCTTAGCAAACATTTCCCCCTCCGGCCACTTGGTCCTACCGCTTTGTCCTACTGGTAGGACCACATTAACTGATCGGACGACATCAGGCGCCCTGCACCACTCCGCGAGTCTTAACAGCATTCTGAAGACATCAGTAGGCTGATTTTCAAGGATGAACGACCATACGAATACAGCCTCAGTACCTAAAGTAGAAAATTAATAATTTAGGCTCGCGTCGAAAGTGTTAAATTTATGCCAGCCCGCTGAAAGAGCCTGTTCTCTATGCATTGTCCCGTCTCTACCCAGATGACTTATGGGCGCCCGAGGATAGTGTGTATACGGCTTTATTTTTACCGCTCGTGTGTGCCAGCTTTATGTGATTCGAAGTGACGACGTCGTTAATATGGATGAGAGTTAAGGTGAGGTGAAAAATATTGGTCGTTTCGCTGACAATGGCGTTCTAACCCGTTTTTGTATATGGCCACTGTAAAAGTATGGTAGTTTATGTTGTAACCCTTGTTCTTTATTTAATAACCGGGAGAAAAGACTGATACAATTCGTGGTCAGATATTTGAGAGTACTTTGGCCGCTCTTATATATCTGATGGCGGCTGTACAGCCATTACACACATTACAAACATTATAATAAAATTCAAATAGTGATGTTAAGTAAAAGCTTTTGCGTCTTAAAGATTTATACATAAGTTAAACGTCCTAGTCGTTGACGTTGCACCAGTGTATGACATTTTACGTGTTAATATGTTAAATTCGAAGTAAGAGGATTAAAGCCATGTCACTTTGATATAGAGTGCCTATGTCATACACTAGTTCAATGTCGAGGACTAGGAGGAGGAACTTACGATGTCAATGAACAAAGGGAATATTTTCTACATAAGATTATCTACAAATAAACTTTTAAACTCGCAATCTGGAAGACTTTTCCTCTTTATTATAAGTACAATAGAGTATAGATAGGGGCTATAAGCTAGTTCATGGCATGATATACAATTAAGTTACCGGCGATAGTTTATCGATATATCCAGGAAGGTACTTAAGGTTCGTTCAACTCAGTAAAACGCACCCTACTAAGAAGGTCCTATATCTACTTTATGAATAAAATACAAACTACTACTACAACGAGTGCGAAGTGTAGCTCGTTGTTATGAGTTGAACTACCTACTTATAGGAATACATATTAAAGTACACGGCAGACTCGTAAGTAAATGATTATCGGAGCGAATACCGACCTATCTCTCTCAAATCTTTGGCTATTAAAACCATTATAATATTCCCATATTTTCACATTATTATTTCTAAGTAAGTTTAAGACTGTCTGAGACCGGCTTAAAGTATGCCTCTTTAGCGACAAGAGCGCGTGTTGTTTGCCCCTGCCCCGCTGTTCAGTAACTTGTAACCGCGCCTCACCGTTCTATTAATAATCCTACAAATATTATAAATGCGAAAGTTTAGATGTTTGGATGTTTGTTACTCAATCACGCTTAAACGGCTGAACCGATTTGAATGAAATTTTGCACGAATATAGTTTATAGCCTGGATTAAAATATAGGATAGTTTTTATCCCGGGTCCACGCAGACGAAGTCGCGGGCGGAAGCTAGTGATTAATATATCCCGACTCCGCAATTCATAGTAACTACGCGTCATCATAGGTCTAGTTTCGTTAGGCGTGACGGGTGAAGGGAGGCGCGTTCCGAATAACCGTCCTGCTTATGTTTTGTGTTTTGTACTGTTTTTCTTGCCTATTACTGGCAAAGGCAAAGTGTGCAAAAATAAGTATTTGTGCATGGAATTCACCAGGAATTCAAAACTTTTTGCTTGGAATATGCTACATAAAATGATTCTGCACCCTTTTCCTGACTTTGCTTATATGTTCATATTCGTCCACTGGCTGTACATAACCGCTTCCCGCCGATCTCTTCAGCCCCCCTATTCTGTAACTTGTTTTAAGCTCACCTCAACGCTCACCCACAAATATATCTTGACACCGCGATGCGTAGTAACCAAGTGTAGCCCTTCACCTGTGTTCATCCCTCTGTGGGCTTCATATTTTTTCCTGCAGGTCGGTGGAGCGGCCCTCGCAGGGGCGCAATGGCTTTGCTTACTTTCTTAGAAATAAAACCGGCATTCGTGTATCGATCTCACTTTAATCCATTGAAACGTATAGCCAATTCAGTGAGACAGCTAGCAAGCGAAATCTTCAATGGCCAATGGAGGAAAAAATCAATTTAGTCGTTAGTCTAAAATAGTCAGTGGCACGTTTGACACGGTCGGTGTTCGCGAGTGAAAATTAGTGGGTTTAGTGCTGAATTGTAGTGTGGTCAAAATTTGGCAACACGTTTTTTAGCGCTTTTCTAATAATTTAATATTACTATTAGCTATTAAAATTACCGTTACTTATCACACATTTGTTTAAAATGAACTTAAATGGATTATCAATGGCCCGAAAGTAAATAAATCGATTGAAGTTGGTAACGATCACAACAAACCCCTCAGAGGGGGACCTAACCGACCGGGAATTTCCCTCCGAGGGATGATACCTCGTGACGTCACTACGATCCGCACTCTATACTTATCATGACCTTGATTTATACCGTTTTCAAATCATGTTTTGATGTGATTTTTGTTTAACTGATGGTAGTATTATAGTTTTAACTAAAAGTATACTTAATGGGAATTTTAAGAAACCTAATTTGTTTGGTTCAAAATATATAGTTGCTGTGATAATTGCACTCGTTTGGAAGAGGTTATTTTGTATGAAAGTAGACATACTTTTTTCATTTTACTCTCAGATAAAACCTGCTGCACTTACAATAAAAAAAGCTACGGTTACACCTAGTTGATGACCCATATTTATTGTTCAGGCATGAATTTGATTACATACAGTATAAAACATTTCAGATATAAGCATGTAAATCGAAGCCTACACGAGCAACTTCTGAGTGTAGGCATTATTTTGGTAGAATATTTCAAATGGTCTAGTGTAAAAAATACTCACGAGCCTGCCATTTTATGTTTTTCGAATAAGTATAACACAAATTTCTTCAAATTAAGCTCATTTAACACCCCAAAAAACTAATTGGTTATATTTAAAATAACCAAAATACGTCGTAAGCTTCGGTGAGGTGGTGACGAGGACAGGTAGATAGCCTTAATACGACTTTAATGTAACGATGATATATATCGTTGCAATTAGATAATTTAATAAATATTGAGTTTCATCCAAAATCCTAGCTGTGATTATGTAAAAAACTAAAGAAAATTTAATTTTACCAAATCACTTCACTCCACAAACCTTGTTAGTGGAGCGCCCCTCAGAGGGTGCCACAGACGTGGGTAAGCGGACATGTTTTTTAGCCACAGCTGAAGGGGTAGGTAGAAATCTAGTTTCGTGACGGGTGAGCGGCGGGGTGAGCTGCTTTAGCACTTCGCGAATAACAGCTCAGGTCGTCGGTCCACGTGGCGGAGGGTCGTCTCACAGGCACTTGAATATTAATTGAAAGATTCTTCATATTAGTTTAAATATTTTAGTAAGTAGGTATTGTGATTCTAATGAATTTTCGTTTTAATTAGTTTTAGCGTATATAAGCAAAATTCACAATTAATCCTACAGAAACCACTATAACCTTCTCTTATCCTTAGTATATGAAAAAGTGATAGTAAATGGAATTGAACCGAATTCATCACGACGCTTAAATTATTAATTAATATTAAGCATACATCAGCTATATTCACTCGGGACACTGAAATAATTACTTTGAAAACAATGGCACGTGTCATCAAAACTGATTGCTAGCAAAGCGGCGCGCAGTCCCAACAGCGGCACAACTTTTGCATACAGATGGACACACTTGAATCGATGAATGTATGATCTGATGAACACTGTCGCTTTTGCTGATAAAGGTCCATTTGAATGTTAGATGGCCTAAGATTTTTTATTATGCCATTAAATAATTTTTTTTCTGTATAAAACCGTGTAGACCTCCAAAGCTATACTTACAGATGCATTTTAAGGGTTCTAACAGTTTTTTTGTGTAAGATTATTTACCCTTTTCGGGCATACATTTTTTTAATCTGAACCTAGGTACAATTCATAAAAATTACTGCATTAAACGTGGAAAACCTTATCTATAAGAAAGTCTTTTAAACACCTTTTGAAGCTACTCCCTTCCCTCCCTAAAATTGATAAAAATGCGTATGGCGATGTACTGTTTTATATACGGAGGTAACATTTAACGAGTTCTTAAGGAATTAAGCATAATTCTAATATGTTTCATTTTAGTATGCATTTGAATCAGTTTTTGCAGAAGAACAAATGTTTGTATGGGAGTAACTACAATTAAAGAACATCAAATTCAACTACTGAATACAACCTGTGCATCGTGAATACCATACATACCGGATGAAGTAGTAAAAACTTCAATAAAATTTTATACCGCACACTTTTGGGAAACCAATACGAATACCAGTTGAATAACATAGATGACCTAGATAACTTCCTATATAGACTGGCTGCCAAAACTTTTGTAATTTCACTGACTTCATGCCCTGATAGATTTATGTTTGCTCCAGCTTTCGGCTGCATACGGAGCCGAAATATTCAAAATGAAGTTAGAATTTTGACGTTAGAATATGCGTTCATGTAATTTACTTTTGAAATTCATTTTCGAGTTTTATGTCTCAGAAGGGTAGGTTTATAACATTATTTTGGTTTCTAATCAGTCTGTAAAGTGTATATTTTCCGTAAAATAAAGTCATTTTAAGAACAATGGGACGGCCAGTCATTCAAATACTGTCCTCTCCTAGTCGCTTCATTTCGGTCACACACAAATTACAGACGATATGCAAACGGCCAAGTTCCGGACTAAGGCTACTTTATAATGGTCCTTAAAATAAAAATTGAACGTGATAATTATTTGAACTATTGAAACATGTGTTTTTAATTGTTCTTTTTTTATGCATCCTTTTTTTAAGAATAAATTTCAACTTTTATCTCTAAGATTTTCCTATCAATGAACTAAGAGATCCCACAAATACTGATTTGAATCAATTCCGTTTCTGGGATTATCTCAAAAGCCTTCATAAGTTCAGTTTTTAAACAGCAAATCTATGTGGCGAGCAACACAGTGTTCTTCAAATCGTAATATTGCCAATGCTGTGATAGGGCAAGGCAATCTTTATTATCCACAACGAAGTTACATGGGTCGAAAATGTCCCCCGGGTAAAGAATGGTACTGATGGTTTGTTTTTCTAAACTTTGCGGGGGAAATGCCGTGCCCCCACAAGATAGTCATATCAACTTATGATCTAACTGTAGTGATCTTTACTAATATTATAAAGAGGAAAGGTCTGCGCGATTGTAGCTTTGTAAGTTTGTATGAACTGGGGGGTAATCTCCGTAACCCGTTATACTATTTCAAGAATTCTTAAATCTGTGAAGAATGGGCTTTTTGGATGGACATAGGCTATATTTTATCTCACGTGTTTGCCTGATTTTTTAGATTTATTGCCACGTACAGCTTGCAATGGGATCGTCCTAACCGTACAACGCAACGCGACTACGGGATCCACGCGCGAATTTTAGTCCAATATGTTTGATCGCGCGTTCGCACGATTGAAATTCGCGCGAACTTGCGATGATGACGTAGTCGCGTTGTATTACCATAAAACCAGCATGTCTTGAAATTGGTCGCAGCTATTAATTGTAAACTTGTAAACCTAATATTAAAATCAATGATAAATTTGACATCGAGTGATTCGTATATTCTTGTATTTTTTCTCTGTTTTATTGTATAGTATTTTTTTTTTTTCAAAAATGTTATTAAATACCCAGAAACACATTTGCATGTCATCTATATGACAAAACATGTGAGACTAAATTAATTTTACTATCCACCTATGTATACCATGTATTCTAATCAAATAAATGATTTATGAAAAGGAAAACTATCGCGGACAAGCAGGCATAAGTAGTTCCCGAGTAATAGTTGACCAAGTTAATGTGTACTTGGAAAGGCCAATTTACGTACAAATTCGGCCGACGCAACCACAGCGCACGTCGATGTAACTAAGACAAACAAGCAACAACGGCACCCTACACTGCACGTGGCCAGACACGCACTTGGCCGGTTTTTTGTTTTTGTTATCTATAGACGTGGTTTCCTTTTCTAAATTTAAAATTGATAGCATAAGTAGAGTCCCGAGATATTTAACGTTGTAACAGACGGACAGAGGAGTCGCACCATTAAGGGTTCCTATTTTAGCTTTTTAGTTTATACATACATGTTTAGAACCCTCGGCATGCCTGGTAGGGTCTGACAGACCCGGGCTGTGAAATATTCATCGTAATTTTTTTCGATTTTAAATTTACCGCGTCGCGGCTCTGAGTAGCTTCGCCTTATTAACTACCCGACATTTTGACGCTGCTCCCGCAGTCGGTCACGAGCACCCCCTCGATTTGGACGTGCGCAAAGTGCGCGCGGGCCTGAGAAACCCGACCAGGCATACGGCGTAACATTTTATAGCCAAGTACATTTACACTATTATCCGTATACATTTTATATGCATATATATTTTATAGATAGTATGTGATACAAGGATATATCGGTGCCTTAAATAAACCTAAAATTGAAGTTGATCTTGGGTATACGTTTAATTTTTATGCTTTTAGACATGAGAGTTTATTTTTGTTGATGGAAATATGAAATATTTTTATGTATGTAATAAATTCTTAAGGAGTTTCTGGAATTAAGACTTAGATTTATTTCTAGTAAAAATAATGTACAAAATAACCAAAAACACACAAATTAACGCATTAAAAATATGATTCATTTGTAAATTATATTTTTACATTTACGGGTTTGTCAGACCCACCAGGCATACAATGTGACTTTCGTTCACCAGGCATGCCAAGGGTTAAATGATGGTGAAACTTTAGAAGGAAGACAAAAACGCTTGGCAATCGGAAGGATGGATACTGCCGCCGCCGACACTAAATGCTAAACTCGAAGTTGTCAAGCACTCTAGGCACATAGGTAATCGCTTTATTTAATAAGCTACCCCTTGAGTTGAAGGCAATTACATGTTGAAATATATTTATAAATAAGCTAAAGGCCTTTTTGTTGAAGAAGTGTTTTTATAGGGCCGGGTTGCATAAAGTTTAAAGCCATATTTTTGATAGGCATACATGGATGCGTCATACTCATCATTACGCATAACTGTCAATAGTCAAACATTTATGCGCATAACGTTTTGAATCATAATGTTTATGAACATATTGTGTAATGCGTATAAAATTATTTAAGCATACTTTATAATGGACATAAATTGGTTGCTCATAAAACAATTTAACTATACTGTATAAACGTATAAACTGCAAAACGCATAAGACTATGTTTTTCTTAGTATTCAATGAAGATCTCGAATCAGAAGCAAGTGAGTTACAAAGTTCTCTTTTATGTTGGGTCACAGTATAACAAAGGGCAGTCAATATAAAAAATTACAAACAAGTTTCAACAACAAGTTTTTCCGCACTTTTATAAAAAAAATAACCTCGAAGAGGAAAGTGGGAACAAAGCTCCCGCTTTCTTCTTCTAACCTATCCGCGATCAGAGTCGTACTGCTTACACCTTGAACTTTATACTTTATCTTGGCATTGGTTGATCTCAGAGAAAAGTTTATCTGACGCCCAGCCTTTCTATTGTTAAAATTTTTAAATGAAAGGAAAAATTGAAAAATTTAATGCTCCGAGCCGGATTCAAACCGGCGACCACAGGCATTCATGGCCCGTCGCTACTAACCAACTGAGCTATCCGAACAATCTGGTTCAGGCACCAAATTCTTCAATCAGTTCCTTCATTCAACGCCTTAGGGAGGCGTCTTTCTATTGTTTTTGATCAAATCTCAAATTTAATTATCATCAATATTATGGCTTGATAAATGTATAACATTTGCAATTATTACTAAAAAATAATAATAATGATCAATATTAAGACTAAATAAATGTATGACATTCAACATTATGGTTTAACAATTATAACTCCGTATAATTATGACAGGGAAAATTTATGCCATAGTATAATTTATGCCAAAAAAATACGAGCATCAACTTTATGCGTAATGTTGTATGACAATCGATATTATGACAATAGTTGTCATGCGACTAGACGGCCACCCGTTTTTATAAGTGCATAATATTGTAGACACCGTGTGTTGGAACTTTAAGGATTTATTATTGAGTTAGTAGATATTTAAATCATGTTTTGAATTGAATTATGTTTTTCATATTTTTTATTAGATTTGGGTGAGTAAACTACTTGGACATTTTTGTAATTAGATCATAGTGGACATTTTTACATAATTTTTAAATCTTAGATTGTAAAATGTAATTATCTTTAAACATTTCAAACACAATTAATATTGTGAATGAATAAATGACTATAATGACTAAAAACGTGAATCTGATTTTAAATGTGCTAAAACGGATCCAACTACACATTAATGCTGACTCTTAATCTTGCTTGACTTAAGTGGCATAGATAAATAACCTACCTATTCTGAGTATTACTTTAGTACCGTAAAATGGGGTAAATGCCGGCTCGTACCAACAAATTTTCGGAACTTTATATACTTCCTAAAACAAGTATGCTTAATATTGAGATTAGGTGTCAAAACGAACTCAGGGCTCCTTTAGAGCCACAACCGGGAATAACGCTTGGAAGCTGATGACGGTTAGACCTTTCTACTGTTACGAAAACACTTCCTGTTAACCTTAATATTTAAACGCACTTGCGAGCATGCATATGCAGTGTTTATAGACAAACGGAGCGATTGCGGCTTAGCGACTCTCACGTCGGTAGTAGCCCAAATACAACCATATGGCGTTGCTTAAGAGTGTTTATCTACAGACATCAGCATTTTCATACTCGCTTGACAGTCCGCTTTTAACGGACACGCTTTGTCTGTCCATAAAAAGGCCTATTTCAGAACAAGCGCAAGTGACAATTTAATATTAATACATGTATTACAAAATCCAATTCGTCATCATTTATTGCGTTAAAAAAAGTTGTTACAGTATATATATGCCTCTTATGAACCCTGGAGGGAGTAGCATTTTTTTAAAACATTACATAGGTACTACTAATTGCAGTACCATTACACATCTATAATATTTTACTTTGGTTACAGACCAAAATATACTACTTTTTTACATTCTCTCCTAGGAACTATTTGATATCATCAAGAATATTCTCGACAAAGGTTAAACAATCCCAAGAATATCACATATTTCATCTAGGTTAATTTATAATAGCAGCCTCTCTTTCAAATGACCTCTTTGGAAAATGATAAATTTAGTATTTCATTCACTCCATAATTTTACACGTTAATAATAATTATTAATCGTATAAATTAGTTTTGTGATTTGTTGACACAATTTGAAAGTAAAATTTGGTACAAAAAATGAGATTTTTACGTTGAATAATCCTAGAAATGTAATTGGGGTGAAATGTGGATATACTTGTAGCTAGTTGTATGTCACAATTTTTAGATTGTTTGTGTTTGTACCTACTGATTATTTAGTTGTGAACTACAAATCTGATCTTTAATTGTTGAATACAAGAAGCATATTACTGCCCATTGAACGTCTTTCGTCGTCGTTTTGTCGTGCCCAGTAAGTATTTGCATAACTATTTGAATGGGCTTTAGGACAAACTCATTGTCACTTATTTTAAATTAATATGCTGATGCTCTCACGCTCTTTGAAAAATTAACACATTTCCTGGTCGAGTAACTAACATTATAAACAAAGTCACTAGCCCCCAGAAAATACCAATGGAACCTCAAGGGGCCAGCGTCGAAGGCTACCTGTTCAAAAGTCCCGGTATTGAGTATCATTAATTAGCTAGAGCGTCCGGAAATCCGATCGTACCAATCAACCATCCAACATCTGAAATTTTATGCCAATACTAAATACCCTGGTAATTCCTGATGCTTGGACGAGCCCGATCTATCGTTACGTTAAACATGTTCACATTCGTCGCAACGTCAGTCTTGCCTGCGCCCCCGGAGTGAACGCACGTCACTCGGTCCCAGCGGTCTCCTATTTTGAACAGACTCTGAGTCGTGAAGTGCTAGAACTTGGTGTTCGTAATACATTTTTGTGTAACTTTGTGTGGCTGTGCACGGATTCCTTTGAGACTATAGTTGTTGTGAGTATTTTTTGTTTTTTCTAGTAACAGTAATATATTTGTATTTTAATTTAGTATAAGAAATATATAGATATATTTTCCGGAATGTGTTTTCCGCTAATTAAGATGAGTAAATTTAATTGCATCCGATGAGGAATCGAGTAATCAAAATCATTTAAGAAAATTATGCTCAAACGAAGGAGAGATCGAAACTTCAGTAACATTGCTTGATTTCGGTTTAATATTAAATCACGACGAGTTCGGCTTTTCTAAGATTAGAGTTGATTGACAAGAATTCATAAAGCGAAAATGAATGAAATGTCCCATTCTTTATTATAAGATATATATTGTTGTTTTGTATGATGACAAATGCTTGCGGAAATATTTTTTTTAGATGGTAATAAATAGCTGGTGGGTATTCGCTGGCATTTATGTATTGTTAGGGGAAAAAGTAATTATAGGTATAACGAATAAATATTAAATATTTTGTGCTTAAATTTATTGTGAAAAATGGTTTGATTTGTACCTTTTGCAACTCATTTTAATAAAAGGGGAAGCAGTTCATTGAACGATTTACAAAAAATGTTGTATCTCAATTTGCCTTCATGCTTTTCTATTATATTATTTTTTACAATATATTCGTTTGGTGTTTTTTTTTCTGTCCTCTTTTTTGTTTAGGCTTTGTTAAGATGATACTTTCCAGGGTTATTCTACATGTATATGTCACCGATAAATGTAAGAACTTAGTTTATAAACCACGTAATTATATTATAAAGAAGCTGAAAGAAATCCCTTACTTAACTTTACTTAGGGATAAGTTCGCTTTTTTGTACCGAGTATTTTTACTTACCTGTGTCTTGTGTACAATAAAGTATTCTACATGCATACTGGCAAAAAAAATCATACGATTTCAAAAAAAGCAGACTGGCCAGTTCTCCACTTACACAGAGCCGACTTTATAGTAATGTTCACTATGATCATTTTATATGTGGTAAAGTACAAAAGATGTTGAAAAGTCCTAGCAAAAATTATGTTATGGTAAAATAATCATGTCAAAATAATCTTTACTGCACAAAAGAAGAACTTATCGTACAAAAGGCGGATTTAATGCCGTAAGCATTCTCTACCAGTTTTTGGCCAAATTTTTGGCTAAATGGGCCGTCATTGAAACACTCATTGACTCCGATAAGCAAAATTAGACAACTATTGTTGATTGGTCAGATCGAAAAATCAGCCATATGTTACGGAAGGATAAAAATGTTCGGGTAGTATTTTTGAGGGGAAATAGGAACGATTTTCTATGGTCAAACAGCGTCCATTTTTTCGTGCAGTGATGCCTGAATACTAGGTTTTGCCCTAAGTTACTATTCATTTCATTTATTTGTCTGTAAATATGTTATTATATATTTTTTCTTTATTTTAAATATACTTAGGTAAAAGTACATTGGTGTTACAAGAATCAGTCTAGAATCACTACGTTCTGGCCATGAGAAGTACAGTCACTAGCAAATGACAAAGGTAGGAACATTTGGATTCAGGTATAATTATAATAATACGAAAAACAAAAAATATTCGGTAAAAAAACATGGCCAATGAGAAAAGAAATGTCAAAATAATTCAGGAATACATTAATAAATTAATCCAATTTTAATAATAACCAATGTATATATGTCAAATATTACTAAATCAAGTTATGTCGTCTATTAAAAAATCTGATATTGAATAGTAGGACTTGCTAATAAGTAATTTACAAAGCTTTTTTTAAATTCCTGTACATTGCTTAAAAATATTATAAGTGTAATTTATTTTGGGGTGCTTCCGTTTTATTATTTCCTCCGTGCTTATTTCTTTTCAGTGAGGTGAGGGTCTTGATCTCGCCCATAGGTCACTGTCCTGGATAACCGTTTTCCAGGCCTTTCTGTCTCTTCTCTGTGGCCGGTTCATCACTTATCGTTGTGGATGAGACATCCGTCACTCTCGAACTCGCACACTTGTCAGAACGTGACTGATGTCTTATCCACGGCGATAAGTGATGAACCGGCCACTGCTATGCCTGTTGGTCTCGGCTCGGACCACTGATGGACTGCGGCTTTGTCCCCTTTGACATTATACCGACCCGCCGGGCGTTATTCTTTACTTATTTTATAACGAGCTAATATTGTAACTTTCGACGAGTAATCTATGAAACGAAATATGCATTTCATTGGTTTGTAGGTCGATTCAACATTTTGAGATTTGATGTTTCGTGTGGTATTTCGGCTATATTCTTCCCGCGTCTCTGCCTCCCTGCTCTATGCTCCTTGTAATTTGCATATGTACTCGCAAGAGCAGGCCTAAAATAAAGGACAATAAAGCAACATCTTAGTGGATCTCCGTACTTTCAAGCCTTAAATTTCTGCCAATTACTCGTAGCTCAACTCGCTTGCTTCCTTACGTCAGTTTTTCAGCAAGTGATACAGTTTTACAGCAACAAGTATTTAGCATTTATATTAAATATGTTAAGTACTGTGATGAAACAAATGGAGCGTTCTTCAACAAACATAATTAATATTGTGTTAGAAACTGCCGTAATATAGCGTCGCTGAAAGATGAGGTTAAAAGTCACCCGTGCCGTGGTGAACGTTGATAAATAACGTGAATTAAGAGGATTGCGTGGTGCCCGGCAGCCATAGAAATGTCAAGAGTGTAATAAAGTTGCAAATACAATGAATTGAAAATGCTGCTTGATTTTTTGTTTCGCTACGCGCTACGCTAGTAGCTATCCCGTGGTTTTCCCGCCAAATTGCGGAATGCATCTACGGCGTAGGCGCTAGGCGGGTTCCTGAAAGTGAAAGTGTGAAATATGGAATTTCGTTTGACTTTTGTCTAACTTGATGGAAATTTAAGACGAGAGCTAAGGATGTATAAAACAGCATGTGTCTTTATTTTGCTAAAATAGGATTTATTTCATGGTTTGTTTTTTATTGCAAATGTTTTTTTCACTTCTCATGCTCAAAAAGTGCATCATATTAGACTTGGCAAGCGGGGCTAAAGTAGTCCATTTAGCCCCTAGGGAAAATATGCATACATATTTATGATTTATAAAACATTTTAATTTGACCACTCACAACAGTTCAATATTACATCCACCAATCACAACTCTTTAAAAAAACATTAGTATTTGCTATCTACTAACCACAATACAGCTAGACATTAAAATCGACCAATCAGGAAACAGAATTCAATTCAAACATTGGGTGTTTTTCAAGCGTGGTTAACTGCACACATGAGTCATGTATGCAGTTAACCACGCTTGAACGTTTGTATGGAGCTATAGTCGGTCACAGGCGTTTATTTTTGTAATTATTGTAAAGTAGGGAATGAAAAACTCCTAATGTTTGAATTGAATTCTGTTTCCTGATTGGTCGATTTTAATATCTAACTGTATTCTGGTTAGTAGACAGCAAATACTAATGTTATTTTAAAGAGTTGTGGTTGGTGGATGTAATTACATGACATAAGCTATGAAGATTGAGCGGGATAGACTACGCCGCTGTTAGACGGTCAGAGGCATTTATTCGTTTTGTGAATATTTTGTATCTGTGTCAAAACAGTTTATTAAAAAGAATGGCGCCAAATTGAAAAATCTTTTCGCCTTGGTAGAATTGTTGATTGTGGATGGATAATCTTTGATTTTACTATTTTCTCGCAGTCGAAGTGAAAAGTAGAGTGTATAACTCTGGTCTTAAAGCCATATTACCCCTCGAACTATTTCCCCTCACTTCGTTCGGGAAAATATCCATCTCGTGGTAATATGGCTTACTTTAGACCCTTGTCATACAATCTACTATTGTCAGTTAAATATTTTTTTTGGGCAGCTCGGACAAGTAATGCTACGCGCTACGGTGTAGCACAGATAGCAATTCTTTGCCTCCAATGGATGTAGGTAATTCAGGGCCATAATGAGTCATGACATGCCTGTTCAAGAAATTTTCGCTACGGCGGGCTGCGTGGAAAAGTGCTGCTACGCGCCTCGTGTAGCACACGTAGCGTTACTTAGCACTTCCACTGCCAGGAACCCGCCCAGCGAGCGCCTAAAACCGTAGGCGCTTCCTGCTACATACGAAGAAAACCACGATATCTACTACGAGGGTAGCACGTAGCGATTCTTGGCAGTGAATGTGTTAGCTCCGAACGGGAACCACATTGAATGCCAATGAGTTCGTAGCGCTACGCTCGTAGCCGATCCTTGCTTACTGTAGTAAGCGAGGACCGGCTCGTATCACACTTTGTAAAGTGAAATGTGCAGCACCCAACAAGAAGCGGGCTCGTAGCACTTAGTTTTAAAGTATAGTTTAGCGCGCTAGGGAATCGTTTCGGAGTGTGGCTTGCTTTGTGTACAGCAAGGTGGTAATCACGTAACGTTTTAAACGCGCGTTAGGACTCGCGCGTACAATGCGTTAGGTAGACCTAAATGACCATTTTTAAATAGAAAAATGACAGTTGGACTGTCCTAACGCGCATTCGGAACGTTACTTGATTACCTCTCTCGTTGTACAATCTACTATTTTGCGTCTAGCCAACGTGTCAGCACTTAACACTTTTGCTACCAAGAATCGCTACGCGCTACGCTCGTAGCCGATTCTATGGTTTTCTTGGTATGTAGCGGAAAGCGACTACGGCGTAGGCGCCCGCTAGGCGGGTTCTTGGTTGCAAAAATGTTAAGTCGAGTTCTCGCATGAACTGGATCATAAATCACTTTCATAGAGCGTAACCGAAACAAGTACATACAAATCTAAAATAGTTATATTATTGTTGACACAAGCACGGTATGCTAATACAATTATATCACGAGATTTAAATAGTTATAAAAACCATAAAATCTGGTAAATAAACTTGAATATTTATTTGCAAGCTCCCCTTATACGACGTCAACCATTTTTCCGATGCAATGAAACTTTGGTATGTTATTCAGAGAGGTAATCGAACACGTAACGTTTTGAACGCGCGTTAGGCCCAACTGTAATTTTTAGTATATTAACTGTATAAAATTTAGATTTAGATCTACCTAACGTGCGTTACGTGATCGACTTGCTGCGAAGAAATGCCCGAAAATGTATTGTCCTAACTAAAACACAAACACTAGGTATTGCAACTCAGGCATAGCGACTAGAATAAAAGCCTGCTGCTAGTCATACCGCCGTTTGTGCTAACATTTTTGTATTAATATAATATTGTCCGTCTAATATACTTGCGGTTTTAAATATTAAAATAGCCCGAATTAAATGAAGACGTGGTTTTATTATCAAAACATACATTCAATCCATAATAAAAAAATATAACGAAATTAAATAAATAATTTTTATTACTTGCATGTGCCAGACGTGTAGATGCTATTTTTGGTACAAAAAAAATAATATTAAAATTATAATAGTGCGAGAAAAAATGTACAGAACTCTCGTATACAACAACTGATTATATAAAAGCAGGCACACATGAATAAAATTTTCATTGTGCTGTGTATGAAAAACTATTATACCCAACGTGGTAAGGTTTATTTTTGTAGCGGAAATAATCACATCACATCATCAGCCTATATACGTTCCACTGCTGGGCACAGGCCTCCTCTCATGTATGAGAGGGAACGGGCAGTAGTCCCCACGCTGGCCCAGTGCGGATTGGGGACTTCACATACACCTTTGAATTTCTTCGCAGATGTATGCAGGTTTCCTCACGATGTTTTTCCTTCACCGAAAAGCTAACGGTAAATATGAAATCATATTCCGTACATAAGTTCCGAAAAACACATTGGTACGACCCAGGGTTCGAACCCACGACCGCCGTTTGAAGCGGAAATAATGCCATATTAAAATTGCACGTCAATTGTTTATTTTGTCGTGTAACAAATAATTTAACAACTATATAGTGGCTCTTTGAACTGTAGAACTTGTGAGCCTGTCTAGTTTTAATATTTATTTTCAAATGATCAAAACCGAATTGACAAAAAGCTCGCAATCATTATTGAAACTGCTCAAAATCGGTTTAGGAAGGCGACCTGTAGAGGACAGACGCCTGACGTAAGAAATATTTTTTTCCCAAGCTAAAAAGCAGAGATTTTCGTTCGGTTCGCTCGCTCGTTCAATTATGTTATTAGTATTGGATGCGATGAATAAAATTGTCCTGCTTGAGCTCAATACTACTATATTTATCTTCAAGACGATTTTACACTTCCATTCAATCCCCCCGTTCTCCACATTAAATAATCTTTTGTACGAACTAGCGGCCTCGGAAACAAAGTCCTCGCAGCTCCCATTGTTATCACAATAAAGTGGGGCACAAATTTTGTTTTCATTTACATAAATTATACTAAATTGTGGGGACAAGTTTGGAATGCGGGCTTAGGTACAACCCTAGCAAACACAACCTGCGCTGTACAAACTTTCTCAACTGTAAATTTTTCGTTGCGGTATTTATAGTAGTAATTAGTAATTAAGCTAGGCTTTACAGGAAACCTTTTCTCCTTAGAGGCAATTGTTCTCAGGCGTTATTCACAACTTTCGTTTTTCTTCACAGTTCTCATTTTTGCACAAAAGCGTTTCATCCTATTTGCAATTTTTCACGAACAGGATTCTTCACTATAGCGTTTCAGCACAATCATGAATATTCTGAAATGTATGTATGTCTGTGACTATTATTATTAAAAGGAGGACTGTGAAGAATGGTTAGGTTGGGTTAGGTCCGTCCACGTTAACTATGCAAGAAATAATTTGACAACACCACTACCCAAATGTCATACTTCAACGGGAATTTCTCGGTTAGGTGAGGCTGGTGTTGCCAAATAATTTTAATGCAGACTTAGCATCGACGATGGACGAACTATAATGACAGTTGGGAAAAATTGCTACTAGAAAAAATACGAATAGATATAGTTACAAAACTTGCTTACTTTTGACGACCGGGTAGCCTAGTGGGTAATAGAGACGCTGCCTACGACGCTGTAAGTTCTGAGTTCGAATCCCGGTTATGGCAAATATTTGTGTGACGAGCATGAATATTTGTTTCCGAGTCATGGCAGTTTTATATGTATTTAAGTATTTCTATCTTCATATTATATATATCGGCGTCTACACTACTCATAACACAAGCCTAACTGAGCTTACTATGAGATTGTCCCCTAACATATTTTTTTGTGCAGTTCTGGGGCCACGGCCCGCCAAGTCGAGCAAAACAGCGGCACGGCCTCACCATACTTTTCTCGAAGCAGTTCAGGCCATTTTCGACCCCCGATAACTTTGTTGTGAATAAAACTAGAAGCCTGAATTATCAGTATCCAAGCAAGTGTTTTATAAACACGGTATATCTCAAATCTAATAAAATTTGAACCAGTAGTTTAAGAGTTATAACTAGGCAAAGTTTCTTTGACACTCACCCACTGACTGACTGACCGATCATCAAAACTCTAAGGCACTTCTAGCAGACATAGAAGCTTTCTTACTTTTTAATGTTTTGTTACATTCGCAGTGAATGTGACAAAACATTAAAAAGTAAGAATGAGACTGCATTCATAATTTGTATGTATTGACAAAGCAATAACCTACAAAAGGAAGTGAGATCCCATTGGTGGCAGAAATTTATCTAGAAAAACTATACCTACATCAGTTTGTCAAATGTTGTCGTTTTTCGGGTAAAATTAGCCAGCCAATAATGGGTGACCTCCCTGTACCACGGTTTCATGCTGAGTATACATTTTTCAATACAGCTGTCGATTACGCCGGTCCGGTAATGATATTGTACCGAAAGGGCAGAGGTGGGAATTTAATTAAAGTTTGCGGCCGATCTGAGCAGTGAAACCTTTTTGGTTGCACTACACCGATTTACAGCCCGCAGAGCCTGCTAACATATATTCAGACAATGGTAGAGGCTTTGTTGGAGCGTGCACGGAATTAATTCGATTCCTCAATTTAAATTATTAATAGAGAGAGGAAGATTCACCTGTACTGAGAGAATTTTCATTAATCGGAAGAGCAAATCACGCCTACTGTGGAGAAAGTGAAAGTGAGAACCTGGGAGAATAGCGTTAGCATGAGTTCGTTCCGATATTATCTCTTGCTAGACGAATCCCTCTTTAAGTGTTTACGTAGTGTTCTTTTATTCTTACCTTAAACGAAAAAGAACCCATTAGTAACATTAATACTATGCTAAGCATAATATGATACTGACTAGCAATGACAATAATAAATAAGCATAGGAAGTATTTATTCAGTAAATTCATTATTTTATTATATTTAAAATAATATAATTGCAACAGCAAGACAATAAATAAGTAGCAATTAAAGTACTTAACTTACGATTTAGCACCTTCCAGCTTGGCAGACTGAGAAAGGATGCCCCGTTATGCTCTGCTGGAGCCCTTTATACCCAACAATCACGCCATTTTATGCTTAAATCGTAAATATTCTAGTCGACCAATCAGGATCGAGAAAACTGGCACCACTCTGGCGCAAAGTAGTCAAACGGACACTTTAATATAATTATTATCAAATTATGTAATTTAAACAATAACACAAGCCTTACTGAGCTTACTATGGGACTAGGTCGATTTGTGTAAGATTGTCCCCTTATACTTATACTTATATATTTATTTATTTATTATTATTAAGTATTAATAAAAATATTTATTTATAAATTTAATTGATCTTTATCCTTATTTTGATAGTATAATAACAAGAAATGCCATTAAAGAGACTGTCATTGATTAAATGCGCAAATATGGCGCTGCATGGGCCGGTCAATACTTTTATCCAAACAATCAACAAATTATTTCGATAAAAGTATCAAATATATTTTGTCTTCCAATTAAAATTATTTAGAAACGATTTACTTTAATAATCATATAACTATGACGATATTTAAATATCATAACTATCAGTGAGTCATTAACCACGTAATCAAATCATTACTTTTAACTAAAATCAATAACTCAATAACAGTCGATTATAAACAATGAAATATAGGTAATTCATAATAATCTATCACGGCCAGTAGCTAGTATTGTATAAATTTCCCTTAACTTTGAATTACCAAATTGTTATATTTATTTGAACATTTGCACCATAAGAGTGTTAAATCCAGACGAGAATATTCGGAGACTTTCATATTTTCTCTGATCGTAATAATCAAGTATTTTCCTTAACAACCGTCTCACATCTCATAAATATGTACTAAAATATACATTCTCATGAAAGTCGTTTATTCATTCTACTCGGTTTATTATACGTATTTTTCCGTTATTAAACTACACCTCCTATTTGGTACAGCAATAAATAATCTCTAGAAAGACCTTTGCACACGCAACAATACATTTAACGTGAGGATTATTGTTTACTGACTTTATTTTGAGAACAAGGGGACCATTCGAATAAAACGATATACGCATTCCAATTTTAACACATTCACTGCCAAAAACCCCTACGCGCTACGCTCGAAGCCGATCCTGCTGATTTCCTCGTATGAAGCGGAAAACTACGGTGTAGGCACCTGCTAGGTGGGTTCCTGGCAGTGAAAGTTATGATATATAATTTTTCATACCTTGGATATCGCGTTCCTTTTCTTTCTCTTTGTTAGCCTGATATCGTTCCTAATGTTGGCCAACCTGTAACACGTCGTTACATTCTCGTCGTATCTGTGCGCACATTCCTTAGTCCGGTGTGTTTAGTCTGTGGTTCGGTGTTGCCAGATCGTTAGTTCCGATTACCCTGATCGCTGGAGGAGTTGCCATAAATAGCTTTCGTTATTAATAAACTTGACAATGCGACTGTCAAAGAGGTTTGTGTTATTTACGTTGCAGCTGTCCGAGCCCTTGTGTGAGGAACGAGACATTTTTGTCACACTTAGAATGGACCAAAACGTCAGCAACAACCCTACCCTAATCTAAGTTTGGTATTAACCTCGGTTAAGATAACTAACTTTATTTAAATATACAAATATTTACCCAGTGACAATAGTTTCCTTTCCACCAAACGAAAACCCTAATTACAAAGTGTTACGCTGTTTCGCGCTCTCTTTCTATCTGAGAGAGGTTAGGCTCCAACATCATCTGTGTTGTGTTGAGACTGAGGGATCCGCATTTGTCCCTAGCTACAAAACAACGAGTAATCAAATTAATAAGGGATCGGCAAAGCGCTAGTGATTTCGTAAGAATTCGAAAAAATACCTTTACCGCATCTAGTGGGGCGGAATCAGTGTGCGATATTTTGTTATTTACTGAGAACTTACTGATGTCGCCCAGATGTTCTTACTTGTCAGCGGGAGTATTTATAACGAGTACCTAAAACGGGTTGTGAACCGATCAAGGGCATAACAGGTATCGTGTTCTGATAAGAAAAAATGAAAAGTTTTTTGTGACACCATTTTTTAGGGTTCCTTACCCAAAGGGTAAAAACGGGACCCTATTAAGACTTCGCTGTCCGTCTGTCTGTCTGTCACCAGGCTGTAACTCAAGAACTGTGATAGCTAGACAGTTGATATTTTCACAGATTATGTATTTTTGCTGCCGCTATAACAACAAATAATAAAAACAAAATAAAATAAACATTTAAGGGGGGCTCCCATACAACAAACTTTTTTTTAACTGTTTTTATAGATAATGGTACGGATCCGTTCCTGCGCGAGTGCGACTCGCACTTGGCCGGTTTTCCCATTTTTGCTACATTCTGTATTGCATGGACACGGTGCACATGCTGTACTGTATTTATACCGTCCCGCTTCCCTTCATACCGCGACAGAAGGATAACTACGCAGGTAACTTTTCGAACGAGCATTACGATAAATCAATTTCATTATCTTATTAAATTCCTAACGTACCTAAGTTTAAAATGTTACGCAATCAAACTGCAGGCAGCATGAGCAGTCGTGTACAAGCGTGTGGCAAAGAATCTGTACTGTCTCGACTGCCAGACAATGCACAACTTTGTGTGTGCAAGAAACTATTTTGGAATGGTTAGGGAATACTTTTTCACGAATTGCTTTAATGATCAGTATAAAAGTACTATCATTTATGTACATACAATATGCATATATTACGCTATCGTACACAAACATGACAATATCAGGTGACGTGTCCGTCTTACGAATTTTCCATCTGACGGTCATGTGACCTGACATTTAAAAAAAAATCCCCATCACAGAACTGCACAGCGCCGCTAACGAAGTTTTCACTTTAAGAAAACGCAAATTTACGTGATATGTTTAATATTATATAAGTAGATTTATATTACTTACTCATCTTCATCCATCAATTACTTATTAGGATACTTCAGTATTGGAGATAATATTAGCGGATAAAGTTTTGATATAATATGAGCCAGGAATGCTCTCTTATTGCAATGAACTTTGAGCCTTCTATTGATTATTTGTACCTTAATATCGAGCACTAAAAACACAACATGGCGAGTATCGTAATGTAAGTTACATTGTGTATGAGTCTACAAAAATATAACTCCCTACGTCCAGCTATAGTCGTCGTTCAACAATCTACGTTTAAGAGCCCAAGGTCACAATACACAATTTTCCATACTAGCAAACAATCCCTTTGCTTACTTCTTAATCCCCATTTGCCTGAGAGGACGAAATCACTCGGCTGTACACACTCTTTACTTGGTCGCCTTTGATCTGGGTTAGGACGGAAAAAATCACATACGAGTACCGAATACAAATCGGTATTGATCTTCTTTACAGAGCTAGTTAAACGTATTCTAATGTTGAACGTTATTTCAATATATATATTTATAGCTGCTCAAAGAGTTATGGCGGGGTGCACCAACTTACGATTACAGACCTGATACACGTCAAATATGGCGCCGGCAGGCTGTCAATCCATACATACTTGTCAAACGTCCCATACATTCAGATTTTAACGAACACCGCTTATGATTACAGACGGTCTGGTGCAACCCACCTTAATAGACGTCCTCATTTTCAATGGAATTCAAACTTTCATTCTAAATTGTATAAAAGTTGCATTTGTTTTGTTTCGTTCGATTTTAAAACAAAACAAACTCTACTCTATTACCTACTTATTATAGTTGGTTTTTTTCATAGGCGGCTAGACGATGCATGGTGGGACGATAATGCTGGAATCATAGCTAAGAAGAGAAAGAGGGACAAAATTCGTATAATTCTAATCGTGATTGCACAGACTATTCCGTACGGTATTCGAATTGCAGGAACTCTCTGTAGAGGTAAATATTTGATGATCTCCAAGTCATTCTGTTAGTTGCTTTACTGTTTCTAGTGTTAGTTAGAAACGTGTGAATAGTTTGTTCAGTTAAGTGCTTAAAGTAACAAACAATAATTTCGGAGTGCGGGTCCGCCTGAGTACTACAAAGCACGCAAATGAATCCGGGGGATAAAAATATACCCCATGTCCGAAGGTCTATCTTGGGTAGATATTTGGTGAAATATATATGGAAAGTGGATGAGTAGATCCGGAGTTTTACACATTTTAGTACGTTGGGGGACCAAGGCGAGTATGATGGACTAACCACGGATATCAACCTTGAACCAACGCCTAACGCCAACGTCTAAACGCCACCGAGTGCCGGCGCCGCCTTGCGCCGCCGCGCGTGATCGTGAAACATATATGTCGGATTTATGATTAAAAAGAATAGGCGAAGCCGAACCTTCGCCATCGGGCTCATCCTGGCCCTCCATAACGCACTCGGGTTAAATCTTGCGACGTACAATTGTTTTACGCAATCAACTTAACAAATACACGATAAATGCATAAAAACACAAGCACAATAAATAAAGTGATTCAGGTGTGATACAGCTCACCCTTAGGACGCGTAGACAGGCCGGCGGCTCGAGCGAAAGTGAAGCCACCTCCAACCGACCTCTCTAACGGTCACCTGATTCACAGAGTGCGGCCACTAGATGGCGTTGTAACCCAGGTAGCAAGCTCTCCAGGTGAAACATCGGTAAAGGCACTGGTCCTTTACTGATTGCCAACAGATGGCGCTAATAAACATTCAAGTTGATAAATTCAAGTCAATGGCGCCGACACGACCATCCTGCAGCAAGTCGCGCTCGACATGCATTACAAAACTAATCATAAGTGATCATCCAATAATCAATCACCAGCCACTCGGCCAATTTGACATCAAGATGACACTAAAGGAGGCCCTAGTCCTCAACATCAATGCAAAAGCATCATATCTTAACGAAGGATACCCTTATCCTCAATAACTAGGCAAGTCCCATAGAAGGAGGCCCCTGTCCTCAACGACTATGTGACTGTAAAAGATCCTAAGGAAGGAGGCCCCTGTCCTCAATAACCTCTAGCATTTGCGACCATAGAAGGAGGCCCCTGTCCTCAACAACCTCTAGCATTCGCGACCATAGAAGGAGGCCCCTGTCCTCGACAACTATGTGTCAGCATCGAATTTCATAGAAGGAGGCCCCTGTCCTCGACAACTATCTGTCAGCATCGAATTTCATAGAAGGAGGCCCCTGTCCTCGACAACTATGTGTCAGCATCGAATTTCATAGAAGGAGGCCCCTGTCCTCGACAACTATGTGTCAGCATCGAATTTCATAGAAGGAGGCCCCTGTCCTCGACAACTATGTGTCAGCATCGAATTTCATAGAAGGAGGCCCCTGTCCTCGACGACTATGCAAAAATAGCAAACTAAAGAATGGAGGCCCCTGTCCTCAACAACTACACAACAAGGCCAATAACTGAATTGTCCTAAATAACTACAGCAACAACAATTATAACATTGTCAACCAGTGTAAAATGTAACATAGGTACATGCCTACTATTGTGTAGAGAGCTTTATGTTCTTAACAGGTTAGTTATTCAATCATCATCATTTCTTTAGTCAGTTAAAAAAGGTATGGACTTGTTTATATTTACAATAATTTAAAGTCTGTATGTGTCTCGCTTGATCTACTGTTATGACAAAGCAAACAAAACAAGGATAAACATTGAACTGATTTTGTTTTTATTCATACTTGACCACCTTGATTTTATACAGTGATTAATTCACTGCACTGACGTTTTTTAATGTTAACAAAACAATAATGCTGATAAAGATTACAATCACAAGAACTTAATTATTTAATTAGTCTTGCAAAGACTTCTTGCAAAATCAGCAAAGTTTTAGTTTTAAAAATCTGCTGCGAATTTAGTTTTAAGAATCAGTTAATTATTGATTGTTTTGTCGATAAGACTTATTGATTAACCATCATCGTTAATCTTGTTGCAAAGTACATGCCGTGGGTGACTCTTCTATTTGAACACCGTCAGTAGTGTCTATCGCCGACATGGTTACTTGACAACTGTCGCTATTGCCGGGCTTAGGTGCAGGACGGAGTTGATCATGGGCAACTTTCTTTGGACGTCCCTTGCCCGTCACTCTCTTTATCTTGTAACGGTCATTAGGTAGTAGTTTCCAAATTTCATAAGCGTCTGGATATTTCAGATCGAGTCCGATTTGCGTCCGTGGATTTGTTCTGAATAACACAATTTCCCCTTTTTGAAATCTAGTGACTTTAGCTTTCCCTTTGTCGAATCTTTGTTTGTCGTTTAAGCCACGATTCTCAATTCTCTTACTTATGTACTTCTCAAGTTGGTATCGGTCAATGGTACCTTCTGCTTCATCAATTAAGCACACTAATTCAGCGGGTACTGCACATGACCGTCCCGTTAACGATTTTATCGGGCTTATATTGGTCGTTTTATTTTTGGTACAGTTTATCGCTAATTGAAGAGCGTCAAGGCCCTTTTTCCAGTCATTGGTTTCATAGTTGCGGATGATTGTTAATCCGTTCTTCACAACAGCCATCATTCTCTCGACTTGACCGTTGGATCGACTAACACCCGGTGCTATAAAATGTTGCTGAATACCGTGTTCCTTACAATACTCCTCGAATTCGGCCTTGAAGGCTGTGTCTTGATCACTGATTATCTGATGAGGTGCTCCAAATAAGGAAACAAGTTTCTTAAGAGCACTAAGCATAGATACCGCAGTCTTATTTGTCGCGTAAGTCAGCATTGAGAACTTTGTATATGCGTCAATGACTACAACGACATATTCATGTTTGTCATTCCGTTTGGTCAACCTGCCAGTCATATCGATGTGAATTGTTTGGAACGGGGTTGACGTCTTCTCAATTGGGTACATTTGTACTTGTTTCGCGCCTGAAGGTCCCTTACTGGTTTTGCATATAACACAATGGTCCACGAACTGTCGGACTGTATTGGACATCGCGGGAAACCAGTAAGTTTCACGTAGTTTCACTAGTGTCTTTTCCCACCCAAAATGCTTCAGGGCCGTGTGATAAGCATTTATGATACTCCATTGGTAGGACCTTGGAATCACCCTTTTCCATTCCATTCGTCCAGGTTCCTCTTCAGGGTCGTGACGTTGCAGAACATTATCGTAGAGGCGGTACTTATTGACATCTTCCCCGCGCTCTAGTTTCTTTATTATAGCGGCTAGGTCTGGGTCTCGTCTCTGTTCTACCACCAGCCATGTATCCACGTTACTGGCTAGGTTGATACACGCTGTAGGATTGCGACTGAAAAAGTCTGCGTGCCTCATGCGACTACCTTGACGATATTCGACGTTGCAAGTATAGTATTGCAGATATGTCATCCACCTATAAATCCGCGGAAGTAGCTCATGCTTGTGTAAGGAAGACTTAATCGCATTGCAGTCCGTGACGATGGTGAAACTGCGGCCATACAGGTACGGCCTAAAATGTTTCACAGCACGAACTATAGCTAAAGTCTCCAGCTCGTACGAGTGATAGTGGCTTTCCGGCTCGGTTGTTCGCATGCTCATATATGCCACAACGTGCTGTCGTCCATTTTTAATCTGAATCAGAACTGCCCCTAACCCTGTACTGCTGGCGTCTGTGTGCAGTTCAGTGGGCAGGTCTTCTCTAAATATGGTCAGCACAGGAACTGAAGTCAATTGTCGGATTATATCGAGTCTGGCGTTTTCGCATTCGGCTGTCCATTGGAATTTCGCATCCTTCTTTGTCAAATTGTACAACGGAATCATGCGTTCGGAGAAGGATGGAATAAACCGCCTAAAATAGCCAGCTAAACCACAAAACTGCCTGACTTGCTTCACTGTAGTAGGTACAGGGGACTTTTCCAGCGCTTCCACTTTCTTGGGGCTTGGTTTCACAGTACCTTTAGAAATAACATTACCCAGATATTCTACAGATTTTTTGAAGAACACGCATTTTTTGGGATTGACAGAGAAGCCGGCTTCACGTAAAGCGGCTAGTACTCGATCTAACATCCGGAGGCCCTCTTTAAAAGTTTTACACTTAATCAGGACATCGTCCATGTAAATCAGTATATCATCAAGGAATGGGCGCAAGGCCGCCATTATTGCGCGTTGGAACACCGCTGGAGCGTTCATAAGTCCAAAAGGCATCATTACATACTCAAAGAGGCCCTCTGGGGTGACAAAGGCTGTCTTAGGAATTGACTCCTCCTTGATCGGGATCTGATAGAAACCTTGAGCCATATCGAGACAGATAAAATAAGAGGCATCCGCTAATCTATCTATTTGGTCTGAAATGATAGGCAATGGGAATTTAATAGGAACGGTATTGCTGTTCAATTCCCTGTAATCCGTACACATGCGATCATCGCCGTTTTTCTTCTTCACGAGTAAAACGGGGCTCGCAAACTCTGACGTGCTCTCTCGAACTATGCCATTAGCGATTAGGTCATCAACTATGGTTTTTAACTTTTGACGTTCAATAGGCGCCATACGGTATGGTCTTCGAGATACTACTTTCTTGGGATCCTTAAGTTGTATTTCCATATGACCCGTCGTCACTTTAGTCTTAGGTATTCCAGTTGCAAAGACGTCTCGGTTCTTTTCTAATATAGCCTTCAATTCCTGAATTTCATTAATGTCCGTCAGATCGGTTTCGATGTTTTGAATGAAGTCATCATTTGTTGTCAACGACAGTATTTGGGAAATTCTCGTCAAAGTAGCACCGTCACTAGTAATATTTACCGACAAGCCGGGCATTCTCACCAAATCTGATCCTATCAGAAGTTCACATTACTATTTCATGGTCCTCGACAACATGGAAATTTATTTCTACGTGAATGTCACTGATGTTGCAAAGGACTGTAATACGTTGGCTAGAAATGATAGGTATTGCCGCCCCTAGTCCTTGAAGCATTAAGGGAAAATCTTCTCGTTTACCAGGTAACTAGAGACCGATCTGCTCCGCTATCGAATAAAGCTGTGAGTTTACGTTTGTCAACTTCTATTTGCATTGGAGTGGATATGTTTGATTGAACGGTTGCCAAAGCTATCTTGTCACCTTCATCTTTCATTTTTTTGAAGCATACTGATTCCGTATGTCCCAGTTTTCCACAGTAATTACACTTTGATGTAGATTTTTCTATAAGCCTTGAGCCCGCTGACGTGTCATTAGTGGTTAACAGTGGTTTAGGGTCAATGACCTTGCTGGTGGGACAATTTGGCTGAATGTGACCAATTTTTCCACATTTAAAACAAGATAGAAGTGATTCGTCTCTACTGTTACGAAGCCTAGGTCGTTTAGCGGGTGGTTCGCCACTCCTGGTCTCACGTGGTTTCGTAGTTGACACAACAGAAATCAACTCAGGTACAGTAGTGCATTTACTAGATATAAGACGTAAACGTAAGTATTCGTTATCCATACAGCCTATGATTGCTTCGACGGCGTCTTTTTCTTTGTCTCCGCTCATTATTCTTTTCCAAATATTCCAAGCCCGTGTTATAGATTCAGACGGGTTCGATACGTCAAACTTAAAGTTTCGCAATTTCAAAATATCGTTTGAATAACGCGCCTCAGGTTCAAATGTTTGTACTAAAGCCTCCCGCATATCACTCCATAGTGGAGATTTTACAAGCCATGTATCTCCTAAAGTCTTCGCTCGACCTTGTAACAAACCCGCAATCTTAGTGCAAATCTCGTAATCAGTGAGATTCCAATGCTTCTTGGCCCTATCTACATGCTCGCACCAGTCTCTCACCGGAACTTCCCCATCAGGATTAAACGGCGCAATGTAGATATCGCTTAGCCTTGGCCGTTGTGTAGAAGACATCGCTTTTGAAAGAAGTCAGGTCAATAGTTCATTATTTGTGTTCATATTTTGTTGTTGTTGATTTGTAAGCCTTTCCAATATAAACGCCAACGACGATAATATTTGACCCGATTCATTGTTATTTGTCGCGCTGGGTACGGGTAAAGCGTGTGGTATTTGCGAATTGTAGTTATTTACCGTAACAGGAATCTGCGCGTTATTATTGTTGTTAGCTGCAGAAATTGTTGTATCATTGCTAGATGTCGCGATAGAATTGGACAAGTCACTGTTGTATATCACGGTTGGAATTTGCACGTTATTATTGTTAATCGCGGCAGGATTTACCAAAACATTGCCATTTGTCACGGTAGGAATGGACAAGTTACTGTTGTTTATCACGCCAGGAATTTGCTGAGTCGCGGTCACGTTAAGGTGTTGATTCCCTCTTCCGATGTCGGATTTATGATTAAAAAGAATAGGCGAAGCCGAACCTTCGCCATCGGGCTCATCCTGGCCCTCCATAACGCACTCGGGTTAAATCTCGCGACGTACAATTGTTTTACGCAATCAACTTAACAAATACACGATAAATGCATAGAAACACAAGCACAATAAATAAAGTGATTCAGGTGTGATACAGCTCACCCTTAGGACGCGTAGACAGGCCGGCGGCTCGAGCGAAAGTGAAGCCACCTCCAACCGACCTCTCTAACGGTCACCTGATTCACAGAGTGCGGCCACTAGATGGCGTTGTAACCCAGGTAGCAAGCTCTCCAGGTGAAACATCGGTAAAGGCACTGGTCCTTTACTGATTGCCAACAGATGGCGCTAATAAACATTCAAGTTGATAAATTCAAGTCAATGGCGCCGACATATACTAAACTTTATCTCTTTATAATGTTGTCACCGGTATGTTCAACCGGATATTTAATAAATTACCAGTGTTTAATTTCAATAGATCAACTACATATATTTAATAAAGCCTTTTAAAATGTACTAGCTCATAGACGCTATTATACCATAATTGAATATATAAATGAGTGACTTTGACAAGCATGCTCAAGAATTTGTAAGCCGTATGGCGCCACATTGTGAAACTGACCATAATTCTGTAACATCCTGTAGTGGAACCTATGTCGGACAAATAAATGATTTTTATCTTTATCTTATCTTTATATTATATGTATCGTATATTTATCTTATCTTATATTTATCTTATCTTTGTCTTCTCGAGTGCTGACCGCGAACGCAGCGTGGGTAAACCCCCCCACAATGTGCACTGATGACCCGGTAAAGGTCGCGCTGGAGTACAATGTATACGGGTTGCGCATGACCGATCAGTTTGACACTAACTGCGGAAGGCCTATATCTATAGTCCGTTTTTTTAGGATTAGAAATACGGTAAGCAAAGAAGCAGTCGTCGTCAACCTATTCTGCTTGGGACAAATATTAGATGTCACCCGGAAATTCATCCTTGCTGAAAAGTTCACACACCAACTTGTAAATGTTGACCACCGTTTCTCATTTGTTGTTAATGGACCTAATGGACTCTGTCTCTGTCTCTTTGCTTCTGGTAAAGGCAAAACGGTCGGGGAAGAACGAGTCGATCTTTTTTGCAAGCCACTTGGGCCTGCCTCTGGTTGGTCCATCGCAGTCCGCACGCCACCACACACAGCGAAAACTAAAATCTTAATATTAGTTAACAAATAGATACTTGTATAATAATCTCGTAATATGAATTCAACAATTTGTTGATTACCAAGGAAACAAGATAAAGAACGTTATACGATAAACAATTTTGACAATTTCGACAGCGAGAAAAACGAACCGATCGTTTCAAACCTCTTCTTCTAAAGGTTTTAATAATGCAACCGTTCCAGAACTGAATAATGAAATTTAAAATAACAGAGTCAAAAAATAAATACTTTCAAAATAAATATATTGTTGTAAGTATTATTAAGATATAAATAATGAAAACACTTCTGTCATTATATATGGCATTACATATTTTTAATGGCAGTTTGAGATACTTTGACAGTTGTGTGACATATAGTGTCTTATATAAAAGACCTCGTGCTTCGTGCTTTATGTTTCTTTCTAATGCTAAAAAAACGGACTATAGCATTGGACGTCTTTTGGCTGATATTACGATGATGATGAGCTATAAATTAGATTTTCAAGTGCACAGTGAGTACCTTGCTTAAATTTTTAATTAATACCTTTCATATAATTGCCTAAGTTATGCCATCAGAGACATTCTCAGTGAATACTTGTTGAGTTCGCTATCCCAAAAATAATCCCACAAAATAATGAAATCGGGGAAGGATGATGATACGGGAGTTAACGCGAACAAACATACATACATACATTCACGCCTTTATTCCCAAAAGGGGTAGGCAGAGCACATGAAACGTATGTTCCAGCGCCACTTTTAGCATAAATATGGGTATAAAATATCGAAAAAATGCGATATTGCAGTGAAAGGTTGCTAGCCCATCGCCCACAACACACTTCAACCCTGGTCCCTTAGTCGACTAAGCGACTAACGCGAACAAAGTCACACCGGCAAATACTAATAATTAACTACCGGAAGTTTCACATTAAGAAAAGCTAGTAAAATTGGTAGATAGGAAGTATCCTCATCATCATCATATCAGCCGAAAGACGTCCACTGCTGGACATAGGCCTCCCCCAAAAAGTGCCAAATTGACCGGTCCTGCGCCACCCGCATCCAGTGGACTCCCGCAACCTTAAAGGCCTCCACCCACCGGACGCGTGTCGTGCGCGGCGCGTGTGCTGCGCGGCACACGCGCAAGTTGCAAAGCATTGAAACTACACTTCAAACACACATCGAACGCGGCACACGCGCAGCACGCGCGCAGCTGCAGCGCAGCACCCGCGCGGCACACGCGCAGCACCCGCGCAGCTGCAGCGCAGCACACGCGCAAGTTGTAAAGCATTGAAACTACACTTCAAACACACATCGAAAGCGGCACACTCGCAGCACCCGCGCAGCTGCAGCGCAGCACACGCGCAGCACACGCGTCCGGTGGGTGGAGGCCTTTACCAGCGCGGCCTAGGCGCGGCTTACGTAGGCCCCCCACAAGGTGGGAAGTATTCTAAATATTATAAATGCGAAAGTTTGGATGTTTAGATGTTTGTTAATCAATCACGCTTAAACGACTCAAACGATTTAGATGAAATTCTGCATGCAGAGCGTTTATAACCTGGATTAAATAAAGAATAGTTTATATCCCGTGTCTACGCAGACAAAGACGCGGCCGTGAGCTAGTTTAGTCATTAATTTACAATCCCACATTATATTCCAATGTAGATTTCTCATCAAATGTTCAAAAGGCGAATTACATTGAAGCGTAATAAATTTGAAGACTACACTTTCCTTCATTGTCTTAAGTAGTCTTTGATATTTTATTCAGTTGAACATTCGTTTGTTACTAAGGCAATTTTAATTACATTATTTAATGTGTAACGTCAGAAGCCGAGAATATCAAATAATGATGAAAGCCAAAATCCTCAGCCAAAATGAACAAGGAAGATTAATTTCTCAAGTTGGCTATAGGTAGTATAGGACGGCTTTTATTATACTGTAAACGAAACCACGGTTAAGAAATTAATGTGATATTTGAATATAATGATAATCCGATTAGCGTTAGATTTAATTATACTGTTACTCGTAATATACGTTGTCCTTCACTAAATTGTTAATGAAGCATGTTAAGGATGTCTATAATGCGTATGGGTCGGCTAGACCCAATGGCGACCATTTATGAAACTTTAATATTTTGTATTATGGGTCCGCTGGACCCAAGTAGCGACTAGTTTTGTAACTTGTATACTTCATTTCTTAAGTGATTATAATCCATGTGTAATAATTTTTAGCATAGAAAATGGCTACTTTGCGGGGTTTGTCAGACTACTGATTTTATAAATGAAGAGATAGAGAATGAAGAGTGTTCCGTATGTAAGAGTAAAATAACTAAGTGTTTTGAGTTTTTTCAGTTCTGTTTTAGGAGCTCATATTTTTTTCCCTATAATAAATGTTTATCTCTTTTTGTGCATTTAAATAAGGATATAAAAGTTACTTAGGAAATATAGTTAAGATAAGAAACTATAAATAAAAAAAAAGATATTAGGTTATCAAATGAAAGTGCCAATAAAATATTTTTGCTACTTAGCGGTTTTGTACGATAAACCGTCAAATTTAACTGTTGATTATGTAAAATGGTAGTTTTATTTCTTAGTTACAGAAATATATTAAGTTCCTAATATTATTTTTAGTAGTATTTACCCTATCTCTACATAATTAACTGGGTCCGCTGGACCCAGTAGCGACTTTACGTGTTACAAACTAGGGCGCGACTGCTCAAGTGTTAAACAAATAAATAAATAAAAATATTACATGTTGGGACAGAACTCACACGCCATTCCCATTAGCGCCTGTTTGCGGTGAGTAATTTGTATTTTAAAAATATTTATTTATTTTTGTACGTTTCTTAAGAATTACTAGATTGATTTAGCGAATTTAGAAATGAACTCATGCTAAATTCGGTTTACGAAAATCTTACTTAACGAATTTGTTATTATTGAAATAAATATAATTCATTTAAAATTGCGACAACACATGATTAAAAAAAACATCGCCTTCATGATGGACGTGTGGCTTAGGCACATTACACACTGCCGCCGCAACCTATAGCGGCGTGCGGAGTGACGGTTTGCAACGTTAAATAAAATTCCGCAAGGTACTGACACTGCACCGCACCTCCACGGTTCTTCACACTGATGCGATCACAGCCTAGCGGCGCCTGCGAGTCAGAAGCGATAACGCAGGTTAAGCAAAGATGGCAGCGGTCAGTCTTTGGATGGGTGACCGCCTGATGTTTGAGTGTTTAATATAAATGAGCGCGTCCGTGCTTTGGAAGGCACGCTCAGTACGCTTACCATGAGTTTGACAATGACGGCTTACGCTAACGAGTATCGAGTGTTCTATTTGTGCATCTCTATTGCACTTTGACAGTACGAGCGGGATGCACAGCTAGAAAACGCGATACTCGTTAGCGTAAGTCGTCATTGTCAAACTCATGGTAAGCGTACAGCAGTTGATCCCGGCTGCTATCTGAAAGTAAAAAAAAAAATGTTCATTGCAAGCCCACGTGTGGCACATCATTCGATAGGCCTTTCAAGATAAATATAAGGTTTCTTAGCATTTTTTTTGATTAAGTGAATAGAGTCGGAGATAATCGCCCTGAAAGTCACTAAAATTGTGTGCTGTGTATACCCTCTAATTTTTGAACCGTGTATTTAATAAATATGAAAAAATCATAGACGGCTTATTAAATTTTCTTAGCGAAATTTGTTTTGAACAAGATCGGTTCAAAGGTTTTCGAGATATTTCTAAAAAAACTGGCTTCCTTATAGAAAAGGACGTAAGTGCCATGGCAGATTTCAGTAACGAACGACCTTTTTAATAGGCACGGAGCCCTTGTTGTGCGTGGTCCGACACACACTTGGCCGCTTTTTTTAACAATCTAGTCAAAATTGTTTTCTGGATGTTGTAAAAAAAATATTTTGCTCTACTGCCGCTCTCCAGGGAGAAAACAGGGGACTACGTTGCTATGGAAAAACGGCCCTTGTGTTTCCTCTTAAGAACTCCTAACAGTCGAGTTGCCTACTCACTTGACAAAGGGGGGACAACTGTTACTTGCGTCCGCAGGGAAAACCGCACCTCCAGCCGACGAAATTCGTTCGCTGCGGCGGCATCGGCAGTGTGACCACTGCCGTAATTGGCAAAGCACTCCTGCCCGCGAAAGGAAAAACGGATGCGGGTTTGTGTCCCGCCGGGTCGATAATTTGTGCATGTCGTTTGATCTTTGATAATGTTGACCTTAACGGCGCAATTCAGTGATACCTAATTTGGAATGGGCATCAAATAGGTACTCAAGTCTCTCAATATCCCCCACGGGACAGGCAATGCTTAGCCTGGGGGTCGGCATAATTGTAATATATTCTTTAGAAATAAACTATTTGTACCTACTGCATTATAGTCAAATGGCTACGTATGTGGAAATAATAGTCAGATCGATTTCACGTAAAGGTATATGTTATGTGAGAAGATACTACAGCTAACTAATTGAAAGGAAATGTATGTACATAAGCTTAGAGATATAGACGTTCAAGACCATCCATAGAAGGAAGATGTGGTAACATAACTGTAAGCAGTTTTCAATACCTACACAACTTAATTTGAAGGAAAATATGCCGTGCTTATAAAAACTTTCTACAAAATATCTACCCATTTCTGCGTACTCTTTTTGGGTCAAATAAGCGCTCACTTTATTTTTTCCTAAGCAATTTTATACATTTAATAATGCCGGTCGTCGGAATTAGCATACCGTTTCCCTACCAATTCCTAAAACCAGTACAGGAAAGTAAAACGGTACGCTTTACAATTATCTTATAGAAATCATTTCACAATAGTATTTACTGAGACATTTTCGCAATAAATTAGGGTTCCACTGAATAATTTTCGCCGCTGGTTCCATTGTGGTGTTAATGTTCTACTCATTAATCTTAATCTGCTGTTTGAACGTTAAATATAGGGTCTTCCGAGTCGGTATTGACGTGATTGAGGGCTGTTTCTGTATGTTTCCTTCGTCGAAGAACTTGTCTGCTGAAATTTTAGCAATATCATATAAAGCATCAAGCAAGCATCTTGATTAATAGTTAGCTCTTAAACAGTAATATTAGTAATCATTCCTTACTGTGTCTTACTACATTATGTTATGTTTAGTAGGTAAGTTATTTCATTCTTGATTTGATGTTTTAAAAAATAAGTAACATCTGCCATAGCCAACTCAGCTCTGTTAGTCAGTGATAGCCAATCCATCTCTTTCTAATGAGAACACTTAGAAAGAAATGCATAGTCTGTCTCGCCGTGACACAGCTTCTTGTGATAACCCATGCAGATTAAATTTGAAGTGTACTTTTTAACCGACTTCAGAAAAAGGACGACTCGGCTGCCCTACGCAGAAATAAAGTATCTCAAAATGCTAGTTTTTTTTTTTTTTACTTTTTGAAATCTCCTTAGAAAGGGGCGTATTTCACTAAAGAAATTTTTCTCCAAAACCTTTTATTTTCTTAATTATTGGCAATTAATTTATCCAAGTATCTTTTTTTTAATGGTCCTCCTACGCTGAAATCAAGTATTTTCCGGATGCCAACGTTGAAAACAAGTATCCCTATTTGAGTTACTTGTTATTCAAATTGATTGAGGAGATACTTGCTTTCAACGTAGATGGTTATATTAGTAAATAAACATAACGACGTAAACGCAAGTATCTCATACCAATATAATTAATGATAAAAATGTAGGGTAGACATATGTAATTTTACTTTTAAAATACCTTATTTTACAAAATCATTGATGTGTTTACTCTAAATAGATCAACTAGTACCTACACAGTGAAATTATATCGGAATCGTTAAGTGTTTAATTATTTTTATCTGAAGTGTATTGTATCTTGACCACTTTACTGAAAACATTATGAAGAGACTTAAAAGTCAGTGGAATGGTGGCGATGCTCGCCACAGAGCAAAACGAATTGTGTCTATGTGTTTAAATAACGATATTAATGGGTGAGTACGAGTATTTCCATACATGAGTATGTTAAATTACAATACATATTTAATTATTTTAACGTATAGTTAAGAGTTTCTCTTTTGGTAGTTAATTAGAGTAAATTTTTAGACATACCTAATTTAACCAACAATATTTTTGCCTTAAATATCATTTATTTTGAACATTTATATAAAACTATTAAAAGAAATAGGCAGATAGGTACTCAAGTCGATGCGGAATATTAGATTTAATTGATGATTACTTTTAAGGGTTTCGTAGCTAAAACCGCTAAGACTCCGGTGTCTGTCTGTTTGTGTATCTATCTGTCTGTCATCAGGCTGTATCTCGTGTACAATAGCTGTTAAATAGTTGGAATTTTGACAGATTATATATGTCTGTTGCCGCTATAAGAGGCTCCCATACTAAAAAAGTTATTTTTTTCGATAGTAAGTGATGTTTATTTTTATTTCACAGAATAAAATTGCCTGATCCTGCCGGAAACCTAACAGAACCTGAAGATATTTTGGAGTATAGTTTACCGCAAATTGATAACATAGATAATCCATGTAATTTACATGAGTTACCGAGCTTGAATTCTATGATTAACCAAAATGATATTATTAGTTTATTTGAACACAGTATTGATAATACTGATTACACACTGACGGAATTGTTGCCAATGGCTCCAGAACACGACTTTTTTGGTCTTTTAGATACAAATCATCTTCAGCATACAATATATTGTGAAGATACTGACAATTTATCAAACGACTCCTCAATAATGGTTAATTACTCTCAGCCAATTGCTATACCCGAGACTCCTAATAATTCCTGACCAAACGCAAGTCATAACATTCAGCTACACTCACCCGATATGATATCTGAAACACCGAATAATTCTTCACCGAACACAAGTAATAACAATCAGCTACATTCATCAAATATAGTACCAGATACCCCGAATAATTCTGCAACGGACATAAGCACTAACATTCGGCCACATTCAACAATTATAATACCAGAGACTCCTAATAATTCCGCAACGGACACGAGCTGTTGTTCATTAGCAGAAAATGCTAAAGTAAAAATATCAAAAGCAAAATCGGTTAAGTATGTGAAACTGGCAAAGCATGAAAAAAAAATGTATCCCATAAAACTATTTAAATGCAAGAAAAGTTGTCGCCGGGATTGCTTTCAATTTTCAGACTTGGAACGTAAAAAAATCTGGAAAAATTACTGGCGTGCTTCAAAAGATGTTCGTTTACAATGGTTAGCACGGAACATTCATTTGCAACCAATTGCCCAACGCACAACAGCTAGTGGTCATAGCCACAGAAATACGACTAGACAGTTTTTCTTAGAGAATAAACGTGGACATTCTTTAAGGGTCTGTAAGACATTCTTTTTAAATACCTTAGGGATGAAAAATGACTCCATAATTACAACTGTTTCAAAAAAGATAAAAATATGTCCATTAAATATTATTGACAAACGAGGACGTAACAACAAACAAAAAATTGATACTAAATTTATAAAAGAACATATTATGCGATACAAACCTTGCATTGCTCATTACCGACGTCACAATTCTCCACTGACACGATATCTGAATCAGGATATTACTCTTGTGCAGCTATATAAAGATTATATAGAACAATATCCAAACAAAAAATGTTGTATAGAAATATATAGAAGAACCTTGAAAAAGATGAATATATCTCTGCATAGACCACAATGTGATAAATGTTTTGATTGCGAGTTATTTAAAAATGAAGCAACAAAATCGAAAGAGACGAATGCTGTTTTACCTCTTCAAAAACTTTGTCAAATAGTTGTCCATCAAAATAAAGCCAAAGAGGCCAATTCATTCTATAAACAAGATGCAGAAAGGGAATCACAACCAAATACTAAAATATATTCTATGGACTTAGAAAAATCTTTGCTTTTACCTATTATGCCAGATGTCAAAGATTGTTTTTTCACTAGTCGGCTAGTTGCGTTCAATCTTACATTTGCAGGTTTAAAGAAAAAAGATGCCAAAACACCTGCTTGCAATGCATTGTTTGGCATGAAGCAACCTCAGGTAGAGATGCTAAAAACATAGTACATGCTGTTTATAAATTAATAGTATCAGAAAGAGATACTAAACACTTTGTGTTTTGGGCTGATCATTGTACACTTAGAAAGAAATGGATAGTCTGTCTCGCCGTGACACAGCTTCTTGTGATAACCCATGCAGATTAAATTTGAAGTGTACTTTTTAACCGACTTCACAAAAAGGACGACTCTCAATTCGGTTGTATTTTTTTTACATTAAAAGTCACGATTTGATATATTCAAAATATGACATGACCCCAGCGTTTCATAGGAATGTTCCTAAATGAGAAGTGAAGTGAATATGAGCCTTGCATCTTGCATTATTTAATTGTTCTCGAGGCATTTGATTTTTTAGACATACTCGTACCTATTAAATGAATAATGAATTCCATCATCACGCAAATATTTGCCCTTACCGGGATTAACCCATGACAGTCTGGTTCGTAACCAGGGTACCCACTAGGCTAAACTGGTCGTCAAACAGGTTGGCACCATCATCTTCTAGCGTTATTCCTGGTTTTTGCCCTAAAGGAGGCCGGGGTCCGCTTTGATAGCGAATCACAAATTAAATAAAAGTACTATTTACGTACCTAATCCCAAGATTTGGCCAAAACACTAGTCTTACAAAAGCGACTGTCATCTGACCTTCTAACCCAGATGGAAAACTAGACCTTATTGGGATTAGAACGGTTTCCTCATGACAAACAATTCGGTATACAACCAAGTTACCTACTATTTCACTGAAACTATACTCAATCCTCTCTCGGAACGGATTATTATAGGAATGACGATGCTCTAGAATGCACCGGAGTCTAGGTAACGATGAAAGGATAATATTACAGTATGAGACCCGATATTGTTGTGGCTGAGTTATCGAAGGTATGGAACAGTTGAAGTTTATTACAAGCAGGTTCTATTGTATATTATTATGTAGTATATTAAGTAAAGTTACATAGTTATTATTTATGAGTAAAAAATGCTTTAACTTTTCTCCATTGTGTAACGAAAGTTACCCATATATAATGTATGGGTAATTGTCGTAATGTATGGGTAACTTACAGTTTTATTTTGTACAATTGCAGGACAGCTGATACCTTAAAAACCATTCAACCAATTATGTGAATAGTAATGGTTTATCCGACGATCTATGGACGTTTTCAATTCGTAGTCATAAGATTATGTAAAATAGCTCCCCTCCTCCCGTCCTGGCTATGACTGAAGTAGTGAGCTTCTTTTTAGGGTCTGTCGTTACTTACCATCAGATGAGACTAGGGTCAGTATTTTATAAAACAATAAAATAAGCGATAATCGATATTTCAAAACGGTAGCAGAACTTTTATATATACGGGGTGTGGCCTACCCGTACAAGAAAATCTTACTGTACAAAATTACAGTACCTGTCTTAATTGAGCACTAGTACCATACCGATATAAAAAACCGCAACCGTAAATGAGTCCGTGGTATCAACACATTAAACTCCCGCATTTTACGTGCATGTATTCAAAATGGTCATATGTCCCGTGAAAAAAGATGTGTTAAATTATTTTTCTACTCCTGTACTTTCATCTGTCATTTACATAGTCCCGAACACTAATATAAATACATACAAAATAAGTCTGCAGAAAAGTCTATACTCTATTCCCCATAACAGTACGGCACAACCGTGCTGTTTTGTCGCCAAAACGATACGCTTAGCAGCCATACGCTTCTAAACCTGGGTAGTATTACGTGATCAACACTAATTTAACAACAAAATACACTACCAACTTAACAAACCACTGAATGTATTTACTTCAAAGAAATTATTGTACTAAAGGCATTGCTGCCAACTTAAGAAAAACCTTATTCTTTATATGACAGTACTGGCAAGTGGAATTAAGAACAAAACAGACCATAAACAAGAGGTGTCAATGTGTCATGTTTCCAATTTCCCACCAAAGTTCCGGTTCAAAATTAAAAGACGAAGTACCTATATAACTATTCGTTATTAATAACTTCTTAAGATTTGATTCGTTTTTGTGATGTGAAGAAAAATGTGTACGTTCCTTTTAAAATGGACGAAGAAGAAAATAACTGCACCGCTGAAGAAATTGCTTGAGTAGTAATAGAACTAACGGAAAACTTACTGCCTGAAAAGTCAAATTATGCTATTTATTTAAAATAGTCGTAGAAAAAATATTGTATGCAACGGTGTATAACTTGGACTTAAAACGCTCGTGGCGTCTTTAATTGCGATGCTCGCCAAGGCTCGCATCGCAACTCACGACACTCGCGTTTTAAGACCCTACTTATACAACAGTTGCATAAAATACTATTTCAACTTATAAAGAAGCTACATGCCGCTGCGTCTTTCCCCAAGAAATCTAGGTAACTGGATCGCATTTTAAATATGCTCAACTACATTCCGAGCTCAGCAATTGAGCAAAAAGAGGGAGATAAATTGAGCGCGGTTGCTTTGCATTTCTCAGCAGTCGTGTTAGCCTGAAACGCTCCGGTTGCTACTGACGTTCGTTGTCTCCATATATTTTATCAATGTCTCCTTCCTGTTTATTTAAACGACGTTAAAAGAGATGGAAATAGCCACTCGCAAAAGGTTTTTAGTCCGAAGCTTTTCGATACGATCCGACGCTTGTGGACCGCGTATTATTAACGCCTTGTTGTTTTTTAATCTACACTTTTATACCTATTATAAACAAGGAAAGTTTTCTATTTCGTAAGTAGGTGTGAAGGGAGTTATCTCATGAAGAAGCGATTTCTAAAGTTTTTTTTTGGCAAAACAACTAAAGGGAGTTGTTTCTAAATTATTTGTTCCAGTGTTAACGAGGATACACTCTTGTAGCATTGAGAATCAGACATTTACGGATGTTAATTTCGTATTCTTCATTTCATCTTATTTTAGAAATAGTGAGATTAAAAGCAGCATAATTATTTTAGAACTAGTTTGTGACGATGAACATGATCAGTGATCACACACAAGTGACATTAACGAGATATGATATGAAGATGCTAAGAATAACCTAGCCACATTCAAATACTGTATTTATTGGTTGTTATAATTTTGCCCCGTGGGAACTGTTTCAATGTTGTCATGTACTTGTACTTCTATGTCACTTCATTATACAGGGTGAGGCGTGAATATTGCACCAAAAACAATCTAAGTATCTTTTTCAGTTTTTAATGCATGAAGTTAAAGTTAATGTTAATCTACCTATGTAGCATAAATCACAGAACCCCCAAGCCTTCAATGGTTAAAACTGGTATTTTTTGGAGGGTGTTGAATCTGTAATAAAAACAAAAATGTAAACGAAGTGGAGGGACAAAAATCAAATCTATGATTTTAGTTTGTTTTTATTCAAGGCACCTTAATGAAGACCCGAAGGTAATTTCGTAGTTATAAAGCATATTAAAATGTCAAATAAAAGACTGCCGACTAAACACAATCATCAAAGCAGCAAACACCATGGTATACAAGCCTCTGCCATTGAAATTAATGCCAGAAATTGTTCAATAAAGTTAGCTTTCGTCAAAATTAATTTTGCAATCGACCTTCTAAACAGAGACTTAAAAATAAAGTTTTAGTCTAAGTTTCTTAATAACACACTTTTTATACTTTGATATTCGACACTAATAACTAAATATAAAAAATACGTTTTCTTCATAAATTCCTAAGTATTTTAAGTCACAATCACATAAATGTTGAAGGAACCAGAAATATAGAGATTTCTTTTATTTGCAACATTCACGCCTCACCTTGTACAGTAATATAAATGTATCTGTAAGACTCTGGCACGCAAAGGAGCCCTTAAGGTCTATTCGAAGAATAACTATTTGAAATTAATTACTTATGGGCAAAAAAAAATCACCGTTATTACAAAAAAGTTACTCGGTTCAAAGCTTCTTTGTAAAAATCTTGACCTCAAAGCAGATTCAGTGATGCATAAAAAAAACTTTGCAGATCGAAAACTGGAAAGCTTTCGGTACTTTTGTTTTCTCGGTCCAAGCCTTCGTTTAACGTGTTGAAATTTTATTTCAACACTGAAAGTCGGTTTTTAAAAAGTTTCATTCCATCATCCCTTAAGTAGTTTTTGTTAGGTAAGGTATAATATTAATTTACGTCATACCTGGCCAAAAGTAGCAATTACCGCAAGACACGCTTCCGGAAATTCCCACTTCCCAGCCAGAGAGAGAGGTAAAATTTTGTACTCACCACGGGCGGTGATACAGGAGGCCTAAGATCGCATATTCATCGTCCTTGCTTTCGGCTCGGCCGGCGTCCAATACCTGCGATCTCAGACATTCTTTGTTTTACCGCCCTAGGTAAGTAATGTACTATTGTATACTTATCAATGAAGATTTTATAAATAATGTAATGGATATTGTTCACATGGGAAATAATGTCTGTCCGTGTTGGCCTAAGCTTCCGATGGTGCACTGTGACGGAAAATTGACGGGAACGCAAAAACTCTGAACAATACTTTTTCCAAAAGCATCAAAATTCCAAAATATAAAATTTTCCGCTTAATAAACATTGGACTAGTTTCACATGAGTTAATAGAATAGATATAGGTTACGTTAGGTTAGCATTACATCCTGACAAATCATAAATTCCTTAAGTTGAAATGTTACCCGGCATTACTAAGAAAAAAAATGCATAATAGTGACTCTTCGTTATATAGTCGCTTCACATTAAGCTAGCCATATCATAGCCATCATATCAACCGGAAGACATCCACTGCTGGACAAAAGCCTCCCCCAAAGAGTGCCACAATGACCGATCCGGCAACACCCATAGGCGGGCCCATAACTAGTTTGCTATTATGACAAACTCGTACAAACGTAAGATACACCCACAGTCTCATCTATAATACACCGCAAGTAATCAGTTATAACCATACAGTAATAGCGGATTCAGTCACCTGTATCCTTCGCGGGGACTGTTTCTGGTCTTGGCCTAAAATCGCAAATGCGCGCACTCGTTAGGGCGGATGTTATGGCGTTCCACGCTTTGTTGCACTGCGCGTTTTTCCCGACCGGGATTTTTATATTTCCACCAGCGTATTATCAAAATGTCAACCTACATATGCCCGCGTATTTGGAACGCAGGAAAACCCCCAGAATAATAAACAACTGACAAGCTTCTGCCCGCGACTCCGTCCGCTTGGAACTCGTTTATATCGTAGTTCCATACAAACTTTCAGCCCCATAGCATCCCCCTAGGTAATATTTCCGAGATTAAACTATCCTTTGTCGTTCCCCAGGACTCCTAGTATCTCTTTACTATTTTTTTAAGAGAAGAGGTATCGGACAGTCAGTCTGTGACAGACACACTGTATTTACAATGTTAGTATGGATTGCCATCTAGAAAGTCCATTCTAACCACAGTTGAAAGAATGTTCCTGAAATTGGTATTTTCATACAATGCGACACACTCACAGATTTTTTCTCTTTCGATATTAGTTAGGAACTATAGATTTTTGTCTGATAATGAAGTAAATGACTTAATAGACACGGTGACTCATTTAGGGTTAGAATTTAACGGATTCATTTATTTAAGGAATTCTCGCGCATCTCATATTTTAAATAAACAAATTAATCTTAAATAACACGAAGTTGTAGCACGTTTTCATATTCAATCATGTTGTTCTCTTATTTCACCCATATTTATTTATTTAATCGTATGGCATTCATTATTTGGCCTTTTTAAAGTTTGTCATACTTTAGTAGATACTACCCAGGGGACACGTGCAGGGTTGTGGTAGGTAGCTCCTGTGGACGCGAGTAACAGTTGGCCGAAGCCCTCTAACTCATAGACAGCAGCCGGCATCAACTGTTTAGTGTGCCTTCCAAAGCACGGAAGCGCTCATTTCAGTAACCAGCGGTCACCGGTCCAAAGACTGACCGCTGCCATCTTTGCTTAACCTGCGTTATCGTTTCCGACTCGCAGGCGCCGCTAGGCTATGAGTTCTTCGACCTTTCACTCATGAGCAATATTTTATTTATCGTCATAATAATCTTTTTTTTTCAAATTAGGATATACGCCCGTTGCTTGCCCCAGTTACATTCTATAATGGAACAGAAAAGTAAAACAAAATAATATGAAAGATTTATACGCAAGGCTTTTTGTTTGCTTTCCATTTGTGCGGCGCCATGCGGGTACGGAGTTTTACAGGATTCCATTTCGGCGTATGCAATGTGGATTTGGATATAATCTTCAAAGAAAAGCTTCGAGAATTGGCATAATCCTTAACAGGATATATCTCTGCTTTACTTAATCTATACTCTTATGTGGCTTTATATGTTGATTACTGTTTCACTCCGATATTCCCCGGTACAACAAAGAATAATATAATAATAATAATATAGGCGTAGGGATGTGACGGCCCCATCGCCCACCAGATTTCTGGTGCAATCAGTCAACGTAAGGCAGCTTGTGGCAGGCTGTTAGGGAGTAGCGACCCTACGTACCTGAGGGTTCCTGGGGTTGTCCTGTGGTCAGGCTGAGCCAATCGGGTGGATGGTTGGACATGCCTCCCGCCTCTGGCTTGCCTCTACTGGCCGTCCAGAGTGGAGTCGCAAGAGCTGTTGCTCGAGGGTAGATGTCGACACCTGAGGGCCGAGTTGGATATATGTTTAAAGTCCAGTGCCACCTCTCTACCCCCCAGCTATCTGACCGGTGTTGCCGCTATGCCATTTTTTAATGTTGTTATTAATAGGAGCCCATCTAGCAGTTAGCGAGTCACCGTCTGCCAGAGATAAAAAGTGAAACAGTTTTATTAGGCAGGCGTCCGATGTTTCATCCAATAGCCCAGCCACTAGTCAATCATTTTAACCCAATACCCCGTTTCATTTAGATTCCATCAACCATCAATAGGCCCTATACACCCCAGCGGGTGCTGTCTCTGTGTGCGTCCCATGACACGGGCAGGGACAGCATCCGCTCGGTGTACTCCTTGCATTTCATTAAATTGTCAACCTCCTCTACCGGTTGGGCCTCTACGTGTTGTCTCAGTTGGTACTTTGTAGGAACCTAGCTCCAGGCACGCCTCCCAAAGGTCCGGGACATCATTGTCCCGTGAGCGGGAAAGACATACATAATAATATTATTTGTACATGTCACCCCAACAACAGTTTTTATGTCCATGTCCAATTCTATTATGTTTCAAAATTATTTTTTTACAGTTGGATTGGATCTATTCCAAATGAACTATTACATTTTATGCGTAACGTTATTTACAAACATTTTCACAAAATATACATACACCAATAGTTACAATTTTTCTTAATATTTATTTATTTACCGTATGGCAAATCAGGAATTATGATTATCAACTATCACAACAGTATTCCTTGTGTCGAATATATAAAATAAACTCGTATGTTCACCTATTTATGACATTAAATATCAGACAAAATTTGAATTATCCGAATTATTGGTTTCGTGATTTAGAGCACACAATTTGTGAACTGAATGCATAATTTCATACTTTTGCGTCAATGACAAATACGGATATGGAAATTAGGATATAATTTTTTTTACTTTTAAAGTATTTATTTTTCAAATAACACATCTGTTTTGCATTCAACTAAGATTAATATACAAAGGTAATAAATAAAAAACTAAATTAAAATAAAATAGATTAAAACTAAACTAAATCTAAAAATGGCCCCTGCGGCATTGTGCCGAAGATGCTGGCAGCATTACCTCGCTGAATAGCTAAGCTAATTCTTTGTGTGAGATAACTGCCAGCCCTTCGGTCACCGGTGGCATCTGTAAGCCTCTTCGATATCTCTTTGAAGAGGCTTAGAGCTCCAGGGCCCCACGGACCAAGGGTCTCGACGCCAAAAGGCACGAAATTATATTCGGCGCCGAGACCACTATATTTTCCCACCTTCGCAGCTTCGGCCGCCTCTGCTGCAGCTGCTGCCCTCGTAGAGGTACGGTGGAGATGCGACGGGGCTAGTGTGTCAACACAGGTTGCATCCCACACCAGGACCCGTCCCATACTCCACGGGACTAATGACATTCCGTCCGGTCTCTTGCCATCGTTTCTTAGAATGCCAGACGGCTCTAAAACAGCTGGCACATTAGCCGATGCAAGAGACCGACGAATAATGTCATTAAGGGCAGCATGCCTAGAGAAGCGACCCGCGCTTTTCTGGCAGGAGAGCCCGTGGTGCCCAAGCCAATCTACTTCGCTTCCGCAGGGGCATCGATGTGGGGCGCAGACCGGGACCCCAAGACGCAGGCAAACTGAAAAACGGAGAGTATTTGGATCTAAGAATGTCCCAGTGCTTGCAGAAGGGTGTGCGTGGAGCCAGTAACCAGCCTCTCTTGTGTTTACCGCCAATAGTCTGGCTCGTTCTGCAGTGGCGCACTGGGTAGATAGTGAGTTAGCGGTCAATTGGCATATTGGGTCGTCCCAACACCTTTGTGAGTTTGGATGGTCAGGGAAATTTTGTCCGGGGCAAGCAGTTAACCAGGCACTTTTCGCGTCCTCCAAGCCCGATGTCTCATAGTGTGTAGGCAGGATCTTACCTATGAGACTAGACGAGCTGTGGCGAGGATATAATTATATGAAGGGAGTTTTAATAGTTACAATTCAGCTGTTGCCAAAACCTATTTTAGACACAAATTAAACGGTAAAATCCACCCGTTTCTAATCTTGGTGTACCAATTGGTCCCAAGATGATACCTACCACTGTTTCATGATATCGGAACGTATTAAATTCAAGTACAGAATATTCGAAATTCTTAAAACTACTGGCCATACGATTAGGTCATCTATATTAAAAGCACAATGTATTTAAGATACTTAATTGGATAAGGATTGTATTGCTTAAAATTGCTTCGTAAATAAGCAATTATTTCTCGTAAAAAGTAAAGGATAAAAAATGGTTCTTGTGGGTTGTCCCTAATAGATAAACATATGCCATCATGGACTTTTCTGTAGGTAGACCATTTTAAGGTGGACATTATTTTGAACCATCTCGTAGGGTTCAGCCAGCGATTGCAATGTAACAGCAAAAAAATGTGTTTATTCACGACATTACATTAGAAAATTGCATGTATGTATACATACCTACCGTACCTTCTTCTTGAATCACTCTATTATAAAAACCGCACCAAAATCCGTTGCGTAGTTTTAAAAATCTAACCATACATAGGACAGACAGATGGCAGGAAGCGACTTTATTTATACTATGTAGTGAAGTGATCGTGATGCTAATGTAGTTTCACAGTCCTCAAAATGTGTACCTATAAATACACGTGACCTTTTTGCTTGGTCGTACGTAAAACGTTGATTTTAGCTCCCCGATTTGTCTAAAGCAGCGTTACTTACGCGTCTAATCCCATGTTACATCACCGTTTGCCAGCGAATTCTAAAAGGACGTATGCTGTAGAATTTCCGTGTACTTACGACATTTGTATTTAAGCCTAAGTGAGCGTCCTGTTACTTGATCCATTAAGGCTCGTGCGACACCTAACGCCTATATTTAAGGGTAACGACATATTTATAATGCACGTAGCGTTAATGCGATTCTTTTACGAAGGGAGTATTTTGCAAATTTTCGATAAGTACAAGTAAGTGTACAATTTTGTGGAGAAAATAAGTACTAAGCTTCTTAACCGTTATTAGGACGGAGCGTTTTTATCAAAAATAAACTAAGGTCGATTTATATAGGTAAGATTTGATGTCGGGATTCAGGAAGAAGTACGTAAATAAAAAAGAAGGGAGATTAGTGGAAGCAGGTGATTTCCTATTTGATGATCACACCGAAAAAATCGACCCTTGAAGATAGTATGTATGTATGTAAATACTTTATTGTACACAAGACACAGGTAAAAATACAAACAAAAAAGTTTAATCGGTACAAAGGCGCACTTATCCCTGTAAGGGATCTCTTCCAGTTAACCTTTGAGCAATTGAGTTGAGATCAGGAACAGAAAGATAGACAAACTAACACGTGTACAGACGTATGTAATACATATATATAATATACTACATGCAAGTACAAATAAAAATAAATAAGTAGTATACACATTCTTTAACGATATAATATAATTATATACATATATATACAAATAAACATGTTTACACAATATACTTAAACAGTATCCTATTAAATCACAAGTCGTTGGAGAGTCACAAATTTTTCAACTTTTCTTTGAGTGATGCCACAGACTGGGACTGTCTAAAGGACAACGGCAAGCCATTCCAAAACTTCACAGCGCGCACTGTGAAAGACTTAGAATAAGCGAGCGTCTTATTAGACGGTAATGTAAGGGTGAGGTTAGCGTCAGACCGCAAGCGGTGATTACTGCCATCAGCCATATTAAAATAAATAAGTAGGTTTGTAGAGTACGTTAAAAAGCAAGGAGAGGATGTGCACGTCTCTGCGCCGACGGATCGGTAACCAACCGTTCTAAATACACCCTCTCAAGTTCACCCTTGCTAAATAGTGGAATTTTCAGCACGCGCATCAGACGGTAATTGTTACTTTATGGCCAAATGTATTGTAATCGTACATGACGTACCTAGGGCGGTGAATTCGTGAATTCTCCAGATCACAGGTGGTTGTATAATTATGTGATCTGGGCCTTTACGAATTACCGCCCGTGGTGCGTACACAATTTTACTTCTTTGCCTGGGTGTGAAGTGAGAAGTACAGTGTGAAGGTACAGCAAAACTAAGTTGGTTTAGTTTTGTTGTATCTTGAGCTTCTGCCTATATATAATATTTAGTCAGTCAATAACACAACATCGACGATTAATTATTATAAAAAGCATTATTGGAAAGTCAGTAACGCGCGAAACATTCTAGCTTTTTATCGTTCATTACTTCCTCGTATCCCTCGACGGCCTTATCTAGCATATAAACTTTAACTTTACTAACTTTATTCTGCCATTCAGTAGCAAAAACGTGCGATCCTACATAGTTACTTTTTTAGGAAGGATAGCATAGTTCCATGGAACATTTTTATCGCCACGGATCTCAGTTTTTCCGCGGCTCAAAGTCTCGGAATCTTCCCTGGGAGATTTTAAGCCCGTGACTCGACCGCTTTAGATAGTCATCTCGAGATCGTGGACCAAAGTTCACTGAGCGGCTACCCCACAAATGATCGCTAGGAGAAAAAAGTTATTTTTTTTGTATACTAGGTACGACGTTGACAAACAAGCATACGATACTGATGGCCACGGATATCAGACAACTCAGCCTACGGACGCTAGCAAATCTAGAAGAATCATAAGCGCGTTGTCGACCACTTATTGGTTGGAGGATTCGCTGTGTCTTTAGCTAGTGACGAAAGGAAAAGAAACTCTCTACACAAAACACCTTCGGGAGCTCTGGCCACCTTAGGTACTCACCATGAGACCACAACACCACATACCATTGAGCAAGTAGTTATTATGCCTGCAGTCTTCTATAAAGTGGAGGTACTTCCCCAGTTGAGCTACTCCAAATATAAATGAGATTACATTCCGCTTTGCCCTGCTTACCTCTCTAACTAAAACTTATCTAATTGTAGGTTTGCCAGAGAGCCATGGAACGCAGCGTTTGGGCGACAAATTAACGGACCGCAATAAAAATACAATACTGTGTTCCAAAACTCAGGTAGCTGACGTAGCCTACACACCCGCCTAACTTAAATGGGACTGGGCCGGGCACGTCTGCCGTATTCCAGAAGCATTTTAGGCTACAATTACCACCAAGTGGGTCCTACAGAACCGAATACGGCGTCGTGGTAGACCACGTAGGAGATGACGAGACGAGCTTGACGTCTTTCACCAAGACTGGTGGGAGGCTGCCCTGATGAAAAGGCCTCCCTGTGGAGGCCTTTGTTCAGCAGTGCGACCTTTAAGGATCTTAGGAAGTAACCATTTCAACGCAGAAGTAAACTAGGCCCTATTAGGTGTACGTAGGCTGTGTCAAGTGTTTGTTTCGGCTTAACAACCGCTACCATCGAAAATAGCCAGAATCTACGTAATATACGCCTTATTGTGCCCACCAAACCACGAAAACGCGTGGGTGTTTTGGTCATTATTCCGGTTCGAATTTCATCGTTACCAAGTTGCGGGTGTAGGATCTTAAGATACTATACAAATTTGGCAATATTATAAATCATTGTATAACGATCCCTCAATTCGTACATTGTATACTTGTACGAACTTATACCTAGAAAGGCATCTCAGGTGTAGGACTTATATCTAGAAGGATCCCTCAGGGCTTTTTTAATAGTAGCAAACCAGATTGAAACCTAGCATCGCTTTCAGCCTATTCTGGGACAATCGTACACGACTTTGACTCTATTCTGCAAACAAAAAAGTCAAAGGTGTCGTAAGTGATATAGATAGTTTCGTATACTACAGAAATTGCTAAAAGTATAAGATATTTACAGTCGCGTATGTCCCATCGCCCTAAGAGCCTCAAGATAGGATCAGAAAGCCGCGTCAGCGTATACGGATTAGCCGACCCGAAGGATTAGCGCGAGATGCCTGATTTGGCACGATCTCCTGCTAATGGATATAACTTAATTATGTACTTTGTTTTTGTAGGACACATGTCATCTCAGTTTGCTAGGGACGACGTGCGTTCGTTAAGCGTGCGTAGAGTTTGTTTACCTTTCGAAGGGTACCTAATTCATATCTGGCTCAAAGGCCCATGTTTAAAATACGCTGGTTTAATGTCGTATTGAATATTTGAAAGACATTTGGAGGACAAGTCTGGAACGCCGGGCTTTAAGCGTAATCGGATGTACCCTATGAAAGAGATAAGAGAGAGTGAACGAAACTGAATTCATTGATCGTATTGCCTTCGGTTTCCGCTAATATTAAACAATAAAAGGATTTTGTCATATATAGTATGTATGTATACATCCCGAATTTTCATCTAAAGAGCCAATCTGGTATGTTACCTCCCTTAGTTTGTATTTAGTTGCATAGTTTATGCAGAAATAGTACAGGTAGGGTAGGATCCAAGAATTGTATATTCAAATTCATAATACTTTATTTCGGATAAATATCCATATCGGGTAATTTACAGTAGGAAATTATATCTACCTATCTTAGTTACAAATTAATAAAATAAAGATAAAAATAAAATAAAAAGTTCAAAACAAAACACGGTGTGACAGAGATCATGGCTATTTTATGTAAGTATCTTACTACTGTCCTGATCTGTGCCACCCAGTGACAAAGGATGGGACAGTTTTACAGTCACCAGCAATAAGATCTGCCACAACATAGCACGCATAAATATCTGACACGACTCTATGTCTAATGCCATAAGGACGTGTCAGATATTTTTGCCGGCTTTGTTTCGGCAGATATTGATGCCGGTGACTGTACCTATCCGCTATCACCTTCAAAATGCGGTTTTGACTCTTTCTGATATATAACCACATTTTATCTGCTTTGCCTTAAGGTTGACTAGTGGAGAATGCTAGCATTAAGTCAGCCTTTTGTACCATAAGGTATTCTTTTATGCAATAAAGATTAAATAAATAAAATAAATAAAGCAAAGACCGCGTTCACAACACCGTGGTGGAATTGAAACTCCGAAAGGCTTCATATTGTGAAAGTGCCTATGAAACAAAACACAATGCTACCAACTACAACAATTAATAATAAATAAATAACGAACAGTTTTGTGTGACTACAATAACATGATTGTACACGTGACACATTACAAAGTTAATGCCCTTAGTGGCTTTTGTGGCAACACAAAAACATTGTGTATCCCTAAAACAATTAGGAACAAAACCGCACGGTGACTCGACGGCGCTGTTAGTCGGGGATAATTTAAGTAGAACCCTTCTTATCTATTCACAAAATAATTAACTTGGCTATGAGACCAACAAACTATTCTACAGTTTGACGAATATTTTGATAGTGTAGATGTATGTGTGTCTTTATAACAATAAAAAAAGTTCATGGCCAGCATAATCAGATCTCTACATTTGAAATGACTTTGTGGAATCAGAGGCTTACTTCTGATTTGAATTAAGAGAGAAGAAATACTAATCTTCCATACAAAAAGAGAAAGTGTTATTCTCACTTCCGAATATTTTCCAATCTTAATGACATTTTAGAACAAATGAAAAACTAGGTTTTCCTTTTTTCTAAATTTGCAAGAAATTCAAACTTATAGGCACCTCAAAAATTCATCTTATATTTTTAAACCTAAAAACCTAGAGTATATTGGGTTGAAGCGATTGACATCAAAATTAAAGTGATTTGTTAAGATTCCCCGGAACCCAAATTAGGCATGTTTAAAGCAAATTTCATCACAATTGGCCCAGCGTTTTAAGCGTGAATAGGTAACAGACAGACAGACACACTTTCGTATTTATAATATTAGTAATTATTGATTCATCAAAGTGTGAATTTAAGTAAATGTCCGTAAGATTGTAGCGTTTTTATTTGTTTATTTCTTATTTTGAAAGGCTGAGACATAAAAGTGAGGTTACCCGGGAGGGGAAATTTGAATACTAATTTATGTAAAGAGTAGGAAGTATTAAATAAAACGGATTTTTTATAAAAGAACCAGTGCCGTCCATCACGAGGTCGTGTGAGTGACAAGGTGATTCGTCTCTCTCTTGATTCAACAAGGAAACAGTGCATACTAATTCCAGTAGGTCAGAAAAGTAAAGGCATAAAACAGTTGGAACATAAAAAATGCAATAAGTCGACATGGGCAATGTTGGTAAAAGTCCAGATAACTTTCGCCGCGATCAAAATCAATAAAACTTGGGAATAGATGTTGAAAAAATATTTTTCTTCATGAACACACGCGTATTAATCTATGAAGGATTCGTTAAGCAAAAAAAATATCATCCTACCAATAAAAAAAATGAGATTATGGTGACGGCATCGCCATTCACGAGAAAATGAAAAAAATACCTACATGATTTTTTACTATTCGCAGCGCATCGGTCCCGCACCTGCAACGGCCGCGACATACTCTCGATTTTTTCTCGCACTATATTTCTTGTGCTAAGTGTTCTTATAACAAAGCGACGGATAGTGCGAGAAACATCTAGAGCCCGCGCGCCGTCGCGATAGCCTTGCAGCTGTTCTTGAATTATAATTGGTGTAACCACGACTTTATTTTATATACATAGATAAAGTATGGTATGGATTTCAAATTGTCACTATCCGTGGTCATCATCATTTAATTAAGAGCTTGGCTCTTGTCGGTGGAGTAATCCATTACTCCTTTTTTGAGGAAGCATAGTGTGGTGGTTTCCCCCTTGCCTTCCACACCGCAGTACACGAACCGAGGTTCACTATCCGTGGTATGTATTCGATTTATTTTTCTTTATTTTTAAATTCAGGCTCATTCGAACAGCAAGTAATTCTGTGGCGCTTGATTTTTGCGAAACAACTCAGCGCTTTATCCGGCACATTACCCGCTGTATCCTAACAAATGATCTGACACACGCAATATGGGAGCAGAAATTAATTTCCCATTCATCATCGTTTAGACACTTAAGTACTCCCGTTTGGTTAATGATGATGATAAGAGTACAGTATTATTCAACCTTTTTTACATTGCAACTTCCTCTGTATGGTTTTTTTTTGGTGAATCGCGACCCACTGCAGTCCTGTTTTTTTTTTACTTTACAATATCAAGACACGTGTTTAGTTACATTTTCTTGTAATATTTACATCAATCTTCATTACATATTGAGTATTTTTTTTAAACTCCCTGAGGGAAGGGTTACGGTTCTTTTTTTTAAATAATCTTCATTAATTGAAATCTCAACGTAGTAGAAAGTTAAGTTAGTGTTGTTTGCCGGTATTCCAATTTCAAATAGTATAAGTAATTCCTGAAATATAGCGATGTGGCAGACATAACTGCAACCTTAAAGGGTTAATTAAGCATCTTTTTGGAACGGAACCCTTAAACAATTATTCATTTTCGTCATCGACTCAATTTCATTTAATGCGCAATAACTTGTATTAGAAGTCCTCAGAAAATTCCCCTTCAAGGGTACCTTATTTATATATTCTCTTTATGGTACAAAAACACGTCGAGAAAGCATATCAATTGGAATAATTTATGTAAGTAGGGCTTTTAACAGAATTTAAAAAGTAACATATTTTATCCAACGATAAGGAAATTGTTTTCACAAGTACTAAGTAATAGGTATACGTACCCATAAAACGTGGATTTGTTATATCGGTTTCCCAAACGCTATTTTTCTTTGTAGACCATTTTTCTTCCGCCATTATCATGAGTCGCATAATTTCCCATTCTTAAAATTTAACGTTGAGAAAGTAAGTTGCAGTGGAAAAAAGCGACTAGGATAATTGCGTTCGGGAAAAAATGTGAAAAGAAAAATTACGTTTGGGGTAAGCGATCTAAGAAACCTAAACCGGGATTTTTGAAAGTGAAAATTCTTTAGCGGCGCTGAGCACTTTTTGGGATGGCCAAAAATTGTTAAAGTCGCGACAGATTTTGTGTGAGAGATTCGGGACGAGGCTTGGGGCGGGGGGGAAAACGGAAGTTTGACTAGGGGTACATAGTTCTAATTTGTACTTTATTGTTAACAGTATAAGGTCGTAACACATTTTCCGTTAATGCAAATTCCATTTTGTTTTATCAAACTTTTATATTTTGCTGTTAGCCGATTCGACTTCATTCAAAACTGAACACTATTTGTAGGAGTAGAATGCCGTTAAACATTTTTTGCAATTGCATATTTATTTTCTCAATAGCAAAACGGTAAAGGACGCGTGGACAAAATTACAAATTTATTTGCAAATAAATTACATTCTGCGAATAAATTTGTAATTTTGTCCACGCGTCCTTTACCGTTTTGCTATTGAGTAAATTTGAAAAGTTCCAATTTGGTCGTTATTCCTAGCAATGGCAAAAACAGATTGGTATTTTATTTCATTGTCTACTTCATCAATTTTGCTTAGTGTTCAACTATAGCGTACTACTAATAAAGTTGTGATTAGATATATTGGCACGCAGGGGGAGGGAGGGGGAAGGAAGGGTTTTCTTTTGCAAAATTAAAATTATTCAAGTTTTCACTTTTTTATATTACGATGGTGGTAAAAAATATGGCCTACCTGATGGTAAGTCACCAATAATACATCGTATCCTATAGACGCTTGAGACACTAGAAGAATCGCAAACACGTCCCCTTCATTGATTTGACAATAGGCATGATGGATGGTTTTTTTCGATGCCAATCGGTGAAACATGCCTACTTTGCCACCAGGCAAAACTTTGCCCAAAAAGCTACTTTTAAACAAATCTGGCAATGAACGAAAAACACAACATATTTATATATGGCAAGCTTACTATTTTTAGTAGAAACTAGATTATATTTATGACTTTACTTTGAGTCGTACATGTCTTTAACTTCGGCCAGGAGCTTGCAGCAAATTGTAGAATGTGAGGTGTATGGATTTGTATGGCAAAGTTGAAAACACCTAGGTAACATTGTCCATCTGTTCTGAGTAATACTTTTCGTAATTAAGACCGAGATGTTAAAATGGAACGCCATGTTTGCCCAAAAATTTGAACTGAGTCTTGTCTCAACATAATAAGAGCTACAGTTGCGTCAATAATTCGACATGGTCAATGTTGGCAAAAGTCCAGTTAACTTTACCCGCGATCAAAATCGATAAAAATTAGGAACACGTGTGATTTAAAAAAATGTTTCTTCTCATGAACACATGGGTATGACTACGAAACATTCGTTAAGCAAAAAAATATCATCCAACCATACAAAAAATATAGATATTCGTGTTTTTCCGAAAAAAGCAGGCAAAGTAGGCATGTTTCACGTACCAGTTATCAGAGAGGAACAAATGTTTGTATGGGATACTACAATTAAAGTACATAAATTAAAAAAAAAACAGTCAAAGTTGGACCTCGCTGGCGGCACACGAAACGCTCGTTAAATACCACGAGTTACAGGACAAAATCAGAAAACTATACATTTGTATTTAAGTACCTCTACTCTTATTAGAACACATAGAAAGAGAGGTATAGTGCGAGAAAAATCGAGACAGCTCGCGCGCCGTCTTGTGATAGCCGTGCTGGCAGAGATCATGTGCACGCGCCCTGAGCTAACATGTTAGAACGAGCGACCGCCCAGAGCGCATTCAAATCAAACCGGAATGCGTCACGTATTTTGAATTGACTCCATGTGCTCAAACGGGATGTGCTCAAAAGCCCGCACTTCTGCTCTAGTTACCGCGATGACAAAGTCAATTTAATCACAGTAATCTTATTACGTTTGACGTCACTTGTACCCATGGAACTCGTAATATTGTATTGTGAACGCGAGCGAGCGCTAAGTAGGAACGACATAAGAACCCTGATCGTGTTATTTCCGGACTGTGATTTTTTTCCTCTTGGGAATTTACTTATAAATAATTGTGAGCCGGTGATTAAATGAATGTGTGGGGTGGGGGTCGGGTTGCATAAAGTTTAAAGTCATATTTTTGATTGGCATACGTAGATGCGTCATACTCATCATTAGGCATAACTACAAATAGTCATACATTTATGCGCATAACGTTTTTAATCATAATGTTTAAGAACATATTGTGTAAAGCGCATAAATTTGATGAGCTTAAAATGATTTATGCATGCTTTATAATGGACATAAAGTGGTTGCTCATAAAACAATTCAACCATACCTACTGTATAAACGCATAAACTACAAAAAGCATAAGCCTATGTTTATCTTAGTAGTTAATGAAGATCTCGAACCAGAAGCAAGTAAGTTACAAACAAAGCAAGGTACAAGCAAAGGTCGGTCAGTATAAAAGTTTACAATTTAATAACCAGTTTTTCCGCTCTATTAAAAAAAATAACCTCGAAGACGAAAGCGGGAGCAAAGTTCCCGCTTTCTTCTTCTAACCTATCCGCAATCCAAGTCTGTTTTTCCACTACCTAAGTTCCTGTTCTCCCCTGCCTACGCGAAAACTTGAACTTTGTACACCACTATCTTGGCGTTGGTGGATCTCAGAGAAAAGTTTATTTGACTCCCACCCTTTGTATTGTTTTTTGAACAAAACTCAAATTTAATTATCATCAATGTTATGGCTTGATATTGTATGACATTTACAATTATTACTAAAAAATATTATAATTATCAATATTATGACAAAATAAAAGTATGACATTCTATATTATGGTTAAACCAATTATGACTCCGCATAAGTATGACAGGGAACAATTATGCCATAGTATAATTTATGCAAAAAATGTAATATGAGCATCAACTTCATGCGTAATGTTGTATGACAATCGATATTATGACAATAGTTGTTATGCAACTAGACGGCCACCCGAATGTGTGTCCTTGTTTGTTGTATTAACATAAAAACGTGAAATCTTCTACTTACTTCTAAAAAAATACTACTCAAATATATGAGGATGTGGCATAATATCCTTAGATATTAGATCTGAAGTATTCTGTTCTTACGTGGTATTGTTTTCAGTTATCCAAATAATTTTATAGAAACAAAATAAATTCAGATTATTTGCTGAAATGTATAGTATGCCAACTTTTAAACAATATTTAATATGTATTGTGTCCATATGAAACCCGTAATCTACTACTGCAAATAAACGTCTGAGTCCAATTTCAAATGTTCAAACTAACTCCAATTATTTGTTCCAGATAAAACATGCAAAGCAGAAAACGCCACCGGCGACGAAGAACGAAACGCAATAACGTCGTCAGATAATCAATGAAAAATGTAACTGATGACGCTGTGCATTAGGTTCAAAATGCTCCGGCCAGTGCTAGGACGTTTGTCCAATGGAGACTTGATGGTGATAGTGTTGTTTCTGTGTAGGACAATAGTTTGTGATGGTCAGTGCCCGAAGTACGCCGAGCGTCCTTTGGAAACTCGAGTTCAAGACGCTTCCATAGTTTTTAGGGCGGTTGTAGTGCAAACACATTATCAGGTGAGTGTTAACATTAATGTGCTGTTAACTGCCGTATTAAGCTCAAGAAAGCATAATTGTATTGAGTACTTTTGAGACAGGAAAGAAAACATGCTGCGCGGACCCAAGTGAATGGAGTAAGGATATAAATAAATAAATATTTGGGATCAATTAAAAAAAAGGAAAAATTGAAAAAATTAATGCTCCGACCCGGATTCGACCCGGCGACCACAGGCATTTATGGCCCGTCGCTACGAACCAACTGAGCTATCTAAAATTTATAATTATCGTTAGCAGCGTTACTGCTTAAAAAAAACAAAAAATAATTTAGTATGGGGTAGCGCATCGTTACTGACGATTTCTCAATGTAATTTGAGACGTTGGTGCCGTTAAGAAGCCTAAATCTTCTGGCAGATGTCGCTACACGCCTCCCTAAGGCGTTGTATGTAGGAACTGATTGAGGGATTTGGTGACCGAACCGGATTGTTCCGATAGCTCAGTTGGTTAGTAGCGACGGGCCATGAATGCCTGTAGTCGCCGGTTCGAATCCGGGTCGGAGCATTAAATTTTTCAGTTTTTCCTTTGTTTTAAAAATTTATATTTTTCATTAGCAGCGTTACTGCTTAAAATATATATATATATTAGGGATCATCTTACAGAAATTGAATTTATGTTATGGGTGCTAGACGACGATAGATTTAACCCTGGAGTGCTCGCTACTGGGTAAAAAATACCACATGGTAGTTATTTTTTGACGCTACTATTTTTTATTGCTTTGGCCGCTTGGGGTAGCACAAAACAATCATTATTATTTGTTTTATATAGCTAATAACATCAATATACCGACTCCATATCCGTCATGATATATGTATATTATATCCATCTCGATTCTTGGGTTATTTTTACTCGGTCGCGACTATCGGTTGTAAATATCTAACGAGTACTGCCCCTCCGGGTTAATAGATATAAACAAATACTTAAATATTAAAAAAGCGTTCTATTAGACTCAGAATAAAATATGAAATCACAATTACTCCGAAGAACCCTTTATTTATCCTTAATATGCCTTGGCTAGGTAGAGTACAGTCCAGGAGTAAAACTATTCGATATTTGATACAAACCCTGGATTTTATTAAATAATTCTAAACACACTAAAAGAACAAAATACTCATGCCAAACAGTAAAGTAAGTGAATATCATTTCATACGTAAGCAAAACTGTAAGAGAATAGATTAGATTAGATTAGATTAGATTTCTTTATTTCATAATATAAAAATACAATACAAATTACCTTTGGTCATTTTACACGATTTGATATTATGATCGTCAAAGAAAAATAAAAACTTGAAATAAAAAATAAAAATTACATATCAATGTCAATACACATGTTAATTTTTGACTAAAATAAGGCATCCCACAAAAGTTCGTCAAAAAATTTGCATAACAATCCACACTTCATTAGAATACAATTAATACAAGTACAAATCAATATTATTACAAAATGTCAAACATATTTTATTTTCATAAAGTCATTTACACAATTAAAACTATTTTCCAATAAAAAGATTCTAAGTTGGCGTTTGAATGCTTCGTCAGATGATTCATTTTTTAATTTGGCGGGTAAATGCTCATAATACGTCGGTCCTATCACGCGCGCATTTTTTTTCGAAAGTGCCATGTGACGCGGAACTGACCGGAGTCTGCCTGTGGATCGAATAAGTTTTCCCGTGACCTCGACCCGTTTGAACATCTGAAGATTATTTCTCACAAACATAAGTACTTCGAACAAGTAAAGGGAGTAATGGGTCATAATCTGGTGAATTCCAAATAGCTTCTTGCAAGAATGCCTTTGTTTCACTCCGGCCAGCAACCGAAGTGCGCGTTTCTGAAGTAAAAATATTCGCTTAGCATCTGTAGAATTGCCCCATATTATTATACCATAAGACATCAATGAATGGAAATGGGAAAAATAAACGGACCTTAATGAATTTCTAGACACTAACGGCACAACTAAGACATAACTAAATGTAGTTGAATGGAGTAACATTTGTTATTCTTAAAGACGCGTAGGGTATTGAAGGCTTACTTTGAAACGTCTATTCAGAGTAAACATTGCCCGTTATTCAGCGCAAACTTTTAATGTCCGGACATCATACCTCAAAACTCCACTTCGCTCCGCATTAAAGAAACCAAAAGAAAGTAAACAAGAGCTATAAAATATTAAACTGAAATTTATGGTCAGTCCAAGATGGCTGGCGATCCCGTGAGATGGAGGTTTTCAAGGGGATTTTGTGTAATGTAAAATGGCAAATGTTATTGTAATAAAAAACAGATGTATATAAAATGGTGAAAGTCAAAACTATGAAAAAGAACTTATGAACGTGATGTACTTTTAATGTGAATTAAAGTTGTATTCTCCAACTTTTTATTATGAAACCGGAACCTTAATGGTGCTACAAGCAAGGCCGTTAACCTCATTTAACATCCCTTTCGCTCTGGATAATAATAATAATGAGTCAGTCTATATACGTCCCACTGCTGGGCCATCCTCATGAATGAGAAGGGACGGGCGTAGTTGCCCAGTGCGGGTGGGGACTTCTCATACACCTTGGAGTTTCTTCGCTGATGTATACATATTTCCTCACGATGTCTCTCCACGGACAAGCTAACGGTAATTATCAAATTATATCACGTATTTGAGTTCCGAAAAGTCATTGATACAGGCCGGGTTTGAACCCAATTAAAGATATTTTAATAATTTACTTAGAGATATCGGTACGTACCCACCATTTGCAGATAAAAGCTGCCAATAATTCCTCTTTAAGTTGCGAATGCAGTTTTAAGCTACTATGAGTTATCAACGCCATTATATTATCTGGGGGCACGGCAGTGCCCCCGCCAAGACGAGCCAAGCGAAGCGCAACGCAAGGGCACTACCTACCTTTTCTCGACCCTCGTAACTTGGGTTTGGATTATACCAGATAAACAAAATTCTGGGGATATAATGTCAATAGTGCACTTATTAAACATATACAGTTGTAGTAACATAGCTCTTAAACTTAAGATTTTATTGATATCTAAAAAACGCCGATTTCGCAAACACTGATGTTGATCATCAAAACCTCTAGGGTACTTCCTGGAGTCCTAGAAAGCTCAAATTTGGTATGTAAGCCAGGATTAGTACACAATCAACACAATAATTAAAAAAAAATGTTGGTTCATCCAACGACAGCTATTATCATCATCATCATTTTCAGCCCGTATTCGCCCACTGCTGAGTATAGGCCTCTCTTCGAGTACGCCAGCCGTCCCTTTCCTGAGGTATACCTGAATACCTGATTTCAATACAACAACAATACGGGTTTCTATCATTTTATCGAAATGCATAACGTCGATTTACTTGTCGCCGAAAACTTTTCCACGAATAGCATTACGTTGTTTTTCCTAATCACATAATCATCAATTCTTTGATTTTTATTTAATCGAACAACTTTTCATCGTTAATCGTTTCGAATTTGTCTCAAATTCTAGCGTAACTATTCGTCGAGTTTACTTTTCATAGAATATTCAGTTGTGTATAGTATTAATTTATCGAAACACGATTCACTGTTAGTACGTTCCAGGATATATTTTCACCTAAGTGGATAATATAAGAAAACGGTTCTAGCGCTTCGCCGGCCGCTGCCGCGGCACGCTCACTGCGCTCGCTCGGCTCGCGCGCTATAAGGTCGCTGTACACCTAACACTTCTCCTCGCTTCGCTCGTCGTCGTACCTACACTGACCTGCCTTAGACAAGAATAGGAAGATAGTCCGATATCCAGAGGGAGAGGTGGGTAGGCTTAGAGCTCTATGTATACGCCCAAAGTCTCGATTAAATGTACTCAGTTCGTTGAAACGTATTATTATGTGCAAAACGATGTTTTATGTAATAAGAATTTCGGGAACTGAAACTTATTTTACACCAAAATGATAACAAAGGCGATTCGATGAAAGTTTTGTCGATGGATCAAATAAAATAATGAAGTGAAATTCGATGAGTTTATTTTTGTGTAAATGGTAATTCGAGCAAATGTACCTATGAGCGATCTAACGAAGTTCGATGAATGATTCCTGTGTGATGATGAATATCTGCGAATAGTGTTTATGGGAAACGATAATCGATGAAACAATTTTCTGTAAAATGATGGATTCCCCAACAATATTATACAATTATTCTTTATTGCTCACCAGACATAGTAAAAATAAAATAAAAATTAGAGGTAAATTAAACATAGACACTGGTAGACAACAGGAGATCTTATATTTCTTCCAGACAACCTTTGGGTGGTGGAGACAATTTCATAAATGTCTGAAGATTATTTTACCTAATCTCATAATACCCTGTTTCGATAAGAAACGTAATAGGTATATGAATAACTTATGGGCTACCTCTATGTGTGGTTTTTTTTTACCTGTTAAGTTGCCAGAATTTGCCATTTTTGTTCCATATCGTACTTTAAGCAATTGAAAGTTCGTTACTAGATTCGTTGAATACGGATAATAGTTCTAACCTACAGAGAAACGAACGGCTACAAATACGCTCCTTTTTAATAGGCTTGGTTAGGAATTTTAACGATATCAAGTTTTACCAGCTCCGTCCAAATTGGGAATATTTACTTTTCCCGTTACGCAATTAACTATTACATCAGGTATTATGTCCATTCGGTCGTCCAATCACCCTCGCCCCTGTTCGCTTACAGAATTTCAAAGAAGAGTCTAATTAGTACCGTAGTTCCACACTACGTAGTCCCTGGTACTTTTACGGGATTCTCATTGAATTCAGCCCCGCATGTCCCGGAAAATCCACCATGTTAAATCAGCAGTGGCATCTGATTAATGTTGCATGCACTGCCAGCTCGCATAATTTCATATTCAATCGTACAGAACAGCCTAGAAATGATCGCTGCACGTGATTGTATAGGTTTTTGTAGTGATGAACTTGTCACTAGTTTAGCTAAGTAATTAATAAAGGATAATAAAAATAAGTTTGTTAGGGGCGTTCCAAAGATTTTGATGTAATTGAAGGTACATTTTTTTTTAACGCGTTTGACGGCTGATTATGTACTTTGACTACTTTGTCAATGTTATAATAAAGTATCGCCATATGTCGTAAATTTTGTATCAATAGACAATATCAATCAAAATCGTTAATTACTTAAGGTAAATGTTAATATTATTAAGCATTACGATAAAATAAAACAATTCCGTTAATAACAGTAGGCCCCACGTTATTTTCAAATAACTCAAAACCTAAAATAAAATACATGCGATTGAATACGTTGTTAAGTGCTCAATTGAAATACATGGAAAAAATGAAACTTGTGATGATTAGGTTTTGACAAATTATTTTCGTAGACATAATAAAGCATATTATTTTCGAATTCAATTAGTATCATAACATTTGGTATTTCAATATTGACATAGGTAATACTATGGTATTCTGTTTCAAGCGTAAATGTCATGCCCTTTATTATATTAGTTAATATATATATTATACATAGATGGTTTTGTGATGACATCCATCATTCAAGCAATTATTCAACAACTATACCTACTTACAACTTACAAAGTCAGTGAGTAGGTAAGTTCCCTGGCTGCCATCCAATATTAAAGGCGTACAAACCTCACGTTTTCTACGAATTACCCGTCGGATCGGACAACATGACAATTACATTAACATCCTTTCATGTTTCGGATAGGTCGTTTATGAAACAAGATTTTATTATTTTAGTCGTGGATGTTTTAATTTTTTGAAGAAGCCTTTACTAAGAGACCTTCATGACAAGATGCTTCGAAGCACTTGTGAAAACAAAGGAAAATGCTCTATCAAATTGTTTGTTTTTCGAGTAGTTGGAGCCGGCTTTTGTTTTGATCGTGTTATGTTTTCAACTTGTTTAAATAGTTTGAGTGAGATTCTATTTTCACTATGAGTGCTTTTAAAAGGACGTATTCCTGTGTGCGAAAATGTTGTATATTTTTTCCGATTTCGTCGTTGTTGCATCACCACCAGATTACTACCGGAATATTTTCACTCTATTGATTCCAGCATTTGTTCATACAAGCATTTTGTGACTAGCAATGTTTTTGGTGTGTTAGTTTGTTTAGTTCAAATATCGTAATTGGAATTCGACCAATTTACCAAAGCGAATTAGAGTTTAAGTTTTGTACTCCTATATCAGTCAGATGACGAAGCAATGATAGACACAGAAGATGGCCCTAGTCAGTACACATGGCAGTTAGAATCCTGTAAATAAGTTTATCTACGCACATATCATTAGTACTCTAAAATGTGTTCAGAAACCGTAGGAAATTACCAGCATTATTACAACCGATTTTACTCTGAGAACTTTCTTGTCTGTGGTAGTAGGTAAAATCTGTACTGTAATGTTATTACAGTACAGATTTTTGTATCGTTACGAGTTAGTGAGAAGTTTATATACATTCTTAGGGCAGTAGTTTAGCCATCTCCTTTGGAACAGCTGTCAAAACTCAAGCGGGTCTCTATTCTAGTATCCATAGATATTAAAACATGTATCGATACGAAACGTCAATTCAGTATCTTTTTTAATATAAACCGCACGACATTTGATGTCGAGTGATATGAGTATAGGGGACTTGATTCGTTTGTCTATGATTAAAAAAAAAACCATTCGTCATGACGAATTGCCGCCATTGCTGCTGTCATTTTTTTGTTGGTTTTTTGCTGTTATTTACCTACTTATGGTATGTGTGTACATAAAGTAGTGTATGCAACTGTACATAATTAGGCCTTTAAACACTCGTGTGATAGTATTTTGAAAATTGCTGACGATCGTTTCATAAAACCACACTCGTATTTTAAGGCCTCTCATTAATCATTATGGATCAGTCGCATAAACTACTATATAATAATAATAATAATAGTATTCAAAGTGCCTTACTATAAGTACACATCTGCGTCAGTTCTCGAAAATGGTCACGTCTTCACGGACAGGACTAATTTAGCCAATAGGCCTGATATCGTGCTGACAGATATAAGAGACCATTGGGTTAATCCAGCCGATTCACTGCTGCAGCTTAATTGAGAAACTCAAATTCTTAATGCTTAAACTTCAACTATCAACTGCCATTATCACGTTAAGGGGATGCCTTGATTCGAGGCGCCCCCTAGACAGAGACATGCTTATGCCTTCCGCTCAAGATAAAAAGAGATATAACATCTTCGGGAATTGCTTTTTCGGACAAATTTAGATGAATATCAAACTTAGTGAAGTTTTATTTATATTTCACTAGTATCTGCCCGCGACTCCGTCCACGTGGAACTCGGTTATATCGTAGTTCTATACAAACTTTCACCCCCCCATTTCGCCCCCTCAGGGGATGATTTCCGAGATAAAAACTATCCTATGACCTTCCTCAGGATTCAAACTATCTCTTTACCAAATTTCATCCAAATCGGTTCAGTAGTTTAAGGGTGAACAGGAAACAGACAGACAGACAGACAGACAGACACACTTTCGCATTTATAATATTAGTAGGGATCAAGTGAGATTATAATAATTGTGTCATAAAATAATTTATTGTTTGGGTAGGCTGAGTAATAAAAGGAAAATAAAGACTCAACTCGCAACAAGCAACATTAAAACTGTGGTAGGTGGTAGCTTCTTACGGCTATATTCATAAACGTCCTAGAAGCCTGTTTTAACTAAACTGGCGTTAATATTCGTTCGTCTTTATCTGTCACTTTGACATTTGTGTTCGTAAGAAAGGGACAAAACACATTTTATTTAGCAGAGGCATTTTTGAATCCGGGGTTAATGTTTTGAGATATTTGAATGGGAGTTTCGTCAATTAGCCATATTTTTTTAGTTTTTTTTCCTTTGAAGTTATAATAAATTTTGAGTCTACACCCCCATTGCCTGTACAGACGTGTAAAAGTATAACTTGTGTTTTTACCTGTCCACTTCTATGAAACCAAAAGAAAGAAGGCTTTCAGCGAAGTTTAGGCAATACTAATATTTACACGGTTCCGGTACCACCGAAAGACGCGGCGTGAGTAGGTCCCCCACAAGGTGGACTGATGACCTGGTAAAGGTTGCGAGAGTCTGCTGGATGCGGTTGGCGCAGGACCGGTTACTTTGGCACTCTTTGGGGAAGCCTTTGTCCAGCAGTGGACGTCTTTCGGCTGATATCATGAATTACACGGTTCAACCCACGAATTCAATGACACCCCGGGCGACATTGAATACGTGAGTTAAACCATGTAATTATTAGGTACACAGATTCCTCATTCACAGGTTGTCGTTTTTATCAATAATTTTCGTAAAAACTGATATAAAAATGTCGGATCTAAGAACAGATGACATTTAAAAACGTCGACTGTGACAGTTTCGACATTTTTACGGGACACACAGTGAGTACAAAGTGTGGGATATGACACATTCTACTGTTTTACGTATTTTATGTAATTTATAGCCTGTTAAATTATTAAGTAAATTTTCTCTGTATTAAATTGTTACATTTCCGTGCAACAATGTCAGTTCTGCCAGTTACGACATTTTTGGGGTAGGTAAGTATATTTTTTGCTGGATTTGGTACATCCGACATATTAATATATACAATTTCCAGACAAAACCCGTGTGGTGTCGGGTTCGAATTTCACCACCCCCTTTCTTCCCGTGGGTGTCGTAAAAGTCGACTAAGGGACCAGGGTTGAAGTGTGTTGTGGGCGATGGGCTAGCAACCTATCACTGCAATATCACATTTATCCGATCTTTTACCCACATTTATGCTAAAAGTGGCGCTGGAACATACGTTTCATGTGCTCTGCCTACCCCTTTTGGGAATAAAGGCGTGAATGTATGTATGTATGTTCCAGACAAAAATGTCGTATCTGGCACTTCTGACATAAGATGCTTAAGTTATTCCGGTTAAAAAAGTAATATAGGAGGTTTTCGTATTTTTTTGGAAAAATGGCTGAAAAAGTACATGTATGCTCAAAGAATAATAAACAACTTACTAATAAGCAAACATCCGAAGTTTGATAACGATATTCCATTGATAAACAATTTCTCACATACATTTTTTTTTCAAAAACTTTAACGGCTTCTCCTGAAAAGTAGCTCTTTTGCAGATACGCCTCTTTTAATTGGGACCGTCGTTTCACATGTCAGCCAATCTTCTATAGACAGGTGGCTGGGCGCCATACACATGGTATTTAATGAATTCAGATGCAGTACTCCAATGTATTTTTTTAGTTCTTTAAACATCACGTCTATTATTGGCTAAACAAGCGGTTACAAGAAGAGAGACAACGTCTCTCATGGCCGTATAAGCCAATGCGGGATACACGCGGGATTCGCGGTATATAACCTACGACCGCAAGCCTGGCAGATGTAATTTGTCCGATTAATATTACATGAATAACTATTAATGTTACTGATAAACATTGGTCCATTTCTCGGCTGGGGCAATTCAATTACGCACTTATAAAATATCGTTACGTTTCCAATTATTTCTTTGAGCCTATTTCCTCAACTTTTTCAATTACGAAAAATTTAAGTTTACAAAAGTGTTTTTTAGCACGTTACTTAAGCACTAATTCATCGTATAATTAAGAGCTCTCTTCAGTAAAGTTATCTATTCCGTTTGTTTATCTGCTAATTTCTTGAACTCCTAACTTATTACATTGACCTCTGAGACTTGCCCAAACGCAAACATCAAAATGAGGCTATTTACTTTGACCCGATCCAAAGTAGCTACTATTTATTGAGAGATATAGACCTCGTATATTGAAAAGGGATTAGGTACCTATTAGTTATGCCGTACAGCACTATGTTACCGAAGTACTGAGAATGTTAAATATTGACTATTGAAAGGACGCTACCCGAACGTGTAATATCCTTTTGGTGGCGGATGCTAAAAGCCTTTAATTTATAACTTGGACACGCTGCTGGTCAAAACACCGAAAATACGAAGATCAATACATCAGAGCCTATATTAAAACGCAAGTAATGATTAGGAAATGTGCTTTCATTAAGCATTCTGTTTGAGTCGATTTTATCTATGGGTTTATCTGCCTTGCTGCGGGAAAATGTTGCTACCCACTGAAATTAATTTAGGATTTCTTATCTTATTCTTTATTCAGGGTTTCATACCTCTCAAGGAGAAACTAAGCCTTCGTTGTCCGCCTGTCTGTCAAGACCCTTTATCTCGGGAACGCGTGGAGGTATCGAGTTGAAATTTTAACCATATTATACTCAAGTCTACAATCCATTGAAGCTGTTAAAAATCAAACTTCTTAGTTTACGTAAAAAAAACGGCCATTTAACGGTAAATAACGCATATTTAGACACTCAAAGCAATCAGAATATATAGGGTACTTTCCGTTGACCTAGACGGTACAAAGAAACGACTTTAAATTTTAGTATGTAAAACTGCTCTTGAGATTAAAATTGCGAGTATAATCTAACAATCCTTGGCAAACCTCACTATTATCATACGGGTCACAGCTACTAAGCTTCCAGCCTCGGAGAAATGAGCTCATCATTGTTTTTGGCCAAGATCCGCACTTTATGGCATCCCATCTAAACGGCCAGCTCATGCCAAGCCGATGTTGCCTCTAATTTGCGAGACTGGCACTTGAGCTACAGCGCTATCAGATCCAAAAGGTAACAACTGAAAAGGGTTTACGTAGAGTTAGTGTATTTTTTATTTGGAAGGCTATTTCGCGGCTTTTGGACGGTGATGCAGTACCTTGTACCACCATTATCATACGTTCTTTATTTATGCCTTGTGTACTGCCAAAATCGCATAACTCATACGGATACTGATACGTTCGTACCATACATACAATACAAATATTATTTATTGTAAGAAATAAAGACTACAGAATGAGCGATATCTTCCAGATAACCTTCGGGTAGTGGAAACTTTGCAGAACCAAAATTTTTATTGAAATAAATCAAAGTATTTATGATTTACAGGTGTTTTGTTTTATGTATTATTTCTTGTAAAATACAATCCGCATGTACACAACTATTGATATGAGCCCATTGAGATAAAAAAAACAAACACACCGCTTATAGTTTTTATATAGACAAGAAAAAGTTTCAGTTTGAATGAAGTCCCCGATGCACAGTATGTACAATAACTTTATTTTTGTAGAAAATAAGACTTTGTTTAGTTATTTCCATTAGTACAGAGAATCCACATTATTATCTATTACATAACACACGCTTGCGACTTTTTCTCTCTTAAGGGGCTACCCGAGGTTTCCATTGATTTTTGACAAGTTTGGAATCCTATCTCCTACTTTTGTACTACAGATAGAAGTATAAATCAAACGGTTACCGGTTCTTCAATCTTTTATCTCCATTTTGGTCTATCGGATTTTGAAACAAATGAATACTTAATTTTGTATGATCTCTTTAAACTTTGTCTAGAATAACACTTATTTTGTATCTCTATTGACGTGAAAGATCTAACGACGACGTACGAAATCTACATATTATTTGGGTTTGTGACGTCCCTAAAAACTGGTGTAGGGTTTCAATTTTGAACCAATTAACACAAAAGTTATGGCCAGAAACCGGTTTTCTGGCCTAAAATTGTTCAACTTTGATGCCAAATACCTCGAAAACAATGAACTTTGAAGTAAATTTGGGATACTATATTGCTTAAAGCCGTTGTTGTTAACATAATAAGCTACAAAAAACCTAAGAAAACTAAAAGATTCAGATCGAAGGTACGATCCCAGACGCCCATTATGGGAGCCCCTTAAGAAACAAAGATGTAAGCGACTGCAATTTAGAATAACGAGATGCCCTTCTGAGTAAGTAAGGCAGTTTTTTCTCCCCTTGTGCAAAAAAAAGTTTCGTCTATTAACAGACTTGATTCATGGAGCTTTTAACTCATGTTTTATTTCCTGTTTCGGTCACAATAAGTGCAGGTATTTGTTAGTAAAATTACGACGATGAATATTATAAGAAAGGATCGGATATTTGGGTCCCTAAGTCCCTATAGTAGGTGAATGCTCGAAAAAATGTTATTTCTAGGTATCGTTAATCCCTAAATGTTTAATGAGCTTCCTCAATTTTACCAATGCGCACAATCCCAGTAGTGCTTTTTTTTAAACATCCATCAAGATTCATACAACTTGACGACTTTGACAACCGCTTTAGCCTCTATTAGGCTAAAGCCTCGGTAATGCGATGCGGAGCAAGAGGTACCGGGTTCGAATCCCGGTAAGGGCATTTATTTGTGTGATGAGCACGAATATTTGTTCCTGAGTCATGGATGTTTTCTATGTATTTAAGTATTTATTTACCTATTTAGGTATGTTTATCGTAGTCTAGTGCAAGCTTTGCTTCGTTTGAGACTAGGTCGATTTGTGTAAGATTATGCTTATGGTAGGTTTTTACAATAATTATATAAAAAGTAAAATATAAAACATTCATAAAAAACATAAGATTATTATAAAAACCTAGCCAGAGTGTTACCGGCAGCGAGGCGGGACCTTAGCCACCGGTAGTCAGGGCGACGGAGTAAGGAACCTCGTGACTATCCGGGCAGTGTCCAGGAGTACCGCCTTCAGTATCTGACCCTTGATCCAGCAGCCATCTAGCGAGTGTCTCTTAAGGTGTTTGTCGAGACTCTTCGCTATTAGACCGTTCGCAGAAACGACTATCGGGACAATGATCGTCGAATCAACATCCCACATGGCGGTTACCTCGTGAGCCAGATCAAGGTACACGCTCGATTTGTCCTTCTCAGCTTTAACTATAGGTTCTTATGATGGGGGATGGTGATGTCGACGAGCACTGACAGTTACACAGATACACAGACAGACACGTTAAACTTATAACACCCCTCTTTATTCGTCAGGGGTTAAAAACGAGAGCTGTTAAGTGGAGCGTGGAGCAATCAGACTCAGTAATGAGTTGAAATGTTTTAATGAGTGCTGATACCTGTGTTCTAACCGCTGACTTGTACAATTTATGTGCCTTGAGATCACATTTGATTGATATCCATATATGCCTATATTCCAACTATTTTGGCATTTAAATTTTTTCTAACATTGGGTACTTACAGTGATGGGCAAAATGTAATCGACTAACGATTAACAATTAAGATTAACCTCAAAAAGTAATCGATTGACGATTAAAAGTGACGATTAATTAATCTTAGTCGTAAGATGTTCGACTAACTTAATCACGATTAAGTTAATCGTCGATTAAATACGAGCGATTAAATCTATAATCGATTGATTAATTGGATTAATTTTCTTTCGATTAATATCAGAAAAAAAATGTAAGTCTAAGTTTCGGGGTACGCTGACAGACTGCTATACCTTAAGGCATGTATATAATTATACTAATATTTGTCGTTAATATAAACTATAAATATTTGTCGTTATTTTTATATTTTATATAATATATATACCACGAATAAAAGTGTATTCTAGGTAATGGGAAATTACTTTGTAGTCTCGCGTCGTGTTTAATAATAATGTATACCTTTCCTAAAGTTAAAAATTGATTGTCAGTTTCGTTACCCGTACAATTAACTGAAAAGGGGGGCGATTTTTTACTTTCAAGCCGGCAAATGTTTTTAGCAATTTATTGTATAAAATTATTAATTAACGCTTAATATTATAAGTTTATGCTGCTTGTTTGTGAAACACATTTGAGTGCAACTATTTTCAACCTGTTTCCTTGCAATCGAATGCTTGAAAGTCACAAGTCGGCCTCTTGATCGGATAATGTAACCATAAGGTGTCAAGCGGAACTCTTCAATGGCCACTGAAATTTAAAGTATCAATAAATATTTTTATTCAAGTTATTTTTTCTATTTAAAATTATGTTTGATGCTTTTAATATCCGAGGGCCTTCCAATTCCAACTTCAGGTACACTTACAAAATAAGAACTCATGGTGTTTTTAAAAAAATATCAGATGCTTAAAATTCACGTTTGTTAGTAGGCGAAAGGATATTAACATTGTAGGAACAGTATTAGAATTCGTTTGAACAGCCGCACACGTGTTTAGCTAATAAAGAATTCTGAGCCACTACATCCTACTGTTATTGCTAAGTAATGATAATGACGGTTCCGAGTGAAAAACCGTACCGAGATAACACTATACAGTCTAGGCAGTAAATGTCTTCAAATCTAGCGATAAGGGCAAGTTGGTTTTTTTAACTACGGCCCTTTACCATCTCTTTTGTTTTTCGTAAGAGTGAAAGGAATAGCTTATACGATATTTATGGATGAAATGATGGATTATGTAAATCGATTTCTTATTCAAGTTTAAATTTACCTAACTCATATACTGCCCAACAATTTTTGCCCTGCTCTAGAATGATTTCAAAAAACATATTGAATGATAATACATATATTTTTTTTGTTATGCACTGTGTTTCAAAATTTAATCGAGACAATTGAGAAATTTAGTCGATTAAAATGACGATTGATTAATCGTTAATCGAATTCTGCGACGATTAAGTTAATCTTAATTAAATTAATCGCGATTAGTTTTGTGACGATTGATCGTTTAGTCGATTAATTAGTTGATTAAAAAAATAATCGATGAATGCCCATCTCTGGGTACTTAATAGTTAGTTAAGCAGGTCGATTACGTAACGTATTGTACGCGCGTCAGGTAGATCTAAGGGGTAAGGCCGGCCGCCCATTGGACACGATTTCGTACGAAATATACTCGGCCGAACACGCACGAAGCCGTGCGAACGATCCCGACCCTGAAAGTCGTACGACGATGGACTCACTGGATGCGAATTGGTCGTAGGTATACGCACGCGTAGGCACGACGTCCGCATGAATCCGAACTTGTTGGGAATTTAAATACATTCGTGCGTTATTTGTGTACTGTAGTTAAGCAAGGAAATGGATGTTGAGAAATTTATTAACTAGATTCAAAGCTATAAGTGTTTGTGGGATGAAAATTATTCTAGTTATCATTATTTATAATTATTTAAATTCTTTTCTTTTTAAATATATGCCACGCACCCATTCAGTTCAACGATAGCGACGACGACGTCGCTGTCTTCTAATTAGAAGAGAATCATCTAAAATTTGTAAATTATTCATTTTGCAATAGAGATGTCAATCAAACCAATCACCAATAGAAAAGTACCTACTCTGTGCCAATCACTGACATCAACTGAAATGTTTCACGCAGGTGAACGTATTCAATGTGCGCACTCTATTCGTACGATACGTATGCGTCCGACAGGAATTCGTGTCCAGTGGGCGGCCGGCCTAAGGCGGATATCACACTGCGCCGCATCTCCAGACGGAGTCGGACCACACGGTATTTATATACAAACTGAGGTTCTTGCGTACAACGAGCTCCGCACCTCCGTCCAGAGATGCGGCGCAGTGTGACATCCGCCTAAACACGCAAAGTTTCGGACGAGCGCTTATGAGACATGGCAACTGTCACTATCCTATAGAAAAAATGACGTTTAGATCTATCTACCTGACGCGCGTACAATGCGTAACGTGATCGACCGGCTAAATGTCACCTTTTTGAATGAGAAATTGACAGTTGACCCACAATAACTCTGCGATGAATTGACAACAGCAGAAATCAAAAGTTAATGGCAATACTGATTTATAGTGGAACAACTCGTTTTGATCCTAAGGCATGGGCATACTTATACCGCAAAAATCAAATATAGAAACTCGTGTATTCGTCGTCGTTATTTTCATCAAAATAGTAGCAGGCAATTGTGTGCCAACGCTAGTTGTCCATTGCGACATGTAAAAACAAGCTTTTCAAACTGTCGAGGTTCAAGGTGGATTTCTCATTTTTTCTGTCAAAAGTAAGATAGATAGTGTAAAGTAAGAATAGTGCTGTACACTACGATTTTCTTACTCAATTATTAAACTCGATTTTGAAAACAGAGGAAATGATAATTACGTTCTTATATATATTATTATGCAGCTATATAATGTACGTAGTGCAAAGCAAATATTATTAACAAACAGGTAATAGTTATTTTTAAATATATTGCAATTTTATTTTAGTTTTCCGAATGATCCTGATATTAAAAATAAACGGATTGAAGCACCTGGTCGTACAAAAATTGTTTCCCACATTTTTTGGTTTCCTTCTGGCCATTGCCTACGGTAACTGGTCGCATATTTAGAGGACTTATGATATAGCTCGGCCAGTGATTAAAGTGTAACGTCTGTGAGCAGGAATGTAAGCAATCCATTCAGAAAGTTTGGATGCTTAGGGACTGAACATATTAAAAGTTTCGAAGAGTTATTTCCTTCTATAGTGTAAAAAATCTAAGACCTTTTTATTAATGGTAGTTTTCGTTTCTTGTATTGAATCCAATTATCATTTACTCTGTCGGTTCTTATCGATATTTTGAATCGATACAAAATAAACCTACAAGTATGCAACTACCGCGTGCTAATCGATGTTGATCAATCGATGTAGCGCGGCTTCTGTTTCCCGTCACTAAATTACGCTCGTCGCAAAATGTTAACGCTCGGTTCCCATACTAATCGACGAGCTCTTTCCTTCTATCTTGATACTTTTTTTTCAATTGGCGGGAGTAAGGGAGCGTGATTTATGAAATAAATCACAAATGACACTAAATAGTTAGCTAAATAAAAAAAATGAATGATGCAGACAACCGTAGTAAAATATCAAGAATATATTTTACGAACTCGCAACTCAATGATATTAACAAAATGTTGCCATAGCATTATTTTTCTGGGTTGCCACGTAATATCTTATGCAAAGTTATCGTGGGTCTACTACTCTATGAGCCAGTAAATGAATACGAATGCTATCGTGAGACAGCCCGCGAGCCGTCTCTATTTTTCTCGCACTATCCGTCTCTCTCTTATTAGAACACTTAGAACAAGAAGTACAGTGCGAGAAAAATCGGGAGAGTATGTCGCGGCCGTCTCATGATAGATGTGCAGTATATTTATAATGAAATCTTTAATCAATGTTTTTTTTTGTTTCAGAGTAAAACACTAGACTTGGCGCTAGTGTCTATATTTAGAGGAGGTGTGGAGCTGGCTTCTATTAGTAGATATGCTGGCTCGCCATACAATACTACAGATAGGTAAGTTAATATCTTTCTCATAATCTACAAAGTGTACTGCTGGGCGAAGGACTCCTCCTTCCATTACTCATTGACATTATTAAATTAAAAACCAGCCAAGTGCGAGTCGGACTCGCGCACGGAGGGTTCCGTGCCATTATCTGTAAAAACGGCAAAAAACACAATATGGGAGCCCCCCTTAAATATTATTTTATATTTTTTTATATTATTATTTTGTTTTTAGTATTTGTTGTTATAGCGGCAATAGAAATACATCATCTGTGAAAATTTCAACTGTCTATCTATCGCGGTTCTTGAGATACAGCCTGGTGACAGACAGACGGACAGCGAAGTCTTAGTAATAGGGTCCCGTTTTTACCCTTTGCGTCCGGAACCCTAAAAAACATGATCTCTTTCAAAACTAAGTTAATTGGCTGCATAAACATTGTTTTATATTATTGAGGAGTATTTGACAAGAAAGTACCTAATAGGTATGTAACTAAGAGCTTACTATTGGTATTTAAGTTTCTGTTAGTTTAATCTAAATATGAATGATTTCCAATCGTTTTAATCACTGACATATATAAGCAACATATGTGCACAAAAAGTATATAAAAGCATGCTACGAGTAAGTATACAAAACTTAATAAGTATTATTTAGAATAATTAATAACACATTTAGTAGATATATTTTGTCACTGTTATTTAAATGTCATCGAAATGTCTCTTCTGAACTGACTTCTGACTGTCACAATAGTAAACATTCTATATTTGAAATAAAATTCTGTAAATATTCCAATAATATATTAGGTACTTACTTCTATACTAATAGTATAAAATAATAGGTTACGTTTGTGAATTGGGTGATTTGTATGTTTGTTTGTATGCTCGGAGTATTTCCAAAACTATTCAATCATTCGATATTACGTCAAAACATTGAAGGTGACCAATAGGTATAAACATATAGGCGTAAATGTGTCGCCGCCTTAATTCCACATTCTAATCCCCTTAAATATTACCACTCACATTGCCAAACCAACAATTCAACGTCAATATAATCTAGCGATTTCCCCACCCGTAACTCTACTGCACTAGGTAGATAATGGAATAGTGAACCGAGGATGGCCCCATAAGCCTGCATAACGGGGTCACTATTCCCACATGTTATCATTTCCATAATACTGTATTATGAACGGCGATTTTATGGCATTATATTTCCGTTTGGCATCATTTTAGAATTGTGCAACGAACTCTATCATTAGCTATCAAATCAACAAACGATTGGCGAGTGCCTGCTACACCATGAAAGCTCTCTCGAAAACAAGTGATAAGAAAACATTATTAATAATCTACTTTTCCCTCTTTGAAAGCACAATTCGATACTGCATAGAAGTTTGGGGAAATACAAGCAAGGTTAACTCAGTATTACTAATGCAAAAGAAAGCTATTAGAATAATCGAGGGCTGTAAACAAGTACCAGTCACTCATAGACAGATGTTTATTGACAATAAGATACTAACAGTTGTGTCAATGTATCTATATCGCATTTGCTTGCACGTTTATAAACATTTTGAAAGCTTCCCGAAAGCAAGGCAAAATATTAATAGCAACTTAAGAGAAACCAAAAAACTAGAGTTGTTTAGGCCCCATTTTAGTTATTTCAACAAGAGCATAACCAATAGCGCCATTAAAGTCTACAACCACCTAAGTAATGACCTCAAAGACTGTAGCGACCTTTGACCGGAAATTGAAAAAATATTTATTAAAGAGACCTTATTATACCATCGATGAATATTTCGCCAACACATTAGATTAGAATTATAATTATTTTACCTCTGGATTATTGTTATACTTTATGCAGTTTTCATTATTTTGCGATTTCATTTTTCTTTTTTTAATTATTTGTTTTTATATCATTATTTTTATTATTATTATTACATTAATTTATGGAAAGGAGTTAATGACATCGTAAAATGATAATACTATTTATATGTGCTCATTATGTTTTAGTTATAATCATTCTTCACCATTTAATAATATATTTGCATGTATACCTGTATACCTATGGCAAATAAAGCATTTGAGTTTGAGTTTGAGTTTGAGCCATAGGGTAGTTGCGTCATGTTAACATTGATAAAGTAGTGTAGCTAAATGGATAGTAAACCACAAAATTATTGTAACAAAGTATTTCGAAATATAATAATATCATAATAACATAAGGACCTTGAAAGTTACGAAAAATATGCATTTTTTTAATGGCCCAAGAGTAAACTTAAAGCTACTTCTAGAATCCTTACGCTTTTATAGAAACTAATTTGTATGAAAACTGTGGACCTAAACGCGACCTAAACAGCAATTTACTTGAATTTCCATACAAATATTAGTATAAATTGAATAGTTTGTCGTCTTTTTTTTTTTGAACTTGTTGCTAGCCGTAGCCCGAAGGCTGTGACGTCGAGTTATGGCTGGCTGGTGGATAGGCGACCATAAGGTGCTATCCGACCGCCGAAGAAAAAGTTTGACGTCATTCTGTTACGTCAATTAGTATGAAGCGTTTCGGCTGCCGCCAGCGACGTCCGTCTTTAACGAAATATTGTGGTTATCTATATTCTTTGTTCAAAAGTGAATGTGAAGTTACCAACCCGCACTGGGCCAGCGTGGGGATTACTGCCCGTTTCCTCCAATCCAAGAAAGTGCCCAGCAGTGGGACTTATATAGACTGTTTTTATGTTGTGTTGTAGTGAAGTCGACCTACATTAGTTATGTCTTAACTATTGCAGGTCGATCATCTATCTTGATCTAAATGTCAGTGGAGTTGTACGTGCGTTCGAAATGTTACGTGATCACCCCTCTAAGCTTAATTAATGTAATATTTAATTTCATCTCTCATATCTGCAGAAGATGAAATGGATTAAATTTAATTGTTACAAAATGTAAGGGTAATAAACATTGAAGTCCGTAGATTTTTGAACAAACTAGAATTGCTAGCGGTCCCCAAAATCGCGTGACATTGTAATTAACACATTCTTTCCAAAACCTTTTGGGAGATGACTCGAGACGTAACTAAACTTAGTGCCTGAATTCTCAAATTGCTAAAATTATTGTGTGAGAGTGTTTTCGGATTTGATGGGGCATTTTTTTTTAAATATGTGTAAAGCATGTTTAATTTCAGAGTATAAACTAAATCTGATATGTACATATTATTTTTAGATCCGTTTAGCCGTTTTTTCTTATCAATATGTCTATTGAAAGTAATGAAAACATAAAATCATATCTAAAGTTGTCAAGTCACATTTTTCAATGACGGATTTATTGGTAAAAAATATGTGTGAGATTAGCAGCATATACTTGTAGAGACCAAACACAATACTTATTCAATAGAAGCAATCAATAGAAGAAAGCAAACTATTTAATTAGCACGCTAAAGTAAACCTTACGTTAGTAAAATCTAAGGAATTTGCCGTTTCAAGACGGCATTAATGACTTGCCATTGACGAAATGAAGAAACGCCACTAATGATCCTCTACTATTCTAAACCAAAACATTCTTAATTGAATTTAATCATGTGAATAAGATTGAATGCTGAATAGACAGACAACTAAGGAAATCTGAAGGTTAGGTAAACGCTGGTTAATTTACTCCATTTCAGGGAAGGCTCCAACTAGCTATTCGATTCAACACCTGTGTCTACTTACCCGCTCATGTCTAATATATCTTAACATCGAGATGGCTAACAACTATACACAATCGAAGCTCAGCTTTATACTGGTTCGACTTTTGCGTGTTATCATCGAGCGTGAATAGCCTGGCCTAGAATAAACTAACTTATTGACAGACGTGGCACTGTTAAATATTAATGAAGATGGAATGAAGGTGTTGATTTTTCACAGAAAACCTAAGGTACTGTTTAACGAAAAGAGTTATTGGGTGGGGTTGGTTAGAAGCATAGTCTGGAGTACTAATTTTAGCAGCAACCCTTTTGTATATTATAAAAATGTTTACGAAATGTGCGTCAGTAATATAATGATGACTATTATTTATGTACTGTGCCTCTCTCTTCCCATTTTCAGTGTCGACACCCTTTACTATGAAAGCAAAAAAAAAAAACAAAACAAGTCATGGTTTTTGTATTTAAAAAGCTGTACTCAATGGTTATTCCAGGTGTCCTTCTATTTCATAACTTTGTTAACAAATTGGAAAATCTAATTTCCTCAACTCGCTAAATTATATTGTATTGAGTTTGTCCAGTTATTCTACTGGTTTGATTACTAAACAGTCTGGATTAATGGAATTGTCCCGTAGAATTAATTAATACCTACCGATCGTTCGGTGTTTTCAGGCCTGGATTTATTTGTAAGTGTTTTGTTTTTGGAATTGCTAACCGAGTTGAGGATTAATGGATATAAAAACCCATGTCTTAGAAACATTTATCAATTACATATAGTAATTAAAATTAAAAAAAAGAAGGTCAATCGTACATGAATTGAACTTAGTAAGCTCCATAAGGCCTTGACCGAACGCTGTTTTATCTTGATTAGGTACTGACAAGGAACATCACCTTGTGACTTGGCCAAGCGACTCTTGTCACACAATATTTGTAGTCTAAGGATATATATAATTAACACTAACAAAGATCGTAGGCAAACCCGCGGGAAAAAAACATACCTTATAACCATTCAGAACCCCCCATTCCACACGTAGAACTTTTGAAATCTGATAAGCGGTGCCATTACCATTTACATACAAACTTACATTTTACAAAGCTACAATCTCACAGATGTTTCCTCTTTATAATATTAGTTCAGATTATATCTTCTTCCTAAAGGACACCGTATCACATGTACCATTGGTTCTACTACAGAGTGAATTAAAAACCCGGCCAAGTGCGAATCGGGTTTGCGTACGAAGGGTTCCGTGCCATTATCTATAAAAACGACAAAAAAATCATGTTCCTTTGCTGTATGCTATAAATACTTATTTTATTCTATTTTTTAGTATATGTTGTTAAACTGGCAACAGAAATACATCATCTGTGAAAATGTCTAACTACCACGGGCCATGAGATACAGCATGGTGACAGACGGACAGACAGACAGGCAGACGGATGGACACCGGTGTCTTAGTAATATGCACCCGTTTTTCACTTTGGGTACGGAACCCTTAAAAGAAACTTTACTTTCCTGAGAGCTAACAACACTGGATGACTCGATAGTCTCTGGGATGTATCCATAATATACAGATAGGGATCCTAACCACAATCCCAGCTAGGATATCCCTGTAGCAAATGTATAGTTTGTATCAATTCAAACCCCCAAACCCTTCAACCTCGTATATAGAATAAGTAGTCAAAAACTCAAATATTTGTACGTTTCACATACCTACGGGAAACACACTACGAGTATTCCGTTTGGCAACGGCATTTTTAGGCTTAATCAATCCGAAAACATTAACAAACTTGATTAATGCATCGCATGCCTTTACAGCTTAACACGCAACTGCTTATTTGGTTCTGAGTTTTCACAAATCAAAAGTATTCGTGACTTTTATAAAAAATCCGAGCTCCTCGTTATTTGATACATTTATCGGTAGGTACTTATTAGCTAAACGAAGAATTTGGGTCAAAAGTCTTGCAGATTGCATGCTCTACGTCAATTTTACCAGGCGCTGATCACTCCTTTGACGTCACAAGCGTCCATAGGCGTCCATAGGCGTCTCTTCTTTTCCTTAGCCCTTTCCCATTATCTGGGGTCGGGTCTCCTTGTCTGTCTCATCCATTTTTCTCGATATTGCGCTGGTCAATATCCGTCTCTTTCGATTTTTCTCGCACTATACCTCTCTTTCTAAGTTTTCTTATAAGAGAGACGGATAGTGCGAGAAAAATCAAGAGGTCGCGCGCCGTCTTGTGAAAGCCTTGCTGGTCTGTGTATGCTACTGCCACGTCACTGTAAAAACAAAACTAAAAATCCCATTTTGATTTGTAAATTGCCTATTTGATATTGGTTCTTTTGGGGAGGCCTATGTCCAGCAGTGGACGTCATTCGGCTTATATGATGATTTTAATGGCTGAATAAGTAACGCAATGTATTATTGATCATCTATCTCATACACGGGACTTTAATTAATATAGAGACCTCATCTCTTTGCTTACTCTCCATAATAAAATACCAATTACAATGATTGTGTTAGCTTAGTTTAATTACGTCAATTACATAGCGTATCAGCAATTTCCCACACTTCCAAATCAAAATAAGGTATGCCGCCTCGTAGTTTGTATGGAGATAAGACTTTCCGGATTAGTTTGGAAGCGAGGCCATTAACAAGCCGAAGTGAAAACTGCGAGGGAAGTGCCGAAGTTTGTCCGAAAACAGTCAAGTGTTGCTTGCACGCACACTAGTTTCGTTTGGTGTAAGGTAGAAGAATATAACGGTATCACTATCACTACATAGCCAAAAACAAAGTCGTTTCTCGCTGTTGGTCCCTATCTATGCTTAGATCTTTAAAACTACGCTACGGATTTTGATGCAATTTTTTTTTATAGAACGTACGCTAAGTTTAATTTGGCTATCTTTGTGTTAGTATATTTCTATAAGTGTGAACCTATAATTGGTTATATGGTTTCTTATTGTGTCTATAATTATGTTGCGCTGTTGGTTTTCCATGTATCAATAAATAAATCAATAAATAATCAGATATAATCCCTGCTGGGCGCAGGACTCGTCTCATGCATGACAACGAACGGGCTTCAGTCTTAGGACTGTCCCCGTGCAGGGAGACTTCCCACATTCGTTTGAATTTATTTGCTGATGGATGCTGGTTTCTTTTGTTATTTTTAATTTAATTAATTTTCGTGTTATTTATTTGCTACTGCTACAGTTTTACTCATATTGACACCAAGGTTTGCAATTACTTCCACACAGAATAAGCAGCTACATCTAAGTGTGTACACAAAAACGCTTATGCAGGAATGCGAACGTTCCAGTAACCTACGTCCTATGGTCGCTCTCATTGCTCGCTTTCGATCGTCCGTATATACACAATCTTTTTATTGAGAGAGGATATATTTTACAAGATGAAATCAAAATTTCCAAGTAATCATGTACCTGATCATATGTCTTACCTTAATAATACATCCAAGGACGGACAGACCATAAGCAACTTTTTTTATAATTATTTTAATTCGGTTTTTGTACCTGATTCCTCCGTTGCACTTGATTGCTTGCGTGCACCTGTCGACTCACTTATAGATCTCAATAGTTTAGACATTTCAGAAGATTGTGTTTTTGGGTATTTAAAAAAGGTAAATATTGGCAAGGGTAGCGGTACTGATATGATCCATCCTTATTTTATTCTTATGTGCGCTAAAGAGCTGACTGTACCTCTAACACAGATTTATAAAAAGTCATTATCAGTTGGCCATTTCCCTTCTTTATGGAAAAATGCTCTGATAACGCAAATTTACAAAAGTGGGGATGTACACCAGGTAACTAATTGTAGACCCATCAGTAAACTAAATATTTTCGCAAAAATTTTTGAAAAAATTGTTTATATCAGAATAACCACTGCTTTTTACCAACATATCGCGCCCCGTCAAGATGGTTTTTGTCAAGGTCGAAGTGTTGACACAAATCTTCTTACCTTTTCAGACTTTATTATTGATAGGTTATCTTCTGGCTGCCAGGTGGATGCCGTGTATACCGATTTCTCGAAATGTTTTGACAAAATTAACCATAATCACTTATTCAAGAAATTACTCGAACTCGGTATTTATTTATTTATTTATTTCACAAGAACGGTTAATACCAATTACACTTGTGTTACTTAAATATATTACATACATGTACAAGAAGTCTTAAACCTATGATGAGTTATGTACCTACACAGTTATCATTCATCATCTCATTAATCATGCATTCTCACATTATGAGAGGCACCTGGACGCAAGCATGGGCAGCCTGGCTACAAAGAGATCCACTTTCGGATCAGTGCACAGGAGCCCGTTGAGCGAGCTGATCATGTCGCACAGCGGAGAGTGGCGCCGCGCCACGGTCGCGCGCGATCCAGTGCCGTCCGACAGTTTTAAGTATGCGCGCCGGCATGACTTATTTAAGGACACGACAACGCAGTTAAGAGTATTGTGAAGTTCGGTGCTATTGATTTTATTACGGAGCACTTTACACGCAGTAACCATCCTCTCGTTGCTTCTTCGTACTTCTAGGGAGTTGAAGCCCAAGACGCCAAGAAAAAACTTTGTTGGGTACATGTATGGATAGTATCCGTACAATTTTTTATACAGGAAGCGGAGAAACGCTTTTTGGACCTTTTCCAACATAAGCTTGTGGCCAAGTAGGCCTCACTTGGACTCCAAACACAGGCACTAGACTCTTGTTTACTTCGTACTAGGGCCGTATAGAGGAGCTTGACTTGACTTGTAGGAGAGGTATACATGGTGACCTGCTGAGGTGGATAAAATCATACCTATCTAATCGAAGTCAGGCAGTAGCCTTGAAGGGATACACATCATGCTTTCTCCCAATCTCCTCTGGAGTACCCCAAGGCTCACATTTGGGTCCATTACTTTTTATCTTGTACGTTAATGATATGGCAACCTGTTTCCGGAGTGCTGAACATCTCGTCTACGCCGATGACACTAAAATTTTTAGGGCTATATCGACGGAGGCTGACTGCCTTTCATTACAACAAGACCTAAATAATTTCTTTCAATATTGCTCAGAAAATCATTTGTTCCTAAACACTGATAAATGTTTCATTATTAGCTTTAGCCGTAAACTATATCCGATAAATTTCAACTACACCTTTTCCGGTAATGCTGTAGCTCGGGTATCATCCATCAGGGATTTGGGAGTTACCATGGACTCTCAATTAAACTATAATTTGCATATTGATAATTTATGTAAACGTGCTTATAGAAAGCTTGGGATGATCCTTCGTATTTGGCAGCCTTTCAAACGGCCAAATACCTATAAAAAATAAAAAATAAAAATAAATATTAGGGGACAATCTTACACAAATCGACTTAGTCCCAAACTAAGCAAAGCTTGTACTATGGGTACTAGACGACGATAAACATACTTATATAGATAAATAAATACTTAAATACATAGAAAACATCCATGACTCAGGTACAAATATTCGTGCTCATCACACAAATGAATGCCCTTACCGGGATTCGAACCCAGGACCTCTTGCTTCGTAGGCAGGGTCACTACCAACTAGGCTAAAGCGGTCGTCTAGCGGTATAAGTTATTATTTTATTCCCTAGTTAGAAGTATCCTCGAATTTGGTAGCATAGTTTGGTCACCTCAGTACAAAGTTCACATTGACCGTTTGGAGAGGATACAAAACATTTTCTTGAAATCTTTAGCTTACAGAACAGGTACATACTTTGAGAATTCAGCTTTAGCGGCCAAGCATTTTTGTGTCCCTTCCCTTCTTAATCGTAGAAACTACTTAGATATTATGTTTCTGTTTAAAATTATTAAAGGTAATATCAACAGTCCTGATCTCCTTGGTTTAGTGACGTTTGGTTGCCCCCATCTCCCCTTACGACCTAGATCTTTATTCCACTTGAGTTTTTCTCGCAAGAACTATGCTAGACATACCTTTTTCAGACGTGTCCCTAGTTTCTATAATAAGAATTTGTACGACATTGATCCTTTTAATAATTCCTTGTCTAGTTTAAAAATGCTAGTGCGACATAAAATCTTTTTGTAAATTTAGTAATTCCTAAACATATTTAGATATATCATAACTACTTTGTATTGTTGTATAACTCAGGGGCATTGGGGATGGGTCTGTTTGTGTGGCAAATACTATTGCTATTATATTGATTTAAACTTTCACGATTCTCACACATTATTTATACTAAACGGGACTTAATCGCGTATTAACTTATTTATTTACCTCACTGAGGTCTCCCGACGTTTCGGATGTGTTGCAACATCCATGGTCACGGGACAACTGGCTTGTGCGGGTATCAACATCTTCTTGCTGCGCGGGTTTTCCGAACTACCCCATTTGGTCTTTTTGAACCACTTGTACACTAGGGTTGTCACCCGGCCGACACACGACACTAACAATGTCCGGTGATATAACGGACGATGTTCTCTGACGCTGGCATTTACTTATGACGGTTTTAAGATTTCATCTTCGTGGAATCCTATCATAAGTAAATGCCAGCGTCAGAGAACATCGTCCGTTATATCACCGGACATTGTTAGTGTCGTGTGTCGGCCGGGTGACAACCCTAGTGTACAAGTGGTTCAAAAAGACCAAATGCGGGTAGTTCGGAAAACCCGCGCAGCAAGAAGATGTTGATACCCGCACAAGCCAGTTGTCCCGTGACCATGGATGTTGCAACACATCCGAAACGTCGGGAGACCTCAGTGAGGTAAATAAATAAGTTAATACGCGATTAAGTCCCGTCTAGTATAAATACTATTGCTATTTACTACGTTCTTTTTACTTTCCTTTTCGGTTATATTAATATTGTGTTTTATGAACTTCCAGGTCTGTTTGTATTACCTCTCAGTTTTTGTACATTTTGTACAACACATTTAACATGTATATTACGACTGTTTGTGTTCTAAATAAATTTGAAAAAAAAAAGATTTTATTTAAGTTTGCCCTGTTCGTTTGTTTGTTAGTGAGGGATAAATCTTGGAACTGAATTTTGAACTACTTAAACTCAACCCGTTGAGCCGAAATTTTGGGTATAATGTATAGTTGGGATGTTATGGTACCATCGAGCTGATCTGATGACAGGGACAGAAGGTAGCTATGGAATTTCAGTACTTAATCAACGTAACCCCGTTGAGTTTGGGCTGTTAGAAGCTCTCGATGAGTAGGTAGTTGATGGCGGTATACAGAAAAATACAGTTGGCAATAAAAGCTCGTACCAACATATTTTTTTTACAAAAACTTATTACTGTAAGAAACGCACAATATTTAAAAATGAATAACTCGCACACTCTTCTCTCATAAACCCAAACTGGAAGCAAGTTAAAGATTAGTATGGAACTCAATTAAATGGACCCCTAAACTTCTCCCGAGATCGGGGCCCGTGTAATTAAATTTTCCGAGCAAAAGTACTGCGTGATTGGAATGCGGTTCTCTGGTGCACGGTGATAACTGGAACGCAAGTTGCTTTAGGAACTTTTGTATATTAACGTTGTTTTCATAGCTGGGATAGAAAGAAGTTTATAAAACGGGAGTGTCTGGAAGTGTGTGCTTAGGAGGCACAAATGGCAAAAAAATGGCAAATGGCAGGCTTAATGTTAAACGTTAGTTTGCGAGTAAAAAGTCAAGCAAAGGATTTAATTAATTCATCATTCCGATTATACCAGGACAATTCTTTAACTTTCTATGACCTTGAGCAGCTTGAGCTACTTTTTCTCCTAGATTTCCTGCAATAATTGCTATCGTCATTTATTACGCAAATTCTTTGCGAGATGTTTCTCTCTAGTCGTTATTGTTATTATCATCATCCCACTGCGTTTGTGTTAAGCTCCAAATTTTCTTCAAATTAGATCACAACGTTTCGGAAAGATGCACATTTAATATGCACTCACAAAGTCGAAGAGTTTGCGTGCAGTATTTTTCAAACCTTAAAAAAGCAACAAAGTTAGTAAACTACAATTAAAAACTTTTCCAATATGCAGCATTACGGTTCAAAGCAAGAAACAGAAAATTATGTAAAATATCTTCACCATTTCAAAGTTCAATGTTCCCATCTGGACTAACATATTTGCATAGAAAATTCCTGTTATTTTTCACTGTCAGAATTATGAGCTCGTTTATTGTGCAACTTTATATTGTAGCTAGACTTAGTTTAGATGGCAGATTCGTCGGGCGCAAATAAATATATCCAACGTGCCTATGTTGCGTGTAAAATAGGTAACAAAGAAGTTTGCCAGTGCGTTGCTATTGTTCACCGTTTCGTGTGTTTTGGTGGTTATACAACGTGTTTTTGAACCGTTTTAGAGTAGAAGCCCACTAAAAGTATCCAAAACGTACTAATCATTCGTGAAAAAAAAAATTTGGCGTTTAGTAATAAAAGGTAATTCATTTTGAAAAATCCTGTATGGCGCGCGGTGCGAAGGTGATTCACCCGGTTAGAGTTCGTACCTATCTACAAAAGATGACGGCTAGCGGTCACTGCAGTCACTTGGCTGGATGGTTAAAATTAATATTAATACAAAAAAAATATGCATAAAATAAAAAAGGAAAAAACCTTTTTCTAAGTTCTTTGAAATGTCTTGATATTAATTGGGCTTCGGCTCTAAGACGGTTAAAAAAACACCCTGTAGTATAAGGTTCTATTTTTGTGAGCACTTCGTTTATACAGCAATTTATTCCCTACAGGCAGGTGAACCTGAAAATCGGTCAGCCTCTAGAGCCCTGCTTCAACTGGAGCATGGCCCCTCAGAGCGAGCTGGTGGTGTTCGCCAGGGTCAGTGACCCCATCGTTGACCTAGAAACTACACCACCAGATGGGCCGTGGCTGGAGGCCACCACTTCAGCGGTTCCTTGGAGCTTGGGTGTTGATATTGCTATATGGAATGCCGTTGGTGAGTTGGTTTTATAATGATTGATTTATAATAATAATAATAATATATCCCGGTGTTGCTCTTGGCCGTCTTTACGACGGCAATTTCAAAGGCCCATCTAATGAGCGGCTAGTCCGGTGACTAGCCGCTCATTAGATGGGCCCCTGCCTCGATAACTTTGTGCGCGACAATGTTATGGCAGGGTGTCCGGACCTCTTTGTAAAAGCCCAGTTTCATAATCCACCCGTATCTCATCACCATACACCCAGTTCTCTATCCATTTTACCTACAATACCCCCGACGCCTGTTGGAACCGGTTCACGGGTATCGACCGATGTACCCGTGAAGGGGTTCTAGCAGGTGTATTACATCACATTAAACTCCGTCTCCAAAGGGCCTCTACGTGTTGGATCTATATCCCCACGCACGCCTTCTAAATAACCGGGGTTCGCCCCGTGAATTTCAATCGGAGATCCATAATAATAATACTATTGCTGCATTTGCAACTATAAATATTTTCACATAACTTCCTCAACAGGTGTCAGCAGAAATACAACTTACTCAGCAATACGTTCCTACGCAGCTGAACGTCCTGGGTTCGAATCCCGGTAAAGACAAATATTTGTCTGATGAGCATGAATATCTGTTTCTGAGTCTTGGATGTTTTCTGTGAATTAAGGTATTTCTATCTATTTTTTTTCTATTAAATATACCTATCGTCGTTTAGTACCCATAACGCAAGCCTTATTGAGCTTACTGTGGGGCTACTTAAATGTGTGTAAGACTTTTCCCCTAGTAATTATTTATTTATGAGAAGATTAATTCAATACATGGTTTTGCGCGTGACGATGACGGTACGTTAACGTTACAATATGCATTGCTGTGTATTTGAAGCTCAACTATATTTCTACAAGGTATTTTTTTTTGTTAGATTTAACACAAATTAACCTTTCACAGAGGCATAATGTTCAAATTTTATCCATTAGCCTATCCCTCACTTATCTTTTGTCAAAATATCGAATTACTAGTAACTTGATATTTTGATATTTTTGTGATAGGATCATTGTTTACCTATCGTCAAACTTGGTTAAAAAATACGGGTGATTCCACTTAATTTGTTTCCAGATAAGTTTTTAGGTAAATAACGAAGCGATGTAAAAACCCCGTTAAGCAAGGCTGTATCCTAGCAATATCTACCAAAAATCAAGACATTTAATAAAAGAAACACAAAAACAAAAAAAAAACGTTTGAAAATACATTTTTGGAGTTAACTCAGATAGCCCGACCAGGTGTTAAATATAACACCGCTCATTTTAAAAAAAATATTTATTCTATTGCTTGTTGCGATCTCAGAAATCGAAAAATTTACCCCCATGTTCCAAAAAGTGCATTTAGGTGAGAGTGGTTTAAATCTGTTCAAAGTTGGAACCTCGGAATCGATGATTTGTATGTTAAAAAAACACAATAATATTGTGTCGACCAATTAGTCGCCATGTAGTGCTAAACATAACGCTAAACCATTTTTTTTTCGTGGGGATATGCCTTTACGCATCCGGCCTTGTTGGGGAACCAGAACGAAACGCCTAGATCCTACGATGTAAGCGTCCTTATACAGAGAATAGCCCCTCGTAGGTCCCTGGCGCATGTGTCGTGAGTGGCGATTGACGTTGAATGGGTTTAACATATTATTCGCTGCTAAGAATAGCTACGCGCTACGTTCGTTTTCCTCGTTTGTAGCGGAAAGCCACTACGGCATAGGCGACCGCTAGGCGGGTTCCTCGCACAGAAAGTGTTATAACGAACATGATACACGTAGTCATCTAAAGCGGCTATGTTAACCGTTTACACGGCTACGTTTTATGTAGCCGTGTACACGGTTCTTTACACGGCTGCCAAACTCGGTTGTCAGAGCCGTTTACACGGCTACGAAAAACGTAGCCGTGTTCAAAAGCCGTGTATTTTTCCCAGTGTAAACAAATGACCTTCGCGTTCAAAACGTGTTTATAGGCCAATGATTAGGCTGAACGACATCTTGTAAAAAAAAGTACAGTTCTTATACATATCGATCTGTCTGTTAATTAAATACTGTAATTAGGGTTTTGTTTGGGTGAAAAGGAAACTATATTCAACGAGTAAATATTTATATATTTGAATTAAGTTATCTTGACTGAGGTTAATCCCAAACTTAGATTAGGGTAGGGTTGTTGATGACGCTTTGGTCGATTGCGCTAGTTTGCAAGTGTATAAGTTAATTAAGCTTAGCTGGGTTGCCGGGCGGTGCTCCCCAATGTCCCTCGGACGCGGGGCGCTAGCTTGGTCGATCTAGGCGGCCTGGCTACGAAGTGGCCCCAACCAAACACCTCCTGAAATGGGCCGGTATGATAATTACGGATTGCGCTACAGGCTGTGGAGAGCATGACGGTCTTCGCGATAGTTCAGAGCAATGGTACTCATCGTCCAGTAAAGTGATTGGGAATCAGTAAGCTACTATAAAAGGGGTTATCACAGTCGCCGGTCCGACATTCCATGATTGTAAAAATGCCACAATGACGGATATGGACAATTATAGAGGCACCCACGCGCGTAGCAACGCTTAAGGTTATAGGAAACTCACCTTTTGGAGGAAAATCGTCTCGCCTGGTGGTCAAATATTGACGAATGTCGACTCCGGGGCGTAGCCAGCCCTCGGATCCGTCTGTGACGCCTTGCCGTCGCGTCAAAGGTTATCGAGAAAACAGCTCGCTGGAGCGTTCGGCTCCTCACAACCCGGAAGCCCGATGCGGCCCACGCGGCCCAATTAGTATGCCCGTCACTTGGGCTGGTTAGCTGGAATACGACAGTTGATATAATACGATGCCACAAATGAACGATACTCCAAGAATTGTACCCGGATTAGACGGAATACTTACAGAGGAAGAATTAAAAATTGGATTTAATTCGGAAGCGAGGGGCCTCGCCACGCGTTCGCTTTGTCTTTCCTTTTTTTTTCTTAACTCCTAAGTTGCCAGCCTCTCAATCGCAACTCCCCGGACTTCCGAGCGAACGCCAATGGACGCCGAGCCTAAGTGTGACAAAAAATGTCTCGCTCCTCACATAAGAGCTCGGACAGCTGAAACGAAAATCATACAAACCTCCTTGGCAATCGCATTGTCAAGTTTATTAATAACGAAAGCTGTTTATGCCAACTCCTCCAGCGATCAGGGTAATCGGAACTAACGATCCGGCAACACCGAACCACAGACTCAACACACCGGCATAAGGCAGGTGCGCACAGATACGACGAGAATGTAACAACGCGTTACAGGTTGGCCAACATTAGGAATGATATCAGGTTAACAAGGGAAAGAAAAGGAACGCGATATCCAAGATGTGACAAATTATATATTACACCCCCTTAACCAGGAGAATTTTACGAGGGAAGTTAACTGAAAGAGTAAAATTCCGGCTCGCCCTCGAGCCGTAAACTACCTCGTCGCCAGGACTAATCCTGAAACAAACAAGACATTAACCCTTCAAGTGGCAGCCGCCATATTGCTATAATCCCTTAGGTGGCAGTCGCCGGGGAGCCGGCGATGTCAAAAAACCGTCTAGTGGCAAGCGCCGGCAAGCCGGCGATAGCATAGTTTCGTATTTATTCCGCAAAATGAGCTGCTAAATTTACACCTGTCTTGTTCTTTCTTGCAAGACGCGTTCGTGAATAGATAAGGATGGCGTATAATAACGGTCGCGACAACGCTTTCATAGACATTTCATTAGAAATTCCTCAGAGAAATTTTTGACCGCGCGTGTGTCAGTTTTTGAAAACCTCGTAGTGTAAAAATATTCTAAGGCGAGAGACAATAAAACTATATAAACGTGTAAATAAATATATATAATTGTGAATAAACTTGTAGTTCCTACAGTTAACTGTTTTATTCCATAGTTATAGTTAATTTATACAAGAAATTGGAAAAATTTGGATATCCAAAAATTTATCAAAGCTAGCCAAATTCACATACATGGAACGGCTCCGTTATTATATAAAGGTTATAGGCTATTTTATGCTGAATCCAAAGATATAAGCTTATAATAAACCACTCATAATGTTTTTTGAATAATGGTAATTTTTCTAACGTGCACCGATTTCGCGATGACCACCCATATGGCCCCTGCCACTTGACGGTAGTTCGCCAAAAATGGCCGCGCCACTTGACAGATAATGACAACCGCCGGCTAGCCGGCGACTGCCACTTGAAGGGTTAAAAAAAAACAAGTATTCCCGGCCCGGAATCACAAGGTCTGCAGTACCTTGGCATCAATAGAATCCGCGTGGCCGACGCTGGAAACGATTGCATCTAGGCCTGCGGCACTACAGAGAAGGAGGGACACAAAAAAACAGCAATGGCCACAAATAACGATAAGTAATCGACAGCACATGTCAATCAGTCTTGTGGAAACAAAACCACACTTACTTTACGGCGACTTGGCAGGTTGCCGAGTCCAAGTCAAGTAAAAGTGGAGAAAAATATCAACAATGACAATAGGAGACCTACACCACGCAGGCGCAATTCAAGTGGTGAGGGTCAGCTGACGTCGTCAGACAGCGTTCGAAGACAACGGTTTGCAGTCCTTGATATGCCACTTCCCCAGGCGTTTACCGTTCTCGTCTTCCAGTTCATACACTAAACGGGATAATTTTCGTATGACACGGCACTTCTCATACTTGGGAGCTAGTTTGGCCGCAAAATACTTGCTGGCCTTACTTTGTTTAAAGGTACGTTTCCAGACTTCGTCTCCAACTTCAAATTCGATGTCACGGCGCTTATCATTGTAGTACTTGATGTTGCGATCGTGAGATTTCTGCAACAGCACTCTCACGGCGGGATAAACATCCCTTAAGGTATTAATTTTATTCAAGTAATTGAGTCTTGATGAAAAAACAATTTCGTCGACCTCTTCTGGTTCGTCATAGATTGTTCCATCAGGAACCGCCTCCCGTCCGTGTACCAGTAGGAACGGGGTATAAGAAGTAGAATCGTTCACAGAGGTATTCACTGCAAACTGAATACGTGAAATGTTGGCGTCCCACATGCGGTGGTCTGACTCAATGAACGTGGAAATGGCGGTCACGAGGGTCTTGTTGTATCGCTCCACTGTGTTGACCTGTGGGCAATACACAGGTGTGTAATGCAGCTGAGGTATGTTATAATTCGCGAAAAACCTTTGAACGTCGCCGCCAGTGAAATACGAAGCGTTATCTGCAATAATGGTTTGAGGTATTCCGTGGATCATGAAGACGTGGTCCTCTAACCTTTGGGAAATAACTGCTCCAGTGGCGCGTCGCATGGGAAACAGCATACAATATTTGGTGAAGCAGCACACTACCACCAGCAAGTAAGTGTTTAACTTACGCGAGGGGGGTAAAGGTCCAACAAGATCCAAGCTCAGACATTGGAAAGGGCGACAACAAACCTTCGCGCTTCCCATAAAGCCTGGGGTGGGAAGCTGACTATGCTTATGTGCTGCACAAACAGAGCAGTTTGCAACGTACCGGATGACGTCCTGATACATACCCGGCCAAAAGTAGCGTAATTTTAGCCTATTGTACGTCTTTGCTGTGCCCAAATGCGCAGCGGTTGGAACCGAATGGTTATTCATCATGATCTCCAATCGGAAGTCTTGAGGTACAACTTCTTTCCATTCGAAATCCGATGACAGGGCGTTCTTTGGTTTAATGTAGCGGTACAAGCGACCGTTCATTAACTGAAAATTGGGAACGGACCCCGGTCTGGACTCACACCTCTTATATAATTGTAAGTACCATGTATCGTTAATAGTGTTTGTATCGATCAAGTATACTGGAACGGCTCTGGACAAGGCGTCCGGTACTATATTTTCCGAGCCTCGACGGTGCTCCACCACGAAGTTGTAAGGCGACAGTCGGCAACCCCATCTCTCGAGGCGCCCTGTAGGGTTCTTAAGGTTGAGGAACCATTTCAGACTGGAATGGTCCGTTATTATTTTAAATTGGCGATCTCCTTCTAGATACGGTCTGAAATGTTCGACAACATTAACCACCGCTAGGGCTTCCCGTTCCGTGGCTGAGTAATTCCGTTCTTGTGGCGAGAGAGATCGACTGTAATAGGCCAAAGGGTGCTCATCACCCTCAAACACTTGGGTTAGGGTCCCACCAATACCAAAATCCGAGGCATCACAATGTACAGCGAACGGTTTGGAGAAGTCGGGGCAGGCGAGGACCGGCGCAGTTGTTAAGGCAACCTTGAGCTCGCTGAAAGCCCTATCCGCCTCAGGGGACCAACGAAAAGATGGCGCGCCTCTCCGAGTCGACATTAACTGGTTGAGAGGGCCTGCTATGTTGCTGAAGTTCTTAATAAAACGGCGGTAATAAGATGCGGTGCCAAGAAAACGTTTTACGTCCTTTCGACATGCGGGAACAGGGAAATCGATAATCGCCTTCACTTTGTCGGGGTCTGTCCGCAAACCATATTCATCCACAACGAAACCCAAGTATTTGAGTTGTCTGCGGAAGAATTTACATTTCGGCAAGTTAATAGTAAGGTTAGCGTAACGTAGTCGCTCGAACACCGTACGCAGTAGGGCCAAATGCTCGGTAAACGACTCCGAAACAATAATAATATCGTCTAGGTATATAAAAATACGGCCGTTGTACTCTGGACCGAACAGGATGTCCATCAGACGTTGTTGCGTCGCTGGAGCCGACGTTAGACCGAAACACATTACCTTAAAATGGAACAAACCGCGACCCGGCACCGTAAAAGCAGTCTTCTCCCTAGACGCCTGTGAGTCCAGTCCAATCTGCCAGAAGGCTGATTTTAAATCCAAGGACGACAAAAACTTGGCGTTCCCGAGTTGACCCAGAATCTGGTTAATTAGTGGCAGCGGATAGGCGTCGTGCTTTGAAATCTCGTTCAGCTTCCTGCTGTCTAGGCAGAATCGGAGGGTTCCGTCCGATTTCTGTGCCATGGTTACGGGGTTGTTCCACGGGCTGCTACTCGGTTCCACCACATCCAGCTCGAGCATTTCATCCAACTGCCTGTTCAGCTCGGAGAGCCTCGAAGGTGATAGCATGTAATGGCGCTGTTTGATCGGTCTCGCGTCACCAGTATCAATAGTATGAGTAAGGAGATGAGTCCGTCCCAAACCCTTCCGCTCAGAGGATATGGATTCGAATTCCTTTAATATACTTTCCGCTTGGCGTTGTTCCTCCGATGACAGAGACTCAAAGCCTTGTATAAACCTAACTTCCGATGCAACGGTATTTATGTGTTCTTCATCTGACAAGGAGCAATCGTTTGGCAACAAGGACAGCACATCCGGGCCAATATTAAATGCTTTCCAAAAATTTATACCAAATAATAGCTTAGTTGGTACCTCTGGGATTACGTAGAATTTTACTATTGCAGTCCTTCCGCCGACTGTTACTGGCAAGAATATATGACCCATGATAGGGGATGACGAGCCGTTCGCCGTTACTATGCGGCTCAAGTCGTGTGATTTCTGAAGGGTAACCTGGTCCTCAAAATGTTTCCAAGTATCGCCACCAATAATGGATAATTCCGATCCGGAATCCAAAAGGCATAAGAAAGACTGTAAATCTGTACGGTAAGGTAAGGACGCAAGTCTGAGCCGTCTATATAACTGTTTAATTTATTAGCAGCTCTGCCACTATCAAAAAATGAACCAATCGTCGCCAGCCAGGACCGCCACTCTTCCCGATCAAAATTTGGTGGTAATGGGCCTGCCGCACTACGTTGGCGTGATGAGTTCTGTCTGCTCACAGTACTAAGTAATGCCTCTTGGACTTGTAACTCATGAGGACAATCAGTTAGGATGGGAGCTTCGTTGTTAGTTACTGGGTCGCTAAAGGCAGGCAAGGCAGCATCATCGCTGGTGGTTATGGTTACCGGATCCGGGCATGGCGCAGAACTCGCGTGGATTGCGTTAAACGGGTCAGTCGGGTAACCGGCGTCAATCGGGTGAACGGTTGTTAACGATGGGGAAGCAGTTGGTATTGAGCCGGAATTTGCGCTTGGGTCATTCTCGGTGAACCGGTTATTTTGGTTAACTGCGTTAATTGAGTATGTAGTAGTACCGGAAGGTATGTTAGATGATTCTGAACTAGAGTTAGCAATTTCACAATTTTCGGTGAACCGGTTATTTGGATAAACTGCGTAAATTGGGTAAACAGTAGTAGTGGACGGTATTGAAGTTGATTCAGAATAAGAATTTGCTAATTGGTAATTTTCGGTAAACCGGTTTTTTGGGTAAACTGCGTTAATTGGGTAAATAGTAGTAGTGGACGGTATTGTAGTTGATTCTGGATAAGAATTTGCTAATTGGTAATTTTCGGTAAACCGGTTATTTGGGTAAACTGCGTTAATTGGGTAAATAGTAGTAGTGGAAGGTATTGTAGTTGATTCTGAATAAGAATTTGCTATTTGGCAATTTTCGGTGAACCGGTTATTTGGGTAAACTGCGTTAATTGGGTAAATAGTAGTAGTGCACGGTATTGTAGTTGATTCCGAATAAGAATTTGCTAATTGGTAATTTTCGGTAAACCGGTTATTTGGGTAAACTGCGTTAATTGGGTAAATAGTAGTAGTGGAAGGTATTGTAGTTGATTCTGAATAAGAATTTGCTATTTGGCAATTTTCGGTGAACCGGTTATTTGGGTAAACTGCGTTAATTGGGTAAATAGTAGTAGTGGACGGTATTGCAGTTGATTCAGAATAAGAATGTGGTATTTGGCAATTTTCGGTGAACCGGTTATTTGGGTAAACTGCGTTAATTGGGTAAATAGTAGTAGTGGACGGTATTGCAGTTGATTCTGAATAGGGGTCTGCTATTTGGTAATTTTCGGTGAACCGGTTATTTGGGTAAACTGCGTTAATTGGGTAAATAGTAGTAGTAGACGGTATTGTAGCTGATTCTGAATAAGGGTTTGCTATTTGGTAATTTTCGGTGAACCGGTTATTTGGGTAAATTGCGTTAATTGGGTAAATTGTAGTAGTGGAAGGTATTGTAGTTGTTCCTGAATAAGAATTTGCTATTTGTAAATTTTCGGTGAACCGGTTATTTGGATAAACTGCGTTAATTGGGTAAACAGTAGTAGTGGACGGTATTGCAGTTGATTTAGAATAAGAATTTGCTATTTGGTAATTTTCGGTGAACCGGTTATTTGGGTAAATTGCGTTAATTGGGTAAATTGTAGTAGTGGAAGGTATTGTAGTTGTTCCTGAATAAGAATTTGCTATTTGGAAATTTTCGGTGTACCGGTTATTTGGGTAAACTGCGTTAATTGGGTAAATAGTAGTAGTGCACGGTATTGTAGTTGATTCTAAATAAGAATTTGCTAATTGGTAATTTTCGGTAAACCTGTTATTTGGATAAACTGCGTTAATTGGGTAAATAGTAGTAGTGGACGGTATTGCAGTTGATTCTGAATAGGGGTGTGCTATTTGGTAATTTTCGGTGAACCGGTTATTTGGGTAAACTGCGTTATCTATGTGAGTGGAGGTGCCATCATTTGAATATGTTCGGTTATTGTACACATTAGTGATTGTGTTTGTAAGGGGTAGGGGGAGGGGGCAGGAGCAAACTGGCAGGGGAGGGGCGTTGTACTTGTTAGTAGTATGGAGTAAAGCATTAATAAGCGGGGAAGAGAGGGTGTTATCTTTGTTAGTTGGGATGTGGGTGGGATGCAGGGTATCAGCGGGGGTGGGGAAGTACGTGGTATTAGTGGGAGTGGGAGTATGGGCTAAAGCGTTAATAAGCGGGGAAGAGAGGGTGTTATCTTTGTTAGTTGGGATGTGGGTGGGATGCAGGGTATCAGCGGGGGTGGGGAAGTACGTCGTATTAGTGGGAGTGGGAGTATGGGCTAAAGCGTTAATAAGCGGGGAAGAGAGAGTGTTATCCGTGTTAGTTGGGATTGGGATAGGATGCAGGGTGTCAGCGGTGGTAAAAGCGTTAGGATAGGATGTGAGGTTGTGAGGTATTGTAATCTGAGTATGGTGATTATTGTAGCTATTGTCGGTATCGGTTGTGTATGTATGGGTTTTATGAATTAAAATTCTTTGTTTATTGATGTTAGGTGTTGGTATGAATATTCTACTGTTATATACTTTATTAGTTTTTATTGAAACCGGATCAGCCATACTCTGATTCGGTATCACTCGTTTTTTGAAGTACTTGGTACAGGACTGCATTTGGGACACGTTCGTGCTGTCACGTTATTCTCGCCACAGCGATAACAGACTAGTTTGGGTGCCGCCTTACATGCCTTCAACGAATGCCCCTCTACTCGGCACCGTACACAAAAGTCAATAGGGGTTTGTACCGCCGATACCGGTTTTGCAGAAATAGGTTTATACACCAAGTCTTGGGCAAGAGACTTGGACAAGTCTCTATTAGGTTCAGCGAAGCGTTTTGCACGTTGAGTTGCTGCCTCCAGCTGGCGACAACGGTCTTTAAGGTCAGTGATGGAGTTAACAGCAAATAAAGCTAATTGTTTTGAATAAAACGGTCTAATACTTTGTAATAATATGCTCAACTTTTCCACTTCAGGTAGGGGTGTCTCTAGGCGTGAGTAGTAATTGAGCATTACACTAACATAATTTACTATGGATTCGTCAAATCCTTGCGTCCTCGCCCTTATTTCGCAAAGTAGGCGCTCGTTGTAGTCCACCGGCAAGTAATCGCGGAGCATCACACTCCTGAGGTCCGTCCAGCACTGAACCTGATCACAAATGCCATCAAACCATGAGGATGCCTCGTCGGTAAAGAGCTCACACGCCGAGCGGAACAGGGTCGAGTCGGAAATCTCCCGGGAGACACGGACTTGCTCCAGTTTGTGTAGGTAGGCCTTAACGCAGGTCTTGCCGTCGTATTTAATATTTAATTTCTGTACTGCATTATTATTATATGTCGCTGCACAAGCAGGTACAGCGGTGGGAGGGACATCCTGAACGATGTTCTTTGTCAGTGCACTTTTAAAAGTGAGCAATACATTATCCAACCGCACCAGCAATTTGTCTAGCTGTTCGCTTAGCTCGCAGTGCCTGGTCATTTCTGACTCTGAAGGAGAGAGTCGAGTCAGGCGATGGTATAGGTGGTGCGCAGCTGCTTGTACGCGATTCAGTACCTTTAATGAGGTGCGGGGTTGTGTTGACTCTTGTAGCAGCCGGCGCAGGTCGTCCATCTTCGACGAAATCGCATCCAGCTCGTCGGCGACATCTCCGTCGTAGTCTGCGACCTCATCTGTGGGAATGTCCTGGTTGAGCTTCCGCAGCTGGCTCCGAAGTTCCATAACTGTAGGTAGTGGCACCCCCTGGCGCACCCTGACTTTGTACTCGAGCTCGTCCTTCTTTAGTAGATTGAAGGCTATCGGGCGCTCCTCTAACACTGTACTTGAAGACATCTTCGCGTGTTCCTAATGTTTCAATGCAATGGTACAATCCAACGTCGAGCTGATGACCACCTATCAGCCCGGTCGCGAAACCGAAGTCGCAATTTGAATGTAACACGACAATTTATTTTTGAACCGCCCCTGCTATATCAAATAGCAATGGCAAAACTACGTGTTTTCCCTGTGTAGATAATTACAGTCGAATGCTAAATGTGCAATTCGAATGCGAAATGTGGATAAATATCCGAATCGCCCCAGTTATAGTGCTTGTGAAGTAGAAGCCATGTCCGTGTTTGAATTGTAGTTAAAAAAAACAAAATCGCGAAGGTCTAATTTGAATGCAATCAGTGACTTGTTTATCTAACCGGCCTGGGTGTAGTGAACGCGTGATTAGAGTTATACGTGTCTCTAGATACTCTAGCGTGATCGACCAATCACAGGAATGCGTCAGCAAGTTCGTGTCACTGTCTTAATTTGTGACACAGTAATATAGGTTACTCTTAAAACAATGTAAACAATATAAACTGGTGTGTACATTAAAAACTGAAGTTTGTGGATGTTTAGTACTATTAAAATAATTTTAAAACTCAATAATTCCTTTCTAACCAGCACAATGCTATGACACTCTAAAAGGGCCTTAACACAAAGTAGTGTTAGACATTACACTGCAATAACAATAACATGTGGAAATACCTATTCAGTTGTGTGTTGTATCGCTGCAACCCTGGCCTTGTTAAGGCAAAACAGGCATTGCTTTCATGGATAGCTAGCCTGTTATTTATAAATTTACAAGGTGTACTTCGTGTCTCACACAAGTTAAACAGTTTTTTATTTTGATAGTTATGACTAAGACTTTAATGTTAAGATGAATATAATTATAATGAAATAGTAACAAACAATGAACGTTATAGCGCAAGCAACCAGACTCTGTCCTTCATATCAAAGAAGAGGGAACCCAGTCAAAACGTCATCAACCCGCCGGGCGCCATGTAATTAGGGTTTTGTTTGGGTGGAAAGGAAACTATATTCAACGAGTAAATATTTATATATTTGAATTAAGTTATCTTGACTGAGGTTAATCCCAAACTTAGATTAGGGTAGGGTTGTTGATGACGCTTTGGTCGATTGCGCTAGTTTGCAAGTGTATAAGTTAATTAAGCTTAGCTGGGTTGCCGGGCGGTGCTCCCCAATGTCCCTCGGACGCGGGGCGCTAGCTTGGTCGATCTAGGCGGCCTGGCTACGAAGTGGCCCCAACCAAACACCTCCTGAAATGGGCCGGTATGATAATTACGGATTGCGCTACAGGCTGTGGAGAGCATGACGGTCTTCGCGATAGTTCAGAGCAATGGTACTCATCGTCCAGTAAAGTGATTGGGAATCAGTAAGCTACTATAAAAGGGGTTATCACAGTCGCCGGTCCGACATTCCATGATTGTAAAAATGCCACAATGACGGATATGGACAATTATAGAGGCACCCACGCGCGTAGCAACGCTTAAGGTTATAGGAAACTCACCTTTTGGAGGAAAATCGTCTCGCCTGGTGGTCAAATATTGACGAATGTCGACTCCGGGGCGTAGCCAGCCCTCGGATCCGTCTGTGACGCCTTGCCGTCGCGTCAAAGGTTATCGAGAAAACAGCTCGCTGGAGCGTTCGGCTCCTCACAACCCGGAAGCCCGATGCGGCCCACGCGGCCCAATTAGTATGCCCGTCACTTGGGCTGGTTAGCTGGAATACGACAGTTGATATAATACGATGCCACAAATGAACGATACTCCAAGAATTGTACCCGGATTAGACGGAATACTTACAGAGGAAGAATTAAAAATTGGATTTAATTCGGAAGCGAGGGGCCTCGCCACGCGTTCGCTTTGTCTTTCCTTTTTTTTTCTTAACTCCTAAGTTGCCAGCCTCTCAATCGCAACTCCCCGGACTTCCGAGCGAACGCCAATGGACGCCGAGCCTAAGTGTGACAAAAAATGTCTCGCTCCTCACATAAGAGCTCGGACAGCTGAAACGAAAATCATACAAACCTCCTTGGCAATCGCATTGTCAAGTTTATTAATAACGAAAGCTGTTTATGCCAACTCCTCCAGCGATCAGGGTAATCGGAACTAACGATCCGGCAACACCGAACCACAGACTCAACACACCGGCATAAGGCAGGTGCGCACAGATACGACGAGAATGTAACAACGCGTTACAGGTTGGCCAACATTAGGAATGATATCAGGTTAACAAGGGAAAGAAAAGGAACGCGATATCCAAGATGTGACAAATTATATATTACAATACTTAATGAAGAATAAAAATGAAAATTTAATTAAACAGGTGCCCGTAATGAAGGTAAATAAATGCATACCAATGAATGCCCGAGGGGTTGTTTTTAAAATTTTTCATCATGAAAAATGTTAACAAATTCCCTGAAGAAAACGCGGGGCAGGTAGAATTGCATTAAGCGGCGTACCATATTTAATGACGGTGTGATGAAATTACCTCCTGGAAGCTAAATTTTGCGGTACATTTCTTAATGAGTTACAATACGATGCAAATACTCATTATTGCAGACAATTTAACGTATAGAACATATCTTTTTAAGTAGAGTTTAAAAGGGATGTCTTCCAGCCAATCTTTGGGTCGCGGAGTTTCATTTGAAGTGGTTAAGTAAACTTAAATGAATATATCAGTAGTAATCTCCGTAATACCATATTTTTTCTGAGAATTAACTTTTTTGTTAACACTATAAAGAGTATTAACTAAATAAGTTATGTCTAATTAACTAAACGCTAAAGCTAAACTTAGTACTAGTTAATGCCCCCTTAAAACTAGAATTACTAAAAGAATTAACTAACATCCCACTTAGCGACATGCCCGGTGAAAAAGTTCCAAAAATACTCGCAGCATTTTCACGCTGAACAACCAAGTGTTGTCTTATGTGGAGGTTTTTTATCTTAAAATATACATCTTGCTAAATATGTGAAAAGGAAATCAATTTCTAGGTTTTGGGTTTATTACGACCATCCTCTAGCCGCGTTTGAATGCGATGGCATTGACAGTCTTGCTATATTCTCGGTATTCTCATGTCAATTTATGCAAATGCCATACGCTCGATCGTCGAATAATAAAAAAGTTATAGTTTTTAACACGATCCCTCAAACACTCGCTTTTTATTTTCATTGTCGATAAAATATAAACTTTACCTAGCTCGAGCAGTGAAGGATAAAATTACGTATTTGAATAATTCAAATAAGTGAATATTTACCTGTCTCGTAAAGCATAAACCACCACTGCAGAGTTTCTAGGAGGAAAGTACTCTTCTCTTCATATTATTTACTTATTTACCACACTTTATGAACATCTAATCTTCTAAAATGACTTGGATCACTTCTCTCAATGAAGTACTTTTAATTTTAATAAGTCTCCTCATTTGTTTGTAACTCAATATGAACTTTATTACTGTTTTTGTTAATTACGGTTATGTTAAACTTATCCTTTTATTATCCGTAAGAATCTCAAAATGTTGTTTTAGAAATTACTAGACTATTAACATTAGCAAGAAAAAAACAAAATAAAAAGAATATATTGATTAACCAACTGAATTGGCACAAGTTATTGTAGAGAGATGCTCATTCATTTGATACGATTAGTCTCACAATTACACTCCATTGTTTCGTGGTTGGCTAGAATGGCGCGCTTATTAGTAATGTAGAACAAGCATAGCTCATTTATACCAAACTAATACCCCCGCGGCTTCGCCCGCATATTGCAAAGAACGCTGGGAAACCCGTAGGACAAAATATAGCCTATAACCGTCCAGAAAGTTCAATCTACATGCAGATAAAAGAATGTTTGAAATCGGAGAAGTTCCGGAGATTACGCAAAACATACAAAGTTATAAACATACAAAACTACACTCTCACAGACTATACCTCTTTATTATATTAGTATAGACTAACATAGCATTTACAATATACATGTATTATTCGATATTGAAATCTGCCCATTCTCAATTCAAATTACCGTTCGGTAAAGCATACATTGAAATAGCAATACACCCAAAGCTTACTCAGTTTCAATTTCTAAAGACGATCCAATTTGCCTTAGCCCCGAACTCGGTATTAAACAACAATGCCGCTATGTCACCAACGCAAACCAAACCTGAGCTAAGCCAAACATTGATTAGTGCTCACTTTAGTCCTGTATTGGCTAAATGCCACGCACTGGAATGTAGGTAATCTCATTGTTGAAGCGACTTAGTTGTTGGTATGGCTTATTTTAGGTATTATCACTTAAATTACTTCACATAAATATAAACAACAATGACATAAGTTATTGGTGATAAAATATCAAGATGTTATCGCATCGCAGTTATGGTATGTATGTATGTAAGCACTTTATTGTACACAATAACAGGTTAAGGAATATACATGTCACACAATAGATCAAAGTACAAAGGCGAACTTATCCCTATAAGGGATCTCTTCCAGCTAACCTTTGAGCAATTGAGAGGAAGGTAGGTAGAACGAGATAGGCAAACTTATACCGTGTACAAAAACAGAGAAAATAAAGCAAATCCTAATTAGTATTAATTCTAGACAAATAAAAACATGCCAATACATATATAAATATACAATATAAAATATAATACACACTAACATATGTTACATATATATCGCAAATATACAATAAATAAATAAATACTATATTCAACCAATTCACAAGTCATTGGAAAGCCACAACTTCTTCAAATTCATCTTAAGTGACGCAACAGACTGCGACTGTCTCAGCGACAAAGGCAACTCATTCCACAATTTAACAGCGCGCGCAGTAAAAGATCTGGAGTATGTTCGCGTCTTTCTAGACGGTACAGCAAGAGTAAGGTTAGTACTCGACCGCAAGCGGTGGCCACTGCCGTCTGCCATATAACTAAACCGCTCAGAAAGGTAAGGAGGGGAAGTAGGGCTAAACAGTGTATTGAAAAGTAATGACAGGATATGCACATCCCTGCGCCGGCGAATCGGTAACCATCGAAGCTTAGAGCGGAATTCAGAGATATGATCATACTTGCGTAGACCAAATACATATCTGATACATACATTTTGTAGACGCTCCAGCTTATCAAGTAGCTCCTCGTTGAGGTCCAGAAACGCAATATCGCCATAGTCCAGAAGAGGAAGCAAAAGAGATTGAGTAAGGGTCAACTTGGTACGAAGAGGAAGGAAATTCTGGAGACGTCTTAGGGAGTGAAGGGATCTAAAGATCCTCTGACTCACCTCAGCTATATGGGGTGACCAAGAAAGCGTCTGGTCCATGGTGATACCCAAATTCCTGACAGTAGAGGAAAGAGGAATAGAAATTCCATCAAAAATAATGTCAGGCACCACCACCTTTGAGAGCTTATCTACATAGTAAGGACTACCAATAACAATCGCTTGCGATTTCTTCGCATTAATTTGTAAACCATACTTACACGCCCAGCAGCGTATAGATTCTAGGTTTCGATTGACTTCCGAAATTAATGCGGAGACATCATCCACAGTAGCCGCTGCATAAATCTGTAGGTCATCTGCGTAAAGGTGATATGATGTAGTTAGGGATTCGGTGATACTATTTATAAAAACAGAGAATAATAATGGAGAAAGCACCCCGCCCTGTGGAACGCCAGCGGAGAGTTCGCACCACTCGGACATCTTGTCATCGAACGTAACGCGCTGGCGCCTGCCAAAGAGGTAGCTGCGAAACCAGGATAAGGGAGTTTCATAAATGTTAAGAGAGCGGAGAATACCTAGCAGAATATCAAAATCTACCGTATTAAAAGCACTGCTAAAATCAAGAAGAACAAGGACAGTGAGCTTTTTGGACTCGATATTGAGACGAATGTCATCGGTGACGTTAACTAAAGCGGTGACCGTGCTATGCGTGCTATGTATGCGTGCATGCGTGCTGGTGTGTTAAAAGATAAGATAATTATTTATTAACGTCACTTTCTTTCCTCTTTATAATATTAGTGTAGATACTGTCTACACTAATATTATATAGAGGAAAGATTGTTAGGTTGTATTGACTAGGCTCCGAAAATACTGGACCGATTTGAAAAAATATAATTACCAAAGATAATACCATTAATAAAAACCATTAGAAGCTGACATTATTCCTGATAAACATAGGCTACTTTTTACCTCTGGAAAATGCTTAATTCCTATGGAAGAACGGAAAACTAACCGTGCGATGCCGGGCCTGGCAGCTACTTAATACACAATTATTGTGTATTTGTAATATGTTTTATGTAATTATTCACTAATGTAATACTGACGATATACCGACAAGTAAAGAAATCTGTGTCAAGTCAGTGCTACTGATATTACACAGATCACGTCAAGTAACTACAGGATTGAGACCCTGTGACCAGAATCTGCGAGATTCAAAACACAAATAGATGACCTAGTGGCTATGTGAGCTTTAGGCTTCCGTATTTAAATCTGTTAAAACTGAATCAACATTAAAAACAAACTATTGATCGATCGCTTAACTCAGTCCTTGCTGCGCGGCCCGCGGGTGCAGAGCTGTAATTCGGTACGCGTAAATGCGGCTCACCCGGCCGGTCACCCGTCACGAAACTAAACCTCTACCTACGCTTAGTTACTACGCATCGCGCTGTCAAGATATATTTGTGTGTAAGCGTTGAGGTGAGCTCAAAAAAAGTTACAAGGGGAGCAGGGCTATGACAATAACCGAGCACAGGCGACGTGCGGGACGCAAAGTTCATGTCCGTACTTATGCTGTTCACACACAAAACGTCTCCGTTTCTCTGCTTGCTGCTACATTTTTATAGCATTGCGCTAGGTAAACATTTATTCGAATCTATCTAAATTTCTGCTCCAAAACTTGCCAAGAAAATCCAATGGGAGCAGCTGTGCTCGACTCCATTGCACAGCAAGTTACGATACCCATGGGTATTCCGGGACCATTTGGCGGCACGGCGAAGTTTGGCAAAACGGAGCTTCCGATTCGACATTATTAACATTCACCGATTTATTTTCTTAGAACCGGTAATCAACGGTTTTTTATTTGAGATAGGAGACATTTCTTCCAGTATTTTCTTTGAATACGATTGTAGTTTAGGAATTTTAATCGTTAAATCAGCTGAGTTTAAAACAATTACCAAATAAACACCTACTATCACGTAATGTTAGGTAGATATAAATGTCACTTTTATATAATTACAAATGAGTTATCCTAACGTGTGCTCGATCACCCCTCTTGTTTGAAAGGTATATTATTCTATGATAAGCGTAAGATTTATACTTACCATTTATGTACAATACCGTAGACATGTTGTCGATGAATAGAATAGAATTTAGCAAAGCTAGGCACACTTGAGTTGCAAATGTTTACGTATATCCGATATACCAAAGGTATCATACGGTGCTGATCTGAGCATTACCTTGTAATGAGCATTCTTCTACCCGGTTACAATATCTGTGGACCTGGCGTCGATGACGTCACTAAGTCGCTAAAGACGTCGCTCTGGTACGGTGCTACGGGCTTCACATTCCAGCGAGTTCCACAGATATTGTAACCGAGTTGTAGCTAATGTTACATTACAGGTAAAAGCTCCCATATACACAGGATCATTTTAGCGAGCGAGCAGCGTTCCAGCGAAACGATAGCAAATACGGATGTAGACTTTAAATTTATTAGTACTCCAAAAGAAAGAAGGCAATAAAATATGCCTCAAAGAATTATGAACCTATACAACCGTTTTAATATTTCTTGTTGGAGAGAGAAAACGCACGCCAGTGTCACAATCTGCAAGCGTCATAGTAAATGACAATCGTTTCATATGAAGTCGCGTTTTGAGGAAAACGGACAAAATATACCTCCTCTTAGAACTTTGGACACTTATAACTTTGTGATTATTTAACCTATTGTATTGCTTTTTCTCCATTTGACTCCATTTCTAATCCTTTTTCGTGAAAATATAGTACTTTTGATTACTTTATTCAGTGTCTACACCCCTCTTTGCTTCGACGTCTTTGGCCGACCCGAGCAATTTTATTATTGTTTCGCTTCCGCCGTTCCTCTCGATCACACCTCCCGCACAACATTTACTAGAGAGTCATTAAAGCGAATTATCATTCGTAGCGATGTAATGGCTCTATGCTTGGCTCTGTTCGTTGGTCAGTTAGATACATTTAAAAATGGCGACTGCTCAATGTTCTTTTACATGTGAAAGCCAAGTCTATTAGCATTAGCACCTTCACATTTTTTTCTTTTTTTATACATCGACGGTGGCAAACATGTGTACTGGTAATGCCTGGTGGTAAGCGGACACCGCATGTAACTCCATAGTAGTAACATGGGCGTTGCCGACCCTTGATATGTTTGAGGATTCGCCATGTTGACAGCTGAAGGAACAAGTTCCCTCGCTCTCAACACAACGCATCCTCGGGAGCTCTGGCGACCTTGCTCACCTCCAGGAACACAACATTACTACAGAGCAAGTAGTAGTGTTATTATGGCTGTGGTATACTGCAAGCCGGAGGTACTTCTCCAGTCGGGCTGCTCCAAATTCGAGCGGGATGACATTTCGCTGTGCCCTACCTCACCAAAAAAAACATCACATCACATCACATTCAGAATGATGGAGGCAGGACACGAAAGCTATCCTAGGAATTACATGTTCTGTAATTTAAGTTGAATGGAAAACCGGCCCTGTTTTCATAGTTGGAGTGGAACTACGTGAATGTATAACAAGAAAAATTAAATGATTAATGTGAAACTAATGAATTTATGGAAACATTCTTAGTGACCGACAGCAAATCAACTAGGTATTCATGTTCTTCTTTTAATTCTTCTTCTTCTTTAAATTAATTAAGTTGTCCTAAAAAACTAACAATTTTTTTTTTTTAATTTGATATGAATCACTACGCTCCATCATGAAACAATTACCTATTCCTATCAACTGGTTTTCAAACTTTATTAATTAAAGTTTCAATTGTTTTAACCTTCAATAATTTCAATATTGTATCGGGGTAAATAAAGTTACGAATTTGAATCAATAAGTCTACCTCCGTACAAGTTGACCTTTTATCTTGATTATAATGACACATTAGTAAAATGATTCCAAAAAATACTCGTGACACCACTCGGTTAAAATCTACTCGCAATGCACGTGGCACTCCAGATAAATAATCATCATACTTATGATATCTACCACAAAATGCATATGCATATAATGTATGCTTCAGCATAGGGTTCAGAATAATATCTGTCTACCACTTTCACTTTTTATCTCATCTCAGGGACATGATGGCGCGTGATTCAGGATCTCGGAATAATTTTATAAGCAGGTCGATCACGTAACGCATTGTACGTCAGATAGTTTTAAATTTCACTTTTTGTAACCCTACCAGAGGCGTAATCACGCCTACGTTTTGAACGCGCGTTAGGTAGATCCGACTGTAATTGACATTTAGATCTACTTAACGTACATGTACAATACGTTACGCGATAGACCTGCAGATTCGGCGAATACAATTGTGCGGGATGATTACAACTAATTGACAAATCAAACCATTATCATCCTCCTACCGTTATTCCCGTGTAGTGCCCCTAATGGAACCTGGGGTCCGCTTTGACACCTAATCCTAAGATTTGGCATAGGCACTAGTTTTACGAAAGCGACTGCCACCTGACCTTCCAACCCAGAGGGAAAACTAGACCTTATTGGGATTGGACCGGTTTCCTTACGATGTTTTCCTTCACCGAAAAGCTAACGGTAAATATTCCGTACATAAGTTCCGAAAAACACATTGGTATGAGCCGGGATTCGAACCCACGACCGCCGCTTGACAGCCGCATGCCTGAACCACTAGGCTACCGTAGCTCCTATATGGTTTGATAATTGACAAATCAAACCATATGTCAATATACTTTATTTACATTAGCACGGTCCCTTTCTTCCGATCTGAAAGGGGAATGGGAAAATGAAACTTGAGTTGTCCTAATATAAATGGTCGAACCGTGTGTGAATCTTTGACCAGAGGATCGATTTTTGGATCTCACCAAGTGACTAATTCTGACCGATGTGAGTGATTTCCGAAAGTTTGTATTTTTGAAACTCATCGGTGACTTACATTTGTCATACCTATGATATCGATTTACGAGTACCCCTACCCACTCGTAATTGAAATCACCATGCGATTGTTTTTGACAGTTGACGTATGTGACATCTGCCAAGATTTTTTCTAAACTTTAATTTTCGGTTACATGAAACTGACAAATACGCTACGTTTTACGTTTAAATCTGTTTTAAGTTATAGTATGAGAAAATAAAAAACCGATATCAAGGATAACATCTGCGTCAAAAGGAACGTAATGGGAAGATTGTATCTTACTGACATTGTAAAATTTCTGTATGTTGGTAAACAGCGTGTGATTTACAAAAATACGGCTTTTGGAAAAGGTGACATAAAAGTCATCGGTGATCATTTTAGTCACCGGTGACTTTGATATCACCAGTGAGATTCAAAAATCGCACTCCAGAGGTAAGGCGGGGGGAACCGACCCTTTGGAATAATGGCGCGCGCGGAGTGGATTGAGTTGATCGTTCGATTGCCCTAAAATTGCTGTTTGTATTTGATAAATGTTAATGTGGCTGGTATTGTTGGTAGGAATTAATTTGTTTTTTTTTAACAGTTTGTATTTTTCTCGCATATCACGTTAGAGAGAACGTAATCATTTATTGCGTCGCATATAATTCAAAGAACGTAATCATTTAAATTGCTTCAGGTTGGGCTGGTTGGGGCGAATGGGGCCCGTGCAGCAAAACCTGTGGAGGTGGCATGCAGGTGCGGAGGAGGTACTGCTCTCGGTCGTCGTGTGAGGGCTTCGGGGAGCAGGGGCGGGGATGCAACTCGTTCGATTGCGAGGGTGAGTGTTGAAGGAGATGCATTGGAGGGCTTTTCAGTTTTGTGCACATGGTCACATCACAGCCTTGGATGTCAGTACCATGTGTGCTAATTGACCTTTCGTTCGGATTTTGTCATAATACGTACATCATCGCTTTATAATTGCATCCACGGAATCACTACCTTTAAAAGGGTGCACAAAAAAGAGCATCCATGGACCTAATATTATGGTCGGAATGAGGAAATTAGGCTGTTTAAAATGATAAGCAAATTGCAATGGTAAGTTTTTCAACTGTTCATGGATATATTTTTCGTTAAGACTGTCAGATACACTAGAATAAATAATGATAAAAAAACAAGTTGAAATCACCGGTAGGTAACTTTTTTGACTACCTATATTACATTTTTAGCCCAAGCACTTTATTTTCATTAGTACGGAAAAAAATGGAAATTTGGAAATAATTCATAACAACAGCTTTTTTGTGTGTAACTGATATATAATCATTTTAGTAATTACGTAGACTCAAAATCCATCAAAATATTAGTCATCAAAAAAATCGATATTTAACCAATTCCTGAAAAAAGAGGAAAAATAATAATAGATATTTTAATTTTTGTTTCGGTAAATTTACAGGAGCTCTTCAAAAATACGTAGTAAATAAATAATACAAAAAACATATCATCTGTCATTTATTTTTATATATTTACTTCCCGATGGAAATTTTGGTGGATTCTTGGAATAACATTTGAAAATTAAACACCAAAAAAACGCTGTTATAAATTAATGTTTGAAAAAAACCGTAATTTTCCTGGGGTATCTATAAAAATGTATATACGGATGTAGTGAGTGAAACGCACAATGTTTATGGTGTGAGAGATATGTATCCAAAGCCATGGCTGTTGGCTCCTTTGAAGAAGGTGTCGGGGTTCAAGAAAAACAAAGCTCATGGCCCGATGTTGTTGGCGTAGAAAAATATTGATTCTGGTTACAATAAAGTCTAACTATATGTTAATTCAAAAACCATTAATTCCATTTTAAATTGTAAGTACATATGTATTTCTACTAAGTATTTACATTGTTTATTCAGCTAGCTAGTTGATGAGGATCTTAAGTAAATGTTATCGCAGTAGTCTGCGAATGGCGTTCTCCCTGTTTTGAATTGGAGAACATCGTAGACACAAACACTGAGACCACTTTAAGTGATTCAGTCAGCAATAACTTGTTTATTTTGTTTGTATGAGGAGCTACGATCTTCTTACTTTAAGGAGCTTTAAATCATAATGAAACTTATGTTGCGGTGCACCTTTAATTCTAAAGTTGTTCGGACTAAATACCCCTTCAGCTGTGTTCATCACTCTGTGGGCTTCATATTTTTTCCTGCAGGTCGGTGGAGCGGCCCTCGGAGGGGCGCAATGGCTTTGCTTACTTTCTTAGAAATAAAACCGGCATTCGTATATCGATCTCGCTTTAATCCATTGAAACGTATAGCCAATTCAGTGAGACAGCTAGGAAGCGAAAACTTCAATGGCCAATGGAGGAAAAAATCAATTTAGTCGTTAGTCTAAAATAGTCAGTGGCACGATTGACACGGTCGGTGTTCGCGAGTGAAAATTAGTGGGTTTAGTGCTGAATTGTAGTGCCAGAAGGACAGTTTTTGTAGACATGTAAGTAATCTTTAGAATTACATAGAAACAAGTGTTATTTGACGGGTTAACAGTAATAAAACCGTGACTAACATGACATACCTACTCATGGTCAAAATTTGGCAACACGTTTTTTAGCGCTTTTCTAATAATTTAATATTACTATTAGCTATTAAAATTACCGTTAGTTATCATACATTTGTTTAAAATGAACTTAACCCTTCAAGTGGCAGTCGCCGGCTAGCCGGCGGTTGTCATTATCTGTCTAGTGGCGCGGCCATTTTTGGCGAACTACCGTCAAGTGGCAGGGGCCATATGGGTGGTCATCGCGAAATCGGTGCACGTTAGAAAAATTACCATTATTCAAAAAACATTATGAGTGGTTTATTATAAGCTTATATCCTTGGATTCAGCATAAAATAGCCTATAACCTTTATATAATAACGGAGCCGTTCCATGTATGTGAATTTGGCTAGCTTTGATCAATTTTTGGATATCCAAATTTTTCCAATTTCTTGTATAAATTAACTATAACTATGGAATAAAACAGTTAATTGTAGAAACTACAAGTTTATCTACAAGTATATATATTTATTTACACGTTAATATAGTTTTATTGTCTCTCGCCTTAGAATATTTTTACACTACGAGGTTTTCAAAAACTTACACACGCGCGGTCAAAAATTTCTCTGAGGAATTTCTAATGAAATGTCTATGAAAGCGTTGTCGCGATCGTTATTATACGCCATCCTTATCTATTCACGAACGCGTCTTGCAAGAAAGAACAAGACAGGTGTAAATTTAGCAGCTCATTTTGCGGAATAAATACGAAACTATGCTATCGCCGGCTCGCCGGCGCTTGCCACTAGACTGTTTTTTGACATCGCCGGCTCCCCGGCGACTGCCACCTAAGGGATTATTAGCAATATGGCGGCTGCCAATGGAAGGGTTAAATGGATTATCAATGGCCCGAAAGTAAATAAATCGATTGAAGTTGGTAACGATCACAACAAACCCCTCAGAGGGGGACCTAACCGACCGGGAATTTCCCTCCGAGGGATGCCCACATGATACCTCGTGACGTCACTACGATCCGCACTCTATACTAATAATGACCTTGATTTATACCGTTTTCAAATCATGTTTTGATGTGATTTTTGTTTAACTGATGGTTATATTATAGTTTTAACTAAAAGTATACTTAATGTGAATTTTAAGAAACCTTATTTGTTTGGTTCAAAACATATAGTTGCTGTGATAATTGCACTCGTTAGGAAGAGGTTATTTTGTATGAAAGTAGACATACTTTTTTCATTTTACTCTCAGATAAAACCTGCTGCACTTACAATAAAAAAAGCTACGGTTACACCTAGTTGATGACCCATATTTATTGTTCAGGCATGAATTTGATTACATACAGTATAAAACACTTCAGATATAAGCATGTAAATCGAAGCCTACACGAGCAACTTCTGAGTGTAGGCATTATTTTGGTAGATTATTTCAAATGGTCTAGTGTAAAAAAAATACTCACGAGCCTGCCATTTTATGTTTTTCGAATAAGTATAACACAAATTTCTTCAAATGAAGCTCATTTAACACCCCAAAAAACTAATTGATTATATTTAAAATAACCAAAATACGTCGTAAACTTCGGTGAGGTGGTGACGAGGTCAGGTAGATAGCCTTAATACGACTTTAATGTAACGATGATATATCGTTGCAGTTAGATAATTTAATAAATATTGAGTTTCATCCAAAATCCTGACTGCGATTATGTAAAAAACAAAAGAAAATTTAATTTTACCAAATCACTTCACTCCACAAACCTTGTTAGTGGAGCGCCCCTCAGAGGGTGCCACAGACGTGGGTAAGCGGCCATGTTTTTTCGCCACAGCTGAAGGGATACATTGCAATTTCATTATCAAACATTATTATTTTGTTTCGTCAATCACAGTCATCAACTTTAAGAGAGATTGATCAATGTGACTGTAGGAGTTTGATTCCTGCTTTGCTTTCTTAAAAAATAATTAAATAATTGTATTCTTTTTGCGTTTTAGTTCACACGAATGATAGGAAAATATTGTAATACTTTATAAAAGATTATGTTATTATTAATTCAATTATATATTTTTTAGTAGCGGGAATTGAACAGCGTGATTAGGTATACAAATTCTTTTTCTATAACGCATGTGAACGATGGGACCGCAAGATCACGTTTAGAGGTAACAAAATCAATGTCTAGACTGTAATGACCTAGATTGTATAAGTAAATAAAGAAATCCCACTATTTACCCCATTTTACATAGCTTTGGATACATTTTTTTTTTTTTTTTTTTTTTTTTTTTTTTTAAGGGACAATTTTACACAAATCGACTTAGTCCCAAACTAAGCAAAGCTTGTACTATGGGTACTAGACGACGATAAACATACTTATATAGATAAATAAATACTTAAATACATAGAAAACATCCATGACTCAGGTACAAATATTCGTGCTCATAACACAAATGAATGCCCTTACCGGGATTCGAACCCAGGACCTCTTGCTTCGTAGGCAGGGTCACTACCAACTAGGCTAAAGCGGTCGTCATAATAACATGTTAACCAATAACAAAGGAATTAATAGGCAAAGGTTAATAAATATAATGTAAATGAATAAATAAAAGTCTTAGTTACCACCCAAAAGAATATAACGAGTATATACCTAAGGCATATAGGCCAGGCTAAGAAATCGTGTATATCCGAGTGTCTGACCGTAGAGAGAGCATACGTCAAGCTCCGCCCGCCGGGCGCTGATTGGTCGTTATTATTCCATACTAATTTTTGATTAAGAACTTTATTACGTAATTTCGGCTTATCATTCTGGTTAATCAAAGCGACCATTTTGCAACCTGTTACAGTAGAATCTAGATTTATATGTCGTTAGGTAGGTCATAAAAAGCTCCAACTGTTAGGGAGACTTTATATCAGTATTATTAACGTTTTATATTATAAAAAGCGAGAAAACCTAGTAAAAAAGGATTTGAAAATAAATATTACCATTTTCCACTTGCTGTAACTTTCCTGAAAATCACCTTACGAGGTTTATTATTGTTTGTAAACATATGTTAGAGTCACGATATCGTAGGTAAACAAAGATTAGTGCATTAGAAGTAACCTTGTTTAAAATATTTTGTGATAACGAAAAATTATAGTTAAAATAGGCGTGGCATTACGTAATAGCCAATCAATTATATAAGATTTGGTTCAATAATAAAATTAGAAGCTGAAAATATGCTCGAGGATATCGTGACGAGTTGTAAACCTAATTTTGGTATAAGAACGAGTCAGATCTCAGTTCAAATTGTGTTCGCTCGGCTCAAGTCTCGAAATCTACTAGTAATCAGCAGTCTTCAGTATCCAGTTCCAGTATCCAGTTCCAGTTCAGTTTTAGTTCTCCAGTTCGTTTTAAAATCCAGTTTTGTGCAGTATTTTTTTAATTTGTTCTTAGAGTCAGTTTTTTTTCAAGTTTAACTTCAGTGTCAGTCCGCCTACACAAAAAACAGTCGGTTTCGCCGTAAGGGTCCTTCAATCCGGATCACTAATGAATAGGTCGTCAAAAAGTTGATTATTTCTCGACGTTAGTCCGTCACCGTCAGGAGCGCGGAAGTACGGGACGTCGAAGGGCTACATCGGGGCCCTGTTCGGCGGTTGCAGGCGCGAGTAGCGATGGAAAACAGATCCGGAAGGCGCCCGAGGCGAGGGCGCGTGCAGGTGCAGCCCACTGGCAGCGCCCAAACATCAGCACCTCTCACGGAGGTCGAACTTAAGAGCGGCGACAGCACTGAAGTCAACGTTAGCAACACCTCCTCCGGGTCCATTCACTTCTACGGGGCCCACTGTCGGGCCTCGCCACAAGAGCGAGCACCACGAAGGGACCTGGAGGAGGGCACGGTGGAGAAATTGCAGCGGGAAATTGAGAAGATAGCGCAAGAAAGAGAAGACATGGAAAAAACAGTGGAAAAAATGAAAGAAAATTGGAGGAAAAGGTTACAAGAATTACGAAGAAAAATTAATGAAGAAGAGAGATCTATAGACCCGCGGGGTCCAAAGCCAAAAGAAATACCAAGGGTCCCATTCCGGGGACCAGTTCCAAAATATGCAGCAGCAGTCAGCAACAAAGAAAACTCCCGCGCCATGAAGGCACCTACAAACAGCAACTCCGCCGTGTTCACAAACGCCTGGACGTACCACGTCGAAGCAAAAGACGTCACCACAGCAGCATCAAAGAAAACCACGAGCCAGTCATGGGCGGAATGGCGTAAGAAACGTCTCCAACACCCGCCACCAAGCAACAAAGTTTATATCGCTCGACCTCCTACTGCACTCGTCGAAGCAGCATGCGAGAAAGCCAAACAGAAGAAAAAGGAAAAAATGAGTCTGAAAATTTCAGTCCCTATTAGAAGGGTAGATGAAGATAAAGAAAATATCTATATAAAAACCATACCACCGGAAACGGAAGCACCAGAACCATATAAACCCGGAGAGTGGTGGCTATAAGCCAATTCACCTACATCAAGATTAATAGTGCTAACTTCAAGTGAAAGTGATACAGTGAACAATAACGTAAAGCGATAAATAACATTGCAACAATTATAGCATGAGACTTTGTCTCATACTAAAGGGGGGGTATTGTGAACGATGGGACCGCAAGATCACGTTTAGAGGTAACAAAATCAATGTCTAGACTGTAATGACCTAGATTGTATAAGTAAATAAAGAAATCCCACTATTTACCCCATTTTACATAGCTTTGGATACATAATAACATGTTAACCAATAACAAAGAAATTAATAGGCAAAGGTTAATAAATATAATGTAAATGAATAAATAAAAGTCTTAGTTACCACCCAAAAGAATATAACGAGTATATACCTAAGGCATATAGGCCAAAACATGTTTTAAAGATCACATTTTGAGACTGTATTAAGAAAGCATTACCGTAATGAAAGCCACTAAGAAATCGTGTATATCCGAGTGTCTGACCGTAGAGAGAGCATACGTCAAGCTCCGCCCGCCGGGCGCTGATTGGTCGTTATTATTCCATACTAATTTTTGATTCAGAACTTTATGACGTAATTTCGGCTTATCATTCTGGTTAATCAAAGCGACCATTTTGCAACCTGTTACAGTAGAATCTAGATTTATATGTCGTTAGGTAGGTCATAAAAAGCTCCAACTGTTAGGGAGACTTTATATCAGTATTATTAACGTTTTATATTATAAAAAGCGAGAAAACCTAGTAAAAAAGGATTTGAAAATAAATATTACCATTTTCCACTTGCTGTAACTTTCCTGAAAATCACCTTACGAGGTTTATTATTGTTTGTAAACATATGTTAGAGTCACGATATCGTAGGTAAACAAAGATTAGTGCATTAGAAGTAACCTTGTTTAAAATATTTTGTGATAACGAAAAATTATAGTTAAAATAGGCGTGGCATTACGTAATAGCCAATCGATTATGTAAGATTTGGGTCAATAATAAAATTAGAAGCTGAAAATATGCTCGAGGATATCGTGACGAGTTGTAAACCTAATTTTGGTATAAGAACGAGTCAGATCTCAGTTCAAATTGTGTTCAGTCGGCTCTCTGGAGAAAGCAACAACTAAGTAATCAGCAATCAGTAGGAAAGTGATAGGGCAAGCAGGGACTTGTAAACAAGTCACATAGGGCAGTGGTAGGGAAAGTTTAATTAATAAGTCAATCAATAATATACATTCATTTTATTATCAGAGTTCTTGTTTTCTTTTCTTCTACCCTTGGCTAGGGAGTCTTGGCCTTCGGGCTATCGAAGGCCGTTGCAGGGTCGCCCCATATATACGCACGGTCTGTTAGGTGTCTGGCGAGTGGCGTACGCCTGAAGCCTCTAGGCGTACGAACCCACTCAGCCGACGCGATAAAGTCACCCGTCGCCCCGCGACAAGGGTCGCCCCTCTGCGACAAGAGTCGCTCGCGACGCGACGTAAGGCGACGCGTCGGCCACACTAGCCTTCCGACCTATGTTCAAGGGTAGGTTCTGTTAAAAAAGATATCCCTGTGTCGTAAATTAGCCGAATCAAAATTACCAAAACCGTAAAATATCGGAATAACCCAAATAACGGTTTGCATAACATGTAATTTAGTAGATGCGTGTTTCAGAATGCTCATTAATTAATCGTGGCCCATTCACTGGTAATTATTTAGTTAAAATTAGAACATTAGTCGGCAATCGTTCGAAATGATTTAGTATGATAGAACGCAGCGTAGATTTATGACTATTTTAGTAATTTTAAAATCAAGACAAGAACGTGAATTATATTTTAAATAGGAAATATTTAGAAACGTATTTCATTTTAAATTTCTTTCAATTTTACTTTTCTCTCATGTACCGATTTAAAGTATCACTCACAATCATAGCAACCTTTTGTCTATGGTATTATCTAATTGGCTGTATGACCAAGTCACGTGGTTTTTGAAGTGAAAACTTCTTTAGCGGCGCTGTGCACTTTTTGGGATGGGGACCAATTGTTAAATTCGCGGCAGGTCACGTGACGTAAGGTAAGATCTCACCTTAGGTACGCATGATGCGTAGACAGGCTAAACTGAACCTTATTTGTAGTGCGCTAGGTCAAAACATCCTTTGAACTATTTCGTGTGCAAACATTAACATTGATATGTTCGTTAAAATACATACAGAATGGATTGCATTGCATGTAAGACTCCTTTAACTAGTGATATTGAGCTGTTAAGGTGTGTCTGAGTTTTCACTTCTGCCGGCACTCCCGGAGTGCAACCCGGTCTTTTTTTGTTCATATTTAGTTACTTACCTAAACCTTACAAGTAGGAGTTGTAATTGCCTTAATACTTAGTATATTTATGATAAATTGATAAATAACATGTGGATCTATAATAACTTAATAACACGCCCAGCCACCAAAACGAGAAGTCCAAAACCATATACCTTTGTATGTGTTATGGTGCCCGGGTGCCTCGCAAACTTTTAATGAATCGTACCTACTTTATGGTTAGTATTTTTAAATGAATACTTAGCGTCACTAGCTATGCTCCTGCACATCCATGCGTTCCTAGTTAAGGAGCGACCACACCGGTGCGTTACGCTGCGTATACGCGTTGACGTGTCTTATGCGTCACGTATTCTTCATACATTTTGTTGCGTTTACGGTGCGTTAGCGTATTTTGAGCAGCGGTGTGGTCGCTCCATTACACAGTAGGATACTTTCTTTACTCAATCTTATATTATTTTGTTACAAGTCTCATATCTAAAAATATACGTGCAAGATATGCGCTCCTAGTACAATGACCCAACCTAGTCGAAATTCTGATTCGCTTTTTTTTACACACTCATTACCTCACTCTCTCACAACATACACTTACGCGATGCATATACACAAAACTAGGTACTTCTAATATTTACGTCAATCTGTTCCTGAAGGCGTAGCACGGTTGCCATTTTCTCACTTATCGTTGTGGATAACACATCTGTCACTCTCGCACTCGCATATTTGGTAGAACGTGACGGACGTCTTATCCACAGCGATAAGTGATAAAATGGCAACCGTGCTACGCCTTCTGGTTATACTGTGCAAGTACCTTGTGTGGCCACTGTCCAACGCGCTATAAAAATCAACTAAAGGCCTCCACCCACCGGACGCGTGCGTGCGCGGCGCGTGACGTGCGCGGCGCGCGTCGGGCGCGGTTGAATCGATATATTCACACCGCAAGCGGGCGGCGTATAGCAACGCGGGGGTACGCGGCTGCGATGCGTGTGTCGCGCGTGTGCTGCGCGTGTGCTGCGCGTGTGCCCTGCGCGTCATATCTCTCTCACTACCAACACATTTAATATGTAACTCACTATCTCTATCACGCTTGGCGACGCGTTAGCAACGCGGGCCCGTGCTGCTGAGTGTGATAAAGATAGCGAGATACATATTAAATGTGTTGGTAGTGAGAGAGATATGACGCGCGGACCCGCGCGGGCCCGCGCGGCACACGCACTGCACACGCGCGGCACACGCGCTGCACACGCGCGGCACACGCGCTGCACACGCGCGGCAGACGCGCGGCACACGCGTCGCTGACTTTTTGTTTTTATGTTATCTGATGTTAGTCTTTGTGATGATTATGCTATGTACGTTTATGCTTTTTAATTTTATGCCATAACATGATTAGTCTTAACGCTAATTCGGCTTTAAAAAAATGCGTTATTCTATTATTCCAAATGATTTTATGCGATCCAACCGTCGGATTTTTCAAGCGCGACGCGCGACGATATAAAAGAACCTGTAACGTTGCTTAAGATAGCTGATTTTTTTTTTGCGTCAAACATTTTCCTCATATTGGATATGGTGATGACGAATGGTCATAATGGTGACGGTTTGTCAACAGGCACAATCAACCCGTTAGCGCCGGGCGCCCGCCGCATCTTCCATCCAGCACAGGCCCGATGGGGTGCCGTCGCTGACCGTCCGCATGCTTTCAGTCTGCGTCCCAACTCCTACATCTGGATAGCCTCTTCAGAGCTCTTCCCCAATGGGAGGATGTTCCCTAGAGAGTTCACGCTGTTCGTGTCGCTGAGGCTGCGTCCAGAGGTAAGATAAATAAAGATGTTGACTTTTGTTTCGAGATAAATTTAACTGTTCGGTATATTTATTACCATCGTCGTCATGGACATGAAACTATTACTTAAGTAGTGTTTATGTTACTCAGAAGGCCATTATGAGAGCGACAGCTATGACCGCATATTGAAAAGCACTACTACTAATTTTAATGCATCACACCTTAGGGCCTGTTTACACATTGATTAGTGCTTAGTGCGACCCCAAACAAAAGCTACTCGCCAAGAATTAGAACACGCTTCTATTCCATGAACCCGCATTAAATACCAGTCAAAGGAGTCATGCCCAGGTTAACGTAGGATTATAATAATACCTTATATTATTATAAAAAAGGCCGATCAATAATCATGCTTTTATAACCGTACTCTCAAGCAGAGAATCTAACTTCATCACGCAATAAAGATTACAATATTTTGCGTGGTACATTAAATAAAAATTACAATTAAACTAAAACTACTAATTAATTTTACGTTTTGATTAAACAATAAAGAACAACAACAAAAACTGACGAACTGTTTTCATGTCTCGACTAAACCGACAACAAATAACTGTTACAGTAATCAAACCACTGTTTCTTCCAGAGCTTTTTCTTTTTAGAATTTATTTACCTTCCTTTAAGATTGTCTTAACTAAGTCTTTTGTTCATGTTGAAACCCTCTTGATTGGCGGAACGTAAAATGATATTTGCAATTACTCGATCTACTTTTCCACTTTGCTTCCTTGGTAAATATACCTATTAAATTTCCTTGGAAAATTTGCTTTGCAAAAGTTTGTTATAAATTTTTGTATTTAGTAGTTTACCAATGAATCTTTTAATTTAGGTTTTCAAAATATATCTTAGGCTTATTGATATAAAAGCTGGATTTATTCATCTTCCTAACCTATTATATAGGTAAACGTTACTGTTTGTATATTTTTCACAATACGTTGATGATTAATATAGCTCTTTTTGTCACACTTATTGAGATGTTGTATACCACCGTCTCACTCGGTAGTGGTATACAATGCCGTACCAATTACCGCTTAAACGGATCACCACCATTTTTTATAAATTACACTGTGTATTTCTATGCGTGTTTACCTGTCGATGCACCCATACTACTTATGGTCTTTCTCTATAACAAGATCAGACATAAACACAAGTTGCTTATATCAGGAAAGGTCCTTATATTCAATTATAGAGCCGGGACAGGCGTCACATAAATAGGACGGTTCCTATTCGTTTGTTGATTCGCTGAATGAGCACTCGCTGAGCCGAGCTCACCATCGTACATTTGATGCGACACTATTCAGTTCACGAGATACGAGTAGGTATGCTGCTCGTTTATAGTGTGTATATATCACAGCAATATTTTTTATGATTTTATAATTTAAAACTATTAGGGTGGTGCACGGACCAGGGGATCGATTTTTGAATCTCACCAAGTGACTAATTATCACCGATGTGAAAAAGAAAAGTTCGTATTTTTGAAACTTATCGGTGACTTACATTTGTCATACCTATGATATCGATTTACGAGTGCCCCTACCCACTCGTAATTGAAATCACATGTGATTGTTTCTGACAGTTGACGTATGTGACATCTGCCAAGAATTTTTCAAAAGTTTAATTTTCGGTTACATGACACTGACACATACGCTACGTTTTACGTTTTAATCTCTTTTAGGTTATAGTATGAGAAAATAAAAACCGGTATGAAGGACAACATCTGCGTAAAAAGGAACGTAACGGGAAGATTGTCTCTGACTGACATTGTAAAATTTCTGCATGTTGGTAAACAGCGTGTGATTTACAAAAATACGGCTTTTGGAAAAGGTGACATAAAAGTCATCGGTGATAGTTTTAGTCACCGGTGACTTTGATATCACCAGTGAGATTCAAAAATCGCACTCCAGTACTACGTGTAAAAGATTTGCTAAATCGATGTCTTAGGTGCGAAAATGTGTTTCCATATAATTAACACCTCGTAAGATTGATAGCATCAACAACACATTTTGCAGACCTTAAAATAGGAAGAAAATGATACAGAGTTGAGAGTTGTCTCCAAAAAAGGAGCCCACTCAGCTTGTGTTAGGGCACAGAGTGCACTGACGCTGGTTTTCAGTGGATCCATTTAAACAATTAAATATAAATATATATAGCATTTTTTTTTGTAACATGTTCTCTCTTGCAATAAAGAGTATTTATTATTTTTTATTATTATATATATAGATAACATAGCTTCGCACAACATCTTTGGTGGATATTCACTTTAAATGTTGCCTGTGAAATAAATACAAACAATCATACACAATAGTCATAATCGAATACGCCAAGAGATCAAAGATGGGACTTTTCAAAATCGATATTAACTATTAGGCTCTCATTGCATTCGTAGTAATTTTAACCTTTACCCACCGCGTTTTACCTTTTAAAACCGAAAGCCATTCTGTGAGTTTTGAACCGCTCGTTTCTGTAGGGTTTAAACTGCAGAATTTGGGTAGCAGACATTGCGCAGAGAAAAAATTGAGTAGTCAAACAAAAATAATGTTACAGTAATTATTCCATTGAGCAGATGCTAAGTATTCGGTTGCATACTATACTCGTATCCGACACAAAATTATAATTTCCGGGCTAAGTGAACATTTTAAAAATTATTGTCCGCAGGCGGGATTTGAGCCTGCGTCCTCCCGAACAATACCGACACATATCGCGTTGCAGATACCGTGGCGCTCGCTCCTTTTTTTAGCTAATATAGCAAGACTTTGCAGACTATTTTTATGTCCCTAGTAACACTTGACCTTGTTGACAGAGCGGAGGCTACGGGCAGGGCACACTTTTCTCGCTGCGCTCGCGCCGCCGCACCGGCTCGTTCCTGTCACTGGAGCTGGCCGGCCGGGGCGCAGCGCGGCTAGTCCACGCTGGGGCTGGCGCCTCCCGTGCCATATATCTAGCTGTGCCGCTTTATGACTTCCGCTGGCACCATATTGCGATCAGGTGAGAAGTATTGGATGCTGATCTCTCTACACTGAGACACGAGTAAGACGTATGGTCATTTCTATGCCAGCACACATTGGATCCTTTCTGTTGCTTGAGCTAGTCGGCTGGGGCGCGACACGGCTAGTCCTCGCTGGGGCAGGCGCCTCTCGCGCCATAAACTTGGCTGTGCATATTGCGATCAGGTGAGAAACTTAGCGTGCTGTTCTGTCTACACTTGACTTAGCCTTGGACAAAACTACTTAAGACGAATTGTCTTCTCTATGTACGAGGGCCGTTCAATAAGTTTTGAGAATCAGCATGATTTGGTCTCACGATGATAATTTGTGATTGTAACAATAATACACTAAAAACTTTAAAAAAAGATTTCATTCATTCATTTGCTTCTTTTTAATAGCTAAATAAATATGATAGAATGGAATATATTCTGACGTCAGTAAAATGGGAGGATATTTTGTTACATGTTTGGGGCGGTGTTGGCAAAATTCTGATGCGGTAATAATAAAAAAATATAAAGTTTATTTATTTTGATGGCACAAAATTTTAAAATTAAACTCGTGTCATCTTTTTTTTAAGCACACCTCACGTTACCAGGTAGGTTTTTCTGGCCTAAATATATATATTTAACAGAGTGAACCTTAAGTGAGGCAGTCTAAAAAACCAAAGAAAAAAAAACTTTTTTTCTTGGCCGAGCTTGCCGATTACCAGTGGTGCTGTTTGGGGATTGTTGATTCAGGCTTGTGAATTCTATAAAACTAGTTACCTACAGTGTAATCTAGACCAACTCTTTTACTATTACTTCTTATTCTAATATATTGAAAACTCCTCCATAAAATCGGTGTAATTGCGTCGATGTAAATACTAGTCCTTATTTCGTCTATCCAAAGTTTTTTTTCTATATGAAGCAAAATTAAAACATTTTTTACAGTACAAATGGTGCTACTTTCCCGCACTAGTGCGGAAAAGAGCACTTTTCGTGCATATGTCGAAACTTTAAAGAGCCATATGTACTGTAAAACGTTGTACGACACACGTGCGAATAGGTAATTCACAACTCGTGTCGATTTAAAACACTCCCTTCGGTCGTGTTTTAATTTATCACCACTCGTTGCGAATTTCCTATTTTCAGCACTTGTATCGTAAATAACTATAATATATTATTTAGGTAAGTAAACTAATAAAGAGTGTATTTAATAATTAAAAATGATATATAACGGATAACAATACAATACAATACAATACAAATATTCTTTATCGCTCACCAGACATAGTAAAAAATAAAAAAAGAGGGAAGTTAAACATAAACAATGGTAGACAACAGGCGGTCTTATCGCTAAAAAGCGATCTCTTCCAGACAACCTTTGGGTTTGGTGGGTGGTGGTGGATAACTTCTGTTTTTTATGCCGGTTCTCAAAACTTATTGAACTCGTATGCTAGCAAAAATAGGATCCTTTCTGTTGCTTGAGCTAGTCGGCCGGGCTGCGGCGCGGCTAGCCCGCGCTGCGCCTGGCGCTTCCCACGCCATATACTTGGCTGTGCCGCTCTATGACTTCCGCTGGCACCATATTACGATGAGGAAAGAGGCAAAGTATGTTGCGTTTTCCTTCCTAACTCTAGTTTAATGCCACCTGCATTGCATCATTTACAAAGCGGGGTCACTTCATCTCTTTCACTGGTACCATCCTGCAGTCAGAGAAAAGTTCCTCCCCACCTCACAGACCGTTTCTCTTTATAATTTAAGTACATACTGTTATTTATTTTTCACCTCACCGGCTCGAAAAGGCTTGCTTTATCGCTCAAAATCTGCGCCCAAAAGTCCATTTTATCCGCTAGCGTGGAAAGAGTTTTTGAATTTGGAACGTGACGGTCGATCGCGAGACCCAACTTTTTTCTATACAGAATGAGAGGTGCGTTCAGAAACTATGCCAATAATAAATTGTTATTATTTTGATAAAATAAAATTAATTATACTTATTCTCTCTTAATTAAGTAGGTACATACGAAATATTAACATTTAGACTGACTTATAAGGTTAAAATACGAATAAATCATTTTAAAATGTTGTTTTATTTTTCTAAAAATTCGCTTCTTCCAAATTTGGAACGCACCGTTTGAAAAGTTAATTTAAGAAAAAACTCATATACATTTAATTTTGTTTTCTTCTAAAGCCACAGACAGTAAAACCAAAATAATTGTGGTTATTTATAGATTTTAGTGCAGAAGATAAACTTATATGTGAATTTGATGCCTGCTAAGTTAGCGGTTATCACATTTAGTCGATCTTCTATACCCACATTTATGCTAAAAGTGGCGCTGGAACATACGTTTCATGTGCTCTGCCTACCCCTTTTGGGAATAAAGGCGTGAATGTATGTATGTATGTATGTATGTAAGTTAGCGGAAAAAGTGAAATAAGCGTATTTGAGTCTTAGTTTCAACCGTGACCAACAATACTTTGACTTTTTTAGTGTAGGTAAGCGTGAGGTTATTTACAGATGCTAAATTATTTATGTTACATTTAATAATTATAAAATGCTAGATCTTGATGAGATGTAAACAAACCTTTATTGAAAATGAGTATAAGGTCCAAATTACTTCCATTACATTTACTTACCTACAATTTTCCTCGCGGTGGTGAGGTGAAAAATTGTGTGTTTCGCTCGGCAGCAAAATTGTTTGGCGTCTCGTGCCTTGAAAGCCTCGCTATGCTCAGGATTGTATTTTTGAACCATTCGCTTCGCTCATGGTTCAATTTTACAATCCTTCGCTAGCTCGACTTTCAATACTAAGCACTTGCGCCAAACAACCACTTTGCAGCCTTGCATAACAAATAACTATTAATCATCTGGGGGAACATTTTCGCCCCCAGTAACTTAGTTGTGAAAAAAACTGTGGTCAGTTTGGGGACAGTTAGAAATATTATTTGTCAAATCAAAGTTCCTCAATTTTGTCACTAACTGAAGTCATCAAAATTCAAAGGTACTCGAACTTCTACGAGCGAGCAAATAATGATAAATAAGAAAGCCTTTTTACGGTAGAAATTTATAGGAGGTAACATTAAAGTGTCGTACCTAGCTCATCATTAAGCCTGCAGACTTGTCATTAATTACTTTTAATGTGGTAATTTGTTTTCAAACTGATCGGCTCGAGCAATATCTTAATTCAATACTAACTGCCCGCGCGGGTCTGCCCGTGTTTTACAAGGAACCCTGGCGGTGCCACGGGATAGATTACAGACTACTTGCTTCTGCCCGCAACTCCGTCCGCATAGAACTCTCTTATAGCGTAGCTCCATACAAACTAGCACCTCCCATTTCACCCCTTAAGGGATGATTTCTGGGATAAAAACTATCCTTTGTCCTTCCCTGGGACTCAAATATCTCTACACTTAATTTCATCTAAATCGGTTCAGCGGTTTAAGTGTGAAGAAGCAGGCAGACATACTTTCGCATTTAAAATATTAGTATGGATATCCATCCTGAAACGTAACGTTCGATATGATGTAACGTTAGATAATGTAAATATTCATATTGATTGTTTGTTACTCTGTACGTTTATGTTTATATTTTCTCCGTGGCCTGCGTAGGTTACGGTAGATAAGGTTTTTTTAAATAATAATCGTGAAAAGTCAATAGTTTCCACATAAAAGAGCGTTACAAAAAACTTTGCGTTATATCAAATGTCACATGAATCATTACTTACCCCCTTTTTTGTGATTGTATCATTTTAAAAGCTCACCACCACGTAAATGCCCGGAAACAACAATTAATCACGTCTAGAAATAAAATACTGACCAAATTAAACATTAACAGGATACAGAAAAATTACATCCCGGCAATTGAAAAAAAAGGGTAGCTCTGACTAATGTGTACGAGAGGAATGATAAATGGTAAGGGTACGAAAGTGTTGAGCCAGTGGTACGGGAGAGTACCTCCGTAATTTGCCAGGGTAGCTGCGGCAGCATTTTCTCGAATGACCACGCGAACAAATTGTATAGACTTGAGATTGGGGGCTTATACGTTGGATGAAAGTTGTGATTGACTGTGGTGTGTTTTGTTCCAATGTTGTGATTTTGGTCGGATAGAACTGAAATTAGGTTTCGTTTTCGTCCATGATGAAGATAAAAAAATGACGCAGAGAGGAATTAATGGAAGTAGGTAGTTACAATAGTATGAGTTTGAACAATTCGTCATGTCAAATAAGCATTAATTTTCGGAGGAAAATCTAAGGTCACAGTGTTTTTAGTGTGTGGTGAAGAATGAAATATTATGCTGGCAAATTATTCGCTTCGTAATTGACACACTATCCATACTAATATTATAAATGCGAAATTGTGTCTGTGTGTCTGTCTGTCCGCTGAACCCATTAAGATGAAGTTTGAGCCCCTATATATATTTTTATCCCAGAAATCATCCTCTAAAGGGGTGAAACACATTTAGGGTGGGAGTTTGTGTGGAGCTACGATATAATCGAGTTCAACTCGGACGGAGTCCGGGCTGAAGCTAGTATATTATATAATTAACCTGAATAAAAATTCCATACTTTTATTATCTCTTCATTGAATCAATTTATTAACACAACGCCAATCAGATCCCAAGCAGGCAGGTATGACATACTAATTTTCGAAGCGTTTGATAGAGAATTTGCTTATTGAACATAATTGCGTCTGCGATAGAACAATACAATCAATTAGGTAAAGGTACTAGTTAATGGTTCTAACTTGGTTCATGGTTCTAATATGGGAAACTAATTAATATGCCATTTCAACATCTGTTTTTGTTTAAAATACGTATTGCCGCCACCTCTAAGATTATAAACATACACATAATTAACAAAATTATGGAACACACAAACATATTAACCGACTAAAACACGCGTGTTTTGTGTAGAGAACACGGCGTGTTGCAATATTATTTAAAACTCGTATTTAACAGACTATAACATTAACCTCTAATGCCTGTATTATCGCCTAGATCCAACAAAATACGCCATTAAAAGCGAATTGCCTTAATGGAAGCCCACTATTTAACATCAAAATGGCCGCTATTCTCTTAAACGTTTTTCTTTTCTTTTCCCTACCGCCTTAATTATATCATTTTAATGAATCACAAAACAGATTAAACGTCTTTCTTAATTAGGATCTTATCCAACTACGGCGTTGATATGAGTGTTATTAAATTTCGTCTCAGCCACGCGGGACATTGACATCGAAATTAACTGTTTCAAGCGTTTTATTAACGAATTAATTTACGTTTTTAATTAAGGTTTTGCATAAAAGGTTTTTTAATTTAATATTTTGGATAAGTGCTAATTTTAAAAAGAAGAACTTTACTTAGTTAAATTGTATTTAATACCTATGTTACATTTTCACATTAAGTAACTAAAAATGCTTTTGTATCAGTAGATATTTTATTCATGCTGTGATATTTTTGGTGAACAGTTTTTTTCTTACATAGTTCAAGATACAACATAGTTTTGATTGTACAAGAAATTCCAACTTACTTATACTTTGTTTTCAGATTTATTCCTCATCTCATTGAAGTCCTCAACGTTACGAAAGCCTTCACCTGAGGTTCTAGCACAAGTAGCACAATAGGTTTTATCATGTCACATCATAAAATCTGCCCCCCTACTCTGTAACTTGTGTCAACGCTTACCCACAAATATATCTTGACACCGCGATGCGTAGTAACTAAGCGTAGGCAGAGATCTAGTTTCTTGACGGGTGACCGGCGAGGTGAGCCGCATTAGCGCGTAGCGAATAACAGCCCTGTTTACGGATCCTTGTAGTGAGGCCATGGTTTGCTGACAGTCTTTTGTTTCTAGTGTGCACGATGACAATACGGTACGCGCTTACGTGGACTGCCGCTGGCTCCGCACAGATGTACTGGAAAAGGACGCACTGGACACGCCTAGAGACGCCGATCTTATTATAGGCTATCTATTCTCCGTAAGTAAATCTTGATTTTAATAAAGGCTAAGTAAATCTTAATTATATATGGGTCTAACCATAGATATATAATAACTTAACGCGCACGTGTAATTCGTCCAATGCGGTGGCCCGCAATTGCCAGTGTCGGGCCTTAGTCTTCAGCTGTCACAGTGTGTCACAGTATGTCAAGCGAATATTGTTCGAACAGGCGTATCTTTACTTTCGATATCGTTGGGTCTAACGCACTGGTCATGTTCGAAGATTTATTTACTAAGCCGGAGTCGTGCTCTGACGTGCCGTGTCAGATATAAACTCATCTGATGACTCTGATCTGACAGCTATTTGTGTAAGGCATCAGAGCTCATCACAAAGCATCTGAATGATCTTCCCTATCCTTGATCTCCTTGCTCCTGTTATTACCCATATTCTAAATTGTTCCATCTCCTCTGGTGTATTTCCCTCGTTGTGGAAAGATGCCGATGTAATTCCTCTTCCAAAATCATCCAAACCTTCCTCTTTCTCTGACTACCGTCCTATTTCCATTCTTCCTTTCTTATCAAAAGTCCTGGAACGCCTTGTTCATCAACAGCTGACTTCTTTCTTGAACAGGAACAATCTGATGAATCCCTTTCAGTCCGGCTTCCGAACAGGTCATAGTACGGCTACCGCTCTCGTGAAAATTACCGATGATGTCCGAGCAGGCATGGACAACAGGAATGTCACTGTTTTGTCGCTACTTGACTTTAGTAATGCTTTTAACACTGTTGATTTTGATATTATGCTTAGTTTATTACGTTCTCTTAACATATCTCCTGTGGTAATTGATTGGTTTCATAGTTATTTACATGGTCGTCGGCAACGTATAAAGGTAGATTCTTCCCATTCATCGTGGTGCAACACGCTGGCTGGCGTCCCGCAAGGTGGCGTGTTGTCCCCTCTTCTTTTTTCAATCTTCATTAATTCCATTACTAGTAACATCGTTTCATCATATCACCTTTATGCCGATGATCTTCAAGTTTACTCTCAAGGAACTGTTAATGATTTACCTCAGGTTATCCACGCCGTGAATAAGGACTTGGAGAGTATTTCTACCTGGAGTGAACGTTTTGGGCTTAAGGTAAACCCTGCTAAAACCCAGGTCATAATCGTAGGCAGTCCGAAGCTCATTCCGAGGCTTGATTTTATGAGCTTACCAGCTGTAATGTTCAATGGTGTTCAAATTCCATATTCGCACCAGGTAAGGAACCTTGGTATCATAATGGATCGCACATTATCTTGGATACCTCAGGTGAGCGAGGTCAGCAGGCGGATGTTTGCTTCGATCGGTTCTCTTCGTCGACTTCGTAACTTTTTGCCACTCGCCACTAAAATTGCGCTAGCTCAATCTCTTCTTCTTCCCATTCTAGATTATGCTGATGTGTGCTATCTGGACCTTACTGAGGACCAGCTTAACAAACTTGAGCGCCTTCAAAATGTGTCTCTTAGGTTCATATTTGGTTTGCGCAAGTATGACCACGTTTCCTCCTTTCGTTCTCAGCTCAAGTGGCTTCCAATTCGTCTCCGTCGTGATTCTCACATTCTGGCGTTACTCTACAGTATACTTTTTATTCCCTCTACTCCTCCATATCTCAAAGAGCGTTTTAATCGTCTCACTTCCATCAGATCTTCCCAAAACCATCTTCTTGCCCCACCACCTTCATCTACCAAATTTTATAATGGCTCATTTACCTTTCGGGCTGTTCGGTCGTGGAATGCTTTGCCGTTGCATATAAGGTGTGCAAAATCTCTTCCTATTTTCAAAAATCTGTTGAAACAATATTACCTGTCTCTCCCTTAAGTTGCCTTTTATGTATTGTATGTATGTATGTATGGTTGTATATATGTCTGTGTATTTATTAATATATTAGGTATGTATTTTTTTTTTTTTTAAGTGTCCTGTTTAGAAATATTTGAAAGATTGATGTGTTAGTTTACTCTTCATGATGAATTCCTGCACTACCTGTTAAAAATTCTAGTTTAAATGTTTCCTGCTGTACAAAGGTTGTCTGGAAGAGATCGCTTCAAAGCGATAAGACCGCCTGTTGTGTCCATTATTTATTAAGCAATTTTTTTGTAACCTGTTTGTCTCTCTTGTTGTGGTGCAATAAAGAGTATTTATTATTATATTATTATAAAGCATCACATGTGAGCCCGGCTTCATTCTAGAGCTAGAACAACTAAGGGCGGTTCGCACCAACTTACGATAACAGAGCGATGAACGTTAAATATTGCGCTGGCACCTGTCATTCCATAGACACTTGTCAACGATTCCATACATTCCGATTTTCACGAACACCACTCACGATAATGATACGGTTTGCGCAACCCGCACTAACACCGCGACGCCATCTGAGAAATCGATCCTTCTCTTTCTGATTTCCACACAGCGAGATTTTCCAGTAAGTTGTGCAAGTTGGCCTGTCTGCAGCTTCGTTTTCGTAGCATTGAAATCTGATTGAAATGTGCAATCGATTGGCAAATTGATCCTCACTGTTAGTGCAAGGCCTGAGTGGACGCCCCGCTCAGAGCGGGGCGTGCAGCGTCCATATAAAACAAATGCAATTTATATGGACGCTCGACGCCCCGCTCTGAGCGGGGCGTCCACTCAGGCCTTACACTTAGTGAGAGTATTATCAATAATTATATTTCCAACCAATTTTGGCACTGACAACGCGTGGCTAACCACCCTAAAACAATCAAGCTTGTTCCACATTATGCGCTCTAATTGAATGCGATGTGTTGATGTTTCCTGAGTATTAGACGATGTGGGTAGGTTTTTAAAATGTTTTGCACCTTAATTTCAATATTTTCAGATACCCTGCTGGTCACCTTTATTGTGCTAGTTATTCGGGCAGTGTCAAGCTATTGAGGACCTTATACTATTAAGTGAATGTTGAACGAGTAATATTCCACCTTATTTTTTAATTCAGCAGCGCTTACGCAGCGTGTTGGCTACAGTATTTTTTCAAAATGTTCATAGAGTATTGTCCCGATTACCAGCGTATAGTGGTTTGTGTTCACTGTATGCACAAAAATAACTCGTTTTTTTACTAACTCGTAAATTTATAGCCACACATAAGTCACATAACAGTTTGTATTTTAAAATTTTTGTAAAATAAATTTCATTCCAGTTTAGCGTTGCAGCTTGGCGTTCCGTTGTGAATACAAATAACCTTAAATGGTAATACTGTATTTCAAATAAAGGCCGCATTCCTAACCTAACAAATAAAATCTTGAAGATTTATTGAATGTCTCGAATTCCAGTTTGATTGTAATATGTTTCTCGCACTCATTTTCATGTCGTTGTAGTGATAGAGCTTCGAGTGTCGTCAAATACTGTAAATTTTCTATTGACAACACAAATACACTTTATTAAACATCTCAAAGCATAACATAGTACTACAGAACATAAAGCTTAAAGTACAGGCAAACAATAGGCGGTCTTGTTGGTAAGGAGCGATCTCGAACTCTCTAACATCCACTCGATATTATGTGTCATATCATTTAGGAATACATATAGAAATTAAAATTTCACATGTATTTTACCACGCTATCCACGTTAATCACCTGACCCCGATCACCCAGGGGAACCTAGCGGCAATAATTTTGTGTTCAACTAGGAAAAAATGATAATGTTCGGTTATGGCGCTTCGCCGGACGCTGCCGCGTCACGTTCGCTTCGCTCGCTCGGCTCGCGTGTTGTAGGGTCGCAGTTCACCTAACAATCTAACCGTTTTTCTGTTAACATAAGTTTCTTAAAATATCACGCCGTTAGCGTGCGAATGTCAAAAGACGTTTTGTATGGTCGTCGAACCACCTTAACTGATATGCGTATAGTAAGCAATGTCAGTAGATATGTAACTGTTTGCTAATGCTTTGTACGCTACCTTTTAACCTAGATTAGATTTAGATTTAGATTTATTTATTTCGAGATAAAAATTACAATATAGATTCGCATACAATGTCAAAATTATAAGAATCTTTATCACGATCGTCAATAATAATAATAAGAAACAAAAATTAAATAATATTCAAAATGTCAAATACAGAAAGTGGAAATAGTATCTCCGATTACGGATTGTCATCTCCTATAGCACGTATTTCTAACAATTACCAATAGCAAACCATTTTAGTTTACTTTCGCGCTGGAGACTATAGGTATTGGTCTAGTTCTATGTTTCAACACAATGTATACATATACATTCCTACTTTTTGAATTAAGTTAAAATGCTAATCTAAGCTACGGTAGCCTAGCCGGCTGTCAAACGGCGGTGGTGGGTTCGAATCCCGGCTCGTACTAATGAGTTTTTCAGAACTTATGTACGGAATATCATTTGATATTTACCGTTAGCTTTTCGGAGAAGTAAAAACATCCTGAGGAAACCTGCATACATCCACGAAGAAATTCAAAGGTGTATGTGAAGTCCCCAACCCGCACTGGGCCAGCGTGGGGACTACTGCCCGTACCCTCTCACCATGGGAGGAGGCCTGTGCCCAGCAGTGGGACGTATATAGGCTGATTTATTACTATTATTATTAATCTAAAATGAGATGAGAGCACGACACGTTATGTCAGAAAAGGTTCGCCAAACACAATTATGTTTGCGTCACACCCGGGCCATAAAGTGGCACTGTACCGCCCACTTCCTGACCAGAGACATAAAATTCTGTAATTACAACGGGCGATACTAAAGAAAGCCTAAAATCGCATATCTACCGCCTGTGCTTTCGGTATGAACGTCTAAAACCTGTGATTTCAGACATTCTTTATTTTCCCGCCCTCTAGGTAAGTAATATACCATTATTGGCGAGTGTTGTACTAATTTAAATCTCTTTTCTTTGACAGGGCGACCTCGAACAACTGGTGTTGGTCCCGAAAGCGGGGCAGGCGCAGAAACAGTGCTCCAGCCTAGTCACGGGAACTTCGACTCCCTACGTGAACATGCATTAATATTGACTACGAGTACATATATGTACAGTACGTCTATCTTGAGACTCCTTCTCTTTCTTATTAGAACACATAGAAAAAGAGGTATAGTGCGACAGTATGTCGCGGCCGTCTCATGATAGATGTGCAGTTATTTTTATCTCACGAGTGATATTTTTATTGTGTGCGACCGTGTTGTCGCCCTCTTGTCTAAGATCTACTTTTCCAATGCACGTTAGGATAACTCAACTGCCATCTATCGATAAAAAAAGTTATATTTCTACTACCTGAGACACTTCAATGCGTTACGTGATCGACCGGCTAATCTGTAGCGTGTTACATGCCGATTGTCTGTGAGTACAGTACGATTACTGTTTGTTAACCACTGACAGATAGTTTGCCTTTAATTAATTTGCAACTTTAATTTCATACAAATAAAGCAATTTTCAGAATACTGTTACCCACGTTTACCGATTTAGAAATAACTACTTAATTTGTATGAGGTTAAAGTTAAAAATTAAATGAAGGCAAACTATCTGTAATTCTACTGTACACATGTCAATACTTCTCTTAGCACGTACACACAGAGACAATGGGTATGTAGTCCTACACATTTAAGGCGTGTTTTCATTGATATCGATATTTGTGCGGGATATTTCCAAAACGCATCCCACGCAATAGCTCCCGCATTTGGGCAACCGTTTTCTCAGGTTGAGAGCGCCCGTTTTCGAAGTGCGGGTGATTTCCAACACACGCCATATGACTCGCATTCGACCAACCTTGTTATCTGGTCCATAGCGGTCGTATGCAGAGTGCGGGAGTCTCCATATCATAGCGCACGTATGCGGGGAGCTATTTACACTGGTCGGTAGTGGCGTGTGGGAGTCCCTGGGATGCCTGTTCAAGCATACCGTAATATGGTCCTACTTTGCTCCTAGGGTGGTAACTATGCTCCAAAAAAAAAGTTATGTTCCGTTACAGACGAACACCCTTGTTAACTTTGTCAATTAAAATGATTTTATCGGGTAACGTAAGATTTCACCTTGCAACACCGGTGGGATGGATTGTCAAAAGTTTAAATATTTTGACAGTAGCTGTCAAAACTTCAGAACGCGTGGATGCAACCGATTTTGTTTATGCAGAAAATCTGTTTGAATCTTAACAATCTCTGGATGAATTTAGGTGAGTGTTTTATTATTTCATTAATCACTTCATTAAGTATTTAAGAACATGATATTTTAGTGATTGCTACAACAGTTTCGAAAATAATTAAAACTTTCGAAGGCGGTCTTACTATGCTATTTTTATAAATGGTTTTGGGGATATTTTGCTCCACAAAAAGTAGGAAGACGAGAGTTTTATACCATTCCTGAACTAGACCACTTATGGGGTGTTTAAGTTTGTACTAAGTTTTCCTTTTGTTTTGTTTAGAAAACCTGATCATTTAGGTTTCTTTTTGTTTTGTTTACGGTTGGTAACAGTTACCTGATCTTTTGTTTTGTTTGTATAGGTAAGCTACCTGATCTCTTTAGTTTAAATGGTTGCAATTAATAGCAATAATTTGCCTAATGTTTATTAACGTCGACTTTTTTGATACATTTTGTTTAATTATAAGAATTATTACAATTTAAGACTGATTGCAATACAAATAGAAATTACTCGATTGATCTCAATAAAAACGAATGTGATTTTGACCGAAAATTGTGTTTTTCTGTTTCTCCAATAATCATCGAACAGACAATTGAAAGCTAAACACGTTAATTAATGCTCCAGGGCAGAAATAAAGCAGAATACAAGAAAAGATTGTCTTGGAGCAAAGTTTCCCGCCTCATACAGATTACTTTGATCCAAAAAAAAGTTTAAAAAAATCAAAAATAACAACTAAACTGCAACAAAATTCAACCTAAAATAAAGGCAATGAGTAAATATATCCGATAAAATCATTACCAGTAACATAACTGATTGACATAATAACACATAATACACATAATAATACATAATTTCATTTCATTTTATTTTGTTCTATTAATTAATGTGTTAGTATTATGTTGTACCTATGTTTGTATTGTGATATGGGCAATGCCTGAAATAAAGAATAATAATAATATTAACTCTATATTTGTAAAATATGTGATGCAATTCGTAAAAGTGGAGCCAATTTTGGAGCGAAGTATTACGGTACCCTCTTTCCTGAACAACCCTTTCGCACGCTTTTACTTGACCGATAGAATTCACTGGTCACTTTACGGCATATAATAAAATTACTATGCTATTGACTGATCTCTCATTAATCGTTATCCCATCTGAGGGGAGGACCCGCATCCGGTTCATCGACTGACTTAACGACGAATGAAAATGCGCATAATATCGCTATCGTGACAAACAAATGAATGGATCTATTCCAATATAATTGTTGTGTCTCGAATGCAGGAGTAAATAATTGGAGTGTAGAACGCCAAACGTTTAGAATGAGGCAACATTGAATGACAAATAGCAAATGATATTTGTATTATACTGGTGAATTTGTTTGTAGTGAAATCAGTTTCGTTTATTTGTGATTAGGGTAAATCACTGTTTTCTATGTAATCAACATGCTGTTTCGTTCCTAAATCATTGCATTGTTCATGATTTGTTTAGTTTTTTAATTATTGCTAGTCAGCAGTATTTCATTAGTATTATGATATAAATCATTAATAAGTGTATTGTTCTCTATACCTTCAAATTAACGTCTACCTTAATCCAACCTCAAGAACTGTCAAATTCATTTAAAATACTTTAACCAACTATGTCCTAACAAAAGATGGCCATTAAGAAACTATAGGATATAGCCATTATAACTAAACGAGCTGGCAGGAAAGGAACCCTTACTTAGGGCGCGGCCACGACTTTGCGCGAATTCTTACGAATTAGAAAAACCGCTGCCGCTGCCGCCACCGCGCAATTTCGTGGCCGTGTTAGGGTAGGATATTACCGGCGATTGTAAAACAACTGAAGGAAGGTCTATCTGAGTTCACGTATTATAGTATTGATGTGACATTAATCGCGCTAGCTTGCTTTCACGCTCATCCAGACTAAGGGCGATTTGCACCAACTTATGATTACAGGCCGATCAACGTTAAATATGGCGCTCGTAGCTGTCATTTCATAGGAACTTGTTAAACTTTCCATACATTCAGGTTTTAACGAAGAATGTTTACGATTAAAGACGGTTTGGACCCACCCTCAGGTGCACGAAAGAGGGCACATGACATGATTTTGATCTTGAGACTATTTGAGTGGCCGACAAGCACCTCTATCGTCCACGGTAGAATATTCAAATTCGAATGACAGTTATATAAAAAGTCTGCCACATTAAATAATCTCAACATCTCAAAATGCGTTGAGTGAGATTTTCTGAAGCCCAATCCGTGTTTAAATCATAGATTTGTTTTGTTAAAGGTGATGTGTTTGGGTACCTACAGATCTCTTGAGACGCTACTTTCGTAATCCGATTATTATACATTTATAGAATATAAAGTAAACTTGTTGTTACTATTTTACTCATTTCATTAATACCTAAGCGTTACGCGTGACCTAATAACGGTGAGATCCGATATTTAATTATTTTTATAAATACCTAGATCGCTATATATAAAACATTAAATATTGTCACGGAATAATGCTAGATCATTTTAGTTTAGTGCTACTTTTTAAACATTTCGTTACTACAGTAAACTTATATGACAGTCCGAGTTAGAACTTATTTTTATAAGGACCCTGAAATATTTGGATGTTTAGCGACATAACATAAAAATGTACCTAATATATATGATAGATTTTGTCAAGTTATGCTGACATAGATTTTGTCAACTTATTTCGAAAATACGAAAAACATAAATGTAAATAAATGTGTCTCTTATTTACCCAATGGGATGTGTATATTTTCAAAATATTTGAGATCCAAGTTAACTGGGATACCTAAGTACTATATTAATATACGTAACAACTAAATAGCATTTCTTACAATGATAGGTTGGCCTAATTGTAAATATAACGAAAAATTAAAATAATGAATATAATCTAGTTGTATTTAAAGTAATGTAATAAATTAATTTAATTTATCTATACATTTATTTGTAAGACAAGTTAGTCACTAGAAATAACGTTTAGAAATAATTGCATAGCTATATTTCTTTAAATTTGTGATTTCTTTGAAGCATGATCTCAATGTAAAATGTATTAATTTCATCTAAAATATTGTTTTCCACTATAATAATTATATGAGGAGTTATAAAAATGAAAACTCGTTTTATTGCACACTTTAAAAAAAGCAGAAAGCTGTGAACACTACTTTGCCGTACATATTTTGTTTTAGCAAACTGGACCTCATTGTGTGCTTTAACTTATTTACCTTTACCACTTTTTTTTATACACGCGATTGAGTACCATTTAGTAAAAATAATGTGCGAGAATCATGAAAGTTTAAATCAAATACACTTTGCCGTAGTTTGTAGTGGCACTGCCTACGAAGAGCGCGAGCCCGGGTTCGATTCCCGGTATAGCGAAAATAATATCATATATTTTCTCTGTATGTACGTTATCCACGATAATCACCCCCGATCACCCAGGGGAACCTAGAGGCAATTATTTAATATAATAAACTGGGAAAAAATGATTATTTTCGGTTATGGCGCTTCGCTGGACGCTGCCGAGTCGCGCTCGCTTCGCTCGATCAGCTCGCGCGCTGTAGGGTCGCAGTTCACCTATCAACCTAATAACCGTTTTTTCCCCTGAGGGATCAGACTAGAGGATTCTAGTGGACAACAGCGTATTTAAGTACCTTATTTAGTATTTGTCTGTATTTGTATTTTTATTTTAGTTTTAGTAGCCACAGTACAAGTTTTGCTAAGACGACTTGGTCGATTTGTAGTTTTTTCCTGAATCTATAAGATTTAAACAAAAAAATCGTTTGCATACTAGGTTATAAACAAAAATAACCGCCTTAATTCCATTACTACATGTACAATAGTTATTTAAGACTGGCTTACATACATAGGTTATTGATATGAAACGTATCTTTTTGAAATCGTAAATATGGAGCCATTGAATATGACAGCCTAAAAAGTGGACTATAAAGAACCCATTTTTCTTTTGTCTGGTCCTATCTCAAACAGAGTTAAAGTATAAGACTGATTCAGGAAATAGAAATCGCCATACTGGGAGTTTTGTACCAACAAAATAAAAGCAAGCCTCTAACTGCAGATTGGCTGGAACTATTAAACGAATTATTAATTGAACATGATGATTATTGATTTTAGCTTGGATCGTTAAATAATTAACATTAAAATCTATAGAAACTTGCGGGTGAAAGCTGAATGGTTCCAGGTCATTTTCTTTTCGTGCTGTACGGGACGTGCTACCTTAAATGGTACAAGACATTTGCTTTTTTACAATAATAAACTATAAGGAACGTACATTTTACTGTATATAATCATTCACTGCATAAGCTACGGTAGCTCAGTGGTTCAGGCATGCGGCTGTCAAACGGCGGTCGTGGGTTCGAATCCCGGCGCGTACCAATGAGTTTTTCGGAACTTATGTACGGAATATGATTTCATATTTACCGTTAGCTTTTCGGTGAAGGATAAACATCGTGAGGAAACCTGCATACATCTGCGAAGAAGTTCAAAGGTGTATGTGAAGTCCCCAATCCGCACTGGGCCAGCGTGGGGACTACTGCCCGTTCCCTCTCATACATGAGAGGAGGCCTGTGCCCAGCAGTGGGACGTATATAGGCTGATGATGTGATGTGAAATCATTCACTGCGGAACAATACGCAAAATAATTTATTTTCATGGTACTATAAATGTGAATGACATACTTAAGAGATATCCCTTCTGATAAAAATTACGGATGGAATACTGGCTCGGTATTTGATAAATAATACAGCGAGACCCATAAAGACGGTGAAATAAAAAAGTAGAGACTGTGCACCGTGAGTACCGACATAGATGTGTAGGTAGGTGTGAAACTGTACGTTCACTGGTTTACGAATACGTCATATAGTCAAGAGCAGTACAAAATGAAGGCCCCGTATTTGTGCTTTTAAAGCTGAAGTTAGTATAGGATGAAAATATGGATGGAGTGACGTGATGAAAATATCGCGATAACAACCAACCTACAAAGATAACTGTAATATTACGCTTCAGTAAGTAAAGGGCGGAAAATGAGATGTTTCTATAAAGTTTGTAAAGAGATGACGACCGACGATGATTTGACGACCGGTTAGCCCAGTGGGTATCGACGCTGCCTACGAAGCTGAAGGTCCTGGGTTCGAATCCAGGTAAGGGCACATATTTATGTGATGAGCATGAATATTTGTTTCTGAGTCATGGATATTTTCTATGTATTTAAGTATTAAATCTGTTATATATATCGTCGTCTAGTATCCATAACACAAGCCTTACTGAGCTTACTATGGGACTAGGTCGATTTGTGTAAGATTGTTTATATTTATTTATTTTATTTATTAAATGTCAGACTTGTGATTTCACCTTCAAGCAACCAGCAAGAAAAACCTAGTTTCTACTCAAATAAATAAATTTGCTCATTATTTCTATACCGCTTAAGAGTAGATAGCCAAAGTCTTTACAATACAGATGCTCTATTCACAAATGATCTTTTATTCGACTACAACTTCGTCCCTAGTATAATTCGGCCGCTAGCTTCATATCAAACTATGCGGAATGGAAACTCAAATGTACACTAGTTATGAATGAATGAATGAATGGTTTATTCATAATGAATATATGGTACATAAGATCTTAAATATCTATACATATTTTTTCCCATAATATATTCAGCCAGGTCAGGCATATGAAAACTTAGGTCATTAAAATTAAAATTAAGTACATCACATAATATAATTATAGCATCCTAGTGATCTAATAGTAAATATTAAACATTATTTCATCGCATGCTTCATTATTAGCTACAAAGAATTAGATTGATTTATATAATTAAAGTAAAGAAATGTAATAAAGTAATGTCATTGATAAAATTGTAATTAAATGAAATGATAATAATAGTCCAATATTATTCTATGTCACATGCTTCGTCAAATTTATAATTTAAGAATTCCTTAATGCTATAGAAACATTTTTCAGCTAACATTTTGTGCAATTTTGTTTTAAATTCATGAACAGGGAGTATTCTAAGTGCGGCAGGTAGTTTATTAAAGATATTTACGCACATATTATAAGCACTTTTTTTCCTGACTGCCAGCTTATGACTAGTTGGTAATGCTAGCCTGTGCCGTCTATGTGACCTAGTTGTTGCCTTTTCTTCGATATAGGTAAATAATTCCGAGTTGAGTTTTACAAATATGGCTACTTCGTATATGTATAGACAAGGCAAGGATAGCAAATTATGATTTATAAATAGAGGCTTACAGGATTCTCGTCTATGTACTCCACAAAGAGTTCTAATGCATTTTTTTTGGGCAACAAAGGCACGATCAGCGTCGACAGAGTTGCCCCACATAATTACACAATATCTTAGGATTGACATAATGTAACTATGGTAAGTTAGTAAAGCAGTACTAAATGACACTGTCTGTTTGAGGCGCCAAAGGACGAAAAGGAATTTATTCAGTTTCTTACATATCGCGTCTATATGTTCCTTCCAGTTACAATGGGTGTCCAACGTCAAGCCGAGAAATATAGTACTATTTACTTCTTCAATGTTAACTGTGTTGTGCATTACTTTAACGTGGTGAATCTTAGATTTATATGACTTGAACAGCATAAATTTTGTTTTGTTGAGATTTATTCGGAGGTTATTGAAATCTAGCCAGCGTACAACGTCACTCAATGCTTTGTTTATCTCATTTTCAAAGTTATCTATATCTGTACCCTTAATTAATAATGTAGTGTCATCAGCGAATAAAATAGTGTCATGTTTTGTCGAGTCAGGTAGGTCGTTTATATAGATAAGGAATAATAGGGGGCCTAGGATGCTCCCTTGTGGGACACCGTATTTGTTTATTTGGTAGCTTGAGTTGAACATCGAAAGTCTATTATTGGTTATCTTACTTATTTGCGTACTTTGTTGTCTGTCATTCAGATAGCTCGCAATCCAAGAGTAGGCAGGGCCGCGTATTCCATATTTGTCTATTTTATTTAGAAGGCGCTTGTGGCAGACTGTGTCGAATGCCTTAGACATGTCGAGAAACAGGACCCCAACCGGAGTACCTTCATCAATGCACTCTGTAATTTTATCATTTAGCTTAAAACAAGCCAATGCCGTTGATTTTTTTTTTCTAAAACCATTTTGTTCTTGTCTTAGAGCGTTCGTTTTTGTTAAGAAATTATCTAGTCTCGTGTAAAAAGCTCTTTCGTAAACTTTTGAAATAATAGGAATTAGGGTTATTGGCCTGTAATTATTAGGGTCACTTTTTTCTCCTTTTTTAAATATAGGTTTAACAACAGATTTCTTTAGTCTAGTAGGGAATGTGCCGTGTTCGAATGATAAATTGATTGTATGAGATAAGTGGATTGAAAGAGGAAAAGCGACGGACTTTAATATTTTTGTAGGTAGCTGATCGTATCCAGTAGCCTGTGTATTTTTGAGAGACATTATTACTTTGTAGATTTCTTCGGGATTTGTTGGCGATAAAAATATAGAATGTTGCACGGGTTTCGGGCCTTTTGGTATATGTGCAACTTGGTGGGCAGTTGGTTTGTTTGTATTGATACCCAAAAAGTAACTGTTGAACTCTTCAGCTATGTCTTGTGGTGCAGATAACTCTAACTTATATTTGTTTGTTATTTTATCAATTTCTCTGGTCGATGACCGGGTGAAGGTTTCTTTTATAACATTCCAAGCTGCCCGGCATTTGTTTTGGCAAGAGTTAATGTATCTTGTGTTGCAGAGTTTTTGAGATTGTGATATGCATTTTTTCAAAATCCTGGAGTAGGTAATAAATTTCGTCTTTTTTACTGTATGTTTGTCTCTGAGATACTTATAATAAAGCTTTCTTTTTGCTGCGCAGCATTTTTTTAAGGATTTCGTTAGCCACTTAATTTTCCTATTTTTGGTTCCTACTTTAACTTTAATGAATGGAAAGCAAAGATCATGGAACAGCATTAGTAAATCGTGAAGTATTTCAAATGACTTATCTGGTATTTCCGCATCGTATATTTCGGAAAAAGATAACTTGTAGATACATTTTCTTCGCAATAGTCCCTTTTTTTTACGTACCAGTCAGATCTCGGTGCTTGAGTTTTGCACTGGAATGTTATTAGTTGGGCCGTGTCATGATCGGATAAACCAAGTGCATGCGTTTCACCTTTTGCTGTCTTAATATTACTAAAAATGTGATCGATGCAGTTGTTTTGACGCGTAGGTGTATTAATGTGACTGTACATATTATAATTACGGATCAAACTTAAGTAGTCTTTACTGGGTTTGTTATCTGTTAGAATATTAATGTTCATATCTCCACATATAAGTATGTTTTTTTTACGTTTTGACCGTAGGAATCTTAAGAGGTCATCGAAATTATTTAGGAATTGGGTTATATCACTGTCAGGGGTTCTATACAGACACACTATTATAACATTACTATCGACTAGTTCTACCCCACAGCATTCAAATTTCTTCTCAATTGCGAACTTTTTTATGCTTTTCAATTCTTCAAAGTTAGTATTTTTTTTAATTAGTATTGATACTCCTCCTCGCTTTTTCGCTTTACGCGAGAAAAATGAGGCAGGTTCATAATTGTTAAGGCAAAGGTTAGTCTCGGTGCCAGCAAGTAAAAACGTTTCAGAAAAACAAAGGGCTGTTGGAGAGTAACATTTGCTTTTAAGTTCCTCGAGCACAATTTCAATTTCATCTTTTTTTGATAATACTCCAGCTATATTCTGGTGCAGTACACAGAGCGAGTTTCTTAAGCTATGGTTATGGACACTGTTATTTACGAAAAAAAGTTTGAGGTGAGGGTGACGGTGATGATGTAGATGGATTCAGCACGACGTGTTCCTGTGCAGACGTGGCTTCTTCCGGACTCGAGCTTATGTGGGTGCTGTTTGGTTGACTTTCTTGTTGGGGCTGTGTAGTAGTCAGTGCGTGTTCTTTACCATTTATGAACAGTTTATTATGACGAATAACTGCATATTTTCCTTGTTTACGTGCTTTGATTAGGCATTCTATAAGTTGTTTTCTATTTTCTAGCTGTGACTGGTCCAACACTTCCGAAACAGCATATCCCGTATTATGGAAGCAGTAGGCATTTTGTAGGACATAATTTCTCATTCGCTTACTAATAAGTTCCAGAATGACGGGACGGCGGCCGCCCTTTCCCTTACCCACTCGTTTTGCAGACTCGATGAAGCCGTTAATGCTAATGCTAATATTTTGTAGATTCTATGGATGTTTAGTTTCACAAAATGGGCCGGTAACGGATTTGTATGGATGTCGGTACACAAATTTTGTTTTTATTTTATTTTATAATGAGGTGTGCAATAATAATAGATCGAAGCTATCTCGGTTTTCTTTGTGAATATAGAATGGACAAGCAATGCAAGCGATAACGAGTATACGGGCCCTTTGCAGTTCCAACATGGACAGGACAGGTTATAACGAGAATGGGGGCATTGAAGCAAGGACTTATCTTGTGTGCGCACGATATAGGTACGGAGTATGAGGGGCTTGTGTGATGCTTTAGCCACGAGGTTCCCTTTTTAAACTGCATTTTGGTCGTAGATATATTCAATGCAGAAGCTTTAAAAGATCTATGGATAAAATTCGATTGTTCTTTTATACTTATTAAAGTGTATAAAATGATACTCGCTGGACTTCAATATACAGAAAGACCGCTTTAGCATAGTTGGTGGTGACCCTGCCTACGAAGCTAGAGCTGGGTTCGATTCCCGGTAATGGCATTTATTTGTGTGATGAGCACGAAGAGTTGCTGAGTCATGGAAGTTTTCTATGTATTTATTTATCTATATAAGTATGTTTATCGTCGTCTACACAAACAAGCTTTGCTTAGTTTAGGACTAGGTGGATTTGTGTAAGATTGCCTGAAAGTATTTATCAATCAATCAAACTATCTTATATATATCTTTCTGAAAAACGATATTTCCCTATACCTACTTTTTTCATGCAAAATATGCAGACATTTCTAACATCCTAATATCCATTACTCGTACCACGGCACGTCCAATTAAGGAATAATAATATGGCTTAATTATCTGTACCTATACCTGCTGCAGATAGGGTACTCACTAGCTTTAAGATCTTGTACTCGTACTTGACCTTGTACTTTGTTGTTGTGTATGTAAGGCATTTAAAGCTGTCATTTTTGGGTCCTTAAATTAGACCAATAAGTCTAATTTTAGCAACAGGCTTAACTTCACCAGGTTAAAGTAATTTTAAAACTGTGATACAGACCTATTCCAGAACAGAAGCTTACATTTATACCGAATCACCCTCCCATCAGGAATCAATCAAGAACGGAGCACATATCAATGGACCTTCGACGGAATCTCTCCTATTCATTCCCAATATACAATAAAGGGAACGTCAGTTCGGCATCAATATAATTTTTAATGGGGATTTAACGCCGATTGATGTCGATCTGCCTTTATAAGATCACAATCTACATGAGAATTCCAATTACGATGGAGGCATGCGTGAGTGGAATACAGAGGCGCGCTTAAGTCGGTGGAGCTGGAGAGTTAAAGAAGACTGGAAACGTTTGGGACTTTTTTGCTAAACAGGAAAAAGGGATTGGAAATTCTTCTTGGCTTTCCTCTGGCAACACTAGATTTATGCATAGAATTGTATGGATGTTTAGTTTCACAAAATGGGCCGGTAACGGATTTGTATGGATGTCGGTACACAAATTTTGTTTTTATTTTATTTTATAATGAGGTGTGCAATAATAATAGATTCCACCTCAAGGGAGCAAAATGATATATTTACGGCGAGGGTGGGTATATTACATCCTGAGTGAAGCAAAATATTGTACAATAGAATCCTGAGCGTAGTAAGGGTTTGAAGTGTTTACGCGTAAGACGTTAATAATTTTGCGACCGATTGACACATATACAATTTTTCACTCCTATTTTCATTCGAGGGCAACCATTATTCTTTCATGAAAACAGGTGTGTAAAGAATATTTGTAAGTATCGTTTTTTGAGATATTGTTTTGTATCGTTCTCCGGTACGCGTAGTATGTACAAGACTAGCTAAGTTTTCATTGCAAAAGCTAAATTCAAAATATGCTGACGAAAACGAAACGCTGGTTGATTACTTAGATATTTTAAATCTAAGTAATCAACCAGCGTTTCGTTTTCGTGAAGACAAGTTAATTTTCCCGATACCTTTGTTATTTTATGGCTATCGAAATGAAATCCCGTATTCACGACAGCTCGATTTCCGTTCTTTTTTAGATTGTGATTGATGACACCACGTTTTTGAAAGCACTGTTTTTTATTTGCCTTGGGAATATTTTCATCTTTTTCGATTTTGCACCGGATGGTAATGTGTGCAGAAGTACAAACGACGATTTCAAAGTGACAAATAAAGACAACCACATTTTAACGGCATTTTATTTATTCCCTGTTGTGCCCCTAAAGGACCCTGGGGTCCGCTTTGATAGCTAATCTCAAGATTTGGCATAGGCACTTTAATGAAAGGGACTGCTATCTGACCTTCCAAACCAGAGGGAAGACTAGAACTTGTAAGACCGGTTTCCTCACGATGTTTTCCTTCACCGAAATGAATTTGATAATCGTATATTTTGCATTTAGAAAGAAAAATAATGCATTTTACGCCCAATCTTAAGACTAGGCGACAAAGCAGACCACAGGGCTTCAAGAGCTGCATTGTAGTAGTTGAAGCTACTTCTGGCTGCAACTGGGCAAAAACACTAAGACGACGATGATTTAAAGAATAGAATAGAAATGAATTTGTTGCCCGTCAAAATTAAACCACATCACAATTTCGTTCTTAATTAGAAAACACAATACATAAAAAGAACCTAAATAAATAGCAACTAAAAATAACATGTATGTAAAGAAAACTGGTGGTGCTATATAGTGGCCGCAAGTGGACACCACGCAGCATATGCTCGGACATTAAAAAATGCCACATCGCTGGTCTTCCGTGGAGCCCAGGGCTTTCAGATAGTTCCGAACAGCAAAAAGTGGCAAACGTGGTACTACAACCTAGATTTAGTGATTTAGTGATTTCAACTCGGTATTTCGTCTTACTTGAAGGCAGAAACCTCCCTGGATTTCTCGAGGATGCCATCTGATACTGACCTTATGACCATGGATACACCCGGAAAGGACACCCTTTCAAACAAAAAAAAAAATTCTTAATCGGTCCCCGTCTTCTAGTAATGGAGGAACGTGTAAAAAGTTGGTTGTCTGTAAAGTCACTTTTACGGACGATAATTTTCCTTGATAACGTCATAAGAAAACATTGATGAAAAATAACATACTACTACTTGTATTTTATTTTTTATACTACGTCACAAAGAAACCATAAAAACGACACCAATATTGAGATTCAGACATATCAACCCCATCGCACCCCGATACACGTCCGCCACGTTGGATTTTAAAATCGTTCGGAATCAGCGACCCCTAGATTTTGATTTCGGACCCCCGTTTCACCCCGTTTAGGGTGAATTTTAAAAAAAAACTTATTGCACCTCTAGACCTGATAAGGACCCTACATGCCAAATTTGGAATCTCTAAAACCATCGGTTCGGGCTGTGCGTTGATAATTCGGAACGGGACACTGACGTCACACTTTTTCGTGCGTGCAGCCGCGTGCAGTTCATCGATTTATAAGACGTTATCCTGTCAAAAAAAGATCCCGGCGAATTGCGAACCACTTTTGAACCGACTTCAAAAAAAGGCGGAGGTTTCCAATTCGGTTGTTTTTTTTTTAAAGTCAGTTTAACACTTTCACTGCCAAGAAGCGCTATGTGCTACCGATCCCGTGGTTTTCCTCGTATGTAGCGAAAGCGACTACGGCGTAGGCGCAGTGTTGAAATCGTACCACTTCTTGTACCCGCGGTCTAGCTCTCACGCTACCACTAATATTTATTATTGGATTTCTGGAGCATTCCACTATGAAAGCCTACTAAATCTGGCGCGGGTATTTATGATGTGGACGTGCTAACAACTTTTCGGATAGCACTTCGTGAAATACTTTTGTTCCAATGGCTTGTGGGAGTTTGAGAAAGTAAAGATAACCGATATGCGAGTTTAAAGTTTTATGAACGTAAGAAGTAAAGTTTGAAATGAATCCTTTACGACATTTTTTCCAAAGTGGCAGGAGATTGCAATTCTATTTTGGCGATGTTTTGGTTTATAATATTTTGATCCAATTTACACGGAGGCTTAGGTCTAGGCTAAAGTATAAATAAATAAATATTTGGGGACAATTTTACACAAATCGACCTAGTCGCAAACTAAGCAAAGCTAATACTATGGGTACTGGACGATGATCTACATACTGTTAAAGATAAATAAATACTTAAATGCGATAGAAATATCCATGACTCAGGAACAAATATTCGTGCTCAACACAAAAATAAACCAAGATTCGAACCCGTTACCTCCGGCTTCGTAGGCACTACGAACTAGGCTAGAGAGGTCATCAATTTCGGAAGTAAGCTAGATAAATTAATAAAATACGTGAATCTTTTCTTTATGTGCTCTCTTGCGTAAAAACGAAGCCATATATGTGTGTGTCAGAAATAAAATTGATATGAAATAGATCGTTACAAAAGAAAAGATTCTTATTCTTCGCTTTTAACCCTTTATAAAGTAGAGGGAAATATATTCCTACCATGAATGACCTTTATGTCTCTGTGATATGGTTCAATTCTATGAAAGACCGCATGCCTTTGTGCCCGTTAAAGGGTTAACACATTTGCTAGCGAGAATCGTTACGCGCTACTTCGTAGCCGATCCCGTGAGTTTCCTAGAATGTAGCGGAAAGCCCCTGCGGTGTAGGCACCCGATAGTCGGGTTCCCGGTACCAAATGTGGTTAATAGCTATGTGTATCAGCTAGGATCCGCTACGATTTTGTTGGCATTCAATTTGTTGATCGGCTACGGACTACGAAGTAGCGCTACGACCTAGGCTGATGGGTTAAACTTTCGTCAAGGAGGCTTCCTCTAATAACTAATATACCGGGTGTACAATCCAAATGGGTCAGTATGGTGAAGTCGGAAACTATGAGAGATAGCGAGATCTGTTCTTAGGAACCATGACGTCGATTTTAGATTTAATAATAATTACATTCAAACTTTTTTTATTAACTCTCATAGTTAACCGGGAATCGAACCTGGTCAATTTTTTTGTAACCGCGTAGTGAAAAGGATGGCTACCATTTTGAACATTTACTGAAATAAAATAATTATCTTATTGGTGGGGTTTTCTTTCAAGTATTTAAACAAGATTCCTTTAGTGTTGTGCTTCTTGCGACTTGCAGAATTTATACACATTGATTTTGACCAGGTTCGATTCCCGGTTATGTATGAGAGTTAGTAAAAAAGTTTGAATGTAATTATTATTAAATCTAAAATCGACGTCATGGTTCCTAAGAACAGATCTCGCTATGTCTCATAGTTTCCGACTTCACCATACTGACCCATTTGGATTGTACAACCTGTATAGTCCTACTTGTCGTATCCGCGACGATGGCAATCCTTATAATTTTCTCTGATGAGCGTATGACTCGCAAAGCCGAAGTTATCTATATCTCTCTATGTAAATGGCGCTTTTGGTCCATGTCTTCAAATCGAGCTACTTCAAAAGAAGCTACACCTTTTCTGACTATATTACGCCCGTCATAGACATGAATGACCTCCTCCCAGACGAAACCTAAAGTCTTAAATAGTTTTTTTTTGTTTCTATCGCAGTATTATAAGGCAAAGTCATTCCATTTACTGTAGAAGCGAACAAATTAACTTTATTAATACTAATAAACAACAGAAACACCAACCTTATGGTCACCCTATTCGACAAGACTTGGCCTGTAGCTTAAAGGGACAGTTTAACGTTGCAATTGGGGTGACCATGTTACTAAGTAAAGTTAAAACATTTTTTAAATTAAGTAATTATTTAACAACCAACGATTACATATTTTAGCCTGCTGTCACGTCCACATGTTTAAACTAAAGTTAAACAGTGAGAAACACATATATCTGTTCACGACTTGGGTTTCACTCTGTTTACAAAAAAAACGCAGGCACAGATTGTGCCTATGACAATAATTATTATTACGCTCTCAAAGGGACGATATCAAATGATTCCTAACGCGAACTTGTTTTAACCACCTTTTTTTGCCACTGCAAGCTTGTACAAAGTGTTTTTCTTCAGCAACTAAACGGTAAGATCTTTTTCGCCTTACATTTTGCAAACTACCCGATAACTTTTAATGAAAGAACTTACTCAAGGGTGTTTGTTACTTGGTCCCAGTGAACTCGCTTTCCAGGAACACGAATTTCCTTTTAATTTTCAGCGTACTTTGATTGTCTTAGAGCAAATAATGAAGTTAATGAGAAACAGTGGGTGTAGGTACATATATATATATAGGTGGAAATAAATACATTTACTCATAACGCAAGGATAGGAGTTTTCCTTGTAAGGACTTGTTTACATTAGTTAGAAAGGCGAATTGGACAATCGACGGTGTTTAATAAGCCGCAGATTTTTTCTATCATTATAAAGAAGTTCCCTTGTGGTGTCGGGTTAGTTTCATGTGCTCTGCCTTCCTTAATAAAGGCTGTGTCTATGTATGTGTGTAAAAAGCAGGTGAATTTAAACTTACATGAGTCGTGTTTAAAATTAGGTACTAATAAATATACGATCATTCTGAAGAACTTCTTAAGAGGTCAAAAAACGTCGGCCGTAGTAACATTTAGTACGCGAGTTTTTACATGTATAATTATTCATAAATTCAATTTATAGTATCAAATTGTCCTAACACAGATACACAATTACTTGTTTTAGAAAAGCTAATGCATGTATAAGTTAATACGTAAAATATTCAAATTATGATAACTAGGCCGATAAGATGCCGCCAGGCGGCTAGGCCAGGCGGTTTAAAACAACAAAAAGATTTCTTTGAATCTCCTCATGTCGTGTGGAATGGAATTATCGCAAAAAATATGCTCACATATTACAAAGAATTCTGGCGAAGCTGTGGGACAAAATAGTCGATCCTGAAGGTCCATTTTATAGTACTTACTGATGAAACAATGTTGAACATCGGATGAGTATTTTCGGAGATTACCACCTACATACCCTCGTAAGGCCCAAGCTTTTTTTAGGACTTATGTACTCGTAATAAGACCCAGTGCCCTAAAATTAGGTCAAAAATAACTTTGAATTTCCCCTAAATCAATTTCAAATTCAATTACAAAAATCTGATGAGTTGGGCTGATAAGCCTGAAAATGTTTGTCATAAAATTAGGCTGATGGGCCTTACGAGGATACAAAGTTTGGAGATTAGGAAGAAGTGTTAATTTCAATACAACTCTAAGATTATTTATAGTTTAACTCAAGCGGTGATACTAAAAAGAAAGAAGCATCTATTAGAGCCATATGAAACAAACCAACGCGTAATTAAAAAAAGAGAGCATTTCATCACTAAACGGTTCTTCTCAGTATAATTCTTGCATTACTGCCAGCGCTGATTTTTCGATAGAATCGTCGAGTCATTTCACACACTACCTAGAATATTAGATTTATCTCCACGTTTATTCCATTTATCTAGTCTATACCCATAGATAATATTAGTTGGCTAAACTATGACTTCATTGTAGAACTTTCTAGTTTAATAGCAGTCATAAAACCTAAAAATTCAGCTGGAGTTAAACCGCTGCCAGCCCCACATTCCACATAACAAGAAGATGTCTTTCATGAATAAAGAAACGGGTAAAATTAGTTTTATGCACAAACTTAACTGCTGGAACATTGTCACAGTGAATCTATAAAAAACAGTAACGAACATTACGAGCGTCAAAAATGTCTTCTATGTTTTTATTTTTTATGTCGGGCAACAGGGCCCATATTTACAAATACCTTACAGACTAACATACTTACATAAGTATAAAAAAACTTAAATACAATAACACTTAAATACGGCAACGCACGGCGCATGTCCTGGGTGTCAAATACCAGCCTATCTCTTCTACATGATTATAAAGCTTCCGACCGGAATAAAAAACTTCTATAGGTGTATACATGTATTTAACGAAGAGTCATAATGTCTAAAAGCAAAGTATATTAGGTACTCTTTCCAAATTACATAATTCCGTATATAGTAATAGTAATCAAATTCTTTAATTCGGACATAAATAAATCCGAAGCTTGCTATTAAAGGCTAATTATCTAGTTTAATAGAGTTCAACACACTATTTATTTACCCTACCCAAATTTTAAAATTAGGACTATGCGAACTTTCTACAAGTGCATGATATGTTTAATGATTATGTTTAGTGAAAAATGGCATGCGAAATTTTTAAATTTCAAAATCAAGATGTTTACTTTTACGATAAATTACTATAACAATGTTAGATCCTTTAAAAGATCACATATTAACGATTACACCAAATTACTCAGTAGGAGGTGAGTCATAGGAATATACTTATTTGGTCCACATTGGTTGGCCTAAGCCAACCAATGTGGACCTACGTACCTAAGTACGAAACTTATTTATATCAAAAGGGGTTAAAATAATTTATGAAAATATATTCCCAATACTTCGCTTCGTCAGCTAAATACAAATCCCAATCGGCGAGAAGCTTTGTCACATACTAACGATGATATCTGCAGCAGGTCTTGTTACGTCTAGCTACTCAATAAATCTTGTTAAAATCAGAGTATCCGACATTGTAGCAAGGCCCAATAGCTCTTGACAAAACCGAATTGATGGGTTTCACCTAATTGTATACTGCTACATTCTGCTATTTGTGGTGCGCGCATTATTCTGGCCGCGTTACAAATCCGTTACAAAATTGAGTATATCGGAACATTACACTAAAAAGTTGATTTCATTGTTTATGGCTTAATAAGAAAACAAGTTAGATCAAGAAAATAATGGCTTTTAGGAAATCATAATTCAAATAAATCATAATTTTTCTACAGTGATATAATATCAGTACCAAAAAATGGCTAAAAAAGTTTTATTATTATTATTATTTAATTATTTTTGTATTATGATATTTTTTATGTTTATTATTGTTTGAACAAAGTATTATTAATGAAATTAATTTTTTCCTGTTAAATAATATTTTATCATATTTTTTTGTTTGTAATGTATTGAATTATTATACTTATACTAGTCCCATAACATTAATGATAATACTTCACATCATCAGCCTATATACCGTCCCACTGCTGGGCACAGGCCTCCTCTCACGTATGAGAGGGAACGGGCAGTAGTCCCCACGCTGGCCCAGTGCGGATTGGGGACTTCACATACACCTTTGAATTTCTTCGCAGATGTATGCAGGTTTCCTCACGATGTTTTTCCTTCACCGAAAAGCTAACGGTAAATATGAAATCATATTCCGTACATAAGTTCCGAAAAACTCATTGGTAGGAGCCGGGATTCGAACCCACGACCGCCGTTTGACAGCCGCTTATTTAATTTATTTAAGTATTAATGATAATACTTAAATAAATAAAATAAAATATTATGTTATGATATTGCAAAGCCCTCACAGGGTTGTGTTGGAACTTGTTCCTATTTTGAAGACCTTAAATTGTACCTACACACGAAGCAATGAATAAATGAAATGAAAAGTCTGTTAAATATTAATAAACATAAAATGTTCAACATCTACGAAAAATGTACAGAAAAAAACTTAAAAAAAGGTAGCCTAAGTCAGCCGGAGCATAATTTCCAATGGATTGGTAACTCAATCTTCAAAATCGCTTCAATATCTTAATCGCTGCGGTGGAGCACACGTATACAAACACACTGCTAAAATCATATCTTTTCCTCTCGGCTCTCCCGTAGTCGGCCAAAACGAGGATGCAATAAACGATTAAAGTACCTATCATCCAGATGGGAACCTAGGCATGCCTACTGCATAAAATATGTGTGCAACTCGTTGAGCTATGGTCTCAATAAGCTAGTGCCAATTCGGATATAAAATGGCGACCCCGGTTGGAGCGGAGCCAATATTTCACCAGCCAAGTAATGTAACAGTCATGCATGGATCGACGCTTGGATATCTCACGTCCTGCTGAGTAGCGACTTTGTCATTCTGAGATAAAATAAACGAAACGTCATAAAGGTTACGGATGAGGAAGTTTGAAGCCTAAATTCTATTCATTTTATGTAATCTAATTGTTGTTATGTGATTATACCTGGAATAAACCGGGACATAATCAGTTCACCACTCGCTTACGCCATCCTTGGTGGGGCAAAATCTGTCTATGCGGTATTTTGTACTTTGCCAAGAGCTTACAATACAGTACAAACACAATACCTTCGACCCCGAAAATGGGGCTACTTTGATCATTTAGAATGTATGTACCTACCTAATATAAAAATTGAACTGTTTGAAATTAAGCCTAGCTAATATTTGATCGAAGTCGCCCCCCGAATCAAAAGTAACCTCATTCCACTACTCCGGGATACAGGTAAATTAACATGCGATCTTATTCCAAAAGAGCGATCTCTTTCAGACATCCTTTGCAGTGCAAAATTAAAAGCAAAACTACTCGTACTTAGTGTACCTACTACTTAATAGGTGGTACAGAAGCAAATGTGTTGATGAAGAATCACATCTTATAAATAAATAAATAAAAATTATATATACACATTCTTACACAACTCGACCTAGTCCCAAACTAAGCAAAGCTTGAACTATGGCTACTAGACGACGATAAACATACATATATAGATGAATAAATACGTAAATAAATAGAAAACATCCATGACTCAGGAACAGTCATGTTCGTGCTCATCACACAAATAAATGCCCTTACCGGGATTGGAACCCAGGACCTCTTGCTTCGTAGGCAGGTGCACTACCAACTAGGCTAAAGCGGTCGTCAAAATATAAATAAACATTCTTAAATAAGATAAATATACATACATATACATATCATCATCATCCTCATATCAGCCGAAAGACGTCCACTGCTGGACATAAGCTTCCTCCAAAGAGCCATACACATATAAAATAAAATAAAAGATATATCAATGTCATAATATTGAAAGAATCATTAGTGTCATAAAATTCAAAGAAAAGGAGCTAATTGATGTCGCCTAGATTTTCTTACTCATCGGTATACCGTTAGTATCCATACTAATATTATAAATGGGAAAGTGTATGTGTGTGTTTGTTTGTTTGTCCGTCTTTCACAGCAAAACGGAGCAGCGATTTGACGTATTTTTTTAGGTGGAGATAGTTGTAGGGATGGAGAGTGACATAGGATAGTTTTTATCCCCGAAATTATCCCCTAAGGGGGTGAAAGTTTGTATGGAGCTACGATATAAACGAGTGCCGCGCGGACGGAGTCGCGGGCAGAAGCTAGTCTATTATATGTTGTGCTTTAGCGATTAGGCGGAGGCGGAACGGTACTCATACAGTAGGTACTTACTGCAAGCTGCCGCCCCTCTTCCATGCATCCCGGTTCACTCAGAAAGCACTTATTGAAACGTGGACTGTCTCATTCAGCTAACTGGCAACGCACCGACTCGGCACCAAATCCGCGCTTCCAAGTGGAAACTTTACCTTTGACAGCCTTATGTTTAGGGGCCGGAATTTTGCGTGCGGTTTTGGAAAAGTCTAAGGGAGAGAACGCCGACGTTTATCGATACATTGATAAACCGAATTTATTTATTAGTGTTTTTAAAAATAATAACTCTAACTTTCCGATGATACGTTCTATGCTCTTTCAATGGTCAGTGACGAAAAATGTACGACATATAGGAAAGTTTTATTCGTTTGATAGTTTTAAGGATTAAGTGTTCTAAACGGTGACTGACACGACACATTCGACACTTCACTTTTTATTCACAACAAAGATCACGTGATACTCTCTATTCAAAATTAAAATTATTACGTTATTTTACTAACACGATTTATATTTATTTCTGAGTAATAGTATAACGAGGAAGCGAAGCGAACGAACTCCTCTATTTTATTTATTTATTACTTACTTATTAAAACATAATTGCACAAAAGGAAAACGTATCGTACAAAAGGCTTTTGCTTTCTGCCAAAATTCTTTCGCATGTCCGGATGTCCCGCCGTCCCGCTGTATGGATGTTCTCCTGTACAGGTCACATTTCTTAACCGGTTCTCTTGAAATTTTGTCATCAGGTTCGTTAATTATTTATATAGATTTTTTTACGACCCAGATTTTGTAAATTGTAAAAAAAAAGAGTTCAGCTCACAGATCCACTAGAGTATGTCGAGCGAGTCGTGTCCACAGCATTTTTATGAAATTCTTTACATGGCAACAATTTTACCTATGAAATAAACTGTCATCCATAAGTACCTATTACACCGCCATACGTTCGTGTTACCAGCATGCGTTTTTTTAATAATTTGCCGCCATTTTCCAGGGACACGACTCGCTTGACAGACTCTAGTAATTTATTATTACAAGTGTTTACCGGTTTATAATTTTGAAAATAAAACATCAATCCTGATGACAAATGGCAGTAATTTCATTAGCAAAAATGTTGAAGGGGATAATTCCCTCAATGAAAACCATAATTAATTAAATCCTAAGAAAACAAAAGAAACGACGCCGTTATATAGCCTGAAAATCTCAACAGTGGAAAAACACTATACGGATTCAAAGCAGTACTTTAAAACGTTGTGGATTTCTGTTCCTTTGTTCACGAAACAGCATTTTTAATCTAATAAACGTTCGCTTAACGAGCGAGCTATGTGGTAAAAAAAATAAAAATGCCTTGGGACGTCTGTCCGGTGGATGTTGACGATGACATGCGATGTAAAGATGAGAACGCTCGGCTGTTCTCCTGTCTCTCTCTCTCATTCGCAGCCGAGTCTCGTGAAATTTAGTAAACAGATTTTTAGACACTTTATAAAAATATATATATATTAAAAATGGACTCGCGATGTCGACAGCTCACAGACTAGTTAATAATAATAACCCAGTTCAATGCAACATTTAAAAATCAAGCACATGAATATTAAAAATGTTGAACAATGGGTGCACATTTATTTGGTACAGAGTAAAGTAGTAAATCGTGGGCCAACATTTGTTTTACCTTCGCTTTAGTATTAACTGGAATGAATGAATTAATGTTTTAATTCATTATGTCAGTCATCATTGACATGGTGTTGGAATCACATTTACTACTAATACTCTCTGTCTCACTAGCAGTCTTACAGATCCTGCCCTGTATCTTTTGTGGCGCGAGTTATAATACTGTGTTCTCATTTGTACTGTGTCCCGATGGATGTTTTTCAGAGGTAAAATACAAAAGGCATTTGAACAATGGGAACAAAAATATTACAACAGAAAATCGGTTATCTGGTCATCTATTTTTAGAAAGTATACGTATTTTGTTTTTAATTTAAGCGCAAAAAATAAGTAACTACCTACCTGCTAATATTTAATGGTACTCTAATCTATAACCTATAAAAGCGAGGAGGAGTGTTAGGTTGAACTGCGACCATACAGTGCGCGAGCCGAGCGAGCGAAGCGAGCGTGACTCGGTAGCGGCCAGCGAAGCGCCAGACCCGAACATTTTTTTGATATATAATACTTACATTACATATTATGGAAGTACTTAGAAAAGTCTACGGCGGAGGGCGGTCCCAAAAACGAAAGCGGGGCTCCGTCAACTTCTTGGCAGACATTGTTATATGAAAGTGCAATTATTTAAAATAATATGTATGTAAAAAAATATTTATGTCATAAACGCGTTATATGAAAACGTAATTATTTGAAATAATATGTATGTTAAACATATTTATGTCATAAATGCAAAAATAGAATTATGCCACTTGCAAATTTTGTCATTTTGCCTAATATATCAATTGAAAATTAGAGTAAAGCAAAATATAACAAGAAACTGTTATATCAAACATTACATTATACTAAAAACCTTTATGCCAATTTAATGTATATCAAGTGTATGTTAGTTTTTCTGACATTATATGAAACATTACGCACCCGATTTGAACCTTACTCCCGTGATCAACGGTGCGTAATGCCTCAAAAGCTCTTTATTCGACCTCTAGAAGCAGTCAGATTTGCAGGCAAAATGAGGCCAAAAACCGCAACATTTCCTACACGAATGGAAAAACCTTTTAGCTATCTTATGACGGATCTGCATTTTAAATATACAGTGGTTCCAAACTGTTAATTTAAGACGCTAATAAACCACTAGAGGCGTGAAAATTTTCGAGGGGCAGCCAGGAACAATAAAAGTCCTACTACGTCCACGTGAATTCCCGTATCACACACTAATCGTAACATGATTTTTTAAATATTTTATTCAAGCCTGACCCTTATAGGAATAAATCCCTTTGGGGGTTGAGGCATATGATGATAAGTATATTTTATTTTAATCCAGATTATTAACTACCTACTTATGAGCCAAACATTCAAATCCGTTAAGCCTTTTTTGCGTTACGACTTTATCTCGAAAATAAAAAGTGTTGTTTTATTTTAATCCAGTTTATTATACAAAGTAATCCAAAACTTGGAAAACAAAAAAGCACCTGGGTTTGACCTTATTACAGGCGAGGTATTAAAGCACCTGCCAAGAAAGGCAATAGTCTATTTGACTATGTTGTTTAATGCAATATTTAGAATCCAACACTACCCGAAATTATGGAAAATATCCCAAATTTGCATGATAGCTAAGCCGGCGAAACCACCAACAGAACCGAGCTCCTACAGGCCTATAAGCCTTCTCCCCTTAATATCAAAGGTGTTTGAGAAAATGTTCCTTAGGAGGTTAAGACCTGTGCTGGAGGAAGGTAAAATAATCCCAGACCATCAATTTGGATTCCGAGAGGGTCACTCAACTGTAGAACAAGTCCACCGTGTTGTAAATAAAATCAGACAATCTCTTGAAAAAAAAGAATATTGCTCGGCAGTATTTTAGACGTCCAGCAGGCTTTTGATAAGGTTTGGCATAAAGGCTTATTATATAAGCTGAAAACATTGCTGCCTAATTCCTTCTACATGATCCTAAAATCATATCTCGATGGAAGAAAATTCCAAGTAAAGTATGAAGAAGAAACATCGAACCTATATGAGATAGAGGCATCTGTACCACAGGGATCAGTCCTTGGACCAGTACTATACACCATATATACAGCCGATCTTCCCAGAACTGAAGAGGTAGAAACAGCCACTTATGCAGACGACACTGCCTGTCTTGCAAGCGATATAGACCCGTTAAAGGCATCACAGAAACTTCAGATCCAACTAAACAAGATTGACTTGTGGCTACGGAAGTGGAGAATCAAGTCAAGTGCCACCAAATCTACACATATAACTTTTACCCTTCGTAAAAAAGAATGCGCTCCTGTATACATAGGCAACGAAGCCCTGCCGAAAACTGACTGCGTGAAATACCTTGGCATGTCTTTAGACAGACGATTAACATGGAGCAACCATATAAAAGCTAAACGAACTGAGGCAAACATGAGGCTTAAGAACTTGTCATGGCTTATCGGACGTAAATCTCCACTCTCACTGCATAATAAGCTCTTAGTATATAAAGTAACTATAAAGCCCATATGGACATATGGTATTGAACTGTGGGGTTCAGCTAGCAACTCAAATATAGAAATTCTACAAAGATTTCAAAACATAGCATTGAGAACCATATCGCAAGCAGCTTGGTTTACCAGAAACAGCGAAATACATGAACACCTTGAGATGGAAACTGTTAAACAGACACTTAACAACGCAAGCATAAGATACAAGAACAGACTGCAATTGCATATTAATGACCTAGCACAACAACTCCTGGATAGCTCGGAGACTGTCAACCGACTCAAGAGATGGCAAATATTGAACCTGGACCATCGAAACTAACTCATGGGATGATGTTCACTGGAGTATCAACCAACTTCCTGTCTCGATAAAGAACACATCAGATTATGACTATGAAGTCGATTGCTGAAAAACTGGAGAAAAAAAAAAAAAAAAAAGTTTATTAAAGTTTTCTCTAAATCCGTTGGGCCGTTCTTACTTTCATATTTATAGGTAATATTAAATCCTGCTTGAATCATGATATTCCCGTGGATCAATTAACATCATGGTGTATTTTATTCCTACCTACGATGTAAAATCCTTCAACCCTCACTCATCTTAATTCAGATTTAGAAAGAAAAAAAAAATAGGCACTTCACGTGTTCGGTTTTCAAACAAAATGCGACGCTTTCCAAGCATGTTTGAGAAAAGACCATTTTACAATAGTTGTAGCCAATATGACAGCCCACTGCGATTCAATAGAAGTTATAGGGCGATTAGACAAACCTAACTAGAGTCTACATGACAATGCACGTAATAGTTATCATTACATCATGCGTTCTCTAGCACGTCTAGAATCGCTTTAGGTTGGTTACGACCTAATATTCCAGTACACAGATGTCGCTAAATTATACTATGACGGCGATGTAAACCATGTGTGCCATTAACTTACGCTCAATAGCGTCTGTGTCGATATAATCTAATAGCAATATGCTCTGCTATGATATTCAAGATGTGAACGTGTATGCGAACTCTCCTTTGCAAGCCTGATATGTCTTGAGCTCAATAGTTGTAGCAACTATTTGAAATTGGAGGACGGACTTGCACTGGTTTGCGACAGACGATTAAGTAGGCGTTGTACCAACCCCGATTTATTTAAAACAAAACACTGCCCCAAGTAACAGTGTTAGTATCGATAATTGAACTTAACATAATCTTGTTTATGTATGTGTTACAACTAGTTTCTCCTCGGCTAAACCAGTTCATCCTAGCAATAGAATAATCCGGTACGGCGCAATACAATTGACATAGAATAGTTGGGAATGGAGGCACTGCTTGTAGAACTTAACCTTTAATTAGTTGGTTCGGTAATTGTAACATAAAGATAAAACTCGAATTGAAAAAACTCTTTAAAGGATAAAGAAAACCTCACCTTCAAAACAGTCTCTAGAATATTGTATTGAAGTATTACAAACTGGCGTGACGTCACACATCATACTTATGTAAGTATGTACATATTTACATAGATATAATCACGCTATAACCGGAGGCGTAAGCAGTGATCACGGATTTCCACTTGCTACGATATTGACAAACACATTTTGCTACATTTACTTTCATGACGTTCTTCATAAATGCTCATCGGTTTAGGGTAGGTACGTCATATGATATGTGAGTATTTTTGCGTCCCCTTCCTTAAAGCCATCATATTCGATGTTTAACATTATCATGCGTGACTAATATTATGTAACAGCAGTCGAAATAGCGATAATAAACGACGCAGTTAGTTTAATTGCCTTGAAATTGTTTCGGGATCGATTTCCAGTTACGGTAAATAGGTTATGACGGTGACGAGCACACAGCATAGAGACAAAATCTCTGTAATTTTTTACATCTCTTTATATATTTTAAAAATTACACGCCCGCTCTGACCTCCGGAATTGCAAATGCACCCCTAGGAATCGCCCTGATTTCATGCATCGGTCAATTTGAGGGACACGATTTGACATTCAAAATATGTCATGTGTCCAGCGTGTCGTAGGGATATCCCTACTTTCATTATTGCTATTGATTTAGTTAATAGTCAGTGTAGAAAAATATATTATTACCAGGATCTCACAAACTATCGGAACATATAGCTATCTTTCGAAAATGAGAATGAAGGAGATATTTATGAATCAGTTTAATGGACATGACGTACGATGATCGACAATTTTAAACCAACTGGCTGTAACTATCAATTATCAAAAAGCTCCCAAATCTGACTTTTTTATTTTATTTTGCAAAACTATATCGTTCGCTTTGCTTGCACGTTCTATCAAACAAGAATAGAGTTTAGGTATTCCAAGTACCATACAAATATGTCGTTTACCCTCAAATGAAGTCATGAATCCTCTTCGATTGAATCTGGTCTAAGTTAAATCAACAAACTGTAACAACTCACATTTCCATCAATAGCGAATAATGTATTGGAAACTAAAATCTGCCAAAGAAATCAAATAACGAAAATTCTTAGTTATTATCAAAGTTCAGACTAAATGTCATACTTTCACGAACTGTAATCACATTTCTCCTTTGTCAAAAGTTTTTGACATAAAAAAATCCAGATCTAGGCGGTCCTCCACCTTCCACTTGGACAGTTCTGACAAAGTGACATAGTGATAGACACATTTTATTATACCCACTAACACCCATGTCATACCTTCGCATAAAAAACTTAAGGGGGTTACTGCGAGGCATAAAATTCGCATTCCAATTACAATTCGTGTGTCGCGCTCTCTTAAAACGCCACGTGAGAAAGCAAGCAAACGAAACCTTTTTTTTTACCACTACGGTGGCAGACACTGGGACTGCAGAGAAAAGCGCGTTGCTGATGACAGGATCCGTTGTGTTGACAGCTGGAAATCTCAGGTTCCTTACCTTCAACACATCGGATCCTCGAGACACAAAATATCATCATCATCGTATCAGCCGAACGTCGTCTCTCAAAGAGTGCCACAATGACCGGTTACATCGCATCCAGTGGACTCCCGCAACCTTTACCCGGTCACCACTCCACCTTGTTGAGGGTCTACCTACGCTGAGCCTTTCTTTTGGAAGTATGGTTTTATTAAGCCTACGGCCTTCTGTACGCAGGAGTTATTCCCCTGGTTGGGCTGCCCCGAAAATGAGCGAGATGACATCGCTGTACCTCACCTCTCTAAATCAAGTTCAAACCGAAATCGAAATGTGAAATGTATGTCCCAATTTGATCCGTAGGGATATTCACTTGTATTTACTGTTAGAAAACTAGGAAAGAAAATCTTGGTACACTTTCGAGGTGCCTTTTGAATATAACATCAAAGCTGCCGAAATGTCATTTGGCGCTATGTTGTTATACCAGATACCACGTCTTAGACAGTGACGGATAGTATATCTCACAGCCATATGACGGCACCGCTATCCTTGGAAACCAGAGCTTAACTGACGCATGTAAAATGCGTTACGTGATTGACCTGCAGGTCGCCGCCCCTTATTAATTTTAGAATTGTGTCGGCAGATAGAGACAAATGATGAACCCTCACTCTCGACACAGCGCATCCTTGGGAACTTGGCGACATTAATCACCACCATGAACACAACACCACAAACCCACTACACAGAGCCAATAATACTGTTATTATGGCCGTGGTTACTGGCGGGTAGTTCCAAAGCGGGGGGGGAGGGGCATACTTTTACGCCCTACCTACCTCTAATTAATCTAATTATACGCTGATCTAAACTTGAGCGTGCAAATCATGACAGGGTTTCAAATAATTAAATTCCTGAGCACATCATTTAGTGCGTGCGTGCGTGCGTGCGTGCGTGCGTGCGTACGTGCGTGCGTGCGTGCGTGCGTGTGTGTGTGTGTATGTGTGTGTGTGTGTGTGTGTAGCTCACGACTGGCAATAGGTACTTTTTTGATAACATTTCCATTTCGGGAGAAAATGGTTCCCACTGAGCAAATCTTTACAAATCACTTTAATTTTGGTATCGATTTCTTCAACATAATATATTCCAGGTGCATGCATTTCGCGTTTTTTTTTAATAAGTACGTTGATTTTACAAAACAATTGGCCCAATTCCACCAAGTCTAAATCGCAAAAATTTAGTTTTTATTAAGGTGCCTATAACTTTGATTTTGGTGTTGATCGCGTCAATACTAATCCATACTAATGCTATAAATGCGAAAGTGTATGTGTGTGTTTGTTTGTTTCTTTGTCCGTCCGAAATGGGGGGGGGGGGGGTAAAAGTTTGTATGGAGCTGCGATATAAACGAGTTCCACGCGGACGGAGTCGCGGGCAGAAGCTAGTAATACAATATTCAAGGTTTATATGTATCGCTTTTTTACAAAAAATAGATTGTTTTCATAAAACAAACGGCTAGTTCGACCAAGTTTTAATTACAGCAATTAAGTTTTTGAGGTGCCTTTAAGTTCAAATTTCTTGCAAATTTTGAAAAAAGGAAAACCTAAACCTATTCTTTCATTATGTCAATAACGTACCTACAAAAAACTATTGAGATTGGAATGTATTTAGAACTCGAAAAACTTTTTTTTTATGGACGGGTACGTACCTAGTATTCTTCCCTCTTAACACAATTATATAATAATAACATTTTAGAAAAAAAAAGCAGGACAAACTTACCAAATCAAAATATATTTTCCCCCAGATCGCATATTTATGGCGATCTGGGCCATTCACGAATTCACCGCCCTAGGTACGTAATGTACTATTTTTCCATGAAAAAAATTACAATAATGGTTTAGTACAGTAAAATTCTTACATAATACATAGTTTCACGTGGACCATAGAAGGATACATTTTCATGAATTTCTGCACGTTTACAATCGTCCTCCTTTGCTTTCGTTTTTTCAGCTTACCCGTAATAAAAACTTTTCTCGTAATAAATTACATTTTATCCATATTCTCTCACTCCGCAGAAGCCAAAGATAAACCAACGCCGTAAACAAATCAGAAGATCCGCAACCGCCCTAAACGGCAAGAAATATTGAGTCATTTCCGCGCCACCGCCGCCGCCGATCCATTTCCGTGGAAACTACCGTCACGGGTGACGACTCACTAAACTGTGTTTAATTTAAATGTTGACGGTGCGGTCGGGGCTGCAGTTCGGTGTGGCTGATTGGTCGGGATTGCTTACGTCGAAGCAAAAGTAAAATCTGAAGCACTGTTTGAGGCGCCGTATTTAGTATTGTGTTCAATCTATACTAATATTATAAATGGGAAAGTGTGTGTGTGTGTTTGTTTGTCCGTCTTTCACGGCAAAACGGAGCGACGAATTGACGTGATTTTTTAAGTGGAGATACTTATAGTGATAGAGAATGACATAGGATAGTTTTTATCCCCGAAATCATCCCCTAAGGGGGTGAAAAGGGGGGGTGAAAGTTTGTGTGGAGCTGCGTTATAAACGAGTTCCACTCGAGTTCCAAATTATAAAAAAAATACTTTAGGGAAGAATCGTGCACAAACTGAAAGCCCCACAATAAGATGAATAAGGCTTGTATTATGGGTACTAAATAACAATATTGTCTTTGGATATGATGATAAGTTACCCGAGTGGTTTCGCGTTAGAACAGTACCCAGTAATAGTCCAGTGATAATGGGTGTTGTATAAGTAGACTATGGCAATAGGGTTGAAGTTTTATGTGGGTAAAAGGATAGCAAACTATCAATGCAATTTTTTTCCATCTTAACACGTGCTTTGCCAGTAGTTACACTAAAAAAAACTTGTGCTCTACACATTACTTTAGACGCGGCGTATGCCTTTAGTTATTTTAGGCTTGCGGCCCACAACACCTGGAAACCTGTTAAATCTTGGAAATAAAGTGAATATAGTTTTGACAAATGCTCAGTAGGCTGCTAAGCGGCACGCGCTAATACGGCTCATCTCACCCGATCATCATCATCATCAGCCTATATACGTCCCACTGCTGTGCACAGGCCTCCTCTCATGTATGAGAGGGAAAAGGATGTATACGGCTCATCTCTTATCTTATCTTATCTTATCTAGATGAGGGCCCTTTCGGATGCACTTCGACCCAGTGGGATCTTTTGTGCATTTGCCCTCTCCTTACGTCTACTCCCAACTTCGCTCCATCATTTCCACATAGCGGATGATGCAGCTCCGCGGAAGTGCCTTGAATTCCTTTGGTTGCGGATAGCCGTTACCAAAGTAATTCCTTCTTTGTCTGGCAAGGGCATGACATTCACACAGTAAGTGTTCCATAGTCTCATCCTCCTCGCCACACACATTCTACAGTCTAAGCTGTCTGATAGTCCCATCTTGGCCAAGAGATCCTTGACCCCGAAGTGACCTGTGAACACCCCAGATATGATTCTGAGCTGTTTCCTACTGGATTTCCAGAGTTTGTTAGTCCAGCCCGAGTCCACTATGAAGAGCTTTGAGTGCCTTAAGCCCGCCTCATTCCTCCACTCGTATTGGTGTTTGGTTTTGGCGTAGGCTTTAAAGGCCGAAATTATGGTTCCCTGCGAGAGTCCCACAAATGGTTCTGGACCCTCAAAGTGGTTTGTAGACCCCCCTCTAGCAAGCTCATCCGCTCTTTCGTTGCCAATGAAGCCCTCGTGCCCTGGAATCCAAACCAGTTGCACCTTATTGTACTTTCCAAGCTTGTTCAGTGCCTGGACGCCATTATAGACTAGTCTAGATTCCACTTTCGGCGCCGTAAGTGCCTTAAGCGCCGCTTGACTGTCACTGAGTATATAGATGGTCTGCCCTCTGGTTTGTCTGTCTATATTCTCCTGTGCACAGGCAATTATGGCGTATGTCTCCGCCTGGAAGACGGTTGCCAAATTACCCATGCTTACACTACTGCTGTAGTCATTCGCATAAATGCCTGCTCCCGTACCGGATCCCATTTTTGATCCGTCCGTGTACCATATACTGTCTTCGATACCAGACCTCGGTGGTTCTAGACCTTCGGCCCATTCAGCCCTGGATGGAACTTTTGTTGTGTAGTTCCTATGGAATACAAACTTGGGTAGCATTTTGTCACTTCCCATGCTTGTTATTCTGTCTAAGAAACCATCAGTCTCCATGTTTGTGTGCTTAGTCTTTGGCTTACTGTCGCTCCACAGTTCAAGGGTTCTTAATCTGTAGAGCGATTTGCGTGCCTCTGACTTAATCACCAAGTGAAGTGGCGGTAGGTCCAGTAGGACTTCTAGCGCCGCTGTGGGCGTGGTGCGAAACGCCCCTGTTATAGCCATGCATGCCGATCTCTGTACCTTCATCAGAGCATCTCTGCATGTGCTCTTTAAAGTCCTTGGCCACCATACCAGGCTACCGTACAATAATATGGGCCTCACCATCATAGTGTAGATCCATCTAAGTACCTTTGGGTTCAAACCCCATGTTTTTCCATACGCTGATCTACACATTCCAAATACCCTCAGTGCCTTTGTAATGGTAAGATCTGTATGCTTCTTCCAATTCAGTTCTTTATCTAGTGTGACACCTAGATATTTCACATCATTAGACAGTTCTAGTACCCTCCCGTACAGTTTTAACTGCTGTACGCCTCAAAGGGTCCTTTTCCTAGTAAAGGGTATTACTACAGTAATTTTGCCTGGATTAATGGATAATTGGTGTCGGTCGCACCATCTCTCCACTGTCTGCAGTGCCTTGTTCATGATTTCCGATACCGTGCCTGGAAACTTCCCATTAACCAGTATCACTAAATCATCAGCATATCCTACCGTGAGGATGGGACCTTTATTGAGTTCTACCAGGAGTGAGTTCACCACCAGACTCCAAAGAGTTGGTGAGAGTACCCCACCCTGTGGACATCCCTTTGTGGCCGTCGCCATTATCTCATCCCCCAAGAGTGATGACTTTATTAGTCTGCCATTTAGCATATTGCCTATCCATTTACATATGGTGGGCTCTACACCATGATTAACAGCTGCTTCGCTGATAGCTTTATACGTGGTACGATCGAACGCTCCTTCCACGTCTAAGAAAGCTGCAAGACATAGTTCTTTATTCTCTATAGCCTGTTCAGCCCTGGTTGTCACCAGGTGAAGTGCGGTTTCCGTTGACTTCCCTGGCTGGTATGCACATTGTAGTTCGTGCAGCGGATGCCTTCTTAATGGGCCATCCCTTATGTGTCTATCTACCAGTTTCTCCAGTGTTTTGAGGAAAAACGACGATAAACTTATCGGCCTATACGATTTGGCTTCACTGTAATCCGCCTTACCCGGTTTGGGTAGATAGGTTACTTTTACCATCCTCCACACACGCGGTACGTGTGCGAAGGCTAGGCACGCCCTGTACAATCTGCTAAGATGTGGGATTAGTACATTAGCGCCTTCTTGTAGTAGAATGGGGTAGATGCCGTCTGGCCCCGGGGCTTTGTATGGTTGGAATGTTGAAAGTGCCCACTTTATCTTTTTATGATCTACTACCTTTTTGGACGTGTCCCAATTGTGTCTCGTTGTACTTGTGGTCTGTTCCAACGCACTAATTGCTCCATCGTCTGTTACGCTGTCGTGTATTACTGAGCCTGGGAAGTGCATTTTACACATTACCTTAAGGGTCTCCAGCCCCGTTTTTGTCATTCTACCGTCATTATCCCTGATGGATGTGAGCGGGGCCGACTTTGTGGTTGCTAGTGCCTTTGTTAGTCTCATACCTTCTGGTATTGACTCAATCTGATCGCAGTGGTTCCTCCACGCTCTCCTCTTGGCTTTCCTCACAGCCTTGCTGAGTTCTGTGAGTTTTTGTGCATAGTACCCAAAGTCATTAGATGCCTTTGCGTCATTAAATATTGCCCTAGTTTCCCTCCTGAGCTTTACTATCTCTGGGGTCCACCATGGTAACTTTTTAGCCAGGGTTTTCTTCTCCGGGCAGTTATTAGTGAAGGCCTTGTATACAGCTTGTACTATTTTGTCCGCTTCGAATTCTATGTCTATAATAGAGTTTAGCTTGCCTTTTGGGTCTCCTAGGTCTACTTTTAGATCCCTTCTAAAGCCCGACCAGTCCGTGTACCTAGGATTCCGTTTACGTACCGTATTTATTTTTATCTTAGTTTGGTACCTGAAGCAGATGTATCTGTGGTCCGAAAGGGATATGTCATCAGATACGTGCCATGAGTTGATTTTGTTACTAGTGTTATTAGTAGCCAACGTTATATCAATCACCTCCCCCCGCCTAGAATTGACGAAGGTAGGTTCATTGCCTTTATTCAGTACTTGTAAAGAGGAGCTTACCGGGAAATCCAGTACCTTCTCTCCTCTCCTATTGACATCCGAGCTGCCCCAGATGACATGGTGAGCGTTCGCATCGCAGCCGATTATCAGGTTGGTGTTCGCCCGGCTGCCGTATGCAACAAGATCCCGCAGCTGTTGTGTGATGGGATCCGTCGCCTCGTAGGGGAGGTAGGCTGATGATAGAATGAGCTCCTTACCCTCCCCCTTTTTTTGGATCATCACCGTGGTGAGATCCCTGCAACAGAAAGCATGTAAAGGCATAGCATTGATGCCATTTTTGACATATATACATGTCCTCATATCATTGTTGTTATCTGGACACAGGTGAAAAATTGTTCCCCCCGTTCCACCTAAACCTCTTATTTCACCTTTATATATATATGGTTCTTGAATAAGAGCAATATCGAACTTGTCGCATTTTAGCTGCCTTTCCCGAAGGGCAGTGGCCGCCTTGTTGTGTTGTAAATTAATTTGTACACACCTTAAACCCGCCATTGGCGCTGTTAATTCTTTGGCTTGCTGAGGTCAGCAGCCACTTCCTGGAGCGTCTCGTCGCAGGACATGGGAGACATGGAGGCCTCCAGGTACAGCTCTGCCATTCCCTGCAGGTCCTCTGAGCCAATCCCCGATAACGGTGATGACTCTCGGGCCCTGCGGGATTCAGCACGTCTGTCACTGGAGCCCGCCATGTCCCCGGCCTCCGCTTCCGACTGCCCCTCCTCCTTGGCTGCCTTAGCCTCCTTGCCAATGGCAGTTGGCACCTCTCCCACCCAGGTTGGTGCCCTCCTCGGCCTCCCCAGGCTGCGGCCCCCCCGCGCCCTCCCCCGGCGTCTGACCCCCCACGCCCTTCCCCGCACAAGTGCCGTCCTCAGCCCCCTCAAGCGCCCTCTCCTCCACGTCCTCTAGGAGCTTGAAGGAGCTCAGGTCGACACCCGTGTGTAGGTGGTAGCCCGCTGCCTTGATAACGTCGGCCGACACCCGGTCCATCAGTATGATGCGCCTGGTGTTCGCGTCCGACGTCAAGGTGTCTACCACCTTCCACTCCTCCGTGTGTAGCGCAGGATTGTACCTCTCCAGCACACGGAGAAGCAACTTCACGTCATGGCCGCCAATTATCTTCGTTTTCCAAGCCATCTTGACTGGTTTCGGAAGATCCTTGGCGTCCATGACCTTCAGGCGCAAGCCAGCAATCTCCTCGCTTCCGATTGCTGACTTGAGCCATGTGACGGACTCCCTCCCTTGGCAATTGACGTGGAGAGCGCCCGCCACTACGTTGCCCAGGGGTAATCGGGGTAGGGGAGCCGGAGCGTCAACCAGAAGCTCCAAAATGAGCCCCTGGATGGCGCCCAGATGCCCTAACCCGATCTTCTCGGCCGGAAAGGCCTCCGGGACGATGGCCATCCTCTCGCTTGCAGCCACTTCAGCGAACGAGGCTGTGACTTTCGTTCGTTTGGAGTCGCTGACAAGCAGAGAAGAGTCACCACTGGCTCCCAGTTGCCTCTTCTTTTGCACCACCCCTGACCCCGAAGTGGGTGCATCCTGGGGGGTGCCCTCGCTCAGTGTCTGAGCTCTCGCCTTGGCGTTGTCTCGCCTCTTCTGCCTTCTGCTACCAGCGACTCCTCCACCGGACCACGCATCCGCACCCTGGGGTACGGGCACGCTATCAACGGCGCCCGGCTCGTCAGCAGCAGGGTTCAGAAGAGGACCGGCCGGCCGGTTGCATATGGCCACAGTTCCGCTGGCCTCCCCTCCGGCACCTGCGCCAGCCGGTCTCCTTACGGGGACCTGCTGGGCGTGTCCGCTTTTCGACCCGTGGGGAAAAGATCGGACGGTGCCTCCGGTTTGGACCGCTCCACCATGGCCTCTGCCTGTATATGCGCTGCGCGCCCTCTGCGTCCATACGGACCCCCTTGCTCGGCTGCTACCCGCTCTCGCTCCTCTGTCTGAGACAGAGGTGCGTACCGCTGGTGCAGCATTTGCGCTATGCGCCTTGGCCTCATCCCTTGAGGGTCCGGCTTTCCCTCCTTCCTTCGTCATAGGTTTTAATTGATCCATGTGACCTTTTTCTTCTTGTTTCGTCGGATTGGCTCCCCACCCACCACGGAGCCCACACCCTGGGGATGCGTTAACGCATCAGGGCTACCAATCCGATATAGCGCCCCAAGAGTATGTTGTCTGTGAGTCCGCACGGTGCCGAGTTGCTCGTCATCTCCTCAGACGACTCACAACCCGTGCTCCACCGACTACAGGCCCCATACCCCAGGACACTCGCCCGTGGCCATCAGACTGGACACGACAGCCGATTGATCATGGCTGGCTAGACCATGACCGCCCGTGTGAGGTGAATCCTTAGCCGAAGAAGAGTGTTGTCTCCCAGCAGTACTATCCCGACCACTGGTCGACTCAGCCACCAGGACCTCCCTCTCCACCCGTACGGGTCCCCGCGCACGGCACAAACACGCGGATGGCATTTTACCGCTAACCATCCTTCTTTGTGGATGGAAAGCCCGCTGCGACATGCCATGTCATCGCTTACGGCTGATTAGATGGGATAAGCGGGATAGGATGGGTTGGGATATAAAGTATGGGCCCAACTGATTGTTTCCGTTCTGCCTGTTTCCAACGGTAGAACCAGGCAGTTAACAGGCGGTAACCTCGTGAAGGATCCCAACCAGTTTTGCCTCGAGGATCTTAGCAACTGTGAGCTCCCCCCGAGGCCATCTACCATGTTAACCGCCGGACAGGCTGCTACCATAGAGACAGACCCACCGCAAGTAGCGACCGGTCGCAAATTTTCCTTGTTCGTGGACCTGCCTCCGCCCATACGGCTCATCTCACCCGATACGTCTAACTAAACAAGACCTCTACCTACATTCAACTACTATGAATCTATATGCGGAGAGTATATTATGTGGGTAATCTGTGACGTGAGATGAAAACAAGTTACAGAATAGACAGGCAGATGTCTGAGCACTCCCGTTTGACGTCCATACATACGGTACCCGTGCTGTGATGATTTTAGAAACGTTCAGGCGACGCTTGCATTTAGGAGTGATTTGCTCTACGAAGTGTAAAAATGCTGCGTAAAACGTAGCATTGCTTGGCTTCGAATTAAACAAGGGCAACTTTAGAAGACTGTATAATTTTATCAAATTAACATGCATGGCACTTTGAACTTGAGAGAATATAAAATGGATCGCAAGTTAAAACCAACAAACGATCCCTATTAAAAAGATTTACGCCATATTAGGACTGTGCTATTAAACGGTATAATGACTTAAAATAACGATCCATAAAACAACTTGCTCTCTGATTAAAACCCGCTTGCGAAGGTGCCTTTTGAAAATAGAGTAGATTTTCTAATCGCCGCCAACACATTTTCTTAGAAGGACGTTAGCAGCCAGTGTCCTTTTTTAATTGCTGCTATTTAAAGGATTAACTATTATTACTGCTGGTACTTATTTTTATAATGTTATGTGGTATTCGTTTATCTTCGACTTTGGTTACGTATTAAGCTGAGTGGATTAATATTAGGGTCTTTTTTCGAAGAAACCTATATTCCAAAGCTGTATTCTTGAACTGAAGTAGACACTTGAAATGTTCATTATTTTTAGTTGTAGTGTAATGCCTCTACAAGCGATTTCCGGTACAAATTGGAAAAATCGAAATGGAAAAATTAAAATGGAAAAAGAAGTATTAAATGGGGTATGAAACGCACGGAACGACCTCTTCGTCACAAAAGTGTGACGAAGGAGATTTATTACCTTCCGATGCATCAGAAACAAATGAAGTTATTTTATAACTTCAACCTAAGAAGCTAACGTATTCCGACGTTCCCTTTCTAAGTCTTGTATTAAAATATTATAATTACGAACAGAACTGAACTCGAGACCTGTTTTGCGTAAACACGGACTGTGCTAAAAGTTCACTGTTTCTGATTTTATCTCATTAGCTACGTTGGGAAACTTGTAATTAGATTTCTCATGTATGGAGACTGTATTCAGGAGTTAGCAACATTTAAGAATCAGGGTTCAAATACATATCTAACATTCATTCGTACTTGTAAACCCCCGACGAAACCCAGGGGTGTTGTATGTTTATATTTTAAACATGCGTATCCGTGTATCTTAAATTCTTGAGTTTTTTTTTTTAATTTATACCTACATTTTTTTTGTTGCATTTGCTATTATTTTATGTCACGCAAAAATGGTTTTTCTTTCTTCGTTCTTTTTTTCTGTCTGTGATTGACTTACGTCGGTGGTATCGTAGCTGAAAAACGGTTGAACCAATCTCAGGTCAAGTTAAATTGGAAGTCTTCTCGGTCAGAGTTTTCTTTATAGTCCAGTCAATAAACTGACAACTTGTATGGAATTTTTTTTTTGGAAATAATTAATAATAGCTTATTTTTTCTGTGAACGGATATATTCTCAAGTGAATAGCTACCCAGCGACAGAATCCGACTAAATTTCACACAAAAAAATAGCTTCTGAAAAGCAAGATAAATATTATTACATAAATTATATTTTTGTCTTTATTTTGGTTACATTTGATCATACAAATAAATCATACAAAAAAAGACAATTAATGCTTCATTTCAATCTACATAATTACTTCCGGGTGGAAGTTTATCGGATTCCTGAATCAGAAAGTATCTTAGAAAAACTATTTACAATGAAATAAACAAAAAAACGCAATTATGAATTAATGTTTTTCAAAAACGTATTTTCCCTAGAGTACCTATTATGTAATTTTGACATAACATGCATAAACTCTTTAGGGAATATATAAGGAGCTAGGAAGTGCACGTATAACCATACCTTAACTTAGTATTGACCTTCATAAAAAAGCGTAATATGTATATCATTCTTAGATAAAGTAAAGATAACTACGTTTAATAAATATAAAAGAAACGCGTGCACTAAGCACATTACGCAACTCCGACAAATTATGAGCAGTTTTTACTCACACCACAGCTTCTCTAGTGCTGTACATTTCCTTATTCGTTTATGGTTATAATATGAATTCGGAAAAAATACCCGAGTATTTTTTACCTGATTATAATGTACTTTCTGAGGGCCCGCTCGAGTTGGAAATACATCGGGGCCGGAATGCCGTGCACTTAAACTTACTTTGTATATCATTAGTGTTTTGATTCAAACTGCTAGCTTTCTAGAAAGGTACCCCTACCTTATAGAAAACCGCACCCATAATTATAAATAATAATAATATTAAATCAGCCTATATACGTCCCACTGTTGGGCACAGGCCTCCGTATGGCCGAAATATAGGGTATATTATATATAATGATCAATTAAAACACGTTCTACCACAGATCAAATTAAGGATGTAACTAATTAAGGAGGCTAGCTTTGGTGAAAAATTTGGAGGTGTCGCTGACGTGAAACTATTTTTTTAACGGTAATTGTATTCTTTTTTATTTTTTGTATAGCAATATATCCTATAATTGATGTCATATAATTATCTTTACTCTATGCACATTATACGTGATGCACGACAAAATCGGCTGGCTAAAAAAGAAATATTGAAAAAATATCATTTTTTGAACACTATAAACTTTTGGGGATCCAAATTTTGCACACTTGTTACTACAAAAAAATAAAATATTACAAGCCAAAACTCGCTCGAAGCAGATTCACTTAGCTTATCCTGGCATGGCCTTTGAAATATATCGTGTTTATAGAATGCCTGCTTAGTTAGAACAAATTCGGGCTTCTAGTTTTATTCACAACGAAGTAATAGGGGGTTCGAAAATGGCCTGAACTGCTTCAATAATCATATTAATTAAGGTGCTAATTTTAATGCAGAAATTGAACCAAATTTATCTAATTACAATACATTATTGAGATAGGTATGATAATGTAATAGACACAAAAAATGTACGATGCCATTTATAATGATTATTTAACAAATCCAACAGCAATAAACGCGATTTCTACCCAGCACGACACACATGCGTCAGAGATCTACCAACGCCTTTCACTACGTGTGATTTATAAGCATACCGTGGCGGTGACTACGTTAAGCATTGTAGCTACAACTATCATTCTCATACAGAATATTGTCCATAAATATGTTCAAAAAATACCCTGATGGTTTTAATATCAACTCAAATACCTCAACGTGTTCCCAAAATAAAGGGTCTTGACAGACAGACTGACGGAAACAAAGTGAACCTATAAGTTATTTTATTCCGTTTTTCCTGTAGAGGTACATAACCCTCAAAACAAGGCTGAAATACGGCGAATGCCCATGCAGGGAATCCCCATAGAAAATCTAAAATATCTGCTGACTTTTCACTTAGAAAAACTAACAATTTACAAATAATTTCGCAGAATAGTAATTTTAGCGTGAGCCCTTCACTAGCCCCAAGACTTGCAAGTATCTATAGCGAGTGCCATAATTTACGGCCTCTGTTATTGTTGTTTTCGTTCCGCTAATATTATTACTATACGTGTTACTTGTTTATATAAGTAACACTCACTGAGCATAATGTAATAAGACACAAGGCATCACCGAATTAGCCATGGGATGTTATTATGCTTAGATTTATACCTAAGGCTGCATTATCACTGAGGCGCAGCGGAGCGGAGACATGCAAAATTTTAGTTGAAAACCGTATCTCGTTGTCGCTTCGATTTAGGCCAGGTTTTATAAAGATGCGTTAAAACCAAAAATCAGAGCAGATAGTAATTACATTTCTTGGCATTACTTACCGACACAGATCTGTATTTAAAACTGTGGGTTAATATCACACCAGCCCACTTTTGTCCTATGGCTTACGACTCTAGAGTTGTCTCAGTTTCTGGATGAACTATCTCTTAATGTGTGCTAAACTATGTTTAAAAAAACTATCTAATATATCTGTCTATAAAAAAAACTTATTTTTACGCTACAACATATTAAACTAATATTAAAAGTACCAAATTTAAACAGTTTATGAACTCAAAATTTGGTTCGGATTTTGACATGGGGGGGACAAATCCTTACCTTGACCTCTCTGGCAATCGGATTTTAAAAGACAGAGAGATGATTGCGAGGACAAGAAAGAAGAGAGACGAACATGGTGTTTCTGATTATGTCGTACATCGCTTATGGAATGCCGGCCATTCACAATTTATTATGAAGAGGATTTTTCAGAGTCCAACAGTTTGTATGTCGAGAATAATTTACATAACTTATCACCGTCATTTCAAAAGTATTTGAAGCGGAACTTCAGAATTATTATAGGCTTAACTGTGGGGCCCCAAAAACCCAACAGATTATTCGGGCCTACGGTGTATATGCCAGTATTATGTTACATTATATTGAGTGGACTTTTTGTAAAAGGTAGGTACGTGGAGATGCGAGCACCGCTGGTTATTAAAACTAAGGTGCAAAATTTAGTTACTGTCGGTAGGTGTTGACAGACAGACAGTATGTCAACAAAACGGTCCTAAACAATAAAAAGTTTCTCAAATGAAACAAAGTATTCTCATTAGGGAGCCGTCACCGTCTGACCACAATTTTTTTGGAAACAAAAACCTAAGGGCGGATTTGCGTCGAATAGACACATAGTTTTACGTCATAATATTCCTTCATAACCCAGTGATTTGACCCCACGTCCCTTCGGAAGGGTATTAATATCTCCAGATTTATTTCTCTGCCCACAATCTTCTGACCGAACATAAATCACATGAAGCTAGGGATATATCCTATTTTTTGGGACGAGTTGAAATACTTGGTACAGTAACAAGTATATATTTGTATTAACTATTAATATGTTATTGTAGGGGTTGCATGTTGTTGTCAAATATTAAAATCAATGAAAAAGGGGGTGAAATCAGAAAAAGGTAATAAAAACGTCTCGCTTTATCCAAATATTGCTAAAAATATAACTAGTTATGGAGTAACAGGATTACTTCAGAAAAACTCATGTACTCAAGTTTATTAGGCTAGTTTCAGTCATTTTATGACTTTAGTTTAAGTAACGGGTTTCAGAAAAACGAGGTATTAGTGGAAAGTTTACTTGAAACTGGCAGTGCACCTGCCTAGGCGCACTTTCAAATCTTGGAGTAGTAAAGTATAACGCAGGAGTTTGATATTAGCATTATGATAAGATATTCATGACGCGATTTTTGTGCCAAACCGGATCCTGCGCTACAGTGGGCACAACCGGGAATAACTTTCGGAGGATAATGATATGATGCGAACTCAGCGTTGTTTGAATAAACTTTATTTCATCCAAATGATTAAATACTACCAATACTCGTACCTAGTACCGACAACTGGAAGTTTGATTACAACACTATAAGCTACGGTCTCTGCCCGTGAGGACATCACGTGTAAACGTGAATTATGGTCATTGTTATCTGATACGGTTTAGATTGCCTCTGGTCGATGAACTGAAAACGTCATTTCTGAAATGAATAATTCAATGAAACATTAACACTTACCGTGTTAACTTGTGCCTATGCCAACTTGTGAATCGGTAGCTAGCGGAAACCAAGCTCCTGTCGGAAGCTAGAATGAGAAAAAAAAATATTTACAGCGACCCATTTCCATCGATCAATAGAAAATGTGCTTTTTGGATGAAAATGCATGAGCCACTTAAATAAAGTATCCTTATTATAAGCAGGTATCAATTTATAGTGATTAAAATTTTCACGATTCTCACACATTTTTTAACAAAACGGGACTTAATCGCGTATAAATTAACTTAATAACCTATTTGAGACTTCCCGATGACAGTCATTCCATGAGCAATGATGTTGTGACACATCAGAAAGGTCTGAAAGCCTCTAAGAGCCTTAATAAGTTAATTAGTCCCGTTTAATCAAAAGAAACGTATATTTTATTGTATTTGACGTACCAACAGTACTTACCATTATTTCTGAAGACGCACGCGGTCAAGCTGTTGTGCGCAGCTTGGTAATGTAGGCTTAAAGCACTACACATATGATTCAGTATCGTTTAAAGACTATAAAATTCTTTCCGTTCCGATCCGTTGCGGGCCGTTTGTCGTGCTTAAACGTTCGCAAGGAACCGTACGGTGCCGATCATGTGCGTCGGCATACTGCCGGCCGCGAACGTCTGTTTGTTACCGCCCGATCGTATGCGTCGACATGCTGCCGCACACGATCGGCTGTCGCCGCATCCGTATTCTTTCCGATCCGATCCGATGCGGGCTGTTTGGTGGAAATAGGCTGCGCCTGTAATACGTTTAAAAGCGTCCTTGCTTTTAGATTTAGTACATCCATCATTTTTAAATAAATATTGAAACTCTTAAGAGGGCAGCAGATGGCAGCTCGCGATTGACAACAGGTACTTTTTTGATAAATTTTCCATTCCGGGAGAAAACGGTTTTCACTAACTAAACCTAAACAAATCGCTTTAATCTTGATGTCGATCGCTTCAGCAAAATATACCCACGTTTTTTTAAGTTTCGCATTTAAAAAGTTTTTGAGATCAGGGTTTAAATTTATTGCAAGAAAAAAGGAAAAAAATAGTCTTTCATTTTGTCATTAACGTACTAAAAATCATTGATATTGAAAAATATTTAAAAAAGAAAAAAATTTCCTATTATATGGATGAGTAGCTAGTATTCCAAAAGTATTATTCCCTCTTCAAGCGATTAATGAGTATATACGTCGGTGAAGTAGCGGGTAAAAGCGAGTACAGCGTAGAATAACATACATATAAATAAATATAAGTACTAACGTTAAACCAAAAAATAAATATTTATTATTATTGGAATACCTGAAAATACTAAGAACACTTCAATCGTCTAACTCAGTCGTCTCAAGACTCAAGAGCATTAGGGACTCACTTAAAGACACATTTTCATAAATTAAATGTTCATGAAAGGTTAAATGTGAATGTTATATTTTCTAAATAAGTATTTGTTGTGAGTAAAGACTAAATAGACTAGACTGTGAGACATGATATGTGTACAGTATTAAATAAGAAGAGACACACTTTTGAAGAAAGCTAGGGCACAACACAGAATCGCATCTCGTTCATATTTTGACGAACCCAACTAGGGAAGTACCAACTTAGGGATGACCGCAACCATAATAACAACACTACATACGCTTTAAGTTTTTCGTGTTTTATTCCTAGTAGCAAATAAAGTCGACAAAGCTCCTGACGATACGGAGCCTTGAGTCTCTCCCACCCACCCTCACGGGTGATGTCCCAAGCTACCAACACAACGTATTAATTGGTTTGAAAACCGCGACTATGATTTGCCGGAACATTCGCTCTTCCAACTGAGCTATTTGCCCATCCGCATGTGTTCCACACGGTGAATGTTCCATCTGAATGAAAACTGGGTATTTTTCCGCTTTAGGGGTTGCATTTTATTGGCAAAGCTCATCTCCCTGTAGTAATATAATCACAAGGCAATATTAATTTATATTGCCTTTGAACTGTTGACAGAATGCGTGGGTTGCCCCTTGTGTCCTCGTTCGGCGCAAAATTTTATTAGAGAGCACATTGAATTTGAGTCTTTTGAACTAGTTAGTGAGTAGAAAAATCACACGAGACTGAATAAGCTTTCACTTGCATGAACGCGTATATTGTTAACTACGAGGCCATTGGCAACCAACATTTAAGAAAATTATCTTCTATCAAAAATTGCATTTGTGGTTACACGTTTTAGTTGGCGACCGTGCTTTTTTGCACAATCATCCACTACCTCCTTAAGAGGGTTACAATGATTCCATCAACGACACAACGGGTTTATCTTTAGCAGTTTAGGAGTTGATATGGCCACCTTCTGTGTCCATCATCAGATCAGGTCGATCGTATCATAATATTGCATTATCACCGAACTGACATAAATATGCCACATCTCAATCGGATACCAGAAAGTGGTTGAAAATGGTTTACACCATTTTAAAAAACAGTTAATTTCATATGAACATTGCAAGCTACCCAATTCCGTGGTTTTCCCTGAAAGTGCCTACGGGTTCCTTAGGCACCTGCTAGACGGGTTCCTGGCAGTGAAAGTGTTAATAAGCTTGTTACAAGAGCATGAACATCGGCAGCTCCTTTTCATATGCCTATGTTGAAACATTTGCTGTGCTCACGCTAGACGACTTAATAATGGTTAAGTTAAGGTTTAAATTCACTAGAGGTGAGGCGAAACTTCGGTCTTCTTTCCTTAGCTGGTAGAAGTTTGTGTGGTGATTCAGACTGTCCCGGATTAGTAGCTCAGTTGGTGCGCCTGTATGTTCCCTCGCCCTCTAGATATAATTTTCGACCTCGTTGTCAACATTTACTAGCGGCGCCGGCAGCGCGAACGTTGTCTCGCAGAAAGTCCCCGCTTATTCGAGCTTTGCACTTCATGAACTTGTTGCTTGAATCGGCACCAAATCGTGATATATTTGCTAGCTGATGGATAGATGTGTGTGATGAATGTTTGACGTTCTGCGAGAAGATGGATGCACGACCGTCTTCTGTGTTATTATAATAATAGTTTGTTTCTTTTGTGTATATATATCTACATTTGTTTTGTTTCACAGTGCTTTGGTGTTACTGTAATGCTGTGAAATTGTATGGAATAAATAAATAAATAAATAAATGATTACTTTGTATTTACTCGTTCGCATAATGCATACTTGACTGACGTATATAAAGCAAATTCTCTATGCTTCCTTATAAAATGGATTACATTCTTTTTTAGTTCCGAAGTGCTCTGTGAAAATAAACGTTACGACTTGCATTACAAACAACATTTTGACCCATTGTCCTGTTTAGCACAGTATTTGCATGTTTACGTATTTAAGTACTTATTCATTTTTGTTTTGTACCTAATACAAAAAAATAACTTTGCGCTTTATTAGAGTAACTAAAAGTGGGTTTTTTTTGTGTAGAATTTTACAGTCAAAAGCCATCATATAGTCAGCTTAGCCTTTTTCAAACATAAATTCAGTTTCTTAGCTTTAAAAACAGAAATAGCAAGAGCTCATTCATTTGCCGAGATAACTCAAAGAGTCCTCGAGCAAGCGGGCTGTTTCTTGACCCATTTTAGGGCGTTGAGTGATCAAGCCTCAAAACGCCTACACATGTGTATGCTGATCCATCATATTCGTGAACCTACATTTTTAGCTTGCCTAGGCTTGTGGAAAATGTAGATTTTTCTATTAATTAAAAAAATAAACCTACTTGGAGAAAAAACTATTGCAATGAAAACGCCCATAGTACATTGTGCCTCGTTGGCAGTTAAATACTCCAGATGGTTAGAAAAAGAATGGTCCAGTCGCTGCAAAATGTCAAATGATGGCTACATAAAGCTCATAACATTGTCTCACTCGCTCGATATCCTTAACATATATTATTAGGAGCCTTTAATAGGAGCAATATATGAAACAGTGGATTGTTAAGACAATCAATTCTCAAAAAATATATATATATATAAAAAAAAATAGAAAAAATACAAAACTTTGTTTCAAGTACCAGGATGCCTGGTTTCTTTTACCTAACTGGAATACTATCGGTATTATTTTACATTTTATATTAAAAAACCCTATGCATAATGTAATAAAATCTCCAAAACTGTATGGAAAACAAAGACATTATTAATCACTATGACATAAAGTGTCCAGTGTTCTACCAGGATATGTAATGAGTTATATTAAGTTTCATTATTTAGGGATCTCAACTTCAAATAGTTTTTTTCCGAATTCGATAATTTTGAAACACTGGGACTGATATAGAATAACTTCGGATTATTCTATGGAGTCTCCCATTACACAGGCCAGACCCGGTATAGAGAGACACCCGGTAGATTTTTAGGTTGGTTAATTTAAACCTATTAGCATACCTTGTAAAAGGACAGGACGTGCATAATGAACTAACAGACCTTTAACTGAAACCTTATCGTCGCCAAATATGTGCACTAAATGACGGGTTATTGAAACTTGCGCCGGGCCTTAGCTCCGAGTTACTTAGCTTTGACAGATCCGAGCTTGTATTAGGTGAAATAATTCGAGTAGCACAGTCTACAACTAAGTATAACTTACTTAGGGTTGAAGTTGACGTTGTTAGAAGATATGTCTTTAAGAGTTTTGTTTGAAACACGTTGCATAATGCCTCAAATAATGCACGTAAAAGTTTTTCCTACGTTGAATAAAACAATAAATATATGTGAATGGCTCGGATATGGGTAAGGCCGCCGACATTGTTAATTTTGGTCTGAACAAAATTTTCCAGTTTGTTTTCTCCGCTTATATAAGCACTACTGCCGTTGTTGTTAGTTCATTCTATAAAGCAATTATTGAGCTTGTTTCCCCATTTCGCCCACTGAATAAAAGTTGTTGTTTCTATAAAATACTTGCATTTATGTTCACCAAACCCCCCTAATTTTGGTCGTAAATGGCGTGTCGCTTTTTTCCGAGTACTTTTATAATATGAATGTATTATTAATTATTTTCATATTTCAAAATTTACAAAAAACGTTTAAATACTTTTGAAAGATTAGACACAGTACTTTCTGTTAGTACAAGAACAGTGTTTAAATACTTTGATTTGTGTATTTTATAGATCTTTAGATTAGTGGGCAGAGTTTTGGCTTTCGTGACACAATTTTTTGTGTTATGCATAATTACCCCTAAATATTAACAGAAAACTGGGGAAAAACTTATTTTGGCACGGCAACACCGTGAGGTCTCAATAAGTATTAAAAAAAAGAAACTGGCATTTTTAGTTTGTCTATGAAAACCGTTTAAGGTGAGTGGCATATTTTCTTCAAAATTTGTGTTTATGTATATCTCGAGTAAGTAAGCGTTTCAGAAGTTCACTTTAGTATGGTTGTTTTCGTTTATGTTTAAAGCTTACATGAAATATGTACAATTGAGTCTAGTTTAACTGAATTTGGTTTTATAACCTAAAACGTTTCTAAAAAACTGCTTTTGTGTTATATATATGGCGCTTTTGTGTTACTTTTGTGTTAACTATAACACTAATTTCGTGTTCAGTCACACAAAACAAGTGTAAAGAGTCATGCAGTTTGAGAATACTGTAATACCCAACTAGCAAAATTTCGTCATATAATGGTTGCGGCGACGTTTCTGCGGCAACCTTTTACCTCTTACTATCTAAATATATAAAAGAAGAAACTGACTGACTGACTGACTGACTGACTGACTGACTGACTGACATATCAACGCACAGCCCAAACTGCTGGGTCTAGAGATTCCAAATTTGGCACGTAGGTTTCTTATAAGGTGTAGGGGAGCACTAAGAAAGGATTTTTCAAAACTCACCCCCTAAGGGGGTAAAACGGGGGTCCAAAGTATGTATGGAGGAAGCATTATTTTTTGAACTAGAGACTTGAAACTTTGTAGGAAGATTACTTATTGAGATACAAAAAAGTTCTTTCGGCGTTTTACAAAATTCCACCCCCTTAGGGGGTTAAATAGGGGTGTAAAGTTTGAATTCAAAGCTACTGGGTCTAGAAACTTGAAATTTACACCAGATTTTCCTTTTATGACGTAGGCAAGGGATAAGACGGGAATTTTAGAAATTCTATCCCTAGGGTGGTTAAATAGGAGTGCAAAGTTTGTATGTGAGAAACATATTTTTTTGTACTAGAGACTTGAAACTTTGTAGGAATATTACTTATTAAGATACAAAAAAAGTGCTTTCAGCGTTTTATAAAATTCTACCCCTGAGGGGGTTAAATAAGGATGCAATGTTTGTATGGGGGAAACATTATTTATTGAACTAGCGACTTTAAACTTTGTAGAAAGACTACTTATTGATACAAGAAAAAGTACCTTTCATCGTTTTATAAAATTCCACCCCTAAAGGGGTTAACTGAGGGTCCAAAGTTTTTGAGAGGGAAACTTTTTTTTTTACTTTAACTTCCTAAGGGGGTAAAATAGGGGTGCAATGTGTGAATTCAAAACTACTAGGTCTAGAAACTTGAAATTTACAACAGATTTTCCTTTTATGACGGAGGCAAGGGAGAGATTTCAAATTTGGCACGTAGGTTCCTTATAAGGTGTAGGGGAGCACTAAGAAAGGATTTTTCAAAACTCACCCCCTAAGGGGGTTAATAGGGGTCCAAAATTTTATATGGGGGAAGCATTGTTTTTTGAACTAGAGACTTGAAAGTTTGTAGGAAGATTACTTATTAATATACAAAAAAAGCTGTTTCAGTGTTTTAGAAAATTCCACCCGTAAAGGGGTTAAATAGGGGTGCAATGTTTGTATTTAAAACTGCTGGGACTACAAACTTGAAATTAACACCAGACCTTCCTTTTATGACGTAGGCAAGGAATAAGACGGGATTTTTGGAAATTCTATCACTAAGGGGGTGAAATGGGTATCTAAAGTTTGTATGGGGGAAACATTATTTACTTGAACTAGAGACTTGAAACTTTGTAGGAAGATTACTTATTGATACAAAAAAAAGAACTATCAGCGTTTAAAAAATTCTACCCCGAAGGGGTTTAAATAGGGGTGCAAAGTTTGAATTCAAGCCTACTGGGTCTAGAAACTTGAAATTTACACCAGATTTTCCTTTTATGACGTAAGCAAGGGTAAAGACGGGATTTTTGGAAATTATATCCCTAAGGGTGTTAAAGAGGGGTCCAAAGTTTGTATAGGGGAAGCATTATTTTTTGTACTAGAGACTTGAAACTTTGTAGGAATATTACTTATTAAGATACAAAAAAAGTCCTTTCAGCGTTTTATAAAATTCTACCTCTAAGGGGGTTAAATAGGGATGCAATGTGTGTATGGGGGAAACGTTAGTTATATATTTAGAGACTTGAAACTTTGTAGGAAGGTTACTTATTGATACAAGAAAAAGTACTTTCATCGTTTTATAAAATTCCACCCCTAAAGGGGTTAACTGAGGGTCCATTCTTTTTGAGAGGGAAACTGTTTTTTAGCTACATACTTAAAACTTTGTGGACAGATTACTTATTTATTTACAAATAAAGTACTTTTAGCGTTTTGGAAATAATTACACCTAAAGGGGTTAAAAGGAGGTCCAAAGTTTGTATGGGGAAAAAAGATTAGGCAATTTTATTCGAAACTTCACAGGATAATTCCTAACGATAAATGAGTACCTAAACAAGTGTTTTCGGTTTTTTGAGAAATCAACCCCTAAAAGGGGGACATGTGGTGACAAAATCTGAAAATCAACATCGGTATCTATTGTTTCTCTGGTGTATCGGGTCGCTGATTACGATAACAACAACTATTTTACATTTCAACGTGGCGTCTAAATATCAATATGGGCGTTTGTTATAATGGTTTTTGGGACACTAGTTACGAAAATCGCATAGATTTTGAAATGTAATGTTGTGGACATGAAAATTCATGAAAGTATTTGTGCCAAATTGCAATTCAAAATCGTTTGTAACAGACGGACTGACAGACAGCCACACGTGATCCTATAAATAAGGGTTCTATTTTTGCTTTTGAGGTATGGAACGAGACCCGCGTTATAGGTTTTAAAGTTTGTATTTGGTGCTATCTCGATGGTCATCAATCGGTTGTACGTAGGCGACTGCGGGCGGCGCGGCGGGACGGGAGGGTAGGAGACATTGGGAAACTGCCTGCATCCGTAATAAGTACATTCAAGGTGCTGCACGAAGATCTGCTTACTTTTTATAAGTTAAGCATTTCATTTCATTTCATTTATTTCATTGCATGTCACATTACAGGTACAAGGTGGAACATCAACATAGGTATTCATGTGACGCCCTGCGCGGGTGCAGCAATATTACACAGCCATCACTATGGACTTACTTCTTAACATAATATATAAACAACTAACATGCATTAGAATATGCCACTTTGGCTGCCGCAAAATTAAATCATATTTTTTGGTATTTATGTTCTTTAATTGAAGTTGCTCCCATACAAACTGTTGTTCGCCTCCAGATACTGGTTCAAATGGCAACGAAAAAAAATCTTAGGAAACAAGCCTATATTAGCAAAAGACTTGAAACTAGCTTTTATTCCAGAGGACAGATTCTCATTTAATCATGATTGTAAATTTAATAACAAAAATACGTACATACATTCATTCACGCCTTTATTCCGAAAAAGGGTAGACAGATCACATGAACATTATGTTCCAGCGCCACTTTTAGCATAAATGTGGGTATAAAATATCCACAAAATGTGATATTGCATAGATAGGTTGTTAGCCCATCACTCACAACACACTTCAACCCTGCTCCCTTAGTCGACTTTTACGGCACCCACGGGAAGAAAGGGGGTGGTGAAATTCTATTCCGACACCACACGGGCATAAAAATGATAGTAAATAAAAAATAATTTTACCATAATGGGTTATGACGAAGGGTTATTCATAGGGGAAGTTAGTAGGAGTAGGCCGTTGCCGGCGTAGCAATTCAACAATTATTGGAATATTACACTTACTACGCGGGCGAAGCCGCGGGCAAAAGCTAGTTAGTCATATAAAAGTAATCAGCACGTTTATATAACGCGATTTGGGCCCATTTTATTCAGAATTTCAGTCATATAAAAGTTGTATAACTGCAACCACCGCCACTTATAAATCTTATTTCATTTCATTTCATTTCATTTATTCCTTGATAAAACGTAGTTTTACATGTCAATTTTTGTCAAAATCTCCAAGAATTTTATTACATAATATTATAACATTTAGTTAAGTAAAGTATGTCTTAGTTTACAATGGTATAATTATGGTTAGTACACATGTTTATATGTCAATGTTTCAGAAAGAAGATATTTTATACTACCTTATATTATAGTAACAGTTGGTTGGGTAGCGAGCCAGTTAAAAAGTCATTTGGCTGTCAGTGTTCATGCCTATTTAATTCATAAATTCGTTTATGGAATAGTATGCATCGAATGCTAGTTTAATTTTAAGTCTATTAACAAAACACCTCATACTCGGCGCGCTTTTCACATCTTGGGGCAACCTGTTGTAAATCCTGGGTCCCATCGAGTGAAGACATTTTTTGGCCTTTGCGAGACGTGTGGCGGGTGGGCGCAAATCACCGCGTTGTCTTGTGTTATAATTGTGTGAGTCACCGCGCGTCGGGAACTGTTCAAGGTTACCTCTCACGTACTTGGCTACTTCAAGGACATACAAGCTTGGGAGGGTCAGAATTTTGGTTTCCTTGAACAGTTCACGAGCGGGGTGATCCCAGGAGACTCCACATATGCACCGAATGGCTCGCTTTTGAAGCCTGAATGGCCTCTCCCGATTGGCTGCGCTTGCCCATAGATCAATTCCATATGTTAGGAGAAATTGAAAATATCCAAAATAGGCTTTTCTTACATTACTGTGATCTAGACTGGGGCGCAGCCTACTGAGTGCAAAACACGCGGATGATAAGCGATCGCATAGTGAGTCGATGTGGGGACCCCACGTTAAGCCAGAATCAATGATGAGACCCAAATATTTCACCTCGACCACCTGAGGGACGAGTCGATTATTGCAGTATATATTCAGATTGTGTTCTTTTTTTCCGTGAAGTGAGAAGTGCATGATGTTGGTTTTCTCAATGTTTAATAACATACCGTTAGCCGAGAACCAAGAGGCAACGTCCCCCATTACCTTGTTGAGGTTGCATCTTAGGTTCTCCTGGTTGTCGGCGGAGACGATGACACAACCGTCATCGGCGAACATCACGAATTCTGCATCGTCGGTGGCGGCAGTGAAATCGTTCATAAGAATTAAAAACAGATTATTGCCAATCACAGAACCTTGGGGCACGGCACAGTCACCTAGTTCCAACAAGTCAGATCTCTCGCCGCGGACTGACGTTAGTTGTTTACGGCTATCCAGAAAAGAGGATATTAGGTTTTTGAAGTTGCCAGTAATACCATAGTGGTCCAATTATAATTATGAACGTGAAAATCTTATGACAATTTAGCTGTATATTAACAACTTATACGACTTTTATGTGACTGATTTGATCTATAACTTCCACTTATATGACATATTTGTGGAGTAATCGCATCCTAGGCAACTAAACAACAGAATATAATTCGATACTACACGCGCGAGTGAGTCTTTGTTGAAAAAGGAATTTAATTGATTTACATTGGATGACGGTAAGTATTTTTTTAATCCGCCATGACGTTATTATGTTTTATTAAGAATGCTCATAACTTCAGCGTATGATAGAAATGTATTGCGAAGGAAAGTTTATTGATGAAGTAAACTATGTTTAATAGTAAATATTTAATGCCCCACTGTAATTCTTAGTTAATTTAATATAGATTTAATTAATATTGTTGATTATCTTGAACGCCGCAGTTATACGGCGTTTTTCCAGTTATTAAGCTATAAAATCGCATCTTATATAGCAATTTTAGGGGTCCAAGCGCCATTATACATTTGTCGAACATATTTTAGGGTTCGTTAGAGTTTCTGAAAAAATCTTTACAGTACATATATGGTGCTACTTTTCCGCACTAGTGCGGAAAGAGCACTTTCCGTGCATATGTCGAAATTCAGCAATATCGTATATGTTCTATAATTCGCGTTTTATGACAGCACGTAACATTTACAGCTATTGTGCTGTATAAGTTACATGATGTCACATAATAGCAAACTACATTGCTTTTACTCGACTGCACTCAACATGTCATAAGTCAGATATATAAGTGACTGTTACTCGACTAAATAGTCATATAAACCTCATATAAAAGTGACTTATTCTGCATTTCTTATATGACTTATTAGTCATATAAGCAAGTCGAGTAAACGTTTACTCAGCACCATCGTATGACTGATATGCTGAGTAACTAAAAAGCTGCATACGCTGGCTTTATACGACAGGTGCTTAATAGCAAACTACATTGCTTTTACTCGACTGCACACTAAATAGTCATATAAGCCTCGTATAAAAGTGACTTATTCTGCATTTACTATATGACTTATTAGTCATATAAGCAAGTCGAGTAAACGTTTACTCAGCACCATAGTATGACTGATATGCTGAGTAACTAAAAAGCTGCATAAGCTGGCTTTATAGGACAGGTGCTGTATAATTCACGTTTACATGACCTTTATATGATTTATTAGCTGAATAAGCTCAATATTATATGACTACTTTGCTAGTTGGGTAGTAAAGAAAAACATTTTAATATTTAATTGTTAATTTGAATAGTCTAACGAAACGTTTTTATTACTCTTGCAGTATAATAGTCGTCGGGTGACAGCCAAAACTCACTATTTAGTGCATTTCCAAAAAAAAAACAAATATCAACTGTGTTAACGTTGTAATAAGGTCGAGTTTTCATGTACTATTACTTGATATTGGATAGTTTAGGTTATCACCGGACGATGTAGGTACACCGGGGGGCCTAGATAAGATTACAATCGACAAGCGCTGACGCCAGTACAAAACTAATAAATTGTACGGGAATGACGGATGTTAACGAAAAATGTTTCATCGGCATCTGTCATTCCCATACAATTTATTATTGGCCGGTGATACCGATATACCCAGTGATACCGCATTCGATCAAACTTGCATAGGTCTTAAGGTGTAATTCCGTGAATCGCGGCTATCGCAGCCGCGCGTGATCGATTGCGTGCGACTGACACGCGCGGCATGCGACGGTTGGGGTATAAAAAAAAGGAAGGTTTTTGGACTTTTTTTTTTCTTTTATGATCGTAAATAATACCTAAAAATAAGCATGTTTTATTCTTAATTTTTTTTCTCTCCGATTGATATTTACCGAGATATTTGGGTTCAAATGCCAATCTTGCAAAGGTACCCAGATAGCGGATCAGCTTGCAGCAAACTTGATTTCTCTTTGATTATAAATTGCTACGTCAAATATAACATGGCAAGTTTGTGACAATCTTGCTGCAACTTGTAAATTTAAATATAAAGTATCAAGTTTGTGGTAATGTTGCTGCAAACTTGTAAGTTATTTAAATTTTCAAAGATGATCTTTCACATTTGTTTTTAAGTTGCTGCAAACTTGTTTTTGCTAGAGGATCTAGCGGATCAGCTTGCAGCAAACCTGATTTTCCTTTAATTATAAATTGCTACGTCAAATATAACAAGGCAAGTTTGTAACAATCTTGCTGCAACTTGTAAATTTAAGGATAAAGTTTCAAGTTTGTGGTAATGTTGCTGCAAACTTGTAAGTTATTTAAATTTTCAAAGATGATTTTTCAAATTTGTTTTTAAGTTGCTGCAAACTTGTTTTTGCTAGCGAATCTAGCGGATCAGCTTGCAGCAAACTTGATTTCTCTTTGATTATACATTGCTACGTCAAATATAACAAGGCAAGTTTGTGACAATCTTGCTGCAACTTGTAAAGTTAAGGATAAACTTTCAAGGTTGTGGTAATGTTGCTGCAAACTTGTAAGTTATTTAAATTTTCAAAGATAACCTTTCAAATTTGTTTTTATGTTGCTGCAAACTTGTTTTTGCTAGCGAATCTCGTCATGACATGACACAAGCGCTCTTGCCGCCTTCACTTCCATTGTTGCCAGTGCAGATCTCCGATCAGATTATGGATAATTCAAATTTATTCCGGATTGTCAACGGATCGTAGCTGTTTTTATTTTTCTATGCTTTATTGTATGACCGAAAAATCTGTACTTTTTTCTACCATATTGACATGCATAGAAAAATAAAACAAACACTTAATAATTGCATCCATACTCCTTTACATAAAAATAAGTTTTTTCTTCACACAAGCAGCAATTTTTATTAAAATATTTATACGTTACTTGTGTTTTTCTTTGGAATGTAAGTAATTAACCTGCACTGTTTAACGCAATACGTTTAACGTAATATCGTAAGTTTATTATATATTACTTAAACAGTAGTATTTATTACATTACAGTTGTAGCAAAAACCCCTATTAAGTACAACCATTTAAGGCAGCAATTATTATACAATCGTGATAAAAAAACCGTAACGAAATGTGATTAAACTTGATGTCTTTAAAATAGCGATTTCAATTTTATTCCCATGCATGCGCTTATAGATTATCGAATCGCCAACTAAGAAGTATCACTTCAAAAACCAGAAGCTATTTGTGCTTACTCAGTATTGCAGATTTTAATTTTCAGCGTCTTTTTTTAGGATTTTAGTTCAGGAGCTGGCAACACTGACCCGACCGTTAACTGTCAGTTCTGTCAACACTTTCCCGCTGAATCAAGGCAAGGTATCGTCTAGCGTCAGGGTTTATGTACAAAAATAAAGAAATTGACAAAACGAAGTTCTGTAGTTACAGGGGGTAAAAAGGAGCGTCAGTTATTGAATAAAGTTGTGTTGTGTACGTGAAATTAAGAATTGAATAAGACTTGAGTGTCCGTGTCCGTCGTCTTGGTGGACGCGCTGTGAAATTGAGGTTAGTTTTATTTCAATATTTTCTATTAAAGTTTCATTATCATTTTCAATAAAGTATGAATTCCGTACGTTACTAATTTCCTGAAGCTTGTAAATATATTGTCAGTGATGTGGGTATGCATGCAGGTATTTATTTTACTTACTTTTTGACCAGAAAATATTGCATTATTTTATTGTTGGCTACCAATTCGAGTTCTGGTACAGGTATACATTTGTGTGTTTACTTGTTCCTGACTCATGGATGTTCTATGTAGGTATAGTTATCCATCCATATCCTGACAACTGTTAATCATTATACAATGATTAACAGTATGAATACTTATGTACTATGAATACTTGGATATCTTAAGTATATGTATACACATATAGTTAAGATATCCAAGTATTCATAGTAGATACTTTTAACATGTTACTTGTTCCCCATGAAAAGTGCAAAATTCACTCCTCAAGTTCACTTCAATATTTTGATGCATCCTTTTTTATACATGGACTCTACCAGGGTAAGTCGGTTTTGGTATCTGGGTAATTCTCATAGGGTCCAGACACTGTCAGTTTTTTGTACCTATCTTACTCACATTTCATAGACTAGAATAAGATGTAGATGTAATGGGTAGAGAAATAAGGTCATTATTACTATTAGTGTCGGAACCATATTAAATTGAATTAGTTAAATACAAAAACTCACAACCATGTTCTAAAGTTAACGCTCCTAATACTTTGTTTATAAACCTAATAATGGTATATGGTAATATGAATCTATAGCTGCATTACACACACACACACACATACACACATACACACACACACACAGCTAATATGTAAATGTGTATCAGATTATTTAGCCTCTTTAATCTGTTAACTTGCAATACATGTTTGTGACAACTCAAAAAACAATGATCATGATCCATCTACTCGGATATTAAAACGGAGGTACCAGGGGGTGTGTGAAGGCTTTTATCACTCAAATATAGCATGAGCAAAAGAGGTGGAGATAGATGAATTTAGAAAATCGTAATATACGATAGACCCCAGGTTGATTAATTTAGTGAAAATGTCATAATAATTTTATTTATTTATACAACTAAACCATAATAAGTAATAAGCGTATGCTGAAAACATGGATGTTGGCTTAGAATTGTTCTACTACATATCATCCTGTGGGTGTCATAAAAGGAATTATCCGGAGATCGGGCAGCAGCGTCCTATGTCTCAATCCTCCTGCCAAATTTTATAGTTACTTACGAAAATAAATGTTGTCATTCATGTTCAGGTACTCGAGTGTATTATTTACTGCGAAACGCACATAGGGTATGGCTATGTCTATTTTAGTACTGAAAGTTAGTGATTAGTCACATTTCTTTGCATGAGTTATATTATAACAGTTACTTTTGTCTGGTTTCACTGTGGCCATAACTCAGGAACTAGAATTGACATAGTTGTACTTAATAAATTAATTCCCCGTTTTCTCAGGTTCTCCCTCGTGGTCTTACCTGGAGGACACAATAGTAGGACCATGAGAAAACTGGGATTATATCCCCGATTAACAAATAAGCTGCAAGTTTGTTGGGGCAACATTGCGTATATGTTGTGAAAACAGACTTCATGCAAGTTTGTGATGTCAGCATTGTATATAAATTGTATAAACAAACACAGTTTGTTGGGGCAACATTGCATAAACTTTGTCATTTCAGTATTGCGTGTAGTTTGTTGAAACAAACTCCATGCAAGGTTGTTCCTGGGAAACTAGAAAGCTTGATTCAAACTTGTGTCAAGTGTATACACTTGCCATGGCAAACTTGTCACAAACCTTCACTTTTGATACAGCAAACTTGTAGCAAGTCCGATCCAAGTTTAAATTGCTATCTGGGTAATTATCTATTCTTTTTAAATAAAAACAGATCATCATAAAAAAATACTGATTTAGTCGAATACCGATCGATCACGTATCTAAAATGTTGTCATTATAAATATATTAAAATCCTTACCCTGTATTTTAATACTAGTATGAAACAATCTTTACAAAAAAATGTGTAACTTTTGTGTTACGGTATCACAAAAGTGACGGTGTTATTTTTGTGTTATAGGTGATAATCTCAACGGCCTTACCCATATATGTGAATTATTTTCCGGTAATACGTAATTTACTTACCTGGTGTGGGACTATGCTCAGTGCGAAAATTACGGCCTTAAAACTTTTAATGTGTCCACAAACGAGACAGGAAACGAAATATGTTGTAGTACTTAATATAATTAACTCACCTTTGTATTGTAATCTTCGGATGAAACGCTATTTTTACCCGACTGCCCGAAGGAGAGGAGGGTTATATTTTTCGAGCGTATGTATGTATGTAGCCTAAACCATTTGACGGATTTCGACATATATTATGAGGTGTCGTTGGATTCCTCTTAATCGTGGGAGTGACGTAGGCTATAATTAAAAAAAAAACAGTTGGGCTCTTTGAAAAATCTTTTGATATCACTTGTTTTAAATTTTTGTTTACTATTCGATTTATTTTTTTTTTTAAAAATATGGGTTTTTGCTTAAATAAGCCATTTTAATCGTATTATTCTAGGCATTTTTTTCCATGTTAAGAACAAGTAAAAGGGCCCACTTGTGTCTTGGTTCGATGTTTCGCAGATCAATCATCATATCAGCTGAAAGACGTCCACTGCTGGACATAGGCCTCCCCCAAAGAGTGCCAAAGTGACCGGTCCTGCGCCACCCGCATCTAGTGGACTCCCGCAACCTTTACCAGGTCATCAGTCCACCTTGTGGGGGGCCTACCTACGCCGCGCCTTCCGGTACGCGGTCGCCACTCGAGAACCTTTCCGCCCCAACGGCCATCGGTTCTACGTGCTATGTGCCCTGCCCACTGCCACTTAAGCTTAGCGATTCGAAGGGCTATATCGGTTACCTTGGTTCTAGCTAGTTTATAGCCTCATTTCTGATGCGATCACGCAGAGAAACTCCCAACATGGCCCTCTCCATTGCCCTTTGGGTGACTTTGAGCTTTCTTATCAGGCCCATAGTAAGCGACCCCGTTTCAGTGCCATATGTCATCACTGGCAACACACACTGGTCAAAGACTCGTCTTGAGACACTGCGGAATATTGGACGAAAAGATGTGCCGTAGCTTCTCGAACGCTGCCCAGCCGAGTAGGATTCGACGATTGACCTCTTTCTCGAAGTTGGACCTACCTAACTGGATAATCTGTCCTAGGTATACATAATCGTCTACAACTTCGAGCGTAAAGTGTCCGTGTAATGGAAGTTGGTACGACATGCGCATTTGACATGATCTTCGTCTTATCCATGTTCATTCTTAGAACAACTCGCTCGGAAGCTTTACTGAGGCCATCGAGCATCGTACTTAAGTCCTCCATGGTCTCAGCCAAGACTACTATATCGTCAGCAAACCGAAGGTGAGTGATGGACTCGCCGTTGATGTTGATGCCCTGATGTTGATGTTGATAGCCTTCTCCAGTCAAGAGTCTTAAAAACGTCCTCCAGTGCAGCGGTGAACAGTTTTGGAGAAATAACATCTCCTTGCCTGACTCCCCGCTGCAGCGGAGCTCTGGTCCTGGAGTCGGACTGACGTAGTGGCGTTTTCGTACAAACACTTCAGCACTTCGTTATAGCGATAGTCAACTTGGCACCGCTGGACAGACTGTAGTACAGCCCAGGTTTCGATCGAATCGAAGGCTTTTTCGTAGTCCACGAACGCTAAGTAGAGGGGCAGGTTATACTCCTCGGTCTTCTGTATAACCTGACGAAGCGTGTGGATGTGGTCTATGGTACTAAAGCCTCTTCGGAAACCGGCTTGTTCGGGAGGCTGGAAGTCATCTAGCCTGCGTACGAGACGGTTTGTAATGACCCTCGAAAACAGCTTATAGACATGGCTCGGAAGTGAGATGGGTCTGTAGTTCTTCAGAAGAGTGTTATCACCCTTTTTGAAGAACAGCACCACCACCCCTCCGTTCCATGCCTTCGGAGTTCTCCCTTCCAGTAAGACGGAGACGGAATCGCAGATCAATATAATGTCAATTTGTTGTGCGTCTACGGTTGCCTAGTGGTTCAGGCATAGGTTGTCAACCGCAGGTCATGGTTTCGAATCCCGGCTCGTACCAAAAAGTTTTTTTGGAACTTAGGTACGGAATATTTACAGTTAGCTTTTCGGTAAAGGAAAACGTAAAGAAACCGGACCCAATAAGATCTAGTTTTTTTTCTGTGGGTCGGAAGGTCAGATGGCATTTTCTATCTGACATTCCAACCCAGAAGAAAAACTAGACAGACACAGCGACAAACGTGTTAAAATACTATTCCTGGTTTGCGTCGAGAGTTAAAAACAAAAACAGTCTGTCGTCAAATAAATTTCACAGTTAAATCCGACAGGAAACAGGCTTATTGTACACGTGTCGCTATGTAGGGGTGTAATAAGAATGTCGACAGGTAGGCATTATCGCTCCGTCGTCGTGCACTCAGGGTGTTAGATATTAATGGGGATTATAGGAAGAGACGAGACAACACCAGTACGGAACGAGCATTTTTTTTATCCAGGCTTCGGAGTACTAATTGAAAAAAAAACATCTAGACACACGGCGGTGTGTCCGCCAAGTTCGAGCAAAAAAAAGCGACACACCGGCCGTGGGTTATATTACACGAACCATTTAGGGCCAATGTCGACCACCCTATAACTCAAAACATATTTTATCTACGCATATGAAATTTCGAGTGTCTGTTGACATCCCCTTAATTGTCTAGAATACAAAATTTCATTATTCTACCTATAGCAGTTCTTGAGATATTGACGTCAGAAAATCGCTATTTTTACTATACACTCACTGACTCACTCATCAAAAACCTAGACCACTTCCAATAGTCGTACTGACTTGAAATTTGGCATGGAGTTAGGTCTTAAGGTCAAAGTAAAGGGAAAAATCTGAAAACGGCCAAGTGTGAGTCAGTTTTAAAAATAGCGAAGGTGTAACTTTGTTCTACTATGAAGTCATAATGAACTAAATGGGTCTATATTCCAATGGTCGTACCGACCTGAAATTTGGCTCGAAGGTTTGTCTTTAGGTCGAAACAAAGTAAAAATCTGAAAACGGCCAATTGTGAGTCAGTTTCGAAAACAACGAATGTGTAATTTTGTTGTACTATAAGTAGGTATGGAGTGAAAATGAGATAAGACTTATTTAAATTTAGATACATACCAATTAAAGACAATACATGTTTGTCTTAAAGACAAGAACAATAAAACTGTTCCATTTCCAGTAAAGGGATCTAGACAGTGCCACGCAAGCGTAGAAAAAAGAATTAGACGCTTAGTATAAAGGGTATAGTATAAAGTACATACCAAAGTAGAATGAGACATTTCCTAAAGCAAAAGTGATAAAAAAATAATAAAGAACCTACACCTAACAAAAATAAATGAAATCCCATCAAAAACATAATCGTGAAAGGCTGCCAAGTTCGATACTATGGGGCTTCGCCTATAAAAGAAGTGAGATCTGAATAAGTACCAAGTTCCATAAAAATACCTCAAATCATAAATAGTTATAGGAATGCACACTTCTTGATTTCCAGCAGTTTTAAGGTACATTTTGAATAAGTATCACGTTACATAGAAATACCTAAAATTATATTAGTCAGAGAAACGCACACCGGTTTTTTTAGCAGTTTCCTGATAACATTTATTATTTTCAGTACTTTATAATGATGTAACTTGGCAAGTTAAACTTAAACTCTACGGTGAAACACACGTAACTGTTTTGGAGACTGTTCACGTTTGAGAGAGGTAGGGTACTTGATTCTGGAGCAGCCCGACTGGGGGAGTACCTCCGCCTTACAGAAGACCACAGCCATAATAGCACTGCTGCCTATTCCGTAGGTATTGTAGTGTTGTGTTCCTGATGGTGAGTAAGGTTCCCAATGCTCCATCCTTAAAGGCCGGCAACGCACTTACAACATCTCTGGTGTTGCAGGTGTCCATGGGCGGCGGTAATCGCTTACCATCAGGTGATCCGTCTGCTCGTTTGCCTCCTATAACATAAAAAAAAACTACAAACATAGATTGCTAAAAACATGAGTCTTCCTTTCGGGTTGAAGTTGGCTAAAAATAGAATATGAATGGACTGCCATTTGGCTTTTACATGAAATATCAAAAAAACGCTGTTAGTAAAAAGTTTGTAGGGAAATAGGAACATTAATTGACGTACAATTTTCTGTGGTCACACAGCACCAATTGGAAAACCAACGGCAGTCCTTTCTTTATTTTAATATAATGATTATTAAAGAAAAATTATAAATGAGAACGGTACTTACCTATGTACTTGGGTAAGTAGAGGTTCTCGAGTGGTGACCTCGTATTGTTTTGCGCAACATGGGTGGACTGTGACGCAAAACCGGTCATTGCAGCTCTCGATGTGGGAGCCCAGTCCAGCAGCGGAAATCTTTTGGCAGTGTACTGATGAAGAAGAAGTTAGCCAACTCACTTGAACTTAGGTGAATAAAGTAGTAGCTTCACATAAATGATCGCGCCTGCTGTCACCACATCCGTTACATAGGCACACAAAAGTGGCACTGTCAGGCGCCTCCGATCTCAAATTTGAAGAGAATCGACTTGACAGCTTGCTTATGGAGCGAAGACGACATTTGGGACACAATGTTTCTAAAACCGTTGAGCAACAAAACTAGTAATGTTTCTATTGAAACATTTCCTGTCGTTAATAACGAAAAAAAAATCGTTTTGTTACCAATTTTGTTTTTTTGTTTATTTCATTGTGCTTTAAATTAGTGTTATAATTATTTAAAATAAATGAGAGCCATAGTAGTCGTAGATGTTTATGACTCTGCAGTGGTAAAATCAGATTGCCGTCTCTTATAGATTTGCAGTAACATTACCTGAAAAGCTAGAGATAAAGGTAGGTCCCTCACTCTAAACGCAATCAAAGCATCATCAGGAGCTCTAGGGATCTCAATACATCGCATCGTCGTATTATAAAGCTTGCATGAGTGAATGTGATAGATATGATGCGAACAAATTACATTTCTATACTAGGCTTCCCTTTTGCAAATAACAATCTCATTTTATACGCCTTTACCTATGAAATACCAGTGTGTGCGCTTACACACAGTGGCCAGCTCTAGCAACAGAAAACGCATTACCCACAATGTGACTTCAGTAGTACCTAAAAACAGTTCATAACATAAATTATATTCACGCATAAGCATAACGAAAAGAGGTCTAAATGATATATGAAAAACTGCTTGAGGCCTCGGCAATTTCATTTATACACAACGATTAAGTGAAATGAGAAAAAAAACCTATTAGAAGTCTCCAGAAGTAGCCGAGCTGATTACATTAAACATAATGATTTTGATTAAACAAAATAAACGCGTAAATCGCCATTCTCATTTAATTTTATTTCTTTCCGATCATTTAATGACTTTGGGCACCCTGAATTTTCCACTTCCATTATTGAACTTTTTTTTTTCACATCATTCGCAAGCATTTTTACAAAGTAGGTATCTTCTTGTAACTGTATTTATTTATATTAATTTTTGATGTTGACATGTGAATTAAATTCACACAGAACTTAATCCAATTGTAACATCCTACCAAGGTATTTTTGCAAATAAATATATTTAATAATTTTTGATTTAGATTTATTTAATTACATATAAATGAAGTCGCGATTAATAAAAATAGTATGTGAATCCCCTTATAAAAAGGAATTGATCATTTCATATCAATCATTTATAAATATCGTCCCGACGTCGTAACATACACGTAAACTGTCTTATTTCCGGGATTCCTCACAGCGCAATACATATATCTTATAAATTATCGTCCCCATCACGCCGTAATATACACATAAACTGTCTTATATCCGGGATTCCTGGCCACTCAATATATATATCTAGATATATCCGTGACCATCCATTCTCCTTTTCCTGTTTTAGTGGTAAAAGGAACTCCGGTTTACGGTTACTGGCAGGATGTGGATTCACGCCTCGCGATTTCCAGTGGAGGGTGTAATTTCCCGAATTCTCCCATCTTGGCTTATTGCCCGAACTTACTGTGATAATTTACAGCAGCCTCAGCGGAGTCGGACATGATGACATTGACAACCGGCGCTGAATCTTCCTTTATCTACGAAATGGCGAGTAAAACGTTAAAAATGTTAGTGGAATTTATAGTTTTAAGGATGAGTTTTATATTTCGCTGCCGTTTAGTGAAAAGACAGAAAGAAACTTCCTGGGTGTATTAATATACGTGGTCAAAATATCGTAAGAGTAAACAACAAAATAATTTTAGTAATCTAGACACACGGCAGTGTGACCGCCAAGTTCGAGCAAAAAAAGGCGACACACCGGCCGTGGGTTATATTACACGAACCATTTCGGGCCATTTTCGACCACCCTATACTCAAAACATATTTTATCTACGTATATGAAATTTCGAGTGTCTGTTGAGATCCCCTTAATTGTCTAGAATACAAAATTTCATTATTCTACCTGTAGCAGTTCTTGAGATATTGACGTCAGAAAATCGCTATTTTTACTATACACTCACTGACTCACTCATCGAAAACCTAGACCACTTCCAATGGTAGTACTGACTTGAAATTTGGCATGGAGTTAGCTCTTAAGGTCAAAGTAAAGGGAAAAATCTGAAAACGGCCAAGTGTGAGTCAGTTTTAAAAATAGCGAAGGTGTAACTTTGTTCGACTATGAAGTCATAATGAACTAAATGGGTCTATCTTCCAATGGTCGTACCGACCTGAAATTTGGCTCGAAGGTTTGTCTTTAGGTCGAAATAAAGTAAAAATCTAAAAACGGCCAAGTGTGAGTCAGTTTCGAAAACAACGAATGTGTAATTTTGTTCTACTATAAGTAGGTATGGAGTGGAAATGAGATAAGACTTATTATTTAAATTTAGATACATACCAATTTAAAACAATACATGTTTGTCTTAAAGACAAGAACAATAAAACTGTTCCATTTCCAATAAAGGAATCCAGACAGTGCCACGCAAGCGTAGAAAAAAGAATTAGACGCTTAGTATAAAGGGTATAGTATAAAGTACATACCTAAGTGGAATGAGACATTTGCTAAAGCAAAAGTGATAAAAAAATAATAAAGAACCTACACCTAACAAAAATAAATGAAATCCCATCAAAAACATAAATGTGAAAGGCTGCCAAGTTCGATACTAACTTGGCAAGTTTTAATACAAAATTATATACTTGACAAATTGCAGTCCAAAGGTGTCGATTCGTTGCATTGAAAAGGTGTGTGGTGTGTGAAAACTTGCCAAGTAACATCATTATAAAGTACTGTCAAGTGTGCATTCCTATAACTATTTATGGATTTGAGGTATTTTTATGGAACTTGATACTTATTCAGATCTCACTTCTTTTATAGGCGAAGCATTCCCATAGTATCGAACTTGGCAGCCTTTCACATTTATGTTTTTGATGGGATCGTACTTACTTTAAGTAAGTCTACCGTTGTTAAAATATGTATGCTAGAGCCCTGTATTTCAGTACATCGGAGTGACATTACGGTATGTCATGTCAAATATTTATTTTTAATTATGGTAGGCGTTCAGTATATTTCGTTTGAACATTTCAGGCATTCTTGTGACATATAAACCTTCGTACTCGGTACGCAGTGGACAAAGTATACCAAAGCAATAGATAGAATAGATAGGTGTTTTTGGGAAACTCATTAATTCATCATTTTGTAACGAATCGTACGTCGCATGTTCATAGTGTGATTCTGGTCATAGAAAATACTACAATTTGATTCGACTCAACACGCGCCGCGTGGTATTGGGTCGCGTCGCGTGTTGTAAAACGATAGATTAGAAATTGCTACTGTAGGTACTTACAGCAATTTCTTTTAACGTGTCTCGTAGACAAATTAAATAAACCGGTTATATGGGTGTCGAACTGGTGCCCTAAGGGTGTCATACAACTTTGTGGGTACCTAAATAGCTCAATCTCCAAGATTTTTTCCGCTTAATTCAGGAACAAGCATAACTTTGCAGTAGTGAAACTTGAATGTCGTGTAAAACATAGCTTCTTACCACATAAGTCTAAAATAGGTTAACGGAGAGGCACCTGATAGGTTCCTTTGCAAGTATCAGAATAAATAAATAAATCGCCGTATCTTCTTTTTACCCGACTGCGCGACGCAAAGGAGGGTAATGTATTTATCAGCCTATATATGTATGTACGTATGTATGTATGTATGTATGTTTGTTCCTATGTGGCACTCCAGAGACCAAACGCGTGAACCGATTTCGATAATTCTTACGTCAATCGAACCGTCTTACTCTTGCGTGTGTCACTAAAGACATGACAGTAATCAAAATTCAATATGACGACAATCAGACGCCAAAATTGAAAAATAAAAATAAAAAAAAGTGAACGAAATATGTCGAGTGGGGTATCACTGAATAGGTATTTAAAAATCAGTTATAGGTTTCTTTTACAGTTTTTCATTTAGAGTGACCATTTAAATTCTATAACGTTATAAAGTTATAGTAATTCTGTTCAGTATTAATACTGCTCTGCGCGACGCAAAGGAGGGCCAATGTGACTATGTGACTAATTCAATTTGATTAGAATAGGTACCTAAGAAAAATTTTATAAGCTTCGTGAAGTAATATAAGAATTAAATAAGAAAAAGTAAACGCGGTACTTGGTTGAAAAAGCTGTCATTATTTATATCACGGTTGTATAAAATTCTATTGACAAACCCAGAGTGCTTCTGCTTCAAATAGTTTTAACGACCTAAAGCGTCACTGACAGCTTACGGTGAGATATTACTTCATTTGGAATAAATAAATAAATAAGAGATAAACACATTACCTACCCTCCTTTGCGTCCCGCAGTCTGGTAATTAATACCTACTTATTTTACTTTCAACGTTTCCGAACACATCATCATATCAGCCGAAAGACGTCCACTGCTGGACATAGGCCTCCCCCAAAGAGTGCCAAAGTGACCGATCCAGCGCCACCCGCATCCAGCGGACTCCCGCAACCTTTACCAGGTCATCAGTCCACCTTGTCGGGGGCCTACCCACGCTGCGCCTTCCGGTACGTGGTCGCCACTCGAGAACCTTTCCGCCCCAACGGCCATCGGTTCTACGTGCTATGTGCCCCGCCCACTGCCACTTAAGTTTAGCGATCCGGAGGGCTATATCGGTTACCTTGGTTCTGCTGCGGATAGTCTCATTTCTGATGCGATCACGCAGAGAAACTCCCAACATGGCCCTCTCCATTGCCCTTTGGGTGACTTTGAGCCTTCTTATGAGGCCCATAGTAAGCGACCACGTTTCAGTGCCATATGTCATCACTGGCAACACACACTGGTCAAAGACTTTCGTCTTGAGACACTGTGGAATATTGGACGAAAAGATTTGCCGTAGCTTCCCGAACGCTGCCCAGCCGAGTCGGATTCGACGATCGACCTCTTTCTCGAAGTTGGACCTACCTAACTGGATGGTCTGTCCTTGGTATACATAATCGTCTACAACTTCGAGCGTAAAGTGTCCGATTGTAATCGGAGTTTGTACTACATGGGCATTTGACATGATCTTCGTCTTATCCATGTTCATTCTTAGACCAACTCGCTCGGATACTTTACTGAGGTCATCGAGCATCGTACTTAAGTCCTCCATGGTCTCAGCCAAGATTACTATATCGTCAGCAAACCGAAGGTGAGTGATGTACTCGCCGTTGATGCTGATGCCTAGCCTTCTCCAGGCCAGAGTCTTGAAAACGTCCTCCAGTGCAGCGGTGAACAGTTTTGGAGAAATAACATCTTCTTGCCTGACTCCCCGCTGCAGCGGAATAGGTTTCGAGTTCTGGTCCTGAAGTCGGACTGACATAGTGGCGTTCTCGTACAAACACTTCAGCACTTCGATATAGCGATAGTCAACTTGGCACCGTTGGAGAGACTGTAGTACAGCCCAGGTTTCAATCGAATCGAAGGCTTTTTCGTAGTCCACAAACGCTAAGCAGAGAGGTAGGTTATACTCTTCGGTCTTCTGTATAACCTGACGAAGCGTGTGGATGTGGTCTACGGTACTAAAGCCTCTTCGGACGACGGCTTGTTCGGGAGGATGGAAGTCATCTAGCCTGCATGCGAGACGATTTGCAATGACCCTCGAAAACAGCTTATAGACATGGCTCAGAAGTGAGATGGGTCTGTAGTTCTTCAGCAGAGTGTTGTCACCCTTTTTGAAGAACAGCACCACCACCCCTCTGTTCCATGCCTATGGAGTTCTCCCATCCAGTAAGACGGAATCGAACAACTTCTGAAGGGCCTTAAGGACCGGTTTTCCACCCGCCTTCAGAAGTTCGGCTGTTATTCCGTCTTCACCGTGCGTTGTTGTTCTTGAGCTGTTTAAGAGCCATTACAATCTCGTACCGGCTGATGTCCGGGATGTCGTCGGTAAAGTGTCGGGTTAGTCTAGCTCTACGGTCTTCCGCCTGACTAACTTCGGGTCTGCGCGTTGATGTGTATAGCTGTCCGTAAAAGCGCTCTATCTCACCCAGAATCTCAGGTTTAGAGGAAATGATTCTACCATCTTCAGTTTTTAACTTCGCGAGCTGGCTCTGCTCTATAGACAGATCTCTCGAGAATACTTTAGAGCCCTTATTGCGCTGGATGGCCTCTTCTATACGATTTGTATTGAGTTGGCGCAGATCGCGGGTAAGGGACTTGGAGATCTGTTTATTGAGCTGCCGGTATAATTTGTGCTATTCATTTGGGGGGTATGTGCCATAATCGCCACGCTTGGCATGCGGGTTGGCGATCGCAGTATTTCCACCGCACTCCAGGGATGCTGCTGCCCATCCTCCGGTGGTCTTGGTCGTAGTTTTAGGACATACTCGGGTCCGTTTCCGAACACATATAAATACCTTACACATATAATTCAACGTTTCCGAACACATAAATACCTTACCTGCCTACCCTACCTACTTGCGAAGCGCGTGGAGCCGGAGAGTGTTGAGGGGCCGAGCCGGGGAGTGGGGGCGGGCTTCTTTATACAGCGAGCGACCCAAACGGGCAGACACGTGAGGGCAGACGACGTTGTTGGTTGTGTCGATTCTTTGAATTTTTCGGACTAATATATATGTCGCAGTGAAATGGTCAAAACAGAGATTTGAACAAACCCTAAGGGATATGATCAAATCACGCAGGATGTTAAAATGGAGAATCCATTTTATCATTTACCTGATACAAATCAGTCATTTGATCAAATCTCTGAATCTGTTTAGTGAAATGACGAAATCTGACAAAAAAGGCAACTCGTTTTTTCATTTCACTAGATTTGTTTAGTGATTTGATAAATCCCTGAAACGCGTCAGTGAATTGACGAAACTAACTCGCAGATATTGGCTCCTAAATCATTAGTCATTTAAACAGAAGATGGTGGCGGGAGCTCTGCTCCCGCCACCCTCTTCGTGGTTATTTTTTTTATAAAAGAGCGGAAAAATCTTTATCGCGTTAGTTTCGTCAACTCACTGACGCGTTTCAGGGATTTTATCAAATCACTAAACAAGTCTAGTGAAATGAAAAAACGAGTTGCCTTTTTTGTCCGATTTCGTCATTTCACTAAACAGATTCAGAGATTTGATCAAATTACTGATTTGTATTAGGTAAATGATAAAATGAATTGGCCATTTTAACATCCTGCGTGATTTGATCATATCCCTTAGAGATTTGATCAAATCTCTGTTTTGACCATTTCCCTGCAACATATAGATACTAATGCTTAAGCTCGGATCAGAATTGTGAATTAACGATTCGTTTTATTGTTTTGTTCATACTTACTTAAACAGTTTATGTATTCTAAGTTGGTATTAGCTGCTAAGAGATTTTTTTTGGGTTTACTATTAATAATAAAAGTTGTTTGGTAATAAGTAGGTACCTAGCTTGTTAGGTAATTATAATTATACCTACCTACATACGTAGAAATTTAACTACGTATAGGTAATACTAATTGAAGTAGGAACCTGTAATATCAGTTAGGGACTATTACCTTCCGTCTATTTTTTTATTTGCTATTGTAAAACACATACCTTTACCTATTGCAGATAGGTATAAGTAGATAGGTAGAAGTAGAAGCTACGGTAGCCCAGTGGTTCAGGCATGCGGCTGTCAAACGGCGGTCGTGGGTTCGAATCCCGGCTCGTACCAATGAGTTTTTCGGAACTTATGTATGGAATATTTACCGTTAGCTTTTCGGTGAAGGAAAATATCGCGAGGAAAGCGATCTAACCGCATAATGTCTAGTTTTCCCTCTGGGTTGAAAGGTCAGATGGCAGTAGCTTTCGTAAAACTAGTGCCTATGGACCCCGGGCTCCTTAGGGGCATTACCGGGAATAATAACGCTAGGAGGATGATGATGACTAATATTATAAAGAGGAAAGATTTGATTGTTTGTATTGAATAGGCTCCGAAACTGGACCGATTTGAAAAATTCTTTTACCATTAGAAGCCGACATTATCCCTGATGAACATAGGCTACTTTTTACCGCGGGAAAATGCTTCATTCCTAGGCACTAACCGTGCGAAACGGGGCCGGGCAGCTAGTGATACATAATTATGGGTATGTGTGTAGACGACGATAAATTTAATACATATAAGTACTTAAATGCACAGAAAACATTCAAGACTCAGAAACAAATGTTCATGCTCATCACACAAATATTTGACCTTACCGGAACCCGCTAAGCTATAACTAAGTTTTACCTCCGATGTTCCAACATCGTATTTTTAGGGTACCGTACCACAAAACGAAAAATTATTTCTGATAGGCTAATTTCATTGTCCATCTATCTGTCAAAACATTTTTCAAAGGAAACGGCGGAGTCAAGTAGAAATTAGTATTATCATCCCATATGCACAATCTCAAAAGCAATAAAAAAAATATAATTTAGAAAATAAAAAAACCCGACTGCAAAAAAGCTATCTTTAGAAAAAAAAAACTGAAAAGAAAAAAACAAGTTCAGTAGTCGAGAACATTGAATCAGTTTCATGATTAACATTTCGTATGTCAATTTGGACCTTAGAGTTTAAAAATAATGTCGAAATCGCTTGTGACGGATCCGGAACGAGGCATACGAATCGTTATGACACAGATAAAACAAACTTTACATTCTTATACGAAACAGCAACTTCAACAGTCGGGACCCATTAGTGCCGTAGCCTAGACTTTTAATGGGTCCCGACTGATGAAGTTGCTGTTTCGTATAAGAATGGTATAGTTTGTTTTATCTGTGTCATAACGATTCGTATGCCTCGTTCCGGATCCGTCACAAGCGATTTCGACATTATTTTTAAACTCTAAGGTCCAAATTGACATACGAAATGTTAATCATGAAACTGATTCAATGTTCTCGACTACTGAACTTGTTTTTTTCTTTTCAGTTTTTTTTTTCTAAAGATAGCTTTTTTGCAGTCGGGTTTTTTTATTTTCTAAATTATATTTTTTTTATTGCTTTTGAGATTGTGCATATGGGATGATAATACTAATTTCTACTTGACTCCGCCGTTTCCTTTGAAAAATGATTTGACAGATAGATGGACAATGAAATTAGCCTATCAGAAATAATTTTTCGTTTTGTGGTACGGTACCCTAAAAATACGATGTTGGAACATCGGAGGTAAAACTTAGTTATAGCTTAGCGGGTCCCGGTAAGGTCAAATATTTGTGTGATGAGCATGAACATTTGTTTCTGAGTCTTGAATGTTTTCTGTGCATTTAAGTACTTATATGTATTAAATTTATCGTCGTCTACACACATACCCATAATTATGTATCACTAGCTGCCCGGCCCCGTTTCGCACGGTTAGTGCCTAGGAATGAAGCATTTTCCCGCGGTAAAAAGTAGCCTATGTTCATCAGGGATAATGTCGGCTTCTAATGGTAAAAGAATTTTTCAAATCGGTCCAGTTTCGGAGCCTATTCAATACAAACAATCAAATCTTTGCTCTTTATAATATTAGTCATCATCATCCTCCTAGCGTTATTATTCCCGGTAATGCCCCTAAGGAGCCCGGGGTCCATAGGCACTAGTTTTACGAAAGCTACTGCCATCTGACCTTTCAACCCAGAGGGAAAACTAGACATTATGCGGTTAGATCGCTTTCCTCGCGATATTTTCCTTCACCGAAAAGCTAACGGTAAATATTCCATACATAAGTTCCGAGAAACTCATTGGTACGAGCCGGGATTCGAACCCACGACCGGCGCTTGACAGCCGCAGGCCTGAACCACTAGGCTACCGTAGCTTCCGCTTTATAATATTAATATTAGTGTAGATTAAAATCAAGGGAAAATCCAATGTAAAAAAAACATATTTTCGCCAACAGAACCGACCTTGTGTCATCCTCCCCAAATAACAATGCCTTACTATTCAGAAGATTACGTTTTTCTGAAACAGCGCCTCAAAGGTTACGAAAGAATTTTAGGTCTGTGCCAAAGAGATTTTTTCCTATCCCTCCAGTCATTCCTTATGTTTTGTTTCATTTTAAATGAATGTTCTCGGAGTGATGTTATTGGAATGCCTACTTGTGTTGGATCAACGTAATGCCAGAGCAAATCTGTCTAAGGAAGTTGCTTTTCTTTTATTTTCTTTAGAACAAAATAAAGTAACATTGTATATAAACAATTTGTCACGTTCCCTTAGTGTTACAGATAACATATTTAAGGAAAATGTCACCTTGCCTTAATTTGATACATACTTTAGGGAAATGTAATATCAGAGTCAAGTGGCTCAAAATGGGTCGTGGAATATAACACACGGCTACTGCGTCGCCAGATAATTTTGGCTTTGAGTTGTCTAGACTTATCGGGCATTGTGCTTTAATAAGTATTTAAAAAGGCGCAAAAATAAATAAATAGAAGGTTTTTCTAGAATTTTGAATCTAGCACCTATCTAAAGCTTTTGTTTAACTTGCACCGTGTCGCAAGTAGGAATGAGTTGTTCTTTAAAATTTGCAATCTATTTTTCAGCCACTGTATCTGATTGAGCTGTGGCACACTAAAGCCGATCCTGTGTTTTTAGGGTTCCGTAGCCAAATGGCAAAAATCGGAACCCTTATAGATTCGTCATGTCTGTCTGTCTGTCTGTCTGTCTGTCTGTCTGTCTGTCTGTCTGTCTGTCTGTCTGTCTGTCTGTCTGTCTGTCTGTCTGTCTGTCTGTCTGTCTGTCTGTCTGTCTGTCTGTCTGTCTGTCTGTCTGTCTGTCTGTCTGTCTGTCTGTCTGTCTGTCTGTCTGTCTGTCTGTCTGTCTGTCTGTCTGTCTGTCTGTCTGTCTGTCTGTCTGTCTGTCTGTCTGTCTGTCTGTCTGTCTGTCTGTCTGTCTGTCTGTCTGTCTGTCTGTCTGTCTGTCTGTCTGTCTGTCCGTCAGTATGTCACAGGCATTTTACTCTAAAACCATAAGGTGTATTTAAATAAAAAATTGAAGATAGGGTGTATTTTGTTAACCGCTACATAGTTTTGTAATGAAATTATTAAAAAAGATTTTTTTTAGGGGCCATACATAAAACTGAAAGTCAAAAATTATTTTTTCATTGAAAGTCCACTTGTGGTACATCAATCGACAGGCCTTTCAAAACAAATATAAGGTTTCTAAGCAATTTTTTGGATTAAGTGAATAGAGTCGGAGATAATCGCCCCGAAAGTCATTAAAATTGTGTCCCCCCCCACCTCTAATTTTTGAACCGTGTATTTTAAAAATATGAAAAAAATCATGCTCATAGGGCTTATAAAATTCTTTTAGCGAAATTTGTTTTGAACAAGATCGGTTCAAAGGTTTTCGAGATATTTCTAAAAAACTGCCTTCCTTAAAGAAAAGGACGTAAGTGCCATAAGTTTCCAGTAACATATGACGTTTTAGTTTGTACGGAACCCTCGGTGCGCGAGTCAGACTCGCACTTGACCGGTTTTTTTCTCGTACGTAGTGCAAAGCGACTACGGCGTAGACGCTGGCTAGGCCAGATTCTGGCACTGAAAGAGTTACCTAGACCTCTGGTGGCCATTGGGACAAAAATTGGGCATAGAAACTCCTTAACAATACGAGATAAACCCATCGTGTTTGGATTTATTGGAACCATCTCAACAAGTTGTTGATGACTGTGCAAGATACTACAATCGGCAATAAAAGCTTGTACCTAACTTATCAACTACGAAATAGTACCTAGAAATAGTAATATAACCGGTTATTTTAAGTCAATTGAGAAGGGAATGCAAAGATGGTTTGGGCATGTAAAGAGGATGGATGAAAGAAGATTAACAAAGAGAGTATATGAGGAAAAAGTGGATGGTACAGTTGGAAGGGGTCGACCTCGTCGAACTTTTCCGACCAAATCGGAGAAATCCTAAAGAGAGGTCAGGTCAAGAATACCCTAAACTGACGGGAATTTATGAAGAATGTCCTAAAAGTTATGAAGCAGGAAAGTTTTGTCAAGAAATATAGAAGATGATACAGCACCCCATACGACATGACAAGTTCATACTCAATATAGTTGAAGGAAAGATAGAGGGGGAGCGAGGAAGAAGAAGACCTGAGAATAAACTACAAAGAGCAGCTCAAAAAAAGAGTTGATGTTAGGTCGTATCGAGATGTCGAAGAGGTTGCCTGCGATCGGAGTAAAAAGAGGGCTTACTTTGAGCTACATCGACAAGAGCTTGGCAATTAAATAAGCAGAAGAGAGGTACGAGTATGGATATAATTTAAGTCAGATTTTTGTCACTGATATTTCAACGCAATCAAAATTTCATTTCGCAACAATTATTCCAGCTCGCAATTCCCGTGTAATATTCTTAACAGTCCTTTATAGGTTACTAGTGCGTAAAAGGCGATCAAACAAGCTTTTTGAGTGCCATTAAAATAAAATCCAATACAGATTTGAGGGGCTTTGGAACATGTAGGCTCTAATTACCAAGTTACGTGTAGCGCAGGGTGAAATACCTAATGTGTCCTGAAGGTGAAATAAATAAGTCCTCGCAAATGTATGGATGTCTTTAATAAACTTGATGACGAAAAGGTTCTAACTCCGTTGGTAATACACATTGTGTAAGATGTTTAGAGACTGGAAGCAAGGTTAAGGGCGGTTAGGACAATGACATGGTCTGAGTCAGACTGATAATGAATTGGAAGATACGTTAAAAATATACGAAGCTTGTCGGTCGAACGGTAAGTACGTGCTTTGTTTAAGTGCACTTTGTTAAGATGAATGTCAATCATTTTAGTTACCTACCTTAAAGGTGTCTCAGTTTTGTAAAATGGTATTGAATAATATTTTGGTATTTACAATGGAAGTTGAACTGAAACTTATATCCACCAAATATGTGCGAAGATGTGTTTCGATATAGTATATTTCACACGCATGCGGGTGGCGCAGGACCGGTCACTTCGGCATTCTTTGGGGGAGGCCTATGTCCAGCAGTGAACGTCTTTTGGCTGATATGATGATGATGATGATATTTCATACATGTCAAAAACATGAGAACATTATATAATATACTTGCTTCAGCTCGTGACTTCGTTCGCATTGACTTCCTTTTATTGGACTTTTACTGGGATAAAAAGTATTAAATATATAAATGAAATAAATGGATTTTATTCTGCAAGTAAGCCGTAATGGCACTTTTACAACATTCCATAGACAGAACTTTCGGTTTATGCAGCTCAATCCATTGGTTTGGTCCTGACTCCAACAAATGCTCGGCTATCGCAGACTTATTCACCTGCCGATTTTTGACAGCCGCAATATGTTCCTTGACCCTTTCCGCGATGGTTCGCTTGGTCTCGCCAATGTCGCCACAACTGCAGTCAATCTTATAAACTCCTGGAAAACCCGTGCAGCAAGAAGATGTTGATACTTGCTTAAGCCAGTTGTCCCGTGACCATGGATGTTGCAACATATCCGAAACGTCGGGAGACCTCAGTGAGGTAAATAAATAAGTTAATTATACGCGGTTTAGTATAGAAAATGCAAAAGGTTCTCATTGATAAACCTACTTAATAATTTACTGCACGATTAAGGTAATTTTAAATAAAACGGGAGTGTTGAAAATAGGCTATTTAAAAACTGTAAAACAGGGGCACTTTAGAGTAAAGTCAAACGTCGGCGAAAAATAGAGGGAAGAAAACATTAATGAAGTAATTTGTCTTGTCTCTGGCGCTGGGGCCGGAATTAACGGTTCACGTCGCACAGCACAGAGTTGGTCAGTATTCACAATGAAATTGGTATTCTTGCTATTTTCTGTAGCCCGCTCCTTTGGCACTGTACTGGACTAATGAAAATGTATCCTACCATCTGAACGCAGTGCGGACTGTTGGGAAAACAAATCTCAAATTCCGCTATGAGGACTTAGAGGTGCGTGCGACGGGGAAGAGCCCCAAGAAACCATTCTGAAATTCAAATTCAAGTCATAAAATATTGTGGTATAAAAGTTGCCTATAATTTTATGGTGTAATCATCCGGTCAAGTCTATTTATTTGAAATAGTTCGCAATCATATTCTTATATCAAAGTATTTCGTGCACGGTCTTTAAAGCGCGTGTCTTAAGTGTCAGATACATAGATAGATAAATAGATAGATAGATATAATTTATTGTCAAAACTGTGTACATTAGATCACATGTCATACATTAAAAGGTATCAACAGTTTGCCCATTTTGGAAGTACAATATTATTGATCTTAAAATTAAACTTAATCATTTGTATATCTATACGAAATATTCATTGAGATTGTAAAAGCATTTAATTGTCAGCCATTCCTTCACTTCCTTTTTGAACGTAGTACTCTCAAGTGACTTAATCCATTCAGGTAACCTATTAAATATTTTGATTCCAGTAGCATAGGTATTCTTGCTAATTATGTAACTAGAAGACACACAGAACAGAACACGCGCATGCAAAAATTATAAACCACATCCAGAGTGCGTCATACTGAATAAAACTGTATACTATCACTACCACTTTAAAGGAATTAGAGGACTAAAGGTACTGTCTGATTAGACCGGTGTAGTTGCGAATATTTTTAAATACTTTATAGCAATTTTAAACTTTCAACGGCCCGTCCAATTTAATGCATATTTCATGAAACTTGGAATAGTAATCATGTGATAAAATACTTAATTTTCAGACAGTAATTTTATTTTTAACCCGTCTCTTTTTATCGTAAAATCTCTCTCGCCTGTTGCCTCGGCGCAGCAAGGAATCTGTAACTACTTGACTTACAGCTGACAGCTTTTTAGTACCACACTGACTCTACACCGACGGAAATCACCATACTGTGCAATGTCTGTAATAACAAAACTCTTCTGACTTAGTTAGAATAATATCCCCTAAGCCTTTTTCGAGGTCACACACGTTTCACTAATACAATAAACTCCTACGTGGTTATATATCTTTAGCTAGTCTCTTTTCACAATGTTCTTTTCCTAAAAACCTTTCCCGAGGTACTTACTCAACACCTACGGAGCACCTAATCGCCTTCGAGATTCGAAATATACGAACATTTCTTGCAAAAGAGCCGACAAGAAATGAGGTCGTCAACCTTTTTATTCGCTCAGTAAGTGAATTGGGAATAATTTTCGTCTGAAATCCTGTAATATTTCGATCAGTATGTTGTACAAAGGAACTGGAAGCCGAACGTTAATGTTTCTGAGTAAACAGATAAACTTAAGTCGGTAGAAAAAACAGTCGTTTGAACACTGTATTGCCATGCAATAAGGTCTAGCAACTTATCAAGTTTGTGCATGTTTGCCTAAAGTTAGAAACAAAAGTTGTTACGCAAACGGAGATAATGTACATAACAGATACACATTAGCTACATATTATTGTAAATGTTATTGTAATCTTCATTTTTCCTTCGTAACGGCGCTATGGCCACAAACTGCGAAAGTCTAAGTTCTGGTATTTCCATCTCTATCCCACTTACAACACTCGAGTGAGATAGGACGATGCATATATGTATACGAACTTCGAATTTCAATATTCGTTGTAGAGCTGCTGCTTGGTTTCTGTGAGGTGTGCAGTAAAGAGTATTTGTATTATATAAATCACTTGCAGTCCAAGAAAGACCATCTATCTATTTCTAATTAAAACACTCAGTAAGAGAGGGGTAGTTTATCTCGCGGACGGTCTCCCGTGCGCGTGCGCTCTTGTGCTAGCTAGTATTTTATTCGTGATAAAAAAAAACGGGCTGTGACGAAGGTATATTTAATTATAAGTGGTTATTTCTTACGTTTCCCCTTTATTTTCATCACTTAATCAATGTACGAGTATATGCCTTATATAAATGATATTTTTTGTCTAAAGAATATACAATAACACTAAATAAAATTAAAATTTAAGTTAAATCTAAAAAAGGCCCTCGATGCATTTTACCGCGGAAGCTGGCGGCATTTCCTCGTTGAATTGCAATGCTGATGCGTTGCGCGAGAAAGCCGCCAGCTCTGCGGTCACTTAAGGCCTCCACCCACCGGACGCATGTGCTGCGCGTGTGCTGCGCGTGTGCCGCGTTCGATGTGTGTTTGAAGTGTAGTTTCAATGCTTTACAACTTGCGCATGTGATGTGCTGCAGCTGCGCGGGTGCTGCGCGTGTGCCGCGTTCGATGTGTGTTTGAAGTGTAGTTTCAATGCTTTACAACTTGCGCGTGTGCCGCGCAGCACACGCGTCCGGTGGGTGGAGGCCTTAAACGTTTCGCGATATCCGCAAAAAACTTTGCGCACTGGGACTCCAGGATCACGACGCCAAATGGTACCAAGTACCTCTGCCGAGGCCTCTGTATTTAATGCACTTCAGTTTATTTTTGGCTCTGTACCCGCTTCAGAAGTAGTATAGCACAGAATAGACTAGTACTTAGTAGTCCGTTGAAGGTGTGACGGTGCCAGTGCGTCTACACAGATAGCGTCCCACACAAGCATCCGTCCCAAACTCCATGGAACAAAAAGCTTTATGGTTTAATTTTTATCTAGTCGTCCTATTCAAGAGTAACCAGACAGTTCGACGCTCCTAGCGAAAAAGGTTTGGTTAGGCTAGGTTATTTCAGCTCGCGCTTTATAATTAGGGCCAAACTACGTTTGCATGGGGAGCCGACGACTTGTGTTTAGCTTCCTGGGGACTCTTAAGGCGCTACGGAAACTATTTAATTTTTTTATCACTTCGCCAGCGCTCTTGTTCATCATCATTGCACCCCTGGTGCACATCTTTAATTTAGCACTAAGAACTGGGGAGTATCCACATCAATGGAAAGTCACACGAGTAAGACCCATTCCTAAAACCAATAATACTTCCCTCATTGAAGATCACCGGCCTATAGCTATACTATCATCTATAGCCAAGTTGTTCGAGTCCATCCTGAAAAGGCTGTTAGCTCCACAGATTAAACCTTTTCTCTGTAACTCCCAACACGGTTTCAGGGCACGGCGTTCGGTTGAAACGAATCTTTTGACCCTGGTTGATTCCATTTCAGATCATTTAGACAAAGGCATACAAGTTGACGTGCTGTACTTTGACTTCAAGAAAGCATTTGACCGTGTGGACAATGATGTGCTCTTAGGCAAGTTATGTAACATCGGATTTTGCCCTCAGCTCCTCCGGTTATTCGCTAGCTATTTGCTTGGCAGGCAGCATGTACAGCACAGCATGGATGCTTCGTCTCTAAAGCTTTTCAAACTCGATCCGGAGTCAGCCAGGGCTCAATTCTGGGACCGTTGCTCTTCGGTATTATGATAGACGATCTGGCGTCGGCCCTCAATACTGCTAATTGTCTGCTTTACGCTGATGATCTAAAAATGTTTTACGGTGTGTAAGAGGTGTCCGACTGTGTATCCCTACAAGAGGACGTAAGCAGAGTGTACCAGTGGAGTGTTAAAAATAGACTAACGTTTAATGCCGCAAAGTGTGCCGTTATGTCTTTTAGTAGAGCCCGCAACCCGCTCTACTTCGAATACTCCCTAGGTCCGGAAAAAATTGCCCGTGTAAACTCCATTCGGGATCTAGGCGTGAATCTGGACACCTACCTTAATTTCCATGATCACATAAACTCATTAACACGTGATTGCTATAAGAGACTGGGGTTTGTTATTAGGAATGCAAGGGATTTTCAGGACATTTTAACCATAAAACTGTTATATAGTGCACTAGTGAGAAGCAAGCTAGAGTTTGCTTCCGTTGTTTGGAACCCTTATGAAGCTACCTATGCCTTGCTTCTTGAGAGGGTGCAAAAGGTGTTTCTACGGTTCCTGTACAAGAAACTGTACGGATACTACCCGTTTTTATACCCAACCAAATTCTTGCTGGGCGTCTTGGGTTATAACTCTCTTGAAGTAAGGCGTAATTTTGCGCTTCTCTCCACAACCTGCAGCATCTTGCGTGGCGAGTCTGACTGTGCTGAGTTGGTGGCGCAATTAGTACGCCTATATACTCCTATGCTGACCAAAACTTGCCTCCGCCCTCGTGAACGCTGTCTACTGGCAGTGCCAACGTCACGAACTGTGGCGCGTAGGAGTTCTCCCCTAGTTCACCCTTTGCAGCTGCTGAATGGGCTCCTTGCATCAGCTCCCGAGTGCGATTTGTTTGCTAGTAGATGGAATGTAGTGCGTGATGAATGTCTGAAGTTCTGCGAGAAGATTGATGTGCGTCGCTCCTCTGTTATATATTAGAACTGTTCTGCCAAATAAATTAAATTAAGTTTTGGTGTATTATTTGTAATGTAAATAATGTAAATTTGTAATGTAAATTATGTTGTTAATATTCTTCTATGGTCTCACAGTTGCTTAGATATTTCTGTTATGCTGTGTAACTAGTTTAAATAAATAAATAAATAAAAAATAAATAAAAAATCATCATAATCCTATATCAGACGAAAGACGTACACCGCGTGACATAGGCGCTACCCGCATCCAGCGGACTCCCGCGACCTTTACCAGGTCATCAGTCCAGCTTGGGCCTACCCACGCTGCGCCTTCCGGCGCTCTTGTTATTAGAATGCAATGACAGAGGAAATAACTAATGGTGGTGCAGGCAATCACACACACACAATTTAACGTATCTTGAGAATATATATTGACAAATAAAGAACGATTTAAAATATACCAACTATGTAGAAATCAAATTAATTTTGAGAGCTAGGCACAGCAGAATATCATCTCGCTAATATTTACAACATTCCAACAAGGGTAGTAAAATTAACCTTACAGATGACCACCGCCATAATTACATCATTACTTAATCCCTACATTGTATCAATCTAGAACGCAACATAAAGACGAATTTTACGAGTGTGACGGTTGAATAAGAAATTAAACACCTTTCATTTCTATAATTCCAATATTCCCAAGCAGCCCATAAAACACTCATTGCTGTCTCCCGCCATTCTCGCCACCCAGTCCATTTAAGAACTAGTAACCTTTTATATTGAGTTATGGGAGAAATATTACGTCCTTGTAGTTATGCCGCAGGCTACCAGCTGAATTGAATAAAGCCCAATCGATATCTGATAACGCGGGTTGAACAAGTCTAGTGACATGGTTTCACTCGTATTTTTACACTTCATGCTGATATTAAATATTGTTTTATTGCTCGCGGTTCTGCCTACGTCGTACTCATTTATTCTTAAAAAATATGTATTTTTTCAATGGCATTACAGTACATTTTTTATATCATTATGTTTGCTCTAAACAATGTAGGCACGTTCCGAAAAAAGCATACAAAAAAAACAAAAAAAATGCAATAACCAAGTTTAAGGTTAGAACAGTCAGTGAATCTCTTTTTGGGTCAATGTATTCATTTCTACAATAAACTACCCAAGGAAACACTAAACTTAGGAGGCACTTTCCTAGGATAAATCAATGAAAGGTATTATATTCAACTGGTATTATATTTACTAGTTTAATATAATACCTTTCATTGTTAAAATGTAATTTGTAAATGACCGTTTGTTTCTTAATAAAATAAATAAATAAATAATAACACATTATACCGTTATACCGTTGAAAAACACATAATACTGAAAATATTATACCGTTGAAGAGTATATAAATGATAAAGATAACTGGCCTCTTTAAAACTATATATTTATGACTTTATTTTTCTTTTTCTTCCTTTTCATATATTAATAAGATTATGAAATGCGTTAGACCCTTGATAATAATTGTAACAGATTACTTAGAATTAGATGACATATTATTATATTTTAAGTAAGAAAATGTGTAGGTGTGTTTGTGTAACAATGGTAATATTGGTAATAAAACGACTTAATATGTACAACTTGAGGATGCTGAAGTGATTGTTAAATTCTACTTAAATAAATGATTTTTTATCTTTATATATTACCACTAACCCTGAAGCTCTTCTTTACAAGTACTGAATAAAGGCAATGAACCTACCTTCGTCAATTCTAGGCGGGGGGAGGTTATTGATATAACGTTGGCTACTAATAACACTAGTAATAAAATCATGGCACGTATCTGATGACATATCCCTTTCGGACCACAGATACATCTGCTTCAGGTACCAAACTAAGATAAAAATAAATACGGTACGTAAGCGGAATCCTAGGTACACTGACTGGTCGGGCTTTAGAAGGCATTTAAAAGTAGACCTAGGAGACCCAAAAGGCAAGCTAAACTCTATTATAGACATAGAATTCGAAGCGGACAAAATAGTACAAGCTGTATACAAGGCCTTCACTAATAACTGCCCGGAGAAGAAAACCCTGGCTAAAAAGTTACCATGGTGGACCCCAGAGATAGTAAAGCTCAGGAGGGAAACTAGGGCAATATTCAATGACGCAAAGGCATCTAATGACTTTGGGTACTATGCACAAAAACTCACAAAACTCAGCAAGGCTGTGAGGAAAGCCAAGAGGAGAGCGTGGAGGAACCACTGCGATCAGATTGAGTCAATACCAGAAGGTATGAGACTAACAAAGGCACTAGCAACCACAAAGTCGGCCCCGCTCACATCCATCAGGGACAATGACGGTTAAATGACGAAAACGGGGCTGGAGACCCTTAAGATAATGTGTAAAATGCACTTCCCAGGCTCAGTAATACACGACAGCGTAACAGACGATGGAGCAATTAGTGCTTTGGAACAGACCACAAGTACAACGAGACACAATTGGGACACGTCCAAAAAGGTAGTAGATCATAAAAAGATAAAGTGGGCACTTTCAACATTCCAACCATACAAAGCCCCGGGGCCAGACGGCATCTACCCCATTCTACTACAAGAAGGCGCTAATGTACTAAACCCGCATCTTAGCAGATAGTACAGGGTATTTATTTATTTATCGTATGGCAAATCAGTATTTAGAACCGTGAGATCTTGGAAAAGACAGTACGGTTGCCAGGTTGTTGCACTTTTAGCACCACCCAGGGGTCACGTGTAGGGTAGCGATGGGTAATTCCTACGGACGTGGTGCAACTTCGACCCCCACAGGGTGTGCCTGGCCTTTGCACACGTACCGCGTGTGTGAAGGATGGTAAAAGTAACCTATCTACCCAAACCGGGTAAGGCGGATTACAGTGAAGCCAAATCGTATAGGCCGATAAGTTTATCGTCGTTTTTCCTCAAAACACTGGAGAAACTGGTAGATAGTCTAGAAACTGGTCAATAAGGGATGGCCCATGAAGAAGATATCCGCTGCACGAACTACAATGTGCATACCAGCCAGGGAAGTCAACGGAAACCGCATGTTTCTCACCGGCCAAGAACGAAAGCCACGGGCCCATGGATGGCTCCAACCGGACGCTCTGAGCCAATGAGAACAAATACGGCGATTCACCGTCTTTGATAAATATTCCTAAACTTAATATTAATGCTTACCGGTCGCAGTACTTCTAGACGCTACCAGGCGTCTCCAGCTCGTGTGGTATGTTTTGTGTGGTGTTGTGTGTGTATGTTTGTCTGTGGGTTTGCTGAGCGCCTCCGTAGGTCCCTGGAGTCCAAGGGGGCCAGCGCCCGCAGAGAGCATCCGCGCCGACACTATCCAAAATTGGCGATTCTCCTTTCCGTAAACTTATACACAACCGTGCCGTATAGAATCAAAACTTATTCACAATATACCGTTAGCTTTGCCTCAGATATCGCTTCCGTACGCGGCTAGGACACAACCGATTTCTATCGCGACGACAGGCAAAGTCCTCGAATCCCGACGGCGCCACGCGACGCGCAGCCGACCGTTGCCTTGGACTCCCGAACGCGGCCGGCGCGAGCGGCGCTACAGTCCGCAGAACTAATATCTAGGCTTAAATACTAAACACCGCACTTCACCTGGTGACAACCAGGGCTGAACAGGCTATAGAGAATAAAGAACTATGTGTTGCAGCTTTCTTAGACGTGGAGGAAGCGTTCGATCGTACCACGTATAAAGCTATCAGCGAAGCAGCTGTAAAACATGGTGTAGAGCCCACCATATGTAAATGGATAGGCAATATGCTAAATGGCAGACTAATAAAGTCATCACTCTTGGGGGATGAGATAATGGCCACGGCCACAAAGGGATGTCCACAAGGTGGGGTACTCTCACCAACTCTTTGGAGTCTGGTGGTGAATTCACTCCTGGTAGAACTCAATAAAGGTCCCATCCACACGGTAGGATAAGCTGATGATTTAGTGATACTGGTAAATGGGAAGTTTCCAGGCACGGTATCGGAAATCATGAACAAGGCACTGCAGACAGTGGAGAGATGGTGCGACCGACACCAATTATCCATTAATCCAGGCAAAATTACTGTAGTAATACCCTTTACTAGGAAAAGGACCCTTTGAGGCGTACAGCAGTTAAAACTGTACGGGAGGGTACTAGAACTGTCTAATGATGTGAAATATCTAGGTGTCACACTAGATAAAGAACTGAATTGGAAGAAGCATACAGATCTCACCATTACAAAGGCACTGAGGGTATTTGGAATGTATAGATCAGCGTATGCAAACACCAACACGAGTGGAAGAATGAGGCGAGCTTAAGGCACTCAAAGCTCTTCATAGAAGGAGTGAACTCGGGCGGGACTAACAAACTCTGGAAATTCAGTAGAAAGCAGCTCAGAATCATATCTGGGGTGTTCACAGGTCACTTCGGGGTCAAGGATCTCTTGGTCAAGATGGGACTATAAGACAGCTTAGACTGTAGAATGTGTGGCGAGGAGGATGAGACTATGAAACACTTACTGTGTGAATGTCATGCCCTTGCCAGACAAAGAATGGGTTACTTTGGTAACAGCTATCCGCAACCAAAGGAATTCAAGGTACTTCCGCTGAGCTGCATCATCCGCTATGTGGAAATGATGGAGCGAAGTGGGGAGTAGACGTAAGGAGAGGGCAAATGCATAAAAGATCCCACTGGGTCGAAGTGCATCCGAAAGGGCCCTCATCTAGATAAGATAAGATAAGACTAACCTGTGTGCTTATGTTAATTTTTGGGATTAGGCGTCATAGGTGCATGCCGTAGCCGCTTTCCGCTACTTAGGAGGAAAATCAGGAACTGTTATGGGTTGTAGTGCTAAGCACAGTAAGATGAATTTGATGGCGTCAATCAATTGTTCTGTTGTTTAAAAGTACAGTAAAAAAGCGTTACACAGAAGCACCTATTCCCAGTACCACTTGAATTAAGATGAGTTCTGTCTTGATGATCTGCACCTTTTATTTATTAAAATATCTCCTTCCACAAATCCATCCCTTAATATACTTATCTCCAAAACATTTATCAGCAACGAAATAACACCGTTTTCAGTGAAATTTCACCTTATCTCGTCACTTAATACAAAGAGCGGGCGCCAATTTTCACTTTGCAAAACATCACATGTCACCGCTGACCCCATGCCCACTTATGACTTTATTTTCCCTAGGGTAACAACTACAACTCACGCGTTCGCAGAAGAAATGAGTCCCAACTGGTTGAGTTTTCGGTGTGGTTATGGGATGTTTTTCTCCCGAGGCAAGAAATGTAGAACGCCGTAATACGTGACTCCGTCCCGTCTCCACTTGTGGAGTGATTAAAGTTGGACGTGTGCGACGCTTTATTTTAGAAATGGCTGAGGAGGCTTTTTAATATCTTTAGTGGCATAGAAACTTCAGTAATAATAATTATATTATTTCCGTTATAATACCTAATATTTTTATTCCAACTTGATCTAATATAATAAATTACCTGTTTATCTACATGGCTATGGATGGATATAATGAACAATTACACTATTTAATTTCATTATTTAAGGCACTTGACTGAACTACCTCAAAATAAAATTTTACATAGATTGTTATATGATATTTATAAATATGTTCTGTATAATGTAATTTCACTTGTATCTCACTTCCCAGAGGGGTAGGCAGAGATCTCGGATCTCCATTTGCTACGATCCTGGCAAACCACTTTCGCTTCACTCACTTTCATAATATTTCTCATACATGCTCGTCGGTTTAGGGTACTTTTGACCTGGCCTTTTGTTAAGATTTCTCCGATTTGATCGGAGAAAGTTCGCCTAGGTCTTCCCCTTCCAACTTGCCCTTCCACTCTTTTTGTATACACTTTCTTCTTTAATCTTCTTTCATCCATCCTCTCTACATGCCCAAACCACCTTAACATACCTTTCTCAATTTTTGTGACTATATCTCCATCCATTCCACACTTATCTCTTATAACACTGTTTCTGACTCTATCACTCAATTTCACTCCACACATACTTCTCAACGCTCTCATTTCTACTGCATTCACTCGACTTTGATGTCTTTTCTGCCACACCCAACTTTCACTACCATATATGTGTGGGCACCAAAACTCCCCCATGCACCTTTTACATCCTCTATCAATTGTAGTTGCCATTCGCATGAGGCATATAACTTTCAACCCTATTAACCCTAATCTTCTTTTACGTCGATAAGATTTGTATTACCAATTTACTTTTATAATAAAAAGATTCGAAATAAATCTCGGTACTTCATATTCATAAAATTACTATGAAATAAAAGCACAAGATACAACCAACAGTAATAACAATTTGATATAAAACACGCTATTTCACCTCTGTTTTTTCAAAGTTCGTTAAACTCAACGCCAAATGCTGTATTCCTAATTCCAAACCTGTATTCTTTCTTCAGAAATAAATTCCACAGACTGTTTTCCTAATTTGACGTGCCTCGTATCCGAAATGAGCTCAATGTACGTGACGAAAGAGATTTCGAGAAACAATTAACATTAGAGCCGTTGCCATAAAATTTTATTTAACAAGCGATGACCTTGAATGCTAATTTAAGAGTTTTTTCGCCAATAATCGTTAGCCTGTTTTTTTTGGATTATCAGAACTTTTGTCTCTGAGAACTCTTCTCTTTCATTTCGGACTTGATCATAAAACTCATGAAAACTGTATTTAGAGACAAATCCTAAAAAGCGTCTGTTTTGGACAAAAGACATGCAAAAGACTGATAATTATCGCAGGAACTATTAACTTGTTCATGGAATTTGTAACGAAGTCCCTCTAAATATGATTTCGTGTTGGATATTTTATAACATGGATACTTCTTAATAGTTATTCAAACTTAGTATTTATGTAGTCTAGTTTAAATAAGAATTAACTAACATTGAAATCTTAAAACATAATTATTAGTAATCATTAAATTAACATGGGTTCCACAGAACCGAAGAGAAGAAAGAAAGAATTAACGTGGTCAATATAAAAATAAATTACCGTCAAAAATTACTTTTTCGGTACAAGATTTTTGGCAACTGAACGTACTTTACTAAATCAAGTGTATGTAAATAAAGTAATAACAGTCAGGTTTATTGCCTATTCATTATTAACATACCGACACACGCAATTTTGACGGGTGTCATCGATTGACGGCCGGAGCGCTTGCATGTATGAAAAACTCGGTGAGCGAGTGCCGACCGGGCGGGAACCAGATTCAGCACGGGCACTGATCGATTTTATCTTGTTTTCCTCGCATTTCAGCAAAGCGAGGAAATGTTTCATATTCATATTTATTCATCTATCGAACAAGCGAGCGAAGTTTACGAAGGTCTATGCTTTAGTTAGAGCCGAAAATGGTCCCGCTCTGTTTTCTCCCCTACAGGTCACATTTCTCAACCGATTCTCGTAAATTTTTGTAAGCAGGTTTTTTTTGCAATCATATAATTGCGATCATATTCAGTAACATTTTAAACAGGCGATAACCGTGGCCACCACCTTCTAGTTTCGCGCATTCTGTAACCATTGAAATGAGATGAAGAAGAATATTACAGTTGTCACTGAGACCTGGGGATCGATTTTTGAATCTCACCAAGTGACTAATTCTCACCGATGTGAGTGATTTCCGAAAGTTCGTATTTTTGAAACTCATCGGTGACTTACATTTTGTCATACCTATGATATCGATTTACGAGTGCCCCTACCCACTTGTAATTGAAATCACCATGCGATTGTTTTTGACAGTTGACGTATGTGGCATCTGCCAAGAATTTTTCAAAACTTTAATTTTCGTTGACATGACACTGACAGATACGCTACGTTTTACGTTTGAATCTGTTTTAAGTTATAGTACCGTATCAAGGACAACATCTGTGTAAAAAGGAACGTAACGGGAAGATTGTCTCTGATTGACATTGTAAAATTTCTGCATGTTGGTAAGCAGCGTGTGACTTTCAAAAATACGGCTTTTGGAAAATGGTGACATAAAAGTCATCGGTGATAATTTTAGTCACCGGTGACTGATATCACCAGTGAGATTCAAAAATCGCACTCCTGGCCCCTATTTCACCAACTCGACAATTGTCACCTGACAGCGATCATTCTCCGTACATTGCTGGATCCACAAGTAACCTAGCAACCACCTTGACTTCTAGAAGAAGCAATGCACGGCGAATTTTCAGTGTCAGATGACAATGGTCAAGTTGGTGAAACAAACTTTGTTAAGGTTCTCACAGAGTGGCGCGGCTTGCGGTGACAGTCAATACTAAATTTGTCAAGAACTGGGAAGTTAACTATTGACCGCCCCAGGGCGCACCACTGTGTTTCAGGCTTCTGCCAACATATTTGAGATTTTTGGTTTGCCCTTTTATCACCAGAAACACCTCAAGGTGGAGTGAGTAGTCGTTCCCAAGAACGCTTCGAGTAATGAGATGACTTATTGGATTTCAACACTTAATGTTTTTCTTGAGTAGGTAAGTAGTAAGTACATATGTACAGCAGGCAGCATAAGTGCATGGTCAATGCAGAAATAGTTTGGCTTGGCGACCGAATCCTACGCCATCTATGTGGCGCGATGGTGAATATCATTATAGATGTCAATGGAGACCTCAGAGGATTTGCAAGATTTAACTAGATGGCGTTGTTAACAAAAAAATAAATAAAAAGGCACATGATCTATTTTGTTCTCGTCATAGTTTTTTGTATTTTCTTGGGTAACATTATTATTCAGTAATCTTGCCAATAGCATTTATGATAATGGCGGATTTATACGACGTAATTGGAATACATTTCCGATTTTTGTTTGTTCGCTGGCTTTGTTTATTTATTCTTTTGTATCCTTGTGTTTCTGCACAACGAGTAAATATTCCAAAGATAATTCCAAAAACACTTTTTCCCAACATCATGGTTGGGAGCGGATTTGAACCTGAAACCTTCGGCCTAGGTTGATAATGACCTGTATAGTTCACCACTGGGCCACCGGGTTAATTGACAGCATGGTTCAAATTCACTATCAGTTAATTTGAATGCTCAAATATTTATATTCATTACGACTAGGATTCGTATAATAACTAAAGAGGGTAGATATAGATGATATGAAACTACCATATTTTTTATAACAAAGATTCACTGCGTGTTCGTTCGTCAGCCGTTTCTAATTCGATTCCCTATTTCACTTGCGTTTTTCATCTTTTCCTCCGTATTTATACATTTAATGATGAGTTCTCGATCTAATATTGATCTTGTTAAAAGGGCGCAAACGAAGGCCACAATTTCTCAGAAATTGCTAGTGAAACCGGTGTAAACGTAAGTAGTTTTTTTTTTATTGTTTTAATAGACGCCGTGGTAACTATTCGCTTATTATACCTATTTATTAATTGTCATTGTTGCAGCGAAAAACGGTTGCTTTATGGGTACGGCGATTCCAAGAGGAAGGATCTTTGCTACACCGGCAAAGAATGGGTAGACCTCGTCTCATTGATACCGCGCAGCGTGCAGCGATGGTGACCGAGTACGAAGAAAATGGGTTTATACCAACAAGTCACTACGCTGGTTTATTCCATACTAGTGTAGACACTGTTCGTCGTGTGCTTCATGACGAGGGTTTGCACTATCGCAGGCATGCCGTCAAGCCGTTGCTTACAGAAGCACATAAAGCAGCACGATTACAATTTGCCCTAAGGCATTTAAATGATGACTGGAGTAATGTTATATTTAGTGACGAAAAGTGTTTTAAATCGAGTCAACACGGACGTTTGAGTTTATGGCGTCGCAATAATACGCGGTATGATAGTGGTCACGTAGTGCCGAACATGGAATCTGGTCGTATAAGTGTCAATATGTGGGGCTGGATGAGTGCAGCCGGTCCGGGTGAACTAGTGAGGATGCCGAGTCGCGCAAACAGCGTGGATTACATGAATGTCCTGGAGGAAACTATGTGACCTACCGTCCGAAATGTGTATCCAGAAGAAGAATTACCTGTGATATCTTTTGTGCAAGATAATTGCCCTATACATCGTTCGCGTAATGTGCGGGAGTGGTTTGACCGTTATAAAGATAACTTGCAAGTAGTTTCTTGGCCTGCTAGATCGCCGGATCTGAACCCTATTGAAAATTTGTGGGGTGTTATTGTGCAACGCTGGGAAAATCACAATGAACGAAGCCCAGAAGCGTTAGAGGCACATTGTATAAAAATATGGGAAAGTATTCGTGGTTCTAGTTTATGTGAAAGACTCATTGAATCCATGCGTTCCCGCTTGCAAACTGTTATCGACCAAAGAGGAGGTTACACTAAATACTAGCTGAAGCCGTAAATTAAGATTTATTTATTAAGGTAATGAAAGGCCGGGTTAACAAAACAAATGTTTGCTAACAAAATAAACAAATTACCAAAGTAAGTAGACCTTAGCTGTTATTATTAAACTGCCGATTGTATTCTTTTTTGGACTATTAAAAAAGTGATGGTGAATTATTATTACTTAAACAACATAATTATTGAGAAATGTTATTATGATGTTGTAACGTAAGTAACCATGTCAGCCCGAATAACATTATTGTCATTATTGCAAATATCAATCACACGCCACGCCACACTATACAAGCGTTCGGCTGACTTGAATTATGAATGTTATGATTTTAATTTTTAACCCGGCCTTTAGTTAATAATTGTCAATAGTTTAATATGTATTGGGGTAAGGCTTCAATCTTTTTCCGATTTTCGGAAATGAAACTTAAGCCTTAAAGCTCAATAAAATGGTAGGAAATTGCTAACTATAAAACTGCGTTAACAATTAGATATCTACTGTAGTTAACTGAATAAAGATAATTAAAACATTTAAAAACGTTTTAATCCTTAAAAACTGAATAACATTTTTATTTAAAGACTATCATTCACTGTTATTTACAATTTCAAGAAATGTATTTAAAAAAAAAGGAAAAAGCTACCTTTGCCATACCCTGGCTGGGAATCGATCTTTGGTTCGTCAAAGCGCAGAGTTAATTGAGTTAATGTGCTTAACCACTAGGCTACCGATACTTATCGATTGCATTGGAATAAAGCATACACATACTATAGTTGTCACACTCAAATACAGTTCCTGTGTATTAGCATTTGCTAGACTTGTTAATAATTATACCCGTAAGAGAACACTTCTGATGATTACAAGTGTCACTTAATAGTGCATTTAGTTATATTATTCTATATCCAAAGGTGTATCAACAGCAACGCCATCTAGTTCACGCTTTGTGAACGACGTGCAACTATGCGAGAGCTGTATGTCAAATGATCCAAACGAAAGTAGACCGTAAGGTGTCCATGCATTTATGCAGCCGATAGTACACGAGTCTCAAAAAGTAAATTAAAAATTGTTACACTTAATTCAGACAATATCGAGAGCTGGATGATATTGGCCGCAGATCGTACTCAGTCACGGGTAATAGAATAGGCCATTGTCCAGCCATGTGTTAAAAAAGGCTGACAATGATATTGATGATAATGACGATGCCAGTAGTTTAATGCAAATTAAGATCAACATACAGCCAAATACATGTGTAGAAGATGCTCTAAAGATCAAAAGTTAAAATTTGTGCAACAACTAGAAAATTGGAGACGCTCATGAAATATAATATATTTTACCACTATTAGAACAAATGTCCGTGCAATTTCAATTAGTTTAAGAAACTTTGAAGCTTTCAGGAATACTCAGAATTTCGAATATATAAACGCTATTTGTCGATAACCAAGTAGGCCAACCATGCAAACCGCCGTTGAAGTATTTAGTCGTAATTTGATCCCACTGGAGGAAGCTCAGTTTGAGTCTGTTTCTATTATGCGTAATAATGTGCATAATAATGCGTATGCGTTTCTATTATGCGTGCAGAATGTACTTAACTCACTACTGGTATAATTTGAACCCAAAATGCATAGTTTTCAACTAGATTATTTAATGTTTGATCACTTTAAGCACACAAGACAGTTTAAATAGTAACATTGACACAACAGTCAAATGATTCGGCTCATATTTTAACTACATAAAACACATGCACTTTGTTGCTTATTCCCTCATGAGATCTGCAATACAATAAAATTCACTCCCTTCTCCTGTATTGTGAAAGTCCACTATGCAATGGAAAGACACAGAAAGCGAAAACCAATAAAATAAAAGATCTTTTCGCAATAGGATAATCACGACCCTTGGATGCTCTTTCAAGGCGAGAGGGCCAAAGTGAAAAAACAGGCCAAGAGCGTATCGGGCCACGCTCAGTGTAGGGTTCCGTAGTTTTCTGTCCGTCACAGTAAGTGTCCCCACTTAAGGTTTAAAAAAATGGGCTATTTGTTACATTGAGTTGGCATATTAAGTACCCCTAAAACCCTACAAGCAATACTTAACGAACAATTTTACGTATAATTACCTAGACAGCGAACGACCAAAGACAACTAAGACAATTCGAGCACGGTAGATTTTCGACCTAATGTATGGACGCACCTGATCCGACCCCATTAAATCAGGAAAAATCTTAACACCACCATGTACGATATGAGCGTTCCGCGTACAGCGTCATTAGTAAACTATTGCGCGCGAGCTTAAGGTATGGAAGATGATTTTTATGGGATAATTCATTATTGCGAGTACCGATTTTCACCGTTTTTACTTTATTTAAAAGCACGTCATTTCATTGTGGTTTTGTAGAAATTACAGGTACAATAAACACTTGCTGATACGATTAAATTACAAACTCAGTTCAGAAATTATTTTGTAATTTTTTTCAAAAACTGTTCATCCTATAAAGTTCAAAATAATTTTCTCTCTCGACGTTTTTATAAAGTTCTACTTTTGAGATTTTTTCATATTTTTAAAACTTTATGGTTCAAAAGTTAGAGGGGGGGACATATCTTTGATTATATAATATACTACAACATCTATTTTTTTAATAAGTTATTATGTTTATTTGATTCATGTTTTGAGGAGTGCAATAAAGAGTATTTGTATTGTATTGTATTGTATAGTACTGGTTTTTTATTCCACTTATTTAAGAAAGACACCTGCTACGAGGTAAGTACGTACTTAGTCATCATGAACACATTAATTTTAGGCAGATTATCCGATTGTGCCTTGACAAAACTGCTTCCACTCATTGTGTCGAGTCTTTTTTCACATGGAGTCACTGCCTTCAATTAATAGTTCCCAAAAAACACTGATTATTTATCATAAACTGCGGCAAAACAATGCGAATAACTTTCAATAATCATTTAAACGACCTGTTAACAGTAGACACCGAGTGCCGTCACGATTTGCTCCGCCAATAGCGTTGCGTTTTGGAAATTTGCGAGGGATTTTGTAAAAAACTACTTTTAAATAATTAAATTTGATAATACAAACATCATACGTAAAAATAATCACGTGTGTATGTTATTAAGCAATACAGATTACTCATGATTTATTTTGTCCATTTCTGAATCACATGCATATTCCCTATTGTTGATAAAAATATCCTTAATGGAGGTCAAACTTATATTGTTTAATTTGAGGAGAGTTTTTGGCAAGCGTTGCGAAACGAGTTCAGTTCAGGTACTGCTGATGGATCTGGTTTTAACAGACAGTTGATTAGGGGTCTGCTTAAATTGTATTTTCATTGTTTACATACAATATGCTCCGCTCTTTTGTTTTTGGATACGCAAGCTACCTTAGGTCATTTTTACGCTCACGCTTTGCATTCTGATCTGGATATCAAATTCATGGGTAACTCGTGCTTGCTATCACGCGCGAATCATAATGAGCGAAACATAATTTGGATACCAATCTGGGTTGCGAAACTTAAATGTCTTATTAACTACCTACATTCAGCGATAAATAAGTAAAGCTCAGCACATTAATTACTTGTTATTGTAACGAAGTGTACCTATTTTTTCAGAGCCATATATGACACATGGTCAGAACCCAATTATACTGTTTTGTATTCACTTCTGTTACGCTTGGTCCGTGGGGTCCCAATGCATATAAGTTATTTGCGATCCTGCACGGCTATAACGCGCTGGCATTCGAGTTCTCTCGATTTTTCTCTCACTTTCCGTCTCCCTCTTATTAGCTACTTAGAACTATACAGTGCGATAAAAATTGAGAGTAGGTATGTCGCGGCCGTCCCATGATAGACGTGCGGGTCTATGTAACAGGTGACCGAAGACGCCAGGCTTTCTCGTGCAACTCATCAGCATTGTAACAGAGCGAGGAAATGCTGCCAGCATCCTCAGTAAAATGCCCTAAGGGTCTCTTTTAGATTTGACTTAGTTTAACTTAATTTAAAAAGTTAATGTAAATTATCTGCTTGTTTTTTTTACATCAAAACTTTGCATGTAAACTCGATATTACCTTTACGAAATCAAAGTAATGAATTCATCTAACGAACTTACGAGTTACGATGAACATGTAACCGACATGTTAGACACAATACAGTACAGCTATTAACAAACAGAGCTAAACTTGCTTACGAGCTCATCGCCAATACAATACGACACCTAAAATCATAAAAACTACGCGCAACCGGAGACCAGGCTTATACTAACTGGTCGAATGGCGAAGTCGTGGATATTTTTATGAATTATGCTTGCTTGTACCACCCTATATGTTCACCTTACACAGGATTTAAACTTCATACCGGTAAGCTGTTTCGGTCCGGGTCTTATTCAATTAAGAGCCTTGAGCTGTTTAAGACATGTTTCTTGTTAGACAAAAACTGATTATCGAGTTGTGAAGAAGTTAACATGCTTCAAGTCTGTATTAGGTACTTCAGTTTGTATTCCAGTAAATTATTTTTCGTAACGAGTTTTTTAACAGAAGCGGGAATGTCCTCTTTTTAACATCTCTGTCACTGAAATCATTATGACAGCAAGTAAAGTGTCCCCTTCTATAAAAATACCGTATCTGCGGGTGCTCAAATTTAAAAGCAAGTAGGTAACTTAAAGCGACAATTACATTAAGTCGGTCGCAGTATGCAACGTGCGGTGACTAAACAGAAGACGGTAGTCGGCCGCATTAGGTGACCGACGGCTGCAATTGCCTATGTATGTGACCGCATGCAGTAAGCGGACAAACTAATGTAAGGATTACATTTGTTGGCTGAAGAGTATGAAAAAAGTTCGGCGACCGCATTCGGTGACAGAAACATTATAATCAATTGCGCCCCTTTGGCTATAGTTCAGCACATACAGTCACGCATGCAGCAAGAACAAACATCTTCAAAGATTTGGTCAGGATAGGTCAAAGCCTGTTTGGGATATCACAAAAAATAACGTCTTTAAACAAAAGGAACTAAGTGTCGTGAGTTTCTCATGTTACACTATTTAGAGTGCTTGTTTCGATTTGCGTTTGCAATCACCGTTTGGTTTTCTACTTTCGACCTGTTCCACCAAAACAGATACTATGCCTACTTTGTTGGTTTGAGCAGGTATATTTGCGGAGGACATTACAATGTATCATTATAGTTCACAGACCGATTTACGTAAACGATTATAAATATTTTCAATCAATGCTCTCACTTAGTATAGATTAACGAAAATCAACAACAGCACTGACAATAACGTATCATATAATTTCCGGCACATTCGCTTTATAATAAAATGTTTATTGGGAGCCCATCTGTTACCTGGATCGTTAAACGGAATTTATTACTGAATTCATTACACGAATGATAAACGGACCGCAAAACAATAACGTTTTTAAAATTGTTGGACTTTTTTTGCTCGGAAAATAGGATTGCGACGCTTTTTGCTATATTTGACTGGACAGGTTAATATGATATTAATGCCACTTTTACATTATATATTTATTATTATTTGCTGCACAGGCATTATGTCTTATACTGATGTTTTGCCACGAGTGGTAGCGAGCTTTTTCGCCTTTGTTCATAATCATACTAACTTTATTATTATATTTATTTTACATACATACATTCACGCCTTTATTCCCAAAAGGGGTAGGCAGAACACATGAAACGGATGTTCCAGCGCCACTTTTAGCATAAATGTGGGTATAAAATATCGACAAAATGTGATATTGCAGTGATAGGTTGCTAGCCCACCGCCCACAACACACTTCAACCCTGGTCCCTTAGTCGACTTTTACGACACCCACACGAATTTTAATATCCCACTATTATTTCTTTTAATGATATAAATGTGAAATTTTGGATATTGTGATTCTTGTTATTGAATCACATAACGGCTTACACATCGAAATCACGGAGTCATACGAGTATTATGCTTAGCTAGCGGGGCCAAAGTCGTAGGTACATTTACCCCATAGGGAAAACATGTATACATATTTATGATTTGTAAAACATTTGAATTAGACCTATCAAAACAGTTCACCGTATTATTTCCACCAATCACAACTCTTCAAAAAAACATCGAATACAGCTAGATTTAAAATCGACCAATCAGGAAACAGAATTCATTTCATACATTTGACGTTTTTTATTCCCTAATCCACAATCATTAAAAAATAACGCCTATGATCGTCTATAGCCGCGTTCAAGTTCAGTTTATAACGTATACCTTGAAAATCGCCCAACAAAGTGATGAAATTAGCGATGAAACTTGACACCGGAGTTCGCGGGGACGAAGTCGCGAGCAGTAGTTAAGTAAGTAATTACAATTCTAATACGTGGAGTTCGTCGGCTTAAGTAAATGGGTAACTTAAGCAAACGTGCGTTTGCTTCAAGAATCAGTGGTCATGTTTAAACCGGTACAATACATAACTCTGAAGCGTAATTTGTCCGAAAGCACATTTTTTTCCGAATTTCATAATTCCGAAAACCATGGTGCGTTGATATTTTTTTTGATCTTTCAGGATATAACCTTTTTTTTGACGATGTGAAAATGCTTTACGCATACCCCCGGCCCGGGGAAGGCAGTTTGAGGGTTATGTCCTCCCGCCGCCATCCGAGTGATGGTGACTGGAGGAGCATACCCACTAAAAACACAACCTTTTTTTTTTTTTTGTTTAGGTGGGGAAAATGCGTTACGCATACCACCCGGGCGCAGGGGGTGACCCGAGTGGTTATGTGGGACTCCCGTATGAGCTGATGAGACCCAAGGTGTACCCACTAAAAACCCACCCACTTGCCGCCTCGCCGCCATGTGGCGAGGTTACGGGAACGCTTGCGCACACATCCGCGACCCCGCCGGCGGTAGCCGCCCTTAAGCAGCTCTTAGCGGATGCCCGGAGGTTCTCCACGTGAGGCGCGCCAGATGATTGGACGCGCCTGCCACCTCGATCTCCACCTGTTCAGTAGCGGACCCCCCTGAGTCCGCTACAAGGAGATCATGGGTGCGGAAAATCCAGCACCCAGTGGCGGATCAGGTCTGTGGTTCCGCCACCTACCACGTCTCGGCCGCAGAGGATAGGGAAAGCGGCGCACCGTAATACCGGCATTCTTCTTCCTCTGCGGTCCCACCAGCGTCGTTTCCGCGGAACGACCCCGCCAAGTTCGCAGGGGGTAGGGAGAGTGGCGCACCGTTATACCAACACACCTCTCCCCCTCCAAACCGCGCTTCGGCCGCAGAAGATAGGGAGAACGGCGAACCGCAATACCGGTACTCCTCTCCTTCTACGGTCCCTCCCCTACGCATCCTAAGCGGGCTAAGCCAAGCCCGCTTGGAGCGCCCTCCTCGGGCCAGCCGGCAGCCCAAACAGGCTGGCCCTGGGTGCCTCTTAGCTTCGCCGTGGGTGACCAGTCCACGGTTACTAAGCCCCCCCGCCCCGACAAGGCGGGCACCGTCGAGGGGGACTAAAAACACAACCTAACCTAACCCAACCTATTCTAATCAATCCAAATTTTCGATAGGCGGTAGATGGCGTTCTGAATTTTGAAATGTCGGTATAATGATGCTTTCGGACAAATAACTCTTCGGAATTTTTGTGTTCGCTTTTCAGTCTATTTGATAGAATCACAAAACACCAATTTGATTCCAATTCAATACGTTGATTTGAATGAAGCCCTAGAGTGAAATCGGACTCAGTTCATTTTAGAATGTCTACAAAAGAAGGCTTTTTACTATTGAGTGAAGTACAAACATTGGCATTTTAATTCAACGAATCCAAAACATTTGCTGCTAAAGGGCTATTGAAATCCAAAAACTCGTTAGCATTAATTAACTAATTTTCTAGTTTTCGTACCGCACTTAAAACTTTGCCTATTTGAATGTGCAGCCATTTTGTTTTAATGCTATACTAGACGCTTGTTGTAATTCATTTTATAATTATTACAATTACAAATGCATAATATATCCAGAGAAATGACACTTAGTTCCAGTATTCGATTAACTTAATGTGTACTTGGAAAGGCCAATTTTCGTACAAATTCGGCCGACGCAACCGCACCTCACGTCGATGTAACTAAGACAGACAGGCAACTACGGAACCCTACACTGCGCGTGGCACGACACGCACTTGGCCGGTTTTTTGACAATACGTCTGTGGCAAACAAGTTTGCAGCCTGATATCAAGAAGACACCGTATAGCTTATGGACGCATCCGGCGCAGTCACAAACGCGTTGCTGATTCTTTAGTTATTTAAGGATTGCTTATGTCAACACGATTGCTTATCTCAATACAGCACATGCTCGGGAGCTCAGGCGACCTTTCTCAGCACCGAGACATAATACAGAGAGAGAGATATTATACATTTATATACTTACAGAGCAAGGAATGGTGTTATATATAGCTGAGATCTTTTGGCGGAGGTTTGGCAGCTCCGTATATGAGCGAGATGACATTTTGCGTTCCTTGCCTCTGTCAACTTTACATCTATTAACCGACTTCAAACAAAAGGAGGAGGTTCTCAATTCGGCTGTATTTTTTTTTTAATGTTTGTTACCTCAGAACTCTGTCATTGATGAGCCGATTCGAAACATTTTTTTTGTTGGTATTTATATACTTCCTGGTGGGTCCCATTTTTTTCAAAATTCAGTTAGATGACGGGATCCATGAGGAATTGAGGGGACTCTTCAATTTTATTAGGCACGCGTGTAGTGATTTTGGTATTTTCTGTTATAACTCCTGTATTAACATCCGGAATCATAAATTTTGTGGCGATAGGAATTGATGATGAAGACCACAGATGACTTATCAAATTCCTCAATTATGTACTTAAAAGTCCAAAAGTACGTCACAGGTTCTGATAAGATTCCGTTGAAATAGGAACTAATGAAGTGCCATTGGTGATGATCTTGGGGAATCGATGGAAGTCCTCAAATATTATTGGCCCACACACAGCAATTCGGTTTTTTTTCTATAATAATCAACGCATTTGCTATCGGAAATCAGTTCATGTGGTAAATTGTAAAAAATAGGAAATGTTCTCATGGCTTGGCGGAGTACTAAATTGAAGTCGGTTAAAACTATGTTTTTAAAGTAAATTATTCAGAATACCATTCTACTCAAATATCATTCCCAAAGCTTACATACGCCATGAAAGCAATGACGATCAAATACGATCGAGATATTGCCCTGTTCATTCGGTATTGTTCTCAACGAGTCATTTGAATAAATAATATCGCAAACATGACACTAAAAAAAGCGCTTCCCGTAAAAACAATAAATTATTCATATTTTCGGCTACAATCTTATTTTAGGCTGTATAAAAAATCATACACAGCCTAAACTTCAAAATAAGTGATACTTTGAATGATTGAAAAGGTATCGTCGGTATCCCTCCAATGTTACAGTATGAGTTACGAATATAGGCATGACCTTCATCAATTTGTTTTGGTAGAAAATGATTTAATACCTAATTTTTTATCCAATCCACTCTTTATTTTTCGAATGGATTTGAACTAAAAATACTTGTCGATCATTAAACATATAGGTATATTCGTATATCCGACTAATATACACGAGGGACTGATGACCTGGTAAAGGTCGCGAGAGTCCGCTGGATGCGGGTAGCGCAGGACCGGTCATTGTGGCACTCTTTGGGGGGTGCCTATGTCCAGCAGTGGTCGTTTTCGGCTGATATGATAATGATGATCACTATTAATATATCAGATAAATAAATCATTAGTCCACCTTGCTCAACAACTGTTCAACATCTACCCGAAGAGATACATTTTGATGGAATCAGGCATCCGCTAAATTCTAAGAATTGGACGTAGGCATTTGTTTTTACGGAAGCGTCCGACATCTGACCTTTCAACTTCGAAGGTAAACTAGATTAAACTAGATCTTATTGGGACTAAGTTTTGTCATGTGAGTAGAAGTTGACTGTTCGAAGTCCTCTAGTTCTCTAACTTGACTTAGATTGCTTTCATATCCAACATCCTTGACAACAATTTAACAGCAACGATATTCCAAGGGACAGAAATCAGTAGTAACAACTCTAAGCAGTCACCCATACTGATGGCCGTCGTTGCTTTACGTGTCCAAAAAGCTGCGATTCCTTCTTTCATCAATTTTCGCTTCCTTTGTGAATAATCTGAAGATTAGACGGCAGAAAATCTACAACTCTTTTCATAGCGATTAAACTGCTGGAAGATTAAAATATAAAAAAACATCCTTTTACAAAATGAAGATTTGCCTGAGTCTGTGAAAAGTTTCTCAGAATTGCGTCCGGGATCGACAATGGCGTTCATTTAGAGTAATTGACGTTGAAAGATCATTTCTCTGAACTATTCTTGTTATATGATGTTCTCAACCGTAAAAAACTGCTTTTACAAGGTTTGGGATTTTATATTATCTTCTTCATTAATTCAGATTATTTAAAAAATGTTATATTTGCACAACACAAATAATTTCCAATTCGGTATTGATGGATCCCATTCAATAGATCTTTCTTGGAATATGTTTAATAAATCTAGAAATGTTTTTGGGTTCCATATTGTTGGTTCACCTGGGACTCGATTATGGAATTTAAATAAAACGTAACAAATGTTGAATTTTATTTAAGTGGGTACTTTCTTGTGTAAAGGAACCGAGCATAGCATACGGTAGCTTGCATATTTGAGATTAAACAAACAATCATATGGCGCATATGGTGGCTTTCCCGGCGTGCCGGTACACGTGCTCCAGACAAGACCTCCGTGGCGCCACAGATAGGGCCATAGCCATCGCCAATATCTTGTCTCACAAAATCTAACCCAAGTAAATAGGAAATCATCGACACGAAAAGAAGAAGAACGTGAAAATCGTGTTTACTAGTCTTGGAATAAACTTAATTCTTGTTTGGTCGAATTGAGAGATAAATTCACTAGGCGAGGCAGGAAAATAAAAGATTTTCAAACTATCTAACTTTGACTCCAACATTTAACTGAACGAGCGAGCACACGAAATTCTCCGTTTCAGCTATGTCCGGTGTCTGTCCGGCTGTTTTCCTCTACAGACCCCCTAACATGGTCGGCCGTATCACGCGATAACTGACAAGATAGGAACGTCGTCTCGTTCCATCGCTCGGTGTCAGCCAGTGACGGACGCTCCATCCTGTCACTTATCGTTTGATAAGGACGACCATGATACGGGGTCAGGTCGCATAGCCCAACCGATCCTTGTGAAAGTTTCTGAGCAGGTTAAATAATTATATTTTTTTGTAGATTCAGTTTTCCGATATTAAAAAAATATATTTTGAAGAAAAAGACAGGATCGCGATGTTTTTTGGGTCACAGAGCCACTACCTAGTTAATGAATATTCTATTTACTAAAAACATTTTGTAATTGTGTTTAGTATTGTAAAAGAGCGCCTCACTTCTATAAAACTGTATTCGGTAGCCGTTGCGCATAAACTTGCATAAAACCTTACTATATCTAAAAGAACTTCCTCTTAAATTTTCTATCTACTACCTCCCTCAGTTTTTACTTAGACTTTACACTGTACATTTTATTTAAATCTAGACTCCATTAAAGTTACGCGCCAATCTGTTTTCTAACTTTATGCAAACAAAAGGAAACTGAAATTGTAACAGTTAAAGCTCGCAAACTAACATATCTAAACTGCAGATAATTTCATTTTAACTGGTATAGAGGAGTTGCTGTATTACCTGCATGTTTTGTACATAGTGCTTTCCACTGAATTCCTTTAAGGGGAGTAGGTACACCTAATGATCGTTTGTGTAACTAAACTTTTTATTTTACTTTGATGTTCAGTTACAAACTTTAATACGTGTTTCATTTGATTTAGTTTTTTTATATAGGTACAAATGCAGTTTATTTATTTAAATTAACTTTATTGCACAAAATCAAAATAATTTACAAATTGCGGACTTTATGCCAAATGGCAAACAGAGACACTTCAAATTGGTGCAAAGTAAATGCACCATAAATAGAACAATAAAAACTAAATAGAAATAAGAAATAATAGTAAATGAGTTTAGGGTGAAGTAAAGTCTTATTACATAATTATTACTTTATTGGACGATAGATGCTATACAAATTCTTCTTCCAGCAGATGTCTATTTCCAATTTGCTTTGCACGTGCTTTATAATAATGATCTGTTAAAATAGCAGAAATAAAATAAAGGTATCATTTTAACTGTATTAACTATAGGCAGCGAACAAAAAAAAACTTAGAATGCGAGCTCCTTACCCACACAGAGCCTAAAACCCGGTATGCGCATGTTCTAACTAAACGGCTGCCTGGCATCGTTTTGACACCCCGCCCGGCAATGGCGCGCATGTGGGACCATCATGCGGCGCCACTTAGACTTCTATGGATTTTCGTTCGCTGTCTGTAGGTATATGGTGTAGTTTTCCTAGTTGTGAGTATGATTGCCAGAGCTGCTGGCTATATATGCGCTGGGTCGAAAATGTGGGACTTGTATTTTGTCTCTATTTGCGAACATAATCAATAGAAATCAGCAGCGCGATTTTTCTGGAGTCACAGGCGTTCAGCTTCCATGTTTGCTCATCATCAGACAGGCCGTATGCTTGTTTGTCACGGGCGTAGTATAAAAAATCCCTTCAAAGAGGTCAACACAGCGTTACAATACCCAACCGTGCCACGCTGAATGGATCCATTTCAGCGATAAACTAATATTAAGTCACTCCAAATGTAATCAATTTATTGGCCATTACTGGCGTCCACTTGATTTATACGCGTCCCGTCCACAGATATAAAAAGAGTGATAACCTTTTCAAATCAATTGGTGCTAGAAATGGACTGGCAGTTAGGTAGTTCGTTGGAAATATACAACTTTTACAAAATATGATGATAGGCTGCTAAGTATTTGTTGCTGAATTTGAGCGTCGTTGTTAACATTTATAATTCACTGTAGCGTATACGCGTGAAGTAACTAAGCTCGTCACCGACTCTTTAGTGATTTGAGGTTTAATTATTTCAACAGACTCCCTCACTTTTAACATAGCGCAACTTGACGACCTTACTCACCTCCAGTTACACAAAAACAAACACCTTCAGAGCAAGAAGTGGTGATATTATTGAAGTGAAAACTTCTTTAGCGGCGCTGTGCAGTTTTTTGATGGGGAAAAAATGTTAAACTCGCAACAGGTCACGTGACCGTAAGATGTCACGTGACCATAAGATTCGTCAGATTGAAAATTCGTAAGACGGACACGTGCCCTGATCGAAAAACTGTTACAATGTCATTTTTTTCACTTGTGCCGGCACACCCGGAGTGCAACCCGGTCTGTTTATTAATAAGCTATAATCACACAAAAAACATTGACAGCGGATACAAAGAGTAAATTATAGGAACTCACACACACGGAACGAACACACTACAAGAACACACGGTAAGAATAAATGGCGTCTGCACGAGTGAAATATTCGTTGATTGGTTTGATTCTTCTCCAGCTCGGAGCAATGATAATTACTTCCATTTTTATCTGATGTTCTTTTTCCTGGTTGATGTTGAAGAATGTCATCACATCCGTTAACATTCCTACTCGTTACGGCAATTGGTGACTTTTTTTTCAAAGTATAACAGATGAAACTCGTTATTCGCGATGAATAATGCGTCTGTCACCATTGTTTGGTCTCGGTTATTAATGGCGATGCCAGAAATGATAAAAAGGTTACACGTACGGGTTTAAACTCGTGTAACTTAGGTTTGGGTTTGATCATGAGCTTGTTAAGTATGAATATATTGGTAACACTGCTAAAAGCTATAAAAGAGGCAATAGAAAAACAGTAGAAGTGAGGGGTCAATAAATGTTCAGATTAGTGTTCGGTCTTTCTTGACGACGGGACGTATCAAAAATGTTCAGGGTCTTTAGCCTAATTTTGGCGCTGAACTATTCTATGGCAGCGCGTTGCATAGAAAGGGATGACCACGCTAAGGCTTGTTTGGCATACCTATTCAGTGGATTAGTTTACAGAGAAGCTGCAAGCGTATTACATAGAACGCTGGCAAAATACCTTTTTGGTACGGAACCCTGAAAAAGACCACTGACCAAAAAGGTCCACTCCATATATTGTTCAGTTTTTTTTATCAGGTGATTTTTTTATTAGTTCCAACCCTTAACGTACAAACTGATAAAATCGCCAAATTTACATTATTTGAAGTGCATGGTTTTATTACGAAACATTCAAAGGGCAAGAAATAAATACAAACAACATAATTCTGAAAAATTACCTCCACCGGACGACGTTAATAAACTATTTTTAAAAAGTGGGCCATTTTACGGAAAAAAGTACACTCGACTTTTTGTTAAATATTTGATAGTGCTCTCGATTCTGAGTAGAAAAATCCCGATTATATCAAAATTAAAAAAAAGGTCGAGTGTCAACTTTCCGTAAAAAGGCCCAAGTACTTTTGATATTGACATAGGCTCTTTGGTGCCTTGAAAAATATGAAACTTTTCGATCAACATTGTCTAGTGTTTAATTACCTCAGTAAATTGAGGCGAGCCGAAAGACTTGAGTCATAATACCTACAAAATAAGTACACCGCGAAAATCGATTAATGAATGTATGTGAGAAATTAAATATTCACAGGAACTCCGAGCTGTGAAATAATCCGGGCAGTATTTTCTGGTATGCAACATGCCTTTTTTATCAAAGCGCTATGTGGTTTTTTGTGTCGGCTGACGGAAAAAAAAAATACATTTAACGAGAGCGTCAAGAGCATTGCATCAAGAGACTTACATCTGTGCGACGGACTGCTTTAAAAATAGTAATTCAACTACATTTGGACGATATGACGCTATCGTGAATTCTTATTATTTATTAGTTTGATGCTTTTTGAAAGTAGGGTCCTTTATGCTAATAATTGCACGAGACAACTCACGTATTAAATGTCGCTACGAGCGACATGTTTTGAACTCTTCCGGAGTTCTTCTTCAGGACAAGTGACCCAAAATTAATCTTGGCCTACGACACGAGAGTGCGCCATTTTTCTTGGTTCTGCCAACGCCAGCCAACCAACCAAGCGACCAAGCCAGCGGAGTCTGTGACCTTTGATTCCTCCTAAGACGTTAGGCCACCAGATATTCTTTTTCCAGGTTATTTAGGACTCTCTAGCTTCCGTCCGGTCGTTGCTTTGGGCCGAGAATCTTATGAAGGATTTTTCTTTCGGTGAATAGTAACATATTCTCATCTTTAAGTGAAGGCGAAATTAAACACACACAAAAAACATCAGGGGACAATCTTAGACAAATTCAACAGTCTTGTAGTACGACGACTTACGATTAAAACAACAATAATTATCTTAAGTAGGTACGTTGTTTTTTTTTTTCTTCCTTAATCAACTATCAACTAAGAACACTACCTACAAAGACTTGAAAAACTATAAATTGCTTAAATTGTTAAGTATATTGGTAGAGGCGTCTTTTAGTTTAAGTTCGTCTTGGGAAACTAGTTCTGCTTAAACTTAGTTTAATTAATGGAGTCCCTTCGTCAATTCGATTCTGGTACTTATGTAAAAAACGTTTTAAACGGTAGGTACGTACCGACGTAGTAATTACGTTCTCATAATATCTAGAGTGTGACATAACTTAATAAGAGTAGGTTAAGACTGGGTGCACTTGTTGAATTTTTATTGGACAAAGAACGGTATTTTATGCACAATAATTAACATTGTGCGTAAAACAACGTCCTGTGTCTTTCATTGAATCAATGGCAGCAAAAATGCCTTTCCCTTAAGACCAAGATGCTTCTAAGATAGCATGTACTTTTCCTTATAAATCTCCTGCGACAGCCTTCCGCAGAATTACGGACTTACGCAGTTGCGTATCGCATATGAATCAAAACTGGACGCCATTTTTTCAGAGTTCCTCGGCTTTGGATGTGTAGCGTGAGTTAACATAAAAAATGTTGGTCAGGCCGTGATCACGTAACGTTTCAAAGGAACTTTAGGGAAACTCAACTGTTTTCCCACACAATAAGTGGCATTTAGATCTACCTGACGTGCGTATAATGCGTTACATGATCGATCTGCTCTCTCGCACTATCCGTCTCTCATTTATTAGGAAACTTAAAAAGAGACGGATAGTGCACGAGAGCGCCGTCTTGTGCTAACCGCTGGTGCAGTGCAGCTCTCGGAGATTTCGCCCCCCAAATACGATTTAAGTGGCCAAACGGAGACATCGAATACAATAAACGATACATTTAAATCAGATTTTTGGATAAAATAATTGATAATAACTATCTCTTTTCTAAATGTGATCTCAATCGATTATCCTTTTTCGGGTATACCGTGACATGTGTTTTATTATAAAGTACCTTCATTTCCGTGTATTATCATCTCCAAGCACATGTTTTTACAGCGCAAGAATGCGTATTATTATTTTCAATCACTTAAATGTGAAAACGTTACAGCCAGACTAGTTATTTTATACTTATTATTCACGTATTAATATTATATTGAAACGGAACCATCACAAGCTAATAAAACTCGGTAAACTCTAGTCGACAACGGTCAGTAAATCACAACCGTCCTTTTTGCGGCTTTAGAAAAAGGCCAAAGGGAATACAGCCCGCACTCAAATTTCCGTTTGGCGCACTACGTATTGTGAAATTTAAATTTATTACTTTAATTCCAATTTAATGCTGGTAATTTAGATTTGAAAGGGATAATTACTTGGCAAAAGTTAGATTACAGTTACTTTTGCAAATGTTTGTAACGGCTGTTTGGATTTTATATGAATGTGTAGCCACTTGATTAAAAAGTAAATGCAATTTTTGGTTAATTATTTTGGTCAATTCAGGGCCACTTTTGTTTAAATAGATTTAACTTAGTGACCGTCTATCGAACACGCAGGGTGGGTAGTTTAGCATCTCATTTTGGTGTAGGACGTTGAAATAAACGCCCCTAACATGTAAATTACATACAGGCTGTACAAAGAGTTTATTAGACTATCTTGATAGTTTTTTTTATTCAATCGAGATTTTCAAAATATTTAAATCACTCATGGTGACACACAAAAACGATTGAAAAAAACCTGAGTACCAATAGGGGGGTTCGTTTTATTTATTGGTTAATTAATGAAAGATTAATTATCCATAAATATGATTTATTTCATTCTTTGTTTTCAATTACATTTTTCATGACATTAATCGGTACAAATAAAAAATAAACACTGGATAAAAAAGCACAGATAAGACTAAGACATGACTCATGAAATAACAAGAAAAAAACTTTTTTTTCGAATTCAATAAGTTTGAAACTCTGGCACTGAATACAGAATAACTACAGATATTCTATGGAATCATTCTTTAAATTTTTTGCTTCTATCACAGGCCTCATCCAGTATATTAGGTAAGGTAATGCACCTGCGTATGCCACTTATTATACATCCGCTCTAAAAGCTTGATTAAACCCATTTACACGAAAATCTTCCTCCGCTTGTCATGTTTACGCTTGTAAAATCAACAACCCGTGTGCGGAAAAGGATCTTTGCCGTCGTAAATCTTAAATTTAACACGGATCATAGGAAAAGAATATGTTTTAACGAAGCGTGTCGCACCAGATGGTACCTTATTTTATAAGCCCATTGCTGAGCTGTGACACAGATGAAACATTAAACAGCGAATGCATTGTGACGGTTTGCGTCTGGTAAATATTTAAGCGAACCAGGTTTTAATTCCGCATTTATTTTGCACGAGTAGCTCGGAGTAAAGAAACAATTGAATTTGTACTTCCATTTTAAGCTTTGTATTAATGTGTACAGTGTGTGTGTGTGTGTGTTATACAAAACGGTACTTATTTCAGTTTCTGTGTGAGCATCAATTTTAAAATTAAGAAAAAAATATACTTACTTACACAAGTTCTGCAGAGATGGTAGGCAGTTTTTGTTATCATGCAATATGTTCATTATTTTAAACCATATCATAGTCCAAGCAGGCGATGGTTCCTAAATTTTGTGCATAATAATGAAAATAAAATACAATGATCTCATGTAAGCTAGTATATGTACCTACAACTTATTATTATTGAAATGTTGTTACTAATTGTTTCTGATTATTATTAGTCTAGTTAGTTAATAAGCTAATTAAGAATGTAAATTGCAGTGCCCTTGCAGGGCTCATACCTGATCTTGTTTTGATATACCACCTTATGTTATGTACCTATGAAAGCAATAAATTACTGATTACTGATTATCAAAAAAATTCAAAATTATGTTTTGCATATAATGAAGCACAAAATGCAGAATATTGATACTCCTATTATTATGTACTTAAAACGCGATAAAAGTTACTAAGTTTTTTGCTATATTATTAATGCTTATGTTAATTCATGGCAGGGAAAGGTACATTATATTTTACGGGTCAGACAAAATGTATTAGAATCCAATAAGTGTTTGTCAATAGTCTTTATTGCGTATCACATTTTACATGAGATGGAACAGAAGGTAAGTATAGTACATGTGACGCCCTGCAAGGGCACAGCATTTAGAGAAGGCTATGTTTAAGCTATGACAATAAATATATGTTATTTTAAGTGCATTTTATGCAATTTTGTACACATGCAACCGCACACGAACCATTGCGATTTATATCATATTTCATACCATTCGTCTTATTTCATCCCATCTTTATGTACTTATGCTGTGCTCCATTCACCTATATAAGAACACGTGGCAGTTTGTTTTATGTGCCGAAAAGCGGCAAATCACAAAGAAATGTGTTTGGTAACAAAGAACTATTTCAATCTAATATTTCTGCTTCGCAGCTGCGATTTTATTTGTACCGGCAGGGAGTTACATAATAGTGTTTTTCCTTTATCCGATCAGAAGACTATCTGCCACTGGCTTTTAGCATTCTAATTTTATATCACTGTTTTGCAGTATTTCAGTTACGATAGCTCGATGCTCGCGAAAGCTAGCGCACGAAATGCATTGATATAAAATCGGAATGTAATCTGTGAGTGTCAGATTGACCTCCAGTTATGCAAATTTTATAAAAAAAGTCATGTATTATTTTGTATCTCTCGGATGGCTCGTTGTTTTTTTGGTATATGCAGTATGTAAATCTCATGTGAACTAACGATTTTTAGAATTTCAGTATATTCCTTGATAATATAAAATAATTAACTGCAGCAACTGTACCTACCGTTGTAGACGCTAGTCGCGTCGAATCATATGTAAGCGAAATTTCTTAAAAAATAATTACCATTATAAAGTTTCTTTTAATAAACGAGAGGTTTTTATATTGTTTACTCTCGTCGGCCGTAATATTTAGGTCTATGAATATTGAAGCCATAAGGTATGAAAAACTTTGAATTACACTTTATGTAATGACAGGGGCTTGTGACGTAATCATGAGACATTATCCTAATAACGTATTACGTATTTCTGTTCGACGTAAAAATATGAAACATGCTTTTACATAAATATAGACATATTATTACAGGGCCATGAAATTATATATGGCTAGGGTTTATTAGATTCCATACAACGCCGATAAATGAAGTTGATATAATAATAGTATAACACTTCAAACTTTCGCGCTTCATATACATATTTATAATATTATTTTACACGGGTCGTAAAGGGGGTAGTATCGCGATGGACCCGTTAAAAAAATATTATAAACAATAATCATAATTTGTATCTCAAGGGAGCAAAATGATATATATTTACGTCGAAGGAGGTATACTGAATCATCTGTGAAGCGAAAGAGATTCTACAATATTCAAGTGTTTACGCCCAAGACGGAAAGTTGAAGTTGAAGTTGCTACCGAGTGACACCATACTGCTTTTCACACCTGCCATGAGAAAAATTGGAAAAGAATGACTGTTTTCTTAATAGTGGGATCAGAAAAGAAATGTGCAGCTTTGGTCCATCATTTGAGGGCATTCATTACTTTTTTCTGTATACCATTCAGTTTGGCTGGTCGGTTAAGGAATACATTGTGAGGAAAGCGGTCTTATCCCAGTAAGGTCTAGTTTTCCCTATGAGTTTTAAGTTCACATGTTTTTTAATTTTGTAAATCAAGTGCCAGCACAAAATTTTGGGATTAGGTGCAAAATCAGAATTGGGGTTCGCTTAGGGCAGTACTAGGAAAAACGCTACGTTTACAATGCATACATTTCGATGAAAAACCCGCGTGACGGTATATGTTCATTTATGGAGATTTATGTATATTTAGTTTCATCTCACTTCATCTAAATTTGCTTTTAAGATATGATATCATTTGGAATTTGCTTTAAAGATACTATTTGGACCGCTCTAATCTGAGCCAAACATTGATAGAAGAGATTATGTCAGTTTATTGGAAATTGCAATGTAACGAAAGTGGAGAAGAGAGTTAAGTATTAATGTACTGGAGAAAGAACAGCTTGAAACGATGTTTGTTTCTTTAACTCTACCTGCTCTATCTGTATCTGAAAGAATTGTTGTAATCGGATGCCTGTTTCCGGAGATTCCCATATATACAAACTTAATAAGTAACCTTTTTAAGAGGGAAGAATATACTACTCGTACGTACTTGTCTATACAAAAAGAGAAAATGTGTTTCCACTTCTAATAAATTTTCCAATCTCAATGATTTTTCAGTACGTTATTGACACACTGAAAGACTAGGTTTATAAATTATCGTTTTTGCAAAATATGGAGTAAATTCAAACTTATTGACACCTCAATTCATTTAAGCGATACCTATTGACCTAGAATATTATTCTGAAGCGATAGACATAAAAATCAAAGTGTTTTTTAAAGATTTAGTTAGTGGAAAACGTTTTCTTCCGAAATGAAAATTTCATCAAAAAGGGACCCCGTTTGTTAGTCGCGAGCTCGCTGCTAGCTCCTGCGAAGCTGTTTTTCCCTCTGTCAGCATTATATTAGCGTAAACATAGCTCACATACGTATGTATTGATTTCTCTAACTCAATTATACTATCAACACAATGAAAAGACAAATCACTTGCGCCCATAGTCCCTTTGTACTCAGTCCTCATGTCGAAAACAAAGCATCATACGCCAATACAATACATGTATTGTCTTTTTACTAATCAAATAGCCTTAAAGGTCAATGGGCCCAGTGTTATGTGATAGTGGCTTTTATTTTCTGTACAACATTGTTTGGTTTTTGAACTGTGTTGTACTATTGCTAATCATAAATAATATATTTTGCGGACAATCTTACACAAATCGACTTAGTCCCAAACTAAGCAAAGCTCGTACTATATGGGTAGGTAGTGCAGCGTAAAATCTTCTGCAGAACAATATTGTCGGTGAAACCGTTTAGTTGTAATTACTGATTTTAGCTTCTGCGCCATCTAACGCATTAATTTAGAAGTTCGGTTGTTGCGCTGGGCGCGTGTTTTCTATCCGTTGATGAAGCACGGTTGCTTCGCGGTGATGGCGGTGTCGATGGTTGCTACTAGATAGCGTTTTTCATTACAGGGTTCTGTTCAGGTCCTAATACTCCACTATTTCGTTGGTTTTGCGTGCGTGGTGTCCGTCCGCTTGTAATATTTTTAAGGATTTAATTTGAAATTTGAAAGGGGATTGTACTAGAACCTTCTTCTGGTTGTCAGTTTCGAAATAAACAATCTTGGTGCGGCAGATAAAATTAGACAACAAGAGTGGTCAGTTGATTTTTATACCACCACCAGCTTTTGATTCACCTAGATGCTGTAAGAGTTACGCATGGTGTAGCAGTTTTTAGTGGTGTTTCCAAGTTCCTGAGTGTCACAGTTTTCTCAGTAGAAGTGCAGTTTTAGCGCCAGTAAGCCAGCGCGTTCTTTCGTCCTGGGGTGAAGCACGCCGTTAAAGAGACCAGTTGCGGTCAATGACACGATGGACGAAAGCTATTTTGTTGTTCTCGTTTTAATCAAAAGGCCGGATGTGGCGATAGCATACCGGCTTTCCGGGTATAATCACCAAGTCGGAGTACGCGGTATCTATATTTCTCGACCACCGAGGCCTCGAGTACGCGAGCATGGAGAACCATCGTCTGAGGTCCGCAAGCCAGACGGAGAAACGTTTGAACGGAGCCGCTTATTTTAATTGGTTCCTGTTTGTGAGAATCTTCGTCGGAGCAGCCAGCCGTAGCTAAGTAGCACGTGTTAGGTTTAGCGCCGGGTTTCCTAAATCCCCAATGTATTACCTTAACATTCAAACTTGAGCTTCTTGCGACTTACCTTTTATCTTAGGCTGCACGTGTCCTACCGTTACCTTTCATAGTTTTGTCTGTGTATTTTATGTGCCCTGCACAACGGTTTTATAGCTCAACCTTTGATTGGGATCTGTTCATACCTTCATTACCCTCAAAATTTAAAAAGGCATTTTAAACGCCAACGTCATTAGAATCTATTGATATCTAAATTTCGGCAACCCTCGGCTATCATCCATCAAGATTCGTCATATACCCATTTCACCCTTCATACATTCATCTACACGCATATAACCACCAAAATTCCTATCAAAGCGAACGTTTATTGCTCTAGCGTACTCTGCGAATCTCCAGGCCTTTGTATTGTTAGCAATTGCTATGCGAATTGGACACCTCTGCCCGGTGATCGGTTTCAAGCGGAGATTACTAAACCTACGAGTTATTGTAACGACTGCCATGATTTATAAAAAATGACAAAATAAATGATGTATAAATTGTAACTTTAGGCGAGTGTTATAAAATAAATTACGTTCGTGTATTTGTTGCATTTTTTATTATATTCGTGACAGTAGGCACTAGATGACGACAAACATAGGTAAATACAAACTTAAATACATAGATAACATCCATGACTCAGGAACAAATATTCGTGGACATTAATGCAAATGCCCTTACCGGGATGCGAACCAGGACCTCTTGCTTCGTAGGCAGCGTTACTACCAACTTGGTTAAAGCGGTCGAAATCAAGATAAAAAAGATTTTCAGCTGCATTACCGTGACAGTTCAGTTAAAGGTCATTAAGTCATTTTGTATATTTACAAAGACACTATGTAAAAATATTTGGGAAAAAAACATTCCGATTTATTATGTGGTTTTTAAGAAATTGCGCTTGATATAAAAAGTAAACGTTACAAAATATTCTTTGGTCTTCTGCAAAATTCTAGTCGCTTACTTGTTTTTGAGTGTGTGGATTGGTGAATTCACAATATTGAATATCTTTGCACATATGCAACTAATATTATAAATAAAAAATCTGCGAGATAAAACCATGGTAATTTTGTATGTGGGAATCTCGGGAACCACTTGTACGATGAAAAGAATTTTCATATATGCTATGTATTATGTATGTGTGTGTGTATGTATTCAGTAAGACATTTCTATATTTTATGCCACGGGGTTGCCTGCGTATTTTGTAATACACAGGCGAATATATAATTCGAATAAAAATAATATACTTATTATGAATGTTCACGCTCGCTCTAAAGCTTAACCTGGAAGATGAATTAATATCAGATCAGATTGTTTATGAACGCAAATTTAATATTTCAGCCTGGTAAGATCCCGCGTCATATCTTGTCTCTTCAGGTGACGGCTTTGGTGTTAATACAATAGAATGCTCAATGTTTGATAATATTTAACAATTTTTCTCCCATAAATTTCTAAGCCAAGGTCTTTTTGTCATAGATATCGAGATAAATTATATTCTTATTGAACCGCTCACAAGACGTCACTATCTTGGTATTTCTTTTTTCGTATGTCTGGCATTCAAATTGTTTTACCGAACTTTAATAACTTAATGTGGTATTTAATATTAACGTATTTCGAGTTATTTTTACAATGTTTGTTAATGTGATAACATTTCACGATATTTATAGTCCTTATTTTAATTTCAGTATGTGTAAATGATTGGTACTTAAGTAGTCAATACGTATAAATAAAATACAGCGATTTTGTAGTAACTGAATTCACGGCGAATATTTCCGCGAGTAGTTATACTCGTATTATTTATTGCACATTTAACAGCCAACTGACTAATAAAATATAAAAGATTTTTCAATCCACATTTCGTACACAATGTTTTTTTTTCGTCTCCACCAAAGTGATGACTAATTATAGAAAAGTTGTATGTGGTTCTATAAATAAGTAGAACCACATTCAACTTTCTCACTAACACAAATCTCAAAGTCACAAATAGAGATTAGAAATTGAACGACATTTTAGCTAAAAAAATGTGATTAACGTTTTTGAATAAGAGCATCAGATTGGTTATTACCCAATCGTCGACCGTTTGGATAAAGTTGTTTTTTAGTCCTAAGCATGTGGAATTTATACATTGCTAAGAGTAAGTACCTACTTAAATCGTAAGTTTTGTCCAATAATGTTACGGTTTCATACTAAATGACGACCACTGTAGCCTAGTTGGTAGTGACCCTGTCTACGAAGCCGGACGTCCCGGGTTCGAATCCCGGAAAGGGCATTTATTTGTGGGATGAGCTTGAATATTTGTTCCTGAAGCCATGGATGTTTTCTATGCATTCAAATAAGTATATATTTACTTATATAGGTATGTATATCGTCACCTAGTAGGTACATACCCATATCCATAGTACAAGCTTTGCTCAGTTAGGGTTTAGGTTGATTTGTGTAAGATTGTTCCCAAATATATTTTTTTTTGAATATTTAATTAAAATGAATATTCGATTAAAAAAAATATTAAATAAAAAAATTATAATTTGGAAAAATATTTATTTCAATACTTAACGTAATGTAAAAACTTAAGACAAGATATGCCTCTAGATCGAATTGTGGTATTTGAAATTCAATTTTCTGTACTGATCAACTTATTTGTTGCTCGTTCCCATCTCCTCAAAACAATATAACCCTGTTGGCCTATTTAATTCACTTTTACTAAATATTATGCATCTAAATGAAACTGATAAATATGCCAACGCATTGTTACTAAACCGAGTTAAACAATAGCTTTAATCCCCATATTTGCAATCTCAGAAACCCCGTTCTAAATGTCCTCGAAATGTCTACCACAGATTAAAATCACCTCAATACTGATTCCACCAAGAGATAATCGAGGATAAAGCAAAGGTCGTCATCAAGCCGTTTCGGATAAACTGCCGGATAAGCCAATCTACCCACCGATTCGGTGTTGGCAACCCTGCGATAACCGGAGCTTTCTCTTTCGCCCCATTGCTTGTGTTCGCGTGAGATAGGTATATGAGGCGCTAGATGAGCTCATGTCGATTTGGAATTAGGGCTGTCTAAAGATGTGGTTACTGCGTATCGTAAAGTGATACTGTTGGAGATTATTGAAAATCAAAGATATTCTCCTGTAAACAGGTAAGTAAAAGTGGTACTGTTGGAAACAAAAGTCTTCCAGAATAGAAGGCAGTACCTACCTCCCCTTTTCAAAAGGGTTTTTTTTTGTCTTGAGTTTGGAAATTATGATTCGGTCCGGAGGTTTGGATATTTTGGAAAAAAACTTCAAGAACTTTAAGGGATGTTGTCATTTTTATTCTGTTTTAATTTTATTTTTAATAATTAATAATATTTAATGGATGACAACCCACCTGCTTGTGATGAAAATACGGAACTATTACTTTTGTATTCTGGCCAAAATTCAAATCAACATCGTAATCCTTTCCTCAAATCCGATATCGAATAGGCCCCGCCATCGGCATTCGTAGCACGCCCCCGATAGCCCAGCGAACGGCCGCCATGAGTGCCTCGACGTGACTCCGCCCTGATGAATATTTTACAACGAGCCTTTTGTTTTTCGGCCAAAAAAAATAGATTTGTGTCGCGATGATGGAACGTGCGTGATGTGTGTCTGTTGAATCAGAGGTTTCGGTTATTGTCGGGAATATATGGATGTTTGTTGTGTTAAAAAGGTACCATCAGAAAGGTGCTCATATGTTGGAATCAGAGAATCAAGAAGATACTCAGCTTTAGTAATAATTTAATGTCATTCCCGAATATTTTCTCTTATGTACACGCTAGCTTGGCGCATGTGGAAATGAGGATGCAAAACGCATTAATTTAAATTTTTAAGCTGTGCTTCAATCATCAATTATATCGAAATATATCGAAGACCTGACAAGCCCAAGCTATGCGGTTGCTTTATAACCAGTGATCGTAACTTTTGTAGCATTTTTGGTGCAGCAAAGTGTTGTTAACTCGCGGACGAAATATCTTCCTGGATCCGCGTCGACTCGCCAAAACGCGAAAGTTACTCGGTTTCATTGGTGTCAAGATATATAACACTATTCCAAATGAAATAATATACTGATCAAGTGATGCAGTATTTAGGAAAAACCTAAAAAATACTTATTTGTTGACCTAGCAAGTTATAGCGTATACGAATTTATATCAAGGAAAAAGGAACTTCAGAATATTAGATACTAATAATTTGTTAACAATTTGACTTGTAAAATGTACCTGTACTTTTACCAATAAAATTATCTGAATCTGAAAATGCAATTGGTATAAAGAATTCCAAGCCTAATGCTTAATTAGCGTTAATAACGTCAATGTTAGCCTTAATTAACTTTTTTATTGATATTGTGTATACGAATTCCGTTAACAATGCTACGCTTCACCAAAAATGCTACAAAAGTTACGATCATTGTTTATAACAGAGTCATCAGCGATTGTTATAGCTTCCTTCCTTCCTTTTTTGTGTCTCCTCAATTTTCGCTTTTGACAAAAATCATACTAGATATTCAATCAATCAATCATTTATTTTACACAAAAACATGGTGTACAAAAGGGTATTACAATGGAAACAACACAGTATCACATGTTTTGCTGCTAGTGCAACACGTAAAATATAAGGCAATATGCATCTAATTAAATAATACTAAATATTGTCCTGGAATGTGAGTGTTTAGGTAGGCATGTCAATTGAATTGTAGTAGTTTAAGTATATTTTGGTAGGTATGTCAAAGTAATCGTCAAATAATAGTATTTGGGATAAAATAATTTTGGAATACAAATGCTATCACATCCTTTATCATAGAATGTCATAATTTAGATATTCATTCACCAAGTAGAAACATTTTTGCACTAGCCATCTTTTGAGTTGCCTTCCAAAAATATTCAGGGGCATTTTTTTAACACTCTTCTGGTAATTTATTATAGATGGTAATGGCCATACAGAATGCGCTTCTGCTACAAAGTTTAGTCTTCTTAGATGGCACTACAAGACGATCTGGATACGTTTTGCGAAAGTTACATGCATCCTTACATGTTTTAAAGAAGTCTGGATGATTCTTGACGAACAAGGATACACATACATAGATGGTACATTCAACATGTTTAATTTCTTGTACAAGGGACGACAGCATTACATTGCAGATTACTCTGACACACTGCTTCTATGCTATGAGAACTCGATTCGCGTGATGAGAATTTCCCCACAGGAGAATGCCATATCTGAGAAGGGAAGATATATAACCGTGGTATTGGCTTTGGAGCAGGTTTTTGTAAGTCGCCATAAGGCATAGACAAATGAGTTGATTTTACTACATGACGCGTCTATGTGATCATTCCAAGAACAATTATCATCCGCAGTGATGCCAAGAAATTAAGTGTGAGCCGATTCTTTTATAACCTGACTTTCTGATGTTACTACCAGCTTGAGCATTTCTGTTAATAAATTGTATCACTGTGGTCTTATTAATATCAATATTTAAGTTGTTAATGTTCATCCAAGTTACTATTTTAGACACCGTGTATTAGATGCAAGAACTGTACTGTATAGAAGCCTGCTGGACATAGGCCTCCCCTAAAAAGTGCCACAATAACCGGTCCTGCGCCACTCGACTCCCGCGGTATTCACAAGGTCATCAGTTCACCTTATGGGGAGTCTACCCACGCTGCGTTGTCCGGTACGTGGTCGCCATGAGAACCTTTCCACCACAACGGACATCGGTTTATTTTACTAAAATGCTTAATTGCTTCTTAAAATAGTTCCAACCGAGACATGCATAAAGTGCAAATAAAAACTGCAAATGATAAAAGTCTAGCGAAACTAACTTATCTCCGTGACATTCCAAATTTATCACCTAGAATAAAAGGAACTTTTGCGAAAACCTCATAAGAAAGCGTCGAGGTGGGTTACAAATCATATCTTTATGAAAAGGTATTAAAATACTATAAAAGTAGTTGAAATTTAAACTGAGCCTGCCAGCATAACTTACAAAGAACCAAGAAAATGGTACAATTAATGGCTTTAATTTCCAGTTACTATAATTTGCGAATGGCTAATGCAACCCACGTTTATATTTTTATTAAAATCGTGGTCATCAAATGCTATAACAATAAGTAGTGCAAGGAATGACTATATTTATACTCGTAATGTACACGTGCAAGTAGATGGATGGATGGATTATTTAAGTGCGCCGAATTGTGTCAAATCAAAGTACCCAATAAAAAAGGAATTTACCATCGAAGGTAAAAGATTCACATTCCAATGACAGTTTTCATACAAAGTCGGTTACATAATAAATAATCTCAACTCTATCATTATTCTACATTTATTAGCGTACTTACATTACAAGCCGTAATATGCCGTAATTAAGGTTAGGTATTAGATGTCACCTTGGATAATCAATAACTAGGTACTTATCAGTGTTTGCATAGTCATTTTTTTACTGGGACGAGAAAATCAACGATAGAATGGTGGTGTGGAAATTTGAATTTTTTGAATATTGAATATAAAGGGACGGCTGTAAAATAGGTAGATGAGTCAAAATCAGGACAAAAAACTAGGCGTCTATGCTATAAAGTGAAGGTCGTCATCATAAACTTAAGAGCCGGGCTCTTGTAGGTGGAGTAATCGCCACTCTTTTCTTCTCTCTGCCACTGTTTTAAGCTCTTGATGTGACATTATAGTAACTTTCTCTTTAGCTTGGTCCATAAACGCACGTCTTGGTCTTCCCCTGCCTCTCCTGCCTTCCATATTTCCTTCAATAATGGTTTTTATGTAATTATCATGTTGTATCAGGTGCCCAAATTTTCAATCGTTTTAGTAGACATCTTCTTTCTCCTATCAAAAGAACCTCTTCGTTTGTTCTTCTTTCTGTCCAACAAATACCTTCCATCGTTCTCCATTCCCACATTTCAAATGCGTTCAGTCTTTCTCTATCACGCTGGGTTAGTGAAGGCTATACATTAAGTAATGGTTATCATTGCAAAACTTACGAACCCATACAGGAAAGCTGATCAAAAACATGACAAGTGATGACACCCAATACCGAGTGATGAGTATTTGATTGATTTTTCAATTCTATCCTTATAATCATGCACCATCATTTCAAACCACTTAAACCCATGTAACAAAATTTATACATTAAGAAAAGCAAATTAAAGACTACGTTTTGTTGAGCTTCATCTGTCGGCTAAACTTCCTCAAACAAACATCTCCACCAACAAGCAATTAAATTCTCAAGATGCAAAATTCAAGTCAGGGAGTCCAATTTCTTTGAGTAATTCCTAGCCAATTCTAGGCGGCGATACCGGTACCCGGGAGGCTTCGATGGCCTGGCTTAATTGCTCTGTGGCTTGGGGGTTATCGCGTCCAACCTGGCCTTAATAACGGAACTTGTGATGGGAATGCGATGACGTCATGAATTAGGAAATACACAAAAACAATCACTTAAGATGAGGAGGGTTTCGTGGGTCCTGTTACACAAAATTATCGTACAGAACTTAAGTGTTTTGCAATTTGTGTTTAACCCCCGCCGCAAATAGGGGTGTTTAAGTTTAACGTGTCTGTCTGTGTATTTGTCTGTGATATTGTAGCTCCCAAACGTATGGACCGATTTGAATATTGTTTTTATTGTGTCATAGATATTTTTATCCCGAGTGTTCTTAGCCATGTTTCATGAAAATCTGTTCAACCGTTTAACGGTTTTAAGTTTTACTGTATCTAAATAGGTGAAAATAATCGTCATCGTTGGTCGAGAAATAGCTATTACTGCCCAATGCACGTGCAGCTAATGTCGGTGTCCAGGGAAAGACGCAATGTGTTGTGCTCACCACAGATAAAAACAAAGAAAGCCTCGGATTATATAACGAACATTTCGGTTGGGGCAACAAATACCTGCGATCTGAGACAAAGACAGAGACTTAAGCTGGAATTACATTACGAAATTAGTGGCGTGAAATTAAATTTCGTGAAATTTGTAATTTACTATTTTCGTAATGCTTGTATTAATTTCATGAATGCAAATCAATTACGTGCCCCGCGCGATCTTTTGGTAAAATTAATGTCACGCCACTAATCTCGTTATGTAGTTTCGGCTTTAGAACTTTACTTGAAAACTATATTATGTCCCACCACTGGTCTTGGACAGGGATATATGGAAGATAAAGAGGAAGGCCTTTGCCCAGCAGTGGGACACTCAATAATATTTTTATTTATGAATAGCACATATTTGTGACCGTCACTAGAGATAAAGTAGTAATTTTTTCCCTCTCAGTCATATGACATTAATTAATTAATTTATCATTTTGTCACCATGAGTGCGCGTGAATGTACAGACGTAACCGTTTCCTATAATTGCCTGATAGCCCACATGATACACAACACGCCAATCCAGTACCTATACAAGTTTTAATAAATACTTTTAATAATAACGGCTAATACATTTATTTGAGTCATTACTCAAATAATTACATGTTTTGACACCGCGGAGTTGGTTTCTACACGCATGAAGTTAGTGACTAAATGAAGAGAACTTTTATAGTTAAACATTCAAACGCAAATATTTAAGTCATATTCATATAGCATTACATCATTTTCACCGATGAAATTGTACCGAACGCTGTAATTTTCACAAACTCGCGGCGCGTTTTTCTATTCTAAATTCTGAACTTTATTTGCGCGGAATACGATTGAAAGTCTATCGGCTTATTTCAGTAGATGTAACCTTGTCAAAATTGTTTCTCCTTAAGTTGAAAACGGTAAGACGAGACCACCCGTCTCGGTGAAATACTTTATTCCTCTACATTCCATATTGGACCAAAACTCCAGGGACCGCCGACGCCGCCTCTGAAGTTATGAATCGAAACACGTAGGTAATTTACATCCAATCATTTATTATTATTACGCTGACATGTACGACTTTCGGAATAATATGATATAAGTTGAAACGTACATAAATATTAGGTATAGCGAGGTCTATATTTGAGACGCTTGAATATACCCTCGATGAAATATATATACTTTCTTGATGAAAGCCGCTACTATTCGGAAAAATAATTCTTTGTCATCTTTAGAAATAATTTCTGTCGGAAGGTCCGATATACATATATTGCTAGGTAGTCCTTTAATCTTCGAAAATAGGTTTTACCCACGGACCTGGAGTGCGATTTTTGAATCTCACTGGTGACATCAAAGTCACCGCTGACAAAAATTAACACCGATGACTTTTATGTCACCATTTTCCGAAAGCCGTATTTTTGAAAGTCACGCGCTGTTTACCAACATGCAGTAATTTTACAGTGTCAGTCAGAGACAATCTTCCCGTTACGTTGCTTTTTACGCAGATGTTTTCCTTGATACCGGTAATTATTTTCTCATACTATAACTTAAAACAGATTCAAACGTAAAACATAGCGTATGTGTCAGTGTCATGTAACCGAAAATTAAAGTTTTGAAAAATTCTTGGCAGATGTCACATACGTCAACTGTCAAAAACAATCGCATGGTGATTTCAATTACGAGTGGGTAGGGGCACTCGTAAATCGATATCATAGGTATGACAAATGTAAGTCACCGATGAGTTTCAAAAATACGAACTTTCAGTAATCACTCACATCGGTGAGAATTAGTCACTTGGTGAGATTCAAAATTCGATCCCCAGGCCCCTATTTCATCAACTTGACAATTGTCACCTGAAACTGACAATTCGCCATACATGGCTTGTTCTAGAAGTTAAGGTGGTTGCTAGGTTACTTGTGGAATCAGCAATGTACGGAGAATTGTCGTTGTCAGGTGACAATTGTCGAGTTGGTAAAATAGGGGCCAGCTTTATCGCATCAGATTATTGAATACGAGTACATCAATTATCATTACGGCTGCCCCATGTAGAAAACAAGTAACTCACTTTTTTTGAATTTCCTTTTTTTTGATATTTGGGTAAAGGGCCTCAAAAGGTCCAAGGACTACCTTCATCAAAGAAAATCCTTCAAGCCTTTTATTTTCCAGATTATTAATAATGTTATAATCCAAGTCAACAAGGCTCATCTATATACTCGTATATAAAACTCTTGCGTTACTAATCTATTGACAGACAGCGCAAAACCTAAACCGCTAAAGATATAAGCATGAAATTTGGAACATTCTATTCATCACTGTAATCAGTACGTTGACGTTTACTAAGAAAGAGGGTTTTTTTTTTTAATTTAATCCTTAAGGGGGTGAAATAGGGGTCGAACCGTTGTATGGATATCGTTCATTTGAAAAGTTATAGACTTGAATCTTTATATGAAGGTATGTTACGAAAAAGCAAAGCAAATGATTAAGCGATGTTATAAAAATTCATCTCCTAAGGGGGTTAAAAAAGAGTTGAAAGTGTGTATGGAAAACAAGTCGTTTTTAAAGTTAGACGTTTAAAACTTCGGTCACATGCTCCTAATGTACAGTCAAAGACACTGATAAGGGTTTTTTTCTAATTCATCCCTTGAAGGAGTTAAGATTGGGGTAACTTGAAAGATCACATAAATAATGTGTGATTTTTAATATTAAACTGTGGGTAGAAACTTGAAAACAGGATAGCAGGATTCTTTTATAATATGTAGATATATTTGCCCCCTAAAGGGGTGAAATAAGGGGGGTAAAGGGGGCTTAATCAAAATAATTTATTCTCTAACACCGTTAAATGGGGACGGTGGATGGAGATGGAAAGTTTTACGTCAATTAGCATTAGATAAGTTTGCTTTCAAAACTACGAGTATAGGTAGCCCGAACTAACGTGAGTAAAACTACTGGCCTGATTTAAGCAAAAATTTGCAGTATTTAATGTAGCTTTCTTTAATACCTAGTTACATGAAAAAATATACAATTTAAGCAGAAACGTCTGTACATATAAAAAATATACATTCGATTCTTAAGATACTATATTTATAAAACGGAGTTTTCAACTGAAATTTTGCAATATATAGTTTAACTAATGAACTCGTTGCACTGTTACCTGTTAGGCTTAATCCCTGAACGGATTTAGATGAAAAATTTTGTACACATATTTTGAGACCCTTGGAAGGATATAGGATAGTTTTTATCTTGGAAATCATCCCTTGAGGTGGTAGAACTTGATTTGGGTGGGCGATAATTGAGGCCCACAATAATTCAATAGCAATCATTTTTCTAAGACAGTTACTAGTTCTACGCGGACGAAGTCGCGGGCAACAGCTAGTGTTAACATATAGTACAAATACCATACAGACTAACATAACCGGCGACAGACTAACATAAGCGGCCGCTGCAGGAGACCGTCGCATGTGCTGACTTCTGGCCGAAGGGTGTAGTGTTTCGACGGTTCCGGGGCAATCTGCCGAATCCCACACCGGAGACGACGATGCAACGGGGCCACGCCGTTTCGTCGCCTAAATAGTATTATGTGTTGTTTTGGTTTCGTGACGCATTGGTTATTACTGTTATGTCACGTAAATGTATTGGTCAATAAATAAATAACATACAAAACAATATGCAAAACTTATATAACCCTGTATCACGTTACTACGCGCTTCGTATTTTCTGCGAGTGAAATAATCGACCTCGAAATCGCCAGAAAAGTACAGCTTTCGACCAGATCTCCTCTTTTATGAAAAATTGGTGCCACTGATGCCGACATCACTACAAAGATTGCTTTATTGCATTAAGTTCACATTTGGATATATAAAACTTGTTACCGACGTTACCGTGCAATTAAGTTTAAATAAATAAAGATTTTCAGACATACTTCGTTTAACTAGGAAAAAAAACCTTAGTCTGGAGATATGGCAGATTTTACTGACTAGGTAATCTGTTTGAACTGTGACACTTTATGCATGCTGTCACCCTTTACACATTTTTTAAAAAAATTCCCCAGTTCTGATTAAACCACAGAATTATAACAAGATAGGAGGAAAGAACTCCTCGATTAGTATGGGAACCGAGCGTGTAACATTTTGCTTAGGTATTTTGACGTCACGAGCGTAATTTAGTGACGGGAAGCATAAGCCGCGCGATATCGATTCGTCAACATTGATTAGCACGCGATTGTTGCAATAACTTGTAGGTTTATTTGTATCGATTGAAAATATCGATACGAATCGTCAGAGGAAATGATAATTAGATTCAATACAGGAAATGAAAAATAGTATTTATAAAAAGGTCTTAATTTTTTTACACTATAGAAGGTAAAAACTCGTCGAGACTTTTAGTATGTCCAGTTCCTAAGCATCCAGACAAATTTCTGAATGGATTGCTTACGTTCCTGCTTACGGTCGCTACACTTTAATCACTGGCCGAGCTATATCATAAGTCCTCTAAATATGCGACCAGCACGTCTATCATGGGACGGCCGCGACATCCTCTCGATTTTTCTCGCACTATACCTCTTGTTCTAAGCGTTCCAATAAAAGAGAGACGAATAGTGCGAGAAAAATCGAAAGAGCTCGCGCGCCGCCGCGCGATAGCCGTGCAGATACCATAGGCAATGGCCAGAAGGAAACCAAAAATCTAGGAAACCATTTTTTACGACCAGTTGCTTCAATCCATTTATTTTTAATATATAGAGGAAGGGATTGAAACATTCGTCGCCATTAGCGGACCCACGGTATGTCAATTGAGAGAGAGATGGACGGATTCCAGTGGGTTCAAATCCCGCTCGTGGCGAATAATTTTTAAATTTTCCACTTTTATCGAAATTTGCAATTTCGTTAGCGGATGTTTCTGCTTCATAAACATTTAACTGAAATAAAATTGCAACATACAAGTTCACATCACATCACACATCATCAGCCTATATACATCCCACTGCTGGGCACAGGCCTCCTCTCATGTATGAGAGGGAACGGGCAGTAGTCCCCACGCTGGCCCAGTGCGGATTGGGGACTTCACATACACCTTTGAATTTCTTCGCAGATGTATGCAGGTTTCCTCACGATGTTTTTCCTTCACCGAAAAGCTAACGGTAAATATGAAATCATATTCCGTACATAAGTTCTGAAAAACTCATTGGAACGAGCCGGGATTCGAACTCACGACCGCCGTTTGACAGCCACATGCCTGAACCACTGGGCTACCGTAGCTTACATACAAGTTACCATGTTGTTAAGAATTAGTAATACCACATGTAATTTTCTTGAATTTGCCGCCTTTTCTCAGGTCACGCTTTCGTTTGCCAGACTGCTACATCATAATATAAAAACGTAATTATCATTTCCTCTGTTTTTAAAATCGATTTCAATAAATGAGCAAGTAAATCGGTCTTACCTTTGACAGAAAAAATGAGAAATCGACCTTGAACGTGACTCGACAGTTTGAATAACTTATTTTTACATCGCTGGTTTTGAACGCACGCCCAGTCTGGCTCGCCAAATTAAAGCCGGAATGGAAAACTAGCGTTGGCACACAATCGCCCGCTACTGTTTTGATGAACATAAGGAAATAAATAGTTTTTAATTAAAAACAGATATCTAAGGACAAAATTGTACATACCGATGAAAGGAAAATACCTCGATTGACAGCTCCAAATTTATTGGAAGTGTTTGAACAATTAATTATTGGGCAACAAACTATTTTGTTTTTAAAACCTGACGTCGCACGCAGACCGCGGTCGGGAGCAGACTGAAGTTCGCGGTTTGCAATTGTGACACGGTGTCATAATTTCACCACGTGAACTACATACACTCTTTCCCTCTATCTTGATGTATTTCTGTGGATTAAACGGAACGTAAAAAAATAGCAAAGATCTTGCTTTATATTTCCAAATGACCTTGCGTCGTTTCGCTTGCCTGTAAAATTTGCCGAAAGTGAGTTACTTGTTTTCTACATTGGGCTCTTTCTACAATGTGTATTGCTTATACTTGATCAAACGAAATGTGCGGATACTAGACGAAAAAATATCGATAAAAAAAATAAAAATAAAAATTATAGGCTAACTATTTAAAAAATTAAGGCGTTTTAATTTTTTTCTGATGAAAATTTCCGAGTTTGGTTTTTAATTCGTATCTTTGCGTCTAAACGGTGTAGTTTCTCAAAAGTAGTCTTGTTTTAAAGCTAGCTAAGCATTTTGAGTCAATAATAATTTTTAAATAAAAATACGTAAATAACGAATCATCTTTGTTTCAATTAAAATAAATACAGGTAGCATCGCAATCATTTACTGAGTCAGAAAAAAATGGTTGGGATCACGACCCCGAAATCACCCTGTATATAGTAATCAAGAAAGGTAGGAATAAATATATCATAATGTCATAACATAATCAAGTTCTTAAATGTATATGTCAATGTCGCTAAAATACTCATTAAAAACCATAATAGCATTTCCTTATTTGCAATGTCTGTAGTAAATATTGAAATCTATTAGTGGTTTCCAATTTAAGCGTCCCAGGAAGTTTATTGAAAATTTTTGGCGCCATACCTATTAGGCTCTTTTTCATTAAAGCTGTATTGCCAACCCCTTAACTGTTTGTTATAAATTCGGTGATAGTAAATGTCTTAAGACAATCATCTCTCACGCCGAACCATTTTACCATTATGCCTTTTTATTTTCCAAGTACACAGCGATGAAAACAATCGTTCTAACATTTATTTTATATTACCTATTTGATTCCACGGAAACCTCAAAGAGAACCTATCAATGCGAATGGTAAGAAAACAGTGAAGAACAATAAGATTAAGAGCCATCGCTTTCAAAGGACTACTAAGATCTCAGACGTGCTTCAAACCGACCCGTAAGTAATGAACGATGTTTTTTATGTTTAGTAAGAATAAAACAATAGAATTGTTCTGTTCATATGGTAAGAGGTACTTAATAAAGTTTTTTTTTAAGGTAAGGTTTTTGAATGTTGTAAAAGAGCCGTAAAATTCTGAATTAACTTAAAATTCAATATTTTAATCGTTCAATTCACTTGTTTATTTCAGGCATAGAACCCATATAGTGTTAGTATTACAATTGATTCTTATGAATCTAAGCGTTAGGAAGACAAGATTATGGTTAACAGTCACCCTAAGAAAATTGTTGAGGTTGGTGCGCAGAATCGTTTCATGATACGAGTATACATACATACATATACATAGATTTACGCCTTCATTTCCAATAGAGGTAAATAGAACAAATGAAACTTAGGTTCCAGTGCCAGTTGTAGCATAAATGTGATTATTAAATATAGACTAAAAGCAGTATTAACAGTAAAAAATAATCCCGGAAACCTCATATTGCGACCATTGGGGTTAGCACATAAAGAAACGTTATGATGTAGACAACGACTGTGCGGCAGATACGATAAACAAAATTGCAAATGTAAAACTAGTAGCTCGGTTAGCTAGAAGAACACCTTCGAGAGTGTGTTTTAACGATAAAAATATTAATTAATAAAGTTCGAAAAACTAAAACGAAAACGGCTCACACATTTTCCCGAGGATCACTTGACATACGAAAGAATTTCGGACCAAGTTGAAACGCAGAACTTCATTCGCATCGCTCGCTCGTTCAAATAAGGTTCCCAGCAGTCCCTTTTTTGACACAAACTATGTTTTTAACCCCCGACGCAAAGAGAGGGGTGTTATAAGTTTAACATGCCTGTGTATCTGTTTGTGGTATCTTAGCTCCAAAACGGATGGACCTAATTGAATGCGATTTTTTTTATTCAAAAGCTGATGTGATCCTGAGTGTTCTTAGCTATGTTTCTTAAAAACCTGTTCAGCCGTTTTTGAGATATTGGACATTGAAATGAAAATGTCGGGGGTTTTTGAACTTTTCTAAGTTCCAAGCCCTGCAGTTCCAAGTATACACAGGCGACACTAATTTTTTACCATCGTCCCGCCTAGCATCAACCGTACGCGACGCGACGAGGCATAATATTCAACACCCTTTTTTACGCCGTTATGATTTTTTCCTCGTTGCACTAAATTACTCTTCGGTGTGATGCGCTGCCGTCGCGATAAATGCATCGGACAAAGTTGAATCCATTTTAAAGTTAGTTCCGCTGGGGCTTTTAGCGCAATAAATGCCTTCCTTCCTCTACTTTCTTAAAAGTTTCCTTTAAAACAGAAAGATTTGTTCTGTATCTTACAACCGGCCATCTTTTCACTTCACTACTTAAGTGTACCTTGTTTTTTTTTACGATTCTCTAGTGTTCTTAATTTCGGTTGTTTCTTGTTTTGGTTAAGAGTGCGGACTCTGAATATTGATTACATGAACATTATCCTACCTGTTTAGTTAGGACAATCTTCATGTAACTACTAGGTCGTTTTTAAAGCTTGTACAGTCAACGTCAAAGATTTGTTCACACTTTTGCCCTTTATTATCAACCTCTAACTTTGCCGCCGCACCAAGTTCTTTTGACGTGATAACGTCTTACAAATCGATGAACGCCGGCTGCACGCACGAAAAAGTGTAACTCATTGTCCCGTACCTAACGCCAGCCGGATGGGTGTCGTTTTTATGGTTTATGGTTTTTTTGTGACGTACAACAAAATAATGACAATTCAGTCACAATTATTCAATTCAATCTATAAAAGTATGCAATATTTCATCAAGGTTTTCTTATGACGTTATCACGTAAAATTATCGTCCGTAAACTGACTTTACAGAACACCAATTTTTTTATGTTGTGTCCGAGTGACTTAAATTGCTTTTTCAGTAGTTAAGCTACGATTAGTTGGAGACTAATAAGTAATATTGCTTGGCAAATTTATATTTAAATTAAGCGTAGATTTAATACTACTTACTTACTCCGTTGGCTCAGGGTCCCAGAATGTAGTGGGTAGGGCATGAAATTAAATTGAGTTAGAGTTGCACCTCATTTTCGAAAATGAGGTGGTAAAATGTCCTACTTCAAATGACGTGAGATACCTAATCTCTCTAAGGTATCTAATAAATATCATCTATCGGTAGAAAAACAAGGTTTTTTCAAGTATAGTGTACAATAGACGACCAATTACTTTCATGTTCAATACTCTTAATTATCTTCCTCCACTACAAACAATATTGTATTGTAGATAGGGGGAAAGTTAGGCGCGGGTGGCGAGTCCGGAGCTCTAAGGGCGAGGCTTTGAGGTTTGAGGGATAAATGAAGCGCGAGATGATGACCGAGCAAGTGAGGAACGAGTCGTTGCCTCGTGAGGAATGAATTAGTACACTTTACAAGCGTGAAGTGATGCGACAATTTAATGAAATGAGTATGACAAATGAGGTGCCTCACGAGTGAGTAACACTACCAGAATGAATCATGGCCTCCAACACGAGATTGCGAAATTTTTCTCGGTTCTGCACTTACTCTGGCCAATTACAGATTTGGAGCTCGCGCAGATCCACCTGAACCATGTACCATGGACGTCCGACAGGGCGTCGACCTTCCTGAAGGCCTCGATATGCTCTTGCTCTCTTTGACTTTGCGATCTTCCTCAATTCTCTCCAGGTGACTAAGCCGACGGAGTCTGTGAGCAACCACCAGCCCCCTATTTTGGCACCTGACAACGACAATTCTCCGTACATTGCCGGTTCCACAAGGAACCTAGCAACCACCTCAACTTCTAGGACAAACAATGTATCGCGAACTTTAAGTGTCAGGTGACAATTGTCAAGTTGGTGAAATAGAGGCCAGCTCTTCTAAATATTGCCAGGTTATTTAGGACTCTAGCTTCCGGCCAAATATTTCTTTCGTCAGAGAATCCTACGAAGAATCTTACTTTCGGCCACTATTTAGTGACAAACTCTCTTTAACACTCTCGGTGCTCGGAACCCGCCTAGCGGGCGCCTACCGTAGTCGCTTTCAGCTACATACTCGTACGAGGAACACTACGGGATCGGCTACGAGTGTAGCGCGTAGCGATTCTCGGCAGTGAATGTGAAAAGTATCACATCAGCCTATATATACGTCCCACTGCTGGGCACAGGCCTCCTCTCGTGTATGAGAGGGAACGGGCAGTAGTCCCCACGCTGGCCCAGTGCGGATTGGGGACTTCGCATACACCTTTGAATTTCTTCGCAGATGTATGCAGGTTTCCTCACGATGTTTTTCCTTCACCGAAAAGCTAAACGAGTTGAACGAGCAGTGAAAAGTATGTATGTATGTAAATACTTTATTGTACACAAGACACAGGCAAAAATAAAGACAAAAAAGTTTAATCGGTACAAAGGCGAACCCCTGTAAGGGATCTCTTCCAGTTAACCTTTGAGCAATTGAGTTGTGATCAGGAACAGAAAGATAGACAAACTAACACGTGTACAGACGTATGTAATACATATATATAATATACTACATGCAAGTACAAATAAAAATAAATAAGTGGTATACACATACTTTAAGTATATATAATTATATACATATATATAAAAATAAACATGTTCACACAATATACTTAAACAGTATCCTATTAAATCACAAGTCGTTGGAGAGCCACAACTTTTTCAAATTTTCTTTGAGTGATGCTATACCGTTCTTGACGCATGCTCCACACATTGCTGCTTAAAAAACGGTGACGGTACGGAAACGCAGTGACGCAGCGTAAGCGTACCGTATTTGACGTAAGCATCAGACTAGGACTGTCTAAAGGACAACGGCAAGCCATTCCACAACTTCACAGCGCGCACTGTGAAACACTTAGAATAAGCGCGCGTCTTATTAGAAGGTAAAGTGTCGGTGTCCTTTCTTCACTTCCGCAAAATAAGGATTGGTCGTAGAATGGTCTTATAAATTCGGACAGGGGATCGATTTTTGACTTTCGAGCGCTGACTCTTTCACTCGAAAACTGATAAAAATTATTAAATGCTATTTTGAAGTAGCGATAGAAAATTCAAAAACGAGTGATATTGACCACTCGAATTCAATTCTATTGGTAGAAAGTAAGTGCTGGTGCTGTTAATAGAACTACAGTTAACACGTTCATTGCCAGCAACCCGCCTAGCGGGTGCCTACGCCATAGTCGCTTTACGCGACATACGAGGAAAACCACGAGGGCAGTAATGTGTTGAGGGTTATAAAGCCTTATTTTTGGTTAGGCATGCAATCCGCATAAACGACACCTCTTTTATATATACATACATCCATAGATACATACATTATAATCATTCATAAGATGTTACTAGTATGTTGTTCACTATACGACTGCAAAAAACGCGTTCTTTTGAAACATCTTTTACAATATTATTAGTTTGAAAGAGATGAATGAAATGAGTTTAAGAGTATCGCATAATTCAATTTGGCTTAAAGCTGTAATCCTAGTAATAGAATATATTCATAGCTCGTTTGTGGTCTGCCAGCATTTAGGATTTCACAAATTATTCAGAAGTTTAGTACTTAAACCACAAATTCATTTAGGTATATGCATTTGTACATTTAACATTAACCATAATACAGATTTAAATTATAATTCAATATCAAATGAAAATGTACACCGCTTCATAAACGCCAATATTACTAGCCTTTCATTTTGATAATGCCATTAATAACTATGGTTTGTCCTTATATCGTAGTACTTTTCGTAGCCGCAACTCCATTTGATTCAAATGACACACGGGGATATACCCCTGGGACATGGTTCTAGTTTCATGTCTGTCATGATACTCAGACATGCCGGAGATGTCGCAATTATTCATCTGACATCTTGAATTGGACCCCAGTTTTATCATGTCCGCTACGCTTAACACTTCAATACGGGGAAAACCAACGCATCGGCTACGAGCGTAGCGCGTAGCGATTCTTACGGTGAATGTGTTCTACGACAACCTTGGCGTAGCATTACGGACTACCGTACTCTCCATAATATGTATGTACTGAAAAGCGCCGTAGAGCTCTTAAGCATGTGTTGCTTGATTGGCGATGAATGCGTAAAGGACCTCCATGCTCACCAAACCGTTGTCTGCAACTCTTAATTTTGTCATTGCTATGTATTTTACCATCGTATTAACAATAATATGGCCGTAGGATAGAAATGATATTTAACAGATCACCTAATTTCGTATTTTAGCAATTTTGAGGATATAGTTTTGACCTTTTAATCTTTAATAAACACTTATAATATCCTGTAAAAAGCACGAAAGTCTACTGAGTTTCCCCGCGTAACCAACCAAATGAGGAAATTGACTTTTGCCCGCGTATTGAAGAGAACGCAGGCAAACCCGCCTTGGCCCAGTGATCATTCAAAAAGTCCATTATTTAAAACAAGTGAAAGATTTTTTGAAATCGGTTCAGTGGTTACGGAGATTACACATTACATACATATCTACAATCTCCCAGACACTTCCTCTTTATATTATTAGTATAGATAAGATACTGTTTCTCTATTTTCCATCGAATCGTAACCATCAGTTATCCCTTCCCCTTCAAAAGCGATTTAAAATACTTTCACTCGTTGAAGTCGTTTAAGAAACATCTATTTAAACTTCCAAATAACATTTCAAATCAATTCTCAAGTTCGTTAACTTTATCCGAGGAGACTCCACCATTAATTCTATATCGAAGATCTATCTGTAATTACTCGGCGGGGACATTTTTCAAACTTCGCCGTTCTGCTTGCTTTCAAGACTCGTTGGATTTAAAATTGAATTTGGTCGTGGATTGATTAAGGGAATTGGATAGGGTGATTGGGAATGTGATGTTATCGCCATAGGCCAAATACTCTGTTACTTTGAGATAAAGAAAGAAAGAAAGAAAGAAAGAAAAATAAGTTTATTCCTGATGTTTGAAAAGCTTAAGCATAAGAGAAGTAACAGGTAACAGGTAAGTAACAGGTAGCGAGAATATAAAATCGTCATTAAAATGTCCTCCAGATTTATGTCAAGGTACGTTGTGAGAAATGTCCAATACGCGTGCTTAACAAACAGATGCCTTTATGTACTTAAACTTTCGTGAGCCATGTTTAAAATTACAAATATTATTATGTTCTGTGAGGAGAACAGGCAAAACGCCAGCGCTATACTGGCTCGCCTTCGCCCGCCCTCTCAGCGCGTGCGTCACTGACCGGCGGGCGAAGTGGTCATGTGAAGATGATCTTCAAAACGGTTTAAAACTTTTTGCCTTTTTATTGCAAATGACAAAACAACGGTCACACTAACGCTCAGAATACGCCGCTCTAACCCCGCGTTTACGCAGCAAAAAACATGTAGAAATTGTGACGCGTAATACGAGTGTATAAAGGTGCGACCACACCGCTGCTTACAATACGGCGACGGTACGGAATCACAGGGACGCATCGTATGTGTACCGTTCTTGGCGCATGTTCCACACACCGCTGCTTAAAAAACGGCGATGGTACGGAAACGCAGTGACGCAGCGTAAGCGTACCGTATTTGACGCAAGCACTCCACACAGCTCTGCGTCAAAAACGGTACGTTACTAAAATAACAATTATAATGACACAAATAAAGGAAAATATAAAAAATAAACTAAGAGAAACATTACTTGGAAGCTTCAATATTGCCAGCATTTTTAGACTTCCGTAGTCAACAAGGAACCCTTATAATTTTGCCATGTGGGTCCGTCCGTCCATTCTCGCTTAGCTCAGTAATCCTTACTACTAGAAACAATCACGCCGACAAACAGTACAATAAAATCTTTAAACAAAATGGTACCTCTACATAAACATTATTTGCAAAACAGATATATTTTTGCACTTAGTTGCTTCGAAAAATTTTCTTGATTACTACACCTACCTATCACAACGTACCTACATATCATTAAATGTCGTTAAATGGAAGCAACCCGCACGGGCACAACCTAAAATTTGAAATTCAAACTCGCATTTAATTGATCGCAATTTCGTTAAGATTGTATCTAGAAATTCACTTAAACAAGTTAAAGTTGTACAACTTCGTTCGTTAAACTACAATTACCTACAAACTCAAGCAAGTCCTACGTCGGTAACGCAGGTTTTATTCAAATTTCACAAATTTATTCACAGCTTTTCTGTTACTACATGTGTTATTAATGTCTTGTATGCTTTGAGGTGATTAACATATTGATGATAACATATATATACAAGCGTACCTATCACTGAAAATTACGGAAAACGTTTTTGGCGTATTCAGAATACGCCATTTTTGGCCTATTCAAAAGTTAATTCAACTCTTTGCGCACACAAATACACGTGTAGAAGACGTGGCAATAGATAAATCTCTCAGGGACCAAAGTCCCATTGAGAGTTGTTTGGATTTTATATTTATGCCAACTGATTAAGAAACTTCTATAGCGCGATGCAGAACACGTCAGATTCGACAGCTGACAGGCGTGACGCCACATCAGCCCCCCTACGAGACAGGGGTTAGCGACGATGTATACAGAGTGCAGCTTGCCAGTGCCCAGAGCCAGCGTGGCGAGCGAGCGCTCAGAGCCAGGGTGGCGAGCAATTAGAGGGAGAGAGGGAGAGAGAGAGAGAGAGAGGGTCTGGCTTGCTGAGAGAGTTGGGCGTCAGTCGGGATCTTCAAAGTTGCGCTTATATCCATTGTCGCAGGTCACTAATGTAGAAGAAGTGGCAATAGAGAGACCTCTCAGGGACCGAAGTCCCGTTGAGAGTTGTTTGGATTTTATATTTATGCCAACTGATTAAGAAACTTCTATAGCGCGATGCAGAACACGTCAGATTCGACAGCTGACAGGCGTGACGCCACACACCGTATTTCATTCCTCTCATTGATCCCATACCTTAATTAAATAATTCCATGAAGCTACCTGCAAAACATAGTGCTGTTTCGTAGACGGGAAGGCACATTTCCCAGTTCGAAGCTAGCTACAAAATCTGGCTACCAAATGGGACTAAAGGATCCCAGCATCCTCAATATAAAAGAGCTCTTGATTTATAAAAAGTTGAACTGAATACACTAAAAACTTCGTACCGTCGTGGCTGTGTATTCATTCATACGATCTTTATTTAAGAACATCCAAAAGTCTGTTAATTTAGACCAGAGGGGTAATCACGTAATGTTTCGAAAGCGCATTAGGATAATTTAACTGTCATTTTTCCGTATTTTTAACATTAAGATCTACCTAACGTACGTACAATGCGTTACGTGATCGACATGCAGCTTGAAAATAATAACTTCCCTCGAAGCGGCCCATGCATTAACAGGAGTTGGCATTAAAAGACAATAATCATTGCCACTATTTAATATTTTTATTCCCACAGAGAGTTTATTCACTCTTTAACTTTATTAGATATGCTGCTGCAAAGTGCCTCAGTTCTTAAGCGTGCTCTAAAAATAATCTGCAACAAAATAATGTGACATCGGCTTTTCATATTTTCTAAGCACATGAATAAAATCTAAGCATTTTAAGCCCACGTACAATAATGGTACGATAAAGCCCGCTATCTCCATTGTCTAGTTGGTTTAGTGCCTAGTTAATTAGTAGTAACGGTGGATTATCACGCTAAGCTGTTTTCGTCCCTCCTGGCTACTGAATAAAGAAACATGAAGGTTTGTATAAACTGGCTACGGTAGTTTCAGTTTATTTGTTTTATTTTAAGGTTATTATGTCTTAAATTACTTTATTATTGCAGCCTATAAAGAGTAATTAAATTATTTATAATCAATGCGATTTAAATGAAGTATTATAAAAGTTTTATAAAATTAGCTTAAGGTAATACAATACTTAAGAAATACACAAAATAGTTTCGCGCAGTAATCGTTTCATTAATAATTCTCTCTTTGCTCGAAGCGTTGTCGTCATTATAATATGGATAAAGCCATTCCTTACTCACCACCTTAGACTTTTTTCTAGGATACATAGTATGGCCTGACTGATGACAAGTGGACCACCGCACAGATGGTTTGATGGACAATACTGCCAAATGGACATACGGATACAGCAACGATAAATAGCTGGAGAGTAGGTTTTGGCCTCGCGCAGTATAGGATCTGTTCTAATTTCCAAACATTTCCTGTTGCCAAATTGTATAGTAATGTCGCTTTACCGTACTTGTATTGGGTGCAATACCGAGTATGGCTAATGTTTGCTCCTTGCCGGTCAGTCAATAGCTGCCATGTTAGCCGCATTTACATACTTGATTGAATGCGTTCCCCGGATTGTTGCAGTGGTCGTTTCCAGAACGCATACATTTTCCATGGTGATTGACGTGTGGTGTTTACTACCAGTTTCATCCGGCAACCGGCATTGTGTCGTTTATTATAAATGATAGGTTTCCTCTATCTATGATTCCATTGTTTTCAAGTATTTATTGCAATCATGTTGTTACAGTATGGTACATAGTTGACATGTGTTACAGTAAGTCTCAAACATGAACCCTTGTCGTCGTTCCTCATGATTATTCTACACGAGTATTGATTATATGGTTGATTCCTCATGTGAAAATTCATAACGTAGTGTTGCTATATGGACAGTAAAATATCTAATAATAATGTCCAACAGTAAATTAAACACTATTAATAAGGGTCCTTACACTTTACTAAAAAAAATATATTTGACAACTATGAACCTAAACGCAGTATTTAACGACCAAACCAGTAATTTACTTGATTTTCAATACAACGATCAGAGAAATAGACAGCGGCGACGTCATACTTCCGTGTCAACTAGTGTGAAGTGTTTCGGTTTCCGCCTTTGACATTTTTTTTTGCCTATTCATTGTAGTTGTCCATTTATTGTAGTTGCTCCCATACAAACATTTGCTCCTCACTTAAAACTGTGGCATCGAAAAAAAACGGTGGAAACATGCCTATTGTGTATGTTAGTCTGTAAAGCATTTATTATGAACCTTGTTGCCTGAGGCAAATAAATAAATAGTTATCGTCTTTCGTCCCTATTGTGTCACGTTGGAGGATAGTTTTCAGTACTTGCATAAATACGTTCGGTCGTTTATAAGGTAGCTTAAATAATAAAAAAACTTTTGCAGTAAAGATTTAAGAGTCCGCAGTAAGCTCGGCCAAATTTCACCTTCCCCTACATTCCATATACAATGACATGAGGTATATCTATGTCTGGTATTAGTTTATATGGTTCCAGTTTAATAAACAAATAAAATACAGCAAAAACAACTTTTGTATGAAAAAAATAAAATCACTGTATTTTTACTATAGTATCTGAAGCTACATAAACTAATTACAAACCTGGATAAACCTCATCTCATTGTACATGCAAGATTTCGTTACAATTCAACACGTAGTTTTAAAATGAGAGCGTAGCTACGTTTGTATGGAGAATCGAGCTTACTGCGTACTCTTAAGTAAGCCGCAGGTACAATTCTATAACCTAGTTTAGTTCATATCATAGTTTCGTAAAGATTATAACCAAGGGCGGTTTACTCCGTGATGTAGTCGCGCCGATACAAGTACTTAAATGAGCGGACGCGTCCGGCTGGTTTGCAAACGCGCTGCCTGCTCGCACGCGTTCTATCGCAGTGCGTTGCATGCGATAGAAAGGTATGCCACGTTTAGGCACGTTTGGCATACCAAAACAGGGATTTGTTGACAGAGGACCTTCTGTACTTAGTACTTACTTATATTTATTATGTGTGTATGTAAATCTATCTCATCTAAGTGAAGTAAGACAATAGGTATTCGGAGATGGTATTCAATCTGATATGCTAATAGTGTCATCTACAGTAATTAAATACCATATCAGGTCAACTAGTTTGATAATTCCTTATGTTCATATTTTGGGAGTAAAGCGATATTACGGATATCAAAATCTGTAAATCAATAACGGTAAGAAATATTAAAATTCGATTTTTATTATTTACATAGTTAAAAATATTCCTCCACGTGCGGGAAAGTCCATCGTTCCTTTCCACAGTGTATATTGTTCTAAAAATGATTAAAACGCTTAAGACTCTACAATAGATATCAAAATACCTTCTACAAAAACAAAATTTTGTTGTGTACGGATTTCCTAAAAAAGTTCCAAACGCTCTTTTCAATAATCATAAATATTATGACACTTGTTGGTAGTATGTGCGGTATACAAAGTATGGTAGGTACCTACTAATGTAAAAATAAGCCTATCTAGAGGCTTGAATGTATTATGTCGTAGTAGTACAGTCGAATTTGCAATAGCTGTACTCCTTGGTACCTTGTCTCTTTCGCCCGTTTGGCAGTTTAAACTTGACATTAAAGGTCGGTGCACACTAGACCCATACGTTACCGTAACCATACTGTACCATACAGTGTTACGGTCATGGTATGAAACGGTCTAGTGGGCACAGACTTTAACCCTTTATACGGCAGAGGGACCTATATTCCCAGCATGAATTAATCTTATTTCTATGTGATAAAGTTGAATTTTGAAAAAAAACAGTTGCCTTTATATATTTTTTGTCGTTTCCGTGAGTCACCAACGGTGCTGGCTGAAAATCAGCGATGTAGGTGTCTCACACCTCAGCATTATGCTGAGCTATTGTCCGGTTCACTGACGCAGAGACACACTTGTTTCATGTTTTATCTGTTTTTTGTTTTTTTTTATTGTTTATTATGTGTGTTCTGTGTGTTAGTGAATAGATGTATCTCTTTTTCTTTCTTACTTTGTGCCCGTTAAAGAGTTAAAGCAGCAAAGCAACCGAAGTTATGCAACCAGCTTACAAAACTAAGACGGTATGCTATTTGTTGTTTAAAAAGTGGCTTGTTTTCCGTTTCAGCTTGGACCAACTTTATTTCGTATATCCGTACGACCTGCTGTCCCGCTGTTGGCTGTTTTCCTTTATAAGTCTATTTTTGTATTCTCGTGAAAGACGGTAAGCTGGTTCGTTAATTATATAGATTGTTTTGCCTAGGGACTTAATAAATACACCTTATGGTTTTAGAGTAAAATGCCTGTGACATACTGACGGACAGACAGATAGACAGACATGACGAATCTATAAGGGTTCCGTTTTTTGCCATTTGGCTACGGAACCCTAAAAATACGTTAAAAGATGCTTGCGAATTTACAGTTCACAGAGCCACCGATATAATATATTAATTTACATAGTGGTTCGACAGTGCTGAATGTACCTTAATGCACTTTGGTCAATGAAATAGCACTATAATCAATTGCCGAAACACCACAGAGAGCGATTACATCCTAACTACTACGTCTATATTGGACATGTCTAATTACTGAGCGTGGGGATCCAGGTGTAACGATGTAGGGGAGGTGGGGGAAATGTGGGGACCACTAGCTTCTGCTCGCGACTTCGCCCGCGTGAAACTCGTATATCGTAGCTTACAAACTAACGCCCCTTAGGGGATGGTTTCCGGGATAAAAAGTAATATATATGTTAATTCAGCCTATAAAATCATTAAAAGAGACTCTCGCTAGATGGCTGGATCAGGGTTCAGATACAGAAGGCAATACTCATGAACACTGCCAGGCGCGGGACACTCCACGATTTACGTTGATCGCTACAAGTACATGCCGGTGCCCCAACGTTGGGGAACCGGCATGTACTTGTAGCGATGAACGACGACGTCATTAACGATGTCTCTTAATGTTTTGTCTGAGAAAAAAGCGCCTTTTGTAAAGATCAAAGGAGTGTCCCTTCTGTACTTGTACTATTATCGATTCTGTGACATTGCGCGCATAGTCAGGTTCCTCTCTCCGTCACTCTGACCACGGCACCGGTGTCTTAGGCGTCACCTCGCAGCTGGCGGCACCCTAGTTTAGGTACGTATTTATAATGATTTTTTTATTGTAAGTTTAAAATTTAACTATTTATAAAATTATTGACCGCTTTAGCCTAGTTGGTAGTGACCCTGCCTACGAAGCAAGAGGTACTGGGTTCGAATCCCGGTAAGGGCAAAAATTTCGATGGGATGTTTTCTATGTATTTAAGTATTTCTATCTATTTTATACATCGTCGTCTAGTACCCATAACACAAGCCTTACTGAGCTTACTATATAGTAATATGGGACTAGCTCGATTTGTGTAGGATTGTCCCCTTATATTTATTTATTTATTATTTATTTTATTTTTATTTATTGTAAAAACCTAACCTAAAACGAAATATAAATAAAGAGAATAATAAGAACAACTTCATTTTGGTATTTTTTTGTTTTACGTCCATGTATTGTTAGTATATCTTAACCTAGGTATATTTGTACAGCCTCTTTTGCGTAATTCAGTAACACATCCAAACATCTAAACATCCCAACATCGAAACTTTCGCACTTATAATATTAGTAGGATAGGATAGTAAGATAGCTTTTAGTAAAAGGTATCTGCAACCTTCATTTAAGCTGAACTTAATAATTCTAAAAACCGTGTTATATTGAATATTTTAGTTACTTACGACAAACACTAAGTGAAACTTGACCTGTCGTGGATTTTTTGATATTTCATGATAAAACATTAACATCATGTAGAATATTCTATTATCATCACCGCTGTTTTGTTCATTTAGCAGAAATTGACATTTTTAATTCTGAAATTCCGAATTAATATTTTTTTTTGAAGAAATGACGCTTCGGAATGTTTAGGTGTTCCCATAATAAGAATTTACAGCGACCAAGGTAGTTAAGTAAAAGTGAGGAGGAAGTTAGAGAGAATAATGAAGAATTATCTTTTGGATATCACCTTACCCCTATCTCCCCTGCATCTCACTCGACCATTATGCGGTGTGGCTTCAATATAACAGGTGATCATTTATCAATTGCAAAGCACGTATAGACGTCAGTTTGCATTGCATGCCTGTACACAATTATAGTACCTTTATTACTTGCCTAGGGCGGTAAAGCTAAAAAATGAGTCACATCGCAGGGATTTTATAATAATAATAAGTAATAAAACCAAATATTTCAGGCATCTAAGGCTTATATTTACAAAATACCTTATAAAATTAAAAACTAATTATTAATTAGGTGACTTAACAACGTGGGTCCGTGGCGTTCAGCCCCTTGCGTTGCGTGTTTAATGCCTAATCAGCGCGATAAATATGCTATCTAATGCTTTCTTAATTACCTTCCGTAGTGAGTATAAAATTTTACGTCTTTTCTTGGTGACTGGCAAAGAAAAGATGTAAAATATTGGGACTTTCCGCCTAGGTAATTAAGTGCCTCCGTATGACCAATTGTGACATAAAATCATTTAAATATGTACTTATAAGTAAGTTACGTTTTACATTCAAGTTACTTAAGTAATTACCTTCCTATCTAAATTATAAAATATGCCCCTTGGCGTTTTTCGTGATGTAAGTTATGTGTTAAACCCTTCCACATTCTAATCAACTATCAATGTGTTTCACGCGCTTGTTACAACATTTTAACTGAGCGCGTGAAACATATTTAATAACAAAGTCACAATTAATAATTAACAACTTAGAAAAGTTAAATAACCCTAGACATTTTCATTTCCAAGTTCCATATTTCAAAACCGACGAAAAGTAGCTAGGAACCATTCCTTTTTAAAATCGGTTCATTCGTTTTGGAGATACAATGCCACAGACAGACACACGGACACGTCAAATTTATAGCCCTCTACGTCAGGGGTTAATGATAGATCTCGTGTTTGATGTGAAATATTCCATACTCTCGTTGCCAATTGGCTATAACATACGCCATTCATGTCCAGCATAAATTACCGACACGGAAGTGTTCGGAAGGGTCCCGATTTCGGAATAAGCAATACAATCACCTTCTTATGTAAACTAGGGAATGCACCTCTCGAAATTTCAGACCTAGCGGAGGTCTCTCGAAATCACGAGATGTCGTTTGTTGCTGAAAAAAATCTTTTTTTTTGTCGCGTTGTGTTTCAATGGAAAGTTTAATCTCTCAATCAATCAGTCGATCTAGCACGAAAATTGATTAAAATATGGACGAAACCTCCCGAGATCGAGATTGCATTCTCTAATGTAAACGCATACCCAAGTGTGCGTAAGCGGGACGCTATGATATTGAATTGGGATGGGGACGAGAGAGATGCAAAATGGAGCGGCCTTACAACTGAGCAACATCGGTAATGCTTTCTCGGAAATCTAGATTCAATTATTATTTGCGAATAGTTTCAAACAGTAAGTGTTGTGATAGTAAATTGAATGGTCCTCAGAGAGTTTGATTATAAGGTTTCTTAATTAACCCCCGAAAAAAGAGGGGTGTTATAAGTTTAACGTGTCTGTCTGTGTATCTGTCTGTGGTATCTTAGATCCTAAACGGATGGACCGATTTGAATGAGGTTTTTTATGTGTCATAATTTTATCCTAAGTGTTCTTAGCTATGTTTCATCAAACCTGTTCCACCGTTTTTGAGATATTGGACTTTGAAACTTTGAAACACTTGGGATAAAATTATCTATGACACAAAAAAAACTGCATTCAAATCGGTCCATCCGTTTGGGATACAGACAGATACACAGATACACAGACAGACACGTTAAACTTATAACACCCCTATTTCTTCGTCGGGGGTTAAAAACGTTGCTCGTCTAAAACACCGATGAACAGTAAAATATACTGTTCATTTTACAAAATTTGCAGTTCGCCGCCTAAAACTGGTCATCATCACCACATTACTCCAGATTGGTACACATTTTCATAATGGAACAAACGGCCCTCGCAAGCGCCTGCTGTGAATACGGATTTTTGTTTTACAAATACCTAGTTACTAACTCAAACACATCAGCTAAAAAGCTTCCTTGTTCACCTACGAATATAGTTCATATCTGAAAATAACGCTTGAGACTTATACGAGGTTGTAAAAATAAGCAAGCGATCGTGGAGGGCTCGGTGCAAATGAGATCTGCTTAGGTTTTGGAGGATAATGAAACCAAGTTTTTGTGAGACGAAATAACTGTCTAAAACGCTGAATTTCAGGTACAAAAGAAGTAGAAGGGAAGTGTCAAAATGTTTGGGTGTTTATAAAAGAATGCTCCGCAAAATATGGGGATATAACGTGTTAAATTAAGGTTCTTTTTGCAAACAAATTTTTGTTATTACGTTCGTGTTTACTCAAATTCAAGGTTATCTAATCTGTTAGGTACTGTTGACTCACTGGGACATCACGGGCTTTCTTGCCAGAAAAGCGCTGGCCGCTTTTCCAGGCACGCCGCCCTGAACGACATCATCCGCCGGTCGCTTGCAACAGCCAATGTGCCGTCTGTCCTGGAGCCTTCCGGCATAGCCAGGGACGATGGCAAAAGACCGGACGGGATGACCCTGATCCCGTGGAGTTTGGGTAAGGCACTTGTGTGGGACGCTACTTGTGTAGACTCTTTGGCTCCTTCCCACCTCCACGGGACCAGTAATCATCCCAGTGCGGCGGCCGAGGCGGCCGAAAAGCTGAAAAAATATAAATATAGGGGTCTCGGCACTCAATATACTTTTACTCCATTCGGTGTCGAGACTCTTGGCCCGTGGGGTCCCAGTGCGCGCCAACTTTTTAAGGACATCTCTAAAAAATTAATTGAGTCCACGGGGGACCGAAAATCTGGCAGCTTCCTCGCCCAGCGCATTAGTATTGCTATCCAGCGAGGAAACGCTGCCAGCATCTTGGGGACAATGCCAAGAGGGCCCAATTTTTTTAATATTTTTTAGTTTTTAATTTGATTTTTAATATTTGTCATAGTTTTAGTCTTTGGAAAAATAAATATATTAATATCTGTTAGGTAGTTTAATAAGTTCTAAGTCAATCTGCTGCAGTACGCAAATTCGATTAAAATAAAAGTGCCTAAGTAAAAAAAAGGCAGCTTATTTATAAACTTCCAAAGTAATGAAGTTCCAAGCTCGTGGAATGAACCCGACATTAGGTATGTACTTTTTTATTTTCGAGTAGTTAGAATGTTTGTACTTCATATATTAATTATTTTATTTTTGCTATGAAAAGCAATAACTGAAATAAACAATATTAAACTATCTGTGAGTAAATTCAATAAGTACCTAGCTAGGTAGGTATATGTTTACAATAATTGATTATTAGTTAGTCGCTAACTAAACTTTAAACAGTCCATATGCCTCATGAACGTAAAGTTATACAATTTATCTATATATTTAACACTAGCTTTTACACGTGACTTCGTTCGCGTTGACTTCCTTTTGTTGGACTTTTACTGGGACAAAAAGAACTGTATCCATATATCTGAGCATCTAAATCCGTTCAGCCGTGATTTAGTAAATAAACATCGAAACGTTCAAACTTTCTCATATCTACTATAACTATTTTCTGCCCGCGACTTCGTCTGCGTGGACCCGGGATAAAAACTATCCTATATTTTAATCCAGGCTTTATACTACCTTCATGCAAAATTTCATCCAAATCGGTTCAGCCGTTTAAGCGTGATTGAGTAACAAACATCTAAACATCCAAACTTTCGCATTTATAATATTACTAGGATTATGCATATATTACTAGCTGCCTGGCCCTGCCTGGCTTCGCACGGTTAGTTTTCCGTTTTCCCGTAGGAATGAAGCATTTTCCCGCGGTAAAAAGTAGCCTATGTTCATCAATGATGTCGGCTTCTAATGGTAAAAGAATTTTTCAAATCGGTCCAGTAGTTTCGGAGCCTATTCAATACAAAAAATATATATAATATTAGTGTAGATGTATAGTAGGATATTTCAATTTAACCAAACTATAGACAGTATTAATAAAATCTATCGTTACCAGCAGTACCGGCGTAGATTCCAATTAATCCCAAAGTATTGTTTTTGTCTAAGCCGGCTATTCCATTATATGAACCTTCACGGATAATTGATTCTGTACGGGTAACCTATTGGAGATGGTAGCGTTTTGATTGGATTATAAATAACTTAATATCACTAGACTGAAATTAATAAAAACTGACATTAAAGGTATGAGGTGTATGTTTGCTTGTTCAGTTACTTTCTATTGTAATTCGATTCTATTTTTTGAAATGAAAACTTCTTTAGCGGCGCTGAGCACTTTTTGGGATGGACAAAAATTGTTAAACTCGCGACAGATTTTGTCAGATCTCAGGAGGTCACGTGACTGTAGAATTGGGAGAGATTCGGGACGAGACTTGGGGGCACAAAGTTCTAATTTGTACTTTATTGTTAACAGTATAAGATCGTAACACATTTTCCGTGAATGCAAATTCCATTTTGTTTTATCAAACTTTTATATTTTGCTGTTAGCCGAGTTGACTTCGTTCAAAACTGAACACTATACGTAAGAGTATGAAACCGTAAAACACTTTTTGTAATTTGTAATTTTGTCCACGCGTCCTTTACCGTTTGGCTATTGAGCAAATTCGAAAAGTTCGAATTTGGACGTTATTCCTAAAGAGATAAAGCTTTGAACATACAAACACACAAAAATGGTTTTGGCTCACTATGGGCCTCATTAGAAGGCTCAAAGTCACCCAAAGGGCAATGGAGAGGGCTATGCTAGGAGTTTCTTTGTGTGATCGCATCCAACTCCTTAGCTTGCACAGCCTCATTAGGCTATCCGCAGCAGAACTAAGGTAACCGATATAGCCCTTCGAATCGTTAACCTTAAGAAGAAGTGGGTGGGGCACGTTGCACATAGAACCAATGGCCGTGGGGCGGAAAGGTTCTCGAGCGACGACCAAGTACCGGCAGCCGCAGTGCGAGTGGACTGATGACAAGGTAAAGGTCATGGGAGTCCGCGCTTCCAGTGGCGCAGGACCGGTCGTTGAGGCACTCTTTTGGGGAGGCCTATTTCCAGCAGTGGACGTCTTTCGGCTGATATGATGATGATAATGGTTTTAAGAAATTGCCCAGTAATTTCTAAAGTAATTTCAAAATTTAATTCTGCCTCCTGCTGGTTTTCACAATATTTCGCACTACCCACGTAAGTTAGACCTATTTTTATAAGAAAATGACAGTTCAGTTTTCCTTACCAAGAGTAAGTACAACTCAACTATAATTTTCGCGGTTGCCCTTATTCTTGAAAAATGTTATGCAATTACTCCCCTAATGTCAGTGAAATTCTTTAATCAATAACGGATCCAACCTGTCAGCCCTCTACAGTTGCAGGCGTCCATAGATCATGGTTTTCACTGGCCAACTTGCGGCACGTGCATTTGTTTGCCACTATCGTGGTATTACAAATAAAAAGGCATACAGACAAAATTACAGTACGTAGCGAACAGCTTAATTATCTCTCAAACCCGAAGGGAGCTTAAATAATTGTGAGACGTGTATTAAGGCTAAGTTTTGAAAGCTCTCGTCGGGGATTGATAGGTAATATGAGACACAATATCGGTAAGATGAAGGAGATTATCTTTATATTTTTTTATCAATATGATGTTCAAGTATTATCAATTTCGTTACATTTTATAAAACACAAGCTTCTGCCCGCGACTCCGTCCGATCCGTGAAAGTTTGTATGGAGTTGCGATATAAACGAGTTCCTGCGTTTATATCGCAGCTCCATACAAACTTTCACTCCCCATTTCACTCCCTTAGGGGATGATTTCGGGGATAAAAACTATCCTTTGTCTATTTTCGGGATTCAAACTATCTCTATACAGACAGACAGACAGACAGACAGACACACATTCGCATTTATAATAATATTATTTCTTTATTTAACTTTTTTTAGGCTAGGTTTTTACAATAATGATATAAAAAGTAAAATATAAAACTATACATACAACTACACTAACTAAATTATTAGGTATGTCTTTCCCGCTCACGGGACAATGATGTCCCGGACCTTTGGGAAGCGTGCCTGGAGCTGGGTACCTACAAACTGCTAACTGAGCCAACACGTAGAGACCCTTTTGTCAATTTAATAAATAAAAATGCAAGGAGTACACCGAGCGGATGCTGTCTCTGCCCGTTTCATGGGACACACAGACAGCACCCGCTGGGGTGTATAGGGCCTATTGAAGGTTGATGGAATCTAAATGAAACGGGTTATTGGGTTAAAATGATAGTTTTATTTTTTTTTTTAATTTTTTTTTTTATTATTATATTATATTGTATGGTATATGTATATAGTATGGATTGAAAGTTTTTTTATAATATAAAACATTCTTGCATTAAGTTTTGTTGATTTCTTTGCCCAAAACTACCTCTTTACAGTGTCCTGAAATACTTAATATCTAGATTGAATGTATTTATTTTGTACTAGTCGCTTCCGCGGTTTTACCCGCGTATTACAAAAAACCAAATCAGAGTCAAGCATAAAATAACGCTCCCGAAGTTCCATTCTGTACACTGGGTAAAGAAGTTTTTTTACAGATGGCCAATTCCGGAGATTATTTTATTTTTTTATTTTAGGCACAGTTAATAACATACAAATCACAAAGGCTGGAGCGCGGCATAAAATATCGCTCTATCGCCTAGATTAGACCACTCTTATAGATGGGATTAAAAACTAATCAGTTCGAATACGATCCGTTTGTGATTCTCTATAATTAGTGAGCTCGATAACGAAGCGCCATGAAGGGCCGGCTATAAAAAGCTAAATGTGACATAAGGCTGCTCTAAACCTTTCTAAAATGGAGAAGTTGACTATGCAGGGCCAATTATTGAAGGAGCGGAATTCGCTTTATAATAAAATTCAAAAAAATATGTTTCCCCCATACAAACATTGCACCTCTATTTAACCCCTTTCGGGGTGGTCTCTAAAACGCCGAAAGAACTTTGTTTGTATCAGAATAAGGAATCTTCCTACATAGTTTCAAGTCTCTAGTTAAAAAAAAGCTTCCCCATACAAACTTTGCACTCCTATTTATCCCCCTTAGGGATGGAATTTCCAGAAATCTAGTTCTAGTCCCAGTAGTTTCGGCTGTGATGAATCACTCAGGAAGTCTTCTTTTATATATATAGATAAGTAAAAACACGTTTCTGGTTGTATTACGAATTACAAGACATTTTGGAAAGGCCACCCCGTGATATTTCACCGTGTGATATTTTTTTCATCTACTTATTTGCATTAGGTAACAAAAGGCTCATATTTACATTATACTTTACATATTAACATAGGTACATATCAATATTCGAATTTCAACTTTCGTGAGACATGTAAAGGTGTAAAGGACACAAGCACTCATCCTGAAGAAGAACTCCCGAAGAGTTCAAAACATGTCGCCCGGAGTGGCATTTAATACGTAAGTTGAACGATGTAATTATTAGCATTACACATATCAATATAATACATCAGAGCTTGTAATAAAACGTTCATTACTGGAAGTATTTTTACAGACTTTATGCTCGGGGTACGTTGACATCAAAGCTATGTTTAAATTATGCACATTTATAATAATATAATTACATCCTTGACGAGAACTGAACAAAGGTGTCCTTATCCAATTGTTATAACCACACGTTAACCAATTTAGCGCCAGTCAGCGAGTCCCTGTCAGAACGCGAAGCATGGTGACCCAACCATTCATCACGTTACGGTTGTCATCATCATGCGTCACATGTTTCACTAACCTTCACCATCTCATAACATATCTAACCATGCTGATGGAAAATGAGTTCTGTGCTCGTGTCGCAAAATTTGATTTTGTATAAAGGCTTAAATGTGATACGGTTTTTTGAGATAAAAATAATGCTGTGGATAGCCCTTGAGCAAATGTTGGTATAGCTTCGTGAAAAATCGTTAGGATATTTTGACCTTCAATGTGTGTTTTTTATAAAAGGGAGGCAGGCATATACGGCACACATAAAACTATAGTTTTGATTTTAATCTGAAATAGATAATAATGATGATTACCATTATAATTATTTTAAGCCTCCCATTAGTCTTATTACAGTTTTATTATAATAATTATGTTGATAGGACACATCAAGATAACATAATTAGAATACGTTTTTTGTCTGACACGACCAAGCGCTTGAAATATTAGACTTGCTCTCTCTCTCAAACATGTCTGGTTTATGTTGTATTAATAGTTTAATTATGTAGAATATCTAATGTATTTATTTATTAATTGTATGTATATATAGTAATCACGATCACTATTCAGCATTATTCATAGAAATATTATTTCACGACTGGTTTAGCCTAGTTGGTAGTGGCCCTGCTTACGAAGCTAAAGGCCCTGGTTTCGAATTCCGGTAAGGGCATTTATATCGCCGTCTAGTACCCATAACATGAGGTTGGTTTCTTGACATGACTTTCCCCTCATAATTTATATTTATTTATGTATTTGCAGTTAAATATTCTGTGAGTTTATAAGGTTATAAGTTTGTACAAGGGTTAATATTTGTTAGTAAGTACTCAACTCATTATCATTCGAAAGTTCTGTCATCAATGTATATAATGGAGTTAACCTATGTTATATTCACCATGACTATTTATAATATGCGGGCAGAGCCGCGTGGGCAGCTAGTAAATAAAAATAAACATAGAAACGTGACATCAAGAGGTAACGGTTGTGAACACATTACGGCCCCCGAGGCAATATTATCGGCCGAGAAATATATCAGAATATCCTTTGAATTTCATATTAAATTTGTTTAGGGCCCGATGGTTGGATGATTTTATTGCTAGCGTTTGGTAAATAAAGTCATAAAATAAGTAGAGGAATATGGAAAACCTTTGGCGATGTTTTTTGAAAAACCTGCGATTCGGAATATTGAATCGCAGGTTTTTCAAAAAACATCGCCAAATTAGTAGTGTTAAATTTAAGCCGATCTTCAACGAAAATTTTTCGTTAAGCACATCACTTCAAGAGCTATATCATTAACGTCATCACCTGTACACGTCTCACTGTTCCACTTCCACTTATCCATATGATAAGGGTCCCCGAGGTTGGCCTGTGCGGACTTCACAAACACCTTTCGATTTTCCTCGCAGATACAGGTAAAATTTTCAATTTGCCTCTCAGTACTTTAGCTCCTTTAGAACCAGGTACCCAATCACCGGGGGATGACTGGGATATGTGGTATTGCAATCCACTAAAAACTCCACGGTGCCCTGCATCTGCGCTCTCATGAAGGGGACTCCAGGATCTCATGCTGAATGCACTGGAGCCCCCCCTCGCGCCTCGTGCATATGACATATGACTCGTCCTAGGACAAAGAAAATTGTCACCTTCCCTGGGGTTCTTAAGCGAGTGCCCCAGCCCCCGCCAGAGCACTGCGATCCCGATGACCCCCTTTAGTCGCCTTCTACGACAAGCAGAGGAGACCGTAGACCTATTCTTGTCCGAGCCTTCCTAGAATAAGTTGGTCTCGAGGTTTGTATCAATTGTGCGTGATTACAGATCGGACATATACCGGTCCACCTGAGGCGACGTGGTCCCTAAGTATTGTGATTATTCAGGGGATCAATCTTCTTCAACCCATTGATTGGATATCAAATTTGTTACACACACACCAACAAATGTAAATTTGATATCGAACCAATTCGTTGACTTAGATAGCCCTCTAAGGGTGAGTTGCGCCAAAACGTCTGTAATCGTAAGCGGTGTTCGTCAAAATCTGAATGTATGGAACGATTGACAAGCTTCTATGGACTGACAGCTGTCAGCGCCATATTTAACGTTGATCGGTCTGTAATCGTAAGTCGCGTTGGTGCAACCCGCCCTTAGTAACAATACCGTATACACACATTGTTCTAAACACGAGAACCGAGCCATTGTGCTAAGGGACAAATATTTGTCTCATCGTATCGAGAACTTCCTTGTTGATCTACACAGAGCCTCTATAAGCTTATATAGGCGTGTTTGTTTAATTAACATAGGCAAATACACCTAATACTTTTTCATTACTAAGATACTGTGAGAGGTTTCCGAAAGGGGTCCTCGTTTGATTTAATTTGATGATAAGATAGATATTATCTAAGTGATTTTCTAGAAAAGTGTTTAAATGCGAGGTAATTATTTTTGAACGAAGTATTTAACTAGGAAGATGGTGAATTTTATTATTTCGAATAATACTAAATTATGAATTTATATTCAAGGAAAAATTTAAAAATTGCATGCTCCGCGTCGGGTTCAAACCGGCGTCCACAGGCATTAATGGCCCGTCGCTACTAACCAACTGAGCTATCGGGACAATCTACCTCGGCCACTAAATCTTTCAATCAGCTCCTTCTTACAACGCCTTAGGGAGGCGTGTAGCGATATCTACCAGAAGACTAAGGCTTCTTAACGGCACCAACGTTTTAAGAGTCCGCAGTAAGCTCGATTCTCCATACAAACGTAGTTACGCTCTCATTTTAAAACTACGTGTTGGATTGTAACGAAACTTTGCATGTTCAATGAAATGAGGTATATCTATGTCTGTAACTAGTTTATGTAGCTTCAGATACCATAATAAAAAAAACAGCGAATTTTAGTTTTTCATACAAAACTAGTTTTTGCTTTATTTCGTTTATTTTATAAATTGGAACCATATAAACTAATTACAGACATAGATTTACCTAATGTCATTGTATATGCAAAGTTTCGTCACAATCCAACCCGTAGTTTTAAAATGAGAGCGTAACTACGTTTGTATGAGAAGGTGAAATTCGGCCGAGCTTACTGGCGGCCTCTTAAAATATTTTGAGAAATCGTCAGTGACGATGCGCCACCCCATTCTAAATTAATTTTGTATTATGCAGTTTAACATTCCAGTTAAATAAAATAACAGTAAACATACTTCTGTAAAAATGATTTTTTGAAATAATTATTGATTAGCTTAATAATTCTCCGTTTCGTTATTTGCTGCTGTTAGAGGCCACACCCAGTTTAATGTATTTTTTTTTACAAAATATTATATAATGTAAATTATGTACTATACTGTATCTTCAAACTCAAGCCAGTTCTAAACTCGTAAAAATAGGTTTTAATACTCACAATATATACATCCTGCCGTAATACCGGGCTCTTAATATATAACCTCTGGGTCCAAACTATGTTTACTAAGCAGAGGACGGAATCTAAGGGCTTTAAGCATCCGAAAGTGATCCCTTTGGATGGCCAAATAAATATACCTACTTCGTAATAAGGGACTGGTACAGCACAGTTTGAAACAGCGAGACTGTAAAGTTAAAAATAAATCGTGGATATTAATGAGGTTTATATTGCCACCAATTAAAGTTACGAAAACAATTGACTCATAATTAAATAATCACCTTACTTTCAAATATTTATACTTAAATATTATAAAATATAATAAAGTAGTGGCTTTATGAGAACTTGCGGTAAACCTGTCATTTCTTAAAACACTTTTTTTTTATTTCGAAAAATGCACCTAGTTGACATAATAAACTATATAATAAACCAACCTGCTTACAAAATTTTACGAGCATCGGTTGAAAAATGCGACATGTAGAGGAAAACAGCGGGAAAGCGGGACATCCGGACATACAAACGATTTTCGGTCCGAGCTAAAAGATAGAAGTTCGTTTGTTTCTCTCGCTCGTTCAAAAAGTCATATAAAGCAGTACGATATGTGAATTGGTTGTAAGAGATGAAAGTTAAGAGCTCGGTAAGTTGCAAATATAATATTCCTCATTTTGTGAATTCCTTAATCAAAGTATACCTCCATTGTAGTTTTTTAAAAAATCAATTTTACATTCTAAGTTGTAATTCCATTTAGGAGATATCTCGAGGTTATATCCTTTGCTTCGTGTCTCTGTCTTTCTGATTTTGAAAGAAGGAGACATGAGGATGATGAGGTTATTCCTATGGCATATCCCTGTCACGTTTTGAAACGAAAAGTGGACCCAGACCCCGCAGCATGGAAGGCCTTATCTATCACACGATATAGAGCGTCTGTCACTGGCTGACACCGTTCAATAGACGGACCGACCATGATACGGGGTCTGGTATATAAAAATCTGGTAAAGTCATAATTTGGCACATTCATATTTTAGGCATGTTGGACTACAGTGTTTGTGTTTAGTGTTATATACGAGTAGCTATCGGAACTATATACGATGTGAACATTCTTAAGCGCAATAATTTGTGGCATTTCCGGTGCTTTCCTTTACGGGTAGGACACAAAGATTGATGTCTTTTTAACCTTCATTAGAAGATTTGAAAGATTACAAGCCACTTCCATGTTTTGGCCACTCGCTTAGGACAGTCATCAGATAAACCTGAATATTAATCGGGCTTAGTTCAAAGGAATCCAAATGCGTTGTCAAATGAAATAAAGAGATATTCGATACAGTATCATCTGTTTAATAAATAGGTACTTTTTATATTTTATCTGCTTCATATAAAAAAAGTAAACTCAGGTTTCTATTTATTGCTAATCCATTAGCATACATTTTGTTAGTTTCTTAATTGGATATAAAATACTATGGCAACAAATATAATGACCACCAAAAAATGCTTTGATACCCTAAGATCTTTTACCAAAAAAATATACTGAACACCAAAAATAATAATTCTACCATTACAATAGTACTAGCTGTTTTAATAAAAAGTGCACATTAAATTTTATTCGAACACCAAATTTACTAAATGATCACCAAATCTTTGCGACCAAATTAATACAATACTTCTACCTAAATAACCCACTATGATTGCCATAAAATATATGAGTATTACCAAATAAAGTATAATGATGCCAAAACAAGTGATACCAAAACCCGCACACCCTACTAAAAAATCAGCACACCCTACTTCCACGTGGACTTGTCTGTCCTACCCCTAGAGTGTATACCTATGTCGTCGGCCGATCGTAAAATCCGCCAGATCACGAAATTCCTAGGCATATCGTGAAACGCCACCATTTCATGATATGCCTAAAAGTTGGCCAGGCTTATCACTATGTGCCTGATAAACAATACGGCAGATCGATTAGAGCAACGCATTTGTCGATATTCCTAGCTCTATACCGAGCACATTGTAAAATAGTTTCTTTCTGGCAACTGGTGGCGCTGCGTATGCGATGGCGGCCGTGTTTATTGGGAGCCAATAATCAGGGCGGACAAAAATGGCTTGTCATGAGCGAACTTTGTCTTAGGTCGGTTAGGTTAGGGTTCACTTGTGCCCCTCAGACCAGAAATAGACACCCCGCGAAGCGGGGTGGCGTCTACTCGCTGGAGATTATCAGTAGAGAGCGAAGCGTAGGTCTGAGTCCTAGAAACGAAAGCGGGGATCCATCGAATTTAGGAAATTATTTTACTATTTTTAATTTAGCAATGATTTATTACGATATAATTTTCTTTAATAGGATAGTAAGATGTTATAATTTGGGTTATGTTTTCATATTAATAGGAGATACAATTTTGGTGATCACTTACTATTTTTGGGTTAGCAATGATTTATTAGGATAGCGTTTTTTTAAATAGGATAGTAAGATGTTATAATTTGGGTTATTGTTTCACATTAATAGGAGATAAAAATTTGGTGATCACTTAACTATTTTTAGATTAGCAATGATTTATTTGGATAGCATTTTCTTTAATAGGGTAGTAAGATGTTATAATTTGGGTTACTATTTCATATTAAAATGGAGATAAAATTTTGGTGATCACATAGTATTTTTGGCAGTAAAAAGTATTTTTTTGGCGTTATATTTTACTATATCTGGTGGTCCGTTAAACATATGCCAAATACTATGCATCCATTAAACCAAATTGGTTAAGGTTGTGCCTCTACTGTGATTTTTTTACCAACTTTATCAACATGCGAGTCACAGACGCAAGGAGCTACTTTTCCATTGGCAAAGCTTGTCATATAATGGAAAAACTTGTGATTACCTTACACCATTAAGTGATCGAGGCGATTTTACTAGCCCCTGCCACCCTGAAGATATTTCGTGACATTTGGTTCAATCACCTCCCTACCTATAAAACAATTCACGTAATTAATGGCAGTCCCCTATAATTGCCGTCTTGGACTTCTCATTAACATACCTATCACGCGTTTTCCACTTAAAAACCATAACCGGGTGACCTAAAAACGTAAATGGGTTTTGAATGCAGAGTGAAATTTAACGTATTACAAATATTTTATTAAAACGAAATGGGAACTACATTTGTTTAGTGAATCTAGGCTTAAGCTCGACTTTATTTAACCAGACGTATTGAATTCAAATCAAGCAGGTACATTTGCTTTACGCGTCCGCTTTCACGAGCGCCAAGACTCGTCAGGACGAGAATGCTACAAATACCAACTTAATTTCAATAAAGTTAAGTAAAATATACTCCCTGTAGTCATAATGAACCTGTTTTATTACCTTAGTCATAAAAGTTACGGATCTTTTCATTTAACTTTCACGGACCCGTATCCTTCGTCCTAATTCCGACTTCATTAAAATGTCGGCATTTTAACTAGCTCGGTAGTCTTATGTTAATAGTACATTACGTAACTAGGGCGGTGAATTCGTGAATCCCCAGATCGCAGGTGTTTGTGGCCCGAACCGAAGGTGAATTACCGCCTGTATTGAGTACAAAATTTTACGTCTTCACCTGGACACAATGTGAGTTTTCCCGTACGCGCAGCGTGCAGTAAAGCTCGCATTATGGTCAGGTGTGACGTAAAGGTAAATTAACCCACCAATTTTTAAACCCCGATTAACATTAACATTCCTGAAATTATCATAGCTGTAATCATTAATTCAATTACAACTAAGTTACTTCCAATAAAATTAAATCAAAAAAGCCGTCGAGGCATTGTATCATTCAATTAATTTACTTAGTTTCTTAGTATTTCGAATATTTAAAAATAATTATGTATGTATACTTGACACCATTATTATTCTTGTTTTTTTCTAAGTACTTATTTAAAGCGGTTTGATTGCCTTTCATTAAGATTGCAAAACTTTTGAGAATAAAATGTTTTCATTAATTTAATCACTAAGCTTTTTGTGATTAAAAAATCTATGAAGATTTAGTTTATATTTTTCGGTTTAATAAATATTTTCTATTCCTCAGGGAATTATGTAACACGTATTCGATATAATAACAAATATTTATATTAATAAATAATATAGCCAAATGCGGAAATGGACTATTGAATAAAAATAATTCATTGAATCTATTGTATGGTTGAGATAATTTAATGTTGCCGCTTTTTATAACACTCATTGGAATCGAAATCTTCTACCTTGGAGGGAAGTAGTAACTTAATACTACTTGAATGGATCCAACTCAAAGAATCGCGAGTATACGGATCATGACAATATAAAATACGTCAATGGCTTTTCGGCGAAAGCAAGCATTGAGAGGTAAGCCATATACAGTTTCGAGGAAATTACAATTTGTATTGTGTAGGGACAATTAACTTAGTCCTAACCTAACTTCGTCTAAGTCTTAGTATATGCTAGTGTGTTTTGTATAGGTAAACACTAAAGCCTAGTAGCAGCTTAGAACAATTATCATTGTAACCATCACCAACCTATACACGTCCCACTATTGGGCTGATAAAGAGGGAATTGATCATAGTCCCTACCTTGGCGTATTCGCTAATAGACATTTTTCATTCATAAAAAGAGCGCTCTCAGTAATGAGACAGAGATTGATGGATGCAGTTCGACGAACGCTTTAGCCTAGTTGGTATAGTGACCCTGCCTACGAAGCCAGAGGGTCCCGGGTTCGATACTTTGAATCCCGGTAAGGGCATTTGTTTGTGTTATGCTACCTACTACGCTAACCGATCGTTATTATGATTTGACTATAATATCGCTAAAGAGTTTGTGTGTGTTATTAAATTAAGTGAGGCTTGTAGCATTCGGCGGTTCTGTTTACAACGAGACATAATAAAGTGAGAGCAAACATCGTTAGTGCCTTACACAGTGAACCGAGGTTCGGGTCACTGGATTTTAACATGTAATTCGGATTTAATCAAACAGCAGTGTTTGCGATTTCCTGTAGGTACCTACCTAATTTTGTGGAGTGGCAGGTGTAGGTACTAGCTAAAATAGCACGTATTTGAATGTAAATTTTAAATGGAATTTAAAGTGTAGGCAGTTTCCGTGCAAATTTTAAACGGTACAATAACTTGCCGAAACATATTATTACTAAAGATAATTTAATTGAACTTAAGAAATTCCTGTATGGATTGTTGGTACAAAAAGCATACTATTCGATATCGGAATATTTACTGGACACATTTTGAATTTAAGTTGTTTTAGTTTTAAGTACACTTTTATTTTTGTGTGACATTTAAGAAATTATTATCGATTGACTTCATGTTATAATTAGTGCATGCTCCATCTCTTCTTGATTATATTTGTATGCCAAATGGCAAAATATAGTGAAACAAATTATCATATAAGATCTATGTTTAACCTATGTTTACAAATAAATAAATTTTGAATTTTTGTTTATTTATTGGACATGTAGTCCTATTGCATATCATATTATGTCAAAGATTCCGAATGTATTCGACTGAAAATATTAATACTACTCATATTGACTGTTTTCTTCAAAAAATCCAGACACAGCACTCTTAAGTAACATTGTAAATATTCGTTTTATTTTCGAACTACAACGTATAAATTGTATTTTATTTGAACGAACGTGAAAACGTGTTTTGAACTATGTAAACTTGCGATGTGGATTTTATTGTTTTAGTTGATTGCAAGTAAAATACATTTTTTGTTTGTTTGTTCGTATGGCAAGTTAAATGTCACATACAAAGATCACTAACTCCAGTGCATTAATCGTTGGATGAGGATTGGTCTACAGTAACAGTCTCATCTAGCGTGAGCGCACTGGATGTGGGTGGTGCAGAATCGGTCACTTTAGCACTCTTTAGGGGAGGCCTGTGTCCAGCGGTGGACGTTTTTCGGCTGTTATGATATGATTATCCATTGTTGTTACTTGATTTGATAGGCAAGTATGATTATCTCCTGGGTGATCCCAGGAGATAATCATACTTGCCTATCAAATCAGCATCTGCGTGGGACCTTTAGATGATAAAAAAAATCTGATTTGCAATAACATGTAACCTTAATATGAAATTAAAAATAACTACTTCAGAATTACCAGAGGGCTATTTAATATTTACTAATTATTATAAACACTACACTACAAATTGAAATGGCCCCTTTTTGTATGTCAATCTCAATAAATCATGTGTTATGGGTACGACACGAATATATAGAAATTCTCATCATTCAATCTAGCTGCTTTGCCCAAAGGGTGACTATAAAGCATGCTTACGGCATTCAGACCACCTCTTATCGTAATAGTTCTTATTTTGTGCAAAAAGATCGAATAAATACATTCTTACATACAATGAAAATATCATTAGGTTTGGAAGCAGGGTCAGTGTACACAAGGTTGAACCCATTTTGCTACTATATCGATACAAGGAAAAGCATGTAGGTACAATAAAATAAGAATATCAATACTTTTTTGCATGAGCTCTCGACTTTTATATCTTACAATGTTACAAAATGCTTATATTAAATGTTTTCTTTCCCAGACAACCGAGTGTGACACGCGTTAATATCCGCTTATGAAGAATGTCACAGAGACAGCAAATAATAAATGTCACAAGAAACAATAGCTAACGACTGAACAATGCGACGATTTGTCACGTTTTTTGTCACATTGTTTATGTCACAAGAATCCAATAAGTGACTTTTTGGGGTTCCCCGAAATGAGCGGCATAATTTTATTTTATGTACTTTCTGTGGACTGGTTTCTGAGATGGAGGAAATATATGAGGATTTTATGAGATTTATGAGTGTCGTCTTATGATGGATGCACATGGTGTGTAGAAGCTAGGTGCAAATATTTTCTGGTATCGAAGCGGTAAAAAATGAAAATTATTTTTCATAAGGTCACAAAAGAAGTTACTGACATTATAAGACGTAATAACTAGATCTGGACTATTATAACTCTTCAATAAGTGTGCACAGAAGGGTTTTTTTAAACTTAATAAGATACTTAGTATAGCGAATACCACACGTACTTTATAAAATTATTATGCTATCAAGCTTCGTAATTGGTGACTCCATTATTTTTTAACTTTCCACTTTAATCGAAATTCGGCATTTTGTTAGCGGAAGTTTCTGCATAATGAACACTTTACCTTCAAACTTCCTTCTTTCAAAACGATACTCACTAAAAATATCCTAAAAAAATATACCCAAAAGCAATGGAAGCGAGTACTTCTTATAGTAACGTGAAGAGATAATAGTCGTAGTAACTTTATAAATTAATATGAAGATACGGATGGAAATCAAATAAAATAATTCTGTTTACCCTCTACAGAAATATACGGCCCGACAATATACAAGTCTCAAGTATGATTCTGCTTGAATAAGCAATATGGCGTTCCACGCATCATTAGGGAGTGCAGATGTGCACTTCAGAATACATTTCCATGGCAACTATAAAACTATCTTAACTACTTTTGAAGTAAAATTTCATTGGGTAGGTTTGTTTTGAGAAGTTCTCACAATTATATTAAATGGTGTGGAAGATGTAACATAAATATAGGTACAGACGATAGGGCTCCACAGGGGCTTTTTAATAAAACAGTTGAATTTAAAACAAAGGAATCGAGTACTTTCACCATTTTAGGCTGTACCATCGATTCCGGCCTGACGTGGTCTCCCCACATCCAGTCACTGCGATAGGCTGGGGTTGGCGTGTTTGGCACTCTCTAGACTTGTCCCAACCTTATCATATGAAAACATGAAAAAGGCATATTACGGGTACTTTCACTCTTTGTTAACCCCAAGCAGTTGATCTGTCGGGCACCGCCGCCGATCGAGACAAAGCCTTTAAAATACGGAAGCGCGCCATAAGGATAATAACTCGCAAATCTTACGACCACCCCGCGAAAGACCTGTTTAGGGAGTCCAAAATACTTACGTTGCCATTTACATCTTAGCTGCATGTAATTACGCAAGAGTAACCTTCACGACTTCGACAAGTCCCATGCTCTCAGCACTCGTAGGCGAAATCTTTTGATAACCCCCAGGCGACTCGCTAAATCCCGGAAGTCTCTTGGTGTAATTGGGACCAAATTATACAATTTGCTCCCACAAGATATACCAGAATTGGATAGCGTTATATTATTTAAAAATAAACCTAAAACGATATTTTTTGACCGAGCATATTATAGCATCCATGAGTTTGTCGGATAGGGTTGCCGACTAATAAAAATAAGACTAACTAATACTTAAGAACCTAGGTACCCAACTTAATAAAACATCGCATGATCATACCTAATTGTTATTTTATTTTTATTTTTATTATTGTTTTACTTTTCGTGTTTTTTTTTGTTTTTTTCTGTCTTTTGTTTAATTATGTATTACCGGCTGGGAAATCACTTGATGGTTCCATCGGAAGATCAGCGCTGGCATTCCTGCCAGCATAACGCTGAGATGGGACCATTTCGTGCAGCACCCTTTCTTTTTCATGTCTACTTTTACTGATTTTTATTTTCTGTTGTGTTGTGTTGTCACGAATAAACGTTTTCTATTCTATTCTATTCTATACTTACTATGATATTTAAAATGAAATGTAAATAATAATTACTTAAGTTGACATGTAAAATAGATTTATTATCAAGAAATAAGTTATAAATTATATAAGCCCGGCCGGTATCATAATGGTTTAGGCACGTGGCTGTCAAGCGGCGGTCGTGGGATCTAAAATCCCGGTTTGTACCGATGAGATTTTCAAAACTTATGTTCGGATTATTTACCGTTAGCTTTTCGGTGAAGGAAAACATCGTGAGGAAACCGGTCTAATCCCAATTAAGTTTTGCCTCTGGGTTGGAAGGTCAGGTGGCAGTCGCTTTCGTAAAAGTAGTCTATGCCAAATCTTGAGAAAGGCCCGGGCGCCTTTAGGGCACAACTGAGAATAACGCTAGGATGATGATGATGATTACGGCATTCGATTGGGAGGAACCACGGCCATCGCTATGAAACGACATAATACCGCATATAGATTCCGCCCTTCTAAATTTTGAATGTCCTTAGGCTATAAATAGTTCAAATCAAAAAGCCGCGTCTCACTTTTAACACATTGAGGCCACGGACTAGACGCCAGCGGGCAGCAGGGCGGTGAGTGGCTGGCTGGACATACATTGAAATCGGTCAACAGCCGAACAACGCGTTCAACGGCCGAACAACGGCTGTTGAACAGCCGCTCGTCACCGCTGGCGTCCAGTCCGCGCCTTCACTGCCCACAATTGCGTAGCGCTACGCCCGTAGCCTATAACTTGCGAAAAATCGTACGTAGAAGCGCCTACGAGCAAAGCCTAGCTGATTCCTGCCATTGTTAGTGCCCACAAAACACACTACCTCTAAAGTCCGTTTTTTTAGGATTAGGAATACAGTAAACGTTAGGCTTACATTTAATTGAAAAGAACTTTCAAATTATAGTAAATCCAGCTCCCTTTTGAACGTTTCTTGTGATGTATTAAATCCCTCCAGGCTCTGGATTTAATTAACAGAGAATTAAACATTACACAGTCTATGTGCCACGCTGCCTAGGTTGTGGCACGTATTACATAGAACCTTATCACTTTGAAATGAGAACTTCTTTTGGTCTCATAACATTGCCAAATCCGATGTTTGTCTACTACACAGTACTTACTGGCTGCCCGCGGCACCATCCGCATATTACACGGGATAACATTATTCTATGTCCATTCCGTAGGTCCATTCACTACGTAGTTCGTTCATTCCATGGATGAAAGAATTTATGAAATCGCATGAGTAGATTACCCCTTCATTCAAACTTACAAAGGTACACTTCGTCTTCGCCTTTATCTATTATTAGAATTAGACAACAGAGTTCGGCATTTCATTACAAAACCGATGGTTGTAATACCAGCTGTTAGAGTCATAGTAAATCCATTTCTTATATCCTCTATTTAGCTTATTTTTACATTTGAAAGTACTTTATGCTACTCGCTATTTTTGCAAAGTTTATTTCAACCCACGTCATTTATAAAAAGAATTGCTTTGAACATCATAGATTCAAAAAAACCTATATTTATAAACCGGATTATTATATTTATAATCGCCTGTGAACTTTTTACAGTAGAATATGTAATGATGTTACAGATATCATTCACTTAAGTTTTAATAGATTTAAAAGTAATGTATTGAAATTAGCACTTACGAGTAGTATAGTAAAATACATTCATTATAATAGCCGTACCGTATAATAAATCACTTCAATTTGTTATTTTCTTTATAACTAGCTGTATAATCTATGGTTTGTTACAAATATGACAATTTTTAATTCTATATGCGAATGAATGTTGTGCTTGGTTATTATTGAAATGTAATTTTTTTATTATCCACGTTTGAACTACTATATTACATAAGGAACTCTGTAGTTTACATTTTGCTACCTTGCCTTAGAAAATAAATAAATAAATAACTGAGATGTTCTTAATCCTGGCTCTTCCCAAGAGCACACGTCCCATATCCCACTAGCCATGATTCTTTCTGCGTGAAATTCTATACCAAATTGTACTCATAATGTCATCTTCATAGCCTGAAACCCAAACTTCCTAACAAGAATGTCAAGTGTGATATTCATGCTTTTGCACCTTACACCGACTCTACGAGTATTCTCGACTTCTACTCTCTGCTCTTAGTACAGTCATTATAGATTTTGACACGTGAATAATTAGTTCTTGGATTATTTTTTCGTAGGTCCCTCGGGGGGGTCATTGAGAGTGTAAATTAAAAAAGTAGACTGAATCAGGCTCCTGCGTATATTCGAAAAACGGTTTCTCTTGAATAACACGGCCATTTTTGATTTTACAGTAAAACCGTGAGGACAAAAATTGTAGGAAATTTGATTCTCTACAAGGTTCGTTCTCACAATTTTTCAGGTTTAATTTCCAAAATATCGATTTTGGGGGAAAAAAGGTGGGAACCAAAATTGTTCAGAATTGGATTCTCTACAACTTTGTTTTTCTTCATTCAAATGTCGTAAAACGTGGAACAGGAGATAATGACAATATTTTGAATTTGTCGCGTTTTTTCAGGTTTAATTTCCAAAATTACGATCCTAGAAGAAATATTATAAGGACCAAACTTGTAGAGAATCAAATTTCCTACAATTTTTGTCCTTACAGTTTTACTGTAAAATCAAAAATGGCTGTGTTATTCAAGAAAAACCGCTTTTCGAATATACGCAGGAGCCTGATTCAGTCTACTTTTTTAATTTACACTCCCAATGACCCCCCCGAGGGACCTACCAAAAAAAATCCAAGAACTAATTATTCACGGGTAGGGTCGGTTTTTTGGATATAATGACTGTACTATCTTGCACTTTTTCTTAGCTTTCTCAAAAACTACAAATAAAGTTCGTGCAAATTCCAAAACTTGTATGACTGCCGAATATTAGTTTTCAACTTTCACAGATACTTTTACATTATTGTTCACCAATTATGTCTTTCTTTCTTTCTTCAGGTAGGTAAACTAATATCTAACAATGCTTAACTTTTATTGAATTCTAACTATTCTAGTTTTACCAAAACATATAATTAATCTATCTATTCAAAATCTTTTTTAATACCACTTACTCATTCCAAGACGAGTAAGTTTCAAAAGCAAATAAAAACATGAAGTATTAGGTTGATAAAATGGCATTGTCGGCCGTAATAGATGTAACATTAGGATGAAAATTGTGTCATTACAGTACAGCTGGACAATTCACAAAAATTTGATAAGTCTCACCACTTCTCCGTTATATAACTTGAACTCGATATTCGTAACAACTTTGTGTAAGCGAAGGTCAGGCTTATACAGCTTCATCTGAGCCGGGTAATACTGGAGTGGTTTACAGCTCTCTTGGTGTATTGCTGCGATACATCAACCGGATGCGCTGTGAGATGTGGCTGCGGGCATATTGCGACGGGGCAAAGGCTTGGGCGATTCTACATTACAGTTTCACATCAAGCAACTTGCATTTCATAAACAAATACTATAGATATGAATCTGGACATTTTGAAGGGAAGCAACCGCAAATCTCACATTCCAATATGGAAGGACATTGACGAGATTGAACTTTGTCTGCTTAAAGCCTTAAAAACTGTTTAACTGCCTAATTCAAACTAATAGTTTCGTCCTCCTTTTAATCTTCCAGATAAATGTAGTATTAGCAATAAAAGACACACGGATCAAAGGTAACAATTATAAGTTATCACTTTTTCTGTGAATATCAAATGAATTTACATAAAATCTATTATTTTACAATAAGAGTCATGAGAGCAACGTTTATACAAACCAACCATTACAAGAATCCCTGACAAAAGTGACAATCTAGACTTTTTCCGCCAAATGACAGCTAATGTCAACCGGTTCGTTGAAGGCGTTTTTAAAACCGTCGACGATGATAAAGCGAAGATCCAACAGTAGTAACAATTCTGCTTGTCAAATTATGATTTCACGGTCGCACTATTTTTGCAGTTACAATCTGTTCTGACAAGACAGAGAAACCAGACCTACAGGAAGAGTATTAGGCTTTAAGTGGGTAAATTGACAGTTTAAAAATTTCATACTGATCGTAGGATTCGATTCGAAGGTCCATATCGTTAGCAGCATAGTGCCAAAGAGTAAACATTGTTATTTTTAGTTAAAGTTAATATCCTAAGGTTTTAAAGTATTTCTCTTCTAACTTAACACCGAGGGCTAGTTCCACAAACTATTCAGCAATTTCATCTGTCTGACGCGGTTCTCCCAGCCGCGATATTTCTACAAAATATACACTTCGATCGTACTCAGATAAACCAGTGTTACTATTTGATTCCAGACTGAAAGCAATTTAAATGCGAAATATTAAAATTTCGGTACTGCAATAAAATTTTGTTGCATCGATGCTCATTTCGATTTGAGAATGTAATTTGAACACAATATGTAAGAATTTTAAATCAAATTGACTTTGTTTAGAATATTCTGGATTAGATTGGCAATGAAATCAAACATTTTATTTCAAACGAAGATTTGATATAGCGAAGTGCACGAATTACATATTCGTTGCGATATGCAACATTCGATCAGAATTGAATTGACCCCTTTGAATGATATTTAAGCAACCACATTTAGAAATATATTATATCTTATCCCACTCTCCTCGACATTGAATATATTTTTTTCTCCTCCCTTACCCTAATCTGTCATTTATATAGGCTTTAGCTCAAATACAATGACACCGACATTAAGTCGTTGAAAACATCCATGCTTTATGACTTATAAACGCACATATTAGGCATAAAAACACTGTTTACCATGATGTCAAGTCAGCTATATTGCCAGTAGTACCAACTTCATAAGCAAATTTTTCGAATTATTTATTTTTATTTTCTATGTAACATTTGTAGAACATAAATTATGTACTAAAATAAAAATAAATGACCATGTCTTGTGTGTTAAAATACATATTTTACAAATTATTGGCATTTATTTATAAATATAAACCGATCCGTTTCGGTTCGGATCCGGATTCACTTTGGTTCACATGGCAAGTGCAAGGAAATTAAAAACAAAACAGATTTATGGTATGTTTTGTTTTTAAGAGGCGTCAATGTGTCATATTTCTAATTTACCACCAAAGTTCCAATTCAAAATTAAAAGCCGAAATATGATAACTATTCGTAATAACTTATTAAGATTTTATTGAATAAAGATTCTATTGTAGATGTATCGTACTTTAAGAAAAATATGTACGTTCCTTTTAAAATGGACGAGGAAGAAAATAACTGCACCGCTGAAGAAATTGCGTGAGTAGTAATAGAACTAACGGAAAACTTACTGCCTGAAAAGTTAAATGCTAAGTACTTATTTAAAATTCGTAAAAAGTCGTAGAAAAAGTATTGTATGCAACGGTGTACAATGGTCTTAAAACGCTCGCGGCGTCTTTAATTGCAATGCTCGCCAAGGCTCACATCGCAACTCATGATACTCGCGTTTTAAGACCCTACTTATACAACAGTTGCATAAAATACTATTAAGTACGTATCCCTTTATGAGTGGCAGTTAATTAATAGTAACACCTACTTGACACACTCATTTACAACTGATTGATGGGATGTATGACAAAAAAGCGGCCAAGTGCGTGTCTGACCACGCACAACAAAGGGTTCCGTGCCTATTAAAAAGGTCGTATCGTTACTGAAATTTTATGGCACTAACGTACGTCCTTTTCTTTAAGGAAGGCAGTTTTTTAGAAATATCTCGAAAACATTTGAACCAATCTTGTTCAAAATAATTTTCGCTGAAAGAATTTAATAAGCCCTCTATGTTCATGATTTTTTCCACATTTTTAAAATACACGGTTAAAAAATTTGAGGAGGGACACAATTTTAGTGACTTTCGGGGCTATTAATATCTCCGACTCACTGTTTCAAAAAAATTGCTTAGAAATCTTATATTTATTTTGAAAGGCCTATTGATTTATGTGCCACACGTGGGCTTATATATATTTTTTTAAGTTTCAGTTTTTATATATGGAGTGCACCGCTAAAAAATTTTTTTTAGTAATTTTATTACAAAACTAGCGGCTAACAAAATACACCTATAGTCTTAATTTTATTCAAATACACATTATAGTTTTCGACATACTGACGGACAGACAGACAGACAGACATGAAGAAACCATAAGGGTTTCGTTTCTTGCCATTTGGCTACGGAACCCTACAAACTATATTAAGTTCACAAGCTTTCTGTATCGTATACCTATGTACTTTTACTTGTTTGCATGACCCACATTGCCGAATTTAACAAAGGTACCTGCTTTTAAAATCATAACATACATATTATATCCTCAAGATTTTGATATCTATATGACAAGTTTACAAGTTTTATTTCTCAAACGAATTTAAGTCCTTGTAGCCATAACTCGCCTCATTGTGTTACTCTAAAATCATCTTTGTTAAATTATTTAACAAAGATGATTTTAGAGTAACACCAATTTGTGATAACTCCACAGAGAATAAGCAATTCCGCAAACCGTACTATGTTGTACATCAATGGAAACAAAAGGCATGGCCAAGCCAAAGCACCAGTTGTTAAGTAAATTGCCCTGAACCATTAGCTCCATCAGCTGAATGCATTTCTATTTGGCTTTGCACTGCCGGAGTGACTTCTTTGTGGGAGTAATTGAAAATTCCAAGTTCGTTTAGATGGTTAGTAAAAGTAAACATAACAGTATATAAATTTTGTTGTTTCTATTTTTTTGTTTCTAATGAACACTCTCAGGCAGCCAGTGTCAGACTACTGATCCGATCCTACTAATATTATAAATGCGAAAGTTTGTTGGGTGAAATTTTGTTTTTATCCCAGGTCCACGCACGAAGTAGCAGGCAGAAGCTAGCACAAAGTATACTCAAGGAATATAATAGAGAAACGTTAAATATGGTGTGGTTCAATGGTTCTTATTTTCATGTGTAACGATCATGAACATTACTAAAACATAAAATAAATTAACTGATAGGTTTTATATTTATAGCCACTTATAGATAGATATCAATATATGAACTTTATGCGGTATAACACGGCTACATAGCACGTAGAACCGATGACCGTTGGGGCGGAAAGGTTCTCGAGTGGCGACCACGTACCGGAAGGCGCAGCGTGGGTAGGCCCCCGACAAGGTGGACTGATGACCTGGTAAAGGTTGCGGGAGTCCGCTGGATGCAGGTGGCGCGGGATCGGTCACTTTGGCACTCTTTGGGGGAGGCCTATGTCCACCAGTGGACGTCTTTCGGCTGATATGATGATGATGGTGATGATGATGCGGTATTGACCGTGTAATACTCGTAATATTTTCGATTCTTTTTTATGTTAATTTTAATTGGTTCTTATAAAGTACATAATACTAGCATCCGCCCGCGACTTCGCCTGCTTGAACTCAGGATAAAACTATTGTATATTTTAATCCAGGCTATATACTAAATCTTCATGCAAAATGTCATCCAAATCGGTTGAGCCAAATTTATAATAATAGTAGGATAATTAATAACTATCGGCATATATACGTCCTACTGGTGGGCGCAGGCCTCCTCTCATGCATGGACGAGAAGGAACAGCATGTACCTAGTACCCACGCTCGCTATGTGCAAGTTGGGGACTTAACAAACACCTTTGAATTTGTTAGCAAATGTATGCAGGTTTCCTCACGATGTTTTTCGGTTACCGAAAAGCTACCGGTAAATATCAATTTATAAGTATTATGTATTTGTTATTAAATCATTGAGTCTGGTTTTCCTATCAGTGACTATTGGTTGAAACTGGAAACCGGGTTTGCAGTGGCCCATGCAAAATGTACAGCATTATAAAATGTATCTGCTTTATTAAAGTGGGTAAAAATATCAGACACATCCTTACGGCTCTAGAGATAGAGTCTTGTCAGATATTTATGCACGCTTTGTTGTGGCAGATATTAATGCAGGTGACTGGTGGGTAATTATAGGCAAGGCCTATGTCCAGCAATTTTTTGCTGATATGATGATGATGATCTTTTTGGACTTACTTCGTTTATATATTAGGCAAGGGTTTTCCAAAATAATTATTACATTATTTTCCTATTCCATCCGACGTGGGATTTGAAACTTTTTTAGTATCGATTTTCTTAATAGATGAACCTAATATAGAGGCCTCGGCAGAGAGTACAACTTTGTACCTTTTGGCGTCGAGACCCTCGGTCCATGGGGTGGGTCCCAGTGCGCAAAAGCTATTTGCGGAAATCGCGAAACGTCTGGTTGACGTAACTGGTGACCGACGAGCTGGCGGCTTTCTCGCGCAACGCATCAGCATTGCAATTCAGCGAGGAAATGCCGCCAGCATCCTCGGTACAATGCCTCGAGGGCATTTTTTAGATTTAACTTTTAATTTTAATTTAATTTAGTTAATGTTTAAGCTTTAATTTAATTTAGTTAATGTTATAGTTATCATCTTGTATATACCTACTTTAGAAAATAAATATTATATAACATAACTTACTAGCCTCCTGGCAAAAGTAATTCATTCGTTTCATAAACATGACTAGATAATTTAAAATAAAGACATAAATCAATTATGTATACTGTAAATAGGCCATCAGGGCACTTTTACAATCTACAATTATCGAGCTAGTCAAGCTGTAGGTTTTTTTTTCTTAAATAAAGTACACACAATTAATTCTAAGACAAACTTAACGCCAACTTAGCGTCGTATACAATTCTTACAACTAACGCATGTAATATCCCAAGCACCCTACCCAAACATGCTCCATTTGGCTTCAACGTTCTTAAGTTGGATTTTATACAACGACCCGAAGGAATTCACGTTAGATTTAAAATTGCAAAACATGCAGAAAGGATCCCATTTGGAATCCAATAAAAGTTCCGCGCCGCATGCGGCGTACGCAACGCAACATTACACGAGGTATTCTGATTTAAAATTTCCGTTCAAAAATTCGCCGTCGCGGTGAATTTCGCGCAACAACCTCCTACGGAGTATTCAAATATTTACGTTAGTGCGGCGCGACATGGCTCGTACGAATGACAAGCCTGCAAACGTTTCTGGCCTCGCGTTTGGGGACAGAAAAGGTCTTTTATTTGTATTTTATTGGAGTTACTGTTGGTTTTATTGGACAGTCACGCCCACTTAGTTGACAAGTAGGATATAGCTAGTGTATTTGCTAGCTACAACAGTTACTTCCGAGGAAACTATGTTGTCTTATATATATATATTTTATTTTATTGCTCACCATGGTAGGTACCTACATTGTTTTACAAATAAGTAATAGTATATCATGGACCCTGAACAGGGTATTGCAAAGATGGTTCCTAAAAACTAATTCTTAATTCTAACACAAATCAAATCCTCATACGGACATATATATACCTACTATTTACATAGAAATATTTTCATTTGGACTGCGATTAAAATTAAATTAAGGAGGATTATTTCACCGGAATAGTTAAATACGAATATTTCAGAGTTTAATCATCATCTTTTTAGCCTTATCTAAGTTATTTACTCATAAAAAGGTTCAGCTTAATTCCGCTTGCCCTTAATACCGGCTAACTATATAACTGGGACCAGTGCCTTTAAAAACGCAAAATCGCACAGTTAGTAACCACTCAAAGCGATTCATCTTCACACATTATATGATACCTCAATATTATGCTTTAAGGTCTTCGTATACTTGAGGTTTTTTGAGTTGGCCGTATTGCATCAAAGTAGTCCATTCAAAAAGCAACTTCATCATCCATGGTATAAGACTCCAATTCCAATGACAGTTTTATAAAAAATCGGCGACTCGGACACGACCCGCAGCAGCGGCGGCAGTGGCAGCAGTGCGGCACACGTGGAAGCGAGAGGCCATGCTCCATCTCATGTTTCTGATTCTTTCTCAAAGTTCATGTACATTTTTTTGATACACGCTCGTCTAACCTATAAAGCAATATGGCGGCTGCCACTTGAAGGGATAAAGGATTATATTAATTTCAGAAGACAAACTTATTGTAACGAAATTGATGGAGTAAACTACGTACCTATATCTTACAAAATAAAAATACGGTTCGGGTTCGATGACGGGCGGGATGCGCTATCTGATGGATGCGTAACAAATTGGTTGCAGTCACTCGGTAGCGTTGGCGTGTAGCCAAAAGTACGAGCATACAAAAGTATACTTTATATAACATTTGAATTAAATACTAATTCATCATGGACATAGGCCTCCCCCAAAGAGTGCCAAAGTGACCGGTTCTGCGCCACCCGCATCCAGCGGACTCCCGCAATTTTTACAAGGTCGTCAGTCCACCTTGTGGGGGCCTACCCACGCCGCGCCTTCCGGTATGTGGTCGACACTCGAGAACCTTTTTTATGGTAAAATACTAATTGGATTGATCCAATTAGAAGTATTGAAACGATTTCTGAATCATCGTAGTGCATGAGCTGTCTCATCTTGCGTCCGCGCGTGTGAGCCAAACAGACATTGAGATGAGGCAATGAGAGAGTAGAAAAGAAACCAAACGAAAACCAAATGTTTAGCAGCAAAATATATACCAAGGGTCACATTGTATAACAACTCACCACTACACCAGTTATCTTCTCAATGATATAGTGGACAGCGATAATAACTGGATATGTTTCATAGCACTGAACCTCATTTTCTTTCGATTGGCAGCCGATATTTGGAGTACAATACTTTTTGATATTGTACGAGTATTACCACTGGTCTAAGCCCAAGTACCAAAGTACCAAGCCGGTCTGCTAGTGTAAATAAAATTAAAGGAATGAATAAATAAATAAATAAACTTGTAACTCGTATTACAAGCGTAAACCTCCTTTCAACTCCTTTCATTAGAAAGAGACTTCCGCTCGTATAACAAGTTGTACATGTTATACAATCGACCCCAGGTCTATAAATTGGCGTTATTTACTGTCCAGTTGGGTTAGGTTAAGCTAGATTATTACCAACCATAATAAATGCAGATACGAGTATATGTACCTATAGTTTATCCTTTAAACTAAATTTTGGTCAAAGCCAAGACTTAAGAGTAATCAAACTATCTACTGACACAGTTTTTGCTAACCCAGACTTTATTTAATAACGTCAGCCTGCAAATTATTTTGATATTCCAGCATTCGTAAGCATATTAAGCAAATAATCGCATTACGGATCGTCAAAAAGCTGCGCTAATATAATTTAGTCTGCTTGTAATTGAAAGAACTAGAAGGTCTATCTCACTAAACTTATTTAAAGCAAACCAAATTGAATCGCTAAACCTCAGGCGATGAACACACGGAGCGGTGCGGCGCCGCGGCTACGCGCGAAAGCTGCGGTATCGTGTGTCTAGGCGGATTACCTACATCGTGATACAAAATTTCAATCCGCTCGACCGCGCGACCGCGCGGAACCGCGGCACCGCACCGCTCCATGTGTGTCTAGTAGTAGGCGCGGCACATTACACACGTAGAATCGATGGCAGTTGCGGCGGAAAGGCTCGAGTGGCGAGCACGTGCCGGAAGCGTGGATGATCCCCTTAACTAAGGTGAACTGATCTTGAATCAAGGGACCGGAAAGGTCGGGGGAGTCCGATGGATGCGGGTGGCGCAGGACCGGTTATTTTGAAACTCTTTGGAGGAGGCCGGTGTCCAGCAGTGGATGTATTTTTGCTGATATGCTGATGATGATGAAATTGACATTCATTAGCTTTGCGCGCAATAAGCCTGACGTTGCAAGACTAGGACGTGAAAGGAATGTAAGATTTTGATCATACATATTATGTTTAGTCAGGCAGACTCATCTGCCAGAATGTCTACAGGGATTATGAATAGACTCCAGAACTGGATTCCAGAATCATCGTTAATTAAGACGGTAACTGAATTATCTGCTCTTATTCATAAAGCATGATAGGAATGTGCTTATTGGGATTTAATTGAAATATTGTATAAGCATTTGATTAGCCCAAGGAATACATTCTTATAGTTGCGAGTACGCGTAATTACCCTTTCACCTCAATTAAGTGTAGTTAGTTAAGCATTATGTTACGAAGACTATAGATATGTTGTTGAGCACGTGAACGGGAAAAAGGAAGACTATTCTTAATTTCATAATCATTTTTAAGGAATTTCCAGCGCTAGCATATTCCACTAGGCCCTTGACTTGTTACTTTAGTCCAGGCGTTAGCAGCCGGCGCGGCGGCCCGCCAACCCCCAACTTGAACGTTCCCTAGCTGTTTTGAACGTAAAGGTTATATTCATAATTTTAAAATTGCCGGTTAAAGTTTCAAAATATGAAGAAGTGTGGCCGCGTCAATTTCGTTAGTGACTATATGGCCCTTAATACCATTTAAAAAGTTGCCCGTTTTAGTCAATCACGTCTCACTGGTATATCTCCAGAGCCGTATGTGCCACCCACAAGAGCCTCTCACATTAGGTGCCGTAGTAAACCGCAATCTGCTGCTTCGGGAATCTCTTAAAGGACGATGATTCGAGACGGCGGAGGTGACGCCCCTTTCGGATACGCGGTCGTAACGCGCCGTAAATCGTTCGCAGATTGGAATCGAGATGGCGCCATTCTGGATTGAGGTATCGGGAAAGGGAAAGGGCGGTAATATATTATTTTCAATTTTACCCTGTATTTTTTACTGATACCTTCGCTTCGATATCCATAATTGCATTTTTCATAACGCTAGTTGCTGTTGGCCATAAAAGTGATTTTTTGTGAATACATTTCCAGGACGTGTTACAAAAATCCTGAAAACTTGACAGTTTATGAGAAAAACTAACTAGGGCAAAATATGATTATGGCAAACGTCACATTTAATGGCCAATGAAAATTTTGATTTCATTAGTAACCCTTTTTTTCACGATGCAGAAGTGTCTGCAGGCGAAATTAAAGTTTTCAATTGAAACATTATACGCCATGGATCTTGGCGGAAGACGTGGCTACTAGCCTTTATAAAGGGATATAAGAACCGTGTACAGTAGTACCACAAATATAAGTTACATCGGCAATCTTCGTCCACGCCGACGAGTGGTGAAAAGTACTGAATAAAATTGAACGTATTTTCATTTCAATATAGACCTTGTTGCACTATACGTAAGGTACAATATGCAATGACAGGTGCTGTCGTACTGTCCCGCTCATGGCGGCGGAGCAGCTGGCGTTACGCGCAAAATTTTGGCCAGTGGGCGTTGAAGATTTTACCCGCGCAAACGCGCTGCCTTATGATTGGTTAAACTGTTTCCAAAAATGCTTTCTGCGCAGGTACCTACATCGTCGTAACTTATATTTGTGGTACTACTGTACCGTAGTTTCCCATTTTGCTTTCCGTACCACATAATACAGTTCAGTGGCCGGTTTCCCGCATACTGCTACGAGAGACGAGACAAGATCCATTCAGATTCTGTATCTTGAGCCAGACTGCTTGAGACAGACGTCTAGCGTCGCTCTTGTCCAACGCCAGAAGACTGCGTATTTGATGGCGGCGTTACCTTAAGAAGTAGAACATTGTGGTATTTCAAAAGTAGGCTTTTTTATGCCTTCCCCCACGTCTTGATAACCCTCGCTGCCTGGGACTGCTTATTCACTATATTCGCAGCTGGTCACCATGTCTGGTGGCCCTGTTATCTTCCACCTCTTTGTGATCCTCTTGGTAGCTTGTCGCCCAACTCATCCAGGCCCCGTATCAGGGTCGACCTTATCACACGATAAGTGACAGGATAGAGCGTCCGTCACTGGCTGACACCGTTCGATAGAACGAGACGACGCTCCTACCTTGACACTTATTGCGTGATAAGTGACCATGATATCGGGTCACATTACTCTGGGTTAGAATATATATATATATTTGTGTTGTTTTATACCGAATATCGTACAAAAATAAAGTTGTTTTACATGGATAATGATAAGTATTTATCGCTTTTGCTTATTAGTTATGCCAGACTGATTCGAATTCTCAACAATTTGAATTTTATTGAAGAGTACTTATCAACCGTCTGTCGATTACTTTCGGTATACTCACTATTGAGTGAGACGAGATTGATTACTGTAGTAGTGAGAGACTGATTACTGTGTAGATAGATACGTCTTCTTAATGAGTTTTAAATTGCTTAACTTAAGTCTAACTTTAAGGTTAAGTTACAATTTGTTGAATCGATTTTTACACGAATCTTAATTATTACGTTGATGAATCTACCTAAATTTATTCTATAGTTTATATGGTACGTGGGTGAAGATCAAAAAATATGCTAGGTATACATAGTTAAGCCCTTAATTTAATCTACGCTTTAACTTTCTCATTTTCGTGACGATAATTACCCATATAAAATGTATGCGTAATTTTCTTTTACTATCCATAACAGAACGTGGCAAGCACTAAAGATGAATATATAACGTGTAACAAAAATAACTCAAATTCGTTTAGGGGCATAACATTACAGGCATCGTGTTCCGATAAGAAAAAACTAAGAGAAAAAAAAATTGACGCGATTTTTTTTAACATTTGCATGGAGCGTTGGCCGACTGGGACGACCTCCTCCATACAAATGTAAAAAAGTCGCAGCAGAACAAAAAAAATCTTAGTTTTTTATTTTCAGAACACGATAATGCAACAAATTTATAACATCATATTTTGTATTAAATACACTTTTTTTTTCCTTATAATTCCGACTGCAGTACGTTAAATAAAATATAAGCATGAACAAAACGATATATATTATTATGACATAAATCACAAAAGAAATGATGAAATAGCAATCATTTATTCTTATTTATTAAAGATACAAAACCAATGAACAAAAAAAAAACAAAAAAGGCCCTCAACCTGTTTTACGAGATTACACACTAAACAAAAAGGCAATTTTGATTTATTGCCCAAAATATCCTTCGTTTTAAATTGAAAGGCAACCACTCAGACACAATTTCCTTTATGTCAGGAAAGCACTTTTTAAAGAGATCCGCCATTTAGATAAAATGCTAATTTATTCATTGGCAAAAAGAAAGAAGGAATAAGCCTACGGATTCAATTTAATCTTAAGTTTGTAATTTACTTTTGGCATGGATATTATAAACCTATTTTCGCGAAAGTTGGAAGCTAAGTTAGAAAATGTTTGTTGTTTTAAAAAAATATGAATCGTTGACGTGGTTGTGAATGAATATAGAAGCGTTGTGGTTTGCGTTGAAATAAAGATTAATGGAAAGAAAAAAGCGTGGTAAGACTTTCAAAACTGTAAATAAATTGGATTTGTGATTGGTAATATTATGCCTTATTTTTAACATGCTGAATTATTTATAACTAACTACGAGTAGCTTCTGTCCGTCCGCGTGAAACTCGTTTACATCGTAGCTCCAAAAAAAATCCACCCCCCATTTCATCCCTTTAGGAGACGATTTCCGGGATAAAAACCATCCTATCTTCTGATGGTGTTTTGGGGGTTTTTTTTGGTTGGAAATCGTCTCCTTGGGACTTAAACTATCTCTATACCAAATTTCATCTAAATTGGTTTAGACAGACACACTTTCGCATTTAAAATATTAGTATGGATAATTAGTCATCATGAATCCATCTTCTTCTTCGTCTCGTGTCGTGAGTTTCCTAATTTATTTTTATTGTGCGGGACCAGAAGCTGACGATGGCTCATGCACTTTCTGTCACATGCCGATGTCTTGTTGGAGTTGTTGGCAACATTGGGGTGGTTACGTTACTTTTCGATCGGACCTGTAATTCAACTGTAATTTTCCCATACAAACAATGACATTTAGATCTACATCACATACGTAAAAAGTGACTCTACAAAAAAAACTACGTACAATCTATCTCATAAGATCCATCAATCAGATCCACTGTGTCACTGTGTCACTCTGCTCACAATTTTTTTTGGCCCAAATTGCAACATAGAACATCATTCGTTTCGCACCCTCGTTTGATTAAACCATGTGATAATTTAATTTAAAAACAAAGTTTGACTGACTTCACATCTGTACGTCCTTCCTAAATCGCTTAAAGTGTGCCTATAAATTTTGAAGACTTCCCTCAATATCTCCAGGATTCCATCATACGATACTGACCTGATGACTTGAGGGACCACCTAAGAAATAAAATTAAAAAATCCTAATCGGTCCAGGCATCATTGAGTTATTACTCAATAAAATGATTCCAACGAATTGAGAACCCCTCCTTTTTTGAAGTCGGTTAAAAAGAAATATCCAATATTTCTTAAAACTCAAAAGTGAGCACCTACACGTCTCACAAGAAAGGTGTTTCGTGCTTATTAATGAAGAAAGCGGTCGGTCATGACTGACGTTTTACATTCCAGTATAAATATCAATGTTTTTCGCGCGCACTTTCTAGCACGTTATGCTTTGAAGAAGATACGACAACGAGAGACGAATGGATGGATGGATGGGTTTAATTAATAAAAAGAAATATTTTATATCAAATTAAGTAAATAGAAAAACTGTCGTGAATGGGTTGGGTTATTAGGTAATACTCTGATTAATACAAATAAAAAAACTCTTTTTTTTTAAATTGCGCTCTATAGTTTAACGATAAAATTGTATACTAATAGAAAGTAAAAAGCGTATAGAATGTTTTAAAACGCCGGCTATTCATTTATGTATCCAATAGCCTTACTTTCAAGTAGTAAAATTCTTTAAATTATTGAGTGCTATGTAAAAAAAACATTGTTGTGTTTTTTTTATTTTGGTCAGATATTTTGCCAGCCCCTTAGCAAAAGATTTTTCTATTTTACTAAAGTCGATATACAAAAAAATGACACTCGGTATAGAAAATATGTTTAAGTCAAAACAGATCATAAATCCAAACACCTATGCATTTCATTTGTTTTCACTAGCTGCGGTAGAGCAGGATGCCACGATTTGAGTTTTCTTGTTGTCCATCATCGGTTTTATCCGACTGAATCTTCTGTTCGTAAGTACCTACTGTTATCCTGTATTTAACCCATTGATATCAAATCTAAATGTAAAATGAACGTCTCCGATCGCCCCCCAATATTATTATTCAACTCCCGACTCCAAATTGAGAAGATGAAAGCAAATAACAAACTCACGCTTCTATTTAAATTTGACCTCCCTTACTTGCAATTTTAATGATCCCATTATATCAACGTTTTATTAGAAATACATAGCACGTCTGTTATTAAATCTTTTGCTTTTTTTCTCTTAAAAGACGAGTAATAAATTGTTCTTTTGTCTTGTTAACTGAACCTTATTACTTTGAGAAAAATATATATGATACAAAGTCCAACCAAGCTATATTAATACAATGCCTATTATAAAACAGCTTACGTTTGAAGATTTCAACAGAACAACTATATTATGGTTTTAAATTTCTATAACAATTTTTCATATTTTTTTTTAAATCTGATTAAAGCATCAGGTAACTGACGGAATAAGTATTAAGCATTCTGCAAGCAATTCCCGTAATCTGATTGGAAAATCTTTAAAAATTCTTTAACAATCGCATATCAGTGTCTGCCACTGTTTGAAATGTAATAATTATGTCTAGACCATTTTAACTACGAATATCAAAAATCTACGCGGACGAAGTCGCAGGCGGCCGCTAGTGCAGTATACGCGCGTCGGGTTGATCTAAATGTCAATTTTTGTATGCAAAAATTACCGTTGAATTGTCCTAACGGTCATTCGAAACGTTACGTATTTTTTTAAACCATTTATTCATGGAAAACACATTTATGTTTACAGATGATAGTATACTGCCAAACTGCATAACAGTTTTTTGGCAGTGCATTAATTGCTCTTGATATACAGCATCGATGATTATGCGTTTGTCACTAAACCATACGCTCTTTTCTATATTAATTTCATTAGTATAACTATTCGGTAGTTGTTTGACAGCTACTTATAGACCTGTACCTTAGGTACTCAAAGTTATGTCTAGTAAAGCTAAATACGCCACGTAATTCAATGAAAATCGCTTAGTAGGTGATTTAAAACTTGCAACCTGTAATAAATAACCTCATTTTTAGCTAGTATACCAATTACTAGACCAACAAAAACAAATACAACTGCAACATCTGCAGAGCTTAAAATGTTATTCAACATTTATCCACACTTCCCAAGATCGGTACGAGTGGAAGCTAGATTTTTATGGAGATAAATTCTAGCCTCGAGCATTCTCAGCGGACCGCAGCTAGCTTGTCGATAGCTTTTTGTTGTTTTACTCCATAAGCAAGTCACTTTCATAGTAAATAACTTGTGCAATGTGTAAAGTTGGTTGTGCAATTTTCGCGATCGTTGCTCTGCACTTTTTGAATAAATCAAGGTCAATCAAACAACAATATTTTCTTAGCATAATGAAAGTAATTTCTTACAGATATCGTCGAAAATGCTATTTGTGCTTGCATTGATTTCTTGAGTTCCTATCACTTAAGCAGGTCGATCGATCCACGATCACGTAACGTATTAGGTAGATCTACATGACAATTTTATATGGAAAAATTGGAGTTTGGATCTACCTAGCGCTCGTTCAAAACGTTACGCGATTACCCGTCTGATCTTAAAATCCGAATATTTCTAGTTGTTAATTTTTTTATCAAAGGGCTAATGAAGAAAACGCCCACTCGTTAAAATAGGAAATATGTACTTATTCCCGATCTAATATTAATGCTGACATATTTTTTACATCCCTATTTGATGGAACTGGCTATGAACACTTCAAGGTTTTACTTAAACTCTAGGATTTATTTCATACTTAAATAAATCAGCTGTTACCAAATGTTAACTAAACTGCCAAAAACACCCCGGAAAAAATAGCTGGAAGGGCATAATCAATTCACCCAACATAAGCGGTTATTTGCGCGACGAGCACAATCTCATTAATTTGACAAAATACTAATTCAATATGCCAGAGTTTTCCGTGATATGCATAAAAATGGTAATGCATTCACTGAGGCGCTAGAGGCAAATGGGTCTCAGATTGAATCTCAGTGTAAATTTAAAAATTTAAAATTCAATGATCGCACTCCTTCGAAATAAGACACTATTCCGAATGAATGAATAAGAAAGTTCCATTCGAAAGTGTTATTTGAAGTTTATCTTTAAAGTTATTTAGTTTGTATAATTAGTCGTTCTGAGCGGATCTTATTAGGAGTGTTTTCGAACTTAATGCCAAAGAATGGAGTCTTAAAAGATTTCGAGCTAATCACTGACGAGTCTAGTCTCAATTTTATTAGAAGGCTAGCTAGCCTTCTAATACAATAGCGATAAAATTATAATCCCATGACAATTACCGGGCAGCTACCCGCGTGACTCGCCCGACACTGAATGTTAAGTGATTTCATAGCGTTTGGCATCCCTGTTGGCTATCGTGAGCTAGCCTCGTGCTAACCTCTCTTGCACTCGATCCGTTTTTTGGCACTAAAATCTTCTTTTAGTCATAAACACCATGGCACCATTCTGAAAATATTATGCATGGACTGCTATATCACTCTTTATGGCATATCGTGCCTCTGCTCACGCCGTTACGTCTATGTTTGGAAGTAATTCCTTACAAACTGACACGTTTCTCTTGTAGCAGCACGGCTAGAGCCGTAACGTCTACAGACGTAGTATGTTACGACACGCGTTATTCCCTTTCTGTAAGGTGGAGATGACCCTTTACCCTTTGAGCGCCAAGAACATTCAAAGGTGTCATGTGTTGCCGTACCATACTGTAGGCGTTATGATGTCCGCTGTCAAAGCGGCCTTCAGTCTTTTGTTGGTTGCATTTGTTTAACAATGAGTTGGCGTGACAACGTCTCTTTTGGACTTCTTGCTTGGTGGCGAAAAGGTTAAGCTTTTGCTGCGGCACTAGCCAATTGGTTAAGTTGTCCGCCTTAATTATAATCCCATGTGAATCTCCCGTTTGTGGGCGGAGTGGCAGTTTTGTATTGGCGAAGATCGCCAGCCACGGCCGTAGTGTCACAAGGGTCTTATTTACGCCTGTCACCGTACTGTCTGGGAATGTGCTAAGATTAGCAAATTAACAAGCTAAAAGTAATAAATGGCGTAACTATGATACCAATACAAATGAGTGCCCTGTTCCGTAATAATGTACCTACGTGCTTTTACGCCTTAATTGGTGCAAAACATGACTATTTTCACAGAGCCCCATATACTCATGAAACCGCAAATTAAAGTAGCTGTTTAATGGATTGGAACATTCTGGAAACCAATTATTCCATCAATCGACGATAAACACGGTAAAACAAAACATTAAATGTATTTGTTTAAGCTCGTATGGCAATAAATTGAATCGCTCGATAAGCGACTTTAAAAAAATAACATTAATGTATCAACTCGAACGCATAATAAATAAGGAACGAAGATTCGCTCGAAGCGAACGGTTTCATTTAATTTTCAGAATGTAGGTACCGTCCGTTATTTAAAATGGGGCAGGTAATGCATAAATATGAAACTTATTAACGACCAAAATTAATTCTTTCATTATCATATTATTAATGAATTAGTACTTATTGCGGCTCTATATTTTCCTTGAGAATGTTATTGTTAAACTACAAAAGAGGTAAAGAGACTCTCTGTCTCTGTGTTTCTGTATGTCTGTTGACCATCCTGAATATTATTTACCTATATTTGATCGCGACTGTACAGCCGGCGTAGCATTGTTGCAATTTTTTCACTCATCGCAGTGCATAAGACATCCATCACGTTCTGACAAGTACGCGAGTGCGAGAGTGACAGATATGTGTTATCCACAACGATAAGTGATATAATGGCGGCCATGCTACGCCCGCTGAGAATCCTAGTTAGCAATCTGTTTGTACCAAACCTTTATCAAATATAGAAACTACCATCATTGACGAATATTCTAACAAGTACCACAAAGTCCAGTGGACAGTCCAATACGGTTTATAATACTCTTCAGGGATCAATTTACGCTCGTCTCGAATGAATTATCCGGAGCGTTTAACAGCAGGGTTCATTCAGGCGCAAGTTACTACTTCTTGTCATAGACTAAACATTGGCGTAGACATGACTATTATGATGTGCTATACTATTATGTCTGTACCTATTTTTAGAAGGCTCGTATTGCATTTACACCCTCAAATTGATATGCGGGTTCAGATTGACCGCATTCTAATTTAATTTTCAATGTTCTCACGCCCGTTTCTACCTACTTGTGCTGGGCTGAAGTGTCAAATGGAAGCGCGAAGCAAACTTTTTCTTCATACATGGCCATAATAGTGAAAATGACCGCTTCTTATATGCTTACAAATCCTACCTCCCGGTCAGGAAATGTAAGTACACCACGAGCAGTAAAAAAGAAAGCCTCAAATATCTGCGTCTGCGATCCGAGACATTCTTTGTTTTACCGCCCTAGGTGAGTAATATAGCTAATTGTTGTCATCGCATGGCTGCCATGTCTAAGATATCACTGCAATCCCATTGCTGGGTGAGTGACGCAAGCATACGCAGGGTACATACCGTTCAGTAAAAAACGTAAAATATTTTTTTGGGTATCTATTTAATTTTGTTTAGTTGCTCTTCAGTAGTCTAGCAATCAAACTTTGAACAAACTTCGTTTCAACTGGTTGTCCCACGGCATATTTCGTTGTTTTATTCACTTATGACGACATAACTGCTTCGACTCTTGAATGATAATAAAATTGTACCAGTTTAAAACAATAGACAAATCTACGTTAGGTAACGATGCACTTAAAAGGCCTCCACCCACCGGACGCGTGTGCTGCGCGTGTGCTGCGCTGCAGCTGCGCGGGTGCTGCGCGTGTGCCGCGTTCGATGTGTGTTTGATGTGTAGTTTCAATGCTTTACAACTTGCGCGTGTGCTGCGCTGCAGCTGCGCGTGTGCTGCGCGTGTGCCGCGTTCGATGTGTGTTTGAAGTGTAGTTTTAATGCTTTACAATTTGCGCGTGTGCCGCGCAGCACACGCGCCGCGCAGCACACGCGTCCGGTGGGTGGAGGCCTTTATTCCTTGACCCAACAAATAGGATTGTCACCTCTGTGCACACTCGTCTTGCTGAGTCAGTTGCAGATGTTTACAGAACTCCTGCACTCTGAGATGAATAATTCCAACAAAATGCCAGATTATGGTAATACTGAGAATCACTGCGAGAGTTGCCGGCAACTTGCGTATTTACAATACAAAATACATAATACGGCAGCGCTGTTTAGTACTGAATTCGGAAAAGGTTTTGTATTCAGCAAACATTGGTAAATAACGTAGTTTGGCTTTTGATGTTTGTTGAGCATGTCTGATACATTTTGGGAGTCGAGTTAATCTGTGTTCACTGGTTTCGAATCGACTTGGTCCGTAGTTTTCCTTCTAATATGGATAACTAGATAGATACTATTGAAATTCCCTAGATCTTAGACTATTATAACACTGTGTAATATATAGTATAGTAGTATAATACGCCTTGTGTACTATAGTTTCTTTTTTTGTGCAATAAACATTGAATAAATTGAATTTAAACTTTCGTGAGACATGTTAAAATAAAACTTCTAATCACACGGTTCAACTCACGTATTCAATGTCACTCCGGGCGACATGTTTCGAACTCTTCGGGAGTTCTTCTTCAGGATGAGTGTTCTCGCGGCGGTGTCGCTCGTAACGTGTTACGAGCGACACCGCTGATTAGAAGCTGAACCGTGTGATTAGAAGTTTTATTGAATAAATTAATAAATAATATTTGCAAATGTCCTGCAAAAAAATAAGTCCAAAAAAAATTGCTTTTAAGGCAATTCAAATAATAGATCCCATAAAAATTAGTGGTTCACCCATTGAACAAGTCAAAAGCTTTAAATACTAAGGCAGCATAACCTGTGACTCCAGGTGTACTTCGGATATTATCGACGCATAGCTATGGCCAAAAAAGCTTCCAATGCTAACAACCAAATACTAAAAGCGAAAGTACCACAAAATATCAGAAAACCATAAGAACTACAATTGGGACTCTTACTGAACGCATTTGAAATGTGGACATGGAGAAGGATGAAAGGTACTGACAGAAAGAATAACAAACGAAGTGTTTCCAAAGTTGATAGGAGAAAGAAGATGTCTACTAAAACCTATTGAAAACAGAAGGGGAAATATTTCGGGGCACCTGATACGACATGACAATTACATAGAATCTATAATTGAAGGAAATTTAGAGGGAAGGAGAGGCAGGAGAAGGAAGATAGAAGTTAATGTAATGTCGTATGAAGAGCTCAAACTATTTAGTGGGGAGAGAGAAGAACAGAATGACGATTAATCCACCGACAAGAGCCCGGCTCTTAAGTTCATGATGATGGTGACGACATAAAATAAAGATTGAAAAGATATTTCTGAAGAACTGTACTTTTTTTCGGGCTAATTATGTAATATTCGTCTTTATAAGACGAATGATGATCCACCGATGATGATTTACTGATGATGAATGATCTTGTATTATTATTATGCATGTGAATAACATATTCAATTGTTAGTTCTTTTTTGCTTGCAGGCACGTGTTATTTACCTTTAATAGTCGTCTATAGTAAAAACTGATTGTACCTTATGTTTTATCAATAAATTATTATTATTACAGAGAAGATCAACCCGCGGTATAAATATATCCAATTTATGTATCCATTATATAAACACTGGTGAAAGATATTTTAAAATCGAATGAGTAGTTCCAGTGATTACTCCTGTTACCTAAAGAGACTTACAACATTAAAGATTTTTCCACTTGATATTACATAGTATATTATGAACTCCCGTGGCAGACAATATCGGCAATACGGATACAACAGCAACATCATAAGCAGTGATCGGAATAGGCAGAGTATAAATACCTAAACTTAGTAGAACAAAGTCTTGAACTGGAGACTTCCTTGCGATAACATTTTGCCGGGACTTCCCGGATTAAAAATTATAGTAATATAAAAGTAACTCCCATAATTTAATCCCGGATGTATCAATAATTCAGTAGTAACAGCAACACTACCTACATTTTTTTTACTTTACATGAAAATCACCATTACGTTTATTTTATTATATTTTTAAAACTGATCTGTCTCTTTTACCCTCGTTCACATTTTGTCTTTAACCCTTTGAACGCCAAAAAAACCATAAATCGGTCGTGTGCCGTCGTGCCTACCACGCCAACAACCTTTAAAGTGGTTATAGCCGACACTGTCAAAACAATTTTCTTACTGTCAGATAAGTTACATATTCGCAATTTAGCTTTCAAGATGCTGGTGTGTACGTCACATTTTGACACGAAAGTAAAAGCGGTCAAAGGGTGTGGTTCCTATTGTTATTGTGTAAAAGAGAAAGCAGAGTAGACGTTATCACTTGTTGCTGCTACCTGCTACCCTTTTTACGCATTAATAATTTGTCGAGTACAGACGTGTTTATATTATGATATTTGGCGTTGGCTTGTTTACTGGAATTTCATCTGCTATATCTACCTGATTACCTGGCCTGTACTCGGACACTGACTTTGCTTTGATTGGATTTGACGATTACTGGATATTGAAAACACCACGAAATACTGCAAGAGTACCAAGTTTCAAGGTGAGATGATGTATTATTTTTCAATTATAATCAAAAGAGTTAGAAAATAAAAGACTCAAATTTACGGTCTTGAACCTTGATAATGGGGTCACTTAGCCAATGTAATGTTACTGTAGTGTACGTAAACCAACACGTGTAAACTTGCAAAGGGATACCAAATATTAAGTATACACAAATCATATATTTTATCCTTTGTTAGTTTAAGATTTCTCAACATGTCATTTCTTATCTATATGTTATTAGTTACCACAGTGGAGGAGCGGTGGCTCTTAATACAGGTATTATTCATACTTAAAAAAAGGCACCAGCCAATATATTGTTAAAAAGTTTAAGTTACTGAATAAATGTTTTTTTTTTTTTTTAATATTGGTTGTTTTATTTTGTGCCTATTGATTCTATTGAACACGAAATACATTGTTTTTTATCCCATTTATAACAATATTAGTTACTTAGTAAGTTCCCGGGACTTTAGTCACGCAAAAAATATAGTCGTAAGGAAGTCTCCACTTTTTGTCTCTGTTCTACTAAGTTTAGGTATTTATACTCTGCCTATTCCGATCACTGATCATAAGCATGTCCTTCCCACGTCACAACCTGTAGACTGCACCTATAAAGTACGCGGCTGGGCCGTAATGTAGGCGACCAGAACCGCACGTGCCATGCCTGATATTCAATGCGTACCGACTAGCATTAAGTAGACTGGCATAAGCCGACCTCCAGTTCAGTACAGTCGTCACGAATCTCCGGCTCAAAGTATGCTAGGTTAGGTACATGGTCGAGAAAAATTAGGTTGTAAATCGCTTGTAACCAACCACCTATAGATCGCCTGTAAAGGAACTTAGGTACTTAACGTACATTAAATACTTACATAACATTACGGTCGATTTTTGACCTAAAACGTGCGTTAGTTGAGTTGAGACTTGGTTTAAGAGAAATAAAAAAAGACCGGGTTCCACTCCGGGAGTGCCGGCAGAAGTAAAAACTTGAATAATTTTAATTTTGCAAAAATCCGCGTTTCGAAGCGCAACTCTCGCTTTTTGTATTACGGCAACTGGCAACACTAAATCCTACAGTCACGTGACCTCCTACACCTGTCGCGATTTTAACAATTTCTCCCCGTCCCAAAAAGTAGACAGCGCCACTAAAGAAGTTTTCACTTCAAAAATATTTTAGTGAAAGCAATTGATTTGCCATGTATTTTTAGTTATGCTGAAGCCGCGCAACGCGAACGCTAAGCTCCGATTTTGCTTCTTATAAATAGTTTAGATAAAGTGAGAAAAGTTTTTCGCTGTCAAACTCTTTGTAACGTTGTCATAGATTAAATTTAGTAGATCTAAATGTCACCTCTTGTATGGGGAAATGACGTTGAGCATTGTTCAACCGACAGCCTCAAGACACAGACTAAATATATAGTGACAACCTCGTCCTGACTAAGAACGAAGACAAACTGTAATCAATTAAAAACCAACGGCCATCGGTGCTACGTGCTATGTGCCCCGACCACATGGTATCCGCCCGCGTATATACCATGTAGGTAGGTACCTCATGATTTTATTAAAATAGTAAACAATTACCTTATTTACACAGACAAACATCATTAAATAAATGGGCAATTACAGAGAAACTAAAATAACATAGAATTACATCGACGTTTATAAACACTTCGCAATCACCACATTGTCATCACTACGACCGCTGAGCTTTATTACCCATGCCTCGAGTTTTATGCCCTCAATCGTCTTTTCGGTTGAGGGCGAGTTATAGTAATGTTAGTGTGTCTAGAAACAATATGAGAATAACTCGATTAATATAATATTGATAAAATATGATGCTTTTCGAGAAGTACTTTCACGAAAACATCTTACCTAAAGTTACGATACGTGTATTAAAATGAATGCTAAACAAATGTATCTGGGGAATATTTCCCAGATAAGCTTATTTCGCCTACGTTAGGCAATGTGGAGACGAAACTGGCTTGAAGCGGATTTGAACGTCGGTTTACGACAGGATTATGAAGGAGTATAAGATAAAGGGGCGGCTGTCCGATTTACGGTAAAAAGGTTTCACCTTCGGGGTAGATTTAGGTTATGTCAGAGTCAGTGTTCAGGGAATCTATTTGGCTAGGTTTTTTTTTTTTAATAATTTGGTTATAGGTCGCCGTCTTAGAGCATTAAACCAACAGGAGTGGTCACATGTGTCATTTTCTATACATAAAAAGTCTGCCGATTTTTGCGGGGGAAGGGAACGTCAAATGTATGCGGAACGTGAAAATAGCTACGTCAGATAAACGTCAGTCCATACAATACGTATGACCACTGGTCATACGTATTTGGCAGAGGGGAACGCCTGTCAATTGCCACTCCGGTTGGTTTAATGCTCTAAGGTCGCCGTAGTTAATGAAGCGTTACCAAAAATGACCCTCAGACGAGATGTATAACTCCGCAGGCGATAAGCAGGTCAAACACGTAACGCATTGTACGCGCGTCAATTAGATCTAAATTACAATTTTTATAGGGAAAAATCGCACGTTCAAAACGTTAAGTGGTTGCCCTTAAGGTCATATTTGTGCGGTGCGTCGCTTATGTCGCTATGTCATGGCGGTTGTCAAAATTGACTGCCACCATGGCTAGTGGCCGTTATTTCTTTAGACGTTGGAATTGTAGGACAAAAATCTCACTGTTGAATATCGAGTGTTATCAGAAAAGACTAAATCATAAGAAGCGTGACGCCGGACCAGTAATTTCATCAAACATAATGTAAGATCAGTTCGGGTATGTGCGCCACCGGGGAAAGTGCGCCTAAATCATCATTCAGTCATTTAAAATCAATATCAATCCAATAAACTTGTTTTAGTTTGTTGCGTGAATGTAAGATGTCGTTATTTGTGAAATATCTGTAGATCTCGATATGTTTGATGAAACGTGCGCTTACCCCGGTGGCGCACTTACCCCGGTGGCGCACTTACCCCGGGGGCGCACTTGCGCCTACACTTGATACAGAGGGCCTACCGCCAACGGCATTCGAAGTTTTCCCTCTCTGTCTCACTTACGTACGACTTCGCAAGTCTGACAGAGGTGGGAAAACTTGTTATGCCTCCCGCGGTAGGCCCTCAGGTGCTGGTTTATGTGTCATTAATATTTTTTTGTTTACGGTGTTCATTTACATTTAGAGAAAATACAATTTAAGAAGATCATACACTTAAGCCGCATGAATTTACTTCGAAGTCTTTAAAGTAACCTTGCCTGCTCCCTCTAAGTCTTGGTTGTTCAAATTAAAAGTACGTCAACTAATATGTACATAAATTATTTAAATATACACAAAGGCCTCCCCCAAAGAGTGCCACAATGACCAGTCCCGCGCCACCCGCGTCCAGCAGACTTCCGCTAACTTTACCAGGTCATCAGTCCACCTTGTGGGGGTAAATATAATAATCTGGTGCAACGGCTGTCTATAGAAATGCAAGTTGGTAATGCCGTTGGTATTATGGGCGCTTTTTCAAGGGGAACGGCAAGGGCGGTTTGTTAGACGTTCTGAATAATTCGTTATTTTTCATGGATATTTCAAAATATTGCAAAACAATTATAGTAAGCAGAAGTCTAATTGTCATACCCAGCTATACTAAAATAAGTTACAGTAGTCTCATTATAAAAAAGTAACATTGTATAGTTATAAAAACTGCCAAGTCTTTATAATAGGTAGGTACCCAGTCCATGGTGAAAAAGAGACAAGAGGGGTGATAATGCAACTTTTTGGACAAGCGTCAAGGCAACTTAACTGCCATATTCCCATACAAAAAAAAAGCGGCCAAGTGCGTGTCGGACCACGCACAACAATGGTTCCGTGCCTATTAAAAAGGTCGTATCGTTAATGAAATCGTTTGGCACTTACGTCTTTCTCTTTATGGAAGGCAGTTTTTTAGAAATATCTCGAAAACCTTTGAACCGATCTTGCTCAAAACAATTTTCGCTGAAAGAATTTAGTGAGCCCATGATTTTTTTCATATTTTTAAAATACACGGTTCAAAAATAAGAGGGGACACACAATTTCAGTGACTTTGGGGGCGATTATCTCCGACTCTATTCACTCAAAAAAATTGCAGAAAAACCTTATATTTATTTTGATTGATCGATGATGTGGGCTAGCAAAGAACGTTATTTTTTTACTTTCAGTTTTATGTATGGAGTGCACACCTAAAAATTTTTTTTTAGTCATTTAATTCAATTAAAAATTAGCGGCTAACAAAATACACCTATCCTCAAAATTTTATTCAAATACCCCTTATAGTTTTCAAGTAAAATGCCTGTGACATACGGACGGACAGACAGACAGACATGACGAATCCGTAAGGGTTCCGTTTTTTGCCATTTAGCTACGGAACCCTAATAACATTTAGTTCTACTTACGTGCTACGAAATGTTACGCCATCGACCAGCATGCCCCACCGTGTCACTCGCTCAAGTACTTTCCAGAGACAAACGAGTCTTAAAACTGTCTTTTGATTCAGAAAGCTACATAGTTTCTGCCCACACTTATCAATTGATCACCGCGAGCCAATGACTGGGCTGTTTTATTCGAAACACGACGAACATTCGACCTCTATTTGTATACGCATAGTTACTACGAATCGAGGCGTCAAGATATGTTTGTTGTTGAACGTTGAGGTGAACTTAAAAAATAAAACAGAATAACGAGGCACCAGTCCTCACCGCGTAATTCTCCAAGTACTTTCCGGAGACAAACGCGGTTTCAAAACTGTATTTTGATTCAGAAGCAACATAGTTTCGGCCCAAACTTGGCAATTGATCACATCACGCCAATTACTGGAGACTCGTAAACATTCAGGGCCCCGTGATGAATAGATAGCTCCATAATTGCAATGAAAGCGCTTTAACAACTTCGCTGCTTGCAAACTGTCACAATACCTAAAGATCCCATTAAACTTAAGCAATTTCTAACTTTTCCTATTAGGCGTTGTGCACACATTTCGCCCTTAAGTCTTGGGGATTGTAACGTTTGTTTGGATATAGGCAATGGACACGCTTTGGGATTAAATCACGGGTTATGGTACTAGAGAAATATTAAATTTAAATATTTTATGTCGCGTTTGTTTTCACTGTATTATAATGCATTTCAGATTAGAAGAGTCTGGTGACAGCTGTTAGTTTATGTCATTAAACGTCAAATATGGCGTAAATTATACTAAGATGACAGCTGTCACCGGACTCTTCCAATCTTAAATTGATATTAAGTGGTTTATTTAACACACTATTTAGTTACCTAGGGCTAAAAACAGTAGATTAATAACTAAACTAGTAATCTGTTGACAATGTTGTACTCGTAGGTCTCAAACTTAAAACTGCATTTTTGCATATTTTAAGCCCGGAACCGGAACCTTGTCTATTACTGTTTGTCCCAAATAAATTGAAACAAAAAACATCAAATTGTGAAGATTATAAATACATACACTTAGGGTGACTATCCACCAGCGATGTACCACACGTAGTTGTCAAGTGTATGAAAATATGTCTGGGATGTTATTCTGAACGTGCTCAGTCGTCTCATTTCACCCGTCACGTCTAACGAAACTAGACCTCTGATTTAGGTACTACGAATCGCAGCGTACGAATACGCATCGGGTGAGGCGATGTTAAAACAAGTTACAGAATGGCAGGGCTGCTCACATCTCTGGTCGGCCGATGTATTTTCAGAGGCAGAGGTAATACATCCTAAACTTACTGAATTGCTGCTGATTGGTTGCGTAACTTTTTATGCGTACATCTAAATAGAAAGATAGGAGAAAGGTGGGTAAGGTAGATCTAAATGTAATTATTGGCATGGGAAAATGACCGTTGAGTTACCGTAACGCGTGTTCGAAAAATTATGGGGGCCCCCTTTGTTGTTAACTCACATGTTGCACACAAACTTGTGCGGGATAACGAGATGATTCTAACGTAGGTACTTGATTAAAATGCTGCCGTTCAACTAGAATATTGACGTTTTATAATATCGGTGATATTTTTCTTTAGTGTTGCTTTGAATACGATCATGAAAGTGTCTTTAGTTTTGCAGAGGAATATCAACCTGTAGAGGAGCGCACAGTCCACTACAAATAGTTTTTTATATAGTCAAAAAACTATTTGTATTGTGCCGGACTGGGGTCTTATTGCTTGTACAATAAATCAATCACTAATTTGATAATTCAATCAATCATCAATCTGGTGCAAACTTATTGGTTCTCCAGGAGGGCTCCCAAGAAATGCGAGCAGCGCATTTGTTTTTAAACTAAAAGTCATAAAAATGCGTATCGTAAAGTGCGTGTGTAAAGTAAGAAACTGGGCTTTCAGTAAATATATTCAGAATAACGACTTTAAAATCAGACTTATTACAAAGTTTCTATTTCCGAATAATGTAACAAGTAAATTGCGCAGAAAAAAGGCGAGATTAACGTCCGTAAATTGTCATTTCAAGCCTCCTCGGCCTTATTGCCGACCGAGTCATAAAACGCAATTATTCCCCTGAAACTTTAACTTGCTTTGTCACGGCACCTTTTTCATAATTTTGTCTCCTTGGGACTTTCAGCTTTATGACATGGACTAGTCATGTTTATTGTCTGCGATGTCCCAGAAAATTATGTTACTAGTTGGCAGTAAATTTATGGCAACATTTTCTGTTGAATTAAATTTAAACTGAGTTGATTAAAAAGCATCAGAATAAAATGAGACTTTCGTATGGCGCCAATTACTTGTATGGGCATGTTGTTCATTTTGATTAGTTTTGATATTGTAGGAAGAAAACACTACAATAGCGTTCTTTAATTACTTATGTTAAAAGTGGCAGACTACTGCTAAATACATCAGACATAAGACATAACACATTTTTTGCTCAAATTATTAGTCTGTGGCAAAATAAATAATAGTAGACTCGTACAATATGAAAAACTAGCTAGATGTCGTTAAGTATAATACGATTTTCTCTCTTCTTCTTCAACTTAAGAGCTCTGCTCTTGTCGGTGGAGTAACCGCCATTCAGCTCTACGCTCTGCCACTGCTTTGAGCTCCTGGTACGACACTACATAGACCTTCTCCTTGACCTGGTCCATAAAAGCACGTCGCGGCCTTCCTCTGCCTCTTCTTCCCTCTATTTTCCCTTCGATTATAGTTTTATGTAAATGTCATGTCGTAACAGGTGCCCCAACATATTTCCTCTTCTATTTTCAATCGTCCTTAGCAAGGATCTCTTCTCTCCGACTAAACCCAAAACCTCTTCATTCGTTCTTCTTTCCGTCCAACTAATTCCTTCCATCCTTTGCCAACACCACATCTCAAAGGCACTTAATCTTTCTCGGTCTCGCTGGGTAAGTGTCCATGTCTCGCAGCAATACAATGCTATGCTCCTGATATATGACTTTATAAAACGTTTCCTTACGCTTCTGGAAATCTTGGCTCTAAAGAGATGTTTACGATTTAATAATAACGTTTAATACGATTTTATTGAATAATAATTATTACATCTATCATGCATTAATGAATTTAAGTATGCACTAATAAATCTAATCTAAAATCGCTACTAAAGCTATAATTCCAATGACTATCAAACGAATATAATCCCTTAATAGCTGTATAGCTACATAGTAAATCTAAATTGAACAAGCTTTATTTGACAACGGACTATTTATTGGGTGTATAACAAAGCTCTAGGAGGATAAATTATTGCAATCAACTGTGTTAAGAGTTAAAATCGAATGAGTTTTGGATTTAAGAATTTAAATTGTGTGTAACATAGGTACTTAATTATTTCTCAATGTTTAATTCCACAGCACCATTCGATAATTTTACACGCTTAAAAATCAATAGGTAGTGTGCAGAGTAGTCAAGATTATAGGTAAGTACCTGATTATGGCCTCCTCATGCGTCTGTCAGGTTCTGCATATATTCAGACGCATAGTAGCACTATCCATGAGGCAGCCGGATGGCTAACGGTATTTGAGATCCCGAAGTTTTGTGGAACCGCCCTGTGCAACCCGAACTGAACCAACTTGGACTGAGGCGGAAATTGGCGAAGAGGTGAAAAAGAAAACCGGTTGCCTCTCGGACACATAAACTACGCATTATTGCTTTAACTATTAGCTTGGAGACTGTGGCAAGCGCACGATTCAAACTAATAAGTAAGGTGGACTGGTCTTGACCGCTTTTTAAAGGTAGGCCAGTCAAAATCGACATCAGACCTCGCAAACGCGTATGTACTGGTATCTAGTAGTTTTTTTAGAATGGCCGAAATTTCCCAGTTTTTCGAGCACCATGGTGGTAGCACATGGTTTTCAGGCCTGCAAACTTGGGTATTAACTACTCTCAAGGGACCTAACAACATATAAAAAAATCGTAGTTACATGCGCGTTTGCGAGGTTTGCCTTTTTTGTGTGGATATTGACTGGCTTAAAGATACTTGAGATCATTTTAGAGGGTTTTGCATTTCATGACATGGCACTTATGACATTGACAGTTGCCAGTTTTTTTTCTTATTGGTGGCCATCGGGCGTAACATGATTGTCATTTTATTACCATCGCTGTGGATAAGACATCCGTCACGTTCTGACAAGTATGCGAGTGCAAGAATGTAGGTACGATCTGCGCAAGGAGGTGGTCAAACCACTATTGAGTTACATCGGAACAAAAGGTCACGCAAGCGAAACTTTGTTTACCCACATTTTCTCTATAACTTCATTCTTTGTTTCGTGTTGTTATCCACCCTAGCTACTGGATCACTCTAATTACAATGTCCGCATGTATAATCTGTGGCTACTCCCGAATGGTGGACTGCGATAAATCGCCCTCGCCTCGCCTCACAAATCACGCCGCATACCAGTTAACGTCTCCCCAGGCACACGGAAGTGAACGTGAACGGTTAATTTTATTGGGTTTCTAATGAGTAGTGAAGTCACTAATATAATGTGGTTAAGGTGGAACGACTGCGTTAACTTTTGATACTGTTATAACAGTAATAACAGTCATAATATATTCAGTTTACTGCCTAACGGTTTTTTTTACAAAAGACTACGATTGTAGTGTAAGTAATTACTTACACTTATTATATTACTACATATATCTACCCCATTCCATATAAGACCAGACAAATCCTTCGACATGTTAATTGCAACTGTAGGTATCTTCACTACCACTCACCCGGATTCGCATTGCTAATCACATTAGAGGAAATTGCCGTCGTGTACTCGTAGAATTTCACCGGGATGCAACAAATGCATGCAAATCAGGCTCATTGACGATGCATCAGTAGTCACCATCAATGATGCAAAATTACTCTCTTACCCAACCACTTGATGGTATCGATATCAGTGTAAAGCAAATTAGATTAGGGCAACTTTCACAGTAACTTCCACCAGTGAATACCATTCGTACCGTAAAACCACACGTGTGTGTGAAAGTAGGGGAAAATGCTCACACATCCGCGACCCCGCCGGCGGCAGCCGCCCACAATCGACTCCTTCGCTGGGGCCGGGGGCCCTCCGCGTGAGGCGCACCCGATATTTAGACACGCCTGCCTACTCGATATCTACCCTCTGAGTCCGCTACGAGAAGATCATGGATGCGGAAAATCCTGCACCCGGTAGCGGATCAGGTCTGTCGTTCCGACACCGACCATCACGTCTCGGCCACAGAGGATAGGGAAATCGGCGCACCGAAATACCAGGATTCCTCCTCCTCTGTGAACCCACTAATGCCGTTTCAGCGAAACGGCCCTGCCAAGCTCGCAGGGTGTAGTGAGAGTGGCGCACAGTGGCCAACACGCCTCTATTCCTACCAACGCATCCTAATCGGCCTTGGCCAAGCCCGCTAGGAGCGCCCTCCTATAGGATCAGCCAGCTGCCCAAACCGGCTGGGTGCTTCTTAACTTCACCCTCCGCCCCGACACCACACTACCCCAACTATGCTCCAAAAGTAAACACATTCGTTACTATCAATAACGATTTTGTATTAGTGATTTTATACGATTTTATGATATTCCTTGTCTGCATTTCTTTCAAAAATGTTACTCAACAAAACCAATGTAATTAACGAACCTGCTCACACAATTTCACGCGGGTTTTTTTTTTGTTATTGTTCAGAACACATACAGTCATGCATAAAAAGATAGAGGTTAGTTACAAATTTATATAAAAACAGACCTGGAGGTTCATAAATACAAACATTAAGTAAAAATATACAAAAGCGCCTTATCGAGTAGGAAAATAAGTAGGTAGAACACTTAGTATTTTTTATCGATAACAATTTAGATCTCGTACGTTCTTTTAAAACATCAAGAGAGTGCATAAACGGATCGATGTCACAGAAATAGTCATTGTAGTTTTTCAAAACTCGTTTGGAAAAGGTATGTTTTGAGTAATTAGTGCGTGCGGAACTCACATAGAACAAATTACGTGGACGTTAGGAGCGATGCGGTACATGAAACATTATATTTTGCAGCAAAGGGCAATTAATTTCATTTTTTAGAATCTTGAAGAAGAAAATTGTGTCCAGAAACAATCTTCTATTACAGACGGAATCCATGCTAAAATGTTTGGCTGACTTAGCCGACGATTCCTGTAACATATTGACCTCAAGAAAACATTTTGTATTCTTTCAAGGCGGTTAATATGGACATGGTATAGAGGAGACCAGATCACAGAACCGAACTCAAGAATACTCCAAATAGAATAATATTTTAAGGGTTCAGGGACGCCTAAAGGGTTTGCCCATCCTAAGTATCACACCTAGATTTTTATAGGCTCTGTTACAAATTTTGTCAATATGACTATTGAAATGAAGCTGCGAGTCCATAGTAATACCTAGGTCTCTAATAGAACTAACGCGAGTTATCTGCTTCCCAGCAATAAAATAGGTAAAATTGATTATATTTTGTTTACGGGAAAAACTTATCACGAAACATTTGTCTAGATTTAGGTACAGATAATTGATAACAGATAAAAAATGCGGGACATCCGGCCATCCTGACACAAAAACGAATTTATTTCCAAGCTGAAGCATAAACCTTCGTTCGTTTTCTCCCTCGTTCGAAAACACATTAAGTACAACATTCACCCATTTTTCGCACTCAATTTAAAAATAACCATATATGTTTATGAATCCGGGAAATACTAAACCTTTTATATTTTTAACTCGATCGAGCGCCTTATTGGATTCCTTTGCAGGATTCTTGCTCGCAATAAAGACATTCTTTGGCGCAATGCCATTCGCCGCCAACCCTAGGACTGGGGATTGGAGTTTTTTTTCATTTTAGCAATTCTCTTTATGGCTGCGTCTAGCCTCCTTTTAATTTTAATTGCCAAATTTTGACTTTAAGGTTAGAGGTTAGGTGACTTACTTTTTTTTCTTACGGCAATTATCCACTTATTTATCTAGTCTCGCTTCCACCACGGTCTTGGTAATTGGTAAAATTTACAGTCGCTATTTTTCTTGGTGTTATTACAATTCACAATAACACATCTTACTAGGACCATATTAAAGTCTCAAAAATGATAAGAAAATGATTTCTGCAATATGGATTTGACAGCTCGAGTCAGCGACAAAATTGTAAATTTTAGCCGTAGCGAGCGCTGTGATCGTTTAGGCTACTCCCTCCACCCGCTTTGCACCCTGCCAATACAGACACACAGATACACATGTTAAACGAATACCACCCTTTTACTGTTCTGGGTTAAACAATTAGAAACAACCTCAAGATCCACTTACTTGGGACACTTACTTACTTATAGGTAGGACATTTTATGCGTACAATTATTTGTACAAAACAAGCGTGTATCTCGTGAGCCGTATATAAGCGGCCCGATAAAACCGGAAACGTCAAATACTAGAAGCCAATATAAAAACAAACTACTCCTACCAAAAACGAACTTAGCTATCTGCAAAAAAGGGCCACAATATAATTGTATTACAATTTTTAATAAAATTCCGGACAGCATCCAACTTGAACCAATGAGGAGTGAATTGAGGAGTTTTTAAATGATTAAAAGCTGGCGAAGTGAAATAGTAAGTAAAATAGTAGGTACAATTACTGAAAATAAGAATTTGCAACACTTATTTATTGTAACATTGAATTTTATATTATTATTATTATTGTATTAAATGCTCCTGTCTTTTTTTTTCTTTTTTTTGTTTATTTTTACAATTGCGAAAACTTAATGTATGAAATGTTGTTTAATGAAATCTTTAATCTTAATCTTTTACTTCTACAATGCTATTAGTTATTATAAATCTTTTATTTACTTTTACAATGTCGTTAATTATTATTTATTATAACATATTATGATGAAATATGATGAATATTAGATAATAAGTTAAATATTGTGTGCCCTAACAGGGTGCCATGAATTGACTAAACTAAGTGTAACACCTTATCATGTAATTATGTCCATGACTATGCAATAAATGAAATATGAAATCAGTCCAATGGCAATCAAAATAAAAAAATTGTCTTTAGCTTAGCGAGAGTAAATCGAGTATGTACATACTCTAAGTTGCCTTCCACGCTAATCGATCAGTCGGCAATCAACCTATCGATCGACGAGCGATAGATAAGTACCTATGGTACAGTATGTTCAACATGGGTGTGGTTGGGATACTTTTTTCCGCTGGTTTTATGATTTTTGTTAGGTATCACTATTGACCTCTTGGACCGAAAAACAAAAATGAATCCGGTTACTTTATTGCCTAAGGACAGCAACGTAGGTGTACACAGTCAGTATAACTAACAACAGGAGTTACGTTACGTAGACTGCGGTTCCGTATGTTAAGCGACATCCCATCTGCATAATGTAATTGAATTTACATCAAGAGTCTGCCCGGGTGTCGTAACAAAATTTTCTGCACCCACCTAGTGCGGTAATTAATCCACTTAAGCTGTGGACATTTGGTCACATTTATTCATTTTGGTTTTAATCAGAAACTACAAAACTAAGTACAGAGAGAGACTGTCAAAGTCAATAATGGCGTGGAATAGATTCACCAGATGACTACGAGTGCCGTCGTATAAGCGAAGTCAGAATTTCATATATTTTGTTTAGCGCCGAGACTTCGCTTCTTTCGCCTTTTAATACCTTCAATTTTTTTTTATCGGCTGCAAAGGAGATACCACGCATCAACGACTTTCAATGGATCATAAGATTCATAAGTCGATATGGGCTGGTCGAACAACGAAACTGATCGGTCGATGATCAATTGAACCCTTCGTCCGTGTACGTACCTAACTAAGTTTAGTAACTACCTACGACTTCTTGGTTTGTAACCACGTTTCGAATGAAAAATTCAATTTTGATAGTTTTGTTTGCCTGCGTAACTAGGATATAAATTATAAGCAGAGATTTTTTTTACGTAGAAGGACTTTTATTTCCTTTCTGACTGACTGACTTTTATTATCTTTCGCAGGCAAACAAAACTATCAAAATTGAATTTTTCATTCGTAACCTGGTTACAAACCAAGAAAAAAAAAACTAGTTCGTAGCTAGTTACAAATCTTAGTTAAGTACGCGGACGAAGGGAAAATTGAATCGCTCGTGGTAGCTTAAATTATAAAACCTAAGTTTTACAGATATTAATATCTCAACGAATATGGCATGTAAAGAGAGAACATTCATGGAACTCCTTAATTACGTTATGGCGTCGAGTGTACGTTTAAACCCGAGTATATTTTAAATGAGTAATTTCACGAGCCGGTGAATAAATAAATGTATTATTTTACGCCCCAGGCCGAAAGTAATGATGTAGGACGTCAAATGTCGTCACGTTTTATTTGTTCGCTCTTGCGATGGACGAGTCGAGTTGTATGACTCGAAACTCGAATCAGAGTCTAAACGAGTTGATTCGAAAGGTCCCTCGCAACTCGAATCAACTCACCACTGCCGATTTGACTCAATCGGTTAGCTAGGCTAGTTCGATTCGAGTTAGCCGCCGAATCAACTCGAGTTATGCGAGTTGGAAAAAAATCAACTCGTAACATAGCTAGTTCGCTCGTTGCTTGGTTTTTGTATTTTGTATTTAATGTGTTTTTGTATTTTTTCATATACATACTATGAAAATGAAACAAGCTCTAATTATTAACCGACAGCAAAAAGATCGAGCAACAAATTAATTTTTGAACGATCGCAAAATTTATTAGTTATAAAATACTAATGAAATAAAAGATATTAATATTAAGTAGTCGAAAGTCGAAACGAAGTTTGTTAAATTGGTAATTGTTTGTTCATTAAACCTTATAAATACTACTACTAACTTAATATTAGCCACTACAATTATATACCAGTGTAAATATGTTGTAACGAAACAAATATCAAAAGTTTTGGTACCCATCGCTTTTAATTTTCATTAGTGCAATACGAGTAACTATATAGGTTTATCAGATGATAACAGAACAAAGTGCATGAACTGACAAATTACCTTAATAACTGGCATATTTTACTTTAATAAATAATATTATAGTGATAAATCGGTTGCTAATTTATATTGTAATTGTATTAATAGTATTTTGTTGCTTCTAGAACAAAATGTAAATACATTATAACTATTTTACATTGAGATGCTCAAGGGCGTCACAATAAACAAAATACGATCACATTTTAGTAGCACGAACTCCAACTATAAAAAAATTAACAGATCTCGTGCCTTTCACGACCTTCGGATACATTGAAAATGAATTTAATGAATTCAACAAAACAAAATTTACTCACTGTCGATTGATTTATGAAGAAAATATTAACCTCTGTGCCACCCTTTTCATAGATCATTATTTGTAATATTGTTCGTAAGCGACCCTATGACCCTATGACCTATGTAACGCATATTACAGTATATTACGTATTTCAGTATTTGTTTTAAATATTGTTAGCGCGTCGACATATATTATAACCACAAATAAAAACAGAAACCTCAAGTAAGTCGAAGATTAGTCCAGTGTCCAGTAAAACGCGAGATTTTAAACTTGGAATCAATATTTGTCCAGTAGTAAATAACCTACGTATATTGTTGATATCCTGGTGTTTTAATGTGTTATTTATAAAAAAACGTCCGAGTTCAAATTAAAACAGATATCAATAAATAAATTTTACCATTGAACAATTTGATTGGTGTCTTACCAAAACAGTCAGCCGTGCAAAAAAGTCAGTGCAAATGATTAAACGCAGAATTTATAACAAAAAAACGCAATGATATTAAGGGGGGAAAGGCTATGAATATACAATTATCATTAGGATTTTCAAACGTTAAAAAAATTACGAGTTACTATTTAAGTGGCAGGAAGAAAATAAAGCTAATAATTGAGAATGTTATTCTGGCTTGTTTCAACCATCCGCGCCAATTAATGCAGTCGATATACTCAACAAAGCGAACGTTAAAATAAAGAACACTACTTTCATTTTCAACGATACTCAAATTAATATTACTATTTATACATTATTAAGTAAATATTATACTTATAATAATCACAAAAAAAACTATATCGCAATCATCCATGTAGCCCTAAAACTTAGGAGACCAGAGCGATGTCTCACTTTCGCTGAAATTGGGTGCTATACGGGGCTATACTGAAGCGATTTAAATAACATTTCAATGTTAAATAAATTCACAAGATTTTTCAAAAAAGCCAACTGCTTTTTTTAAATTTTATAGCGTATGTCACTCCCACGATTAAGAAGAAGCCAACGACACCTCATATGTTGAAATACGTCAAACGGTTTAAGTTGCAGGGCGTACCAAAGAATAAGTCACATACATATACCTATACATACGCTCGAAAAACATAACCCTCCTCTCCTTCGGGCAGTCGGGTAAAAACGCAATGTTATTAAGGGGGGAAAGGCTATAATTTTTGTTATATATATGAATAAATCTATTTTCATTTAGAGATATTTAATGAAAGAATAAAAAAAAATGACAATATTTGATAACATCACGACATTTAAGAATTAGATTATCAAGAATATCTGCACCTTCACTTCCTCCTAAGAGTCAAATTCAGACATTCAACAACGGGGAAATCAACAAAAATATCCTTTTCAACACAATTGCTCGTAACGTACCTCTTATTGTGTCGCTTTTAGGCTCATAATCCTGGATATTAAAAACGCGTGTTTTATAAAATTACAACACTTGTGTGTTATGGTTATATCCCGATTAAGTCACGTTGGCACCTTGCAGCAAGATATATGCACGAACACAGTGCATTCTTAAATTAACCAGGTTGTACAGAATGTACAGCTATTTTTTTAATTTTCGGCAAATGGATTCTAACTCGACTAAACAAATTAAATCCTTTTTGTTAATTAATTGACTATTTCTTTTTGTATATGATATGGAAACGTTTAATTTAGTAAAACTATTCACTTTTCATAACATTTTACATGAATTAAATACAGATAACATGTTAAAACGAAAATATAATTTTATTGTGTATTGGCTGTTTAGAGATTTCTGTGCCCACACTGCGCAAACTTCACGAAAAAAAAAACTGTTGGGCGCCCTTATAGGTTATTTCTTTCACAAATATTTGTAAAATTTGTTTATGCGTGTTTGGTTATTATCAAAAATGTTGACTCGTGGCGACTAGAAAAGTGATAAATAGAATGTACGCCACTGGAAATTCTTGGCGATGTGCAATCGTGAGTAAAAACCTGTTGTCATCTTAATGATTTGCTTAATGTAAAGTTAATAATTTGGCAGGCCTATAACATTTTCATCTTATGAAAATGGTTTTTTCCTCGCAAAATCTGTTGAAAAACGTCGTATGATACGCGTGAGCTTTGATAATTTTATCCTCGGCTTCCTTATCACGCTCACCTCCGGTTCGCGTGAACAATTTCGCCTCTGCTGTGATTATCAACCTACCTCACTTGTATCACAATGTACTATTACGTCACACCTGGCCATAACGCGAGTTCGATTCCTGCCTAGACCGTAAGAGATACAAAGGTTTTTTTTTCATAATGTAGGCAAACTCAATATCCCGAGGGCTTTTTTTCATTTTTTCGATATCGCTTTTCGTTTTCAAGATATTGCCGATTTTGTACGAAAATACCCGAAAAAAATGCGTAATTTTTAGTCATTTTTGCGATTTTACAAAAAGATTTAATTTTTTTGATATTTTTTTTTACATTTTGTACTCCTTGCGTAGCCCTTAAACTCACGTGACGAGGGCGATGTCTCACTTTCGCTGGAATTGGGGGGCTATACTGAAACAATTTAAATGACATTTTCAATGTTAAAATACTCTGCTCCAAGAGTGTGCCAAGTGATTCAGGTTACAAAACATAGTGCACGTAGGAATAATTCCTCAGAAAATTGCTGGCACGTTGTGGAGTCCCCTTTGGCCGGAGCGTCCTCGGTCGCACGTACGTGCTATGTGGAAGGCAAAGGAACTGGCGTATTATACAATATTATGTGCAAACAGAATATACAGGGCGTCCCACGCCTATGCCACATGGAGGGAAAGTACCTTGAATATTGTAGATGGAAGATGTTACTGAAAGAAGACATTTTTTTAACTTAAAAACAATTTAAAGTGCATTCATAGATTTTTAAATAATTACATGGTTAAACCGGGAATCGAACCTGCTACACGAGAAAAAAAATTACCCTGTAGCTTTATCATACCGATTGAAAGGCTTCATGCTAAGGATTGTTTTTTGCTGAATAACATAGTGTCAGAAATAAAAGAAAAACCATGAATTTTAATTTTTTTAATACAAAATTAATCAATTTATCAAATGCGCACTCTTTTGTGATTATTTCAGTTCCTGTCGATTTTTTGATCATGTTGTGGTGGATATTTAGAATAATATGTCTAAGCTCGTGTACTTCTCAAGTGGGTACATTTATTATTAATAGGTACTTATGATAATCTCAGTTGTATGTCCTTACGGCAATGTCCGCTTTTCATTTTTCTGAACAAAATTTCAATCAAATGTTAAAATTCATGGTATTCCTTTTATTTCTGACACTTCGTTATTAAGCAAAAAATAATCCTTATGATGAAGCCTTTCGATCGATATGATAAAGCGACAGGGTATTTTTTTTTATCGTGTAGCGGGTTTGATTCCCGGTTCAACCATGTAATTATTTAAAAATCTATGAATGCAGTTTAAACTGTTTTTAAGTTAAAAAAATGTCTTCTTTCAGTAACATCTTCCATCTACAATATTCAAGGTACTTTCCCTCCATGTGGCATAGGCGTGGGACGCCCTGTATACAAACAAGAAATGGTACATTAATTACAAAATTAAAAAGCAACTTGAGGGAGCGATATGTAATAATGCTTCAATTGATTTTTGAAGATGGCAAGAGATTAAGCGCTTCTCATATGCAACGGCAAGTCTGGCTGCTACTAAACTATATGACGCTGACTGAACATGTCCCGCTGCATTTACACAATTTAATACTACTGCCCAAATATAGTACTGGCAGAATACCGATATGTTTTTTTTTATTCATGATATGAAGAAGAATACAGAATACTGACAGAATAATGAATATGTGTAGGCCAGAGTTACGTTCATATTATACCCATATATGTCGCAGAGGAGAAGTTTCATTTAGCGCTCTCTGTTAATGCAGCATGACTTCAGTCGTAATGTGCTCCACTGTCAATTTACAAATGTCATCATTGAAATATATACTAACATGCGAACGAGCACATATTTGTCTGGGCAAACTCGGGAGCTCATTAGTTCCGCCCTGCGCCAACAGAGGGCTATAACAAGTATTATTTGAATTAGAAACATAACACAACAGACACGGAACAGACTGTCATCGAGGAATAAAAAACCAGCCAAGTGCGAGTCAGACTCGCGCACGGAGGGTTCCGTACCATTATCTATAACAACGGCAAAAAAACACGTTTGTTGTATGGGAGCCCCCCTTAACTATTAATTTTATTTTGTTTTTAGTATTTGCTGAGCCTCCCATAACTATTAATTTTATTTTGTTTTTAGTATTTGCTGTTATAGCGGCAATAGAAATACATCACCTGTGAAAATTTCAACTGTCTAGCTATCGCGGTTCTTGAGATACAGCCTGGTGACAGACAGACGGACGGACAGACAGCGAAGTCTTAGTAATAGCGTCCCTTTCGGTACGGAACCCTAAAAAAGCCTGACAGGGACGTGGACACTCTCTTGGATGGAGAATTTATCGTGAAGAGAGAATGGTGTGACGGAATACGAGAACCGAAACTGCCAGTTCACTGTATTTCACATGAATTTGTAACTATGCTGTGGAGAGTCCTTAGTAAACTTTGTAAGTAAGTAGTAACATCGTTTTCTATCAATGGCCGAGAACCCAGGATACGCCCACACCTCAACATACAAATATACAATAAAGAGATCCCTCAGAGACCAAAGTCCAATGAGAGAAGTTTGGTTGTATTTTCGAAACTGCGATAGCGCGACGCAGAACACATCAGATTTGACAGCTGACTTAAGGTGAACTAAGTACCTTACACTAACTAACTAACTTGGTGAAGTACAAAATACCGAATACCGCCAAGTCGTGAGCCTCAAAAAACGGTAACAACCATCAGCTCTTACATTGTACCATTCCCTCATTGCTCTGTCCTTTGTCCCGCACGGTTCACGCCGCGTCCCTCATCACCCGGACTCAAAGACAGTGCGATTCTTTGGAATTGCGCCGGTTTTCACGGACGCTTTGAGCAGGATATTGATGCTGTCCTGCGTGATTGTAATCGGTTAGCCTTTCCGTTTTGCACCTTTTTGATAATGTACTGAGAAAACTTTTGGACAAGTTGAGGTGCAATTGACTCAATATTAGTGTACCACTTTTGGAGCACTTATTACCTATCTACCTCTTTTTTATGTTACACCACGCCTACCTACATTTAAATGAGTGCTTCCTTATTATTTTCTCCGCGCAATACAATACTATACTGCACAAATGTATAATAGTTTCGGTATACCAATCATTATGGGAAGCCAAAGTCGCCAAAACGGGAAGTAACTTAAAGTATGTTTATCTACGCACATATCATTAGTGCTCTCAAATGCGTTACCAGCATTACTATGAGAACTTTGTTGTCGGCGGTAGTAGGTAAAATCTGTACTGTAATGTCATTACAGTACAGATTTTTGTATCGTTATGAGTTTAAATTTGGAACAGCTGTCAAAACTCAAGCGGGTCTCTATTCTAGTATCCATAGGTGTTAAAACATTTATCTATACGGAACGTCAATTCAGTATGTTTTTTTAATATAAACCGCACGACATTTGATTTCGAGTGATATGAGTATAGGGATTTCATTCGTTTGTCTATGATTTAAAAAAAACCATTCGTCATGACGAATTGCCGCCATTGCTGTTGTCATTTTATTGTTGGTTTTTTGCTGTTACTTACCTACTTATGATATGTGTGTAGATAAAGTAGTGTATGCAACTGTACATAATTAGCCCTTAAAATACTCGTGTGATCCTATTATGAAACTCGCTAACGCTCGTTTCATAAAACCACGCCCGTGTTTTAAGGCCTCATTATGGATCAACCGCATAAACTACTATTACCAAGTGAAAACATGGATTACATGCCTATTTATATAGATGTTGTCTTTGTCCTAGGATTACGAGTATAATGTTTTTATTGTGAAAAGATAGTGAAAAAGTTATTGTAAATTATTTTCCGATTTCATAACACCCTCGAGGCGCTCCTTTGTGTTTCCAACAGCAAAAATCCTCACAATTCTCGAAACGTATACAATTTGCCGCCCTTACGGGATAAAAAGTGATAATCGTCTTTTGTTGCTGACCTTCCATTTAAAATACCTGTTTCACAAAAAAAACTTTGAATAGGTGTGTCGGGTATCATTAAAGGAAACGAGCTGACGGTAGATCGCAGGTTTTATTGTGGAAAATTGTGCAAAATTTTCACTCGCCTGCTTTTTACTTGGCTGGGTTTTTCAGGTCGTTTTTGCTTATGCCTGCATTATTGTTTTAACATTCAGTTTATGCCACAGTTATGTTGGTTTACGGGTTAATTTGGGTATTATCTGCCGCCGTTGGTGGGAATGGGGCGTAAAAATGCTGCTGATAAACGAAATGTGACCCTATATGTAAATCCAGTACTGATTGTCAAGCGGCGGGGGAAATTAATACATATTAAGAAATAATGTAAAACAAATTCAAGCTAAGCAAGGCTTAGACAGTTAACGTCAAAGATAATAACTATGTAAGTACTTACTTAACTTACACATTTTTCGCGAATCTCAATGGAATAACGTGCAGTAATGCAAAAGTATATTTGACCAATCTATCCTATAATCTAGTGGCTCTGCGAGCCGTAGACCTCACAGTTCTAAATAATAAAAAAATAAGTAAAATACTCAAACGCAATAGACATATGGTCAAAATAATTTATATTTTCAAACAAGTAAATCCCCGTGTAGGTAAGAATTTCACCATCCCTTTTCTTCCTGTAATGGTGTCGTAATAGTTGAATAAGGGAGTAGGGTTGAAGTGTGTTGAGGGAGTGCGATGTCACATTTTATAGTCATTTAATTTCCAGATATATGCTAAAGTGATCGAACGTAAGTTGCATATGCTCTGCCTACCCTTTTTTAGGAAAACAATCTATGGATGTACCTATGTTTGAGAAAAATATAATTTATTGAATCAGGCGTTACTTTGCGGAAGTCCATGATATATTAGGAGAACAATATTTCTTTGCTATTCCGCTAAAAAACGTGCTGGTCTATTAGTGAAGATAAGATGCAACTATTTGCGTAAAAACATGCAAAAAATTACAGCAAACCACCACCAATAATGACAAAAACCTCGACACGTGTTTCGCCTCTCTACGAGGCATCATCAGGAGATGCTGGCAGGAGATGTTGCTTGCGCCACGTCCACTGAGCAAATGACCCGCCCGGAGCCATCCGCCATATTTATATTCTGTCCCCCCATACTACCGTTCATGCGTGAAAGAGATGGAAGAACACGTAACAACGGTGATGACGCAACATTCAATTGTTCGTTGATAATAACGCCTCTATTGCTGTACCTAATTATTTCTAATTGTTCTAGAACACTTAGACGCAATCCTTTTTCGCAAACATGCAAGATGTTGAAAGAATGATTGTCAGATAACGCATGGTTATTCCCCAATAAATGTTTTGCGAAATTAGACTTGTCCGGGTGATTATGCCGATACGACGCAACATGTTCCTTATACCTTGTGCTAAAACTACGGCCTGTTTGTCCCACATAAACTTTATTGCAATTATCACAGGCAAGTTTGTATACTCCCGACTTTTTGGCACTTTCCACTTTCTCCTTGCCATTGCACAGTCTAAAGCGCAAGGTGTTATTCGTTTTGAAAGCCACGTTTATGTCGTTAGACTTTAAAATATTGTAGATCTTATCAGACAACTTGCCAACATAAGTTATGCTTGCTTTGTACTTTTTAGGTGGGTCCGAAGATCGTGCAGCGTACAGAAGATAGTTTGTCATTCTAGCCCGTTTTTTCCTAATAATACCATCCACATGAGACTTGCTGTAACCGTTTGAAATTGCTAAATGGTATATATTATTTAATTCCATTTTATAATGAATGTCAGAAAGAGGCACTGTCAATAACCTATGTGCATAACAATGAAAAGCAGCTAACTTATGTTGCCATGGATGAGCGGAAGAAGCCGGGATAACAGTATCTGTATGCGTAGGCTTACGGTAAATTTGGAATTGATGTTTGTTATCCACCTTAGTAATCGTTAAATCCAAGAAATTCAGTGAGTTATTCTGTTCTAATTCCTTCTTAAACTTGATTTTAGGATGCTTGTTGTTGATTTCATTCACAAAAATATCCAGTTGACTCATACTACCCGTCCAACAAATAATCAAATCATCAACATACCGAAAATAATATAATATATTATTATTATCCACAGTGTGTTGGTTCTCAAAATGATCCATGAAAATATCTGCCATCAAAGGACTAAGTGGGGAACCCATTGCCAAACCATCACCTTGCAGATAATATTGCCCCCCAAATCTAAAATAATTCTGTCGCATACAGACTGTCGCCAATTCTATTAATTCATCTACCTCCCCTGGGTGCAGCCTCTGTTTTTCAAAAAGTGCCCTGAGAATGTCTAAAGTATTCAAATATGGTACATTTGTAAACAAACTATCCACATCCAGCGACAAAAGAATAGCATTTTGTGGCATGTTGATGTCTTTGATCCTTTCGATTAAATCCAAACTATTCTTTAAACAGTATTTTGGTTCAAAATTAGACTTCTGTCTTATGATACCATTCAACCTCTTAGCCAATTTATAAGTCGGTGCACTCAAATACGAGACAACTGGACGAATCGGGATATTGTCTTTATGAATTTTTGGAAGACCATACAGAATTGGTGCTTGAGGATTCATGGATATGACCGTGTTTTTCTGATGCTCGGTTTCAAAGACAAACATAGAGTTCTTGACAACATTTCTTAGATCTTTCTGGAAACCAGGCGTTGGGTCCTTCCGTAAAACCGTAAAACCGAAAAACCATCATCCTGTATAAGATCCATTACTTTCTGGTTATATTGTTCCCTACCCATGATGACTACGCAATTCCCTTTGTCTGCTTTTGACACCACTAAATCGTTGTCATCGACTTTCTGTTGAATAGACCTCAGCAATAACCAGTCAGAGTCAGGCGCACTCCTCCTCAATGGACATGTCTTTTTTAATGCATTCGCTACGGTGAGCTTTGCATCCATATCATTATTGTTAAGAACTATCGCAACCTCTGCGTCCACAGCTACATTTTCCAAAACTTTTTGAGACATCTTAGGCCTTAAGTTATACTTTAATCCCTTATCTAACAGTTTGACCTCATCTTCCAAAAACTCAATGCCGGTTAGGTTTTTTACACGAAAAGACATGTCCATTGAGGAGGAGTGCGCCTGACTCTGACTGGTTATTGCTGAGGTCTATTCAACAGAAAGTCGATGACAACGATTTAGTGGTGTCAAAAGCAGACAAAGGGAATTGCGTAGTCATCATGGGTAGGGAACAATATAACCAGAAAGTAATGGATCTTATACAGGATGATGGTTTTTCGGTTTTACGGTTTTACGGAAGGACCCAACGCCTGGTTTCCAGAAAGATCTAAGAAATGTTGTCAAGAACTCTATGTTTGTCTTTGAAACCGAGCATCAGAAAAACACGGTCATATCCATGAATCCTCAAGCACCAATTCTGTATGGTCTTCCAAAAATTCATAAAGACAATATCCCGATTCGTCCAGTTGTCTCGTATTTGAGTGCACCGACTTATAAATTGGCTAAGAGGTTGAATGGTATCATAAGACAGAAGTCTAATTTTGAACCAAAATACTGTTTAAAGAATAGTTTGGATTTAATCGAAAGGATCAAAGACATCAACATGCCACAAAATGCTATTCTTTTGTCGCTGGATGTGGATAGTTTGTTTACAAATGTACCATATTTGAATACTTTAGACATTCTCAGGGCACTTTTTGAAAAACAGAGGCTGCACCCAGGGGAGGTAGATGAATTAATAGAATTGGCGACAGTCTGTATGCGACAGAATTATTTTAGATTTGGGGGGCAATATTATCTGCAAGGTGATGGTTTGGCAATGGGTTCCCCACTTAGTCCTTTGATGGCAGATATTTTCATGGATCATTTTGAGAACCAACACACTGTGGATAATAATAATATATTATATTATTTTCGGTATGTTGATGATTTGATTATTTGTTGGACGGGTAGTATGAGTCAACTGGATATTTTTGTGAATGAAATCAACAACAAGCATCCTAAAATCAAGTTTAAGAAGGAATTAGAACAGAATAACTCACTGAATTTCTTGGATTTAACGATTACTAAGGTGGATAACAAACATCAATTCCAAATTTACCGTAAGCCTACGCATACAGATACTGTTATCCCGGCTTCTTCCGCTCATCCATGGCAACATAAGTTAGCTGCTTTTCATTGTTATGCACATAGGTTATTGACAGTGCCTCTTTCTGATATTCATTATAAAATGGAATTAAATAATATATACCATTTAGCAATTTCAAACGGTTACAGCAAGTCTCATGTGGATGGTATTATTAGGAAAAAACGGGCTAGAATGACAAACTATCTTCTGTACGCTGCACGATCTTCGGACCCACCTAAAAAGTACAAAGCAAGCATAACTTATGTTGGCAAGTTGTCTGATAAGATCTACAATATTTTAAAGTCTAACGACATAAACGTGGCTTTCAAAACGAATAACACCTTGCGCTTTAGACTGTGCAATGGCAAGGAGAAAGTGGAAAGTGCCAAAAAGTCGGGAGTATACAAACTTGCCTGTGATAATTGCAATAAAGTTTATGTGGGACAAACAGGCCGTAGTTTTAGCACAAGGTATAAGGAACATGTTGCGTCGTATCGGCATAATCACCCGGACAAGTCTAATTTCGCAAAACATTTATTGGGGAATAACCATGCGTTATCTGACAATCATTCTTTCAACATCTTGCATGTTTGCGAAAAAGGATTGCGTCTAAGTGTTCTAGAACAATTAGAAATAATTAGGTACAGCAATAGAGGCGTTATTATCAACGAACAATTGAATGTTGCGTCATCACCGTTGTTACGTGTTCTTCCATCTCTTTCACGCATGAACGGTAGTATGGGGGGACAGAATATATATATGGCGGATGGCTCCGGGCGGGTCATTAATCGGGTATATAAGGAACGTAGACTTACACAAGGACCTCCACGTCCCCTCAGTTCGGTACTACATGAAGATGTTGTCCAAACGTCTTCATGCTAGTGCCGAAACCCACAAAAACCCTCTAATACGGGACTTTGCTAATTATACGCCCTCCAAAACGGCGCCACTGCTCAAGAGACGTCCCAGGAATGCGCTCTTGGACAGTGACGATGAAATCACCTTGGCCCACGAGGAAGAAATACGTATAGAGAAAGAACTCCTCCTTCGAAATAAGCACACTCAATCACTGGCACTTGTAGTTAATGACTCTGACTCATCTAATGTTTTACCTCCACCCATAGCACAGCCCAGAGTGCCTTACAGGCCTCACATCCGGCGAGGGAGACCCCCACGGTCACCACCACACTACCCGTGGATCCCCTTCCCAAGGGATCAACAAACCAGAACTGGAAATGTAATTGTCACTTCTTCCTCATCTTCTAATCCTCCCCCTGCGCTGGGGTGTGAAAATGACAACCAAGACAACTCAAACAACTGTAATGTAATTTCTATCCTACAACCTGATACAAGAACTGTAAGACCCGCTGACCCCTAAGGTTGGTGGGCATTAGTAATAAGACCTAGGTTAAGTTTTAGTTTTATATAATTTTGCTGAGTTGACCCTCTGGTCAACTTACGCTCAGCTCCAAGCTAATGGGTCCTGCGAGGCCCGGCTTGCAGAAAGTCAATCAAAAAAAAAAAAAAAAAAAAAAAAAAAAAAAAAAAAAAAAAAAAAAAAAAAAAAAAAAAAAAGGGCGGGTCATTTGCTCAGTGGACGTGGCGCAAGCAACATCTCCTGCCAGCATCTCCTGATGATGCCTCGTAGAGAGGCGAAACACGTGTCGAGGTTTTTGTCATTATTGGTGGTGGTTTGCTGTAATTTTTTGCATGTTTTTACGCAAATAGTTGCATCTTATCTTCACTAATAGACCAGCACGTTTTTTAGCGGAATAGCAAAGAAATATTGTTCTCCTAATATGAGAAAAATATGACAAAAACACTAAAACAGATCATACTCCGTAGTGACAAAATGTTCGAAGGTCTACGGCGTAACAAAATGTAGGATTTCCTACAAGAATATCGGCTTTGTGCTACTAATATTTTCTTCCGAAGTCGTATTTCTTGGATGGTAGACTCACCGTTAAAGTGAGAAATAGGTTGAATTCCGATACAAAAATGCGTGCAGGATGCACCAACAATGCTGGTCGTTAGAGTCTAGAACTGCTGCATTTTGCGAGGATTCTTTCAAAGATTTTCTAAGTTACAATACGTACGGAGCTGGAAGCAAAATATGTTGACAGTCATTTATTATTCTAAATGGTGAGACTGTAATTTAGTACATGTTTATTTCTCGTGCCTTGTTCTGCTTCGGAGGGGTCGTTAAATGGCTTTGTTTGGTACTTAATGGTAAGGAGAAATGTTTGTGAACTCTAAGAAGTATACATGGCAACATTTTGTCATGTGTAGGTAAAAGTACAAGTTGCAAAAATGTAGTGAATTATAGAATGAGTGAATGTAATTGCACGGTAAATAAAAATATGCCTAAATATTGTTCTCTTCGCTTTATACTTTATGCTATTAAAATAAAACTGTTCTTAACAACATGTTGCGTGTATTATCGCGTAAATATGTTAAGTTATGATGTATCCCTCAAACATTTATTAGGAAGTAACTTTTAGTCATGCGTTCATTTCCAATGCGTAAATCTTATGATTTACGCATTAGAAATGAACGCTCTGCATGAAACGGAACGCATGCAATCAGATGTTGAGGTACCCACTACTTTTTAAATATGTTTTATTTGGAATCATTTTCATGTCATGATGAAAGCGTTGGTTAAACAGTTCTATTCCAATGTTTAATAAGTGTGTCTCCATTTCAAAATGATGTAATTTCGGATTTCAAACCTAAAAAGTAAGTTTGTACTCATATTACCATGAATATAACTTTGATTATTTGTTAAAGAGCATGTTTTAATATTTTATTTATTGCAGATATGTGATAAAATGGCCCTCAAGCCCTCAAAGGATACAATTAACAACAACACAATAAAAAAGTATGAAATCCAGGATTTATCACAGCAAGACAACATAGCGGGAAATAAAAAGAAATCTAAATTGCGGAAGAGAAAAAGTTGGTCCCAACATTTTTATGAACTTGACTTTTACGCAGAGTTTAATAACAATATAAGAATTTCGAAGAAGCCTCCGCCTGAAATAAGTACAATGGGGACCTACTACAGTCCTAACTCTGTTGTTCCAAATTACGCTTTGCCATACACGTGGAGCCAATGGGACGTCATTGCGCCTCAGATACCAAGTCAGCTGTACACAGTTCCTGTATCAACAGTACCACTAGCTCTGATATCCCCACCAATGCCTATAATTCCAACACCAGTGCTACCATACACCGACGTTCTTTACACGCCTACTTACTCACCAGTCGCCTCGTACGTATCTGATAACATTTGCAGTACTCTCGATAATGTATATGAACCCATCTCAAGTTTTGCAGCTCTTACACCAGTAACATTGACAGATGAAGATTACAGTGAAATAAAAGAAACAGCAGAAGGGGAAGAGCATGAGGAAGAGGACTCGCTGGAATACTATCTCACTCTGCCGAAGGATTTATTTCCAAGGGCAAAGATGCTGAGATTAGATCCTAATCCGATCATCGATGAACTGTGCAAATTAAAAGATATTAATAAACACTCACCATGGATTTTGGACCTTGAATTCGGCCTTCCGAGAACTCCTTTATCTAGACCTCTGGCCGTCTACGACGTTCAGTTTAACAATATCCATTGTAAGAATACTCCAGGCGTAGTTCACCCTGTTTTCGAAGGTTGCAGTGAAGAGTTTAGGAGAGTGTTCCTATTTTATTACGACTGTATAGTATCAGTGTGGTATAGAGGTTATATTTATTTAACAAACGATGATTCAGTGATCAATTTTCAGAATTGGTTGATAGTTCCGATGCAAGCGCTCGGTATGTGTTGGGCGTAGCATGTAGCATGTTTTAACTAGGTAAGGGAATAATTGTAAATATGTTTTATTATTATGAACGTAATGATTGCTCAAATAAATTGGAAATGTTTGCATTTTATACATTTGTTTTTCTGAACGAACAGCGACAGTTATTCCAGAAATGATCAAATATAAATTCGATTAGGTATTATTTTAGGTTTTCAAGGAAATATATCTAGTGAAATCATCAATTGCGAATATAAAATATCTTAAAGGATTAAAGAGAAAAAGTTATACGTAAAAAAAGTGTTTGCTAAAGTAGCTTCTAAGGAAAATGCCAGACAGTGAAATAGAATTTTTCAATTTCTCTTAATGTTAGTGTAATTTCGCTCCACAGTTTGTTAGGTATTATGGCGAATAGAAAATTACAGCGAGTTTATTTTTCTGATTAATGTCTTATAATGTGTAATTGTGTCATACTAGTCATAGTTCTGTGCACATTTTAACCATAAAACCTTACCTTCTCGGAAACAGTGACATGATTTCCATTCAGGTGTTGTATGAAATTCATCTCTTTGTATCGTATTGGCATTTCAATGCATTCGCGCCATACTTGCGTGTCAAGTCCGGCGCAGCGAAGCTCATTGAAATAAGAATAACTTGCGAAACTGCTAAATCAAATTCTTCGTTCAAGACTTTCCACTGCCTAAGCTGACCTAAGCTATACAACTCGACTAAATTAAGGTCCCTAATGGTCTGCCGGAATTTGTGTGGGCTTTGTGTTCAACTCTACGTCCACACCTAATTCATTGGCCAAAGCCATCCAAACTATATTAAACACAGAGTGATACGACTGAATTGCTACTATAAACTTGGCTTGCAGACACGGTTTGAGAATTATCTGATCAGTTTGAACAATGTTAGTTGTTTAAAACCAAACAGAATTACGAGGTTAGTAACATTTTGGTTCGTCTTTCCCCTTATCTCAGTCAATTTGCCCTACGTCACTGGATCGTTTATCCCAGTCTCAAATTTTCGCCCCCCACTTCACCCGTTTAGGAGATGATTTCCAGAATATAAAGTATCCCATGTCCTTTTCTGGTCGGTCCCTCAGTGCTGAAGGTTGTGACTGCTATGTCAAGATTGTCAAGTCGATTGTTGTAGTTTATACCAGGGGCCGTAGACAAGGTTACAATCGACGAACGCTAAAGCCAATAGAAAACTAATAAAAAGTATGGGAATGACAAATGCCGCCGAAACACTTTTCGTTGACATCTGTCATTCTCATACATTTTATTAGTTTTCTATTGGCGTTAGCGCTTGTCGATTGTAACCTTGTCTACGGCCCCTGTTTATTCTAGGAAAGGGGGAATTTCGCGCAAATGGCATTTATGAAAGTTGTATACTTACATAAGTTTCTTAAAATATCACGCCGTATATAAAAATCATTTTGTATGGAAACCGAATAACCTTAACAAACAGATTCGCTTTCGCATCTCAAATACTTATTTTTCCCACCCACGAGAACTCGATATGTAACGATGATAAACCTGTTTCAGTTTCAGTTTCTTTATTCATAACGAAAGTTACATACTTATGTCCATTTTATTATACATATTAATTAACATCCTATGAAGCACCAATAATGTATGAAGACGGTAATATTCAAATTTGAACGAACATTTTTGAGGGGTTAAATAAAATTATAACAGTAATTATTTCAATTTTTAATCATTAACAAATTTACTGTGCAAACGAACAATATGAAGTCAACAACGTCATAAACTATTTAAACAAAATTAATATAGAATCTTATAAGGACATCACGTCTTAAGCATTTCATAACCTACTCCTTCAAGCGTAGCATAAAATTGTGTTTTGGTTAACTATTTTCACATTTCTATATACGAAACTCGTGCGAGTTTCAGACATTAAATTATAATGAAATGGGTCACTTAACGTCTTGCACTCGCGAGCGCTTATAACTAAGAAATGCGTACCTATCGGTTCGAATCGAGTGAATTACCAGTTTCATTATATTTTAATATATTTTCACATTTAAGATCAAGTGAGGTAACGAGGCATGCTTGAGTAAGTTCGATAGCTACTCTCTCTATTAATCTTGGCAAAAAATGTCCTTGTCACCCGATCTGACCTTAATTTACATAAACAAGCCAACTCTTTGTTATCTTAAATATTTTGTCACAAATAGAACACATTTTTAATCCATAACTTACATTGGACAGCAAAGGTGTTTAAGAACAACAAAAAGTTGACTAACTCAAATTTAACAACGTAAGTACTTTGCGTACCTAAACTATACAATATAAAGTACCCTAATTTATATTACATGTCAAGTATAAAAATAAATCATACAAAATTTTGTGTTCTGTTTTTGAGTTATATTTACAAAAAGTAAAACAACGTACGACATAATACTGCGTAAAATATAAACTTAATACAAACAAAGGCAAGAGTACAAAATCCTATTTTACGTATTTACATTGGGATAAAATAAATGCTTCTTTTGTTACAATTTATTCAGCTTATAAATAAATTAATAAACATATTTACACAAAACTTAACAAAACGCGAGTGGTCTTTAGCAAAATTAATATTTTAGTTAAGTCAGTTTTGAGTAAAACTCAGCTCATATACCTATGTTACTCTTTAGCGGAAAGAAACAGTGTTACTGTTAACAGCTAAAACAATTGAATTTATCTTCCTAATGAAGGCTGCTAGGAATAAATACTTAAGCCTCGAAAACAAGCAGTAATAAGGGCGTTCATTATAGTCCATACCTAATTATTTTACGCCTGAGAGCTACAGACAATACTTGTCTAAAGTCCGTAGCTTGATGAAGTCTATAAAATTAAATATTTCTAACCATATCTTTCATAAAATATACAGATGAAACATCAATCCAAATATTGAAACGAAATAAGTTTATTTACGATATTTACCAAGAATTCTAAAAAAATATTTGTTCAAGAATGACATAACACAGAACAAACTTTCTTCGTTTGAAGGCTATTAGTTATTACCTTTATTGAAATAGTAAGGCTTGGTTTGATGTTTGTTTACTTTATGTCTACTAAATAAATTATTTATTTTTATTGATTTGTTTTTTTTCGTTTTGGACTCTAGACAAGCTGTCTCATACAGCATCGTGCAAACGATTACTAACTTTCAGCTCAATTTCCTGTCTCTTTCTTCGAAAATACGGGAGGGCTTTTTGTAAAGTCTCATGCATTTCGACAGTCGAGATCAAGATAAAAAAGACTATAAAACGCCTCACAAAACGTTGAATCAAATCAACATTTTTGAAGGTAACTTAACACTGCACATTCGATTTTCGTTTCGTCAATTCCTTTAGCATCTTTATAACGTTAAACGCTTTCAGCGTAGTTATATCGTCATTTTCAACAATTTCACGTCGTAACATGTTCGTATGAACTTGTTATATTTATATTTAACTTACAATGATAGTATCATTGGAACACTTCAAAATGTCATCAAATAATAACAAAACCTGGGGCCGTAGACAAGGTTTTAATCGACAATCGCTAACGCCAATAGAAAATAATAAAATGTATATACATTTTATTAGTTTTCTACTGGCGTTAGCGATTGTCGACTGTAACCTTGTCTACGGCCCCTGTTCTTAAAAGGAGGAACTCACTTTCTACTTACCCTGTTTTTCATGTTCAAAACGACAGTATCTCGTTTCTGTTCAGTAACAGATTTCTAAAAATGTGTTGTAACAAATTAATGACGTCAGAAACGAACGTGCGTAAGTAAGGAATAGGTACTTTTAGTTGTCCTGTTTTGTTACCATTTTTATGTAATTATTTATGAATTAAATTATTATGAAAATTAAAGTTCTTTCAAATCCAAAGAACGACAAAATATTGATAGTACTTACGTACTATAAATTACTAACAAATTTAGTAACAAAATAGGACAAACATAATTATATACAAAGTTAACTGATGTCTTTAATTTGTAAAACTCTTTTTTTAAATGGTCTTATAATATTGTTAAATTACAAAACCCATGCGGTATCCACAAGTCACTTCGTTATAGTCTCGCAAACCGTCCTCAAATCCCGCATTTTCACATCACCTGGCGAACTTTTAATTGGTTCTCAAACTTTAAGAGTTCACGGTCTGGAGGATCCAGGGCACAAACTTGGAGATCCTAGTGCATACCCCGGGAAGGTTCGCCTCGCCGCACCCGATGCCCCAGCTGATTATACCGGCCAGGAAGTAGCGCTGGTCCTTGCCTTTGACCTGGGAATGAGTGCCCGTTAATTTCAGCTTGCGCGAGAGAAAAATGTACGCATTTCTTTTTTAATTCTTGTTATTGTATGATGAACTACTTACTAGGTATGTGTATATTACAATCTACTCTAATAAGCTTAATAAAGATGTAATCTTTAAAAGAGTGTACCTAGGTTTATAACTTTGTTTGCGTTTTGTGTAATATGTAATACGCAGGCGAAACCGCGCGGGAAGTTTTGTCATAAAAAAAGTGAATAAGTAATATTTATTTATTTATTTACAAGTAGCTTGGTCCTGTTGAGAAACATTGAGCGCATCACTAGTTGCATGGTGCATCACTAATGTGTACACGATATATTATCTGTGCTTGTCTTCTCGCTCCGACCTGCGTTAATGGAGTCCGTAGTTAAATGATATGAAAATGTGATTGTTCTAAGCTTTACCTAATAAATAGTGTTCTGAATAATAGAGAGTTATTAGTCAACAACCTGCCCAAAACTGAAGAGGTCCGCATTATAGTAACCTGCTTATACATATGTATCATTTAGAAATTGAAAAAAGAAAAGAATCTTACAATCTGAATACCTAAGCAAGTATTTTTCTAACCTAAGGTAATTGAGTAATCTCATTTTTGAAAATGCCCATTACAAAGGAAGCAGGTGGATTCACGGGATACCCATGTCCTTGGCGGATTCAACATAAAGATATGGTCCGGTAGTACGCTACTGCCACATATTTTTAAAAGAGTTCAATACATACAATAGTTTTCCACCTGACTACAAATGACCAACACAGTCATCAGCGCATCCATCATGTCGACATGTTCGGAGCACTCAGTTGGTTTTTGACGACGTTTTTGATTCGCGGTGAAAAAATGCACCACGATTCATTTTGATTTTAAAATATCTGGGTTGACAACTTGTTGGCTGGACGTTTTAGGTCCTTTTGCGAAATATGGTGATCAAGTTATGAAATGAAATGAAATCAATGGTAGGTAAATTAAAAAGGAAAATAATTAAGGGCCTCTTCATGTAGGAGGACCTACACTCGTGTACATCATCATCATCATCGTAGACCTTTACGTCTATTTCATACGATATGAGAATAAAGACCAATAACGAGATTGACATAACCTTTCACTTTTGAGAATTTGTAAAATATTACAAATGCAACGGTCTCGGTTCGGAAGGTATGGTTTAAGTCCAGTCCTTTCTTTTACTTTGTCTAAGGCCACCACGCACGAAGTACTTAATTATATAAAGTGAAGAAGATAGCCCCCAGAGGCTCGCTTCAGCTATGCAAAGAAAAAAGAGTAAAGAAGAAGTTAACCTGCAGAGGCCCTCCCGAGTCGCCCTGGCAGGAGTCGTGCCCGCCGCGTTCGTGGCCGGCGCACAGGAAGATGTCCGGGATGAACTCGTGTCGCCCGGCCCGGAGGAACATGGACTTGCAGCGGTCGTTCGACACTATTGGGACTTGGACCTGGAATTGATATCGATTTTTAGAGAAAGGCTTGGCACAAATATTTAATCATTAACTGAAATCACGACTTATTTGTGAAGAAGCGTCTTTTGAAAGTCAGAAAGTTTTGACATCCTATCTTGGTTTATTGACAACCACTTAACTGTCTTCTAGATGTACGAAGCCAGTAATTTACCTTTAGGTGTTGGCATTGTGAGAAGTTAGTGTGGCTCCACTACATATAAACTCACGCCCCTATCCCGTTGGGGTAGGCAGAGGCCACACAACCGCACATCTCTTTTGGCAGTACCGCAAATATTTGGTCAAGATACCATCGCTTTGGTCATTTCCTTTTATCCATTTCCTGTGGACCTGAGATGGTTGTCATTTTATCACTTATCGCTGTCGATAAGACGTCCTTCACGTTCTGACAAGTATATGAGCGCGAAAGGGACGGATGTCTTAACCACAACGATTTGTTATAAAATGGCAACCACTTTAGCTCCGCAAGACGTAAATTCTCTTATTCTACTTTCTGACTACTAAACATGCCCCAACTACCTAAACATTCCTTTTTCAATCCTAGTCACTGCATATTATTCTTCTATTCAATATTTCTTCCACTATGAATTCTTACTACAATACATTTGAGATATAGACTACATCCAATAACATAAAGTAACAATACTCACCTCTTGCAAAATGGACGGGAGCACTCCACCCTCCGACAACCTCCCCCACCCGGTCACCGTCGCGTTCTCCCCCACCAGCAAGTCGTCGCTCGCCGGCAAACATATCGGCGAGATATGTGGAGCGAACACCAGCGTCGACTCCAACTTCACCAGAGCCAAGTCGTACTCGTAGGTGAAAAAGTTGTATTTAGGATGGACCGCTTTCCGCGCCACGCCTTGCTCCACAAACGGGAACTGCTCGGAGACCGATGAGAAGTCGTATTCGCCGACTCGTATTCGGATTTGGGAGGTTAGGAGGCTGTGGAAGATTTTTAGAATTGAATAACATTCATTAATGGCAACAAATACATGCACATAAATCAACATACAAAAGAAAAAATAACCGAAACGGTTCCATCTCAGCGTTGTGCTGGCCTGACGGCCAGCGCTGGTCTTCCGATGAATTAAACCACCCGGTAATTCCACGTCGTAACACACATTTTACACTCGTACAAAAAAATATAATAATAGTAATAGTAATACTTATAAAACAAAAACAATACAGTAGAGACAAATAATAAATTTCCCGTACGCAACCATTACCGCGCCAAGAGACGACGCATTTTAGAATGAGTTCTTATAGGTGTTAATCGCAAAACCTTTGATATTATACATGCATCATTAAGACATTCTCGAGTCAAGAATAAAAATCCAAGAAGCTCCAAACTATGGCAAACAAGGCTGTATATTTAAGTTAGATAACAATTCTTTCTTCGTTTAATCGATATGAAGTTCTTGTCTCCATTGCAAAGTTTAACTCATTCAAACAGATTTGCAGTGTTATGTCTTTTGAGGCCTGATAGCTCGTACACGACTTAGAGCGGCGCACCAGTGCGATATAAGTCGGAGCGAGAAATTGGAGCGTGGCCTCGCCATACGGAGGCGCACGGCTACCGCTGGAAATCGTGGCCGGACCTAGATCAGCTATTAAAACATGCACTCACTCGTCTACACAATGGCCAGCCGTGGCTATCCAGCCTTCATTAATGATGGCTCCACCGCACCGATGCGTCGATGAGAAACTGAAGAACGACGTTCGTCTTACTGACACTTGCCACGGCCACCGGCCGAAGCTAGAGTCTTTGCCGCCCATTATCCTCATCTCGGGCCGTGGCCACATTGCTGTGACGCCGCATTCTGAAACCGCAAAATATAGTGTAATCACTAAACTTGGATACATTATTATCAATAAATGAGTATGAGTATGAGTACACAGCGTGTAGGTACATGGGTGAACGAAAATTTAAATAATCGTTTGTGAACTTTTTTATAATAATACTAACTAGCGTTTGCCACGGCTCCGACAGAACACTGCGATCCCAATGGCCCCCTTTAGTCGCATTCTACGACCTACGGGGGACACTAGACACATTCTTGTCAGAGCCTTCACAGTTTTATTAAAGTATTTCTAAGCACAAACAGAGCTCTTCAATTAAAAAGAGTTGAAAGCAAAGAAACATTTTTATGCAGTGTTTACATCTTTGTCAAAAGAATGTGCCAAAAACCCCAGCACATCATTGGAACATTTCCACATTTAAAATAAGAATAACTAAAGCACTAAACAAAAACAATATCCTCGGAATGGCCTCTTCCTTCAGAAAATAAACCGATAGCGCGGCACCGTATAGGTACTCAATGAAATACATTATTTCCCAGCCTTTCTTCCCCTAGTGTGCCAAAATAGTTCCAGCTACCAACTAATTTCTAGATCAGTCAGTACCTACACAATGTGCTCGTTCATGTAACAAGGCAATTCCTATCTCCGCCAAACATGCAATACGGAGATTACATATCAAACTCATTCCGTTAGCCTACATGTTTTGTACTTAGGACTAAGGAAATCGTGTTAACGTATATCAGAAGTCTAGATAGCCTTGGACTTACATAAAGCCGAGTTCGAAAATATGTGCACGGACAAAATGATCAAAAATATGTGAACACGACTTTATTGTTAAGAGAATAAATATTTTGGACCTATATTTTTTACGTGGTGCACAAACTATGTGAAACTACCCTACTTTTTTAACAACTAATGTGAAACGAGCGTCAACGGCGATAGATAAACCTTAGCTCGCTTTTGGAATATTGTGTAAATAGTCTATGTATTTTGGATAAATAACCAAAAAAAAAACGTGATACTTAGCCATAAACGAATCCTACACCGGAGACGACGATGCAACGGGCCACGCCTAAATAGTATTACTTGTTGTTTTGGATTCGTGACGCATTGGTTATTACTGTAATGTCACGTAAATGTATTTGTTAATAAATAAATAAATAAAGAGGCAATTAACAATACCCTTGCCTTCGGCTCGGGCGTCATATACCTACGATCTGAGACATTCTAGATTAACTTTACCGCCCCAGGTAAGTAATGTGGATACTGTTATGCCCGGTGTTGGGCGGAAGTATTAATCTGTAGTAGGACGCATTCAACTGCTTAGTAAATTCCCGATTATTCTCTCATTCTTTCAACAGCGCATGCTTCCGAGATCCTGGTGTCTTCCCACCCCTAGTAACGCATTACCTACCTTAATTACCAGACACCGTAAACTGCGATCGAAATCCATTGAAATGACGTATGACAACCTGTTAGGGATGGCGATGGTTCTAAATTAATGAACTAAAATATTATGTACTAAAATAATACAAATAATAATAACTAATAAATAGAATATAATATAATATAATAAATCTATAGACAATATATTTATCAATTCCAAGAAGTTTTAGTTTAATATCATAGATTAGGTACACTTATCAGTGTCTAGGTTACCTAGACATTGATAAGTGTAATTTAATACTATAATAATATTAATGATAAATAAACACATTCCGCCATATAAATGCATAAGTAGCATAACTGACGATTCGAAAGTGCTTGTTGCTAAGCCTACTCCATAAATAATTTTTGACTTTGGCTTGACTGAGTAACAACCCTAGTACTTCAATGGATTTCGATCGCAGTTTACGATGTCTGGTAATTACACTTTACACTGGTACTGGTACAATTGTTGCTGCGATCTCATCATTGTCGTCATATATTCGCCACAGCTGTTTGACTGGCAAAGGGTAAAATATTTGTAAGCTGTTCATAATTATAAGAACACAGTTTTGTAATTATTTATCAAATTCCGGTACCTACTTAATATGGTCCCAAAGTCCCTTCTGTATTATATTTTCTGTGTCATGAACATTTCGACTAATGAGCTAACCAAATATTAACGAGCATTAAAATCCTCTGGGATTTGAGTTTTCATTCCGAAATGGAATGAAGCCATCAACAGATTGGTGACGTAACATCATTCTGGTAAATTATGAGATGGTTGGCATGGCAACTGTTAATTTATGTGTGTATTCATAAAATTACGTATTATGTTCAATGTATTCGGAAACGCAGTAAAACTTGACGTGGACTATAGACTAGCCCAGTGTGTCTATCCTAGGTATCTATGGAGTAGTTTAATGTTGCCTTAAGTTTTGTGATTCTTAGGTAATTATAAATATGTAATTGCCTGTATATAATAGACTATTGGACAACAGTGAAAATAATTTGTTTTTCATTGGCAATTGATAAAAATGACGAAAATATTGGGAAACTATCAATCTTTCATTTAAGAGTTGTCAATTTTAAGATTTTTAAATTCATAAAAACTGATAATAAGGACGTAGTTTGATTGTGTCGTCACAAGCCTGTAATCCCTACAGATTCCATACTAACGGAGCGTTTTTGACGACCGCACTTAAGGTGTGGTGTCGATTGCGCGCCCTGATGTGTTTGTTGTTTAGATTTAAGATAGTAGTTCGTTTTTGTATGTTGTTAGGTTCAGGACTGCATGATTTGCACGTTTTTTGTATATAGCTATAGGTAATTAGTTAAGGGCCCCAACTTAGAAAGATAGAAGGAAAAAAAGGAGCGTTTTTAACGTTTCATAAAAAGAAGCCGATTTGAAAAACTATCCTATGTTCTTCCCCGGGACTCAAACTATATTGGTTACTATATCAAATCGGTTTTTAAGCGTGAAGAGGTAACAGACACACAGACAGATAGACAGACACACGGACACACTTTCGCATTCATAATATTAGAATGGATTAGTTACGTAATTAAAAATAATCAGCGGAAGTGCTTATGAATGTGTGAATAAATATATTGGCTTGATGGTCCAGTCATTTAGTTATTTTAATACTTAATCCTTCCCGAAAACGTAATTACAATTACACATATTTTTATCGCAGTTCGTTCAGTGGCAGACAATATATTGTGTTGTTTAAATGAGTAAAAGCTGAGCAAACTGATCTCTTTATCTATTCTATGACTAGCTTTTGCCCACGACTTCGTCCGCGTAGAACTTGTTACCGTCTTAGGAAAAATATTGCTCTAAAATTATTGTAGACGGAACCTTAATTATCGCCGACCCAAACAAAGTTCTATCATCTTATGGGATAATTTCCGAGATAATAACTACCTATCCTATATCCTTGGTATCTATAATGACTTGAACAGAGCTCAAATAATCACATTGTTTCACAAAATACTTAAGCATCCGAATAATCTGTTCAAAAACGACTGAAAACGTTCGAGTACTGCCTACACGCCCTCTTCTCCCCAAATTGCCATATGCTCCATCCAAATGGTCTTTATTACGTTTACATAAGGTCTCTTTGAGTGTGTAATATGTGAGCAACAAAGCCGAGCTAAGTTCGAAACAGCACTTACTGTACGATAGTGCCGTGCCATCAACGAGATCGGTGGAATCGAAAACAAATGCTACCTTGGCAAAGCGTCTGCTGAAAATTGTATGACCGTTTTGGTCCGCTTACAAGATTATCCTACTAAATGCCAAAGTATATAAAGTGTAGTGTGTGTTTTAAAAGAATGGCCAGAGACTGCTCAGAATCATTAATACATTACAATAAATTAAGATAATGCGATGTCAGCGATGTATTTATCAACAAGCATTGTAGTGTAAGAAATATTCCGTAATAATGTATATAAATGTACCTCTGACATGTAGGTAATTTGTATTACCGATAAATGGATAACGATTATGATGTTTGAAAGTTTGTTACTTTTTCCCGCAAATACTACCACTACTAATAATGCAATTTGATATACTTACTAACTTGTTTAAAGTCTTTACTTCAGAAAATCGAATGTCACAATTTATACGCATATAAATTGAAATATAATTAGGTTTGGCTGCGACATTTACTAACACTAGGTATATTGGTGGTTGCTGCACAAGGGCACAGTCTCGGGTTTGCTCGGGTTTTTGCTCTTGTGCGTCTTGAAGGTCAAGGTTGGCATTTGGACGGCTTTGACTGTGAAACTTACCAGCACTATTGGGGGCCGCTGTAGTGGAAGGCGCGGGGGTGGTCTCGGGTTTGCTCGGGTCTTTCTTCTTGTGCGGCTTGCTGGTCGTGGTCGTGAACTTCTTGGTCGGTTTTGGTTTCGCTGGCTTCTCCCATGAGGGTCGTGGTTTCGTCACGAAGGAGGGCTGCGTCGTGGCCTGCCAGTGGACGGTGTTCCCGTTGCTTGGACGTGACATAAATTGAGCTGGAACGTGACATTTCACTTTTTAAGCATCGATGGTACAATAATAGTGAAGTCTTCGTTTGTAATTTTGCCCTGAAAAATGTTTGATGTGTAACTAATATTATTAAGAAATGAGTATAAGTAGGTATCACAACAGTAGGATATACTTTTCACTCACAATATCAAGGTAAACTAAGTTTCCTTTCAAATAATGCATACCATATACCATTACATAACAACGGCGACCTAATACGGCGGATTTATCTCGCCTATTTTAGGCGTTACAATAGCCGGTCTCCTCCTTAGAATAGAATAGAATAGAACAGAATAACATTTATTCATGACAACAACACATACATACACATAAATCAAAAAAAAAACTTGAGAGAAGTTTATAACATTATTTCCTACTCACTGAATTTATACTTTAATTTCAGGTCAATTGTCGGATCCAGCGAACATTGTAAATTAATAAAAAGCTTTTGAATAACTTACGCATTTACACATCTAGACTTAACTACCAATATTACGAAATGGCGTTCTAATAAATACTTAAAATTTTAAATTCAAGTGTTTTTTTTATTAAGTATAACGCCATCTACAAGCACAAGGTTGAAGTAATTGGTTAGAGGTAAACAGATCGGACTAACCTGCAGAGATGCTGTTCTCGTTGTGTTGATCGGACACGGCCATAGGGCGCGCGCCACTTAGTATATTACTAAGACTAGACGAAATCTTGTTGTGGGGACTAGTTTCCACTTCGCTCGGCCTGCTATTTACATTTTGGTACTTATTTACACTGTTATAATTTATTTTATTAACTATATCACTATTTTGTTCGCTACTTGAATCTAAATTTCCTAACGAAGGGTGGATTTCTGGCGGCCGGTAGCTATGGGAGTTTGGCGCGCCATCTATGGGTTTCGTCATGAACGACGGGCGCTGCGTTTGCCAGTTGGGCCGAGCGATCGTGTGAGTCGTCTCGGGCGGCAGCGTGGTCGTGCTTCGGCCGCTAGATGGCGTTGAGTACGGTTTCTCTGTAACCGTAACCGGGCTCTGGGTCTCTGAAAATGCGAGTTGTTTTATTACAATTTGCCGCCCCACTTGGCAAATACGTGCCTTTCAATTTAGAGGTCACTAGGCTTCAATTTGCTTTTTGGGTGTTTAATAGATGAAACAAGCGTGACTTGGGTCATTTATTGGGTCCAATCTAGTCATGATTGTACACGTACTTTCAGTTTACTTTTTTTACTCGTGCACTCCTTAGTGGAACAAAAACATAGTGGCACAGTAACTAGTCTCCGACTAATAGTCCTGAGTAGTAGTGACAGACAAGCATTAAAAGTTCATAAAACTGTAGTAGGTACTTAGGTACCTAACTGAAAAATGGAAAAAGATGGAGATGCGGCGCAGTGTGAAATCCGCCTTAGCTGTTTTCTGGCTGCAAATATGCAGTTTGAATGTGTTTTTTGCACTGCTTCTCCACTTTTGCAGCCAAAAAGCAGCTCATCTGTCGTTACAGACCCTTATTGTTAAAAGAGTTAGCACACTTACCAACAGGCCGCTCCGGTAGCAGACAACAGCTCCCGAACATAAAACCGTCCACGCACACTCCAGCATGCGTCCCCCCCGCCCTGTTGCACTCCTGCACCCACATGCACGCGCCGCGCGCGCCGCCAGCAATGCACGACTTGCGTGACATTTGGTAACCTGAAAATAAAGAGCTTACTTGAATATCGGATCGTGTCGGAATCTTCAGACTGTTAAAAAAGTTTTTCAGGACTTTAAGTAGTTACTGTTTTTGTAGAATTTTTAATAACAAATAAATAATAATATATTAAAAGGCATCCTTCAAAGTCTTCTAATGGAATTTATACCTTTACTAGCATCTGCCCGCGACTCCGTCCGCGTGGAACTCGTTTATATCGCAGCTTCATACAAATTTCCACCCCCCGTTTTAGGGAAGTGGGGGGTTAGAAAGAAAACAAAAAGTTGCCTATGTCACTCTCCATCCCTACAACTACCTATCGCCATTTAAAAAATCACGTCAATTCGTCGCTCCGTTTTGCCGTTAAAATCGGACAAATAAACACACACACACACACTTTCCCATTTATAATATTAGTATGGATATACGCCTTTTCATATAAGACTACTGTGACTCTGCAAATGGCATGCTACTAAATGTGGAAAAGACGAACATTGTACATTTTAGTCTAAAAACCATTAAACATAGCCCACTAAACATAACCACCAACAACACTGTTGTACCTCAGGTAGACGCAACTAGGTACCTAGGCTTCGTAATTGACTCAGGGTTGACATGGTCATCACACATTGACTATGTATGCGACAAGTTGTCCACCGCGTGCTACGCACTGTCTAGACTCGCACCTACTTTGTCTCCCAGTAACTTGAGGAAAGCTTACTTCGGTTACTTTCACTCAATTCTAATTCAAGGGGTAGATCTGTGGGCAACGTCCGCCAATCGCGACAGAGTCTTCAGAACCCAAAAGCGGGCCTTGCGAATCATCGATCGAAAACCAGTAGACCATCCCGCGAGAGACATATTTAGACACCATGACATCCTTTTACTAACGTTACCAAGTGTACTGTTATTAACTGCTTGTTCATACATACGATGCAACCTACATAAATATATGGAAAGTGCTCTTTTCCGCACTAGTGCGGGAAAGTAGCACCATATGTACTGTAAAACATCATAACGTAATAATTCTTTTTTTTTTCTTTGTGATTCTTTATCTTATCGCAAAATTTTCTATTTTGTATAGGTACTTGTAGCAACTAATAAAGTGCAACTATGTTATCTTTTCTAAATCTTTTTTAAATTAAGTTTTTGCTATAATTTGTATTACATATTGGAAACTATAGGTCTGATCTGTACTTAACTAACAAGTAATAATATAATTGTGTACGACTGTTTGTTTCATAACGAATAAATAAATAAATAAATTTTGTTCATTTCGTCAAAATATATATCATCTGGCATAATTTTGCTTTATCAAGTGTTATTAAGACAAAAGTTTATTAAGCAAACACTTTGTTCGGGCTAATATTGTTTTCCAAACAAAACATTTGTTCAAATTTTCATTTCGCACATTAGGTATCAGGGTGGAAAAAATGGCTTGTCATTTAAGCGAACTCTGTTTTTGGTCGGTTAGGTTAGGGTTCACTTGTGTGCCTCAGACCAGAAATAGACACCCCGCGCAGCGGGGTGGCGTCTATTTGCTGGAGACTCTCGATGAAAAGGGCGAAACCGACTCGAGGCTTGCTTGCATGCATGCTGCTTATTTGCATTATAATATATTGTTACCTAAGTACCTATAGTACAAAAGAACATATTATAAACTTACCTATAAATTATTTACTTTTGTTTTTTACAAACTACCCGCTTAGCAAAATATAAAAAAAAAAAAATTTAAACTGTTTATTGCACTTAAAAAAAAAGACTTAATTCTACGTTACATCTATAGTTGCAATCTTTTACATTTAAGATTCACTCAAATAGATTCCGTATGCACTACACAATTAGGATCTAAATCGTATGCCATGCAATCATTTGGAAAACGAATGTTATGCCAAATAATACGTTTGACCAAATGAAACTCGACTATGTAAAACTTTGCCAAATAATAATTTGCGAGTTAATAATTTGCCATAGGAGATAATGCCAAATGATAAAATGCGAAACAATAATTTTACCAGTGATTTTTTTCCAAATGATCATTTGGGAAACATTTTTTGGGAAGTGACACTTTGGGAAAATATTTTTGCCCATACAATAGAGAACCGTTCATTACGCGGGCGAGACGCGCAACGCACTTTGGTTAGTTGGGGTCACACGCAATGAATTGGAAAAACCGCTGCCGCTACCGCCACCGCTCAGTGTCGTGGCCGGGCCGTAAGGCTCGCGCGGCACTCAGCCTTGCCGGGATCCATATATATAACTGTGTTCCCGAACACATTAAAACAGCTGAGAGTGATGCATCATTTACAAAAAAACTTAAGGCATGGCTTACTGAACTGTAAATGCTACAATGTAAATGAGTTTCTCCAAAAAGATTATTGACCCTAACACGGGCCAAATTTTTTTGAATATCAGTATGTTCTGACTTGTAAATGAGATGTACATTTACCAATAAATAATCTGAAATCTGAAATCTGACTACATTATTAATGGACACATTCTTCTACGTTTCTTCGTCCTCTACCTATCTACGAGGAAATATTGTACCAGTTTCACTTATTTCAATCATTTTGCGTTTCAAAATGGTTTTCCTTGAAATCGCAAAATAACATGATCTTATACGGAATAGGATATAAGTTTTGTAGGTACAGTTGAGGAAATTGAATGTTTAGCAGTTTTGCACCATAACTTAATTCATATAGTTGACATGTGCCAAAACTTATTTTTTCTTGACCGTAAATAGTAATATTTGTTGTTTCGATCGATTTTAAAACAAAAAACTCTGCTCTATTTCCTATTATAGGGCGAGTATCCACCACAGTTGTGCGAGGGTGCGAGGCGCTGAGCGAGGCAAAAATGGACCAATAGTAAGCGATGCGCCACGACTGCCACGAGCACGCGTTACGCTTACTATCGGTTCATTTTTTCCTCGCTTCGCACCCTCGCACAAATCACATATGAAATCAATTCATATATATAGGCCTTGTTTAGGGACAGGCAACGCGTGCCAGGCAAATATAAAAACGCTCACGCTTGTACGTAACGGCATAAGATTAGGTACTATTGGGCATTGCATTGCCGAACGCTTCGCTTCTCTAGAAACGCGGCCTTATCGTGTGATAAACGATAAGATATACGGCATACGTTACTTTCTGTAAAACGGCGTACCGTATACAAACCTGTGCTTTAGAAACAAACCAAACTTACTTAGTTCTACGTGAAAAACATTCGCTTTTATTTTAATCAAGGATTAATAATACATTATTCATATCGGCCTTTCAGTTTCCATCAGTAGACCCAGCCATGCGAGTGAAAAACTAGTGACATAAACATACCTGTACTTTTAATCGTAGAAAACGTATCATTTCCCAATGAAAATCAACATCTCAGTCAAGTTTCTGTTACGCACTAAGCAGTAATGAAATTAACAAGTATTCCCTAGGATAGAACCAGGCTAATAGGTTATAACGAGCAACTAGAGCAATACAGGATATCCTAGCCAGTTGATTATATCAGTTCTGGGCTATTAGGCTAAGTGTTTGCACTAATATCCCCGGGCTATGGCGGTCTTTACCAATAAATACACGGTAAGGTATGGATCCAATACGCAATGTCGTCCGACTAGATCGATGAGAGCGGTAAGACATTAGACAGGGTGTGGCCTGATGTGACAGGAGGTTTGAGAGAGAATATTCGCAGTTATCCTCTCAAGGTTTCAATATTTTTTAATAATGCGCCACCCTAAATTCCGACTTTTTGGACCCCCGCCCTCTCCCATATTACGCTTTTTCCAATATCTTTAACATGTGCTGTCACGTTTGTCAGAAATCCCACTCTTCCTGTTGCTGCTACGTAATATGTTGATGGTCCCTTAACACTTTTTGGATGAAACCGCCTAAACTCAATTATGCGGTCACACTAAGCTTCATACGCATACATTTTGATCAACAATGTTGCCGCGACATTGAATCAAGTAGGTTCAGGTGTAGGTAGGTTTTAGTGGATCCGAAGTAATCCTTTCGGATAATAATGACTTACTCTCAGATAATAATGTGAAAACCCCAAATTATCAAACAGAGATCAATTATTTACTTTTTGTGATACTCTTTATATTACATTTCCATTTGGAGAGATAACGTGTTCCAGTTACTAAATGTCAACAAATCACTTTGATTTTGATGTCGATCGCCTCAGCAAAATAATGTCTATCGAGCAAACAAAGAGTAAAAACAAAGTTTTTTTTGGTGCCTATCAATTTTAATTTATTTAAAAGTTTGAATATAGGAAAACCTATAAGGTTTCAGTGTGTCAATAACGTACTAAAATATCATTGAGATTTGAAATATTATTTATTAAAAGTTTTCTCTTTTGTACGGACGAGTACATCGTATTCGAAAAATATACTTCCCTCTTAAGATTGTCATGCAACCCTAAAAAAAATTGAAATAAATAGTCCAAACAGTTCGGTTCAGTATGAAGTCAAGACACAAGTCAACTTATACGAAACTCGAAGTTCGTTACTCGTTTGCCAAACGACTATAGGTAAATGAGGCGGAACTAATATCCCAATTTCCCACGCATAAAAATGACGAAGACAGATGGCACCCTTAACAGCCTCACACAATGTGCGACAGCCATTTTTCTAGCAAATGAAGCGGGAGATATATTGGATATGCAAAAAGTCGCCACCCGAACGTTCATTTCACGAATCACCGCCAGTAACAAAACCTAAAGTATGATAAAGCAATAACATTGAAGAATTTTATTCCCCAGTAAAATATGGCAGACAATCTAATCTTCTAGTCAATGGCACGTTTCTCTTACACCTATTGTTAGGTATAAATCAAAGGAATAAAAGGAGAGGGTAGGCTCAATAAATTTCAAGTGGTGGTCTGTAGGCATGTTGCCTGGGGCTAGGTTGATGCATCTGTGTACCGTAATGCAGCGCTAAAAAGGAGATTCGGTTTAAGGCTAGAGAATAACTGGCTTGTACGTGAGATTGATAAACACGCATTTAACACGTGAGAATTGTAAAATATTGAAAATGGATCGAATGCTAAAGATGTTTTAGATCGATACGGCACATTACTCATATACTTAAGGCGGGTATTTTCCGAGGAGACAAAGATCAAAATGGAAATACCTATCCCAATTCTTATTCTCAATCTGTCGAGGTGCGCTTTTGAAACCCTTAGTAAATGCGCAAAATAGAACATTTGTTTGTAAATTTAAATGTGTATGAATGAATGAACACTGAATATTGAAACGATACGCTACAGAAACACGGTTCATATTTGAAATTCCATTTGCAGTCTTCTATGAAGAAGTTAGCTGAGTAACGGTCTGGTTTTATGCTGCCCATAATTTCGCAAACGTATGCTAAAAGTAATTCCGCAAACATGCAATGTTCCAAATAAATGAAGACGTAGGTGACACATAAAAGAGATGTATTGGGTGCGAACAGGGATGTCTTATCAAAGACAATGCGGAATTTTATGTTCCCTTAGAGATTTATGTGTCTTTGAGCAGAGCCTCAGTCGTTTCTCATATATGCAGACATAAAATCTCTTTTTGAATACAAAGGAATAATGTACGTCCAATTAGGGGCATTGTTAATAATATATTGAATTATGTTTCAATGTTCTAGAGTCAGTGTTTTATAGAGTTGCTCAAGTGTTATTACGAATGATGCACACATCATTCAAGAAAAATACACATATTTTTCTTGTATCTTGTGATGTATTTTTCATTGTATGTCCCACACTTTTAATCAATTTGTACATTATACTCGCTGAAAGCGGAAGAGTGTTGATATTTTTTAGTGTTTGTAGACGACCTTGAACAGCGGTAGTATTCCAACTGTATCATGGGCACAATTTAAAGCACCTTGTGAATGATGTATTTATAGGGTTAATTTTTTTTAGCATTGATTTGAAGAATCAAGTAGGCACATTGCGAAGCACGAAACCGACTAAACTCCGACGACAGAACCAATTCAAAGTAAACGTTTACTTAGGACTGGAAACTTTCGAACATTCCAGAAGACCGTTTGCGGCTTAGAATATTTTAAGATTCCCCCTCGCTGACGATTCGCTAAGTATAAAGTTAACAAAGTAGCGGTCCATATCGATCTGTCTTCTTTACGAGCCATGTCATGGCAAATAAAATCCAAGCACTGTAATAAATATCTTAGTTATCCTCAGCAATAGGCAATCTGATTTGCTACTGATTCGCGCTATCAAGTACAATAACAATAAATTCCAGGCATATCGCACCGTCTGTTTTACAATCACAGTTCCAATGGGGTGAGAATGGTGAGTAGCACGGGCGTCGTATTTTGTTGTGCTGGATTTTCATCGAGAAATAATTTCCAATAGCGATAAATTGTTCGGAATATATTGTGACCGTGCCCGGCTACCGGTTTATAAGGACGCGGCGTAATTCATGAAAATAGTCATAAAATAACAATAAACTATGAAATGTGAAACATAGGCAGACCTTTTTGGGGTAGCGCCAACGTTTGGAGTAGGTTTGGGTGAGAATCTAAATCTTAGAATGATGGAAATTGTTCTCATGTTTGTAAATTACGTTATAGATCTTTTCTTGTCTCATAATATGATCTCCAAGTACAGATGCCGTCAAACTTCTTGAACACTTGACCTTGCCTGCGCAAAGGCGAATTGTACCGGCGAGCTGCCCCCCCCCCACTTCGTCCCGCATGTTCAAGAAGTTTGACGGCATCTGTACGTTCTATATAATTTATGATCTGGTTTTTTGTGTAGCATGTGCTTAGATATAACTATTTAGGTCTTCTAAAAACAAAATTGCCAATCGGTAACATAGTAGGTTTATCACCATCGTCATAGTCCTCCTAGTGCTATTCCTGGTTGTGCCCTAAAGGAGCCCGAAGTCCGCTTTGACGTCTAATCCCAAAATAGGCACTAGTTTTAAGGCGGTGCATTGGAAATTATCGCGTGCTTTGAAACGCCGTTCTGACTAGATTAAGACACAATAAGGTCTGATTTTCAAATATATGATTCTTGACTATAATTATGATTGTTTTGATTTTATCGAGACATGATTGCTTAAAATTTCCTCTATAGAAAAAATTCCAAAGTAGGGTCTGTATTTTCCTTTTTTTACTCAGCCTACTAAAACGATACATTATTTTACGACACAATCAAGTTAATACTATTGTATTTCATCTCATCTAAGATCTCACTTTATGAAATTTTAAAAAAAACTTCACTAAGTTGGTATTTATTGAAATGTGTCCGAAACAGCGATTCCCGAAGAGTGTTACATCTCTTTTTCTCGTGGGCGGAAGGCATCAAGTGTACCTCTGTTTAGAGGGTTTTTACGACTCAAATCAAGGCATCCCCTTAAGAAAGCAACTGCCATCTGACCTTCCAACCCACAGGGAAAACTAGACCTTATTGGGTTTAGATCGGTTTCCTCACGATGTTTTCCTTTACCGAAAAGATAACGGTATGTAATCCGTACGTAAGTTCCGAAACTGCAATCAGTTTCGGAACTTCCGTACGGCTTATATCGTACCAATGTACGAGCCAGGATTCGAACCCACGACCGCCGCTTGACAGCTGCATGCCTGAACCACTAGGCTACCGTAGCATAGTAGATTTATCAGTTTTATCACCGTTTCCATATTATTGTTTATCTTTGGCATCAACACGGCGTCATAATCAGATTATCTTACGGTGTATCGTGATGTGTCATAAAAAAAATGTCTATAGGTAGCCAAGACAGTAATCAAACTACAGGTTTAAGTGAGGATCAGTTTAATCAAAGGCGTCTTATTGTTTACAATGCAATGCCTCTGTTTAACTAATTACTTCAATTAGTCTACTTTTAGTGCAGTCAATCGCAAACTACCCACTCAACAACATATCGACACCAACTTTTCGCTCGCGTGCCAAACAAAACCAGCAAATTGCGCTGCCAAATTAGCCGTTAGAAATTGCAGTCTAATTAACAGCCCTCGGTCTCCTGTCTCTTGCGCCCGCGCAGCGGAGCTCTCGGCGATGCGATCAGCGCGGCGCACGCGACGGGGAAAGTGTGCCCGCGATCATCTTTACACTAACTGTTCATTAAAACATAAGCATTGTCGATGCTATGTTCTGTAGGGGACAACTGTGACCACCAACTGCCACGTGACGGAAAAAGAAATGCTGAGTTTTCGTGGTCATATGCGTGCCAATGGCTGGACAAAGGATCATGTGAAGTAGAGGCGAAAAGGTGCGAGATCCGTTGCAAATGACAGAGACTGATACTGGAATTACGCTTAGATGTTATAGGAGGGAGAGAGAGAGAGAGATATTGTCGATGTCGACGCATGATGTATTGTGTAAAATAGAGACGTTAGAATTATTGAGACGTTAAAATTGATAATTTCCTTAAATGAATCATACTTATGTTAATGCAAAGTTTGGATGTTTATATAGGATTAAAATATGGGATAATTTCATCCCGGGTCCAGACGAAGTTGTGCGGGAAAGCAAGTTTGGTATAATTTACAACGACTTAGTAATTAAAATAAAGAGGCAACGTCAGAAGCATCTATAATTTACCTACGCATGTAGCTCAGACACAAACCGATGTTTTATTTTTTGTACTTGAGCAATATCATATATATGGTATATTTCTTAGAACAGAATTAGATATTTATTCGACATATTTTATACAATATTTAATAGAAACATTTGTCGAAACACCAGACAAAGGAGAACCTGCAAAATAAATACCAACATTAATTAAGAAACCAAAACAATATTGGTTTTGCTTTAACAATAAAATTTTATGGTAAACGAATAAGGTTGTCATAATTTTTTTTTTTATAGACACTCATTTGTATTGAAACACTTTACTTACGTTATTCCGTTAGTACTTTGAGCTGTTTTATATTTACTCAAAACCCCTGTGTAGTGTATAATAAGCAATAATCATACAGCTTGTAATACATAAACAGACTTGTACTGGCGCAGCACGTGCCATACTGGCACGATCGCCATGTAAGGATGGGCGTATTAATACAATACAACCAGTTCACGTTGGGATTCAGATATATTGTGTATAAATACGAGTATGGTTGTACATTGGCTTATACATAAACGGCCGTATTCATAAACGTCCTACAAGCCTGTTTTAACTAAAATTCCGTTTAAATTCGTTTGTCCTTGTCTATCACTTTGACATTTGTGTTCGTAAGAAAGGGTCAAAGCACATATTATTTAGCAGAGGCACTTTAAGTTTTATGAATAAGGGAGTAAGGCTATAGTGAGAGCGTGTGCGTGTGGCAACAATCTTCAAGGACCGGTCCATCATTTGCGTCAGCGGTCTCCATCTTATACCAAACACCTTTATTTGCAGAATAGGATAATTACTCCAACTTCACGGCGTATTCCTCAAAGTGATTGGTCAATTACTTGCTAGTAAACCAATTGGGGAACAGAAGGGAATTGAACTGGGATCGAAAAGCGAAACATTCTATTTTTATTGCTACCATTATCGTGTTGCAGAGTGCGGTTGTGTATCCTCTTTCCTTTTTCCTTTTCTGAGATATTTGTTAGTCTATATAGGTACTATATACAGTTCGATAGCCTAAGGGAAAGCGACGACCGATTTAGCCTAGTTGGTAGTGACTCTGCCTATGAAGAAAGAGGTCCTGGGTTCGAATCCCGGTAAGGGCATTTATTTGTGTGATGAGCACGAATATTTGTTCCTGAGTCATGGATGTTTTCTATGTATTTAGGTATTTATTTATCTATATAAGTATGTTTATCGTCGTCTAGTATCCATAGTACAAGCTTTGCTTAGTTTGGTACAGTCGAGGACAAAGAGATGCATTCGACAGGAGAAGACCGCATTCGATTAGGTCCAAAAGTGTATACATGTCTTTGTCCTCGACTGTACTAGGTCGATTTGTGTAAGATTGTCCCGTAATATTTATTTATTTTATTTATTTAAAGGTCGGATAAGAAGAGAAAATGTTTACGTCTAATACCGACGTGATTTGTATACATCAACAATTATGTACAACATCAATTATAAATAGGATTATTAAACGAGCGAGCAAAGCGATCGAAGTTCTCCGTTTCAGCTTGGACCAAAATTATTTCGTATGTCCCGGTCCATATGCCCCGCAGTCCGCGGCTGTTCTCCTCTACAGACCCCGTACCATGGTCGGCCTTATCACTCGATAAGTGACAGGATAGAGCCTCCGTCGATGGCTGACACCGTTCGATAGAAGGAGACGACGTTCCATCTTGTCACTTATCGCGTGATAAGGCCGACCACCATACAATCAGGTCAGGGGTCAGGTCACATTTCCCAACCGGTTCTCTTGAAGGGTTGTGAGCATGTTTAATATTTTTATAATTAGTTGATTCAGTTTACCGAAATTTGAAAAAAAAAACGTTTGGAGTTAAGACAGGCACGTGTGTTCTATAGCTCACATAGCCGCAATCATTAATTAAGTTACCGTACAAAAGCGTGTTTTAACTAAAACTCGTTCAAATTGATGGTTTACTCCAAAAGAAGAAGCTTATACCAAGCATTAACTTTACATTTTGCAGTTATAGACAGGAGATTCAATATACACCTGCTCGTGAACAAAAACTCCGCCATTTGTGAATTTAAAAGGACATCCCGAGCACCGTGTTCACAATCTCCGGGATAAATGAGGCTCATCCTGCTTCCGTTAGCTTCGTAAGTCCCGGCATAGTTATCTATACTTCTACATATACTGATATAACTAGTGGTTTTTCTTTTATCGAAAATTGACTCAACAAAAAAAACTATATAAATAAAGAATCTGGTCACAAAATTTCACAAGAATTGGTTGAGAAATACGACCTGAAGAGAAGAGGGCGGACATCGTGACAGACACCCGACACCGGACATACGAACGACTTTCGGCCCAAGCTGAAGCATAGGACTTCGTTCGCTTCGCTCGCTCGATAAAAGAGGAAAAGTCTGTGTGATTAATTTGAAAGGTAGGTAAAGATTTTCGGAAACCTACTATATTTCAGAAAATCTGTCCTCAGAATTAGAATCAATCATTTATTCGTGACACACTAACAAGACAAAGACAAAAGTAAAAAAGTCAATCTGTATTAGGCCACGAAATGGGCTCATCTCAGCATGATTCAGCCAGCGCTGATCTTCCGTTGGGTCCATTCAGTGAGGAATAAGTAGGTAACACAGCATAATACATTAAAAAAATTGAAATACAAACGTAACACGTAATTAATAAAAATAAAATCAAACAAAACTAAAATGGCAATAAGGAAACATAAAAACGAATAAACAATAACAATAGGTAATTTAATCGGTGTATATAATCGATTTTCCGAGTGGACTTAACCTATACTCATTTTACCCCGGGAGTTTGCATGCTTTGTTTCCAATACGCGGGCTCACCCACGGGTAATAATTTTGCCAAGTCAAACAGATAAATTGAATGAAAAATAAACGCATTGTTCGTCTACGAAGTCAGCTCTTTAAGAGTTACAATTCACATAAGCAACCCGATTACGTAACAAATAGGCCTTATCGTATAACAATAGAATGGTCATTTTCCTACCCTGACAATGTACCGGGAAGTGTTTACATATTTACCTATTCTTCATTGTTTTGGTCACGCTACCGTGGGTTCACTCACTTCAAATAAGGGCGATAATGGGCTGACCAGAACCCATGGAAGTCCTTTAAAGAGATAAGAAAAATGTGGGTAGAGCTACAAACCTACCCTGGTTTTTAAAGATGACACTATTTCAACTATCGGAACAATCAAAACCAATAACGAAAATCGTGAAGATTCACATCGAAGGGCTTTTCACCGTGAAGTGTTATAATATGGCATATCCACCTCAGCGACTCAAAACAAAATTTTCAATACAAAAATACTGAAAAGGATAGACGTACATGTCTAACAGAGGCTATTGCGGGCTAGACCATCACGGTCACCGCCACCAATCTTTCACACATATTTCATTTTTCAATAAGAATTCCGAGACACAAAGAAAAAAATACGATACCAATCACATGAACATAACAAAGAGAAGCCAAAAACCCTGTATTCAGTACAAACATAAAACATCTGAACGGTTTCCACATTCTGAATAACGTAACACGTTAAAATAACCTGTGGAAACAAAACGGCATTCCTTTAACAAAGAATTCGAGTACGAGTAGGCTACAAAATCCAAGCAAACCTACGCTTACGTTCCTTACGTGATACGTGTCAAAGGTTACGATTGCCAACAATACTAGTAAAAAAACACCATTCTCGCTTTATGAATGAGGACTGTACAACAGGAATAGCGGCGTCTCCCAGTGGACCGAAGGCTTTCGCTTTCATGCCACTTACCAAGCCAACGTGACGAGAATGCACCGTTCAGTTGAACGCTTACCATCGCTTTGTTTCTGCGGAAATTGAATAATCGTGGCCGTCATTACAGGCAATGTATAACATGTTACGCAATAGTGCGAATTACCTTCGAAGATTTCTTTTAGGGTTCGGTGTTTTTGGAATATTCATGCGGCAGTAACGTGAATGAAACGATGCCTAATTTGCTTTCGTACTATTCTATTGTAGTATTCAAAGTATTAGGTAAATTCAATCTGTGCTGTTATAGAACCGGAAACTAACTGTATACAATTCCTTTGACAACTATTTTAAGTTAGCGTGTATTTGTTGCAATGGTAATAAATTGCCTTTACTTTAACCTTTAAACTAAGTCCTTGAACCAGCTCGTCAAATAATTAATTCCGGTAAATCCGAATGAAACGGCGTGTTTCAGGGTTTCAAAATGCCTGTCCCAAAATAATACATAATTAGGCTTCGCCGCAATACGAGTACAGCGAAATGAAAAACCTTTAACGACATAGGAACAAAAAAGGCATTTCATCACGTAAGTACGAGTAACAAAAGAAGAGGGTCCGCAAAAACAAACGAGATGTGGTTAAACACTTTACGGACTGAAAACGCGACACAAAGAGTTGGGAAATGTCGATGCCTTTGTTACACATTCGGTAATGACGTTACGAATCTAAGTGACATCAAGGCTACATGTACATCATGGTATTATTTTGATAAACATGCATTTAATTTCCTTTGTGAAAATTGCGACATTGAGTTAACTTTATTGTTATGTAATGGACTTAAAAGAAGATTAGAAAGAGAAGAGAAAGAAGGACTAAGAAGATAGTGGGTATTTTGTTTATTGTGTCAAGGTGCTATTATTGTGAAAGTATTGTGTCAAATCAGGTTCTTTATTTAAGCTTAAAGCACTTCAAGTAGAGCGTGGCATTAATGCCTACAATTTTATAACTCGGTTTGCCGTTGAGTTCTAATTAACAAAGATTCCAGTTTATTACCCGTTAAAACATTACAAGCTGTAAGTAAGTAAATTAATGTATTTCCTGTAATTCAAACCAACATCAAACTTTCTAGGTTAGGTGTCAATTCTAAACACCATGTTTACGCAGCGAGATAAATATCACCTAATTGCATAATGCAAGAAAGAGTACGCAAATCATCCTTCAGGCGAGTAGACATTAGATTTATGCATTTTTATGTTAATTGCTAACAAGCCTGTTTTCCGGTAGCTGATAATGCGGGGATCTCGTGATACCGGCACTATGCTAGGAATAGTAAGGCGTATCTTTATACGGGTGTCGTACTGACATACGATTTTTTAGCAAAGATAGATAGGGATAGCGCTAGCATGCAGCAAGAGACCCCACAGACTCATACATATCATGATAAGTGACAAGATAGAGCGTCCGCTACTGGCTGACACCGTTCGATAGAACGAGACGACGCTCCTATCTTGTCACTTATCGCGTGAAGCAATGCCTATAAAAACTTAACAGAAGGAATATGCGCGTATTTCAGATGTTAAAAATATGATAAATAATAAACTTGTTTTAATCTTTAGATGACACTGACATACTCGTAGTTACGTCAATCTGGCATAGAGTATTCGTAATAAGGTGTCACTCTCGGTGTTAATATGAGTGATTGAAAAAAAGTAACAATAATTTGTATTTCTGACAAATAAATTACACACACACATCATCATCATTTGTCACATGGACCGAACAACAAGCAGACTATATTGGGATGAAGATTATACAAATTATAAGTAATTTGTGCACACAGAATTATGCGTATGACCGATATGTCACTTTGAGACACTGCTCAGATATTATTTACCCTATCGGTTGACACTCAGCGTGCTAGCACTTTTTTACACATCGCTTCTATTTACAGATAGCTTACTAATTATTGTGTTTTATCTAATACTGAATATTTTGAAGTAACAATTTGAATCAGATATTTTTAAACATCTTGTTCCGTCAAGAAAAACTATCTTGACTAACAAATTAGTCTCGCAAATGGTTTTCTTTGGCTCTTATAGAGGTAATATGGTCTTTTAACGAATCAAATTCTAGAGAACACATAATGCTGCTAGCTGTGAACAATACCTACATTAAATAAAGTATTTATTTCCCTGTATTCGAAGTACGTATACTATAAAAGTTCCCTAGTAATACCCTAGGCACTAGAATACTAGATGATAAAGTTGTAGCATCATAAATGTCACTAAAATGACGGTGAAAGTAAAAACCAGGGACGAATTTGTTTTTTTTTTCAGTTTTATCTGGATTTATTGGAAAACACTTGACTGCATCGTTAAATCTCTAGCACGTACTTAAACAGCGTAAAATTCATTCTAGAGCACGTAGATATTCACGCAACCTTTTAGAATTATATTTTACTAGCATTTGTCAAGTGTACTTTACTTTTGACGCAGGATACTCGGTGAACATACTGTGGCAATTTTATAATGTATTCTGAAATAGTGAAGAAGGTACATGAATGCGAAAAAAATAAAGCCTTATAATGTTATGCGGGAAGGCGGTATGCAACCTAGTTAAATTATCAAATATGACCAGACACATATACATACATATGTACCAAAGACACTCTATCATCATATTTTACTGTAATCATTAAGAATTATGCTAGAACATTACAAAAATATATCAAAAAAAAATGTGCTGACATGATATAGTGAAGAATCGCTTTTGTGCAGGCTATACCTAGAGACTAAACTAATCATTGGACAGTCTTTTACAATAAATATAGAGAGTAAAGAGAAACAGTTTTTGGGTAACTACGAGGATTGTGAAAAATAAAGAATGTGATTTGCTGTTGTGATTAATTACGATCATGAACAATCATAACTAACAAAAATCATCGATAGCGCGATGTAGAATTTCTTATAAACGGTGCCTTAATTTAAGCGCCATCTGTATTCCGTGTAACACAGAGTGGACTCTTTATACTGCTCCTACCAGATGACGGTGTGATCGCTCTAAACATTACAAACATTCCACGGGCACGCGGACATGCCATATGAAATGAGGCTTTCAATAAACTTGTGACTGAACTTAAATCTAAGCTAGGTGGTTGCATCAAAACCAGTCGCCATTAGGTGCCTCGTACCGTTAAATACCAAGGACGAGATGCTTTTGAAAAATAACTAGCATGGATGACGGTAGCCGGTTCATTTGCACATTACTGTATTTGTCAGAGGATATTAGCCCTTATGATTCCGACAATAAAAGTAAAAACGTGTTTAGTTGACAGAATGCTAATTTTATTTTCATATTGGTTGGTGGTAGGGAATGTTATTCTATGGAGATATCCGCCATAACAATAGTGTGTCTACTCATAGGCACGCTAAAATAGAAAATGATAACTGTTCCCTAAAACTAAGAAAGGTTTAATTTGATCCAAAAAAATCTGTCAGAAACTTCACATTACTACTTTATTGACATAGTTTTGCCTGTACCACTTTTACGAGCATTCAATGACACTTATTTATTTATTTAATCGTATGGCATAGATATGTCGAGTCACTTGAATTATTCAATGCACTAAAAATTATAATCGTATTGTTAGATTCTTCACCCATTGGGCTGCGTTGTCAGTGAGTGTGAACAGATCTTGAGGGTCACCGCTGTATTTTCGGATGGGACAGTCTTTTATGATGTGGTCTACGGTCTGCACGGGGGCCCCGCAGTCACATGCCGGTGAATCTCTCCATCCACATTTGAACAGGTAATCGGCGCATCGTCCGTGTCCAGTTCGCAGCCTGTTCAGCTGACACCACTCTCTTCTTGGGGCAGTGAAGCCATTGGGTTTCCGGGTGGGATCATGGTCAGTCAGTGAGTCCTTAGGCGGATTAGCCTTCCACTCCTCTTTCCACTGGTCCTTGATTTTAGGTTGGCGAGCAAGAAGGTTCTGGGCGGTCTGGTAAGGAGGGTGCCGGGATTTTAGCCGATGTCGCGGAGGGGAAGAGAACTCTTGGAAGATCGGCAGGTCTGGTCTGCTCGCTATCTTGTTGCACTCTTGCAACAGGGCTTGCTGTCTTCTTAAATGTGGCGGAGGTACGTGGCTTAGGGCTGGTAACCATTGTGTGGGAGTAGATTTTATTGCGCCTGAGATGCACCGCATAGTTTTGCGCAGTTGGACATCTATCTTCTCCGTATGTGTGCTATTCAGCCAGACTGGCGCACAGTATTCTCCAGCAGAGTAAACTAGGCTAAGCCCGGTTGTGCGAAGTACATCTGTCCCAGCTCCCCAGGTCGTACCGGTCAGCTTATGCATGATGTTGTTGCGTGTACCTAGTTTCTTGCTTAATTTTTTGAGGTGAGGGCCATAAGTAAGCGAGCGGTCCAGCGTGACTCCAAGGTACTTCGGGAGTGGATTGTACCGCAAGAGGTTTCCATCGAAGGTTACTTTTGGCGAGTACGAGGCTAGTTTGTTATTCAGGTGGAATGTCGACACTTCAGTTTTGCTCGCGTTTGGTACCAGGCGCCATTTTTTGAAGTAATTTTCCAACATCTCTAGGTCACTGGTGAGTTGCTTCTCGGATACTTCAAACGTACGGTGTTGGTGGGTGAGAGCAATATCATCCGCGTAAACAAATTTTCTGGACGCTGTCTCGGGCAGATCGTGTGTATATAGGTTAAAGAGCAGTGGGGCTAGTGTTGATCCTTGTGGAAGACCGTTGTTGAGTTTCCTGACGCGACTGCGTTTGTCTCCAAGATGCACAGAAAATTCGCGCTTACTAAGCATTTTGTTTATGAGTGCTGTAGTTTTCCGACATGGGACAGCTTTCATCAATTTGAGGTATAGGCCTTGACGCCACACTGTGTCGTAGGCAGCTGATAAATCGACGAAAACAGCCACAGTTTTCAATTGCTTTTGGAAGCCTGTCTCGATATTGGTGGTAACGGATAGCACTTGATCTGCACAATTGCGGCCGCTTCTAAAACCAGCCTGCTCATTGGGCACAATTTCATCAATGAGAGGGGTAATCCGGTGGGCCAGCAGTTTTTCCAGTAATTTGTACAGTGAACTCAGGAGTGCGATTGGCCTATAGCTTTTGGGGTCATCTGCTAGTTTGTCTGGTTTGAGGATTGCTATTATTTTGGCGTTATTGAAGCCAGTGGGCAGTTTATTCCTATCTAGAACATCAGAATAGAAAGCAGCCAGCCATTTTCTGCAGTTGGGACCCAGGTTCTTTATAAATTCATTGTAAACACCGTCATGACCTGCAGCTTTACCTAAGGCTAGTTGTTTAATAGCAGTACTTATTTCCTCCGTTGTAAATGACTTTGAAAGTGTTTCATCAATGGGCAGCGTTTTCTTCAGTTCCTTGACACTTCTATTAATAGATTTGTTGTCTGAGCGATTTCCCTTAACTTGTGAGGTTTCAATAATTCGATTGGCTATGGCATTAGTCAGGCTTTGAGAAGCACAATGGTTTGCGTGCCCTGTTTTACCAGTAAGTCGGTTTAGTATTTTCCATGCTTTACGACTGGACACCTTGAAGTTCATTTTTTCGACTGTAGCAATCCATTTTTTTTTTTAGCAATCCATTCAATGACACTATTTGTATCAGAAAGAAAAACTCGCAAGTTCAAACAATATTTGTTCATCCAAATTGTACAATATAACGTTCCTTAGGCATCACTCAATGAATTTCACTTTTGTGATCATAAATTAGTTTACAAACCAATAATTAATTGACAGTTAAGTCAACACATCAAACGATTGTTAACTGTAATTCAAATCCACGTAATCTGTAGTTCTATCCATCCGAATCGACGCTTTGCTAAGACATTTATATTGGTATGACATTTATCAGCCCCACTTGCTTCCACGAGGGAAGTATGCGCAACAAACGTCATGGTAATATAATGTTAGTACGTCAATTCAAATAGAACCCCTGTTGAGGAGAATACCGATACAATTAATACACGTGTGAGCCTGTTACTGAACATAAACTTCATTGTAAGGGCGTAGTATCAATTTTGTTATTGGGTCTGGGTTTGGGTTGATGGTTAATTATCATTTAGCGGAAGAAATCATCGTTGTAAAGATTTTGCACTTTTACGTGTCGCATTTAAAAATGCATGGCAATACTCGGAGACTGTTTCCCCGCAAATTAATTCAAGTGACCCTGGCAAATTCTACTCCCAATTCCTAGTTACGATAGTGGTGTCATGGTGGATAGTCACCACATGGATTAAATCGTCGGTTTAATTCATGAGAGGAGGCCTGTGCCCAGCTGTGGAACGTTTATAGGCTGGCAGGCTATGATGAACTGCTTTTGTGCCATTTTTCATCCAAATCCGTTAAGTCGATTTTGCGTGATTGAGTTATATACGTCTAAACATCTGAACATCCCCACTGTTAAAATTTTAGGGCTAATATTAAAAGTGCATGATGCTAAACCATTTTTTATTCATACTAACATTGCATGCACTCTAAACTAAACCGTTCCTCAGTCGGTTACACGAAACGACAGCCCAATCAGCGGCAATTGTAATCCAATTCAACTTTTTGGCACAAAGGCACTGGGAGCCAACAAAAAAGAAGAAATATATAAAAAAATGACAGTAGAAGCGAAGCAAAATAATGGGTAACGGCATAAGTTATTTAATTTTATTCAAGCATCAATTAATTAAAGAGACGGGCAAGCTTGAGTGCGCCGAGCTGGGGCGAATTTAAAATATAATGTAAAGAGTAATTTTGCGTTGTTCATTGTTGAAGGCCGGCCTCAGATAGTCGGAAACAGTCACCGAATTCAGTATCTGGACCACTCCAGTGCAAAAAAGGTCACCCTTCAACTGCTGGAAATTCTACATAAGTGTACCGTTTTTTATTGTTCCCCGTTGATTCCGATTATAATTCATCATGACTGAATTCCGTTCAGTTTAAGGCTAAGGCTATCCTAAGGGTTTTAATGTTTAAATTAAACAAGGCCGAGTGCTGTTTCTACTAATTTTCATTTCGGTTTTACAGACGGTGAACAATTAAGAAAGAGTGACGAGCTGAAAATAATTAATATATCTGGATTTTTTTTTTTTGAATAGCCATATTGTTTTTATATTCTCTGTTACTTTTGATCAATGAGTACTTATTTTACGCAGAAAAAAATATATTCGTAAGGAATAACTGCGTTCGTGAGCGTTGAAATCAAGCCAACTATGAACAAAACTGTTTCCAAAACAATGTTAAGTCATAGTAACCCTGTTTTATCCAAAGCCACTCTATTTTTTTATATCTTTGCTATCGTTTTGCGTATCAAACTACGGGACCCTATAAAGTGATCGTCTATAGTCACAAAAAACGGAGACATAGTAGTTTCAATTAAGATCTCGTACAATGAAGGATGGTCTCGGACTGAAGACAGCGCTTGCAATTAAACTACATGATTTTCCTCTTACCAATTTAGTATTTATCCCCATAAACATAAAGGTTATAGTCGTATGAAGATTAGCAAAAAACAAAGTAACGAAATTACTGTACGATGCCATCATTCTTGAAAATTAAAATAAATACCGGTAGGTACAGCGCCTCTGTATTACATGGAAGACATTTATATTAGTAAAAAGTAATTTATATCCGTCTAAAATACCGTTTCAGAGCCAAAATTGAATTAATCAAAATTATTCCTTAAGCTTGCCTTAGCTGACCTATTCATGTAACGGCCTACAGAATATGTCACTGTATTAAAATTAACCGCGCATCGAAAACATTGCAATACAGCAACAGATACAAAATCTGAAGCCTAATTTTGAAATGCAGCAATATGTGAGGTCATCGATCATCATAGGGACATCCCTACTTCCATGTCTGTCTTACAAGATCAGAAAGAGAAAGTTACGTACTTACACTAATAGGGACATCCACTTCTATCAATTAAGGCAACTGAAATCGCAGGCCAAGCAAATTATGCATATTATACTAACACTTGAATTACATAACATAACAGTATTCAACCTATAACCTCCAGACTGCCCAAGATGAAAGCTTAATTTAACGGATTATGCGAACCGAGTTCGTATAATATTCCAAGTAACATCTAACACAAGTTATCGAAAAGCGTGTAAGGCGGAATGACGTCATTATTGCATTACCCGGAACCGAATCCGTGTAACGACTTGATGGGAGATTCGTTTAATGTGCCACTACCATAGGTGCTCGCATACTATGGAGGTGGATTTCGTCAAGCTATTATTTAGCTTGCTTTGTTCATATGTATTGTTTTAAAACAAATACCGTGATTGACCCTAGGGTCAAGGGGGGGGAGATTATTCTCAACCACTGGTTCGCGACGAAAGAGCGTAAGATGAAGCTCACTGGTTCCGTAAGCCCATATTCACTCTTCTTTTGAAGGCTCCTACAATTGAAGGAAGCAGCAAATTACACACCTTTGCAGTTCGCATTAGGAAAGACGAGACAAATCGCTAAGCGAGGCAAATGTATGTTGTCATCCAAAGTTTCATCAACCAAATCATCCAAAGATATTAATTATATTCAGCTCGTCACTCTTTATTCACTGTTCACTGTCTGTAAATCCGAAATGAAAATAAGTAGAAACAGCAGTCGGCCTTGTTTAATTTAAACATTAAAACCCTAATCCAGTATCAAGGGATAGGGAGGCCGAACAGGCATGTGTGAATGCGGATCCGACATTGCGGACCGTGTGTGAGTGTACTTGCAGGTACTCGCGAAATGAAAGTCATCATCAATGTATTTGCAATTGCAAACCATTTTTCAGCCACTTGCTGGTATACGATTGAGCATTTGACGATGAAATAGCTATGGAATTTATTTTTCGGAACGAAAATTTTTTTTCGATAGCTCTTAAAGGCTACATTTTTAAAGGTTTTTGTAGTAAGTACTGAGGCCTCCATCAATTTTAACAAGTCATGAAAGTTTTTACAAAAGCTTAGCTCAATCATTCACGTCAATAACTGTACCAACTTATAAAATATTCCTCTGCTTTTCATATAAGTATGTTCCATATCTATCGCACTGATTAATTAATTCACTTTTTTGCCTCCCACTTGATCCAAAGTAATTAAGTTAAATACATGTTTCATGCTAATTAATGCATATACACGACATGTGTTCAATTAATGCCATAAAGAAAACTGATATTGTCAATATCGCTTAATTGACTTGTACCGCTATGTTTGAATTAATACATACTGTAGTAGCGGCGACAAGCAATTTTACTTGATTATAATGAATTACTATGTTGATACATGATTATCAAGTCCTGATAATAATTTAATTGAAAGAAAAATATTTCATGGCGTCTAATGTAAATAATGTTATCTGTTTTGTTTGCCTAATAAATGAATAAATAATTAGGTATTTCGGATCAAAAAATAAACAAGGTAAGTAGGGGTTACAATTTACAAATTACCCAACCTTAGCTATAATGAGATATTTGTGAGCACTTTGACCGCTTCGATATATTTGATGGTGTTCAGAAACGTTTAAAAACTATTTTTTTTTAATCCTCTTTCTCTAGAACAAAACTGATACATTTTAATACATGTTAAATATTTAATTCCATTCTATGTAATAAAAATCACTAATATTAATTCCAATTTAACTGCATATTTTTTAAATAAAATATTGTATGTATAATATAAATTTCACAAGTAGTCGAATTAATTATGTATAATTTTCATACGGCAATGTTTAGCATTCAAAAAGGACTCACGTCAAACTCACCGTTATTCAGCGATTTCCAGCGACTGTAACACACTCACTATTCTGTATTTTGCTATTTTGGATTATACCAGCCCTAATTCAACAGTCCACTATTTTATTTAACACCTACGGACCTGCGAAGATTTAACAGGTGACGACTGTACATCCGTAATTGTTTGATATATCTTCTTTTGTAATACTTACAATTCCTCAATTTAGGCATATAACGTTTATTAACGGCAAATTTAAGCATATAATACATGCAACTATGAATGTCGATTAACTACCACCAGTTAGAAAAGAAAACCAATTTGGAACCGATATGATAAATAATATAATGTTGGATCTTTGATTCATCATCGTCGACGGTTTTAAAAACGCCTTAAACCGACCGGTTGAAATTAGCTGTAATTTTACGCAAGAATTGTCTAGATTGTCACTTTTGTTAGGAATTCTGATAATGGTTGATTTGTTCAAACGTTGCTCTCATGACTCTTATAGTAAAACAGTAGATTTGATGTAAATTCATTAATTATTTGTAGGAAAAGTGATTACAATTGTTATCTTTGATCCGTGTGTCTTTTATTGCTAATAATAATATAAAGCTAATGGATCGCATCCGGAACACCACGCCGCGCTCCAAGGCCCAAATAGAAGATGTAGCGGGAGGCCAAGTTAAAGTGGGACTGGGCTGGTCACGTTTATCGCATCTCAAATAAGCTGTGGGCCAATGGGACCACGGATTGGAAGCCCCCAAACTCAAAATGGAGACGCGATAGACCTCGTCGGCAATGGCGGGATAATTTGGACTCCTTTTTAAAAGTCTGGCCAGATATTGCTCAAGAACGTCATGAATGGAAAGAGAGGGGGGAGGTCTTTGCTCAGCAGGAGGACATATATAATAATAAAAAAAAAAATAAAGACCTTAATCCAAAGAATACCTATCACCTAGTTTAAGACTATCATTCAAGATCTCATTACAAAGATATACTTGTAATGCGATACATAGGTAAAAGCTACGGTAGTTTAGTGGTTCAGGCATGTGGCCTCTCAAGCGGCGGACGTGGGTTCGAATCCCGGCTCGTACCAATGAGTTTTTCAAAACTTATGTACGAAAAAAAAATTCCGTTAGTTTTTCGGTGAAGGAAAATATCGTGAGGAAACCAATCTAATATAAGGTCTCGTTTTTCCTATGGGTTGTAAGGTCAGATGGTACTCGCTTTCGTAAAACTAGTGCCTATGACGAATCACGCCTTCTTTAGGGGCACAACCAGGAATAACGCGAGGATGATGATGACTTGTAAAGAGATACATAGGTACTCAACGTGTCTATGTATTATCAAGTCAAGGCTTCTCTTTGTATTGTCTAGATATTGTTATTTGCCGTGTGAAATAAAAAATCCCACTCCGCCCTATCCTACCCGTCACCAGACAGTTACAGGGAAAGATAAGTGTAGCGAGCCGCTAGTCGGTAGACGACCTACAGCCCAGCGATGTACATTGCGCGCCCATTACGTGAGCTCCGGTACTGTTACGTACCGACACGGCGATGTATTACGGCTATTACGCGAGTGACATCATACGAGTATGGGCGTTTTTAAATTTGGAACCGCTGATGATGGAATGGAATTTGGCAATTATTTTTTATTGTTAGCGGCCTGAATTTTGTTGAATTTTTACGTATAAAGACGGATTTGTACATTATTATGGTTCCAAAATGAGGTATCAGTCATTGATTTTGTCAATAGCGTCAAATCAAAAGCGGGTTAAGTCCCCATCCTCGTCCCAAAATCCATTAATTGTATAATTAATTAAGTGCAAAAAAGTTACCAAAGTACAGTCAGGCGTTATTAATGAAGTCTAAACAGATTAAACTCAACTCAAAGAAAACCCAGGCAGGTTGGGTTCAGACATGTTCTAAAATATAGACAGCTGTCAAAACTTGAACGTTTAGAACCTGTTCGCATTATTAATAGAACCTCACATAATACTTCATATATTAGTAAAAGTTTTGACTAGTCGGTTCTTATAACGAAATAGTCGTGACAGGTACTATACTTTGAAGTTCAATCTCCATTGAATACTCTTCAAAACTTTTTTCTTAAAAAAATTATCACCTCAAAGTGTGATAATCGAAAAATCAAAACTCAGGTGGCATACGAGAGACAGAAATAGAAAATAATCTACCAACCGATAACCTTTAAAATGAACGGTATACAATTTCATGAAATCAATAGTATATAAATTTTAAAACTGCAAAGAATAATCGCATAATACCTTTGTACTCGCACATTTGCAATCTTAACTCGGTAGGAATATGAGCTATATAAGTATATACGCGTCCAAAATTCATGTGATGTTTTGCGGGAGACAAGAATAAATTTGTTTTGACTTAAATTAATTATGATGACTTGCGGACGTGGAAAAACAGAAAATCAGTGCGAGTCGACTGAACGAGACTTTTTCTCTTGTTAAGCTGCGACTACACAGTACATTTATGTGTTACTAATCGTAATTTATTTTTAATCATAACATTTTAGAACATGTTTTTTTTCTAAAGCACTTGACTGTACTTTAATAGAACAAAGTATTGTACTTTGGCTACATGACGTTATCACAATTAATTTTCTTTATTTGACCGGTTAGCCTAGTAGTTAGTGACGCTGCCTACCAAACTGAAGGTCCTGGGTTCGAATCGCCGTAAAGGCAAATATTTGTGTGATGAGCATGAATATATGTTTCAGAGTCTGGAATGCTTTCTATGGATTTATATCTATTAAATAAATCGCTGTTTTCTACCCACATAAGCCTTATTGAGCGCACTATGAAGCTAGTTCGATTATTTGATAGATATCAGTGTATTGTCCCTTAAGACTTAGGTATGTAAATATTAATTTTGTATTTTTTTACTATTGTGACGTTGGGACATCTTTTAATATCTCGTCATCATCATCATCATCATATCAGCCGAAAGACGTCCACTGCTGGTCATAGTCCTCCCCCAAATAGTGCCAAAGCGACCGATCCCGAGCCACCCGCATCCTGCGGACTCCCGCAACCTTTACCAGGTCATCAGTCAACCTTATCGGGGGCCTACCCACGCTGCGCCTTCCAGTACGTGGTCGCCACTCGAGAACCTTTCCGCCACAACGGCCACAGGTTATACGTTCTATGTGCCCCGCCCACTGCCACTTAAGTTGTGCTTGCACTGTTTCATGTTAAATTAAATGCCCCTGAACAAGGATTATCCTGTATCTCAGGCAAAGAGATATAATATGATTTGGGAATCAATTTAAACAAATTAAAATCATACACACCAAAGACAAATAATAACTAATTATCTTAAAATTACGAGTATACGTGCCATATTGCAGTGTCAGCGTCTAAATCAACTGAACGAATCGACGTTTATTTAATACTTTGACTAGATATAATTTCACTCTGAATCGACTAAGAATTAAAAACTAGGAAAATATCATCATCCTCGACATCCTCCTAGCGTTATTCCCGGTAATGCCCCTAAAGGAGCCCGGGGTCCACTTGACACCTAATCCCAAGATTTGGCATAGGCACTAGTTTAACGAAAGTGACTGCCATCTGACCTTCCAACCCAGAGGAAAAACTAGACCTTATTGGGATTAGGTCGGTTGGGAAACCCTCAGAAAATATATATTAGTTACTTAAGTAAAATATTTACCGCACATGTGTACGCAGCTTTAGTCTATGGTCGTCATTGCGGTAACGAAGAGTTAACTAGACACAACCGTTACTCTATGGTTAGGTGGTTGACACTGTGTCATACGAGAAAAAAAGTTATTATGTCATTTTAGAGAATTGAGCGTGCGTCATCGCATATTTTTTGCGGTCATAGTAGAAATTAAATGGTATTCTAAAGGTCAAATGATTCTGTAACTTTTATAGTCCTTCTGAAGTATAGTTGAATAGGTGGAATAAGATAACTAGCATTCGAGGTTTGATCTTTTAATAGATGATATCTTAACTTTTGCTCGGTAAAGCTTTTTTGAAACATTAATGTTATTATTTTATTGTAGGTACCACAAGCTGTTCGCGCTCCGCCCGCGTCCTACAAAGAACGTTATTCGAGGTTTTTTAATAGGTTTAGTTCCCTCCGCCGCCCACCCCTCTGGGTGCCATAGAGATATCAGGTACTGATATCGGTATCTACACCGATATCAGGCATGTATAGGTACCTTAAGTCTAAGTTATACGATACATACCTATGTGGAGACATTGTACAACAAGAAAAATTACACATACACATTTAATAATATTTCAAGTTTGTGAGTAATCGTGATGACTCTTTCTTTACCCAAATGTACAAGACCTTGTAATCGAATTCTGAGAAGGCTACACCGCCACAGTCAAAATTAAACAATTGGTTGAAACAAAGAGGCAATTTTTTATTTTTGTATAAGCCTAACTTATAATACCCGATACTTATTTATGAAACAAAGGCCACAGCCTTTGCCAGCCAGCAGGTTTTTGAACTAGAGGAGCGATCGGGCTCGTGGAACATGAAAAATAAGTTTTTGTCAAAAATTACATTTTTGCTCCATGCTTTTATTGCCGCCCTGTACCTACTTTTCTCCATACCAACATCAACTACTCATTGAGACAATTCTAACGAGCCCAAACTCAACGGGGTTACGCCGGTTAAGTACTGAATTCCCGTGGCCACCTTCTGTCTCCATCATCAGATCAGCTCGATGGTACCATAATATTGAATTGTCATCCATACTATACCTATACCCATTTCAGCTCAATCGATCAACGGGAAGTGGGTCAATTTAACTCGCAAAATTTGTCCCATACTAACATACATACATACATACTACTAACAGGGCTCAGACCAAGAAAAAAAGACACACGGAGCGTTACGAACAGTCAAGTGAAGCCAAACCACATACAAACAAAACCAAGCTACTTCAAGTTTAGCACACGCTCACGCACACATATACAAACAAAATTGCACAAAACTCTTCAGCACGTGTCGCAATGCTGTGAAGATCATTTATTCCGAGTTTTGTGCGATTTAATTTGTTTAGCGTGTGCTAAACTTATGGGGCTTGGTTGAAAACCGGTTGGCTTCACTAGACTGTTCGTAACGCTCAGTCTGTATATTTTCTTGGTCTGAGTAACAGGGCAAGTTAAATAAAAGCTTGTAAAAACAAAGATGACGTTGCCTGGGTGTGCTCTGTACAGCAGGCAGCATAAGTGCATGGTCAATGCAGAAATAGTTTGGCTTGGCGACCGAATCCTACGCCATCTATGTGGCGCGATGGTGAATATCATTATAGATGTCAATGGAGACCTCAGAGGATTTGCAAGATTTAACTAGATGGCGTTGTTAACAAAAAAATAAATAAAAAGGCACATGATCTACTTTGTTCTCGTCATAGTTTTTTGTATTTTCTTGGGTAACATTATTATTCAGTAATCTTGCCAATAGCATTTATGATAATGGCGGATTTATACGACGTAATTGGAATACATTTCCGATTTTTGTTTGTTCGCTGGCTTTGTTTATTTATTCTTTTGTATCCTTGTGTTTCTGCACAACGAGTAAATATTCCAAAGATAATTCCAAAAACACTTTTTCCCAACATCATGGTTGGGAGCGGATTTGAACCTGAAACCTTCGGCCTAGGTTGATAATGACCTGTATAGTTCACCACTGGGCCACCGTGTTAATTGACAGCATGGTTCAAATTCAGTATCAGTTAATTTGAATGCTCAAATATTTATATTCATTACGACTAGGATTCGTATAATAACTAAAGAGGGTAGATATAGATGATATGAAACTACCATATTTTTTTATAACAAAGATTCACTGCGTGTTCGTTCGTCAGCCGTTTCTAATTCAATTCCCTATTTCACTTGCGTTTTTCATCTTTTCCTCCGTATTTATACATTTAATGATGAGTTCTCGATCTAATATTGATCTTGTTAAAAGGGCGCAAATAATAGCCTTATGTAACGAAGGCCACAATTTCTCAGAAATTGCTAGTGAAACCGGTGTAAACGTAAGTAGTTTTTTTTATTGTTTTAATAGACGCCGTGGTAACTATTCGCTTATTATACCTATTTATTAACTGTCATTGTTGCAGCGAAAAACGGTTGCTTTATGGGTACGGCGATTCCAAGAGGAAGGATCTTTGCTACACCGGCAAAGAATGGGTAGACCTCGTCTCATTGATACCGCGCAGCGTGCAGCGATGGTGACCGAGTACGAAGAAAATGGGTTTATACCAACAAGTCACTACGCTGGTTTATTCCATACTAGTGTAGACACTGTTCGTCGTGTGCTTCATGACGAGGGTTTGCACTATCGCAGGCATGCCGTCAAGCCGTTGCTTACAGAAGCACATAAAGCAGCACGATTACAATTTGCCCTAAGGCATTTAAATGATGACTGGAGTAATGTTATATTTAGTGACGAAAAGTGTTTTAAATCGAGTCAACACGGACGTTTGAGTTTATGGCGTCGCAATAATACGGGTATGATAGTGGTCACGTAGTGCCGAACATGGAATCTGGTCGTATAAGTGTCAATATGTGGGGCTGGATGAGTGCAGCCGGTCCGGGTGAACTAGTGAGGATGCCGAGTCGCGCAAACAGCGTGGATTACATGAATGTCCTGGAGGAAACTATGTTACCTACCGTCCGAAATGTGTATCCAGAAGAAGAATTACCTGTGATATCTTTTGTGCAAGATAATTGCCCTATACATCGTTCGCGTAATGTGCGGGAGTGGTTTGACCGTTATAAAGATAACTTGCAAGTTAGTTTCTTGGCCTGCTAGATCGCCGGATCTGAACCCTATTGAAAATTTGTGGGGTGTTATTGTGCAACGCTGGGAAAATCACAATGAACGAAGCCCAGAAGCGTTAGAGGCACATTGTATAAAAATATGGGAAAGTATTCGTGGTTCTAGTTTATGTGAAAGACTCATTGAATCCATGCGTTCCCGCTTGCAAACTGTTATCGACCAAAGAGGAGGTTACACTAAATACTAGCTGAAGCCGTAAATTAAGATTTATTTATTAAGGTAATGAAAGGCCGGGTTAACAAAACAAATGTTTGCTAACAAAATAAACAAATTACCAAAGTAAGTAGACCTTAGCTGTTATTATTAAACTGCCAATTGTATTCTTTTTTGGACTATTAAAAAAGTGATGGTGAATTATTATTACTTAAACAACATAATTATTGAGAAATGTTATTATGATGTTGTAACGTAAGTAACCATGTCAGCCCGAATAACATTATTGTCATTATTGCAAATATCAATCACACGCCACGCCACACTATACAAGCGTTCGGCTGACTTGAATTATGAATGTTATGATTTTAATTTTTAACCCGGCCTTTAGTTAATAATTGTCAATAGTTTAATATGTATTGGGGTAAGGCTTCAATCTTTTTCCGATTTTCGGAAATGAAACTTAAGCCTTAAAGCTCAATAAAATGGTAGGAAATTGCTAACTATAAAACTGCGTTAACAATTAGATATCTACTGTAGTTAACTGAATAAAGATAATTAAAACATTTAAAAACGTTTTAATCCTTAAAAACTGAATAACATTTTTATTTAAAGACTATCATTCACTGTTATTTACAATTTCAAGAAATGTAATAAAAAAAAAAGGAAAAAGCTACCTTTGCCATACCCTGGCTGGGAATCGATCTTTGGTTCGTCAAAGCGCAGAGTTAATTGAGTTAATGTGCTTAACTACTAGGCTACCGATACTTATCGATTGTACTGGAATAAAGCATACACATACTATAGTTGTCACACTCAAATACAGTTCCTGTGTATTAGCATTTGCTAGACTTGTTAATAATTATACCCGTAAGAGAACACTTCTGATGATTACAAGTGTCACTTAATAGTGCATTTAGTTATATTATTCTATATCCAAAGGTGTATCAACAGCAACGCCATCTAGTTCACGCTTTGTGAACGACGTGCAACTATGCGAGAGCTGTATGTCAAATGATCCAAACGAAAGTAGACCGTAAGGTGTCCATGCATTTATGCAGCCGATAGTACATGCTTGCGTGTTTTCATACTCGTCTGACAGCTGACGTCTCACGCCGTACGCCTCGCCTGTCCATATACATAGCCTTAACAACAAAAACAAGGGAAGACTAAAAACAATGTAATTTCAGCTACGTGGAATTACTCGTCACTCTCTAATAAAATCTCTATTGATATGGGATTTGTTACATTCATTAATACATTGTATGCAGTGGTAGGTTGCTAGCCTATCGTCTACAAATCCAATTCTGCAAGATCTTTGACAAAAATGCTAGCAGGGGACTGACGGTGGTAGGAACGCTCAAACAATCACCCAAATGGAGCTGAAAATTAATTTGTTCTGTCTACCTATTTTGGGGATAAAGGTGTGTATCTGTGTACGTACGCATTGTATTCAAAAGGTCAGAAAAGGTTAATCTAAAATGCAATAACATTCAATTTAATTTAATTTGACGTCTCCTTCATTTAATTTAATTAGAGAACGGTACATGGCGAACTCGTGCGTAATCAGACGTATCATTCCGGGCTGTATCATTTCGAGTTAATTCGGCCTTTCTCAATAAAGGATAAAGCCTAAAGTAATAAGGATACAAATTTAGGCAGTCGCTTCGTTGACCACTGCCATATCAATTATATTCATTCTTTTGTTTTGTAAATTCAGTTTAAAAATTTTTGCTAAGTTTTTTGCTTCATATTGTTGCTGTACTTTCCGTTTACTACGCCAACGATTTTTAGATGGGGCATAACCAACAGTTGAGAGAGTGTTAAATGCAGCCATTTAGTTTCATGACACAGATTCTCCTGTTTATGTTGATGTTCTTGCATGTTTTTTTTGAGATGATGATGATTTTTGTTGTCAATATCACACTTTCCCTAAAAATAATATACAATAGTGTATCTAAGTAAACGTTTCCCTAACATGTTTATGTGTGTCCTTGGCAACAATCAACATGAATGCCCGAAGCATATCTAATCAACTCTCAACTCCAAACATATCGGTGCCTCCTTCAAAATAAAAAAGACAAACCGTTGCATGAAATTCGTATTCTTACGGCATTCTTGTTTAGGCGAAATTACTAATAAGAAACCCTCCAATTCGGACCGAGGCGATAACGCAAAGCCCCCGGAGATGTGATCCGATCGGTCCAACTCGTACGAATGGAACACCGTATTGCTTGGCAACGATTTTGCAACGTTGTAAAATTGTGCTAGAACACTGGGCTACCAATAGTGTGGAATGATACATTGCTTGCAATGCATCTCTCTTTTGTTTATTGCAAATCGAATTGATGGTTTCTGGTAATATTTGTCAACCGTACTAGCTTCTCCGGAATGGTTCATGATAGGAAATAAATTTAATGCCATTAGGAAGCTGCTTATGAAATGAACAATGAAAATCATGTTACTTTGTAATAATACGGCATCCAATATAAACGTTCATAATTATATATTTATATTATTGCTTTCCGAATAACCAAATAAAAAAGGCACAAGCGTTATTTTTCTCCAACGTGTCATAGCTTTTATCACTATGTTCAGTTGAAAGGCCGTAACTAATTGTAACCCGGACCACAGAAGACGTATTCATTGTAACGCATTTTCAGCCAATCCCAGAAATGTGGTAAGTTACGTAATTAAACCCGAAAACGCAAATTGGCGTTCAATACCGATATCGTAATTGTTATCCATGTTTCATGATGACGTAGAAAGAGTTGGAAACTATTCATCATAGTAATATAATCATGGGATATTTAATAGCTCATAAAGGATACGAGGCTTAATAACCGAAAGGATGGAAGGGCAGGTGTTTATAATCCGGCACTATCTTAATTTGACAGCCCTATTTTCAGGAAATCGCCTGAATTGCACCGTTTAATTTCACGCTATTAGCAGATTAGAGGTGGCGCGTTCCCGTTGTTACTACGACTACAGAATATATTTACGACTATTTTGTTGTTGCTCAAATGTTCAACCAGATTATTATCATCATCACTTGAGCCCTGCTCTTGGTTCTTGTCGGTGGAGTAAGCGCCGCTCCTTTCTCATCGTCAGCCTCTAGACTTCCTTATATTTACGACTCAACATCAACTTTATCCTGTACTTGGCTAAATTATGTTAGTCAAGTTATTAAAATGAATAAACAGCCTTGAAAGATCCGAGAAAAAAATTAATAATCGAGAGAAATAGTAGAAGTCGGTAATATAAAAAATAAATAAACCCATTGTATTAAATATTCTTGTTGAAAATCTAATGAAATGAAATCGGCACTATTTTTAAAATAACTGGATTGAATAAAATAAAATCTATTTAATAACCATAAGTATTTTTCAGATTCTGATGCACTACGAAATAATGAGCACTGAGGCATCGGAATATGTGTCCAATTAGAGTGGATGAGAAAAAAGACAAGAAATTGTGTACGTAAATAAAAATAAAAATTGGCAAACATATGGTTTTTCCTACGAGTTGTCGTTATTCACTTGAACGTACAATGCCTGACGTAACTGACGTCACAATGGACACGACGCAGATGCAGGCGAAGTGGAGTAAGCAAACGATCGATTTCACTTTCGTTGTACAGTTACCTGCGCAAGAGCAAGCGCAGCGCAGGCGCAGACGCGGCACGCGTTTCCATCGCTACTTAGGACACATCCCTGATTTATCGGCACGGAGATCACACGAGTAAGTAAGCTGTCAGTGTCAACTGTCAGTCGAATCGGTGCCGATGTACTTAGCGCCTACATTTATATATTTCCTGTCAATTGCACTGCTCCGCTTCCGCGCAATTTTACAAATTTCTACGTTCAAAATATTACTTTATCTGAATATTTAATATTAAAATTTCATTTCAGTACCTCGTTAGTCTACAGACGACAAATTTTCTTTTCTTTCTTTAATTTGAACTTAAAAAAATTTTTTCCTGTGTACCGGGGATAATACGAGTAGACCTGTAATATCTCATATCATGTGCTGTAATTGTAAACATAAATCTCGTACGTGGTGTTTCTAATGGGAATCTGCCAAAAATATGGAGTCTCTTATCTGCGTGCAAAGTGCCGCTTACATATCAAGTGTCGCTTCTTAGAAATATATCTTATTCTTTCTTACGCTGGAGGCTCTAGTAGTGGCATTGACACTATAATCCGAGGAAGAGTGAAACGAAATGAGCATTGTATTTTAATTAACGGATTTCAATTAGACACGGCTTTAGACCGCTTCTCATTTCAATCCGTTCTCTAGCGTCTAACGTTTAGAACTTGCGAACTGTCTCATGGTGATTGGATAACGTAGCATGTCCACGCTTGCGGCTCTAAAATAATTACAAGCGCTTTACCGACCGTATTGGTTTGAGGATTTGTCGTGTTGACACAAATAGATAAATGCCAGTCCCTCACTCTCAACACAGTGCATCATCGGGAGCTCCGGCGACCTCACTCACCACCCGACCCCGTATCATGGTCGGCTTTATCACGCGATAAGTGACAAGATAGTAGCGACGTCTCGTTCTATCGAACGGGGTCAGCCAGTGACGGACGCTCTATCCTGTCACTTAAGGCCGACCATCGACCGACAGGGTCAGGATCGAAACGTCACATAGGCATGCTTCTACTTACTCCGTAGATTAGGTGACCTACAAGGTCAGTAGTGGTGTCATTATACGGTCATGGGTAAGGTACTTCCCTAGTTGGGCTGCTTCAAATATGAGCTGGGTGACATTCCGCGGTGCCCTACATCTCTAAACCTCCTTTTTAACCTCAAAACCTGTTTGGCCTGGCCATTTTCGGTTGACTGGTAGAGAGTACTTGAAGGCATTCAACACTCCCTTTATACTCATTCGATTTGTGTAATAAAATCTAAAATAAATACGTAAGATACAATTCCTGATGCCAATGTGTTGTTCCAACAATACAATTCATAAGCATGGTCTCCAAAATGGCAGAAAAAACAAGGTAGGTATGTCATTCCCGTGACAGCTCGTGACATCAACAGGTTACGTACTTCATCAGCATTTAAAAAATGGCGGACTGTCAGTGCAGAGTATTGTGTGAAAGGAAAGTAAATTATCCGAGTATTTAAATCAATATTAATGCTAAACTACTAATTGTATTTTCACCGCAAATAAAAGACGTGTCAGTCCATTGCAACATTTGTGTGCTAACGTTGTACAATCGCAACATTTGTCTGAAGTAGGCAGGATACATCGTCGGGGATGACATGACATACCTTGTTTTTTCTGCCATGTCCTAAACAAAACACGATATTAACGCCGATCCTTTATCTGACAGGTCACCATTAGTAAGGATAAGCTCGCCTTTTGTTTACCATTTCTAAAACAGCATTTGTAAGGCTGCTATTGTTTGAGCTGTCGGGACGTTGCTGGTCATTTGCACATTTTATTTGCTAATTTGTTGAACATTTTTTTTATGTTTTCATCAGTTTCCTAGTTGAAGAAGCTACCACAGAAGGTACCATTCCAACCAGAAATGTAACAAATTAACTTGTAAAATGTTATATACTTTTACAAATAAAATAATTGAATACTAATATGAAAAAAGGAACCAATTTGTAATTATTTTCCTTAAATTCTCTTTTAACTATTTGTACGTAACTAATAAAAAACTTTAAAAATTAACACAATTGAGATCAGAAAAATTGGGCTGGAATTAACTTACCTCATTATTTTCATATCTTTGGATATTTCTAAACAAGTTATATTGGCTTAAATGTAACTGTAGGTACATACATGCAATATTTTATGCTGTAAGTATGCATTCAGTATAGTAACTTATTGGACACGTCAATAAAAGTCAATGAGAAACAAACTAAGTGAAACTATTTTTTTCCTGAATAGGTTCTTAAGTAAGACCAGAGGGGGCCCTCAACTAAATGCCGATACGGACCGAAACGAAACTAAATGCTATATTTTCCATAAAGATAGAATGGTAAGATATCCACTAAAAAGCAAATGTCTTAACATTGCGTACGCCTACATAGCAGCATCATAAAACTAGTCTAATCATGTATTAGTATAATTAAAGTCATCACTCTATCATTTTATAATCCCAAGAAAACCGTGAGAGCACGACAAAATCTTTATAAATTTATAAAGCATATCTTAATGCCCTTTAAGACAGATAAAATTTAATAATCCAAAGCAAGTAATATTAACCACATAAAATAATAAACCTGGTTTGTTGGCTCTTTTCCTCCAACTCACAAATTAATAAAATGAAAGAGACGAGAGTACTGAAGTTTCGAATACAGTTTCACGAAATCTTGCTAAAAGATATGATATGCCCTTTGCCGCAATCCGACTTACGGAGATTTATTTTAAGTATGCTAAGAAGAAAGCAAAAAAATTACGGCTCAGCCCTGCATCTGATGGCCCTAATCCAACATTAAGAAGTTAAGATGAGAAATTGATTGAGGTCTTCTTAAATGGTATTAGGAAATGAGAACACTCCGACCTCGAAGTTCTACTTAATTAGAAATTAACAGAGTCGCTAAATAGTTATCCATAGATTTTATAAAATTTAGATTAAGTATACATATATTAATATGTAATTTCAGTAAGTGACTTGCCTTGCCATACGATTAAATAAATAAAACTTAAGTAGAAAAGCATTTTTCACGTCCCCAACTCGGAAAGGCTTCCTTTATCGCTGATCTGCGCACAAAAGTCCATTATATCCGCTCGCGTGGAAAGGGTTTTTTTTTTTATTTGGAACGTGACGCCCTATCGCGAGATCCAACTTTTTTCTATACAGGAATGAGCTATTCTGCGTTCAGAAACTTACGGCGTTATAAACGCTAATAATTAATTATTATTGTTTTGTAAAATTAAAATTAATCATTTATTTATTAATAACTAGACTGACTTATATAGATACAATACAAATCAATCATTTTAAAATGTAGTTTTCTGTTTCATCATTTTTCGCTTCGTGGAACGCACCGTTTAAAAAGTTCATTTAAGAAAAAAACTCATGTGATTTTTTTTGTTCTAAGGCCATAGCAAAATCTTTATAACGAAATTTATTTATAGATTCTAGTGCAGAAGATATTATACATATATATATGAATTTTAATGCCTAAGTTTGTGGACAAAGTAAAATATGCGTATTTTGACACTTGTTAAACCGAGAGTCCCCAACAATAATTTCACTTTATTAAAATGTTACATATTAATAATTATAAATTCCATTTTATATTAACTAATAGTACCTCCCTCAGAAATAGGTATAAAGTTAGCATGCAGATTGTAGGAACAGTTTGCTATTTTTATTAAAATAGATTGGGCACTTTATAATAAAATCAGACAAATACATGCATGAAAACCTTATTTTAAGTCGATCAATGAGTTGCATTATGCCTATTCCCAAAACGACAGCTACGAGAAACTGTTTATTAACTTGGTTGCGAAAGGCCCATAATAAGACTGACTTCTTCCATTATTTATGAACTATAAAACATCGATTTATAGTATTTTTAATAATCTGACGACGAAAATTCCCATAAAGCCTAACATAAACTTTTATCAAACATGACATAAAATTATCGTTTAAATAATGGGTTCATAAATAATTTTAATATTCAGAGTCAAGTTTGAGCTACGCAATCGTAATGAATGATCCATTTTTTGGTAACAACAAAATATTATTGAGTATGGTGTATATTGTAGATATATTATTATTGCTGTTCGGCAACGGCCTCCCCCCCACTTCTTCCAGTGCTCCGGCAGGGCACTGGCGATTCTTTTAAAAAGGAGTCTAGCTCGTCTCTCCATTGCCGACGAGGTCTGCTACGACTCCGTTGCCGTTGTCCGAGCTGTCGGGCTATCATTCAGTGGCGATCTTGGCCCACAGTTCATGCGGCAGACGTGACCAGCCCAGTCCCACTTCAACTTTGCCGACTTCCGAGCTACATCGACTATTTGAGTTTTGGAGCGCAGCGTGGTGGGAGCACCACGCTGCGCTCGCTCCGGAGGGAGCGATCCACTAATTTGATTCCTAATATGCTGCGCTCCATGGCTCGTTGGCAAACCCCGAGTTTGGATTTTGGAGATGACGTCAGAGACCAAGTTTGTGCACCGTATGCAAATGGAAGAATGCACTGTAGTGAAAAACAATAAAAAAGGCGGAGTGTAGAATAAGTTGGAAATTACAGCACCGACGAGAACCTAGCTCTTAAATTAGGAGAAGAGATGTTTATTAAGATTTTCAAGCATTACGTCTTTCTTAGTTTAATTGAAAGTCAGATAGATAGCACTGCCTACTGAAAAAAAACACTATCTATTTTCTAGTTTTCGTTTTTTTTTGTAGATGTACCTTTTGCGAGCGATAGGAATAATGACAATCGCAATTCGCATATGACGATTTATAAAAAGGATCATGGATTATATTAAGCTTCTTTTATGAATATTCGATCATAATGATATGTACACACACATACATTGGCCTACACAGCATAACCGCTTGTCATGATAAAAGTTAACCTAATAAGTCTCTAATCTAAAGAGCCCTTTACATTGAGGATAAAATCCCATTTAAAAAGAAAGTGACCAGCCATGTTCTTTCCGTGGCTACTTCATCTGTTTAACAACAATTTGTAAAGAAAGACTAGCTGGCCTAACTGGTCCTTCGAGCCGGATATTCCTTGATCATGATCATAATATTGTCACATAACTACAAACGTATGTATACGAACAAATACATGTAGCGGCATGCCGTGACAGACGAGAAAGCCGATGCAGATGAAACGCTGATAATGCAATTCCGCACTCTCCGTGCGTGTGGTGAAATGAGGAACATATTACTTTTTAACCTACTGAGTATAAAACTACGGTTTTTGACGTAACGGGAGCTACAAGTATTATAATTAAATTGATTGGAATTGTAATTTAGTATGTATGTGTGCCAATGTATCCTAGGTACCTTGCATAATATTTTATCAAAAACATGTAACGTTAAAGTCAAAGGTTATTCATATTCACAGCTGTTTAAGTTAAACTTAAAAAAACAGAAGTGACATTTTGTTGTACATTCTTATGCGGATTAAATATGTTACAGCAAATATACGCAACAATGATAAAGCGTAGTAACAAGACCAAAAATGTACACGTTGAAAATAAACTTGGAATACAAGAACTCCCAATAAAAACCCGCAACCCTCCTATGCCAGTTTTTGCTCTAAAGGTTAACACGAAGCTCACATTTCTCACACAGTATTCCGCAGTTTTTTCCCGACACAAGGAATACAGAAATTAGTTCAATCGCCCTACACCACGAGACTTCCCGCGCAACATTCTCGAAAAGGGTTTTCACAAACCGACCGAAGTGCTCTAAAAAACAAGACAGAACTGGTTCCGCCGTGAGAATTCGACTTGTAGAAACGACTAGACATCGCGTGTCAATTGCTTGATGTGGAGGTGTTTCTGGGTGATAAGAATATGGCGGGCTCAGACCAAGAAAAGAGATAGAGGGAGCATTACGAACAACCTAGTGAAGCCGGTTTTCAACTAAGCCAAATAAGTTGAGGACACGCTGACGCACACATATACAATCAATTTTTTCAACGCTTAGTTTGCGCCATAAGCCATAAGGAAAGGAAATAAATGATTTGATTTGCAGAACGTTTACAAAGTGTGAAATATTTCATACAATATAACACATTCGGGCAAAGCAAATTATGGCTAATGAAAAGTACCGTTACATTTAAAAAAAAGCAATGTAATACAGAAATTATTACTCTCAGAGGAAAATATTTATGAGTCATAGTTATAGACCAGATGCAAGGTAATTCATTACATACCTATTTAAACGAGTATTGGGGTAAATAAATGTAGTTATATGAAGAATGTCTCATGACAATCTTATTACGTAGGGTGCTTTCATAAGTAAATGAAGCCAGAAAGGTTTGTCAAGATCTTAGCAAAAGGAAATCCGTGACACCTGTTTACCTCTCCGGGAAATGGGCGTGATTATATGTATGTATGTACGAATTGTGAGGCGGGTTACTCGACCGAAATGACGACCACGACCGCTCTGTCAAGAGTGCTACGACTGAGAAGAAGAAGATGTACGACTGAATATAAATAGAAAAGCATTTATTCATGACACACACAACGAAAAACAGTGAATCAAAAAACGCCGTAATGTAATGGGGATTACAGCATGGTGCTGGCGATAACCAGCGCTGGTCTTCCGTTGGAACCATTGGTAAAACCGCGGGGGGCACACATAGCAATAAACAAGGGAATAATAATAACAATAAGACAGTGAAATAATTATAAAAAGGATACAGAACAAATAGAAGAGAGGAATAACAGCAAGGCTCATAAGTATTCAGAGGTGAGTAAAAACAGTGAATAAAAAACAAAGCAGGCCAATAACTGTGGAAATGTGCTCCGCTATCGCTCATCACGGAGTCGCAGCCTAGCAAGATTTCCGGGCTTCGTCGCCTGACTGAGTGGTATGACACATGTGACGGTACTTATAGTTAGTAACATTCTTTTGCACTATTTTGTACAATTGGCCGAGCGGATTAGCAGAAAGTTCTTTGCAATACGAGTATCTAAGTGGGTATTACTCGTACGCGCAAATTAGAGAAGAGTTTTTAGAAAACCGTTAGTGTTTAGAAATTTTACGTGTGATTTTTTGTCAAGTTGTTGGTTTCCGTATTGTTTGTCCCACTAATTGTGGTTAATTATTTAGTTTCTATTTTACACGCAACATTGCCATTTATATAATTGTTTTTAGAAATACGTTGTTTGTTGATAAAGGCTGTATAACTACATGCCATTTTATTGCTGTCTGCATTTTACTCTATTTTTATTTTTATAATTTTTTTTTGGAAAACTTGCGCTTAGTAAAATTACGTTTGTGTTGCAATTATCGATCTTATAAAAATCGTTCAAAAACACAATTCATATACGATAACTTTTAATGTTAGAGCACACCGGATGCTTATGCGTACATGCGTAATACATGTACAGTAAACGACGTAACTTAAGCGACTTGTCGTGTACTACAACCGCAAAATATAGCGTGCTCGTTATGTTGTACGAAAAAAAGTGAAAATAGTTCCCATTTCTTGCATAACTGACAGCTGACTGATATAACTATGACCGTTTATTCGAACAATACAAGTGAATATTTTAAGAAATGATTTTGAGAACCTGTTGCTAAAAGCAAGCAATTCGACGGTCGTATTAAATTTGATTTCAAGAGCGAAGTCATCGGAGCTTCTTATCGTTTAGTTAGTGAATAATCCGATTTTATACAGCTGCTAGTGCGAGTGAGAAATGTATGAACTTGCACTAACTAATCACTGATCAAAGTCTAATGATCATATAAGTGCAAGGCCTGACGCAACGGCAAGAGCCTTGACTGCACTGAACAGCAGCAAGCGGTGGCCAGTGAGTATGCTCAGGTGAACAGTGTTCCGTCATTAAGTACACATAACATAATTTAAGTCACAAGTGATCGGTCAAATTCAAACAATGCATCATTAGAGTTACGCAATGAAGAATCTCCAATATATCGATACAGGATCGTTTCTAAGTGAATATATACGTACCATCAATTAATTGATCGATCTCTTCTTTAGCATTAACATATCAACCAGTACCGGAATAACCCGTTTTTCTTTAATCGAATCAAACCCAGAGTCATCCGAAATTATCTATCCGAAACCCGGATCTCCGTCGAAGGTAAAAGCAAAAAAGATTACAGTCAGTGTGATAACCTGTCACTGTGTTGAGTATGGCAACACTCTATTGCACAACTGACATTTGTTTATTTATGAAAATAAACAGTATTTAATTATTGTTTTCATTAGCTCTAAATATAATACATAGCCATTTATTTCGCTTAGAACGTGGTGCATAAGATGGCAGTTTAGGAATGGATACGAAGTGTAAAACATAAGCGCGCAATAGATTATCATTATTGTTCCGTACAGGAACACTATTTTTTTATGTAACTTTGATATCGTTAGTTTCTTTGACTGAAGACACAATCTTAAGGGTCAATTTAATTTTGTTTCTATTATGTATGGTATCCCTACCAGCTTCTAGCGATTTACTGCTTCTTGTCTTGAAGCCGTCATCCCTTCGGGGTGGCAACACCAACGCGCTAACAGCGCCACCCGCCGGAAGCGGATATATGAAGATGCAGTGACACGCACAATGTCAAAATCAGTTCGTTAACTTGCGGCGCCGCGAAAGCAACCTTTTCTCATTATATACCGTGTGTGCGTTGAGGACCTTTCCCCCTTGGAAGAGTGCGTTTACCAGTGACTTAGGAGCCTGTGTACGTCATATTTAGCTGGACGATCACCCCTGAACCTTCAGCCTAGCCCTTGGGACCCGAGGCGGTGGATGGACACAGTAGCGGTGAGTCGTTTGACGCTGTGGGAATATCGTACAATTATATTATGGGTTTTATTACAAATTAAATTATTAATTCGCTCGTAATATAAGCTAAGAGATTATATTAGAACCTGACAATAATTGCATCAAATTGCTCGTACCTAAATGTGATTATATCAATCTTCATGCTGCAAATTTATATAGGTACTCAGCGTATTGTTTCAGCTGGAATAGATTCTTTATAGGTATAAGTTCGCCTTTGTACGTTGAGCTATTGTGTGTCATGTATATTATTTAACTTATTTTTTTGTATACTTGTGTTCCTATATTTAGTTGTATGTGTAATAGTTTAGTTTTTTGCGGTGTATTGGTATAACAATGTAATGCCGTCTAAAAAAAATATCAAAAAGAGCCTTAAGTATTCCCCCGTATCTTAATGTGGTTCCGTACTCAACGGCAATATGAGTCGATGTAACACGCTGCACTGCCCGCTAAAATCGGTGCCGTACCTATGTTTTTGATCCCTGGCTATTGCGTTGCGTGGTTGGAGAGTAGCCTGGGTAAAATGGGAAACCTCCGTCACGACCACACTGGTTAAAACACTGCAATATTTACTCTTCGAGTTTGCGCTCCAGTGAGATTGATTGAACGGTTTCAACCGAAACTGGTGTGTACATAAGTCGAGTTACTAGGAGTTTGGTAGCTGGTTCGCTAAACATAGCCTAGCTGAGAAGAGTCCGGCAAGAAACTCACCTAGACCTGTGTACGCGTTGATTTGGAAACTAGGTCCTTAACTAACGGATGCCGTACCTGTGAACGACAACGCGTACGTACGCCTTATGACGGGTCTCAAATTTATCCGGCTGTAGGTAGGTCATAGAAAACAACTGAGATCAACAGTTTCACATACACTAAGCTCGGAAGCACTCAGTTCAACCACTCAAAGCGGTCACTTCTCCGATGCGTAATCAATGAGATTGTGCGACTTCCAACATTCAATGAGCCCTTCTATAATCTACACTAATTCAATATTACGCGTAACACAAATTGTACCCCAGCAGTAAAAAATGATTGTCGCTAGAGATCTAGCACCGAGTCAAGTTTTCAAGTAATAAAAACCGGCCAAGTGCGAGACGGACTTGCGCACGAAGGGTTCCGTACCATTATCTATCAAAACAGTAAAAAAAAAGTTTGTTGTATGGGAGCCCTCCTTAAATATTTATTTTATTTTGTTTTAATTATTTGTTGTTATAGCGGCAACAGAAATACATAATCTGTGAAAATTTCAACTGTCTAGCTATCACGGTTCTTGAGTTACAGCCTGGTGACAGACAGAGAGACGGACAGCGAAGTCTTAGTAATAGGGTCCCGTTTTTACCCTTTAACCCTAAAAACGAATCTGTAGAAAGTAGTTCGTACTTCAGTTTCACATCGCTTCTTGCAGTTACGATGTGGGGAGACACGTCCGGGAACTTTCAAATGGGATTGGTCAAAGAAAAGTATCAGACAAGATTGAATAGGTAACGCTGAATTTTTTAAGGTTCAGCTAGTGTTTGGGGCCAGCCGGGGCTTTGCCTGCATCGAATTCGTAAGAACTCCCTAAAGAGGGTGAATTGGAAACTATCGCGTGCTTTTTAACGCCATTGTTACTAGATTAAGAAACAATAAGGTCTGATTTTCAGATAATATCTGAAATATGATTCTTAAATATATGATTAATTCTCTGATTTAATCAATATTTGCGTAAGATTTCCTATATAGAAAAAAAATCTAAAGTTGGGTCTCTATTTTCCGTTTTTTACTCAGCCTACTTGAACAAAACATTATTTTACGACAGAATCAAGTTAATACGATAGTAAAAATAAAATAAGATATTATTTTATCGCATCTAAAATCTCTCACTCAATGAAACATATAAATAAAGCTACACCAAGTTAGGTATTCATCGAGATTTGTCCAAAAAAAGGCATTCCGAGTGCCGCATCCCCGTGCGCGAAAGGCAAGCGTCATTCTGTCAAGGGGGCGTGGTCGACTCGAATCAAGGCATCCTCTTAAATGATATTATGGAGATAACAAACATAATGGAAAAATAAGCCATCATTATCTGAAGTCCACTCAAACCTGTGACATCTGTAATGCCGGTATAGCGCTTTTCCTCAGACATTGACTGATAAAGCGTATCTTGCCAAGAATTACGTTAAAACTCAAACTCAAACTCAAAATTATATTTATTCAAGTAGGCCCAGTAACAAGCACTTTCAAATCGAAACAAAAAAAATATATTTTATTTTCGTAGTGTATCAAAGTTCGCTAAGGTAAAGGAAACCTTTTTTTCTGACTTGTGTTTTTTTGTTTCGGTTTTCTATCATAACAATTAAAAACAAAATTTACCTTTAAGTACAACTAGAATTATCTATATGACTTGGTACTTGTGACCTCCATAAACGACTTTAACTCGTGCCTAAAACAGACCGCACAATAGGCACTTTTACCCTATCATCTGTCAGCCGGTGTAATAAATTATTTTAAGTGGATTGATGAACAGGCCAGGCCGAAGACCGGCCCAAGTGCTTAATTGAATCTGGGATACATTATAATATTATCGCCGCTGACACACGGACATATTAGATAATATCAATGATATCTCTATAAAGCTGGGCATTCAAAGTCGCTCCGTTTGCTTCGGTGACAAATGGATGCATTTAGGAGGACGGACATAATATTTTGACTACATTCAAAAGCCACTTCAACGGTAATTTGGTCGTGGTCGTGTGTATTGTATGTATGTATATATATTCCTTTTTGTAAATGGAACTGAACACAATGTCAACAATTATTACAAAAACAGGTAACACATGTACAAACGCGAACTTATCCCTCTATGATGGATTTCATCCAGCTAACCATTGAGCAATTAAATGGAGAAAGAGATTTATATGCAAACCGAGAAATATGTACAAAACTATTTAAAAAATATTGATTATTGACTACATATTTACTAACTAATTAATAACATCAATATAATATGTAGATATTGTATTGACATTCAACAGCAACAAGTGTCTTAGTAGTTTTAGTAGGCATTACATTATGTTGGTATTAAATTCTTAGATGTTGTTTGTATAAAATTCGCATTATATGTGATATGTATGTACTTAATATTAAATTATACTATGGAAGTATATTATATTATAATTATTGGAATTATTCGTATAATATCAAGTAATTCTTCCGCTTAGGTTTATTTCTGTGTCTTTCTCCTACCCCGCACCGCACCAGCTATGATTATTTTCTGTTTGGACTAAAAAGGATGCCTAGTAGAGAATGCCTTATGGCATTAAGTTTGCCTATTGTAATTGTAATCTGTTATACTATGCAATAAAGTTTAAATAAATACTAGTAAATAAGCTTATCGTAAAACTTAACTTAGTATTATGAAGTTTGAAATTGTCACGAAGGCAGTCATAGGACACCCCCCGTGATACAGATTTTCAGTCAAGGCATTATTGGAAACCTAATTTATCATCATCATCAGCGTATATACGTCCCATCGCTGGGCACAGGCTTCTCATGATTGATAGGAAATGGGCAGTAGCTAGTTCGTATGCTAACCCTGTGCCTGTGCGGGTTGGGGACTTGATATACATCTTATATTTTTTTCGAAGATTTATGCAGGTTTCTTTTCGATGTTTTCCTTCACCGAACTTGTTGTGCTGCAATCACTGGGACTGCTGTCTAAACCAGTCGGTCTGTGTAACATGACATTCGATTTAATGCCTATAGAGCTAATAAGCGTTAATAAGGTAAGATCCAATCTGCGCGCGCGCCGGCACGGCAATTGTCGCGTTGTGGTAAAGGAGAAAATGACCGTTTCGATTTACGTTTGTCGCTATTGTCTGATACCTACTTGTGTTGAAGGAGGTCTATGGTCTAAAAGGCTATAATTTAATCCTTAATGTGACAGCTATGTAGGTAACGAGCTAATCTTTTGAGTAACACTTTAGTTTTATTTTATTATCCCCGATGAAAAAAGAGTTGTTATCAAGTTTAACGTGTCAGTCTGTGTATCTGTATATCTGTCTGTGGTATCGTAGCTCCCAAACGAATGGACCCATTTGAATGCGGTTTTATTGTGTCATAGATAATTTTATCATGAGTGTTCTTAGCTATGTTTCATCAAAATCTGTTAAGCCGTTTTTGAGATATTGAACTTTGAAATGAAAATGTCAGGGCATTATCAACTTTTCTAACTTGCAGTTACTTATAGGTGGAGTTATATTACAATGTATGTGCCCTATATTTTTAAATTCATAATTATGGCTCAACGAATTTGATTGCTAAAAGTATTTCAAGGCGTTTCCAGTCCAGCTTTTAGGTAAGCGGCCGCTTGTAACCGTTTGGAACCTAGAGTGATTGCAACTTTAAGGCCTAGAAGGGCTGTAAAATTATCTCTTAAGCCACTTTTGGTGATATACTACTCACTTGGAATTAAAAGTTCCAAATAAGTGTACGTTCCCACTTATATGTAAAAGTTGCTAATAAGTGACTATAGGGCCTTTTATAACACTATTGCTTCTTATTCAGTGAAAATTAAAACCTGCATGCAACTTTAAGTAGCAAAATCGACTTTACCCAACCATAAGTAAGTAATAAAGTAGAAACAAAAAACGTCCCTAAGCAACTACAAGTGACAGGATGAACTCATATACCATTTTAAGTTGTGTTTAAAGCCATAAGTTTTATCAAACACTATTAAACCACTCATTTAGAACTTAAAGCTATAAGATAAGCTGCCAAATTCACTAATGTGCTGCTTGGGTTATGATAGATCTATTCAAAGCAAACATATTTTGTTAGTACATATAATAATCTAAAATGAATCGGAGCCGATTGCAATATATATTTCCATATGTCATGTTGAAAAGTTATAAACAAAACGTGAAACTTAAATACCTCGGCTCCGATATTGCTTAACGCATTTAATTTTATATATCTATGCATATCAAGAGTCCCTTTAAATGATTATTAAAAAAACATCCTTGGCCGCTCAAAAAATAGAACGACAATTTATGTCATAGAAAGTTTAAAAATGCCCTTTGTAGCCAATAATCATAATTAGCATATAATTCAACTTTTATATGCGAAAATTAAGGATATCTGTAAATCGTGAAACCAGATTTATATTTTTGTGTGTTAACTACGTTGTGAATGAAAAAAGAAATCTCACTGTTTACTGAACGCGCCGTCAGTGTGTCCCACAACTAAAAGACGCACAATTGAAATCACGCTATTTCGCTAAATGAGATTAGATAAACCCGGCTCTCGCCCGTTATGTTTATGTTACCATTCCGCCATCTTGATCTGACTGTACACCTGTACAGTCCACCTGGCAAGTGGTAGTTTATTGTTTGTGAACAAAGCTGTAACTTTTCCTTGCATTTCTCTTGGGTGCCTATTAAAATTTGGACATTTTCATGGTAATAGAGTTAGCGTTGCACTAGGCGGTCTGTTTTGTTTGCTCTTGCGCTAATTGATGTAGCTGTAAATTTCTCCTAGGCATTAAATTTGAATTTAGAAAATGTGTGATTTTAAACGGCAGTTAACTATTTGACACAAAACGACTTGGTGGAACGTTTTAAATGAGCGTTAGTTTACTCACTCACTACAGATGACATGGTTTATATCATATCACCTACTTAGAAATAAATATATAGATTTATTAACAAATACAATTGTATTTTTTTACTTAATTTTAGAGCATTTCAAAAAAGGTGTGTATTTAACTATTAAGGATGCCTAAATTGAGGTAAGTGCTTTTTTTAGTTACCAATGCAACGTAACGTTACATTTAAATAAGTTATTTCATATTTAATGTTTGGTTATTATGTATTTATAATTTCTCAATAGTAAAGACTCTCCTAACATAGTTTTAGAAGTGTCAATAACAATGGAAAAAATGAGGTACATTTTAAGTATGTCAATTAAGCCATGTTTAATTAGTAAAAAGCTACAAATTTGTGTATAAATATCCTCAAGCGTTCGCAGCGACATTTCATTTTGTTTCGCGTACATACACAGTTACAAAATGAGCACGCGAAACATATTGAAATGCGAAGGTGTGAAAGAGAAGAACCGAATAGAGGACCTTATTCTCACGCCGCCGCACGTGGCATAGGTGCGCACACGCATATATTAGCGGCCATCAACGAAAGTGACATCTGACACGCTTTTCCGACGCTTTTGTTGGAGTTTGCATAACAATTATTATTTATTTAGGTGGTAAGTTTTTTTTCTTATAGCTGTTTTTAACCATTATGCACCTAAAACAGGGTACAGCGCATGAAATACTAGTATTTTTAATGCAATCAGAAAGAGGTAGAGGATTGAAAATAAAAGATACTGCAGGAGAGTTGCCGGCTGTTCCTCTGATATTTTAACAATTTAAACTGAAAATTGCGTTGCGTTATTACGTTCAAAAGCATTATATTTCTCCCAAAAGAATAAATCAATTCAGTTTACAGAAACCGTTATATGCATCGGTTATCTCTTAAACCACAATGCAGGTGGCCGTAGCTGCCGAAATTTATTGGGAATATCCATTCAGAGTGGCCCACCTTTAGTTAAATCATGGCTCTGCCGAATTTACATTTTCGATAAATAACTTGTTCCAGTTCCAGCAAGCTGGTGTAGTATGTTAATCGATCAGTGCAGTAATTAAACATACTTAAAAAAGTGTTTCGAATTTGTGTCGTTGTATTGTCTCACTTGATTGCCTATGCGCAATTGTTACTCGTTTGTCTATCTACTTACTTGTAGTTATCAGGAAGAGATCACTTAAAGATGTCGCCCTTATACTCAACTTTTCTTGTAAGTCGTATTTGTTTTAATTTAGAACAATACAGATTTTTTACCATTACAACTAATTTATCGTTCGCAATGCGCATAATGGTTTTGTAGAACCACTGCATTGCGCTGAATAACATACGTGGGTTTAAAAGTAAAACCATCCAATTATATCGAGAACTAAATGGTCTAATAGCTTAGTTGTTCCACACTACTAAATCTCACGCACCTAATGGTCACAGAACCGTAATTTTTTTTGTGTAAGTGGGCATTTTGTTTGCTGATTGCAGATTGGGTAGCCTTGCACCTTGGAGAATTTTCCAAAAATTGAGAAAGTTCTTCTTTGCAATGTTCTGTGGCACTTTTAGGGGTGGCGTTTGTAGTGTGGACGTGGATGATGATGAATGTTATTAGAACTTAATACAATGCTACAAACACTGAAAAAATTGCCAAGAACTCTCTGGATACATACATTGTCAACTGTTTTAATTGCCTACCTTAATAATAATAGGTTACAGATGCAATCCATACTTTAATATTATAAATGGGAAAGTGTGTGTTTGTTTGTCCGTCTTTCACGGCAAAACGGAGCGACGAATTAACGTGATTATTTGAGATAGTTGAAGGGATGGAGAGTGACATAGGATAGTTTTTATCGCCGAAATCATCCCCTAAGGGGGTGACATGGGGGGGGGGGGGGTAAACGTATGGAGCTGCGATATAAACGAGTTCCACGCGGGCGGAGTCGCGGGCAGAAGCTAGTACATCCATAAAAAATACCCATCAGAAACTTTACATTCTTGGGTCAAGCTGCCTCGTGGTAAGCCAGTACTTTCAAGCTGGTCTAAATTAATAGATATTCAAATGTCCTGTACGAGTAATGATTCCAAGTATAATACTTACATTCAAACTTTACATTCTCATGAATGTTTCCGGAAATATGTGAGAACCTTCCCGATATTTTGAGAATGTTTAGCAACTTGTGCATTGTTTGTTACAGTTGGGATCAAACGTGGATGTACATCTTTTCTGTATTAGGTACTCACTCATTTTTTGAAATCAAACACCCCGACCGAGCCTGCATTTAGTCATCCATTCAAATTTCTTCGCAGCTGAGATCTATTCCTCTTTGTTTACTTATGTTCCAGTTTCGGCATAATTTCATTTCGGCACGTTCTTGCAAAGTGCCAAACTGAGTACCCACAAATATCCCTGACCAAGGACCTCACTTGTATACCCAAACAAAGAAGCATGTATGAGTGCTTATTGCAACTTCGGATTTTCCTCAGCTTTCCATGAAGTGAAAATGTTTGCTCACAAAATAACATTAACGTTCCGACTTAGGCCATTAAAGCGTTATTAAATACTAGGTAGAATCAGCGTCAAAAGCAGCGATAGCCGTTTATTTGAAAACGACATGGACAGTTATAAATAATAGGGGATAATCTTACACTAATCGATCTAATTACTTAGTGAGCTGTAAGAGGCTAATGATACACGACGACATAATAGATATATAAATACATACTTAAATATGTACATGGAAGACATCTCATCATACAAATATTTACCCTTATCGGTATTCGAACCCAGGCCCCTCACCTCTACAGGAGAGGCAGAAGCGGTCGACAAATTAAAAACGTTTTTTGAGCTCTGCACCTAGTTCTGCAACTACCTTAAATGATAAATTGATAGGATCCGAGTTACTTATAATTAGGTACTTCGTAGGCAATTCCACGGGAAGTTCTAACCCTCAGTCGGATACTCGCCATAAGAAATCCATATACTTTTAGCTTAACTTTCCCATGCTAAAGCTAACGTGGAAAGGTCATAATGTTATATTAAAGCTGTATACAACTTAGGACATTTTAAACTAGTGTTACGGCTCAACTGGACATAAAGATTCTCGTACTGGGTTGCGAGTGAAATCTTGGACATTTTATCTGTAGAGGGCTATCGCGGAATCAACGCGATCTGGGGTAGTGTTCAAAATCAAACTCATCAAAGGTAAACCAGTATAACTGTGACCTTTGATTTCAAATATTCTGTATAATACGAAGCACATGCGTTCGTGGTTGGGCATGTAACGCTGAGGGGAGAAAGTCATATGACCAAAAGAGTATTGGATATGAGTGTGGAGGGATGTGAGAGACAAGGTAGGCCAAGGAAAGGTGAATGGGCGGTGTGCGAGACAATATGAAGAGGAAACAAGTCAATGACGAGACGACGGGTGACAGAGACGGTTGGAACAAAAAGACATGCTGTGCCGGTCCCACTAAATGGTATAAAGGCAAGCGGATGATTATGGTGACGTAGCACGCTACTAGAAATGCGGTAGTAAATTTCCAGATAAAATCTGAAGTGAGGCGAGGAGAGCCATGACCCACCTGATGGAATATTTACTGTAGTTTTTGGACTTCATAGGAGCCTGAGAATTCGTCGCATTATAGTGTTTTTTTAGCATTAGTAAGAAGGATAAAGCACGAAGGACGATGTCTTTTATATCTTCTTCTTTAGGTGCCATATCCTCCAAGGATGTCGGCTACCACTGTCCGGAACTCTTCACTATTCGCAGTCTTTCTGCCCAGCGAGGCAGCGTCAATACCCGTTCAACTCTTGAGGTTATCCATCCATGTTAGTCTTTTTCTTCCTCTGCCCCTTTTTCCCTCAACTTTACCTTCTATTATGGTTTTGATAATGTTATTTCTCTCGTGCCTGTATATATATGCGGTTTTCCTTCTCATGATTGTAAGTACCATCTCCTGTTTCTTTCTCATTCTTTGTAGTACTTCTACATTTTTTATTTTGTCTCGCCAAGATATCTTAAGCATACGTCTGTAGAGTCACACCTCGAAGGCATCAAGTTTGTTAAGCATTGTCTTGGAAAGAGTCCAACTTTCTGATCCATAGAGAAGTACTGATACAATATAACATTTAGCCATTGGCCACCATAATTTTAAATTTATATCTCTATTTAATAAAAATGATTTCATTTTCATAAACGTGCTTCTGGCAATTTCTATTCTGATCCTAATTTCTTTGTCTAGGTCCCATTTTTGGTTTACCCAACAACCTAGGTATTTATATTTGTCGACTCGCCTTATGTAATCATCTTTAATTCTTAGTGGTCCACATGGTATTTCTTTCTTACTAACTATCATAAATTGAGTTTTTGCGATATTCATCTTTAAGCCAAATTTCTCCATTTTGGTGTTCAGGTGGTTTAGTAGACTTTCGAGATCTTCCTTTGACTCTGCTAAGATAGCTGTATCATCAGCATATCTTAAGTTATTTATTATGGTTCCGTTTATTTTTATACCTATGTTAACATCGTCTAGTGCTTCTCGGAAAATAAATTCTGAGTAAAGATTAAATAAAACAGGTGACAGAATGCAGCCTTACCTTACGCCTTTTAGTATGCTTAGATTTTCTGTGCAGTGTTGGCCAACTTTGATGTGTGCTGTTTGCTTCCAGTACAAGCTCTTCAGAAAATAAAGATCTTTGCTATCCACTTCTGTTTTATTTAATATCCCCATTAAAACATCATGTTGTACGTTATCGAATGCCTTTTCAAAAGCATTCATTTTCCATGTAGCATATATAAACATCTTTTTGATACTCTAAACATTTTTGGATCACTACTTGCATGGACACAAGAGCCTCTCTCGTACCTAAACCGCTTCTGAAACCAAACTGGGTCTCACTAATGTTTTTATCAATTTTGTTTGTGTGTCTTTTATATCAGACAATTTATGCCACACAACTGTCAAAGTATCTCACACAGCCTTAAAAAAAGACTTACATTATTGATGTCTACCCTAAACTGATAGAACTGTTTTCATTATTTATATCTAAATAATACTTACAACAATATAATTATTTTGTAAGTATTTATTTTTTGACTGTATTATTTTAAATTTCGTTATTCAGTTCTGGAAAGGTTGCATAATAAAAAACCTAAAGAAGGAGAGGTTTTCGCTGTCGACATTGTCAAAATTGTCAATTGTATCACATTCTTTTTCTTGTTTTCTCGGTAATCAACAAATTGTTAAATTCAGATTACGAGATTATTATACGAGTATCTATTTGTTAATTAATATTAAGATTTTATTTTTCGCTGTGTGTGTGGTGGAGTGCGGACTGCGATGGACCAACCAGAGGTAGGCCAGTAGGTAGGTAGTGGCTTGCAAAAAGACTGACTCGTTCTCCCCTGAACGTTTTGCCTTCGACTAAATTAAAGAGACAGAAACAAGTTGGCGTGTGAACTTTCCAGCTAGGATGAATTGCCGGGTATGGTAGATTAAGTTTAAAAAAGGGCTGAAGTTACCGGAATATCGCCTGCCACCGTCTACAAAATAACTATAGGCCTGTTCTCATTCTGTTAAGGACTTCGTAACATCTAATATTTATCCCAAGCTGAAAAGGTTGACGACGACTGCTTCTTTGTTTACCGTATTTCTAATCCTAAAAAAACGTACTATAGCAGCAGCAGGGCGTATCTGAAGAGAAGGTATTTGAACACCACTGCCGTGCCATTATAGCAATTATAGCTTCAGTCTTCTGTTAGGTGGAGGTGATTCCCCACTTGAGCTGCTCCAAATATAAAACCAATGCCATTCTGCTGTGTAACCAACCTGCACGAATGTCAACATCCTAGCTTTTTGTCACCAAGCAATTCGTCAAAACATCTTACGATAGTTGGAATTGGAATAATTGGAATAAAGACAACAAGATAACTACACAATTAATTGCGACTGTAGCAAGTTGGCGTGACAAATTGCATCGTTTGCTGTGTGCTTAACTGAATCTTGGGGTCAATTTATCCTAGCGACGAGTGCAACGAATCGAGATGAATTGTGAGTCGTATAGCTCGCTTTAACTTCCACTTTTTAGGGCTCCGTAGCTCAAGATACTATCAGTTTCAGTTCCTCGTGGCTGTCGCAGAGGCTTAAATCATTGGCCCGTTGCTCAAACGGCCATAAGATTTGATGCCGCTTTACGGCTTTCACTTTTTAAAAGAAAGTACAAGTACTGCACTAATGTTTGTGAATATGACATTACTTGTCACTATTTCTTATATTTTAGAAGACAAATTTCGGTTTTTATCTTCATTTCCAGTATAGTAAATTAGTGTGTGTGTTACAAACTCAATACGTGTACGTTACTGATACAGTAATGTTTTCGTTAAATGCTGATAATGAGTGTCAACTGGCGTATAATATACATAAAAAAATAACGAACACACCATAAAAAGTTAAAAGCATCTTCTTTGCCTATGACTGCAACTAAGCGTGGCAGAAAATCACAAATGATAACCATATAATCCTAGAAATGCTACATATACTTTTGCTTTCTAATCTTTATGATTTCCGCAGCGACAGGACCTTCAGAGAAAACTAATGCGAAGCCAATTACATTGCTCCGTATTACAAATATTAGCATGTATTCACAGCAAACACCCAGTAGATGCCAACGCTAGCCCTTCACAGGTATAAAGCCGCGGATAGACCGGCGCGATCACTGCACGTCTTTTGAGGCTCCAAGAGTATCGAAGTGCTCTTGCTTTGAGCATCACCGCCGTTGACGAGAAATTCGTGGCTTAAAGCGATAACTTGATAAAACCTTCGGAAACGACCTAAAACAAAGAGACTACGCGATTATCGCAATTCGAACACTATTTGAGTCCAATTTGTTCGATAAGAAAAATTCGCGCAACCTTGCGATAACCGTGTAGTCGCGTTGTATTAGGACGATTCCTTAGGTTGTTTTAGTTTTCTATTGTTTTTACTTTTGCAATTTTTAAAAATCTTCTACGAGTTAATTCTGACGGCCAGAGAATGCACTGTCTATGTGACGTGTATGTGACCAGAACACTGCACTATTTATTTTAAGTGTTTGTATGGATTTATGCTATGAGGGCAAAGTGCCCCACTTGATTGTGAAAACAAAATTGCCTGAATTATTACTATTTATATCAATCGCAGCCCGTCAATACAAAACAAAAGCAACACACTCTTGATTAAGCAGAACTGCTCGACGAAATTAATAAGGCCTCTGGTGTTCTAGATTATATTTGTTTTTTTTTTGACGGATTCAATACAGGTGTATACATGGCTTTAGAACCTACTGAGACAGCTGTTATACGCTCGTGACTAGTCGTAGATGGTGTTAAGATTAAGACCGGTAGCCATTCTGCCAGCATGCTCTCTATTTAATGCGCAATGCCTAATCACTTGTTTCCCGGTTCGTTAAACGAATTTGTGTCAATTGCCGTGGTAATAAAGTTTCTATGAACGCAGCATCTAGAGTAATGTTCGCGTCAGCATAACCTGTCCACCTCTGAATGGTCTAGTTAAAAGGGGATGGATAGGTTCAGAGATCTAAAACGTTATTTAAAATATTATTCGTTATTGATTGATGATTAGCTATTTAATACTGTTATTACCACTATTGATGTAAAATAATGATAATAATAAATAAAAGCTGATTCGTTTCACAAAGTAGAATCGCAATTAATAATAATTTATAATTAAGTCTGCTACCGCTATGTACCTACTCCCTAACTAGTCAATGCTATGTACGCCGTAATTGTCGCATTTATCAGTAGTAAATACCTTTTAAAATTTAGTTAAGTCAATGATGTATATGTGATGTGGATGTACTTATATAAAAAAATAAATGCTAATTATAAATTGTAACCCATCATCAAAGCCAAGCAAAGCTTGCCTAATTGATGGGACAAAATGTAAAGTATTCAAATTCAAATCATTTATTTCAAGTAAGGTAAACTCCTATAATAAACCTTTTTTTTTATCAACACAATTATCCTGAAAATACAATTACCAAAATGTCACCATGAAAACTCAATAGTCAATTTAATTTGATCTTGATGTGTTAACTTTTGAAAAAAATCTTTTGACTATCAAAAACCGATCCAGCAGAAAGTAAATCCAAAACAATTTGCACAGAAAATATCTTATCTACTACCATCTTGGCTTATCACTATCAGTCATGCGTAATGAAATCCGCCTGGATAGTCTATAAGTATCGTAATTTATTAGGAAATAGGATCCGAAGCCACTCGAGGTCGCGGCGAGTTTACTATAGAAACCATTACAAATTACCCTTCCCTAAGAGACATTACATCCATCCTGGTTCTCCGTGAGAAAACTGCACTTAAATATCTCCATTAGCATATTTAATAATTCATAAGTATAGTAACAAAAGTGAGGGCATTGGCCTCGAAACCTTCGGGCCACATGTGCCAGGTGGTAATTTCCTCGAGAGCGAAGGCCCTTTTCACTATCGTTTGGCTCACTCTCTCCTAAATCAACAACGTAATTAGGCCATCATCTTGTGGAGTGTTTAGTAGAAAATTAACATGGTTTTGTGAGAGTTATGATATTTTATGCATCATAATTAATGATTCTTATGTAAACTTATGCACTCACACTTGCGAATAACAAGCATACTAAGTTCAAAAACTGTACAGAAAAACCAACTAAAAATCTTCTTACATACTAAAAGTAGCATTTTTGACCTCGAGCATTATTTCGAATCGATACATTAAAATAGATCAAAATCTGCATTTTACTAAACTCTACGAGTATTAGACATTTATAAACGAAACACACCTTTTGTAGTTTACTGCAAAGTTATTGTTATAAAATAATTTAATTGAGTATGTACGAGTAAGTATGTGATTTCGTCATGATTTGTCCTATCTTTATTTTATGGAGAGTAGGAAAATTAAGTACCGAAATTGCAATGTAACCTTTCCTGAATAAAAAATTTATTTCACCGCACTCCCAAAATTACCTTCATCCCAATTCCCTCCATCTCAATGCATATTCAACACATCGCAATCCATCAAAGTCCTAACGCACTTATCAAATATGTACAAATGATTTTATTTCAATTTGAGAGCCATCTTTGTACTACGATCCTGTACCGTCATAACATCAAACGATGCCCTGTCCCTTTGACCTCATATAAATTCTTCCGAAAGATGGATCACAGGAACCTAACCTATTTTAGCGTAACAGACCTTATGTAAGCCAAATATGCCCACTAAAATTGTACCAAGGCGAGGAATCCCTCTTATTTATGTGTCTTAGACATAAATAGTTGATGTGAGAAGTCTTTGAGACAGCTACCGAATATATTAGATTCTGGAACGTACTGCTTATTATAAATGTGTGTACTAAGCCCACATTTGTGCTGACGTATATTTTACCCCAATTCAATAACAATAGCCTATCTGGTCCTTTTTATGTTGACTTGCATGAAAAAAAAGTAAATCGCATTAATATAGGTTATTGAAGCAAGTGCTATGCTTCTACCATGCACTTAAAAACCGTAACAGATAAAGGAAATGTTATCTTTAAAAAGGGAACAGGCGCACAAGCTAACAATGCTCAATAATTAACGTGACGCAATTATGTGACTTGATTATTTTCTTGGAAACATCTATATTCAAATAAGATAAAAATAAGTTCCAGTAAAAGTGTTAACTAAGTATATCGTTAATAACAATAAGCTTTTAAATATTATGGAAACAAATGTGAAACCTAATGTTTTCATTAATGATAATTATGATTTTTTGAGTAAGATAAAAATTATGCTCGATCTATCTATACTCGTAAAATAAAGATCTTCAACATGATCCTATAGGTCGTCACAAGCTTAAAACGTTTTCGAGCCGCGAATACCTTTTCCCGCGTCTTCGCTTAAGACAATATATTCATAACATTAAAGGTAAAACATGTAATGTAGAGATAACTCTTCTTTATTGCAGCAAACACTTTTATTACTGCTTTTAAATACCAATAAGCAAAGCTTTGAAATTAAATGTCACAGAATCTGTTTATGGTTTGGTCAGCATGTCACAAACTATTATGATGGAAACCCGTAGATAACTGCAGCGTATGTGCGTTTAAACGTGACATTCACACGAAATGGTATTACGCTACCGTGTTACAAAATTATAGTGCTCAACTTGCAACGCAATACAAACTTCTGTAGCATTCATGCCTGGCCATGTAACAAGATGGAAGAATTTGTGTACTGCACAACCAGCAATGGTTGGCAGGCAGTGCTCATGATGCTTAGAGTAAAATCTAAAGCCTCCATCGTCATAATTAGGTTCATGCCTGAGCGTTCAATAAGATGCAAACGTTTGTGTAGTGCTCAACCAAGGGTTAATCACAAACTAACATTTCAACTTTTGGTAGGTATGCAAAACGTAAGTCTATGATCAACCCCTCAGCAACGGTCAACAGGCAGTGATCATGCTTGCTTACTTTAAAATAAGCACTGCCTGACGATTTCGTGTTCATGCCTAAAAGTCAATCAGACACTTACATTTCGTTTTCCAATTGGATATCATTGTGCGACAAGTTTTCTTGGGTAAAACATATTGGTATTCACATTTTTTTTACGAAACGGGACTAAATGGCATTTAATTATCTCATTTATTTACCTATTTGAGGTTTCTCGATGTGTCGAATGTGTCGCAACTTTCTTGGTTGCAGGATGTGTCGTCCCGCGAGAAAAACAAAATGTGAGAATCTTGAAAGACTAAATTTATCCACTACGTATTATTCAATTGGAATGCGAAAGATATATCTCGGATCGACGCCCTAGGCGTTCAACTACCCCCAAGTACGTGTACGGGGCTCGACCAGCAACAATCAGCCCGCAGTGCTGCAGCGCAGCTGATGATTTCGTAATGATTACATTTTACATGACATGAGATTTCGTAATGAGACAGTAAAAAAAAACCTTCTTATAAGATAAGCAAACTCGGGTAAAAAACACCGATATTCAATTTGAATGCGAAAGAAGTATCTCCGATCGACCCCCTGCCAACTGCGTCGTAATATGTGTATAGTGCTCGGCCAGCGGGTCAGCAGGCAGTGCTCAAGATGCTTACTGTAAAATTGCTCACCGTTGCCCGCCCGGGGTGCGGGGCGGGCGGGCGCCGCAAGCGCCAGCAGCGCCAGCGCCCACCACCATGTCATCACAACCACACCTGTAACAACGACATATATATTTAGCAAAAATTACAAAAAAACAAGTTCATGTGTACTGTAATCACAACCACACTTGCACGGCTATCACAAGACGGCCCGCGAGCTCTCTCGATTTTACTCGCACTACCCGTCTCTCTCTTATTAGAAAACGTAGAACATGAGGTATAGTGCGAGAAAAATCGAGAGTATGTTGCGGCCGTCTCATGATAGCCGTGCTGTAACTTGAATTGAATAAAAAAATACATCACCCTCCTAGCGTTATTCCTGGTCGGGCCCTGAAGGAGCTTGGAGTCTGCTTTGGCACCAAATACTAAGATTCGGCATAGGCACTAGTTTTACTTAGCCTTGGAGTGAACTTACAATTACCAAAATTATAATTTTTGAAACAACAGTGAATCATAATTAAAACAAAACAGCGTTTATTACACCTGTTGACATATCGAATTTTTACGGATACCTTTTGGATTTGCTCAAACATAGTAGGCAGTTGAATACGAGTTATCTAATTAAGCTATTGACACCGCCTGTCACGCTAAACATGCACGTAATTTTAAAATAAATTGGCGGGCTCATAAGACATCAAGTAAAAACTTCATTACACAATTACCAATTAGTCCATTTCATGGCGGCGCTGCAGCTATAACTTCCGACTAAATTACTTAAGTTAGCTATAATAGTTCTTATCAAACCCCATCGTGCTGTATTTGTAAATTAATACGAGTTACAAGCGATACAGTAAATAATCCTATTGTACCAGCGTAGTCAGATAGGGAGGACCACCGGCCTAGTTCGTTCCGGACCGGTGCAGTAAATCTCTCCCTGCTATCAGCTGTCCACGTTATGGTCAAGCTTGGCCTTACTTTGACTCCGTAATGATTTAGTTACGATATTGTAGTAACTTGAAGAAGTTTTGAGCAGCGACTGAGTTTAAGTGTCTATAGAAAACTGACAAATTGCTTTGGATGTGAGTAGCTTTGAAAGAGTGAGAATCTTCATTAGCCGTATTATTTAATAAGACTCAAAGCATTCTTCCCTGAAACAGAGAAATATACATATCCATTTCTTTCATTAAACATTCATCTTCTTTATTGTGAATCGCCATTAAGAAATCATCTTCTACGTTTAATGATATAAACTGTACTGACATTTTAGCTGTCACCGGACTTTTCTATATTTACTAAAATCCTACTATCCTACTTATATTATAAATAAAAGTTTTTTAGTTCTAACAGTTTCTACTTAGTAGACTGGGGTAAAATTTGCGTGACCAAAATTGTGCGGAATAATATTTGTGACATGTCACGTGACAAAGCTTTATATGACAGGCGTAAAGCGTTTTCACACGAGCACGTCAAGCAACAATTATAATACAGCAAAAATGGGCTAGGCTGTTATTCAAAAAGCTTACCAGCGTATTACTACAGAGTAACCAGTATAAGTGTTGCATCCAATTAACGAAGTTGTAACGAATGTCCGGGTCAAGTTTTGCTAGAGATCATCGCACGAGGTAAAATGTTTTATGAATGCTTATTCAAGTTGAATGATGAGTGAACGGCTCTGCGAGTAGACAGCGTGGCGCGGCTACTTTTAGATTCGTGATGGACAGTCCGCGTGTTGTATTAAATAGTTGATTGTGTCTCAAGGAAGCAAAATGATATATTTATGGCAAGGGCGGCAAATAGAATCCTAAGCGTAGCTAGGGATTCTAAGGTCGAATCGTGAGCATAACGAGGGATTCTAGAATTTACATCCATGATGGGAATAATTTTGCTACCGAGTGGCACATACTACTTTTCGCAACTTCTATGAGAAAAGTAAATTCCCTATTTGAGGGCAACATTTTCCGAGTAGCAGGTGTGAAAAAACCTTCGTCGTTTTAAGGTCATGTCCGAGAATCCCGTAAAAGTATAAATTTTACTTTAACTCGCTACATTTTCTGAAATCAATTATCGACATAAGTTCTAACGGCTCTTTATAAACCATACAAAAAGGTATGCGAACAATTTTTAAAGCTTGATTCCATAAGCAACATCATTATACGTACCATTTTCATTTTATATTCGCTACATCAGTGTATTTCAACCAGTTAGTCGACCCTAATTGCTAAGTTAAACTGTCACTTTAAGCTACAGACCCAGTCTTGTTGAATAGCCATAAGGTTAGTTTCGTCAACGTCGCCATTCCAAAACAATTCAAACCACATGCGATGGTTCCTTATTCATCATCTAACAGCCAGCACCATTAAACGATCAAAAAGTAGCAATGTCACATGTGTTTATCTCAGTCGTTCTGAATATGTTCCTCAGGTGCGTTCCGTTCAAAAAGTAACAAACGAAAATGTACTCTGTCGTAAATTATACGCAAACGAACCCTAAAGCGCCTTAACACGCCCTGTAAAAGGCCAGATTAAACCCATATTTTCCCAATTTTCGTCAAGTTTTTTTTACAATCCACGATAAAATATGGCGTCGTAAACATGTTACTCGAGTCTTTATGGGCAGGCTACACGTTCAGTCTGTCAGTCAGACGTCGTACTGCCAACATATATTCCGATTCGGACACTGTACGAGACTGGAGGTCAGTTTACAACTTGTCGCTTCGGCAGATACAAACGTGAAGAGAACAACAAACTGGGAGTGAAATCCGATTTGTTTTATTAACAGGTCAAGACATGGCGATGTATATAAAGTTAAGGCCGTTTGACACAGCAATTTATTACAACAACTTGCTATAGTTGGAATGAGACGGCAATACATACCTTTTATTCTAACTATAGCAAGTTAGCGTGACAAATTGCTTCATTTGTAGTGTGCTTTAACGAGGACATGTGCTGATTGCATAGAATTATCTAGAATTTGTCACAGCATCATTGTTATTATATATTTTTTTAATTTCATTTTATTTTATCATTCAGGGTCATCTGTTTTCGCAAAAATGCGTAAATCATGGTGGCTGCACATAGCAACACTGTCCTTTGAATCGGACCATTGACAAGATCGCATTTCCGACCCGATCTGACATCCAATCAGACACCCAACTTGATCGTGAGTCCACGCCTGAGGCGTCTCTAACAAAAGTCACGTAAATGTCGTCCGATGTTCAACTGTTAAATTGTTAAATCGTAACACGGTCATAAAAGGTGTTAAGCGGGATTTATTCTCTTGAACATTTTGCTGGCCCATTTTGTGATATACAGTCAACACAATTTTTCAACTAAAATTATTGGAAAACAAAATGTTTCCTGCAAATTAAAGCAGGATTATACAAATCTTAATAAAAAAAAATATGATTTTTTTAGTAAATAATACAAATTTATTTCACTTTCGTCAGTAAATTCTATTTTGCACAACTGATAAAATGGTGCAACTCAAAATGAATCTTGGCCTCCGCCACGAGAGTAAAATTTTAAAAATACGTTTTTCTAACGTTGATATGTTCATTGACCAAATTAAAAAAAATTATATAAGAAACGTGTTTAATAAGTTTAGTAGTCTATTAATTCATAGACGAATGATTTTTTTCCCAAATGATTATCTCAGTACAACAAACGACTAAAATTTAATTTCAATGATGGTTTTAAAACGATATTGTTCCTCTTCGTAACATGTCGCCCCTTCGTTCCCGATAAGAACCTGCGCGCGTGAGACTATAGTGTCAAATCACTGGTAAGTTCTTCATAAAAAAGAAACTAGAAACCCACAAGCATATGCCAAAGTAATATCATATGCAAAGTCCATTTTCGAAGTGGACTGTACTGTCGGGTCGTGAGGCTATTGAGCCAATACGATAACGTCCGGCCACTTACCCGGTATTTACGATGCAAAACCGAGAATTAATAAAATACTGATAATCGACACGTAAACTCGGATGACGGTAGTTTCAAAACTGACCTACATTGTTAACTTTGAACTAGCATCAAAACGCCCTAAGTCCATAACATTGGGGTGTATACGCGATTCTGAAGCTTATTTTAAGGAGCGTATATCCTTAAATGCCGTGAAGATTCCCATGGATTTTGAGCACCGATCTCGGGGATAAAACGCTGCGCTGACGATCTGAACCAACTTAATTTACTTTCCGGTGCTGGCAAGTAGCCAACATTTCCTTAATATACAGAGTGTAAGTAATAGCGCAAAGAAAACTGATAATCTGGTTTGAGACGAAAAATCCATGAAATAAAAATAAAAACATTATTTTTATAACTACTCGCCATAAATATTGTTAGCAGTTCTACAACTTTCAGTTAAAATTTACAATGAAAAGGCAAACAGAGACCAATTTGTTATAATATGGCGTTTTTCTGTATTCTTTTCCTGTTATATTTTATCAAAATTCAAAGAACACAGTGTTATTGCTCAAAGCTCAAAGTAGGTACACTAAAATAAAATAATTCACCTATTTTTTTACATACTACATTGCAAATCTCTTTGAAAGGGCAAGGAAGCTTTTTACAGTAATCAGATAAATTTTACTTACTTACAACCATAGTCCAGTTAAAAACAAACTACGTTATTCAAGGTCAAGGTGACGAAAATATCTTACTGCCCTCACACACTTTGTTCATATATGTATAATTGTAGGTACGGTTGGTATCTACTATCACTATTAACTTTATTTACTAGTCTATCACTTTGACTTTGATGATAACCGCAACCCTTGAGAAATAAACGTTCAAATTGGGAATGCAATTGTATAAAAAAACACCGATTTCCTTACGAGAACACGACGGACAAAATTCAGAACAAACCAACGCCTCTGCCAAGATAAGAGTTCCATAAAAAAAAGTATTCAGCTGTCATCAAGAGAGTGTTTTATCATTTAACCCAGCAAAGGCCACGACCTCATTAAAACGTAAAAACGCCTATCAAAAACTCATCAGCCGCCAAGAATGTCTAGTCGTAATTAAGCCAGAGTCCTGCTTCGCCATTCACAATCAGTCACTGCACTTCTCTCATACGACTAGTATAATATGAGCCGAACGTTTTTTTACCTAATTCCTCGGTGAGGAACAACCACACGGACTGCCTGATAGTAAGCAGACATTGCAGCCTATTGTTACTCCAGTGGAGTTTCTCAAACGTAATGCAATGATATCGAAAGTAAAGATACGCCTGTCCGAACAATATTCGCTTGACATACTGTGACACACTGTGACAGCTGAAGACTAAGGCACGGCGGCCCGCAATTGCCAGTGTCGGGCCACCGCATTGGACGAATGGACGAAACGAAACACGAACGAGTGTTCGACCAGTGTGATTTGTGAATACTAGCCTGATAAACGTTATCTTTAAGGGCTGACCTTGACTCAGTCAGACTTTTTAAGTGGGCCATGTTCATTTGTAAAGCTTATGAGGTTTACATTGTCAAGTAATCTTCTAATGAGTTTGCGTTACAAATACTTAAGGATATTCGTTTTGTTTACTAAACTACTACTACTCTTAAAACTTTGAACACCTAACTTTGTGATTATTTATGCTCCTGCTTTAATTTTTCTCCATTTGAAAATATTGTAGATACTTTTTCGGAGAAATTCAACATTATTGGTTATTTGGGCACCCCTATTTGAAGCTCGAGATCATCATAGATATATTTTACTGACTAACCTCACCCATATCATTATTATAAAAATATTTATAAACGAAAGTAACGATTCCATATAATGAGCAAGCAAAGAAAGCCAGCCAGGTCTTTAAAATTCGATAACCAGCCATTTTGGTTGGAATGTGAGCTTATTACAATAATTTTACGCCAACACTACGTGATCCAATCATCCAGGTTTTATCAAATATTATATATAGACAAGAAACTGTGGACAGTGGGTCAAACGGATTTTGTGCTATAAATGCTCAATTCCATACTCTATAGGGTGACAATGCCGGTTAGTAACCGCCTAATTTATTGTGTTGTTTCAATGAGTTGATAATCAAAAGGACATTTTGCAAAAAAAAACATTCTAATATAACTACTCATTATTACACTAGACATTATGTTTATTGACACACAAAACTTAAACTACTAAATAAACATGTTTTTTTTATGTTATAGGAGGCAAACGAGCAGACGGATCACCTGATGGTAAAGCGATTACCGCCGCCCATGGACACCTGCAACACCAGAGGTGTTGTGAGTGCGTTGCCGGCCTTTAAGGATGGAGCTCTGGGAACCTTACTCACCATCAGGAACACAACACTACAATTCCTACGGAATAGGCAGCAGTGCTATTATAGCTGTGGTCTTCTGTAAGGCGGAGGTACTCCCTCAGTCGGGCTGCTCAAGATTCAAGCGTGATGACATTACGCTGTGCCCTACCTCTCTTAAATGCTTACGTTTTTTTAGTAAACCAATCAATATCTATCTAAAAAACATATTAAAGTAACAAAAAAACTTACAAACTGTTTTCTATTTATTTAGTGCTATATATATAACTATATTAAAATAATAATATAAATATATAATATTATTATATTAAAATGAAAACAAATCTTGTATTTCCAAGTTGCTAACCGCCGCAATTTGCATTTACTAGTACGAGTAGTAAGTATATAGTAATATAACAAAGACTATCAGTGAACGAAAAAACCATAGATAGAAGTCTAAGGAGCATTGCAAAGTGCCCCCACAGAATGGGAGCCATTGCCATTGTGCTAAACGGTACTGCTTCTATTAATGGCTCTTAAAAATTCCTCAATTTAGGTTACGACTCTTCTGGATTTGCCACCGTCCTTATTACACCGTCTGTTCGTCATCAGGCGGACCATAATATGCTATCTTGCCACCGTTCGATAATAAATAATATTAATTTTAACACTCTCCCAGAGACCCATAATTATTTGTCAGTTTATTAATCCTATACGATTATCGACGGAATCCTGTCAAAGAGATTCAATTCAATTATTTCTCGTCATTTCCCAACGTATCTTCACTTCACTTTCATGGTGAAAGTCACCGTATCACGACATTTACGATCGTATTACCTTCAAAATTTCCAGGTTACGTAACAAGATTCATGGGTACTTAAAATAAAGCCTCAAAGTTAATAAAAGGTTTGAGATACCTCGAGCACTGCTATGAGAATCCGTCCATGGCGGGAATAAGTTGATAAGACGACGAGAGAAGTGAAATTGAAGAAATTTGCACCGCAAATTATATTCTATTCTATATTCCAAGTCTTGAGCTTCTTTTATTTTACATCTCAACTTATTCACGTCGTATCATACTTCATACTAATATTATAAATGCGAAAGATTGGATGTTTGGATATTTAGGTGTTTGGATGTTTGTTACTCAATCACGCCCAAACGGCTGAACAGATTTTGATGAAACTTAGCACGAAGATAGTTTATACATACATTCATACATACATTCACGCCTTTAATCCCAAAAGGGGTAGGCAGAGCACATGAAACGTATGTTCTAGCGCCACTTTTAGCATAAATGTGGGTATAAAAGATCGACTAAATGTGATATTGCAGTGATAGGTTGCTAGCCAATCGCCCACAACACACTTCAACCCTGGTCCCTTAGTCGACTCTTACGACACCCACGGGAAGAAAGGGGGTGGTGAAATTCTAACCCGACACCACACGGGCGCATGAAACGACGAGCGCAAGATAGTTTTTAGTCTGGATTAATAATATATTACGATAGTTTTTTATCCCAGGTCCACGCTGACGAAGTCGCGGGCGGAAGCTAGCACATCATTGGTAGGTATTAAGGTCGTCTTGAAGTAGGCAGTATTATAGACATCCCGGGGGATGGTTGCGAGATTTGATTGAAGATTAATCATGAATTTTGTGGCCACGCAGAAGGATTGAGCGGAAGTACTCGTAATTTAGTTTAGAAATAATTATTGGTAGAACGTCACAATGCCGTCACGTACAAACAAGGGATATTGCGCTAACTATATGCGCGATGCCACTGGCATTAGGAACTTATACAAGTTTTCAAAAAGATCTCAATTTACTCACTCTCCACAAACGATTTGTCCTCCAACATTTTCATTCCGTAACCAAACACAATGATTCTAACAACACGCCATCATTTTCTGCGCATTATGGAATACAAATTACGCCATGTGTATCCATTGGCCTAATATTGAGTGCGTTTGACAGACTTATCATGCACAAACATAATACCTACATACGCTTCTTACATACATACATACATACATACATTCACGCCTTTATTCCCAAAAGGGATAGGCCTCTGCCTACCTGCACATGAAACGTATGTTCCAGCGCCACTTTTAGTATAAATGTGGGTATAAAAGATCGACAAAATGTATACGTATACGCTTCTTACATCTTACAATAATCTTTCACCAAGCACCACACTCGTCTACAAATCCTCCCTGCGCTGTCAAAATCCCCACAAAATGGAGTCCTCCAAGCAACCTCTAATTAGGCATTAGGAGAGCTTTAATGAATGGCACTCGACATAAAGAAACATATATTTGGTTATACTGCTCCAAATGAAGAGAGATTCGGGATAAATACCCTTATCGTAATTAATGATACTCAGTCACCGAATATTACTGTTCTTTCTTACACTCCGTTAGTGGCGAGACAGCATAAGTCTACTTAGAAGATAATAAGCCGCAAAGTGACAAGAGGGAGTTCAGAGGAACATTATAGGTAACTAGCTTCCGCCCGCGAGTCCGTCCGCGTGGAACTCGGTTATATCGTCGCTCCTTACCAACTTTCACGGCCAATTTCACCCCCTTAGGGGATGATTTCCGGGATAAACACTATCCTATGTCCTTCCCCAGGACTCAAACTATCTCTATAGCAAATTTCATCCAAATCGGTTCAGCGGTTTAAGTGTGAAGAGGTAACAGACAGACAGACAGACACACTTTCGCATTTAAAATATTAGTATGGATAGCACTACTGGGTAGAAACCTAAAAAATATATCATACGCCGCAAAGGCACCTGTGTAGCAACAAAATTAAGCTCTTAAAATGCATTAGAACTTATACTGTGCCCACATGAAAGATGGCTATTTGAAAAATAGCCATAGCATTCAACTTCTTTGTTGTTCTAGTGGAATGATAAGGTATTTTTCAAATCACCATTTGCGTGACCGACATTTTTGAAATTCGTCATTCACTACATTCCAACTCGGTATTGCAATTAGAATACAGACCCCGTCAGTAATGCTCGCAAGACACCAAATATAATAGACACCAATGTCTTCAAACCGGTGTGGGAACATTATTTATTCATAAGCTTGAAGTAAACGCGAGTTTCCTGGCTTCGAAGTTACATAAGCTCGTAACGACAGCACAGTTTTATTGGAGCCTGCCCTTTCGGGAATGAACCAAGAAATAAATATCCCAGTTTAATACCACATTCTGTGAATTTTATTGGAAAAACCCTTTGTAATAAGATATCCGTGGAGTGATTGACGTAGAAATATACGAGTTTATTGATTATTATAGGTATCGGGAGAAAATAATAAGAGTGAAAGTGCCTTGGTATTTAAATTGAACGTTAAACAGCGCCCGCTGTCTTTTTATTACGAAATGTTTAAGTAAACGTGTATGTTGCTTAACGCGGCATAACATATAAATGGTAATGTAAAACTACAGATAAGAAATAGTACCCAGAGTTTTGTTGAGATACAAATATTGTACGTACGCCAGATTCGACCAAACATGAATAAGGTGTATCCCAAGATTAGTCCATACTCAGATTTAAGTCCTTAAATATAAAGGCCTCGGCAGAGAGTACAACTTTGTACCTTTTGGCGTCGAGACCCTCGGTCCATGGGGTCCCAGTGCGCAAAAGCTATTTGCGGAAATCGCGAAACGTTTGGTTGACGTAACTGGTGACCGAAGAACTGGCGGCTTTCTCGCGCAACGCATCAGGGGGGCTAGCACAACTGACGCCGCGCCGCGACGCGAGTCGAGAAGGATCTACCGTCCTCGTTCTAATTTGCACGGTGCGAGTGTGACAGGGGACGCTCAGTCGCGCGACTCGCGCGACAAGCGGCTTGTCAGCAAGTTGTGCTAGACGTACATTGCAATTCAGCGAGGAAATGCCGCCAGCATCCTCGGTACAATGCCTCGAGGGCCTTTTTTTAAATTTAACTTAGCTTTGATTTAATTTAGTTAATGTTATAGTTATCATCTTGTATATACCTACTTTAGAAAATAAATACAGTTAAAATATGTATAGATAGCTAGGGACGGTCAGGTCCTCAGTTACTTTAGTTCGTATTGAATGCCTTAGATGACCATAAGGTAGATAAAATGAATTCAATCCTTTTGTAGTATCATGAAACCTTTAAGACACACCCAATGTAAGTTTGTAGCTTACTATGTCTTGAATGCTACTTTAAAAAACGGTATTTTGTCTAATACTAGTAAAATCAGCAACTATGTAGAAAAACATTTTTACATGGTTATTTAAAACGGGTTCTAACGCGATATTTATTTACCTTTATTTCTGACGTGCAACTCGTGTCGAAACGTGAGAAATAAAGGGAAATAAATCGTTAGACCCACGTTACAAAGCGCGAGAGTTTAAATTGTTTATTGAAACCTCAAAAACGCTGCATTTGTATGAATGAAGGAAAAAGTTACAAATGACGTCAGGATTGTCAACGTCCAGGGCTCTATTTCACCAACTTGACACTGACAATTCGCCATACATTGCTTGTTCTAGAAGTTAAGGTGATCGCTAGGGTACTTGTGGATCCAGCAATGTACGGAGAATTGTCGTTGTGAGGTGACGATTGTCAAGTTTGTGAAATAGGGGCCTGAAGAAGAACACCAAAAATACGTTTTCTTTTATTTGTAGGTAATACAATTATTTACTTTTCTTTTGTCACGTAGCGTATTGAAAAGGTTTGCTTTGAAGGTGCAAAGCGAAGGTTAACTAGATATATCTATCTAGCTTTAGAAAATGAGCATAATTTACGATGCTGTAAAACATAGGTAAAGAGATTTTCCGACGTTTCTTATTAACTGTTAACTCACAGGAGTTAAATTTGTAAAAAAAAATGTTTTGTATCATGACTAGATCTTGTAGCGCTTCGGTGTAGATTCAACTGTTAGCACAAAGAACATAAAACACTATGTTTTTATTTTGGACAGAAATGGGTTTAATTCCCATACAGAAAGTCCATGCAAGGATTATCAATCCATCCGATCCCCAATAACAAATAACCACTCAGACCCTTCATGCGGTTAAAACTGAAAATTATTCAAACCCCGGAACCGAACCCACGTCCGTCCAATTAGCCGGGCAGATTATTTTTAATAGCCCTCTGATACCCAATTATCTTGGACAGGGTTCATTGAATATTCTGATAAGTACCAGATTCTTATCGACAGGACAACGGAACTCACAGTTTTTACGGTGATTAAAGTTGATTTATGGGAAAATACAATATCATATTTAGTATTCGCTCGCCACCCAAGCTTATATAATGTTAAAGATACACTTGCCGCAAAAAACGTAACCTATTACAGGAGCATCATTATGGCAGCCATGAAAGTATTTAATCTTATAACCTGGTAGTAATTGCCGGAATACAAAAAGCGAGAGTTGCGCTTCAAAACGCAGATTTTTTGGGGTTTGTAAAATAAAAATTATTAACGTTTTTTTTTTGATGTATAAGACGTACGGGGCTTGGTGGCGCCTGGCGGAGGCCGGGGGGCGGAGCGTCGTTGTGGAGGCCATGAAGGTATTTAATCATATAACCCGGTAGTAATATGATAAATAAAGCCAAGAAAATTTCGTATGTGTATTTATGTGTTATGTATTTTGTATGTGATGGTGTATGTATGTTTATATATCGAGCTATTTATGTACGTGTATTTATAATAATTATTTTCATTTTTGGCTAAATATAATCTCTGCACCACCTACTACATAATCTAGTTTTATCTCTTTCTCAAATACCCAAAGGTCGTCTGGAAGAGATCGCTCTTCAGCGATAAGACTGCCTGTTGTGTACCTCTACCTACATGTTATTGTATTCTTTCTCTTTATAACTGCTTTGTTTGTGTGAGGTGTGCAATAAAGAGTTTTGTATTGTTTGTATTGTATTGTATGTGTAGGCAGCGTCATATAGTTGGTAGCGGCAAAAGTAGGTAGCCAAATATATCGGAACAGAGAACTAGTCTTTATTACTGTAAGAGTAAGGATGTGTTACGATATATTTGGCTACTTTGGCTGCTACTTACTATATGATACGGACTGTAAATCTGGTAAGAAGACTGGTTTAGCCTAGTGGATAGTGAGTGACCCTGCCTATGAAGCTGACGATGACGGTCCTGGGTTCAAATCCCGGTAACGACATATATTTGTGTGGTAAGCACAATGATGTAATATAAAAGAGAGGTAGATACGTTGTCTGTATGGAATTCCGTGTTTAAAAATGGCTACCAAATCTAACAGCTGAGACACGTTTATACGTGTCCATTGACAACGCGACACTGAGGCAAGGTCATACAATTGGCTTAGTTTTAGTGTGCCACTTATGGAGCGCTTATAACCTATCTACATCTTTTTTATATTACATCATTAGGTGAGCATGAATACTTTTATTTATATGTTTAAATATAAAGTATAATATTGTCTTCTAATATTTATTTATACATTTACTGTATGATCTGTATGCTAGGTGTACCTACTGCATAGAAAGTGTAACATACGATCATTTCAGTTTTTTAATTAACGAAACGTAATCTAGGAATTCATTATTGAAGTTTTGAAGTGAAAGCTTGTTTAGCGGCGCTGTGCACTTTTTGGGATGGGGAAAAATTGTTAAACTCGCGACAGGAGTCGAGGTAGGACTCGAGTAGGAGGTCACGTGACTATAGGATTTAGTGTTGCCAATTGCCGGAATACAAAAAGCGAGAGTTGCGCTTCAAAACGCAGATTTATTGGGGTTTGTAATATTAAAATTATTCAAGTTTTTTTTATGTATAAGACGTACGGGGCTTGGTGCCGGAGGCAGGGAGGGGGAGGAGACGTTGCAAAATTAAAATTATTTAAGTTTTCTCTTCTGCCGGCACTCCCGGGGCAACCCGTTCTTTTTTTTTAATAAGCAAATCCTCTAATGAATTCGAACCGAAAAAAATATTTTTATCAAGACAAATCCTTTGACCCTTCATCTTATTCGAACCCATCTTTTAGGAGATCTTTCAATACGGATACGACGGATTCAAACGAAAAAATAGTTTCAGGAAATAAACAGATTCCAACACAACTATTTATCTACTTAATTTGAGGTCAAAACTGATCCGTTACAAAGTGAGAAATTCAACTTTAAACAAACTCAAATTCGTGATCGCATTTATAAGAGCTTATACTCACTATTACGCATGATTATCAAAATGTATTATAAGTTTACTTAAGAACTTTCATATTCTATTAAAACAGTATATAAGCATGGCCCTAGTAAAACAAAGTTAAGAAGTTACAACTCATCGCTGGAGAAAATTGACGCTAAATTCTAAAATCTTAGTAAAAAAAGGATTTAAAACCCGTAGTAAAGGGAAGACTTATATCTTTTCCCTGCCTTACTTATTCAATGTCGAAAATGAAGCTGAAATCTCTAGACGAAGAAAAGGTCCTCAGAGGAAAAAGGAAATTAATTAAATGCTTGCGATGCAGCAATGAAAGAGCTGAGATGAAAATAGTTTCTGCTTCATGAGCAGCCATCTTGCTTTGTTGATAATTATAGAAAAGTAATGTGATATTCGAAAGCACCTAGCTATATTTTTGGTCATCATCATCCTCCTAGCGTTATTCCCAGTAATGCCCCTAAAGGAGCCCGGGATCTGCTTTGACACCTAATCCCAAGAGCATAGGCACTAGTTTTACGAAAGCAACTGCCATCTGACCTTCCAACCCAGAGGGGAAACTAGACCTTATTGGGATTAGACCGGTTTCCTCACGATTTTTGGTAAATACAATTAATATACAATATACTTACTTATTACACATTAGAATAACGAAACAAAATAAAAACGAACAAAACAAAATGTATAAAAGCGAGCGTATCCATTTAAGAGATCTCCCAGCTTATATTTGAGCAAATGAGTATATAAAAACAAATGGACATGACGATAGACAAACTGTGAATTATGTAGGTACAAAAAAAACAAAGCTAAATTGCTTTTAATTTGGTACTTCTTACCCGAAACATTCAATCTGAAAACCAAACTTGTCTGATGAATCTTGTCTCACAAAATATGAAGGCCTTTAAAGGTTAGAACCCCAACGCATGTATTTCTATGAGGGTGACACCTGGTGACGTTTCGCTACGCTATTTACGAAAGGTATTTCATTAAGATACATACAGACCAGTCGTGTCGCCAAGTCACGACACACGACACGTCGTCTGCTACTGCTGTCTGGTCGGGTTTCAGGTACAGGACCTTATCGTTTCGTTCGTAAAATGGAAGTGATGAAAATGACGCAACAACAAGTACCTAAGTACCTAAGTCATCTCTGACAAATGTACAAATAGTACGATCCTAAAGTTGTACCAATTGAAATGAAATGAAATTATGAAATTATTTATTCATGTATGTGGGAAATGGGTCACAATTTGCAGTTCTAGTTGCAGTACATCCGGTGGACTCACCATACTCTACCTTTTCAGGTGTACATACGTCTAATTTGAAAATAATGATGATGAAAGATTTTTAGTTCTACAGTAAAACTCAATGAAGCCGTTAGCCCGAAGGCACTGAAATGTTTCATTACAAAGGCCTAGTAGTAACTTTGTGTCTTAGGAGCTAAACGACATTTACGATTAATTATGGGACTAAAGACAACAAGACCTTCACTAATCAGAATCGGGATTGTTAAGGGCAATGTTCTTCAACCTGGTTGGGTCGCGACCCCCATGGGGGGAAATCTCTCGCAGCTACTTGCATTTTTAAGTAAAAGTTATGTAAGAATTTGTTATTTGTAGAATTAAAAAATAGCGAAGAGGGGTTTTAAAATAAAGATGCCGCGAGTGATACGGGCAAACGCTCCTTTTAACCTCACCGGGTTCACAAAGCATATTGCCACAGATTCAAAATAACAGCGGATGACCTGTGCCCGTGTGACAACACTACCACTTAAACAATAAACCAATTACTTAAGCAATGTCTCAAATATAATTACCAAAGACTGGATCATGAAATAACATGCAATTATCTAAATATTGACACATACAACATAATTAAGATAATGACAATAGAATCATAGATTAAATCATTCACAAAGTACAGAACGGCTCGGCTCGCCTAGCGTAGACACAGCTTTATAGTTCCCGTTTCTATGCTCTTTATAATGTGCCTATGGATTTCATGTATCATTTGTTGAATGGAAATTCGGTTGGAGAGGTCTTGAAGGGCAGACATGGAGTCAGAGAAGATAGCTACGTCTTTAAGCCGGTCTTGGATGCATTTCTTGTAGGCCATCGCGAAGAGGGGGTAGCGACATATTTTTTCATCCTAAGGAGAAAATCCACCATGAAAAAGGTGGGGTTCTGCCTTTTCTCCGAATTAGTTATGTCCGAATTTCACTTGCCAACCAACTTTTCGCCGATGATTCACCTTGACAGCTAACTTATGGCAAATTTTTGTATGACAACAGATTCATTTGGTAGAATTATTGTTAAGTCGATTATTATAAAGAATTAAAAAAATTGGCATACCTATCATTTGGCAAATGTTTCAGTTGGACAAACAACTACTACCCGAATAACGTTTCGTCTGTGCAACAGTTCCCTTTTCTTACATAAGCCAACTTTTTACTACAAAGAACAAGACAGCATAACATAGTCACTTTTATTCAACGTGTTCTTATATAAATTACAAGGAGAGAAGTGACGATGGGGAGACGAAGCCAGCCACAGGAGGGGGTGCGGGGGCGAAGCCCCCGCAGTAAAAAATAACATATAACCGTAACAGTGATGTTATTTGTAGGTTAGGTTAGGGTTAGCTTGCGTCCCTCAGAGCGGAAATAGGCACCCCGCGTAGCGGGGTGACGTCGACACGCTGGCGGTTAGGTAAGGTTTAGGTGAGGTTAAAATAATTGGCAGGTGTTTGTTTAAAAAAATAACACATGTACACCTACATACATACATTCCACCAAGCAACAGTCCAAAAGTAATGATGTAAACACTTATCTCCAATGATGCGATAATTCAGGTACCATCATTGTCAAAAAAACACGTGAGCGGTTGCGCTTACTCACTTTGTAAATACGTTACATAGTTACTAAATAAAACATCCGGTAAGTGTTATACCACGAAATGTATATAAGTCAAACTGACCCATTCTGCTACTCGAAAGGTGGCATTTTGAAAAGTGATTTATGAAAAAAAGTCCAAGCATACAGTTGGTAACCGTGAGGTTGGGAAATAAAACTAAACCTTTTGATAAGTTGACACTTAATCATTCGGCGAAATGACATTATGCGAAAAATTGGTTGCGATGTGATATTCGTACATAAAATTTTCGGAGATGATTTAGAGAACCGAAAAAGGTTGATAAACACTGGTTTTGCGTATTTAAGTTTGAACATTTATACAAACGTGTATCGGACAATATTGGTAAATTACAAAAAAGTTTGTATTTAAGTATAATTATCTGTATATTTTTATCTTAGGTTAGATTTTTACAATGTTTATATTGATAACTTAGCATAGAGTGCTTTTTTGCTGCAATTACTACAGTACATATTTTCGCGTAATTCATTTTATATTACAATTTTCAAATTCATAATTACTTGTTGATAAAAAAATATTTTTTCGCAGTAGTAGGTAAGGGGATATAACTAAATGGGACTATAACTGATATTTAAAAAAAACGAGCGAAGTTCTTCGTTTTATTTTGGGCCAAAATTCTTTCATATGTCCGGATGTCCAGATGTTGCGCAATTTAGTGAGCAAACTTAATGATAATGAAGTTTTTATTCCAATTCAGGCTTTCAACATTTTGAAAAGAAATAAAAATAAATATAGTCTTGTGAGTTTTATAGCTCACAGAGGCACTAGTAAATAGTTGTATAATTAAACAATGAAGTCGTAAAATCAGTTATATTATAAGGAAAGTTCACGGTAACGTTTAGCCTTAAGTATATAAAAACTGCCTGAGGGCATTTGGGGAGACAAAAGGCAGACGCAAGGTCAATAATAATTTAGTATGTTTTAAATTTAATAAAGGCTCTATTTATTGGGTCATTAAGACTCAATTAAGTACTATGTTAGTTTGTTAGCGGAGGTTCAAGATCTTAAAGCAGTTAAGTTTCTTTTTTATGTTTAAAGTAAGCATACATTTCAAGAAAAATACTTTTTACGTGGTAGAGCTGGGCAAAAGAACAGTGTCTAAAATGTGAAAAGGCTGTTTCCACTATCCTAAAACCGACGCTCCATATTGCAAATTTTTAAAACAAGAGAAATCCCGTGCTCGTCCAACGGAAAGTCTCGTTATTTATAGTCGAACGCATTGCGTGCGTTACTAGCATCTCCCAACATAATTAAACCAACTGCATCAAGTGAAAATATACTTTCATTCTATGCAGAAACTGGAAAATCGGAAGCATTTCGAATGATTTGTCCAACACCCGACATTAGTGGGGAAATTAGCGATCCACTGTCATTTGAAGTCATTGTGAACTGTTCCGCTTTTGAAGTTAGTTGCTGGTGTTTAAATTAATAATGCGATGTATCGAAAGTAAGTTTGCGGGGTTTTAAACGGGGTATAATTTGCTTCGAACTAATGGTCGTACATTAGCAGCTTGGATTCAATGAGAGGGTTCTTACTTCTTACTCGGGTGTTCAATACCAAGGCATACTGCATTAGATTAGCTGTATTACCCGTCTGGTGGCTGTCTGTCTCTGAGTGCTCACTGTTGAAATAAAACGTTAATGCCACCTCGTGGTATGCTATCTGACACAATATGAATAAAATGAATATGCAAGTGTCTTTCGCTCAATTTGTCTATTTTTGTCACGCAATTTGTCTAATTAGGTTTTTAGCTTCATTAAACGAAAGGTACTTTATTTATAACAGAAGTTTGACTGATGTTAATGGCAGGTCAATTGCTCAAACATACCTTGTTCAAGAACATTCTTAATTATTTTTATCCATAGCATCGATACTAATTACTTTATAGGTCTGTTTGTCTATTCTTTTTCACGCTTAAACCGTTGAACTGATTTAGATGGAATTTGGTTTGAAGATAATTTTAAATCCTGGACATAAGTTAGTTTTATCATAGAATAATTTCTTGAAGGGTGAAGGTCCCTTAAGGCCATTAATGAAAATACTACAGGGATATATAATAATCTTAAAACAATAAATAACTCTTGCCCCATGCCTAGTTGTAAACGACAATCCGTTTGTGTATAAAAGCAATCGCAAATCGAATGTACAGTTGACTTTATTACAGCCGGACACGCGAAGTATTCATATTTTAAATTAGCAACGTCGTGTACATCATCTGATTTGATATAAGTTTGTGTAAGGTCCAGTTTTGGTGTTACTGCAACACGAATGTAAACAGAATGCCGATTGGAGATTTGTAAATAATAAAATGAACGCAAAAATTTACTTTTTTCTGGATTTGGTTTACTTCAAGCCGCCACACAGGACCCTTTTGCTTGGCAAGGGCAGAGCGTGAATTGGCCAGAGGGCCAACCAGCAAAGAAAAATTGTGTCTCATTTACAGTCATCTTAAAAAAGGTTAGCCTCGTAGTGACCTGGGCCATTTTGGTACTTACAAAAAAAATCCAAAGCAACTGAGGAAACGTTATTTGCGTCAAACAAACAAATTTCAGACTACATTGCTTATTTATAATCATTCTCATAATTTTTACCGAATTGTATTATTTTCGCCTACTACGTTACCTAATTGCGTCGATTACAATAATTTTATTCAATTTAATTCTGACTTAGGTGCATACTTGCTGCAGCATTGGTCACTTTCTGCAAAATTAAAATTAATGTCGAGATCGAGACATTTCGTTCCCACTAGGACGTCGTCAAAACTTTAGAAGTACACTTTATGATCATTGTCTTATTTGCCAAATGCAAAAAAGTTCATATTAACTCACCGATACCAACGTGACTATTTAAACCCTATCCAATCCTAACAGTCTCAAACACAAAAGCAACTTAGCACATGACTAAATGTGCGACCTTTACAACGCTACACAATGCCTCGCTTTCTTCGAATTTGTCATGTGTTTTGACAAGTAAATTTGCAAGATCGCGCTTTCTCGTGTTGTCTGATTGACAGGCGCATCAGTGCATGGATATACTTATGTTAGCGTGTTAGCATGTCACTTTCACTTGTTTGTTAACACTTTGAAGGGCCTTTAGCTTTAATTTGTTACGTAAAAAGTGATGTGTGGGGAGTTACGCGCGTTGCATTTTACATTTTATGTTCACGTATAGAATTTTGTCAGGACAGAAGATGTTTAACTGGCAAATAAGATTTATTAAGGTAGGTGCGTCACAAAAGTTACAATATTTGTGGAGAATAATATTATATTTTGTGTATGTTTCTAACTTTAAAACTTATTTTGCTCATAGGCTTATGTTACTCTAACTACGCGAAGAAAATTATTTATATCTAAAATTTTTTTTATTTTTCAGTTTTCTCGTTCGTTATTAAAATAATTTACCATCCTAACTTCTTCAAGGTAGCCTTCAATCATTTTTACCAAAAGCTTTTACAATCATATGTTTTCTATCATCTAATTGCACTATTACGACCATTTCACCACCACATCATCAAGTAAGCCGTCTCATTCAAAATTATTACCACAACTACAAATCAGCGACATTTTTACAACCATTATCGAGTAAAAACCAGGTCTACAAATGGGTTACTGGGCCTATGCCCGATAAGCTCTCACTCTAATAGCGTACGTGCGCTACTAGTTGCCGTATAAGTGAAACGACATGCGATCTCTGGAAATCGGACAAGGAATTAGCTGTGTGGAAAGAGTTTTCCTGGAAACGTGGTTACGTATAGGGTTAACAAGCATATTGCGCGCATATTTGCGATTATGCGGGTAGTGTTGGTATGCTAACTAGCATTATTGTGAAACGTTGTTTTAATTAACCCGTTCATGAAGTGTCATGTCGTAAAAAAGCAATAAAATGTGAAATATGTAAAAACGAGAACGCAACAAATAAATTTCCATCACACTTGCTCGTAAATGATGTTATTCCGTGCCTATATACAGAAGGACGATGGCCTAAATATCTATCGGACTTATGGATTTTCATAACTCTCTAGAGAGTTATGAGCTTGTGCGGGATCCCATTGGTTTAAGCAAATCTAGTTGGCCGCAAGCCACTAGGATTCTGCTCTGTGATTGGTTGAAAAAAATCTAGTAGGCCACGCGCCGCACGAATATTACTGTTCTGCTCTTTGATTGGTTGAAATATTGAAGCTGCGCGCTCCACTCACACTGATCTGGATCTGGGAGTGAAGTTGTCAATTTTGACAATTTTTGATTGGTGCGGTTGTATGAAACATACATACAAACACTTACGCCCCTCGTCAAACGATGTAGGTTCGGTTGAAAAAAAAACCTTTATACGGGAGTAATCTACAGGACGCGTGCCTAAATAAGTCGTAGCCAATTTTAAATACATGTTAAAAAATATCACGAAATATAATCTTTTTTCTAAATGGTGGACACTCTTTTGATTCTTGATTGAGAATTATGTAGAGTTCTGTTTATGTAGAGTTTTGTACTACCTAGTTAAGAAACGGTTATATTTTTTATAAATTTATTTATCTGCTTAGATTCTGGTCCGGAGACGGTCGACCTGTTATCAATTATCATTGTGGTTGGGGTAACTAATCTAAATTAACTTGTGTACTAAGACAACTTTTAATATAGTTTTATAATTAATAGATAATCATTTTTAAACTATTTCAAGTTATCTTAGTTTCTAGTCACTTAATTCAATACCTATATAATCTGCATTGCGTAGATTATCGCTTTGTATACTATCTAAAGAAATATTTTTGTTCAGAAATTATTCAACATTTTGATAAATTCTTATTCATGAAGTTTTAATGTCACTTCCATTGACTGTGGCATCTCAAATGCAATGTCAGTGAGCAACCATCAACTGCACGTCGGCGATATTCGAATACCTCCTATGTGACACTTTTAGCGACATCACCTTTGCATCTAATGACACTGAATTTTAAATTCAATTTCGCATGTATTAAATTCGCGTTGAGGATTTCTCAGTATATCGCCAGTGCACAGTGCAATGCCGACATCGCTTAAGCGACTATTTAATGAATAAGCCATGGCGCGGGCAAAATCATTACTATAAGAGGCTACAGAAATGATAATTTTAAAGTGATTTTACCGATGCTATAAATGCCATAGTACCACCAATACTTGCATGTTTATTTTTAAAAATGCGGTAGGTAAACTAAGCCAGTCGATTATAATATAAGAGGCTAAGGGAAAGCCACGCATTTTATTATTCCTAGGCTTCTAACCGAAATGTATGATTTGTTTTTTTTAATACCGGTTCGGAACGCCTGATGTTATGTTACCCGGTTACCATCAGGCTTCATATGTTAATGTTAAATATTATAGAAAAAACTAATTGATAATCATTTATTTTTGTATTCATTAGCAATAAGCATCGAGACGAACCAGACTGTTTAACGATGCAATTTTAAATTATTTACTATACCTAAATAAAAGAATAGGTCTTCACCTTTTCTAAATTCGTTACGTAAGTGATAGAAGATAATTTAAGGCAGGCCTTCCATTCCATCCGCAATATTTATTATGTAATTTGATTTTAAAAGTCTGAACGATTAAATATCATGGATGGAATATTGGGCAAGACAAAATTATTTCATGCGTTCTGGATCTCCTTAGGCCCTGAACCATATTTTGCGAATTACATACTTAGAAGATTGTGTTCAAATAGGGACATACAACGCATTAAGCCGATGGCGACAAGCAAAATAGTCTATAAATCATCTTCTAATACTAGTTGCCATGTAAATAACCTGTTCTGCAATAAGCCACGCCCAACCGATGTACTGAGGCTGCTCGATCAAATATAACTGAGCATAAACTTGGGACTGGAGTGAAAAGTTTCTCCGAGATTTTCTAAAACGTTATGTTTGTTCCACGACGGTGGCAAACGTTGGAAGCTACATTGCTTCCGCAAAAACTAGTGCTCACGCCGGGACGGGATCTTTTAGGATGCAACCTAGATAGCGTCAGCTAATATGAGATATTATTCATAAATTACCCTCTGTTAAACTTATCTCAAGGCCATAACTCAATCTCCACGTTTATTAAGACTGTACAAAGTGGTATCGATTACTTAAGGCAAAATAATAGAAAGTCCCCAACAAATTAATTAAAACGCCATTAAAATTCCACCAGGAGCATGTTTATGGGCCTCAGAGCGGGACGAGTTAGCGCGGCCGCCTGTTACACCGAACACGCACAAACCGTATTGAAAAAATTAAAGGTGCAATCACACTAATATATATAACCATCATCATCATATCAGCCGAAAGACGTCCACGGCTGGACATAGGGCTCCCTCAAAGAGTAACAATGACCAGGCCATCCAGAAGTTATTTATTCAATAGTAGTATATGTGGTATAGATGAGGCACTACATGCAAACTTTTTCGCCAATTTTGCCCTCTAATATGTTTGTAGTTACATGTAAGAGATGCAATACCACTTCTACCTAATTAAAGACTCATAGGTTAAAAAAGATAAAACGAATGTGACCTTATTAGAACATAAAAGCATTTCTATCGATGACACGAACTTGAAATAACTTGGAAGAAAGAATACTGGACAACTCACAACCCCGTAGAATAGTAAGTTCACTGCATACTTGGTCTTCTTTAATATAGGCTGGACTTTAAAAGTAGTTTTTACCTGAAAAATAAAGAAAAATATTTTCAAACAAGACCAAAGTTTCTATTGGAAAATATACACATTGAAAAAACTGCTTTGAAGAATTTAATCATGTAATTATTAAATACTTCAAAACAGAAGCTTGTACAGTTTTTACAATCATTACATTTGGCCTCTATAAAGTCTTCACGATCAAACTTCGGTGTGACAGGTCTCCGGCAAGGGCTAACTGGATACTGACCAGAGATACATCACCGCAAACCCGCACTCGTTAACAGCTTAGCTCCGAGCAGCTAAATATTCATAAAGGGAAATTATAACATTCGAACGATCCTCGTAAATCCGAAGTACTTTAAAAAAGACACGCGGCATTAGTCATTTACAAAGGAATAAAGGTGAAAGATAATTTGAATTCGTATCTACTCGACTGCCGAAGGAGAGGAGGGTTATGTTTTTACCAGCATCGTTTGCTAAAGGACAATGCAAAGCAATTAAAGGGAAAAACGAAGCATTAATTACGGAGAAAGGAATGAATAAGAAATTCAACAAAATGGAACGCTGAGAAACCGTTAAAGCGAGTAAATTGACGAAATGAAATATTTAGACAATTTTTTAAGATATACCTACGATTAGGTATAGATATACCAATTTTTTTTAGGGGGTCGTTTTATTATGGATTAAAACTTCAAAGTAGTCGTTTCGAGATCGTAAATGTTCGATCACCTGCCGAGAAATATTTCTTATTCCTGTCCCGAAGTTGATATCGTCTTAAAAAAATCACAATAATACAGGGGGTAGCAAAAATGGGGTGTGGACCCACTATCAAGAGCATAACAGGTATCGTGTTCTGATAAGAAAAAAGTAAAAGAAAAATTGTTGACGCGTTTTTTTACATTTGTATGGGGCATGTCGCCCGAATTGGCCAACGCCAACTTTAATTAATTAAATACTGTAATATTTTTTTTAATGCGTAAATAATTATTTCTTAGTTTTTCATTACCAGAACACGATCCTTGATCGGTTCACATCCCATTTTTGGGACACTCTTTACATTACATTCTAATAAAAATGTTCCTAATTTAATTTATTGTAACCCAATGGAAAACAGTTGATAACTAAGTCGAAAAATCAATGAATTTTTTCACTGATGGTATTCATTCATAATTAAAGTAAGTACATCCTTGAGTACGCATTAAATTTTTGGTCGAAAAACCTGTTGTCGTTGATATAAAAAATATACTATCAAAATTATTAAATGGAAATCCTTTTTAAACACTCTTTAATTAAGTTTTCTAGGTTAATTTGGACATAACAGCTTCACGCTTGCCTCGTTATACACCGATTATGCATATCAGGAAATTAACACTTAATATATATTCAGCACACTCCGTTTGTAAACTTAGTAGAGCACCATTTATGTCGAATATGCATATACGTATTTTCCTATTATAGACTCAATAACATCAGGCTTAAGGATGAGGTTACAACTGACGAGATTGTCAATTTGATAGATTATTGAACTTGAGAAGTTTTTACAGCTTTTTCTAGATAAAGATGCTCCAAAATAATGAATTGGAAATCTAAACAAATACTATGCAGATGAGGAATTCATTAATTAGTTTTTAATCAGACTTGTTCAAACTCTAGCTTCTAGTTCTCAGGGTAATAATTGGTTTGCCGTTAGTTAGAGGCCTTATTAAAATTGCATTAATTAATTAATTACTTATTTGGCCTAAATATGCCAAACTACCCGTGTGGTGTCGGGTTAGAATTTCACCACCCCCTTTCTTCCCGTGGGTGTCGTAAAAGTCGACTAAGGGACCAGGGTTTAAGTGTGTTGTGGGCGATGGGCTAGCAACCTATCACTGCAATATCAAATTTAGTCGATCTTTTACCCACATTTATGCTAAAAGTGGCGCTGGAACATACGTTTGATGTGCTCTGCCTACCCCTTTTGGGAATAAAGGCGTGAATGTATGTATGTATGTATGCCAAACTAAATTATGCATGTATAATTATTTATCTTTATCTCATTTATTCATGATAATAAAAGTAAAAAAAAAAATATTAAGGGACAATCATACACAAATCGACCTAGCCCAATTGCAAGCTCAGTAAGGCTTGTGTTGTGGGTCCTAGTTGACGATATATTTAACACAGAGAAATACTTAAATACATAGAAAACATCCAGCACTCGGAACCAAATACTCACGCTCATCACACAAACTTTTATCGGGATTCGAACCCAGGACCTTCAGCTTCGTAGGCAGCGTCACCGTCACTACCGACTTGGCTATCCGGTCGATAAAAATAATTTGACAACAACACATGAGGCATTGTCACAAAATGGAGCCAGCTCATCATCATGCTACCTTCCGCAGGGTTCATTCGATGAAGGCACTGTAGGTATCAGTTAAAATGATAAAAGCTGTCCGTTTAGCACTTGAAACCTTATCTTGTGAACAATGGCGCTATTCTCTATTGAATTAGTCCACCGCAAATCCTCCGACCAGATAAAATTAAGCAAGTAACAATAAAACTCATACAAGTAGCTACCATCTTCTCTAAGTCACAAGGTTGAAATTGCTATAGCATAACACTTTCGATAATAACACTTGGACATTGAAAGCCGCAGTCAGGTAAGTCACCCACGTTTTAGTGCGTCCACAAAGATTGTTATTAACAAAATGACTTTCTCAATGAGTTAAGCTATATCAATTTCAACCATGTGTCTTAGAGGAGATGGTAGCTATTTGTATGAGTTTTATTGTTATACTTGCTTAATTTTATCTGGTCGGAGGATTAGCGGTGGACTTGTACAATAGATAATAGCGCCATTGTTCACAAGATAAGCTTTCAAGTGCTAAACGGACAGCTTATATCATCTTCACTGTGCCTAACAAGTACAGACTATACACAAATGAAATTAAACAAGAATAGTGATGCGCGACTATGAATGAAACTAATTTGATTAGTCGATTATTATAATCATTCGACTAAGTCGACTAATTCGAAAATCATTCGATTATTAGTAATACTACTAATAGACGAGCGGTCGCCCGCCCGAGTCGACTTGATGTTAACATTCGTTCGGTGCTAGTAGCAACTATTAGTTACTACTAATTAGTAGTCATCATTCGATTATTAGCATTAGTATACTGAGTGTATTGAGATTAGTAATCGCTAACTATTCGCAAAGGCAAATCATTCGAAGTCGCGCATCACTAAACATGAACATATCTAACAACAATGTAGACTATTGATAGCAAAACTACGAGTAGTTACTACTATCTCAAAATATCAATTGCTTTTAATTACAACCATGTATACCTATTGGTACAGTCAGGGATATTAATATACGTAGGTGTACAGTCACGAGCTTTAATTTGAGACCCACCTAAGGTTGAATATCGTGTAGCAAACTTACGCTATTTAGAGCTAATATTTTAACGCAATGTCAATGTCATAATGTTTACCATCGACAACTTTACGTTTCTAGGGGCAACCGTGCAATTACGTCAACTGGAGCGAGGGCAAACGATCATTTCCGATGTTTTCCGATTCATTGTTACTCGGGTAAGGGGGTTTTTGGTCCTGTCTTCCATCTGTTTTCTTCACTGACACTGACACGACGTATGTTCGTAATTAGAAAAACCGTAGTGATAGCGTTTTGCAAGAGGTTATTATTTCAAGGGCCGATTCGATAAGACATTATATGTCATAACTAATGTCTTAACTTGACATTCAACACTATCAAACTAAAGTTTCGACCTTATTGCATTATGAATTTTCTAACAACATTTAATGGAAATGGGTCCCAAATTAAAGCTCGTGACTGTACATAAATAAGGACATAAATACTTGTACAGGACTCCGTTTTCATTATCATAAAGGCTTGTACAGGATATTTATGCACGTATATTTTTACTTCTGGCTGTACTGTTCTTCATTGAAAAAAAATATGATTAAGATATTTTACGACATGTTACCTCTTTACTTCGCAAGTTTCAATAACCCTCCTCTCCTTCGACAGTCGGGTAAAAAATCGTGAGTTTATCCTTGTTTGCGTTTGCGAGTTGTAAAGCAAAAAAGATGTACAAACATTCTTCATTATCCCAATTTTTATCCCCCAGTAAATTTTGTTCAGCGGCTGCACACGTTTTACAAAATATACGCTTGGATTCGATGAAAAATTACTCCAGTTAAGCTTTTAGCTTGACATAATGAAGACGAGTGACCTAAATTTAGATGGACGGCTGCCACCGCGTACTGGAAAATGCAACTGCAAAAATACTGGCCAAGTGCGAGTCGGACTCGCGCACGGAGGGTTCCGTACCATCGTCTATAAAAACAGCAAAAATCTATTTTTTTGTATGGGAACCCCCTTAAATATTTATTTTATTTTGTTTTTAGTATATAGTTGTTATAGGGGCAACAGAAATACATTATCTGTCTAGCTATCGCGGTTCTTGAGATACAGCCTGGTGACAGACAGACGGGCGGACAGACAGCGAAGTCTTAGTAATAGGGTCCCATTTTTACCCTTTGGGTACGGAACCCTAATAAAAAGGCCCGGCGGGTAGACCGAGTAAAATTCTGCAAGCTTGTTTTTGTAGCCGATTTTTACTCGTCACTGCGATCACGTGTACTTAATGGTAAATAAGGGTTTATGCTTATAGTACTTACTTTTACTATTCTTTTCTCCACTACCCAAACGTTGACAGAAGAGATCACTTTTTAGCAATAAGTTCGCCTGTTGTTTTACCTCTACCTCCTCCCTCTATCTTTTGTTACTGCTCTAATGTGTGAGGTGTGCAATAAATAATATTTGTTTTGTATTGTACTATCGACAAAACAGCTCTCCATCCGTGCACTTTATATGATTGTAATATGGTTCTAGTTATAAATACAGGTGGTAAGTAAACTTGGGCGTTTGTACAACGTTAAATTTGGACCCGACGGTTCCATTCGGGTGGTGCGTTGGCGCATCGCGCCCTGTTTGGATATCCAACAACTATCTTACGCTACAATTTCGTCATTTATGGACTAATTTCGGCGTGGCACTGCTTTATTCGGCATGTGGGAACACTCGTGAATGGCTGGTTTTTTCCAGGGATTCACTAGGGGACAAATGCTACGCGACACATTTCGCCAGCAACAACGTCGGTAAACGTTGCCGGACATCGCTCCATGTGCGCGCGACACAATTCACACGTGTAAGCTAACGCATTTGTCAATATCTATACAGTATTGGTAGTACAGGGTAGTAACGATGCCTACGAAGCTGAAGGTCCTGGGTTCGAATTCCAGGACAAATAATTGTGCGATGAGCATGAATATTTGTTGCTGAGGTTTGTGTGTTTTCCATGTATTTATATCTATAAAATATATGGTCGTCTAGTACCCATAACACAAGTCTTATTGACCTTAGTATGGGAGTAGTTCGATTTGTGCAAGATTGTCCCGTGATATTTATTTATTTTAGTATTAAATGGATTTTCGGGTAAGTCATCCATTAAACCCACATTATGGTCAAGTTTATCCTCTTATCGCCTACCCCGGAACTTTATAATATCGACTGATTTGCATTTAGAGTGCTATTTAAATAGCTTTAGAATATTTTCGGAATCCAATCGCAATACGGAATAAGTTTGGAAAACTGTCCGTTTCCAAGTGGTTTTGAATCGCATTTCGTTACTTACTTATAATTTCGCGGTATGATATTGAAATTTTATTAAGTTGTTATAAAAACGCTGTCTGCGAGTATAATTCAGTGCGCTGTAGGGTAATCTGTGGCGACAACTGTGTCGTAAACAACACTTTAAATATACCTTTAACAACAAAAATATTTATATTATATACTATATAAAAGTGTTATCTTTTTGAATTGGTATCACATACTGTAAAATTAAAAATGTGTTAATTGGGTGAATCAACTTTTACCTTTCATTAGTTGCCATGGGGACATCTCCTGGACCACTGTTTAAAACTGCGATTGTATGGGTTCAAAATTTTTATTGTTCTACGATTAAAGGCTACCTATATTTTTTAAAAAAATTAAGAAACTCTCTGGCATACTGTCTCCTGGCTAACGGGACAGAATAACAAAAAATAATTGATTGGCCTAAATATAACCACTTTAGGAGATTTGTTTACCTTTGTATACTTACGCTGTAAGCTACGGTAGCCCAGTGGTTCAGGCATGCGGCTGTCAAACGGCGGTCGTGGGTTCGAATCCCGGCTCGTACCAATGAGTTTTTCGGAACTTATGTACGGAATATGATTTCATATTTACCGTTAGCTTTTCGGTGAAGGAAAAACATCGTGAGGAAACCTGCATACATCTGCGAAGAAATTCAAAGGTGTATGTGAAGTCCCCAATCCGCACTGGGCCAGCGTGGGGACTACTGCCCGTTCCCCCTCATACATGAGAGAAGGCCTGTGCCCAGCAGTGGGACGTATATAGGCTGATGATGATGATGATGATGATGACTTACCTTTGCCCTTTGTAAGTGTTACTTTCTGTCATCTTGTACAACAAAGAGTTTTACAACTAGTACTAATAGGTACAACTACTTTAACCAAATTAATATCAAACCGCCTGTCGATCTTAAATGGTTATAAATTATGGTAGTTTTTCCTTCAGCGATGGAGAAAATATAAAAATAACGTCCGTTAAATCAACAAGTAAAGACTGTTAAACAATAAAATATAACCGAATTTAAGCTTTTGTGAAATATGTTTAAAATCTTAGTATTTCTTACATATTAAAAGTCACGGGTGATATGTTTTGAAGTCCCCGGAACTTCGGGAATGTTTCTTCAAAATGAGTGCTTTTGCGGCATTGTCACTTGAATCACATGAAAACATAGTAACAGTTTTTTGGCGAGGTAGGGCACAGCGAATTGTCATCCCGCTCGAATGTGGAGCAGCCCAACTGGGGAAGTACCTCCGCCTTGCAGAAGACCACCGCCATAATAACACTACTACTTGCTCTGTAGTAGTATTGTGTTTCTGGAGGTGAGCAAGGTCACCAGGGCTCCCGAGGATGCGTTGTGTTGAGAGCGAGGGACTTTGTTCATTCAGGTGACAACACGGCGAATCCTCAAACATGTCAAGGGTCGGTAACTCCTTTGGAGTTGCATGCGTCTCTAGGCTGCGGTGTCCGCTCACCATCAGGCGGGCCGTACTCGATTGTTTGCATCCGTCGTTGTATAAAAAAAAACCATTCTACATTCGCTCGTAGCTACTGACATTTACATCTTTAAATTATCACACGTATTCACAAAATAAAAATAATCATAAATATACATAGAGGAAGGTAAATTAGCTATTAATACCTCTCACGCGGCTTGGGTCGGTAATTTGCGAATTTTTCAAATCATTTGCATTCGCGTTTTCCTTAACTTTTTAATTGACATTCCCGCCGGTCGCAAATTTTTGCGGGACTTGCTAATTATAATTGATCAGTGTTGTTTTTCGTAGGGTACCGTAATTCTCAATTGAAAACCATGCGAATTATACATTACATCACTTATTATAAAATTAGCTAATTATATTATAATAATTATATTAGGTACTTATGTACTCTTTGTTCCAAGAATTTCCTTCTTTTATTTTATTCTAACGGAATATACTCGTACTTTTTTTATTGAATATGGGTACTTACATTTTTTTAATTGATCGAAATTATGCCTAAAATTGTCTTTCCTTTTTTTAAAGGTGAAATTATCTTTATTAAACTCTATTGCTTTAAGCGTATCTATGAATTCTGTACGAAGGCTCGCATGTTGGTTATGATACATACAGTAGTTAATCGAATTTAAAGTTTTGTGAGACCAGTTTCAAATAATACTACCTACGAGTTATACGGTTAAACTCACGTATATAGTCAGTCAAGTACGCAAAGCGACTCAGACTGCCGCGGAAAGACTCTACCTGAAGAATAACCCCCGAAAAATTCGAAACATGCCCGTATTAACGTTTCATAAGCGAGTGTACTGAACCGTGGAATTATTAGTTACGCACTTTGTTACACTCAAACTTCTCACATCTTTATTTATCCCTAACGCAAAATCATTCAAAGATTCAAAAGATTCAAAGATTTATTTTGCTCGGAATGCAGTTACATAGTTTTTAAAATTACAATAATATATCATAGTCCAGTGCATTCAGCCTGCGTGCAGGCGTACAAAACATTTTTTTGGAGTGTTATATTCCATAATAATAATCATAAAAATTGCATTAACAAGTCAAAATTATAATAATAACAAATGCAAACAAGAATAATAATGTCAAATAATAATGAAATAAATAATGTCAGTCAGGTACAATAATGGAGAAGCGAAGAGAAAATTAAAATAATATATAAAAACATCATATCAATCAACATGTCAAACATAATCCAAAAATTACACTATAAAAGCATTTGTCCAGAAGCCAGTTTGTCAATTTGTTCTTAAAGCTATTTTGTCGTAACAATTTTAGGTCCTCAGGTAGTTTATTATAAATTACTATGCACATGTTATAAGCATTCTTATTATAAATCATTTTGTGAGCACGCGGTTTGTATATGAGATTCATAATGTTTCGACGGGTCTGTCTCTGCATTATTTCTCCTCGTTTTTTAAAAAAGGTTTGATGGGTATTTACGAAAACACATATATCTCTTATGTATAGAATGGATCGAGTAATCGAAGAGGATCATTCGAGTGAATCGGCGCCCTAAATATTTAACGTCCATTTCCTTCACAGTCCAGACTCTAAATTTTACGAGCCGATTCGATTGTTGGAACCGCGATCGGGAAACCGGGAATGTTTCTGCGAAACGTCTTTTACGCCGAATTTCGCGATGGCGACTTTCTGTCGTAAAACGAGATGTTTATAACTTACGAGAATGATCGGGTATAAGTCGTTGTTCAAAATGGCGAATTTTAAAGTCAAGTACGGTTCGTCGCATAAAATCTGCTCGAACGGCTTCTGTGATCGAATTTTCATTTCCTTATGTACCATGAATTATGCCCGTGACTTCATAAACTCCGAACATCTACCCCAATTTAATTTTCTTGGGAGATGATATGTAAATATAAAGTATCTGATGTTTTCATCCTGATTATGCACCGTGTGTGTGTGCCTTTCAAGTAAATCTATTTAGACGTATCATCGTGATTGAGGGAGGGATTAAAAGTTGCCAACGAAAAATACATGACTTTTTGATTATTGCGCTGAACAACGCTGTCCACGCAAAACATGAATATAAGTAATGTACTTGAACGACTCAAAAAGTGAAGTTTTTAATTTTAAACAGCGCTGGAAGACTTTTTGCGTTAAAACTTTTGCAGTAAATTGCGACGCTTGCGAATTATACTGAAACTTGATACATTGTTGTCTCACTGAAGATATTAAAAAAATAATTGAAAGGAAGAATATAGCTCGCTCTAAATATAAACTCGATAACTCGGAAAAAAACAAATCTAGGTACCATGCTATTCGGAATTGCTGTAGTACTATATGTCGTGATGCCCAGAGGCGCTATATATATACTTCTGTAGAAAATGGAGATCCAGCCAAAGTATGGAAATTTCTAAAATCTCTAGGAGTTGGGAAAACTCGGTAATCATCCTATCCAATCAACACAAATTTCAATCAGCTCAATCAGCATTTCTCTTCATCTACCTCTTTTAGCGGTCCTATTAAGATAGGTACTCTAAACTATCTTTCAACTTCCCAAACTCCTGATTTCTCTCCTTTTTCTTTTCGTCAATTCACTGACAGTGGAGTTAAGAAGAGCGTACTTGGCATCACTTCAAATGCTGTTGGTGTTGATTACATTAGTCGTAAGATGATAATTCCTCTCCTTGACCTACTGCTTCCTATTATTACCAACATCCTAAATTTTTCACTTTCATCTGGCATGTTTCTTTCTCAATGGAAGGATGCTGATATTATCCTTTTACCCAAAAAATCAAACCCCAGTTCCTTTTCTGAATATCGTCCTATTTCCATTCATCCTTTTCTATCCAAAGTATTGGAACGACTAGTGCATCAGCAATTAACTTCCTTCTTGAACAGAAATGATCTTTTAAGCCAATTTCAATCGGGTTTCCGTTCAGGGCATAGTACTAGTACAGCTCTTGTAAAGATCACTGATGACATCCGTTTGGGTATGAACGACAGAAAGCTTACAGTTTTAACTATGTTGGATTTCAGCAATGCTTTTAACACTGTCGATTATGACATCATTCTCGCTATTTTACGCTTTCTTAACTTATCTCCTGCAGTAATCGACTTGTTCCGTAGTTATTTAGGTGGTCGCTGGCAAAGAATAAAGTATCCTCTCATTATCACCTTTATGCCGATGATCTTCAGATTTATACACAGTCCGTGCTCGGTGATATCCCTTCTGCCATAGAAAGAACTAATGATGACTTGGGACGCATTCTGAAATGGAGTCAACGATATTGTGTGAGTGTGAACCCAGCGATGACCCAAGTCATTGTTATTGGCAGCAACAATCTGATTTCTAGAATTGATTTTGTTAATATCCCTCCAATACTTTTTGATGGAATTCAGATTGATTACTCGATGCCAGTGAAAAATCTTGGGATCATTATGGATCGCTCCTTGTCTTGGGTGCCTCAAGTGTGTGAAGTGAGCAGGAAGATGTTTGCTGCAGTGGGGTCTCTCAGACGGCTTCGTAATTTTCTACCTACTGCAACTAAAATTGCGCTCGCTCAAACTTTACTTCTTCCTATTCTTGATTATGCTGATGTATCCTATCTCGACCTTTCTGAGGAGCAACTTAATAAACTTGAGCGTCTCCAAAATGTCTGCATTCGGTTCATATTTGGGTTACGCAAATATGACCACGTTTCTAGTTTCCGTTCCAAACTCAAGTGGCTCCATATCTGTTATCGCCGTAACTCTCACATTGTTTCGCTTATGTTTAGTGTTCTTTTTAACCCTGCAACTCCCCGCTATCTCAAAGAGCGTTTTAGTTATTTTAACTCTGTTAGATCTTCTAACAATTTGCTATTAACTGTGCCTTCGTCATCTTCCAAATTTTACAGTAGTTCGTTCATCTTTAAAGCAATTCGACTGTGGAACTCTCTCCCTCGTGATATAAGACAAGCAAAATCTATCGGCAAGTTCAAATCTCTTCTTAAAGAACATTATTTGTCTATCCCTTAACCCTGATTGTCTTACTATGTTTATATATGGAGCTATTTATGTACGTGTATTTATAATAAATATTTTGTTTTTTGGCTAAATATAATCTCTGCACCACCTACTACGTAATCTAGTTTTATCTCTTTTTCCAATACCCAAGGGTTGTCTGGAAGAGATCGCTCTTCAGCGATAAGACCGCCTGTTGTCTACCTCTACCTACATGTTATTGTATTCTTTCTCTTTATAACTGCTTTGTTTGTGTGAGGTTTGCAATAACGAGTATTTGTATTGTATTGTATTGTATTGTACTTGTTACATTTGTTGTATTGTATTGGACGACCGGTTAAGTATCAATCATATTCTGGCTACGTATTATTTTTTATTTTCCATAATAAGTTGGATTTTATAATAGTTGTGAGAATATTTGCATCTATATTACCATAAACAATAGTTTCGTAAATCAAACAAAACCAGTAATTATAATATGTTAATAAATCTCACGTAAATTTTAAAGGACTTTGTAACGGTATGTTTCGTTACAGTTATTTGACAAACCATTCCATACAATATGACAATCGAAAGATACAAACAGACAATCAAACATTTGTCATAGATAAGTAATGTAGACAGTAACAAAAACCATAGCCAAATATATCACAAATGGCACCGAAGATATAAAACGGAGGTCAAATACAGGGTGTAACAAAAAACCCTGGCAATCCCGTTAAGGGTAGATAGATACCTGTAAATAAAATCTGAGAAAAATAGTAAGAAAAAAAAATCGCATCAAATAAAAAAGTTATGAGTTTTCATTTCGTAGGTAATAACATTAAAATCACGAAAATGGGGGCGGGGAGTGGCGGGGCTGCGAGGGGCATGGATGGGACGTGCTTTCTACGTGCGCGTGCGACGTTGCCATTCATAACATCAGGGGTAAGCAACATTTAAAAAATAAAACTTCTGTTTTTTTTTAATAGTGTTTTTTTTAATGCCGTCTTAAAAATAAAAAAGAAGTGATTTTCTGAATCGCGATTCGATACCGGTTACTGCCTTTTTTTATTTGCCAGGGTTTTATGTTACGCCCTGTATACTGACAAAGTGATTGCTTGTTTTTCATGGAAAGCACATATTGTCCCCAAATACTTGAAATAATTTTATTCAACTATAAATAACTTCTCCCTCGCAATACCCTACATATCGTTGAAAAGTTAAATGCCACAATAACGTATCAATAAAAAGAAATAGAATAATTATTCACACGCGTGTTAAATAAACCAACGATTTCAGACAAGAGAATATCGAAACAAAAAACGCTCGCTATCACACAATTTACCTTCCAATATTTACCCCGATTCATTTTTATAAAAAAGGTCCATTCATTCAGAGGTAATGAAACCATAGGGTAATAATTTGCGTTTTCACGTAACAATGGACAGGGGGTGGGGGAATGAGAAATCTGAGATATATGGCGCCTTATTCTGATTATTTTCAGTGTAAATATATTATTTCTTAAGCGGGACTCAACCGCGTGTAATTACTTAAATGTATTTATTCATATCCGAGGGGATAAATAATATAATTTTTACACGATAATCGTGATAAGTGAAAATCGTGAAAGTTTAAAGAAATATAGAAGAAGAGAAAAGAACGTAGCAAAGCTCAGTAGGCTATTTTCAAGAGATTCATTAAACTGGTCCGTTTTTACCAGCTGACTATAAATATTATAAATACGTCTACATAAGTGTAACCATACCTTTGAAAATTCTTGACTTGACTTCTCGCGAAAATGCTAAATTATCACACTTTTTACTTTAAAAACAAGACTGTATCCTTATGCGTTTGATCCTTCTTATTATTGTTTTTTTTGTGTGGCTGTCTGACAAAATTAAAGACAAAAATGCAATTTAAATATCAAATTATATTATTAAAAAACAAAATAAGACCGCGTGTACGGAATAAATTCACATAACCGTTTATTTTACAGGATGTCGGCACTTTTTTGGGGACATTTCTCTAAAAATGCGGAATTTTCTTATGCTGACAACGCTTTTTAAACGATATTAAAAATCATATCAAAAAAAGGAGGTTCTAAGTTTAACCTGTATGTCTATATGTATGTATGTTTGTCCGCGATTATTTAAGTTATATTACCGCCTATATTCGGTTCAGTTATTGTTAGTTATTTTACCCAAAATGCAACGCGACGCGAGAATTAGGTCGGAATTCATTGAAATCGAGTGAAATTCTCAGAATAGCAATAGTATTTGTTTTAAGGTAAAGCCTAAGAGATAAGCGACAAGCGAAAACGGTGTTTACTAGCTTCCGTCTAATAAATAATATTGTCAATTGTTTCCATTCTTGCGTGTCTTCTTGCATAAGCTCATCCTCAAGTGTGTGTGACTATGTAAATATTACTGTGTAAAATAGGTAATTGCAGGATTCTGTATTCATATAATTAGAAAAGGAACATCTACTTAATAAATAGGCTTTCTTTTAAATTTTATGTAAACGATTGATACATACTAGCACATGTTTATCAGAGCGTCCTAGTTAATGAATAAGTTAATTTGTTATGTATTGTGCAAATAAAATGCAATTTCATTTCATACACATGACTGAACATCAAATGAATGTGGTGATAAGTATCTAAATTAAAAATCGCTTTTGAACCATATATATGTTGTTTAATTTGTATGTTGGTATTTGGTAACCGTAAATATACGGACGCTGGGAACACTAATGCCCATAACACCTTATTGAATCTCAAATCGAATATGAGTAGCAATGCTAGTATTCCAGCGGGTAGTCTACCAGTCCTAAGATAGTCCTAAGTAGACCGTTAGTTACCAGGTCCGTATCAGCGTCCGTCTCGTTCCACCGAACGGTGTCAGCCAGTGACGGACGCTGTCACTTATCGCGTGATAAGGCCGACCATGATACTGGGCCATTTTATCGCTTATCGTTGTGGATAAGTCATCCGTCACTCTCGCACTCACCTACTCGTCAGAATATGACGGATGTCTTACCCAAAGCACCAGCTATGCCCGCAGTCGTGACAGATTTGGAGGTTACAAGTAGGAATAACACGTTCAATCGTCAATATTTAGCAGATGACAGAGGCATCAAACACACTATAATGTCAAAAATTACAGTTTTTTTTTTATACAACGACGGTGGCAAACCAAGCGTACGGCCCGCCTGACGGTAAGCGGACACCGCAGCCTATAGACGCATGCAGCTCCAAAGGAGTAACATGGTCGTTGCCGACCCATTATATGTTTGAAGATTCGGCGTGTTGACAGCTGAAGGACCAAATTCCCTCGCTCTCAACACAACGCATCCTCGGGGGCTCTGGCGACCTTGATGCTCATTTCCAGGAACACAACACTACTACAGAGCAAGTAGTAGTGTTATTATGGCTGTGGTCTTCTGCAAGGCGGAGGTACTTCCCCAGTTGGGCTGGTCCACATTCGAGCGGGATGGCATTTCGCTGTGCCCTACCTAAGCACAGATATTTAATACAGCCGTGGTAAGTTATCGCTCACCGCCAATCGCTCGTCACTTGTCCCACGATGTTATCTCACCACGACTGGAAGGAATTTATTTCATTTCACCTCACGAAAGCATACCATCTGCCCATTGTTCAAGGATCTAACAGAATATTTGGCAATATCGGCGTTTTTCAATTTGGGGCGATCTTCGATAACCAACTCGTGACATCCGTCAACTTTCACCGAGGCAAATCAGTTTTAAACATGATTTTGGGCTGTGAAAGTAATTATTATCTTTGTTTAATCTGACTGATGTCGGCGATTTTTGTTAGTTTGAATGGACCTCCTTTCTTATTCAAACGATTGATGCAAAGATGCACAAATCAAAATTTAAATGTTCTCTAGAGGAATAGACCTGCAATCGATCTATGGGCCTGTAGCATGGTCCAATAATTTAAGTCCATAAGCCCACTTCTGATGACAGCAGGTCGAGAAAGTTGTGCTGAGCAGGAATCAGAAGATTATCGCACCTAAAATTGGCCTCACTTAGCCCTTCAATCGTAGAGAGAGTAAACCTAAGTCTGTCAGTCCTGAAATGGCCGGAAGTACTTGGCAGACGGTGCCAAAGTTGGCCAAAATTTTGACCGGAAGTGAAGGTTTTTCAAACTTTCGGCTAATTTTAAGTGCGATAATCTTCTCATTCTTGCTTAGGGTTGCCGCGGTCATAATATGATTGGATGTGGCAGTTTTGCCATATAAATACACCATCATTTTTATGAACTGACAGCTATTCAATCCCATTCTGAGCGGTAACGTAGCATTTTGAACGATCGTGGTTTGATAATAAGTAAGATCCGTGAAACAAATGAAACGCACTGGATATTCTTAATTTTTTATATTCGGAATACACGACACCACCAGAAAGTCAGTGAATACATAGAATACCGACAAACCTACATTGTCTAGTTCTGTCCACCGTGGCAACAAGTTGTTTTACAACTCGTAGACATTCGATGTCGCACTGACTCCAGACCCCGTATCATGGTCGGCCTTATCACACGATAAGTGACAAGATAGAGCGTCGTACACTGGCTGTCACCGTTCGACAGAACGAGACGGACGCTCTATTTTGTCACTTATTGCGTGATACAGGCAACCATGATACGGGGCCAGACATCTCTTCCTCTTTGCATTAACAACATCAAAAGCCGAGTATGCGATGAAATATCTGTTCATCTTAACATTTCTAATGCGACATTAAGTCAGAAGCTTGCATGCGGTCGAGTATAAATCTTTGCATACGCGGGTTTCGTTTCAATAAGCTGAAGTCAAAATACTCTGGTAAAACGGACTAACGTTATATACACTTACATCCTTTGGCGAGGTATTAGTATTGAAGTAATAGTATTAAAGACATAAGTGCCTACTATCGTAAAGTTAGTTTTCTTGTAAATTAAGTTACTTAAACCAGATGTTAATGTAGCCGCCTCTTATAAGAGGATTACAGATCCAATGTTGCAATAAATGTAAATGTCTGAACGATAACTTTGTGTATTGGATACAAGAATGAAGTTATTGATATTGCATTTATGTATTTTAATATCGTAGTTCAGACAGGTGAACACTTTTTAACAGGACTTTAAATTCCTGCATTCGTTTTAGTATGTATATTATGTTTCATCGCATTACTATTTTTTTCACGCTGAGCTTCGGGGTACAATCAGCATCAGAAGTGGCTAAGGAAAATAACACGCTCAAAATGACCTACACAGATCCTTATTACGCAGACTTACAGACAACCGCTTAGCAACTTCTGTTGCTGACTGTACATAGAATGAGTGGCTTGTTAATCTTGTTATAGAATACTATCTCCTTTCATTCTCGTCCTGCTGCCATTACTGATTAATCAGGGCTCCTCATAATTCGCCCGCAATTATGTCCATATGGACTACAGCCCCGCTATTCTGAAACTTGTTTTAAGCTAACGAAAACGCTCACCCACAAATATGATTCGTAGTAACTAAGCGTACTTATAGGTCTAGTTTCATTAGGCGTGACGGGTGGTGTGAGGCGTATGAGCTCATAAAGTATAACAGCCCAGTGCAGTCATCACAAAACGGCGCGCGAGCTGTCTCGCGGCGAGATAGACTATCCGTCACTTTCTAAATGCTCTAATTAGAAAAGGTCGTTCATAGCCGTGCTGCACGGCTATAACGGACGGCTCGCGAGCTGTGTCGCGGCGACATAAACCATCTGTCCCTTTCTACGCATTCTAATTAGAAAGAGACGGATAGTCAATCCCGCCGCGACACAGCTCGCGGGCCGTCCTGTCGGAGCCGTGCTGACTGGCACAGACGTAGGTCGACGTCTACCTCCTGAGTTCAGCGTTACTTTCATTATGTGTTGTACCTTTATCACAGAGTACATTAATAGTGTTAAAGCAGCGAGCAACTCTTCACTGTGATAGCATTCAAGCGCGCGCCTCACTATTAGGTTCGTTCTAGTTAACAGGGCTGGCAATTTGCATATAATTTGCATTCGCGCGAGATTGTAAGATTTGTAAGCTTACGCAGTGACAGTGAAATTTTAACAATACAATTACAACATAAATATTATACAGATCTATGCTATGTAGGTACAAATGTATTTAAAATTTATCAGTTACCTTCATGATGGGTAAATTAAGTCTTATTAATCGCGGCTATTTATACCATCGGCATTTGGTCCGAAGCAAAAAATCTAAAAAGGTTTATTCTGCGTCCAAGGTACAAAATTACCGACGTTCATAACAGATCTTAAAGTGAACAAAAAATAACATTAAAGTTGGCATTTCAATGTAATGAGTGCAAATTTTATGACACATCAAGCAACATTGTTCCGTCTGATGTGTACATGAGAAGTCGATTTACGGCCGATTTGAATTGAGAAAGCGCGTTATAAATATCTTACAATCTGTTGTTTTAAGAATTTTGTGAGTAGAAACTTTGATATTCGACAAGATGTTCTGTTTTAAGAATGAGGGTCCTTCTTTTGTCCCTTGCTGATTTTTCACACACGATGGTGCCGTAAAAATACTAAAGTTATATTATTTATTATTGCCAACCCTTGTGTCAGGATGTGCAGCTCGACGCGCCGACGAAGATAAAAGTGACGGCTTGTTGTAAATGCCCTGCGATAAACGTTAACTCTTTACTTCCACAAAATCGCATCTTGCCTGACATCTCACTGGAAAATTTAACTTTATCACGCACAACGTAGAAGTCTTAATTGAAGTAACATAAAATTAACATAAGATATTGAGAAAATTTTGTTATTTCAACGCAGTATATTTATTGTTACGAAATAAAAATGGTTCGTTTAAATTTTAAACTGACCATTTAAACTTTAAACTGATACAAGCAGTTTTAAGTAATAGTTTGTTTTTCGTTCATCATATCAGCCGACAAACGTCCACTGCTGGACAAGGAACTTCGTTCGTTAGCCTATTTAATTTCTACTCTGCTGAAATCCCGACAGGCCTGTTCCACTTGCACCTTCGGCAAAACTCGACTCTCACCCACCTCTGTGGCCACAAAGTCACAAATAAAATTAAACCAATCGCGTACTTCTCCATACTAGGTGTGCGGTGTCCTTCCCAAAGGCGCCGTGGAACATATGAAACGTCTTTTTATCACCTAAAAATAAATCAAAAAGTTATGCAATAACCTTGCGAAACCAAAATGGTCACGAGGATTTAGTTTCCGCAATAATTTCCTTTTCACCGCATGCGTACAGTCACATTCTCATTCTCAAAAAATACACTTTCTCAAAACGCAGAAAACCAACACACACTTCGGTCGCCATTCGCAAACCTTATTTAAATAACGTACTTAACGTCACTTCGTTTGTTTGGTTTTGAGAGAGTGCTAATGAAATGCACATAAATATTGCTTGAAAAGTGCCCAAAAGCCCTTTTATGGAAAGTTTTTCTTTTACGCGGAGAAAACCTGCAAGCCCGGCACCCAAGTTTCGGGGGAAGTCTGAGTTATATGTTATTTCTATACCCACTAAACTCGCCATCTATGATTTGTCGTTCGGAGGACGTCCCTTTATAATTGAATTTTGGGCCTTCAAGCTTAAGTTACCAAATGTTACATGTACATGTTTTAAATGTAACCCTTGACATAATCGATACAATTAAGTATCTCCATTTGAGATCCAACAAACATAAACAGATATTAATTTGAACAAGACAAGGTTAGCGCCGCAGTTAAATTGTAATGGTTAATCCAAACAAACACTGATTGTGATTTTGAGAGTGACTGACGTTACGAGTATTTGGAACTCGAGAATTTAATGATATACGTATTATTCATATTATTACCGCCATACAATTAAATATGGCTGACGGAGGAGTTGGTTCCTATCAAAAACTAAAAGCTATGGACCTAACAAGTACCTAAAAAAAATTTGGTGCTCTTGTCCAGCGTGTCCACATTATCACCTGAAACTGCCCTACTATGACAGCTGCCGTATTTCAGACTTAAAACTCTTTAAGAGGTTCTCTAGAACATTGGATATCTTGACCAACACCATAGATTATTATTATAAATAATAAATTAAATAAAATACAAATGAAATAAGAAGTACCTTTGACGACATATTCGCGAGATATCTACTTAATGTTAACCCCAGTACGATAATTTTCTCCCATCTCCCGTACAGGATCGCACAAGTAGAATAATGATTAGGTGTCAGCCCGAGAGCTCCTGGCAATGACATGCGTTATTAACGTCAAGTGAACATGCACGATGGGGTTAGTCCTGTGTTGTGATGAGTAGACAGTGATCCGCTGAGTTTGCATGTTTAATGGCCGCAATCCAATGTGCATGTATTAGGTCCGACAATGGTGATAGCAGAGGGAATTGTCGTGGAGATGCATTGTGTACGTAAATTGAATAAGGCAATAACTCTTAACTCTTATTGTGTTACCCCGGCTAAGTTTGATGTGCATGGGAATTGCAGTTCAATTTGTTTGACTAGATGGGCCTGACTATAAACTTTGGAACAGGAGAAATAACCGAATGGCGATGGCGTCTCAGTTTATGATAAGTGATCCAGTATATTTCATAGCTGTTGGAATTACTTGTATAAAAAATGAAAATAAATAAATAAATATTTGCGGACAATCTTATATACACAAATCGACGCCAAGCTACTACTACTATCTATACTACTCATATAGATAAATAAATACTCAAGAACAATGTTACCCCTATTTTCCTCGATACATTTTGCTCGGTGGGTATACTTTTCCTCGAGGCCAAAACTGGGTGAAGATGGCAAAGACCTTTCATTTAGAACTCTATGTTCGCTTCAACCGGTCAGCTTATGGCCAAGCACTGTCTTTGACTTATAAAATGACTAGATTTTCTTTGAAAATTTCATGCGTCGTCGACTGTACAGCAGCTTTAACAAAATACAGTGTCCATTAAAGCTGCACGCGCGCCGTCAGCGACTATCGCGCGTGTAGACAACCCTGTCAGTAGGCGACAAGGTAAGTAAGCAAATGTGCAGAGACCGGCTTGCTGGCTCGAGCGACACAGCTCGGGCTTTTGGATAGCATTATAGAATCAGGAAAGCCAGCCACAACTTGTTGCCAAGTCACGTATGACTCTGCATCTCCTGTCTCGCTAGCACTTTGCAAATTAGAAAAAGGAGAATAGATTTTCTCGTCTTGATTAATATGCCGGAGGTGCGTATTGCTGCAGTTTAATTATTAAAATGTTGTAGACGGCGTATTACGTTTTCACCTATAGCTAGCACCTCGGTGATAGCCCTTGTTGTTAAGAGAAGTACATTAAGGCATATACCTATCGAAACCGGACAATCCAAGAACTGAATGGAATGGATAGACAGTTCTACTCTATTACGATGCAGTCGTCCAAATTCGGCTGTTTCTTATACTGCATGATAGAACGAGATGAATGCTTTGTCTTGTCGTATACCTCGTAGTAAATCGTGTCTACAATGTCTTCAGCTCTCAGGTATTCAATAACCTCTTTATACATAAAACTTTACAGACCTCTGTTACCTCAAATATATTAGTGTGTCCCTTTCTCACAGACACAAAATATCAAAACGACAGAAAAAGACGAGCGAATTATATAGGCGTAGTTATTAGCTAAGACAGGTTTGATCAGCGTTTATGAATGATAGCACGAATAAAATAACACTAATCATTCCTCAGTAACCTCAGTTGAACTCACGTATTAATGTCACTACGGGCGACATGTTTCGGAACTATATATATATATAAGTTCTTTGTCTGGAAGAGTGTTTTCGCAGCAGCGTCGCTTGTAGCTCTGCCCACGCGCGCTCCGTATTCCGCGCGGCCTGTGACGCACGCGCCGACAGGGCGAAAGCAGTTTGGCAGACACTGCCGCGAAAACACTCATCCTCCAGACTACTCCCGAAGAGTTCGAAGCATGTCACCCGAAATGCCCCATGTCATATCAGCCGAAAGACGTCCACTGCTGGACATAGGCCTCCCCCAAAGAGTGCCAAAGTGACCGGTCAACCTTTATCAGGTCATCAGTCCACCTTGTGGGGCCGCGCCTTCCGGGACGTGGTCGCCACTCTAGAACCTTTCCGCCCCAACGGCCATCGGTTCTACGTGCTATGTGCCCCGCCCACTGCCACTGAAGTTTAGCGATTCGGAGGGCCATATCGGTTACCTTGTGGGATGTCACCCCTAGTGACATCTAATAGCGAGTTAAACCGTGGAATTATCGGTATTTTTTGAAATATATGCCTCAGGAAAGTTTAAATTCGAATAACGGGATGGATGTTTTGATTTCTTCGGACCCGTGTGTCCGCACGTCATCAGACGATCTCGATAGCCCTCGCTATGCAAGCTTACTGTACTTAGCGGCCGATTAGTATCGCACCGACACTTTCAACTCGCCCATGAGTTATGCCCGTAGCTTCACAAAGACATGTTTATTTCCTTTGTTTATAAACCTAGCATTTTAATACCCTTTCCCTGATCTAAGGGCGAATGTCCATCAAAAGATTATGTATATTCATATATTTGATACTTCGATAGCTACAGTGAAAATGCCCTTACATCCACTATTTGACAGCTGTCATTCCAGTACAATTTATGTCATCATATGTGATCATTGACGTTTATTATACCGGGATGACGGAAGTCAAATATTGGCTGTTAAATAAATCTAACTATAGGCGTCACACACATATGAAAGTTAATGTACTTACTTTGAGTTTCTGAGTAAATTACCAAAAATAATGTTTAAAAAATATATTTTAAGTAAAGCAGGTACAAAGTCCAAACTATATGATTTTGTGCCCAAATTATGAGTAATGATATAAACTTTATTGACTGGTTTCGGTGTTTCTCCATTGAACAAGTCGCGAGCTTTCCCTTAATTTAAGTAAAAAAGAGAACCAAGTTGTAAATAAACTACTCAAAAGAAAATAGGGGCCGGGCCACAAGTTTGGTGATCGTTACGTGCAAATTATATTAAACAGTTACTTATATAACTTTTTCCAGCATTTTACACTTAAACACCAGTCATAAAGAGGTTGGATTCTAAAGGAAGTGGGACTTCAATAATTAGACACTTATCAATTCGTTTATGTCCAATAATTAACAATAAAATAGAATAATGTAAGTGACCCTTATTTAATTTAAGTAGTGTATCCGAGTATGTATGTATTTATCGATGCACTCCGAAACGAAACCGTTGATAAATCCGTGCCAATACTATTGCCGGATATTGCGTTCCCTCCGCACGGACATCTACACCAAAAACGAAAAAACCGAAATGTTCGCTCCTTATAAAACAGGCGTAACTCTCAATCATTTCTACAGCATTTTAATCTCTTCGGCTATGACATCAGGTCTGTTAACTAACACGGTAACAAATATCCTTTTTGATGTTCACGCAATTATCATAGTTATACATTTACTTACACGTTAGATTGGCGTAAAAAATTCCGTGCGCATAAGTTATTCTGGTTTCAAGGCAGAAGCAATGACTATGTTTGGAGCTGGATTTCAGAGTGTCCTCTCCTCAGGGACAGATACAATTTCGGAACGTGTTTGTCGAAGCCGATATCGCAATATGTGTCGAGTTAATCGACTGTGATGGAAACGGGGTATTTCGAATACGAAACGAAACGTAACACATCCGCCCTAGGGAGGTTTTGTTGCTTGGCCTAATTTGGTTCATCAAATTTGCATTCGAAACGTCGTTCGCGCTCGTTGCGAGACCTTAGATTCTAGTTTATACAAGTTTATTCTAGGAAAGGGGAATTTCGCGCAAATGGGAAGCAAATGAAAGATTGTTACAAAAGTTTCTTAAAATATCACGCCGTTAGCCTGCGAATGTTTTTTTTTTAATGTGATAGGAGGCAAACGAGCAGACGGATCACCTGATGGTAAGCGATTACCGCCGCCCATGGATACCTGCGAATGTCAAAAGACGTTTTGTATGGCGATCGAACCACCTTAAATCGCACGCGAAGAAGCAAAAGAGCACGAGACACATTTAAATGCAATTTAAAAAAGAAGTGATTAAAAATGTACTTCTTGGATTGGAATATGATTTCCCATATCAAACGATCATGAACGACAAGTTATAAAAAAGTAAAAACATCGCATACAAATAAAAAATTAAAAAAAAATATTAATTTCAATAGTTTTACACAAAGATATGTTTTATAACTTATTAATGATCCTAAGTGTATTGACATTTTATTCTTTTTAGTTAATTAAGAATTTTATTCACACTCATTATGGCTTTGTTGATTACACATATGGCTTTATGCGGTTTATCCCCTATACTATCTATTACACTGTCTATTATATTTGTAGGGAGACTGTTGGACAGCAAGTACATACATAACTGGGATTTTGCTACTTGGTACCATAAAGGTTTTACTACGTTTTAGTGTCCGGATGTTCTGTGGTCTACTATACATATACTCTAGAATCACTGCCATTTTAACCTTGCTATATGTATACATTAATTATTCTACAATATTGAAATTTATTTATTTATTTATTTATTCAGAAAACCAACAGCGATACAAGGTATGTAACTTATACTATAATACACAGTAGTATGGCCAATTACAGGTTTACCTAGATAACTTGATATGTAAAGTTGACAGTTGAACGGACCATCATAACATGTGTGAAAGAGAGATGTTTAAAAAAAAAAAAAATAAAGTTTAAATAATTGATTTTTTTTTTTTGGAGATGAAAGCATAACCAAGGATGTCAATCTATATAGGTTACCGCAAATGAGAATATATTGCTATATTTTACTAAAACATTTTTAAACATGATAAGAGGTGAGTTACCTATATCTAAAACTATTTATGCTGCTTATTCTTAACACTATTAATTACTTGCATTTTAAAAGATGCCTTTGAATATCTAAATATATCTACGCTACTGAAATCCGCATTATAAGTTCGAGCAATTCGTGTGAGCACGTTATTCTTAGCGTAATTGGTGCCATGCATTGGCACGTGTAACATTGGGGTATGACGAGTGCGACGAAGACGAGCATTAAACATTATTTGAGAGACCAATTCGGGACAGTCCAAGCGATAGTTCAGTATGTCATATAACAAACACATGTCCATGACTTTGCGCCTATCGACAAGCGGCAGCAGATTATGTTTGCGACAGTTGTTCTCATAGGATGACGGAGGTAGGTGTAGACGAAAGTTAAGGTGGTTAATAAATTTTTTTTGAATACGCTCAAGTTGATGAATGTATTTAGAATAATTCGGAGACCAAATAGGGCAGGCATATTCGAGAGTACTGCGTACATACGCAAAATATAGCAGTTTGATTACTTCTATGTTTTTGAAGACTTTACAAGACCGTAGGATAAAACCTAGATTTCTAAAACCCTTATTACTAATATAATCAACGTGTTCTGAAAACATTAATTTACTGTCGAACGTGACACCTAAATCGCGGATTACATCTACTTTACTAATTGTGGTACCTTCAAAATTGTATGAAAAACAGACAGGACGTTTTTTACGTGTATAACTTATACATTGACATTTTTTGACATTAACAGTAATTTTATTTTTAGTATAGTAGTTTTGTAATTGATTAAGGTCTGCCTGTAATGCCATACAATCGTCAGGACTTTTGATAACGTAAAATATTTTTTTGTCATCGGCATACAATAAATGTTTAGCATTTGTAAAGGAGTCAGTGATGTCATACAAGTAAGCGCAATAAAAGAGAGGCCCTAAATGAGATCCCTGTGGTACGCCACTAGGAATCTCACAGAAGTTTGAACGGTAACCTCCAAGAACTACCGCCTGTGATCTTTTGGTCAGATAAGATTTTATCCAGCGAAGAAGGTCTCCTCGTATTCCCAGTCTGAATAATTTCTCTAGTAGGATGAAATAGGTTATCATAGTTGCTTTGGTGCTTATGTTTAACTTTTAGTGGTACAATTGTTTGTATTACCCTTAATTGTAAATTATATGTTTTGTATGTTCTTTCATAACTAGATATGCCACAATTTATCGATGAATCAGCCATGGCATATTAGGCAAATAAAATTATATATTAAAGGAATTTCAACGAGATATATATTTTCAAAATGCATTCAGCCTTAAAGCTACTTTATTCAACAGCTTTCTCCGTTTAAAATATATCATTAAAGTATCAAACTGCAAATTGCATTACAAAGTTACAACATTCACTGTGAGCGTTACTTATCTTCGATATCTAACTCTAGCTAATGACTTTCAGTGAAAGTTCCCAAGTATCAACACATAATCATCAAGAGATGTGTGATAATCTCGTTTATTGGCATTACCCGCATACCAGAGAGGGATGGATGTTTTATCTTTGTGATGATATGATATATTAATCAATCAAACTTTACCTAAGAAGATCCCATAAATCAAGCGCGAAAGTGGAAACTTGCGCTTAGTCAGGATCAGCGGACCTAATATCCGAGCGGGATATGGGTAAGACTCACCATCATATATCGAAGAGCTAAGCTCTTGTTGGTAGAGTTGTTTCCAACTTATTTTACAATGAGACTTTTTCTTTATTTTTCTACTAGCTTTTGCCCGCGACTCCGTCCGCGTGGAACTCGTTTATATCGCAGCTCCATACAAACTTTTACCCCCCCATTTCACCCCCTGAGAGAATGATTTCGGGGATAAAAACTAACCTATGTCACTCTCCATCCCATCAACAATGTCCACTTAAAAAAATCACGTCAACACGTTGCTCCGTTTTTTTGACATTTTTGTTGATTTTGACATTCGTGCAGGGGTATATAGTTATTCCACTTGTATTAATCATTTGACGGGATCGACATCGCTTGTATTTTGACATTCTTAAATTTTGAAACACAGAAATGATAGCTACAACTAAGAAAATTTGAAAAACCCCCGACATTTTCATTGCAAAGTCCAATATCTTAAAAACGGCTGAACAGATTTGGGTGAAACATGGCTAAGACACGCGGGGTAAAATTATCTATGACACAAAAAATACCGCATTCAAATCGGTCCATACGTTTGGCAGCTACGATACCACAGACAGATACACACATACAAAGACAGACACGTTAAACTTATAAAACCCCTCTTTTTCGTCGGGGGTTAGAAATAGGAATGCTTTGACATGTAGAGGACGTCAGTAATTTTGACTCGTATCTTGCCTCGGGTGTTATGATTTGTTTGTTGAGAACTAACACTACTTAGTGAACAGTATATAATTTCAGAACGCATTTCTGCAGCTGGTACTAATGTTTTCGACGACAACAGCCAAAACCCACCATTTTTTTCATTTAACTTTTGCCAAGATTATACCAATATTACAAAAGCGAAATTGTGTCTGTCTGTTCCCTCTTTGCGCTTAAACCGCTAAACTGATTTAAATGAATTAGTTAAAGGAAAGGACATAGGATAGTTTTTATCTAGGAAATCATCCGCCAAGAGACTGAAATGGGGGTGAAAGTTTGTATGGAGCTACGATATAAACGAGTTCCACGCGGACGGAGTCGCGGGCAGAAGCTAGTGGTGCATAATTGTGCGCGGACGCAACTCTCGCTCTTGTTTTAATCGGTCCGTCGTGGCCAGTCCGGCTTGTTTAGCTATCGCCATAAACTAATCCGAGTCATTGGATTGCCTAACTCTAGATACTTCCAAGGGTAGACAGGATACGTTTGCCGTCTCTACTAGGTCAGTCGCCCCAGAATTGAGGGTTATGTTTTTCGACCGTATGTAGGTACATACATATGTATGTGTTCAAGAAAATTCTTCAAACGTCTTGATAGATTTTGGCATATGAGATGTCGTCGGATTTATCATAATCGTGGGCGTGATATAGAATAGCGTGGCGTGGAAAAACAGTTGCATTTTTTGGAAAATCTTTTGTTTTTTTTTTATTGTTGTCAAATCTTTCACTTGTTATTAAAAGGGTCTCTCAAGAAGTTTTCACTTGGTTTGGGTTTCTTTATTGTTACAAAGGGAAAACTGGCCTAAAGTTGTTCTTCTTCCTTCGAAATTACCCCCCACAAATTGGGCTGTGTACGTTGTCGAGATAAAACTTCAGGAAAAAAGACTCGTTAAACATTGCGAACTCTTTAATATATAAAGGTGCCTTGTGAAAAATATTTTCAATATTTGACGTTGAGTTTTATCGCGAACTATGATTTTGGAATTAAGTTCTCAACAACAGATCTGTATTGTTTGCGAGTCGGGCATCCGTGTAAAATTTGGTAATTTCCTTTGAATGAATGAATAAATTCATAGCCCCTCCCGACTTGATCTATCGAATTTTAATTCAAATCATGGAAATATGCAATTCAATAAGTCTATTCCTGTTCTCCATAGCAGAGTTACAATTCCGTATCTACCCGTTCTTAATTCAACAACTAACCTCATTTGAAAATCTAAGTTTAATTATTGGAAAGCGGATTGATATCTGCGCCGTCGCGATGTAAATAATTTACCACCCATGCTCACGGACCTTATCTACTTACCCGCAAATTAGAACTTACATCCATCGTGATTAAAGGTATATTTTAAAGTGTGTGTAAGAGTACGCTTCTTTACAGAACTTTTGATTTAGCGTATTGAGACAAGAATCGTTGACGTTATGAATTCAATTTGAAAATTGCAATGTCCTCTAACGCAGCATCAAATATATTGGGGCTTAATTACGGACCATGATTTTAATTGTAGAGTGGCGCATTGACATTGACACGCGTAATTTATGTGTTCGAACGTTCGAACGTAATACAAGGGACATGTAAAAAATATTTTGGTAGCGAATTGGAGGCCATAAAAATATTAGTCTAATAATATCAACCAATAGTTTTATACGAAACAGGCTTCGAACCCCCGAGGTATTATCATACAATTTTTTTAATCGAACACAAAATTACAATAAAAAGTTAAAAAATATTGATAAAAATCATGTAAACCAACTACTTATATATTTTTTCATAATATTAAAATGTAATATGAATAACGCGAGTTTAAACTGTCGTCGTCAAATAATTGAACAAAGAATCCAATTAAAATGAAATGGAAAATACAAATTATAAATGTCAGTACAGGCGTTAAGTAGGTAACTAAATAATTTAGATATCTCAATAAAGTTCGTCAAAACTTAAATAATAATCACACTCATTACATTAAAATACCTACAACTAATACAATAATACAATTAAGCGAAAATATCAAAACATATATCGCTTAAAACAATGTAACGGTTATTCAAACTCGGATACACATTTAAGTCCTTACCACCTTATCCTGCACTTGTCCTGCACCCAACAAACGTTTCTTTTAAGCCCAATGGTACGGACTGGTAGAGAAAACCATATGGCATTATTTGTACCTTCTTTGTACATTAAAGTTTAAGTAAAAAAATAAGTTGTCTTCACGGCCACCGACCCATTGGTGATAGAATTGATTATGGTAGGTACTATTCTCACAATACATCACGTTGAAGAAGACATGTACCGGCGATAAATTTTCTTCCTAACTCTTGGTGTAAGTTATTAGTAGGAAAAGGGATGACAAGGGATAGAGTCCGCTGAAGGTAGGTACTAATATCATTAATCTTCTAACAAATTGTAAGTATCTAATGTATCTGAAAAAGGAATTATACAGGCAAAATACTTATACCTTACTCTTTTTATACAATCATATTAATATAAGGTTAAGTTAGTAATTGTATCCTGAAAGATCAAAAACTCCTTCAGCGGAACGGGGTTTTCGGAATTATGAAATTCGGCTTTGCTTTCGGTGAAATGACCCTTCGGAATCATGTATGTAGTATAGTATGAGTATAGTACTATATGAGGTTATCTCTCTTTGATTTAATGTAGAAGCCGACCCGAAACAATTAATTTATCTAATAATTAAACCTAATTTAATCAAAGTTTTATTTCATTAGATCTAATCTCAAAATGATGACGTATCGTACCTAATACGGAAAAGGTGACCTCGTCGGCTTGCAAGTTGTGACATAAAGGATCTTTGATAAGCATATTAGTCATGTCATAAAGACACTTTCACAAGTTTTTAAGTTATTAAACATGACACAAAGACTTTTTGCATATAAGTTGCATGCAACTGCTGATTAAACTGACTCATTCGAGGATAACACTGGATTCAACCACAAACCGCAGTTTGGCCCGAATAAAACACGTCTCCGTATCCGTGACTTCGGTTTTTTGTGCGTCATGGACCATGGTGAAATATTGCTGATTGTTAGTCACCTATTGTTTCTCATTAGGGTTCCGTACCTAATAAGGAAAAAAATAGGATCACTTTGTTGTCCGTTCGTTCATCCGTCCGTCTGTCAAGACCCTTTTTCTCAGGAACGCGTATAAGGATCAAGCTAAAATTTATACCAAATACTCAGGTCTATTGTCCCTTGGAGCTGTGAAAAAATCAAACTTCTAAGCCAATGCAATCAAAAGATACAGCCGTTTATGCGGCCATTTTCCGCAAATTTTCGAAACTCGCAAGAGACTCAAAACCTACAGGGTTCTTCCCGTAAACTCAGAATCTTGAAATTTGGTACGAAGCAACGTCTTATAGCACAGATAAAGGAAAAATTGCGAAAACCGTAAAATTTTTGTACGGAACCCTCGGTGCGTGAGTTCGACTCGCACTTGGCCGGCTTTTTAATTTCAAATCAACTTACAAAAGGGAAGATGTTGTCACATTCTACCATAACTGTTTTTGTATTTTGATGTTGCAGTGTCAGTTTCGTTCCTGAAGTCATCATTGTTATCAGCTGGGCACAGGCCTATTTTTATTAATGAAAGGTAATTGGGCAGTCTCTACGCTGGCACAGTTGGAGAGTCTTTGAATTTCAAATGATTTCGTTCATATTTCTGCTGCGAAAAACTCATTGGTACGAGTCAGGATTTGAGCCCACGACTGACAGCCGCTTCAACTAGTCGAATCAATAGACTACCACCAAAACTTTAGCAGGATAGTTTATTAACTTAATACAATTTTGGTGATTGATGAGATGAAAATTAGAAATGTAGCTCATTTCTAATTTTCTGTAATCAGACGATTGTTTCAGACAAAGAAGTATCCCTTAAGAGCGTAGTCGGTCTGCGACAAAATTGAGAAATAGGTATTTGTACAAACTATTGCCGTCGCGTTGCGCCCAAGCGACCGGCTATCAATGTGCGATAGGGATAACTGCAGCTCAGACCGATTTTCACTACAAAATCTTGACCAGCTCGATGCTTTGTATTCCCCTGTTTTCTCCGCCAAACCTGCGCCGATTCAATTATGTTTGGTGTCGAAATTTAGAGGAAGAGCAGATCTATGTTTCTATTATTTTATTTTAACGTAAAATCTTTTCATATTTGTCTGGTAGTCATCTAAATATGACAGTAAAAATGGGGTATTTTTTAGGTTTTCGAAAATTCGTATCTGTTTTGGTAATTATTTTTTGGGAAAAAGTAAATGACAGGGGCATACATACAGTAGACCTAGATTTTATAAAAAAAAACGAGTCCTCTAGAGGGATAAACCAGGAAGGAAATAGGGGAATACGTTTGTATGGAAAAATGCTGCTAGGATACCCTCTTAATACTGGCCTAAAACTACTAAACCACTTTTCTGACGATGAACAAAGGATATTTTTTAAAGCCATGTTCCTTTGTGCACAAAAGTATTTCTTAAATAAATTAGAGAATCATGATGATCGCGACCTAAAAAGATAATGAAAAGAAACGTTTTATATTTAATCATGCAAAAGTGAAATTCATCACGATGACCCGAAAACTTAGATTTTAAGACAATGTCTATAAAAAATGAATAATTGGAAATACAATCACCTTTGACGCGGTTGGTCACATTTCTAGAATCAATTTGTGATAATTATGCAAATAGTGGTATTAAAAGCTAACTCATCTTTATTTCTAATGGGTTTTTTAATTCGTTCGTTAGTATTCTGCAAGTTAATTCGCATGTTAATTAAAGAGTTCTTGATTTGGGGCATTCTTTAATGAATTTGTGCTTAATTATATTATTAAAAGATGGTTAGGTTACGCTATCTTTGATATTTTATCACAGTTCAGACATTCAGCTTGATAATATATTAAGCTTATAAAGGCAATGATCACTCCAGGAGCTGTAGACAAGGTTACTTCAATCGACAAGCGCTAACGCCAATAGAAAATTCTAAAATGTATGGGAATGACAGATGCCGACGAAACACTTTTCGTTAACATCTGTCACTCCCATACATTTTATAAGTTTTCTATTGGCGTTAGCGCTTGTCGATTGTAACCTTGTCCAGGCCCCCAGGTGCATATATAGCTTCAATACTGTTTAAGAGACTTTCAATATCACAATTCTGCACATAGCGGCTGCTCTACGGAAAAACAAAGTAACTAACATTTTTTTCAAAATCGATGTTTTTACATTTTTGACACTTTTAGACCATAACGGATGTTGCTACATTCTTGGAATCGTCAAAAGAGCTTTAGTTTCAGAGATAAAATTTCGACACACAAAGTAACTGCAGGCACTTTTCCCAAAAATCTACGGAAAAACAAAGCAAAACACAATTGCAAAGCATAAATGAAGCAATTGCATGTCGATTACTTTGTTTTAACGTTGTACTTGGTTTTTTGTTTGGTAAATGTTTTTTATTGATACTGAAATTTAACTAAAAAGAAAGTAAATAGCATTACTTCATTTTTGTTTTGTAAAAAAGTGTCAAAATTACCAATTTATCTACGCAAAAACAAAGTAAATAAATATTAAAGGAAAAACAAAGTAAATAAATGACACTTACTTTGTTATTACATTTTTATTTTAATAAACTTTACTTTTAAATAGGATTTACTTCGTTTATAGATTGCTAATCACTTCATTTTAATATTTTCAAGATAATGTTTTGGCACTTACTTTTGTTTTTGCTTTCGGAACGCGGCTGTAACATCATCAAATTACGCGCGCAAAAAATAATTTTGACAATTGACAGGATCCAATTGGACAACAGTCTTCTTTTATGAAAATTCATCCTCAACTCTACTGTGAAAAGTTACATTGTCGTGTCTGTGTGTTATAAAGTACATTACTGTAGGAAGTTTTATTTCTAAAATTAGAAATGCTTGTGAAATATGCACAGTTTACGTTCAAAGTTGATTTTACAGTTAGCTCAAAGGTAAGTAGAGAAATTTAAATTACGGTGCATTTTATTGTATTTTGATGATTGGTTTGGAATTCTACGCATAATAACCTAAGTGGTTCATGTGTTTTGGTATAGTTATGTATCGAAATTTATTCATTTTAATTAACATAGAGGTTATTTTATCGCCATTATTTTTAGCAAAACATACAAACTAGTGAAAATTCTTCTGATTTGATAGACGAAGACAGACAACCATATATCAAATGAAATGGTGAAATAATACATGACTACTTAATAATAAGGGGAACAACATCGGATGTATTATGTTGTGCGCTCGGAGATGGTAGCTATGTGTATCCCTTTCCGTTTTAGATTATTTTTGTTTTAAAGGGCCTCTGCGCTGTTGGCTTCTGCCCCACGCATGCCTTCCAAAAGTCCGGGACCCCATGGTCCCGAGATATGGAAAAGACATAAAAATAATAATAATAATACTTATTATGGAGTGGTAGATTACCGTTTTTTATGATTTTTCAAAATAAAATGTGGCATCTTTTATAATGCTATTCAATAAAGCTGTTTTAATCCTGGTACGAAATAACTCGATCCTGAAATTGAAAGAAAATACAACACAAAATTGAATGTAATGATTAGCTTTACATACATTTTGCTTCTTTTTTCTTTGAATTTCAGGATCAAGTAATGTGTGCCAGAGTAAAACTAATAAGGCTTATGATTATAGATATTGCTTGATAGTACTTCATTCCTCTTTCAATACTAACAGTATAGCAAATTTCCTATTTTTGTGATAAGCTACAAATACAAAAATTAATTTCATTAAGTTGTATCTTTATAGACATTTTTATATTAACATCAATACCAGGAAAATAGGAACTATGCCATACTTTTGACAAATATTATAAACAATATAATATGCAGTATTATTAAAAAAAGTAATTATCTTGTAGAAAAGTCTTCATAGATTATAGCTAACATTTTTATTGAAATACATATTATGTATACATATACAACCTATTTCATGAAATAGGTTGTATTTGTTACTAATATTAAGTTCCTCTACTGTACTGCTTAATTGCTACCAATTTAGTCTGAAATGGTTCCATTTTGGTGATATCGCACGCTTAATAATAAACGGGCTTAACTCAAAATTGGAGAAAATCTCGTTTTTATAAAAAAACGGCTTATTTCTTGTTACTTTATCCGGTCCCTCTCGAAAAGCGGCCGAAAACGCGTGTTAAAAAGAGATAGCACGATTTGATGCGTTTTACTTTTAAGCTAAACTGCGTTTTCTATTTCGTGCTAAAGCGGCTAACTTCAGTCTTGTTCGGTCGTGTTTGCGAGTGGGACGTCGCTCGTGTGGCAGAATAGGAGATAGTACACTATTGGATTGAAAACCGTCATAGTTTATTGAAATACTTTTTGTCAAAGGTAAGCATATTTGGAGTTACCCCGTTTTAGTATAAAATTATGCAATGCAAAATGTGATGGATTTGGTATTACTTCGTTGTACTACAAAATAGTTTTGTATTTTGTTGAATTATTTTAAAATGTGTCTGTTTATTATTTAACACTGCACGGAATGTGGTAAATATCACAAAATAATTCTTTTTATCAATTTAAGTTCCTAAGATTATTCTACCATTTCAGACTTGAGTCCATTTATCATAACAGTAGCTTCATTGTTGTTTGTGTATTTCTACTTATTACATTTTATTATTTAAAACGTGTAACTTAAATGTATTAATTCATACACAATTACGTTTTAAGCATGAGTAAAAGGGTCAAAGAAATGATGCGGCTTGCTGGTGTCAGTGTTGAAAAACGGAAAAAAGAAGAGGTTATTCCAGAAAAAAGGAACACCATGGTAAAAACAAAACAAACTTAATTTAAATAAATTTTATTATTGTATTATATGGTACGTTTTCTTGTTTAAGTACTTGTAGCGTTTAATAAAATTGATTGCCGTTAACGCTACTTTGCCTTCAGTTTACTACAAATTGACGCCATTGGTAGTGAATGCGTTGAATGTTTGTTTTTATTACTACTACTAGTAAACACTATTTCTAGGCGGAGCAAGCTAAAAAAGTATGCAGTACTCAAGAAGACAAAAGAACAGAAGATGAACAAGAGACGCAAAATACTCTAAATGCAAATGGTTGCGTAAGTGTCCTAAGATATTGTTACCTATATATATCATTTTGCCATACCTTTCGATTTACTTATCACATTTTAATTTATTACAGTCTGATAGTATGACAACGAGCCAGCCGGTAACTTTTGCTGTTCAAAGTTATACTCCAGAAGATGAACATCACATCATATGCAAAATGTTTTTCAAAAACACATTGGATATAACTGATCGAATGATTCAAACCACAAAGACTAAGTATGATGAAAATGGCATGGTTCAAAAAGATTTTCGAGGTAAGCATGAGAACCATAAAAAACTTCCAGAAGAGTTGGTGAACGATATTAAGGAGCACATCAATTCTATACCTCACGTGGACTCGCATTTCATACGTGGTTCCTCGACTAGGGAATATTATATTGACGGGTCAAAAACTATTACCGACTTATACAATGGTTTTGTAATCAAACAAACTGAAAGAGGGAAAGACGCTGGAAAATATTTTATAAAAAATTTACAACTGAATTCAATATAGGATTCTTCCAACCAAAAAAAGATTTATGCGAAGTGTGTGTGGTTTTCCAAGATGCTCCTGCTAAAAAAAAGGATGAATTGCAACAAAAGTATGATCGTCATTTGAAAGAAAAACAACTAGCCCGCAATGAAAAAGATGCAGATCGTCGAAATATATCTGCAACCAACAAGGTAGTCGTGTATGATCTGCAAGCGGTGATGCAATGTCCTAATGGCGACGTTTCTACTTTTTATTATAAATCAAAGCTAAATAGCTATAATTTTACTTTGACTGAGCTTGATAAGAAGGATACTAACCAAAACCGGCCTCGGAAAAATAAAGAGTTTACAGCGTACCAAAATGTCCATTGCTATTTTTGGACTGAGACTGATGCAAAAAGAGGGTCAAGTGAATTAGGTTCTTGCATTTATCACTACCTTCACGATATTGTTTGCGACAACTCGGAAGATGATATTGACATGATTTTTTATTCCGATAACTGCTGCGGCCAAAATAAAAATAAGTACATAACAACCATGTATTTATATGCTCTTCATTCATTGGATAAATTAAAAACAATAACACACAAATTTCTTATCAAAGGTCACACGCAAAATGAAGCTGACAATGTGCACAGTTTAATCGAAAAGGAGATTAAGAAAAATAGGAAATCGGGTCCCATTTACTCCCCGCATCAGTATATTTCCTTGATAAAAACAGCAAAAAAAAACTAAAAAACCATTTGTAGTTCACGAATTAACATATGACTTTTTAAAAAATTTATATGCATTGCAAGAGGAATGGGGCTACAATTATAATGTCAATGATAATGGTGACGACGTTGTGTGGAACGATATAAAAGTTTTGAAATTTACAAAAGAAGATCCTTTTGTATTCTTCTACAAAGATTCCTATGCCCAAGAAGAATACTTGAAGGTCTGTCTGCGAAACAAAAGAAAGAAGATGCCTATTATATCTGATATTTGTTTACGTCCTTTATATAGCGAAAAACAAAAACTACCTCAAAACAAAAAAAAAGATTTACGTGAATTGATCTCAAAGAACCTAATACCAAATTTCTACCACGATTATTATAACGCAATAGAAACGAATACTTATGGTTAGAAGTATATTCTTACGTTATACTACAAAAATTGTTATTACAATAATTTTAAATAATTAAGCAACACGTGCCAATTTTTTTACGGGTGATCTCTCTTTTTGTGATTTTAAAGGCCGATTAATTTAGGGCCATAATTATTAAGTAAGTATTCGATTTTATAAGCATAACATTTTAGTTTTTGATACGTTTACAAGTGCATTACTTTTGTGACAAACATGTATGTGCCTTTACATGTTAAACTATGAGGCTAATACCTAAGTATTCCTGTTGATTGTTAACGATCTCAATAATAAGTGGCAAAGGCATAATTAACTAATTATAAGATTTTGTAAGCATTACATTTTAGTTTTTGAAGATTTCGCTTAGCGGAAGCTACGGGTATTTACTTTTGTGATAAACATGCCTGTGCCTTAATAAGTAAAACTATGACGCTAATAAGTATTCCTGTTGATTGTTAACAAATAATTAACAGAACAACGAACAATTGTTGTATTACTTTTCAAATTTTCCATTTAATTAAATATACTACAAAGTTAATTATATTGTTTTATTATTTTATTCCAAATAAGACTACTGATCATTTTATATTTTAAATGCAATATTTCTGATTGAACTATTATTTTCATAAAAGATTTTATAATAAAACACATCTATACGAACTGTTAACATCATAATGTCTATACATCAAATTTAAAAAAGCACTTTTAGGAGTTAGGCCTTTACACAAATAAATATTTTTCAAAAAAATTGTAATAAAGTGACATATCATGACAATTTTTTTTTTTTGTATATTATACCTCTAAATCAAAATAAATCACTTCATTTTATTTATAATATTTTAGCACATACTATACACAATAAAAACTGGTTAAAAGAAATAATAAAAAATAACAAAATCCAACTCAATATTTAAATAAAAGGGATGGGTGTTGATTATTTGCATCTTTAATCTCGATTTACCACAATTTTCATTTTTTAAGTTAGGCCCGTTTATTATTAAGCGTGCGATATCTTAATAAGAATGTCTATATACTTATTAAGAAGATTGTCTTACTAATGGGTCTTCTTCCTAATGGGTTAGGAAGACATTTCAAGATTAAAAAATCTTTACCAGACAATGTAAAAGCATTTGCTTTTTTAAATTCCTTAACAGGATTAATATGCTGAGGGCTGGGTGGTATTAAGATTGTCATCTGTTGTGTATTAAATTATACTGTAGGTAAGTACCAATATACAGTAAACCATCATAGGTGTAAATTGTAACATTTTTATTGCAATCAACTCAAAAACAAATAGCTATTGTGACTATGGCACTCTTATCTTATTAAAATAACAAAAACAAGATCATACACTTCTTTGTAACCATTATTAGTAAGACAATCTTCTTAATAAGTATATAGACATTCTTATTAAGATATCACCAAAATGGAACCATTTCAGATTAAATTGGTAGCAATTAAGCAGTACAGTAGAGGAACTTAATATTAGTAACAAATACAACCTATTTCATGAAATAGGTTGTATATGTTTACATAATATGTATTTCAATAAAAATGTTAGCTATAATCTATGAAGACTTTTCTACAAGATAATTACTTTTTTTAATAATACTGCATATTATATTGTTTATAATATTTGTCAAAAGTATGGCATAGTTCCTATTTTCCTGCTATTGATGTTAATATAAAAATGTCTATAAAGATACAACTTAATGAAATTAATTTTTGTATTTGTAGCTTATCACAAAAATAGGAAATTTGCTATACTGTTAGTATTGACAGAGGAATGAAGTACTATCAAGCAATATCTATAATCATAAGCCTTATTAGTTTTACTCTGGCACACATTACTTGATCCTGAAATTCAAACAAAAAAGAAGCAAAATGTATGTAAAGCTAATCATTACATTCAATTTTGTGTTGTATTTTCTTTCAATTTCAGGATCGAGTTATTTCGTACCAGGATTAAAACAGCTTTATTGAATAGCATTATAAAAGATGCCACATTTTATTTTGAAAAATCATAAAAAACGGTAATCTACCACTCAATAATAAGTATTATTATTATTTTTATGTCTTTTCCATATCTCGGGACCATGGGGTCCCGGATTTTTGGAAGGCATGCGTGGGGCCGAAGCCAACAGCGCAGAGGCCCTTTAAAACAAAAATAATCTAAAACGGAAAGGGATACACATAGCTACCATCTCCGAGCGCACAACATAATACATCCGATGTTGTTCCCCTTATTATTAAGTACTCATGTATTATTTCACCATTTCATTTGATATATGGTTGTCTGTCTTCGTCTATCAAATCAGAAGAATTTTCACTAGTTTGTATGTTTTGCTAAAAATAATGGCGATAAAATAACCTCTATGTTAATTAAAATGAATAAATTTCGATACATAACTATACCCAAACACATGAACCACTTAGGTTATTATGCGTAGAATTCCAAACCAATCATCAAAATACAATAAAATGCACCGTAATTTAAATTTCTCTACTTACCTTTGAGCTAACTGTAAAATCAACTTTGAACGTAAACTGTGCATATTTCACAAGCATTTCTAATTTTAGAAATAAAACTTCCTACAGTAATGTACTTTATAACACACAGACACGACAATGTAACTTTTCACAGTAGAGTTGAGGATGAATTTTCATAAAAGAAGACTGTTGTCCAATTGGATCCTGTCAATTGTCAAAATTATTTTTTGCGCGCGTAATTTCATGATGTTACAGCCGCGTTCCGAAAGCAAAAACAAAAGTAAGTGCCAAAACATTATCTTGAAAATATTAAAATGAAGTGATTAGCAATCTATAAACGAAGTAAATCCTATTTAAAAGTAAAGTTTATTAAATAAAAATGTAATAACAAAGTAAGTGTCATTTATTTACTTTGTTTTTCCTTTAATATTTATTTACTTTGTTTTTCCTTTAATATTTATTTACTTTGTTTTTGCGTAGATAAATTGGTAATATTGACACTTTTTTACAAAACAAAAATGAAGTAATGCTATTTACTTTCTTTTTAGTTAAATTTCAGTATCAATAAAAAACATTTATACCAAACAAAAAACCAAGTACAACGTTAAAACAAAGTAATCGACATGCAATTGCTTCATTTATGCTTTGCAATTGTGTTTTGCTTTGTTTTTCCGTAGATTTTTGGGAAAAGTGCCTGCAGTTACTTTGTGTGTCGAAATTTTATCTCTGAAACTAAAGCTCTTTTGACGATTCCAAGAATGTAGCAACATCCGTTATGGTCTAAAAGTGTCAAAAATGTAAAAACATCGATTTTGAAAAAAATGTTAGTTACTTTGTTTTTCCGTAGAGCAGCCGAGTTCTTCATTCTTGTTTTAACGATACATCATCATCAACATCCTTGTCACGCAAAATAGGCACATTGGATGTCGATTTGCGGAAAATGCCCAGTGATACTAACTACACTAGACATAGGCCTCCCCCAAAGGATGCCAATGTGACCAGTCCTGCGCCAACAGCATCCAGTGGACTCCCGCGACCTTGACCAGGTCATCACCACCTTCACCACCACCACCCACCACCATCACCTTGGTCCACCTTGCCTATCTTGGAGGTTGCATCAGGAATATTTTGAACATTTTACCTCACTTTATTTAGAGCTAAATTAGAAAATGAAATGACTCACTTAGTATTAAGAGGGTATTCGATTAATTTATCATTTCGCGATGACACGGATTCTAAAATAGAAACGCTTTTATCTCCAAGCATAATACTTAACAAAAGCAGGACAAAACAAATCCTTCCTAACTAGATGAGATTCTAGTCCAATCCCGACAACTATTCCACTAATGTTGGGCTCTACTTAATTGGCCGTAGAACAACAGGGACAACTCCAAAAGGACCTAATTACATACCACTAACAAGAACAAACTACCTTTCTAGTCATTGGGTTGGCACGGTTAGTTTCACCCGACGAAAAATGTCTCCTACGTGACCTTATGGCCCAAATCTGAGAAGAATAGCCCTATTAGATGTAATATGAAGATTGGGGTCACACACCAGTAACTATAATCGAAGATAAGGAAGCGGGAATTTATGATTACGTTTGCGAAAGTTCCGAGAATGTTTTTAGATGTCGAGGTGGAAAATAACTGTTCCTAGTATATTGTCGCGAGGACTGTTTCTTTAAATTAAGGCCTGATTTATGGCTCGTTTCGGAAGTTGCCCCTTCGGAAAGATATGTAGGTATATGGAATAGTATAATATTTTTCGGCTTATGACAATGAAATAAGGTGCAAAATTAACATATATTTGATGTCGTCTGCCGCCTAGTTCAATTGAATAAAATTTCAAGTAGCCAGGAGGAAAGGAAAACCATTGCTTCCACAAAGTACGCGCAACATGATATTAAATCAAATGAATGTTAAATAATAGACGTGTGCATTATCGATTTATCGCCGACAAGAGTGTCTGAATAAAAAAAATCAAACACTTTGCTGGACCTTAATGTACACGTCTTGTTTTGTCTAAACAATTTTCACTAAGTAGTACTATTTACATTTTATTCCAAAATTAAATAGGTTGGTATTAGTATCAAAAGGTGGTATTACGGCCATTTTTTCATAACTATAACGACGTATTAGAAATTCAAAAGCAGCGTACAGCGTACCTATTAGATGGTCTATACAAGTTTTCTTAAAATCTGAAAATCATGACGCAACCATACTTTTACCGCAACACAATTTCCACGCAGATTGCATCACAAACTAACCGATGAGCATTCGATTCTCTAACGTTCATAAAAATTAGTATACTCCGTGAATGCCGCAGCTAAACGATTACAGAACTGTTAAACCATTACTTAACGACTTTCTTGGCACATCTGAATTAAAAGTCGCGAAAACGTGCAACGTGGGTGGGTTCTTGAAGGAAAACGTTAGGTATGTACATTTTTATGTCGTTGTGCTTACTAATAGGGGCATTTAGTCGTTTTATACGGCAAATCGGATCATTAACGGAACTCATGGTGCATGAGGTTGTTATTAATTCGGGGTTTTTTACTCGAAGGATTACCTACTGAAGAGTTCTGTTGCGAACTCTTTGCCTAGTGTTGTATTGTAAATATTATGTCAAATTTGAATACTGTTTTTTTCTACATTCTTTTGATTTTAATGTCAGTTGTGATTTATAGTTTGTCGCTGCCATCTGAATTAAAATGTGAATATTTATCCGTTTTTCTATTGAAGCTACATACTGAAAGGTAAAACATACGCTCGCTTAGCACCGTTAGTTTTCACCGTTTACCATTCATACATTTACGCGTAGTTTCATTATTGATATTAGTTCGTTAAACACATGATCACCCGTAGCAAAGGCAAGATAATGTCGGCCAAGTCTGGCCCTAACTCAGTTGTTCCGCAGCCTCAGTTTGCCGCCGATAGCTCCGGTTTGCCGGCTCAAAGCGTACATAGTGAACACACTGCGCAAAGCCGTTCATCACGTTCGTCGGCAACTGTGAAAGCACAAAAAGCAGCGGCGGAAGCGGTTGTTCTACGTCGCTGCCTAGAGCGCGAGCAGGAGCTTGCTGCCCGTGAGCGCGACCGCGAGCAGGTTCTTGCTGAACGTGAACGTGAGCGTGAACGTGAACTCGCCGCACTACAGAAGGAGGTCGAGCAGTGCGAGCTGCAAGCTGAGCTGGCGGCGATCGATGCCGACGCCGAAAGTAGCCGCGTGGGGAGCCACGCGAGCCAACGGAGCTCCACACGGGTGAGCGTAGATAGAACGAAAAAATGGATAGAAAATCACAATTTTGACAGCCGTGTTAATAGAGATGTCAACGCAGTAGGATGTGACCAAGGCTTTCCTGTACCATCCCCCGGTCGCTCGGTACCGCTACCGGCGACCACGCGGGCAACTGCAACCCCTATTAACCCTCTCACTGGACAAAATATTTGTTTACAAAATGTCACCAAAGCTTCCGAGGTGGGTGGCGTTGCGCCCCTGCTCATTTCTACGGAGGTTGACCAACCTGGTACGCTTTTACAAGCAGTCGCTGACACCGCGGCAGCAGCGAAGGCTCTGGCCTCTGCCTCCGGTGTGAGGAAACTGGAATTGCCGCTGTATTATGGTAATACATTGCACTGGTTACAATTCAAGCGTACCTATAATGTTACAAAAGCTAGTTTTTCCCCACTAGATAACATAAATCGTCTTGACATTGCACTCCGCGGACCCGCGCGCGAGGCCGTGGCTACGCTGTTGATGTCGACGGAGGATCCGGAGGAAGTCATGAGCGCCCTTGAAGATAACTTCGCGCGCCCCGAGCTCATCGTTTACAAGGAGGTTAATTCGTTGAAAAACCTTCCACGCCTAGGTAACGATCTCAAAGAACTCGGAGTTCTATCCAATCGGGTACGTAATTCGATTTCTACAATAAAGTTACTAAATCATTATGATTACTTGTGTTCACCTGAATTGTTCCACGCTGTTCTTGGGAAACTTAACCCTACTATGAAAATTAGGTGGACTGATTTTGCGGCACAGGATACTACAGGACGCCCGAAACTCGAAATACTGTCCGACTTTTTAAAGCGCGAGTTGGACCAGCATATCCGTTTTGGGTTGTCACCCGAGCTTAGTGCAACACAACTGCAACACAACATTCCTATTGACAAACCACTAAAGCGTGAAAATATTCATAATGCCGTTATGCAGTCCAAATCCAATTCTAAAGCTGGTTCTAATAAAAAACAAGAGTGTGTATTTTGCAATAAAGATCATAATATTAAGGATTGTACAAAATTTAAATCTTTGTCTATCGATGAAAGATGGCAGTGGTTGCGTGAGACAAAAGTTTGCTATAGGTGTTTAAGGGCTAGTTCACATCAGTGGAAGACGTGCAAAGTGAATCCGTGTGGCGTCGATGGCTGCCCTTTACGTCACAGTGCACTTCTTCACAGGCAACCATCGCCGCCGCTCGTCAACACGCTTCGAGAACAAGCCACTGATAATGACAATGATAATGACACACACCTGACAACCGTTGAAAATACGACACACCCTACGTCGAGTGCTTATGAACCAACCGGTGAAAAAGTTATTGTGTCCACAACCTCTACAGGCACGCAACAACCAAACACGATTTTAGCTCTTCGTCCTCGTGCTTATTTGAAAATCGTACCTGTTACTGTCTCGGGCCCTGCTGGAACTTGTGACGTGTACGGCCTTCTTGATGACGGAAGCACCGCGACAATCATAGATTTCAGCATCGCCGCATGCATAGGGGCGACCGGGCCACAACAGGCCATTACGGTAAATGGTATTGGTGGTCTCGAACGAAACACCACAATATCATATGTCGATTGTCGACACGCAGGAAACATTTTTAGTAAAAAATGCTCGGTCAATGGAGTCTTTGTGTTTGCGCCCGCAGTCGGTCAAACGTGAAACGATCGAGTCCTTTACACATTTGTCCGACTTGGTTGACGTTTTGACATATGATGATGCAACCCCGACTATTCTCATAGGAGCCGAAGATTGGCATTTGTCAATCAACCGCGAGGTTCGAGTTGGTAAAAGGAACGAGCCCGTTGCCTGTTTGACAGCCCTCGGCTGGACTTTGTACGGTGTTGCTTCTAGCAAAACGAAATTTATTGAATTTGTTAACCACACATACATTAATCCAAACAATGACGATAATTTAGAATCCCTGATTAAAGAACAATACAAACTCGAGTCCATAGGTATTACCAAAACCGAAACTCTGCATAGCAAACAAGACCAGCGCGCAGTCGACATTTTGGAGGCAACTTCCAAACGTTTGCCCACTGGTCGGTTTGAAGTAGGCATGCCTTGGCGCGACGATATACAGCGTGTTCCAGATAGTTACCCACAGGCGATGTCACGTTTTTTAAGTTTAGAGCGGCGTATGGCTAAAGACGTCGAGTTTGCTAAGGCATACAATGCGTTCATAAATAATATGATCACAAAAGGTTACGCTGAGGAATGCGCTCCCGACACTTACTACACACGTCGTGATAACAAATCTGACGGCTTACGTCTTTATCTCCCACATTTTGGCGTATACCACCCCCAGAAACGAAAGGTTAGAGTAGTTCATGATGCAGCAGCCAAGAATGAAGGAGTCAGCCTGAATTCTTTACTGCTCCCAGGTCCTGATCTGCTCCAGCCGCTACTTAAGGTTCTGTTTCGTTTCCGGGAGGGACGCATCGGAGTGACTGCAGATATCAAGGAGATGTTTCCCCAGGTGCGGGTTAGAGAACAGGACAGAGACGCTCTTCGGTATCTGTGGAGATCTGATAGGACGCATGTCATTAAGGAGTTTAGGATGACATCTGTTATTTTTGGTGCCTGCAGTAGCCCCTTTATTGCGCTGTTTATAAAAAATAAAAATGCCCAAGAGCACGCACGCACACACCCGAAAGCCGTGGACGCCATTTTGTTCAGCCATTACATGGATGACTACATCGACTCACAAGATGGCGTTGACGAAGCAGCCCAGTTAGCGGCAGACATCATAACCGTGCACAATGCAGCTTGCTTCGAAATGCGAGGATGGATTTCCAATGAGCCAGGGGCACTGAACCTTATTCGTGAGGACCTCCGGGCCGCTAAGCCGTTGGAAGTCGACCTTGGCGAATCCAATAACAGCATTCGAGCTCTTGGCATAGCATGGAATCCAACCTCCGATTGTTTAGGGTTTCAAACAGGCTTAGTCGAGACACCTCCTAACACACTGACAAAACGCAAAGTGCTGTCACACGTTATGCGCGTGTACGATCCTCTAGGCTTGTTAGGCCCTATAGTCGTTAAAGGACGTATATTATTCCAACAAACTTGGAGATCTAACATTGACTGGGATACAGAGCTCCCACAAACCGAAGCAACCAAGTGGTTTGATTGGTTTCAAGACCTGTCAAAAGTCTCTTCACTGAAGATACCGCGTTGGTATTAAAGGGCTTCGAGCCTTTCTTTAGGGAATTACATATATTTGCAGATGCAAGTGAGCTTGCTTATGCAGAATCCGCAAATCCCAACCGCTGAACCCCACTACTGGAGATCTTCCACCCCAAAGACTAGCACATCACCAGCGACCATTCACCTTCTCTGGTGTTGACTATTTCGGTCCTGTGAACGTTACAGTAGGACGCCGCCATGAAAAACGTTACGTGGCCCTTTTTACATGCCTCACGTCCAGGGCTCTTCACCTAGAATTGGTACACAGCTTATCCGCTGATTCTGCGATAATGGGACTCAGGCGCTTCTTTGCCAGACGTGGGATCCCCACGACCATGTTCTCTGACAATGGAACCGCTTTCGTTGGCGCAAACCGAATCCTACGCGAATTTTACTCAAATGGCGTACAAGATTTTGCGGCTACAAAAGGCGTTCAATGGAGTTTTATCCCTGCCGCGGCGCCTACTTTTGGAGGATGCTGGGAGCGCCTCGTCAGGACGGTGAAAGTAGCGTTGAAAGCAACACTCAATGAGAGATCTCCCAAAGAGGAAACATTCTTGACGCTACTAGCGGAAGCCGAGGCAATTGTAAACTCGCGCCCTCTCTCGCACGTGTCGACGAACCCTGACGATCCCACCACATTGACACCGTTCCACTTTCTCATCGGATCCTCATCCAATCAAACTCTCCCAGCGACATTGGAAGACCGTGACCTGCTCGGACGCTCCGAATGGAAGAAGGCGTTGAAATTAGCTGATAATTTTTGGAATCGCTGGGTGCGGGAAATATTGCCGATGATGCAAGCTCGAACCCATGTTAAGGGAGATCATGGACAAGACCTTCAAATAGGAGACGTCGTGATAATTGTGGATAATTCACTGCCACGAGGGACATGGCCTCGAGGCCGGATAGTGAAGATGTTTCCCGGCAATGATGGCGTGAAAAGAGTGGTAGACGTTGCAACGGCTGGAGGTACGTTGCGCCGGCCCCTCAAAAAACTAGTTAAAATTAGGTAGGTTAGTTAGTTAGGTAGGTAGGTAGACATAGGTCCGTTTGGAGGCCTTCGCTAGCGTCCAGCAGTTGGTGCATTGCTGCACGAGGCGCAGGATGTTGCGAACTCTTTGCCTAGTGTTGTATTGTAAATATTATGTCAAATTTGAATACTGTTTTTTTCTACATTCTTTTGATTTTAATGTCAGTTGTGATTTATAGTTTGTCGCTGCCATCTGAATTAAAATGTGAATATTTATCCGTTTTTCTATTGAAGCTACATACTGAAAGGTAAAACATACGCTCATTCCATTACACAGGATATCAGCCCATTCTCCCATCTTTTTCAAGTTCCATTATACATCTATTCCCGCTGATCCTCATCTGGGCCTTACCCCAGTCAGTTGAGTTATTATATGTTACAAAGGTTATGCATGGACACAACTAGGGTTTCTGCTCGAGAATTCTCGAGGCGAGAAATCTCGAGAAATTTGCCCTTCGTCGAGACGGGAAAAAAAACTCAATGCCTCGAGAACTCGAGAAATAAATCTCTTGTGAAAAGTGAAAAATAAAGAAGACCTCGAGCTCGACACTGAATTATTTGAACATCAATTAAAAAACCGGCCAAGAGCGTGTCGAGCCACGCTCAGTGTAGGGTTCCGTTGTTTTCCTTCCGTCACAGTAAGTGTCCCGACTAAAGCGTTAAAAAAATGGGCTATTTGTTACATTAAGTTGACATATTAAGTACAGAACCCTAAAACCCCTGTATCATATAACTGAGTAAATATCAAAAATGGAAACACGAATATCTCGGAACAATTCAGGGCAGCTAATCCTCGAAATTTTGGGTTTTTTTTTTTGCATAATTTTCTACACGGTGTATCCTAACGAAAAGATCCTTTCCAAGGAATTATAGAACATAAGAAATTGCAACTAATGACCAAAACAATAATTTGGTTAAACGAGCTAATAGAAGTCCATGGTCGAAAAACCAAGTTTGAGACTTTGTAAATAACTGCAATAGTGGTTTACCAGCCCAGCGAACAGAGGGGACAATACATTCTTGCTACTTAGTGCGCAATTATTTTTCCATTAGCCTGCAGCTCTAGATAATTCATAATTTACGTACCTTACTTCTTATAGTGTCAATAGCTTTAGTAAAAACTATTTCGACAGACTCGATTGTGAACTAAACAAACACGGCGGCATTATGTTGTTAAACAGCTCCGCAATCCCAAAACCAAAAAGAATTAACCACCTCAGACTTCCAGTACCTTTACTGCTTTGTTTTATTAAATCGTAATTGAACCATATCTCTCGATCTGTGTTGGTTCCAGATACGAACAATAGATGCTACCGCAAACCAATCGGCCGATGGATCGAGCGATAGATCCACTGATACCATTCTATTGTTACCAGAATTAAGCGTTTTGTTGGGAATTGTCAATGGGTTCATCTTGTTTGTGAGCTGCTTTCCCACGGTGTACATACTGCTACTGGCTGCCCGCGCGGCTTCGCCCACGTATTGCAATACAACAAGCCTACTGGATAAAATATAGTCTAGTCTACTCGCAGGTGAATTTTTGAAATCAAATAAGTGGTTCCGTAGATTACCTATTTCATACAAAGTTACATTTTACAAGAGTTCAATCTTACAGACTATTCCACTTTATACTACCATGGCAGTAGCTGCCCGCACGGCTTCACCCGTGTATTGCAAAGAACGCAGGTAAACCCACGGGATAAAATATAGCATATAACCATCCAGAAAGTCCATTACACACGCAGGTGAACGTTTTTTTTTAATAGTATAAACGGTTATGGAGACTATCCATTATATAAAATTTTAAATTTTCGAAGCTACCATCTCACAAACGTCCTCCTTAAAATATTACATTACTATAGATTTATGAAGACAGTATTTTTCCACCATACTGCCTTAGGGTTTTATAACAAGAAGACTTCCCGAACTACAATTGTTGATTTAGTGCAGTGGTGACTAGAAGGCTGGACTATATTTCGCTCAAAGATTTAATTCAATAAGTTCTACACTAAACGTAAAACCACCACAAAATAGGGCTTGAGGACATCAAACGTTAAAAATATTTTTTCTAGCCAATTAGATTTCTTTCGATGCGTTTCCGAAGTATCAATGTATAGTCGTGCACAAAATGCTTTATTATAACTTGTATGTCCTACCCTACGTGTGTCCTACTATCAGCATTTTTTTTATTGATACTGGAATTGCGTTTATCCTTCGTCTAACGGTTAGAACTTTAAGACTCACTAGTCTAACCTGTACGTCTAGCACAACTTGCTGTTCAGTCGCTTCGCGGGCGCCTGGGCGTCTCTTGTCTCACTCGCACCGCGCATATTAGAGAAAGGAGGGTAGATCTTTCTCGACTCGCGTCGCGGCGCGGCGTCAGTTGTGCTAGCTCCGCAGAAAGCCTAAGATGGCTCAACCAGAAAATGCCTGTAGACTTTTGCCTAGAATGAATAACAAGCACTGAATTACTATCCAAATTCAAAGATACATTAAATTTGTAATACCTGTAGTTAAACACATTCTATAAACTTTGTTTGTGCTATAAATTACTTACACCTAATACTTACTAACTTACATAGGTACCTATATCATGTCGCGACTGTAAACATATATTCGTGCATAAACTGGAGCATCGTCTGCCAACAAACCGCATTGTGGTTTGGCAGAAGAAAATGTTAATAGAAGTAAGTTTACTTCGTGAATAAATAAATTATTATTATTATTATTAAAAACATGAATAACTTTTAATAAGAATTAACTGACGCAATTGAAGCCGGTCTTAAACAAAAGAACAAGAGTAACGAAACTTGTCTCACCGCGACACTAAGACGTGTTATCATTTATAAAGCATGAAACAAAAATACATATCGCAAAAAACATCAATCACTGGGAAAAAATATTGTGTCAATTGCTTTATATAAATAAATCTCCCGAAGGACCTGAAAGAGAAGGAAGAGACACGACAAGGAGAGCCGACCCCTGATAATGGAGACGATGAATACATAAATAAATATGGAGCGCATTTATTATTCCTTTTAACAACAAAGCAATGAAAGTGATACCTCTGAAAAATTGCGCATTGAGCGCAAATCTCCCGTCATATAGTATCCATTATTTCAATTGTACAAAGTTTACAAAAGACTTCCATTATAGAAGAAAGTCACTTGGATTCGGAGGCTAGTGGAATAACCTAGGTGCTGTTACATCTTTGCATTTACTATCGATTTTTTGTGACCTAGGAGAGATGCGTCCATGGTTCAACCATTACCACATTACACTAACCAAGTCACTTGGTAGAAATAGGTTAATAGTATTCATTATAGTTTTACTATCAAAAGATGTCAAAACAAAAGACAAAAGCCAGACTCCATTCGACTGTACCTTTGCGCACGAAAGTGAGAACGGCCTTAAAACTTCACCGTTTACTACCCTAAACTCATATCTTCAACTACCACAAACTTTAAATCTCAACCTTAATACGTACCTGATATGGTTGACTTTCCACTGATAGGTTTAAGGAAAATAAGCAGACGACACTGTACAAACAAACTGTCAGGTACGGTCGACAAAAACAAACACCGGGCTCGGCAAAAAGACAAGCGCCTAGAAAGTACCGCTTTTTCTGTACCGTGTACCTTTTCTTTTATAATTTCCACGCTTTTTTGTTCCATTTTGTTCAGTAATTTCCATTATGGACACAGAAACGGGGTGATAATAGACCGAATTGTTACAGTTTTGTGTTCTGATTATGTTTGGTTTAATTAGGGTTCCGTAGTCAACAGTTCCCTTATAATTTCGCCATGTCCATCCGTCTTCGACTTAGCTTAGTAACGCTTACTACTAGAAAACTGCCGAATCACGCATTAGTATATAAATACATCACGCCAACAAAACAGTAGCATAACATTTTGAAATAAAACATTTTTCTAGGGTAGGGGAGGTCCCCTAAACCCAAAGTTGGGGATGTAAGGTTTTTTCTCGTTAAACCCATAGTGTGCGGTATCATTGGATAGCTTGTTCAAAAATATTTTTCGACTCAGTGATTCGTTTGCGAGATATTGGGCTTTAAAGCTCTAATTTTTGTTCGAGTCATGTACGTCAACTCTGCCGGCTAAATGGCTACTACATTATTTGGCTATTACATTATTTGACGAGTTTTGAGTTGATATTCCTCGGTAAAAACTATAGATATATATATGGCACAAACCATTATCGATTCCTTAATCCTTTATCTACATATGCACGAGATTTTTTTTGAAAATAATAAATAGTATTGTTTTATTAGTTATTCAAACATTGTCCAAAAAGGCTCTATTTTCGATATACGTATGTTTTTAATGAACTTGTATATATGAAATCAACATATAACTGTTCCTTAATGACATCTCTAACAACGCACGAGAGATTTTTATTTTGAACTGATTTTCACAAGTTACGTCAAAAAAAACTGGTTTATTGGCCTAAAATTGTTAAAGCTTGGTGCCATATATCCCGAAAACTGTGGGTTTTTGAACTAAATACAAAATACTATTTCGATAAAACTCGTTGTTGTTAATACGATAAGCCATAAAAAACACGGAAAAATATAGGTACAGTGACAGGTCGAAGGTCATTAGGAGGTAGGAGCCCCTTAAAAAAAACTATCATGGCTAAGTAGGCATAACTAGTTATCGAGTAATAGTCGAGCAACATAAAAGGTCAACTCTCGTACAAATTCGTCCGACGCAACCGCACCATTTTTCGATGTAACAAATAGGTACTGACAGGCAACTACGGAACCCTACACTGCGTGTGGCCTGACTCGCACATAGCCGTTTTTTTTTCAATGTTATTGTTTTCGATATTATTCATATTTTTACAAAGGTTTAAGGTTTTTTTATCGAACTTCCGTTGTTCGTAAGTAGGTAGGTAGTTCATAAAAAATAGGAAAGTATTTTTCAGCCACTTTACGGTATTCGACTGACATTTGAAAGTTCGGTGACAATACAATATTATGGCACCACCAAACTGGGGGGTTACCACAACGTCCCATTGCAATTCAATTTAGGTTTGATCTGTCATTTTGTGACAGTTTTTCTATGTAACTGACAGCTTTCGATTCAGTTTAGGTCCTAAAATGAATCGCGTTAACAGATCGTGGTAAGGCCCCTGATCTTATGATGGAGACAGAAACCCATAGCAACTCCTAAACGAGTCGTGTTCGGGCACATTGGAACCCACTCAACGAGAACCTGGTAACAGGGCAAAAATGAGTACAATTAGCAAAAAAAGCTGGTGGTAACAAAAACCGTTTTTTTTGCCAGAAACTTACTTTACATTTACTTACCGACAAAAAGTCTAATGGATCTTTTGAAAACCGTACATGCCATGCGTCCGTTCCCAACTGCTCGCTTACATAACAAAACTTCGAAACCCGCAAGACTATTCCGTGGTCATACCTGAAACAAAAATATTAGTTAATTTACTGATTAGGGTAAACATGAAACGATGGATTATATCTACGTGTTAATTCAACCTAAGAAGAATAGAGATCGAGTCGTGAGCCGGGTGATCGCGGCCGGTTTTATTTTTGCCAAACCAACCCAACCTTAAACAAATCAAACATTTAAACATTATGTAACTTCATCATATTCCTAGTAATTTCCCGGTTGTACTCCAAAGGACCCCGGGTCGCTTTGAGACCTAATCCCAAGACTTGGCAAAGGTTTATCGTTGTTCCAAAAGACACCTGACCTACTAACTCGAGGAAAAACTAGGTTTTATTGGCATTAGAGCGGTTTCCTCACGATGTTTTCCTTCACCGAAAAGCCACTGATATATATCAAATGATATTTCGTACATAAGTTTTTTGATGAAACCCAGTGGTATGGGCCGAGGTTCGAACCCACGACCACATTGAAAGTGGCGTGCCTTACCGCTTCGATGCAGTGTTTTTTAGGGTTCCGTACCCAAAGGGTAAACACGGGACCCTTTTACTAGGGGTCCGCTGTCCCTCTGTCTGTATGTCTGTCCGCCTGTCACCAGTTGAAATTTTCACAGATGATGTATTTCTGATGCCGCTAAAACAACAAATACTAAAATACCAGACGAGTCGGAGTGGAACTCCCATACAACAGACATTATTTTTTTGCCGTTTTTAGAGATAATGGTACGGAACCCTTCGTGCGCGAGTCCGACTCGCACTTGGCCGGTTTGTTTTGTTCAAAGTTCGCTATTCAAGCATTGTGTACTATCTTCGTAAACTTCGGGAAGGATAGAACAAGCCGAAACTTACTGCCAATGCCACCTAATAGTAATAAAAATGTGTCAAACATGAATTTCTCGGAAACTAAACTAGGAACCGGAAAGTTCGGAAAGGGTAGCCGTATGGCGCCACTCAACTCGTTGAAATTTCGTAAATTCTCGTAAAATATTCGTAATATTAACCGCATTACGAAGCGAAATGTGTTGCGAAGGGTCCCGACGATCCTTAAACCAGATTTAACAGGGCAAGAGCATTTTTATGATTTTGTAACTTATGTTTAACGCGCATATGATGAGGTCTTTTGAATGATCGGTCCATAAAACGGATTTTACGAGAGAATTACCATAGTTATAGTACCCCTCAGGACATAGAAACTTGGGCAAAACACCTATCAACTGTGAAAGGATACTACGGTATATATATATTATAATTTCTGAAAAACCTATTTCCCTTTTAACCGACTTAAAAAAGTTGGAGGATCTCAATTAGTCGGAATCTTTTATTTTTTATATATATTCCCCGATTTCCATTTTGTCGATCTTTTATACCCACATCTATGCTAAAAGTGGCGCTGGAACATAAGTTTCATGTGCTCTGCCTACCCCTTTTGGGAATCAAGGCGTGAATGTATGTATGTATGTATGTATTCCCCGATTACTCGAAGATGCTTAGACCATCATTCTAGCGTCATTTAGCATAGGCACTAGTTTTACGAAAAGCGACTGACACCTTTCCAACCAGGGGGAAAACTAGATGTTATTGGGATTAAACCGATTTCCTCATCCGTACCGTAAATATTCCGTACCTACATAAGTTCCGAAAAACTCATTGGTACGAGATGGGATTCGAACCCACGACCGCGTACCTACACGTCTATCTATGGCCGCGACATAGTCTCGATTTTTCTCGCACTTATAGGTACCTCTTGTTCTAAGTGTTCTAATAAGAGAGAGACGGATAGTGCGAGAACAATCGAGAGAGCTCGCGCGCCGTCGCGTGATAGCCGTGCTGAACTAGTCTACCGTAGCTCTTCAAATAAAGCGAAGTACCGATAAAAGTCGGTTATAACTTTGCTTTTAAAGTAGGTACATTATTTAATGAGCAACAAGTAATTTATATACTTCATGTTATCTATAGTGTTCAAGTATTGCCTACAAGAAAAGACTTCTACAGATTGGCCCTGATTTCGACTCTACAATCTCCTTGAAAATATCTAATCAAAATTTTATGAATCAGTGATTCGTTTGTTAATTTAACTCACGCAGTATTAATATTCATGAAATGCCTCCCTTAAATTGGAGCACAACTCAATAACGTCTCATATAAACCGCGATATTAGTCAACTCCGAAACTAAATTAACCCTTGTCTCCGATACGGTTGGATAGGCTGATAGGGTATCACTCGTATGCGCTGTTTGACTCAACGTATCTATTTGATATCAAATTGAAAGATGTTGTGCATACTTAAAAGGCTCAAAGCCCCTTTGTGTGGCAGCGGAGAGGGCTATACTGGGAGTTTCTCGCGTGATCGCGTGAGAAATGAGGCTATCCGCAGCAGAACCAAGGGAACCGATATAGCTCTCCAAATTGCTAAACTTTAGTGGCAGTAGGTCCCACCCACTGCCAGGTGCTCCCACCTTGTACGTAGAACCGATTGCCGTCGGTGTGGAAAGGTTCTCGAGTGGCGACCACGTACCGCGAGGCGAAGCGGGAGTATAGACCCCACAAAGTGAATAACTAACTACTGAGAAAGGTCACGCGAGTCCGCTGAATGTGGGGGGCACATGACAGGTCATTGTGGCACTCTTCGGGGGAGTCGTATGTCCAGCAGTAGACGTCTGATATGATGAAATTAACCGATGACAGAAATTATTCAGACTTGCGATCGCTCTGCTTAATTCTGTCTCGCTCTAATACAAGACATCATCAAGTGTCGTGTGAGGTCTTTATGACCTATTCAGCAAGTTTAATTTGACCGTCAGCCCTATAGCGGGCCTGGAAGTGAGCGCGCGCAACTCACTCGCATATATGCAATGCCAATTTGGTATCAATCTTTAGCGTTTATCTGATGGTCCCCTGTCATGCTCACAATCTATCTCAGCTCACCTCACTTCTAAGTCACCCTCATAACTTGAACTCGATATTCGGAACAACTAAGCGTCGTTGGAGGTCAAGCTTATACTGGTTTTCCTGGCTATTGTCGTTGAAAATACCAGGCCTGTCACGTAGTGTTGATATATGACACTCTAAATGTATGCGATACGGTGTCTCGGGAAATTAGATGTAATGCTTCACGTTCGAGTGGCGATTATGATTAAAAGATTTATACCAAGTGAACATCATCGGGCATAATTAGACTGAAATAAAATGAAATACTTTTACTTACATGTATAGTATTTGCGCACAAACTACCTATCTTTATTAGTCTCGAGTAAAGAGATATCGTATTTTCTCTATACTTTTTAACCTAATCCATACTATCCATACTAATATTATAAATGCGAAAACGTTACCTTCTCACGCTTAAACCGCTGAACCGATTTAGGTGAAATTTGGTATAAGTTTGAGTCCCGGGAAGGACATAGGATAGTTTTTATCCCCGAAATCATCCCCTAAGGGGGTGGAATGGGGGGGTGAAAATTTGTTTGAAGCTGCGATATAAACGAGTTCCACGCGGACGTAGTCGCGGGCAGAAGCTAGTTTTAAAATTTAAAAAAATATATATATATATTTATTCAGTAGCTTAAGATGAGTAACAATAACTGTGCTGGTGCCTCTTTTTAAGTGCTCTAGACACTTGTGCTAAGAGAACACCGCTCTTCCATAATATTAGCTTGACAATATTAGGTTAGGTTAGGTTATTTATTGTGTGTGTGTGTGTGTGTGTGTGTGTGTGTGTGTGTGTGTGTGTGTGTGTGTGTGTATTTGCGTGCGTGCGTGCATGCGTGCGTGTGTGTGTGTGTAATTGTTATTGTTTTTTAATTAGATTTTCTATGTCTATGTAGGTTTTTGTCTTTAGCCAATTGGTCAATCTACTTTTACAGTCGTATTTAGAACAGGAGTGAATGTCTATGATTTTGTTTATAGAATTGTACAGGTTACATGATTGTGCTAGTTGCTGTCTCCTAGCAAACGCGGATTTGAAATTCGGGGTGTTTATTATATCAGGCTTTCGCCTACGTGTAGATTTTATTTTCCCTGGGGTATATATGGTTCTCTTGTGAGTCTTTAAAATAAGATTTAAAATGTATAGCTTTCTCACAGTCAATAAATCACAGAGCAGATAGAGCTCACTCATAGTTATATATGAAAATCGGCAGTGAGTTACAGTTGAATAAGTATATCTTTGAGTTGTATGTTTTAATGGAATCAATTACTCAAACAGTACATGTGAATGAATCTGAATAATCAATCACAGTCAAAAATTCTAAAATAATATCCTAAATCAGTCTGCAATTGACAAAGTTCTGATGTGACAACAAAAAAATACAGTCGAAATGTGTGAAAATACTGTCTTTGATAGTCGTTCGACACTAAAATTTATCGAATATCTTCTAGTTTGTTTCAAGAAATATCCACTTTCACTATAACATAGTCTTAACGTGTGTTAGTTTTTTATGACCTAGACTATATCCATTCAAATGTTCAAATAAAAATGTAAATAAAAGATCAAAAGCTCGTATTTCAATCGAAAAAGTATCACGGACATGCTCTCTCGCTAGTATCAGTAAACGATGCTATAAAAACGAAACTGTGGGAATCGAGGTCTTTGCCCCGGGCTTTGTAACGTAATAATTATATATTATTGGTTACACGGTAGTACACAATAGTGTGCTTTGAAAATCTTGACTGATCTTGATAACTCGGCCTAGCATTATAGCGACGAGAAATTGTAAAAGTTGCGGAACTTTCTATGTATTGGAATTTCAGATATTTTTTCGTTCTGAATTAAATATGCCATTAACGGAAAATCCTAAACTAGGGTTCCGTGAACATCTACAGAAATGTATAAAAATATTGCAATGTTTTTGAGAATGCTCTATAACTAATAGTGAATTAACACTGTAAGTAACAATGCGTTTGGAAAACAGCTCCCGAAAACACACGTGTTGACACTGTCAAGAGTGAGGAACTTGAATTTGTTACCAACTAACAACACAAACAACTCAATTAAATAAAGAGTCATCAACGCAAAAAAATATTTAAACTTTGACCCCTTCATGGCCTTTTCCATCTCATCAAAGGTAGACCAGAGGGTGCTCTCATCAACGCTTAGCTAGTGGACACATAAGTAGAACGCCTTAGGGCGCCCCTGTGTGGTGGCTTTACGTGAAAAACGCGTTGGCGCCATTGACGTCACATGTTGGCGCCCTTTGACACTTTCATTGAAGCGGTACTAGAAAACATCGAGAACTCTGGTAGCTATATAGTTCAAAGCGTCTTACGTACGCCGTAGTACTTCTAATATCAACTTCTATAGATTGCGAATGTGTTGAAGATGACTTACTGACCGGTGGCATAGTTAATGTAATAATAAGGTATGCATTCTTTATATTCTGATGCGTTAGACTAAGGGGTCAGATATTATTTTAATAACTCAGTACATTTAAGCATATTACTAATCGACATCAAACAGTTATAAATAAAACCACGACAGAGTGTTTCAGAACACATTTTTTCTTGTGGTTTAAAAGTTACTGGGGATATGTATTCCACTCAACAATTTTATTAAGTATATCAATATAAACAAAGAAAAATCATAAAGATAAAACAATTTAAAAATAGAAGAGGCCATCTTTAATCAAATCCTAATCGGAGAATTATTCTTCATAAAATGTCTACCTACACTATAAAATATTCAAGCAATTTTCTTTGACATCTGCAGTCCCGAGGGTAAAAAATCATTGAACCATTGCGTTACCAAAAACACGCGTACATTGTCGACAAAACGACACAATAAAGAAGCTTAATAGCGCCATAAAGAGCGGCACTCAACATGAATTTCATTTACTAAATTGTCAGCGGTCCCAATTAACATTAAACGTGAAGAAAAAATGTGAAAATTTAGCATGTCCCCGTAAAACAGGCAATAAAAATAGCAAGAGCCGTTTAATTTAAGGTATAAAACAATTCAATTATGTCTCATTATTCTGAGTTTAACGCGTAATTGTGAGTTCGTTGGCGACGTGTAAAAACTTTGCAGTGAAGTCACGTCACTAACGAATTAATCGGTTGATTGGCAATTCCGAAAGCAAACGTAACGCTGACAGGTATTGTGTTGGAAACTCCGATAAAGTCAGCGTCTTTTCACTTTCACTAGTTATGAGTTTAATTGGTAGGGCCGTAATTAAGGCCCGGCGCGCATGGTGCGGGTGATTTTTGAACATGTAATTTTGTATTTTAGAACGGGCCTCTACTGCAAAAAAGACTTCAGTGCGTTTTCTTAAAATTGGAAATACACTTACGAATTTAAAAACGTTCTATTTAATTTTGTAACAACGACTTAGGTACCCAGACTTTTTATTAATAACCAACTGAATTTTTAAGAAAGTATTTTTAACTACTTTGTCACAATAGATGATTAAGCATCGTGTTAGGTGCCTTTGAAACTCAAAATTCTAAGATATACGATACATAATAATAACTTTAATGTTTCTTTGTTATTTTTTATCTGGGATTGATGAATGATTTCGTAACATTTCTTAAAATTACTTAGGTACTCTTACCACGACATTCAATTCTTTGATTAGATTTGACTCAACCATATTGATGTAGTCCAATAAAGTTTATAGCACTATAAAATCCGAGTACATATACATTTTGCCAATTAATGATAATGGAAGCATGAATAGTGAAAAGTGGCTTTCAAAGAACTTTCATTAATGCCGGTTCACTGGTTCAGAAGACTTGGCGAACTGTTATTAAAGACTATTAGCGATATGATGGCCAATACAGATTTAATGGTGAAGTCTAGTGGACTTCTCAAATTGAAATAGTTGCTGTAGTGATTTTGTCCCTAACTAAAGGCTAGACACAATTTTATGACGCGGATGTTTTTGAGAACATTTTACAATTATGTTATGTAAATTGGAAAAGTAATTGTACCTACTAGTATCCCCGTATAGATATTTAAAATAACGATGGATTTAAAAAAAACATAATAATCTGTAAATTTGTCTGTGTTGTCTGGTTAAGTAGCATTTATGACTTATCGGTGTGAATTAAATCGTAGACGATTGAAGTTCTTAATTAAATTTATCTGTTAAAGTTTAAACAATCAAGAATAATGAAAGAATTAAATTTCAACATGAAAAAACATTCTTAAAAAATGTCCTAGATATTTATATCATGCGGACAACTGTTTTGTAATTTCAAGACATTAGGCTTGAGGTTTTTTACTTTTTGTATGTGTTTACCTATCACTGCACTTACTAATGAAACACTTTGATGACAACTTAATAGTTACTCGTATAATTCAGATTTCGAAGGGAGCTTTATACAATCCACGGGAAAACAACGATAGCGTGTTTCACGAGTGTAACACCGCCATCTATTATGAAATTGGTGCACTATAAAATGTAACTAACTAAACATTGTACTTTAAACATTATCGGCGCCCAAGGACGGATTGTCCTTACAAAGGAAGTTTTACTAGTGAAACTCGACATTAATCTGTAAACTCAAAGTTAAGATACACAGTGAACTCAATCAACTTACTTCTTTAACAAACAAAACAATCTTAAATAACAGATCATAGCTAAGAATCTAGAGGTAGAGGGCAAATTTTGGCAATAGGTCTTTTAAAAGTACCATTTTTATATTTTAAGGTAACAACTCTTATCAAACCATCTCTACCAGGATGCTTATCTATTATTCGACCTAACAACCACTTTCCGGGAGGGAGTCTTTCATCCTTGACTAGAACTACTGTTCCGATATCAGGATCTGCATTTTTTACATTCCATTTGTATCGGTTTTGGAGAGTAGTTAAATACTCTGAACTCCAACGCACCCAAAGCGATTGCAACATCTTTTGGAGTAATTGCCAGCGATCTAAACGAGATACTGGTACTGTTGCGAGACTATCTTCCGGAATAGTGATAGGAGCTTCACCTATAAGAAAATGTCCGGGCGTAATTGGAGAAGCATCATCAAGGGAACTACTGATTGGAGTTAACGGCCGCGAATTTACACAAGACTCGACTTGAGTCAACAGCGTAGTATACTCTTCAAATGTCAGTAAAGTCTGCCCTATGACACGCTTCAAATGGGCTTTAATCGACTTTACGCCGGCTTCCCAGAGTCCACCGAAGTGTGGAGAGCCAGGAGGAATAAAATGCCATGTAGTTTGGTCATTTGCGAGAATCTCGGATATTTCTCCAACTACTTCTGACTTTCTATTATTAAACATAGTGTCAAGCTCTTTAGAGGCTCCCACAAAGTTAGTACCACAGTCACTCCACAGATCACTACAATGACCGCGTCTGGAAGTAAATCGACGGAATGCCGCAATAAAAGCAGCCGTGGACATGTCACTTACAAGCTCTAAGTGAATGGCCTTGGTAACGGTGCAAACAAATAAAGCAATGTAGGCCTTGCATGTCCGTTTACATCTGCCAGGGTACAATTTTAACTGAATTGGACCCGCAAAATCAACTCCGCTTTTACGGAAGGGTTTATCGGGCGTGACTCGACACGTCGGTAACTGACCCATCAATTGATTAATTGGTGCTGCAGATTGCTTGAAGCAAGGAATGCATTTGTGAATAACCTTTTTAACCAAATTCTTGGCACCGATTATCCAATATTTACAGCGGATACCATTTAAAGTCAGTTGAAGACCTCCGTGCAAACAATGAACATGAGCATCATTTACAATTAGGACAGCTAAGTGACATTTCGAGACCAATACGACAGGTGACTTAGTGTCGAAGTGCACTTTTGCATTACGTATACGTCCTGTTACTCGCATGATACCATTTTCATCTATGTAGGGAGTAAGAGAAGTTAATTGACTCGATTTTGGAAACCTTTGGCCTTTTCTCAGCATTTGTAATTCTTCTTGAAACCAAAATCCTTGAGAGAGTCGAATACAAATGTTTGTTGCATATCTCAGTTCACTAACTGTCAGATGCCGAGGAAAAGTCTCAGGTGTTGTCTGATTACGCTTAGCATCAATACGTGCCTTACACAATTTCACAAATCTCATCAGATAAGCTGTAACACGAATCAATTTTGTCAAAGTAGAATATCTAGCCAAATATGTGAGTCGATCGTCACTCTCATTCGATACACCAGTTTGTAATGCAGTGATTTTACTATCATTTCCTTTCGACTTTTCTTTGACTTCTAATTGTGTTGTTGGTATGTCGAGAGAGAGCGAGCGATATCTATCAAATTCATTATCTTGGTGAAGCATAGCTGGTCCATGCCACCACAAATCGCAGTCTTTGAACAAGTCAGGGCGAATGCCTCGTGACGCAACATCTGCAGGGTTTTCTGCCGATTTGACGTGGTGCCACCGTCCACTACTTACACTATTCACAATTTCAGTAACACGATTTGCTATATAAGTCTTCCAAGTATTTTGAGTTCGACGAAGCCAAGCTAGAACAATCATTGAATCAGTCCATGCAAATACAGACTCCTCAGAGAGTTGAAGACTCTGTTGCACATCTTTGAGCAATTTCGAGAGTAGTACCGCGGTACTCGTTTGGAACTCGCACAGTGACTTGTTTCACTGGTGCCACCCTAGTTTTGGCAATAATCAGAGATACACGGATCCCTTGTGACGTGATAACTCGTAAATATACTACAGCTGCGTAAGCTAAACAAGAAGCATCGCTGAAGCCGTGAATTTCCACTCTTTCATTGCCCTGGAGTTGTGTGTGAACCCAACGCTCTAAGTACAAGGTCGGCATGTTACAGAGCTGGTCTCTATAACTTGACCACTCAGAAGCAAGTTCGAGGGGAAGTTCATCAGTCCAACTAATACCAGTCAACCATAGTTTCTGCAAAAACATTTTAGCAGTAATAATCACAGGTCCTAAAAAACCTAAAGGATCAAATGCCTTTGCAATATCCGACAGTACTGACGTTTTGGTGAAGCGGTCTGTGGGTTCCGAAATGTCAACCTTAAGCTCAAAGACATCCTGATGTGAGTTCCATCTAATACCTAAAGCCTTGATAGTATCATCAAGCTTTATCTCGACACTTGGTTGATTTGTCTTTTCCGCGCTAGGAACCTTTTCCAATACGTCAGGGCTGTTGGATGCCCATTTGTGCATTTCAAATTTACCTTTAGCCATTACTTGTGTTATACGACTTTGTAACTCAGCCGCCTTTTCCACGTCATTCGCACCTGTGAGCAAGTCATCCATGTAAAAATCGTTACTGATGACATCTACCAAATCTGGAAATTCCCCTTTTTCATCTTGTGCAAGTTGTTTTAGTGTGCGAATGGCGAGAAATGGCGCACATGACGTGCCATACGTTACGGTCAGTAAACGCTTCTCGATAATCTCATCGTGCGGAGAAGAGCGCCACAATATGCGCTGATAGTCAACGTCATCCTTAGCGACGAGTATTTGGCGATACATTTGTTTTACATCTGCGAGTAGACAAATCTTGTGAGTACGCCATCGAACAACCAAATCACACAGGTCTTGCAATAGTGATGGGCCAACAAGCAGCTCGTCGTTCAGTGATGAACCACCTGACAGTTCCATCAAAAACCACTCTGAGCTTCGTTGTAGTGCTGGATTCTCGAATCACTGCGTGGTGAGGCAGATGGTAGACTTTGTGAGTTGGCACTTGTTGTGGGTCTACATCTTCCAAGTGGTTGAACTTTTGATACTGTTCGATGAAGTCCGAATAATCCTTCCGAAATTTCGGTTTGTGTGCAAATCTCCTTTCCATGTGCTTCAGTCTTTGCACAGCAATTTGTCTGGAGTTGCCCAAATTTTCCTCGTGGTTGTCTTTAAAAGGTAAGCGTACTACGTAACGACCATCTTCTTGTCTGGTGTGTGTCTTCTTATAGTGCTCTTCGCATTGTGTTTCGAGAAGGGTTTGAGGATTCTCGTGTGGCTTATATTCTTCAGTCTCCCAGAATTTGCGCAAGAGTTGATCTTATTTACTGTTATGTTGTGAGGTGGCAGATCGTTCGATGATTTCGTCGCTCCAGAGACTAACCATCCCAGTCTGGAGTTTTGTGCCAGGAGAGTGTCGTATTTGTGAAGTCCTTTGAGTAAAATACATGCGTAGACATCGGCGCCCAGTAGAACATCAATAGATCCCGGTCGGTGCATGTGAGGATCTGCTAGTTGCAATTGGGACAGGGCAGGCCATTGTGTGATGTCAAACTCTTTTGTGGGTAACAATGGTGTTAATTTCGAAAGTACGTGAGCGTTAACTTGCATTACGTGGTGAGTTTCTATCGGTGAGTAAATATGTAAGTTAACGACGTGTCGTGCCTGTACAGCGTGATTCCCGATGCCTGTTACACTAGCTGACTGTGGGATCTTCTTCAGTCGCAGTAGTTGCACTGCCGACTCCGTAATGAAGGTAGCTTGTGAACCTTGGTCAACTAAGGCTCTGAGGTGCACGAGAGAACCACTACTATCCATCACACCAATCCGTGCTGTAGCCAGAATAACTTGGTTGTCGCTTAGTGAAAACTTTAGACTAGCGAGTTGCGAAGATTGTGGGTCATCAGGCTCTGTGGGTGTCTCCGTTGTAAGCGGCTTGGCTGTTATGGTCTGGTAGTGCAAGAGCGTATGATGTTTGCGGTTACAGGTTCTACATGTTGTGACTTGTCTACAGTTCCGTATGGAATGTCCTTTGACAAGGCAATTGAAGCATAAGTTGTTGTTTCGGACAAATTCTTTGCGTTGATCTACGTCGAGTTGTGCGAATTCGGTGCAGTGACGGATGTAGTGACTTTTTTTACAATATGAGCATTCCGTATCAATTTCTGTGGTAAAGGATCTCAATTTCTTCATTTTAGGTGCAATAGCTTGTGGTTGCAGCGTATACTCTTTCTTTTTTTTCTTTTGTGACACTTGCACCATCTCCATAGCTCTGAATCGTCCTTCCAAGTATGAGGTGAGATTCTTATAAGTGGGTAACTCCGTCGAAGGACCAAGTGAATGCTCCCAAGCTTTGTGAGTTTCGTTATCTAACTTGGATACCACAATGTGCACGATAATAGAATCCCAAGTAGTTGTGTCTATTTCCAAATTTAAGAGACTACTGAGACACTGGTTTGTAGTATCAAGCAGATCCTTGAGGCCTTTAGAGCATTCGAATGTGAGTTTCTTTTGATTGAGCAAACGATTCAGTATGGTATTAGCTATAACTCTATCATTACTATAGCAGCAGACTAAGGCTTTCCAAGCCTTACTATAGTTGTCAGCTGTGATCTCGAAATGACGGACGACTTGTTCTGCTTCACCTTTCAAGCTCGATCTCAAATAGTGATGCTTGTGTATATCACTCAGTCCCTGCTCATTGTGGATCATAGAAAGAAACAAATCTTTGAAATGCATCCATTCTTGATAATCGCCTGAGAATGAGGGGATATTTATTGGTGGTAACTTGGTATGCGTTACAATTTGAGATGCTTGAGGTGCATGAGGTGAGCCCACTTCTTGTTTTGTGACAGATTCCGTCAGTTCCAATAAACTAGTTTTGAAGTCCATATATAAATCTTCAACATCATTGTAGAGAGCCTTTAATTCCTTTTTCTCGTCTAATTTCTCTGCAGTTTTAAGGAATTCTCGATGTTGAGAAACAAATTGTGTCCAATTCTCTTCAAGTGACTCTATCCGTATCTTCAAGTAGCTTGCAGAGTATCGCGATGGTGATGTTTTCTTGTAGTTCGTTTGAAGTCTTTTAATCTGACTAAAAAGCTCTTCTTGTGACGCTATGTTCGCCATTGTTGTTACAATTCGCTAAATGATCACTAAATTTCAGTCTTTATTTTCAGTAAAATTATGCCAAGTCCCTGAGATCATAATTATTCAAAGTCATTTTGAACTGAAATTGCACTAAGTCCCAGAATTCACAAATTGCACTAAGTTCAAACTTGACGCGAATTTTCTAAGTCTATTTTCACCGATTTTTTTCTAAGTCCTTAAATCATGAAATTGCACTAAGTTAATAATTCCGCGAAATATGCTAAGTGTTTGTTACCGCGAAAATCGACTAAGTCTTTGACACATCACTTTTATTTCCACTGTCACTGTACTCACGATTATCCTTGGTTCGAAGGTCCAATGTTTACCTATCACTGCACTTACTAATGAAACACTCTGATGACAACTTAATACTTGTATAATTCAGATTTCGAAGGGAGCTTTATACAATCCACGGGAAAACAACGATAGCGTGTTTCACGAGTGTAACACCGCCATCTATTATGAAATTGGTGCACTATAAATGTAACTAACTAAACATTGTACTTTAAACAGTATGCAACCTTACTTATATGTGTTATGTACTTACGCAGCGTAAGATATCCATGCTTTGCCTACTATTCAGGGCAATAACGCGTATTTGCAGTGTCCAAGAGGCACCCGGATGGATGGCTGATTTGAGGTCTCGAAGTGTTGGGGAACCGCCTTGTGCAACCCGACCTGAGCAAACTTGGACTAAGGCGGCGATAAAAAAAAATGAAAAAAAAATCTTGTCGCTAGGCAGCGGATTGAAACAATGGTTGCCTGAAAGTGTGGACGCTGTTCATATAATGCAATTCTGTATCAATCTAATAACTGGCGACAATTCATTTTTTATCACTCCCCCTCCAATTTCCGCCCCAGTCCAAGTTGGCTAAATTCGGGTTGCACAGGGCGGTTCCACAACGCAAAGGTGGTCCAAATATCGCGAGCCATCCGGTTGCGTCTCGGACACTGAAACTACGCGTCTTTACATTGACAACAGTCAAGAAAGCCCCATAAAGTCGATCTTTCGTACGTTAAGATTTATTTTTGTTCATTTCTTATTAAAAAAACCTAAATAAAAAAATATATAGTCTAAGGACCCAATTCTGGTCCATTTCATGACCACGATAAATATGTTTCACAATTTTTTACAAAAAAAAATCACTTTGCTCTTAAAGTGCATCGCGACGCACAGACTTTTCACCCATATGCGCCGGGCCTTACTATTGTTCGGCGTCTGAGTTTTCACTTTTTATTAGGGCTATTTTGGAGCCACTATTAATGCCGTTATTACTGCTGGTTACGAAAATAATCATCGTGTATTACACGTGCTTTCGTTGACAGGTGGGCGGAACGGAAAGTATTGTAATGGACGAATTATACCTAAAGTAGGTACACTTTCTCTATCACCTACGCTTAGGAACAGTGTTTTCGTGACAATACCCTTTTTACACTTTATGTCTGGGTACTGGGTTACACTTATTTACTCGGTCAATAATTATATTTATATATCTAGACTTAGACTGGCGAAAGAGTATATAAATTCAATATAATCTACCTATTGTAGCCGGATAACCGTATCCGAACTACCTAGTTTTAATTTTGCGCAGGTAGGTACACTTAATAGGATTGTCACTCGACACAAAATTCACTGGACGTTTAATGGACGATATTTTCAACGCTTGCATTGTCTTACAAATGCACTTGGCTCTAAGTTTTGCAATTTACCCAGCACTTATGCATGAAACTCTGTTCAGTTGTTAATTGATATCAACAGATTATTTTCGCATGAACATTCACAAAATGTATACAAGATGACGTTTTCATAAAAAATATCAATGTGCCAACTTTGTAATTTAATACAGCACAGTAAATTTGTGACCGCGACGCCGTACGAGAAAATCTATACCCTCCTCCTTCTCACTTACTCAGTGCGAGTGAGACAGGAATCGCTGAGTCGCGAGCGACACGAAGCTGCAAGTTGTGCCTCAGTCCGATACGACAATAACAAAATTTTACCGCGGATGCCATAAGGGTATTTTGGCGGCCCACTCTCATGTCATCTTTCAAATCCTGAATGACAGAGGCATGAAACAATAGCGATTTGCCCTTTGTAAACTAAGACAAATGGAATCGTAGCCTGTCATGTATTACCTATTCTAAGATATGATGTAAAATACTGATCTGAATCAGGCTTAGTCTCATTTGATTAATTTACCGAAATAATTGGGATCGGCTCAGAACCCAGACGGTCTGTATAAGCTTCCTAATAAATAGTTCACTGAGAGGATTTGAAATACTTAGCATACGTACTTTTTCTCATCCTCGCATTTTAGTTAATAAATGCATAGTAAAATCAACCTTCCATGATCCAACTTAAAGTTTACTTTTCAGGGCAACTCAAAAGTCGGAGTGAGGTTTTCAACGGTTTAGTTAAAATAATGGTTTTAGGCTCCGAGGCAACAGATGTTTAATTAAATAATATTGGTCTCCTTGGTGACACAAGGTTGTATCTGACTACGAGTGGCGCAGACCGACGAACTTTATCAAAAATTACGAATTTTGTTTATAAAGATATTGGAGCAATTTATTATTAACTAGTAACAAAGCTTTGAGACTTAATTAAAAAAAAGTGAAAGCCAATATTTTACGATGACACAAAAATTCAATGCAAAATGTATTACAGAAAAATATGTAGGTACTTTGTTCGTCCTTATGGACAAACGTAGAACACAAACATAATGTAATTGCTGTAAAATCAACGTGAAAGACATGTATACTTTTTTTCCTTGTTACAAAGTAAAAGGGTACAAAAGCGTAACCTGTACAAGCATGAACTATTTCAGCTTCTACTCGCGACTTGGACCACATACAAACGTTCGTTCCCCATTTCACCCCTTTAGCGGACGCTTTCCGGGATGAAACCTACTATATGTCCATACCAAACTTCATCTTGATTCGGTTCAATGGTTTAAACGTGAAAAGACAACATACAGATAGTTACTTTTGTAATAACAATATAATATTTAAGCGAATGCGGTACTCAGATGCGCATATCCAAAAAAACATTGCTGACCATTCCCAACTTAAATAGCATTTATCGCCAACGAAAAAAACCCGCACAAATGATCCAATTACCGTAACTGTAACGAAAGATTATCATAACTACCGTAATTATCTGTAATTCTGCTAAACATTACATTAATTTAGAATACTACTTCAATTCCAAAATGGCAGGTTTCACACAAAATCCAAGGTACTTATGCCTATTGGTATACCATGTGAGTGCAACGCACTGTGCGGTTCAATTTCTTAAAGAGATATCGGACCATGAGATCAGGAGTTCATTAATGGTATGAACGCCCATGGCTCCCGTCGGAGTCAGGTTCCATACCTATATGTTCTGATGAATCTGCACTTAGTGGGGAAACCGAAACCTGGAAATGGCGAGCACATTTTCATACTACTACCCTACAATAATATTATATATTATGCGAATGTTTGGATGTTTTGATGTTTTTTACTAAATCACGCTTAAACGTCTCAACCGATTTGGATGAGTTTTGCACGAAGATAGTTTATGGCCTTGATTAAAATATGGAATAGTTTTTATACCGGGTCCACGCAGACGACGTCGCAGACGGAAGCTAGTATTAGAATAATTAGGATCGAAGACTTATAATAAATAAATTTATAAATTTTACGCGTAAAGCTTTATGTTTTGACTTGGTCTAAAGTCAGGTTGTATAGTGTTTAGGGCAAGTAGGACTATTAATTCCAGACAGCAGAATCGAACCGGTTCAGAAGACGTTAGAGCTTTCGGATATAAGAGTACATACAAACTAACAAGCACAAAAACTACAGACTCATAGACTTTTTGTCTTTTTAAATTTTAATATTAGTAGTTAGTACCTATACATTATTTGTTCTTATGTCACTCGCATCTTTAGCGCCTGGATGGATTCAAATAAATTATTCCAACAATTAAAATTAAACCATATCGAAAGATGGTTGACTAATTACCGATTTAAGTTTGTTATCGTTAATAATGTATGTTGTATATCTAGATATAGTGCGGATTCCGATACTTATTTCGCACCGAATCGACTTCTCTTTGTGCCTTGTAAACAATGCGATTGTCTTTCATTGTCCAGTGTAACCGCTAATTGATACTGTAAAAGAAATAAACGTAGTAAACAATTTTTCAACCAAAAGGTTTTATGACTAAGGAAGAGAGACAATAAATCTGCATTGTTGAACCGATGGGTCATAAAATAACCCCAGTCTAGAATAAGAAACCACACTAGGTAATTAACAAAAGTTTAACTGCAATTTATTGAAAGATAAAACTAAATGTAGCCTTTAATATTAATTGTATTTCACATCATTAACACCATTAACGTTTCAAACAATTAATCCATTCGCACAATCTGCATCAAACCGGTTAAGGGAAAACGGCTCAGTAAAGGTATTATGAAAAAGTGTGAATTCTTAGTGCAATTAACTTACTGTTATTAAATATTAATCTTATTTTATGTCATTTGCGCAATATTAACGTTTTGTATTTATAATTTATCTCCATGATCGGTATCGAACCGGTTACGAATTATGTGTGAATATGTATGTATGAGTGTAATTAAAGTTTTTTTAGCTTTGTCTATAAAATAACCAAACCAATGAGTTTTTCTAAACTTAGGTACGGAATATTTACCGTTCTCTTTTCGGTGAAGGAAAACGGTCTAATCCCAATAAGGTCTAGTTTTCCCTCTGGGTTGGAAGGTCAGATGGCAGTCGCTTTCGTAAAACGAGTGCCTATGCCAAATCTTGGGATTAAGTGTCAAAGCGAACTGGGCTCCTTTAGGGCACAGCCGGAAATTAGGCTAGCAGGATGATGATGTAGTAATTATAACCTCTCCGTAATTTGTATCGAACCGGTTACGAAAATAACACCGGTGTTTAAGTGTGACAGCTTTAAATACTGTAGGCCGCAGTCTGTGACGCCACCAGACAGCGGGCGGTGAGCGGGCGCTCATACATTCGAGCGAGTTTTATGTATAATACGACCGCAACCTTAAGGATGAAGATTGCATCGACTACACTTAAATTTTGCGCCAGCACCTGTCATCTCGTAGAGAACTGTCAAACTTGCCTTAGGCCTGCCACACACTGGCGCGGCCTGCGGTGGCGGACAATAGTAAATTTGACAGCTAATGATAAGTTTAGTATTGTCCGCCGCGGCCAGGCCGCGCCAGTGTGATGCGGGTTTTATGGATGTAACTTACGATTACCGATGGTTTGAGAAAACTAAGCCAAATTTTTAGAATGTAAGAAATTATGAGAATCGCAATACAAACGACAGTCGAAGAAACGTTAAATCTGTGCCCAACATTCTCCCCTTCCTGGATACAGGCATTACTTTACTAATGTTACAATGGTCGGAAATATGTATAAGTAATGTAGGTACCTTCAAATATTATCTCGGAGTAAAAAAAACATTGTGTCCTATTACATAAAATACAATCTAGAACCCAAAACAAGTAAAGCCAGAAGTTATTATGATGACTTTAAAAAAAAAACTTTTAAGAATACTCTAGTACCTACTGAATATACAGAGTTGTTACAAAACAAAAATCAAACAAACCCATACATTGAACTACTAGTAGTGCATTGCTTTAAGAGAGGGCGGAGGCGAGATAAACTATAAACTGACACGAACATATCGACAAATCATTTCCGTAACGTTGTATCATGTTATTCAATAGCATTCAAATTTAAACTGTATTGTTCTGACATAAGAATACTTTTCACACAACGTACTCGACGAAGATGGGAGACCGCAAAAGTAAGTAGGGTACATCGACTGCCTACATCACGAAGCTCCTATTCCACAATTATCAAGTTTTTTTAAATGTGATCTTTATGACGTATTGTCCAAGGTTGATTATATAATGATGTAATTGAGTGGATAAGAGTTTTTTAAAGTAAATTGTTGATATTGTATTTACCCACCTTATATTTCAGAGCATCGCAGCCGGTCAACCAGTAATTAAGTACTAACTGCGAAGTAATAAATCGTTTTGAATTGTTATCTGGTCAGGCCTCGCTTAACATATAGGTTTTATAGTTACAATCTTTCAGAACTAACTGCACCGTAAATGTCAAGTTTAAATGAGGGAGAATTAAACGAATTACACATAAATACAAGTTAAAAAAGCAGTTGACAAACTAAAATAGATAATTTCCTTAATGATTTGTTTTCCGTTTTGGGGGTAGGGATTTTATTAGCTCTCTGTATAAATGGGTAAATGTTACATTATCAGTGACAGGTATTCGTTATTCAGAACTATGAGGCTTTTTTCTATAAGTAATTATAATTATAATTTCATTCTCAATTTGAATATCTGGTTGAAAGAATTTTTTGTACGCCTACGTTGTGGGTAAAACATATTGGTTTATTATTTTGTATACCAATATATTGTATTAACAATACAAAATAAAACAAATTGATAAAATAAAATAAAATAAAAGAAACAAGCTTGGAAAGCACAATAAGGTGCAACTAGTTTGGATACCAGGGCACGAGGGCTTCATCGGCAACGAAAGAGCGGATGAGCTTGCAAGATGGGGAAGAAATCATTTTGTAAGTCCAGAACCATTTGTGGGACTCTCGCAGATAACCATAATTTCGGTCTTCAAAGACTACGCCAAAACCAAACACCAAAATGGGTTGAGGAATGAGGTGGGTTTCAGGCACTCTATGCTTTTCATAGAAGGAGTGGACTTGGGCTAGACCATAAACTCTGGAAATCCAGTAGGAATCACTCAGAATTATATCTGGGGTGTTCACAGGTCACTTCGGGGTCAATGATCTCTTGGCCAACATGGGACTATCGGATAGTTTAGACCGTAGAATGTGTAGCGAGGAGGATGAGACTATGGAAGACTTATTGTGTGAATGTCATCCCCTTGCCAGACAAAGAATGAATTACTTTGGTAACGGCTATCGGCAACCAAAGGAATTCAAGGTGCTCCCGCTGAACTGCATCGTCCGTTTTGTGGAAATGATCGAGAGGGCAAATGCACAAAAGATCCCACTGGGTTGAAGTGTATCCGAAAGGTGCGTCATCTAGGTAAGATAAGATAAAGATGTTATATCACAGTTGAGATTTTCTATGATCAACACTGCTCATTTTAATTATTTTTTGCTTAAAGATAGGCGACAGTAACAATACTGGTATTACCGAGTTGTCTTGTCACTTGTCAAGTTGTCATGTTCGTGAACCGGGCTAGCATTAAGCACATCATCTGTCAAATGTTAGCTACAATTAATCTTATTTAAGTACAGCGGGCGAAGCATGTTTTCTATATTATCACTTGTCGTAGATATGACATCCGTTACTCTCGCACTCCCATAATTGTCAGATGTCTTATCCGCAGTGAGAAGAGATAAAATAGCGACCATGCTACGCCCGAATGTTCTTGCATTGGTAATCGGAAAGACAACTAGATCCGAGTTTTAATCAACTACCGTATGACAGGTTGTTTTTTTTCTGTTATAAGAGGCAAACGAGCAGACGAATCACCTCATGGTAAGCAATTACCGCTGCCCATGGACACCCGCAACACCATTGATGTGTAATATGAAACTTTATTAGTCAATGTCATAGCATTGACTATAAGTATAAACAATTATACTAGACATAATAATATTAGAATAATCTTAAAAATCATCATGCGATTTTTAGAAAATAGTACATTACTATAGAGGCCGGGAAGTAGGGGATTGCCGGCTGAGTACATATAGACGGATAGTTATGAGGCTGGCAACTCTTTTCACACCGAGGTATGTTAAGTGCTTTTCTCAAACATGCAATGATATAAATAAATAAAACTCCAAGAAATCAAACTATCTGAACGCGTGATGCTGTGCCACAAATTGTGGAATGGAAATTAAAACTAATCTTGCCGGCCTAGGCCTCCAATTTTGTATGAAATGCCATTACGAATCTCTCGTCTCGCTGCGCCCAAAACTTGACACTTCGAAGCCCATCATGAAGAACACAACGTCAATATTTCATTGCATGTTTGAGAAAATATTATTTACTACATCTGCATTTAAACTTATGTATTTTAAATGGCGAGACTTGTGTCTCATACAGACATGCAATTTTAAAGTTATTGCGAAACATATTTGGATACCATTTTATATATTTTAACCCTTTCCGACATGTCAGAAGCATTTGCGGTTGCTACTCGTTATAAATGTAAAGCTGGGAGTAAAATATGACGTCATATTTCTGTACCAACGAGTAATACAACATTCGAAATGAATAAGTACGGACGTTTCGTTTATAAAGGATTTGTATTACCAAATAACAAGAAAATATTAATATCAATGTGTATAACCAAATTATAAGAGAATATTATTAAATAATGATTAAGTAACTGTTTTGACCAACAAAAGTGTAGAGAAAACGAAAAGGATTGTTTTTTGGATACCTACTACTATACAACTTCAATCCGTTGAATGTGTGATACAATTAATTTAGCTCTTTGAAACTCAGTACCCTCAAAAATCAAAGGGATACCGTAACCCAATTATTTCTGCCCTAATAAGTCTTACACGTTTTCGGTAATACGATATACTCGTACCTTGTAGTTGTCGCCGATACGGTGGGATTCTGATATTGACGATACTACACAGTTCCATGATGAATTTATAATTATGGAACTGTGTAGCCTTATATTATATTATATTATTATTACTTTGACATGTAAAATATTTTTTTTACCATTAAATGATTGTATTGTATTGAATGGGTTTACTAATAGTGTTGCAGAAAGTTCTGAAACATATTTTTGTATGGCATAATGTTGCTTGGCAGAAATATGGTTTGGCAGAATTAATTTCGCACACTTCGCATAGTAAGTATCCCTTATAATTATTTCGCAGATTTTTCTAATAATTTAGTGAACCATATTTTGGGATACCGCCGATTATAACAATAGTCTTGTAAACGAATATTTCAAAGATAAATATTTTGCATAATGTTTAGGTCGCATAAACTTATGTAGGTAGGTATCGCAATGTTATGCTTTAATCTATGTAACCTACTTTTCTGGTAGGCCTTCGTTTTTGCAGGGTGGTGCAGTTCTAACCTATATTAACCTATTTTTCTGACAGGCGTTGGTTTTTGTAGGAGATCGCAGTGCTAGCCGTTTGTTTTTGTAGAAGATCGTAGTTCCAACCTAACCTACTTTTCTAAGAACCATTCGTTTTTAGGGTTCCGTAGCCAAATGGCAAAAAACGGAACCCTTATGGATTCGTCATGTATGTCTGTCTGTCTGTCTGTCTGACTGTCTGTCCGTATGTCACAGGCATTTTATTCGAAAACTATAAGGTTTATCTGAATACAATTTTGAGGATAGGTGTATTTGGTTAACCGCTACATAGTTTTGCAATTAAATTACAAAAAAAATGTTTTTTATGGTTGCACTCCACATAAAAGTGAAAGTCAAAAAATGGGAATTTATTTAACAATACAATAAGTTGATAAGTATTATTAAAGCAATAAAATAACTAGTTCCTAAGCTAGAACCTCCTAACTAAATTGAGTCGTTTTAACACAATGTCAAGAACTGAATATGTAATCCTACCAGAATGCATCACATTGAATCAGTTCATTGTGGATAATTTGGTAGTTGTAAGATACGGCGAATGTCAAGAAAAAACCAATTTGCTTAGTTGCCTTGCGAGGACAGCATTTCAACCATCCACCATTAGATTTATAGTTAATTCTTTCATGTGTATTAAGATACACTGGTCCTAAAAGTTTAAACTACCTACTGGATCGGCACAAGACGTCAATAATGGAATTTAAATGTCCTGCAAACTTGTATATACAAAGTTTAACACTACGAAACTACTGTAGCCGTCAGCTAAAGTCGTATTCACAACACTTACCAAATCTAACCAGTATAAGTTTCACCCCCGATTACATATGGGAAATGCCAACCTGGGGGTCTAGTTACTAAATTAGTAGTAAGGTGAGTCTAACTAGGAAATCGCATGGTTCAGTATTCCTCGAGAGACGAGAAATTTCCACTAAATTCAATTACAGGCGAACTACTCGTAAGATGAAAGCCGTCTCGGGGTTAGTGCGAAGTGAACCAAAGCTGGGTAGCGGGTTAGTAATGAACTTGGGTCTGGTGACGTAACTCATAAATGGGCTTATCAATGGGCGTAGGCATGAAAACATTGAATAAATGTAATTGACATTATAATGGTGTGAGGAAAAACTGTCGAACATATTTCGACGAGAAAGAAAATACAAACCTTGTGGTTGAAATGCTCAGATGTAATCAAAAAGAAAACAAAATAATAATATATGTCCTATTAATTAGATACTGCCATTGTCTAAAGGCAATATTTTATCTTCCCTCTTCCATATGACAGGGACAGACAATCCTGTTATTATAAAGCCTATAAACTTTCATCATGTAAAACAAATCACTTTCACTGAATGAATAATGGATGAGGCGAAAAATGCAAATATTCGCGATGACCGACTGCCCCGGTTACCAACCCGCATTTAATTACGCGATGAATTACCCCGCGCGGGAGTGAGTAATGTGGTTGTCCACAATTGCTAATTAACTTGCTGAGATGCTGCTTGAATTTTAAACGGCGGTAGAAGAGGGTATTTTGTTTTGTTCTCATGGTAGTCCAATACTTGAGTTTAACATACATACATTCACGCCTTCATTCCCAAAGCGGTAGGCAGAGCACATGAAAGTTGTTTCAGTGCCACTTTTAGCATAAATGTGTGTATAAAAGATCGTCAAAATTTGATATCGCAAGTGATACATTGCTAGCCCACAAAACACTTCAACCCTGTAGGGGAGACCGGGGATAGTTGACCAGTTTTCGGGTTAAACATTTGTATTTCCACGGTATTAGAGTCTATATTTCTGATCAGCAATTTAGTTGATAGGTAAACTATCTGGCTTTAAATAAGTGTACTAAAAAGATCGCTACTTGTTATAAGTTAGCCTGCAATCTTGATTTCTTTAAACTGGAAAAAATTGTCAACTTACCCCGTGCTTGGGGTAGGTTGACTAGTCACGTGGGGTAAGTTGACCTAATGTAAGCAAGCTAAATAAAAGGTGCAAAGACTAAAAAAATACTCAATACAATGTTATAATCATGTTTATTAAGTGAAAAAGAAGATAGATCTCGCGATCAGAGTAATTAAAATTAACAATCATGCAATAAACTACAGGCAGCGGGCCTTTAGAACTTCAGCTGTGCTTAGGTAAGCTATATGCCCAGTGCCTATACCTAATCTCAACATAAAAGACAATTTCTTTTAGAAAACATAGTTAAGACAGTCTGATGCCAAGAATCGTCGCAAATTCATACGCAAACTTTCGTACCTCATAAGGCGTAAATCCATAATAAATATCGGCAGCTTTCTTTAGATAATCTTCCAATGCAATTTCTTCTTCGTCACTGAATACTTACTTGTCTTTTTTTTATGTAGCCAACACTATCCAAGGTACATTCAGATCTTGGCAATAAGGGATTCTTTTCTATTTTAAGTTTCAAATGTGCCACGTGGCGATGAAGAGTTTTGTACGGAATCTGAAACTCCTTTGCAGTAGAATTAATGCTTTTTTTGTCAAACAAAACTTGTTGACATGCTCTGTCAATGACGTCCTTGGGTATGTTCGCACGCGTGGATTTTCTTTTATATGTCCGCATCGTTCTGAAACAACATGTATACATAAATCACTCATTGCATTTTATGTCCAGCAGCCAGGGGTAAGTTGACTAAATGGTCAACAAGCCCCGCTTTAGATTAGTCAACTAGCCCCAAATCACCTTGATATTTTAAACCACGTGCCGTAACCTTGAAAGTGAAACGTATCGAAAGACACTGCCACAACATGGGAAGATAAAGAACCAAGCATTCGTTTAAAACACTTTGCCAACCAATAGTAAGTAGTGAATAAGCACAATAACAAATATTATTACGACGATTTTTTTTACTTACGTGTGTTATTTTTCAACATTGCCCTCCCGCTCCGAAACGACGTGCATCCGCGGCGCCGCGTTGCCGGTGACTGAGCGGCGGGGGATAGCGGTTCGACACAACTAGTCGGTTGACTCAAGGCCATTGCGTGGCACGAGTTATTCACAGTTTGTCAACTTACCCCTATAGTCAACTATCCCCGGTCTCCCCTACCCTTAGTACGACTCTTACGGCACCCACGGGAAGACTGAAGAGAGGGGGTGGCTGTTCTAACCCGACACCACACGGGGAGTGACTTGAGTTTAAGTGTGGGGCAATCGGCATGGGTTTATGAGGATTCATTCAATGCTGAAAAGCAAGAACCGGCAACTCGTTGTGACAACTAAATACTAAATCAGCCTTTTGCACCGGTAGCGTGATTCGGATCACATCTGAAACAAATTATTCGTCTCTCTCTCACCCACTAATAGAATCGCCAGTAAAAGACGAATGCTTTACGTCATACATACACCTACGTCAGCGGCTTACGACTGAAGTCGAATAAAGAATAATAAGACGTTGCATAGTATGGTAATAATAATAATAAATATTAGACGGCAACCTTACACAAATCGACCTAGTCCCATAGTCAACTTAATAAGGCTTGTGTTATGGGTTCTAGACAACGATATATTTAATAGATAGCCCTTCAGCTGTGGCGAAAAAACATGGCCGCTTACCCACGTCTGTGGCACCCTCTGAGGGGCGCTCCACCGACTTGCAGGAAAAAAATATGAAGCCTACAGAGGGATGACCACAGCTGAAGGGATAAAAATACTTAAATACATAGAAAACATCTATGACTCAGAAACGAACACTCATGCTCATCACGCAAATATTACTCCTTACCGGGATTCGAACCCAGGACCTTCAGCTTCGTAGGCAGCGTTACTACTCACTAGGCTAACTGGTCGTTGTGTAATGTTGGTTAATGCTTGATAACTTGGTGGGTTCAAATGGTGGCCGTGGGTTCTAATCCCGACTTTACCAATGACTTTCGTAATTGATCATGTACAGTATATAATTTGATATGCCGTACATATTTAAGGTGTAAATGCTCAAGCCGCACTAAGCGTGTTCAGTTGTTTCGTCGCCTAAATAATAATAACTTTTTAGTGTTATATTTGTATAATAATACTAATTTAAGGTATTTGTAACATAAAAACTTCTTGTCGTGCCGAAGAGCAGACGCGTTTCTTATAAGCATTATCTCTCACTTATAATAAATCTCTAAATTAAAAAAAGAATCAGCCAGTATCAAACTAACCATTTTTGTGTCCCCCGATGATTTCAGATTCCCATGAACGGAAAAATATGTAACTTTTTCATAAGCACATTATTACTCTGGCCTCCGTTTAGGATAGTTTTTATCCGACTGCGACGATTAATTACCTTTCGGAAACATTTGACCTCATTAAATTATTAATTTCTTTTGCTTGAAATCGTAGCCGCCATATCTGTCAACTGTCAGTGACGTCAAAATGGCGGGCTTGCCATAACTATCGAATATTAATAATTTCGATCCGGTGTTGTGATGATAGACCTTCACAAAACGCATATTAAATTCTAAAGCATAAAAAAATAATCGATTCTGATATGGAAACTTATATGCGATAAATTCGTATTGAGGTGTAATTTCAATAAATGTATCAACAAATTTCAACAAAATAACGTCAAACGTCAAAAATCTGACTCTCTTCCGTTTTTTTAATGGCATGGCGATAGCGCTGTCCTTGCGTTCAGCCAAAGTCTATTTGAGTTTCTGCAAGATTGAATCACACACTGAGTATTTAATTATCACGATACTGCACGACTATAACAAGACGGCACGCGAGCTCTCTCGATTTTTCTCGCACTATATGTCTCTTTCTAAGTTATCTGACAAGAGAGAGACGGATAGTTGGAGAAAAATCGAGAGAGCTCGCGCGCTGTTTTGTGATAGCCGCGCTGGTTTGTCAACGGGCCTTTTATAAACATTAATTATGAAGCGCGTCAGTATTAGGCCTGCATCACACTGGTGCGGCCTGGCTGCGGCGGACAATAGTAAACTTGTCCGCCGCTGTCAAATATTGTCCGCCACCACAGGCCGCGCCAGTGTGGCTGTGCCTTAAGGCGGCTTCAAGTTGACATTCAGCCAATATAGAGACCACAATAGAGACACAGAAATTGGGCAACATACAGGAAAATACTTTTATCGTAAAGCCTGCAACACACATTATTATGTTGGCAAGGGCGGGAACATACACAAGATTTGCCAGAATGTGATAGTGCAATCTGAAACATTGCAATATGAAAAAAATAAACATATTGCTTTTACATTTTTAATAATTTCCTTTATTAGAAAGGGACTCGGACTCGCGGTATAGTTGTAGACCTTACCTAGTGGTTAGGTATAGCTTGGAAAATATAAATTGGCCGTCTGTTGTCAAATTAAAAAGAGATCTTTTTTTCCACGTAAATACTTACCGGTCAATGGGTACTCGAAAGGATTATCTATTATTAATTCCTAAACACATCTTTACCTGAGAGTCGGAGTGACTCAAGAACTCAAATTCATTTCGGTCATCCATCACGTTTTTATAATATAACATAACACAGTGTTAAAAATATGTAGAAAAGAAGATCAATAAACATTTAATACTGCAGCGTGTGTCCTACCTGTTAGATCTATTGCCACAGACATCTACTAAACTTTTACCCCATTATTCATAAAACTTAAAATACCTCTGATAAATAACACGTGTTTTGTCCCTTTCTTAATAATTTAAATATCAGAGTGACAGGTTTTAACGCGATTTTAACTAAAATATATAGGTTTATTGAAAGTTTTACATGATAGGTTAAAATTAGAACTGCATGTGTCCTATTTTCAAGAGAAGAAATGCGTTAACTCCTACATAACCATGCAAACGAAGTCGCAGGTACAGCTAGTGATTTTATAAGTCTGTACTAAGCTTCATATACTCTGCACCAATTTTAAGTGTCTCTGTTTGGCCTTATGGTTGACTGGTAGACAATGCCATTTGGCATTAAATCCGCCATTTGTTCATTATTTTGGTTTTGTGCAATAAAGTTCAAACAAATAAATAAATACCTGGTGCACGGGCGGCATTCATGTGTTGGTCCCGCGCGCTCGCGGCGCATCACCGCTCGAGCGCCTGCTACACACGCACCCTGAAATAAATAGTACATTGTTGTAAAGGCTAGAAAGTGTGCAAATGGGCGAGTGGGTTCGAGGAGACTCGAAGGTGACGAGTCCATCCATACTAATATTATAAATGCGAAAGTTTGTCTGCCTGACTATTACCTCTTCACGCTTAAACCGCTTAACCGATTTGGATGAAATTTGGTATAAAGATAGTATGAGTCTTGGGGAAGGACATAGGATAGTTTTTATTTCGGAAATCATACCGTAAGGGGGTGAAATAGGGGGTGAAAGTTTGTATGGAGCTACGATATAACCGAGACCGTCCACGCGGACGAAATCGCGGGCAGAAGCTAGTACTTATATATACATAGAAAACACCCAAGACTCAGAAACAAAGTCTCACTCAGTCACAAAGTTGAACTCAGTGTCACTACCCACTAGGCTAAACGGTTGTCAAAATGTAAAGTCTAATAATATGAATGAACTATAATAATAAAAAAAAAAATATAAATAAATAAATCTTTATTTCAGACTTTACATCCATATTATATAGTTAGTACCTACAGCTTACAACCTAGGTATTAGTAAAACATTTGAGCAACTAATTATTAATTAAAATTATATTGGGCACAGCTCCTAATTTGACCAACCCAGTGTGTCAGGATTGGACAGTCAAACCTCTCCGCAATGACACTTAGAAGGCTGTTTGGACTCCTCCTGAGAATAATACATACTCTCCCTCCACGTAATCCGCCATGTCAGTGACTGTCACTCCCGGTACCGCTTCCAAGTATGTTCGCAAGTCAGCGTAACCAAACAACTCGGGGTCGACCAGCTTTTGGATCTGCAACATCGCAAGCGTGGTAACACCGCCCGCATCGTGTATCGCCGCTATACATTTGTTTTGAGCAGCTATAGTGACACCTTCACTAATACGCACGGCCATGGGGCGTCCACTTGCGTCACGAATCATCACGTCTCGTAACGGACCTGGGTCCTCCGGTTCCTCGCGCGGATGCGTCACCAGCGCCCTAATTCACAGTCTATCAATCAATATTGATACCCTAATTCACAGTCGTACTAATTACATTTTATTTGTCACTGAAATTGTAACTTTATGATTTGAGCACTATGAGCTCAGGCGTGAATGGCGTGATGAGATATTTGTTTGTAAATTAGTTCATAAACGAGCATCATTTATAAATTTTACATAAGTGCATGATCCCTTGCCTATCAGAGAAAAGCGGTTTGATGATGATTTTGTATGTATGAGCGTAAACGAATGCTTCATATATGTTTACTTGCTTAATATATTGTTTATATAATACTGTTTGTAAATGAATGCTTAAATAAAATCGATCAAACCGTCCTCCATCCGGGAAGTGGCCATTTTATACGCAGATCTTTTTTAGAAAAAATCACCTTCAATGTTTTCTTATTGATGATAAAAATATCTACCTACTCAAACCATAATCGAGTTTTAGAAGAAAGATCAGTGTTCCAAAAACTTTTAGAACTAAGCAAAATGTACCTTAAGTTTTTATTTAACAGTAAACAGAACAGTTCAAGTTTCATGCAAATTTATAGTGTAATTTTTATCGTATATTAAACGATACTGAATCTAAAGGTGAAAGAGAAAGACAAACGTTCGGGTTGTTAAAATCTCTGTGCGCTAAATACTTATATAGCGTTTTCAACGCAAAAACGATGTCTAACATACAACGGTGCTGATTATAAAGTAATCATAAATCAAAAAAACTGTATCTTTTCATGACAGCACATTAATATATCTCCATCATTAATTCTTAGCCATTACGAAAATCTTCAATTGTACAACGAGGTGCTCGTCATTTTGCATAACGTTACCTCGGATAATGACATCGAGTTTCAATAAAAGTGAGCAAAAAGTTGGCATTCATCCTTCGCTAACAGTCCAGTTAACTCGAAAGATATATTAGCATGTCATCGGTCAGCGCCTTGTGATGTACCTACAGTCAGTATCACAAACATGTATACATACATTTGCGTACTTAGAAATAAGGTCGAAAATGTTATACATGTTTATGACGCTGACTGGACATATACAGTTAACAGAATGCGACATTAAACAAATGTATCAGTCGTTAAGGTGCAGTGCGAGTTTGAAGAACAAAAAATCTGGTATGTATTATGGATGAGGTTTTAGTCTAAAGGCAATAATTAGAATTTATACTAAGTATTTACATTACCGTCATGGTTTTTCAAGCTTTAGATATTAAAATATAGTTATTACACGAATATGAAGTCTATGTGATTATGAGTGCAAAATAGTATCATTAGAGGCTTCTAGTCTATTGAATTTAATGTGCTTCTCATTTAAGTAATCACATGTTCATGTCGACGGATCTTTATACTTATATTGCGAAGAGTCAATGACTACTAGTTTTTGCATTTTATATTTTAAATCCTGTCATAATTAACTGAAAACCCTAATCTAACTGATTCTATCTCTATTAATATGTGTGTGTATGTATGCTTCCAGTTTAGGGACCTATTGAAGTAATTATTTCTCTTGATAAAGTTGCACCCCGCCCACAATGTATGGTTGTAGTATAATATAATCTACGAGTATATTAAGGTTAACTAGTAGAGAATGCTTTATGGCATTAAGTTCACCCTATATGTTTCTTTGCCATTTGTGCAATGAAGATCACATTAATAATAAATAATTATCCTTACGGTTTGGGTTTGGTCTTACATACATTTTAAATTACACAAATAAAACAATAGTGAATGTTTCCAACCTTTCTTTTCCCATCCAACTAAACCGACCCACTCCACCTTAAAGCCGCAAAGTGCTAAATTGCACTTTTTAGCTCCACCGTACTTACGCAGAACGTACAAAACAGGTCAATGGCTTCATGCTGTTTTAAAAGCCATTTATTGACCTAGGCCGTAGCGTGTTCGTAATAAGTGGAAGGTCTTTCAAAGTCAGACGGCCCGCAATATGCTCTTTGTAGGTTAGAAGTCACTGACCCATTATAATACAGAAGGAAAACAGAAGGGCGTATGAACCAAATTAGGTTTAGGCATGTCTGGTTCTAGGAATGTGAAGTAGGCTTTAGTAATAAATCAGTAAATCAATTTAAAGGGGCTATTTTATATTGGATAATTTATACTTCAATTTTGATATTATAAAGAAGAAAAGTCTATGAGATTGGAGCCTTGTAAGTGTGTAACTTGATTATTGATTGTGAAAAGAATACGAATAAATTTTCCATCAAACATGTCATTTATGGTACAAGCTTTTGTTCTCGACTGTACTTTTTTGCAGCCGTCAACCTACTGGTCGTCGAGTGGGTTCCAATGAGCCCAAAAACGACAGGGTAATCATGTGTATGAGCAGTTCCTATGGCCACCTTCCATCTCAATAATCAGACCGAGTACCACAGTATTAAGAGGCCGCAGTAAGCTCGGCCGAATTTCACCTTCCCATACAAACGTAGTTACGCTCTCATTTTATAACTACGTGTTGGATTGTGACGAAACTTTGCATATGCAATGACATGAGGTATATCTATGTCTGTAATTAGTTTATACGGTTCCAATTTATAAAACAAAGTAAATACAGCAAAAATAGTTTTGTATGAAAAACTTAAAATCGCTGTATTTTTTTTATTATGGTATCTTAAGCTACGTAAACTAATTTCAGACATAGATATACCTCATTTCATTGAACATGCAAAGTTTCGTTACAATCCAACACGTAGTTTTAAAATGAGAGCGTAACTACGTTTGTATGGAGAATCGAGCTTACAGCGGACTCTTAAGCATTGTCATTACGTCATTAGACTTACATAATTGTACAAAAATACAACTCGATTGGATTCAGGAAGGTGGTAAAATTGAGGCTTCTTGTCACTCATCGCGTGATAAGGCCGACCATGATACGGGGTCATGGCAATATTAAGCTTGTAATAATATACAAGCTTGTGTCCAAGAAAAGCATTTTTGGTACAAGCTTTTATTGCCAACTGTACTTTTCTGTATACCGTCATTCTCTACTCATTGAGACGATTCTAGCGAGCCCAAACTCAACGGGCTTATTTCTTCGGTTAAGTACTGAATTCCCATGGGCACCTTCTATTTCCATCATCAGAACTCGAGATAATATTGAATTGTGATCCAAACAACACTTAATCGTAATACCCAAAATTTCAGCGCAATCGGTTGTTAACTGGTTCAAAATTCAGTTCCAAGTTTTGCCCCACACTAACCAACGAACAGGTCAAGTTAAATAAAAGCTGGTAATAATATTTTACATAACGTTTTGCCTGCCTATTCCGTACTTCGTATTTAGGTTTCTTAAGGCGGTGCATCGGAAATTATCGCGTGCTTTGAAACGCCGTTCTGACTAGATTAAGAAACAATAAGGTCTGATTTTCAGATATATGATTCTTGACTATATGATTGTTTATCTGGTGTGATCGATACATGATTGCTTAAAAACTCTATAGAAAAAAAAATCTGAATTTGGTTCTGTATTTTTTGCTTTTCTACTTAGCCTACTCAAACGATACATTATTTTACGACACAATTAAGTTCATAATATTTTATCTCATCTAAAATCTCACTTAATGTAGATAAAACTTCACTAAGTTAGGTATTTATCGAAAATTATCCAAAAACGTCATTTCCGAAGAGTGCTACATATCTTTTTCTCGTGCGCGGATGATACAAGCGTGTCTCTATCTAGGGGATGTGTTTGACTCAACTCAAGGCATCCCCTTAACACAGAAATTCACTTTTACCCCTTGAGTTCCTCTGATACCTACTACGAAAGAGCAGAATGCCGAAGTCAAACGTATTTAGCGACACATTTCCCAAGTTTGGTGATTTCCAGTTTCAGCTGGATTGATTGAGTTAGTAGTTTCGAGACACCCCTAATTGTGAATTTCTAATCTCTATCGCTATTGACATTATCATAAAGGTGCATAATGTTTCACCGAGAAATTACTTCTCTGAAAGCACCGATGGCCTACAAGGCCTATTTTGATGAATGACTGAAAATATTTTGATTATATGACATGAATTGTCTATGCTCACAATGCCCCAGTACGCGCCCGAATGTATATAAATGGTGTATTTTTTATTCTTTTTTTTATCAGCAACACTCTTGTGACAACCATGGCCATGGGGGCATGCAACGAATCATAAGCTAGTTTACCAGTTTGTATATCAGAACACATTTGTCTTACTGAGATATGCAATATATTTCGGTGGCCGCATTTTTTCAACGCGTATGTAGATTCAACTCCACAAAGATACACAAGCTCCACAAGATTTGTACACGTTAGGTTGTTTTGTATACGGTACGCCATTAGTTTGAGATTAAAATAATGTATCCTTATTTCGCATGATGTTTACCTATAAGTGGTTGTGACACTCAGCACTCAGCACCAATTATTTAAAAAACTCGTTAACAATATACCAGACAGATTCGCGATGGCGATTTCATACATAATTAAGACTAAAAGTGAGTTTGTACGACCCTCCTGACCCGATACTTTGCTAACAAGTTTTTCCTTTTCGATGATAAAACAACTTCGCGAGGCACCTATTGTAACGTTGGATATAGATCTACAAAGTTTCGTCTTGGGTGCCTGTCGTATCGCATAATGTTGATCGTCCTAAAAAAATGGCCGAAAATGTTTGGTATTAATGTTGAGTGGCATACTACTTATTTAGCCTATTAATTTTTGCGCATGCACATTTAAAAGTTCTAAAATATGTTTATCCTAATATTGATTACTCGAATATCGAATTACCTAAAAGCAATAGTCCTAATTTTCATTGTCATAGTAACTATTTTGCCTATTATTTAATAATAGGCAAAATAATAGCTGAAATTACACCACCTGTACTGTTTTTTTCCGAACATTTATACTATTTTTAAACTCTGAGCAGACCCGACCTACATCTATCTAGATGAGCTAGGTTCGTTAGTTGCCTTTTGTCCCCCAGAGCAGAAATAGGGGCCCCGCGAAGCGGGGCTCCTTCGACATGAGGGAGGGTCATAAGTTATTCAAGTAATAGGCAATTCTCAGCCGAGCCAACCTGAATTTAAATCAATTAGATAGGTTCGTTAGTTGCCTTTTGTCCCCCCGAGCAGAAATAGGGGCCCCGCGAAGTGGGGCTCCGTCGACATGAGGACGGGTCATAATTTATTCAAGTAATACGCAATTCTCTGTACAGCCAACCTGCGTTTAGATTAATTAGATAGGTTCGTTAGTTGCCTTTTGTCCTTCAAAGCAGAAATAGGGGCCCCGCGAAGTGGGGCACCTTCAACATGAGGGCGGGTCATAGGTTATTCAAGTATTAGGCAATTCTCAGCAGAGCCGACCTTTATTTAGATCAATTATATAGGTTCATCATTCTACAACAAAAACTTCGACACAATAAACATTCGGACAATACTTAAATATTTAGGACAATCGATATATATGCGTAACCGATATATATGCGTAACCGATATATACGATAGTATCATCAAAGTTATGCACATCAATCATTCTAAAAAAAAACTTCGACACAATAAGGACAATCGTTAGAACAACATTTACGGCGAATAAAAAATATGCACCAAAATGTTAATGCTATACGTTATTCGGCATAAAGTTGGTATGCGATAAAATAGTAGGATCAACAATTTTATGCCACCCGATATAGACCCTTTCGTCTTACGTACACTAAAACCAAGCGTACCTAACAGTTTGACTTGAGGTCATGTATTGCTTGATTCATGATTTTTATTGGTAAATCCAAGTTAATCTCTTGGTTTGTCTTATTCATTATCTTTGTAGTGCCTATTTTTACATTAGAAAACGCTGAAGTATACACAACCAGAAAGGAGAAACATTCAGTCTACTAACTACTTACATATAAAAATAAAAAATGAATTAACTATAGTTACATATCACAAGACGTTACATATACATACAAGCTATCAAAGTAAAAGTGTTTTAGTGCTTTGTCACAACTATTTACTGTAGTCAGTGCTTTGCTTCACTTCAATGTCTCTAAGTGGTTTCCCAAGTCAAAGACTTATTTTCGCCATAGTAGATTTACCAAAATCACTGACACTTTAGTCTCTTATCAAAGTCAGAATGCTTTTACTTCTGTGTCGTAAAAGTATTTTGTCAAATGAAGTATCGCAACAGTAGGTTATCTTAACAAGTACTGCCCCAACAGTAGCTTACCTTATCACAAACAAAGTACTACCCTTATGTGTTTCGACGGTATATTATGAAAGTCAAATATTTGTATCGCACCAGAATCATACTTTTAAATCGCAGGGCAGGTCAAATTCAATGTGCCATAATTATGTATCCTAACAGTATTACCTAAGTCAAAGTGCTCATGTGCCACAGAAGTACTAAAGTCTAAGTGCGCCTGTGTCACAGCAGTGCCAAAGTCACAGTGCTCACTGTGTCACAGCAGTACCAAAGTCAGTGTTCCTGTGTCGCAACAGTATCAATCGATCCGAACTAATCTGAAACAATTAGCGCACGATGAGCAACTATGCTCATACATGAGAGGAGGCCTGTGCCCAGCAGTGGGACGTATATAGGCTGATGATGTGTGAGCAACTATGATTGCGAGTCACAATGTCGGCGATTTCATTTATTCCCTCTGCATGGCAAAAGTATTATTTCAAAAGCAAAGTGCTCGTATATCACAGCAGTATTATCTTATCAAAGTTAAAGTACCCCTGTGTCGCAACAGTAGTATAAAAGTAAAGTGCTCTATCACAGCAGTATTATCAAAGTCAAAGTGCCTCTGTGTCGTTACAGTAGTATTAAAGTCAAAGTGCTCCTGTGTCACAGTAGTATTATCAAAGTTACGGTAGTATCAATCGATCCGAAGCAATTAGCGCACGATAAGCATCTATGATGGCCCGCAATCTCGGCGATTTCAATTATTCCGGTGCAGAGTGCGCTCGCGCCGCGCTTAGATAACTGTACGTGACACTCATTAATACGAACCAGGCTAGGGTTGCCGCTGCGCAATGCCAAGACAAATATACAATTAAAAGCCTGACACTGATACGTGCCTGGCTAAAGTGTCTATTGCTGGGGCGTCTATAAGAAGACGAATGAATAAAAAAAAGTGTTTTTTTTGCATTTTAATTTAGTTTTAAGTGTCATTTAATTTCATATGGTATACTAACGCTTATTTTTGAATTCAGTATTCTATTAATTTGAGTTAATTATAAATTGAACTGTCATGAAAAAGTATGGAAATACTTCCAAAAATTCGACCACTTGTTACGAGTGTGAGCTTTTGGATAAAATAACACTATAATTATACATATTTTCACGAAGACTACAAATTATAGTTTTTATGTACAAAATCAATGAGACTTATGAAGAGACTAACAATATTTTTATAAATATTCTAAATCGATATTAAGTAATTCCTGCATTAATTAGCTTGTTCTTAAATGCTGCAGTTCGAGTCATACACATAATAGGTACAATCAATAGAATAGCCCAACGAATGCAACGCTATCGACGTGTTCTACTGAAAGCTTGTTTTTTTTTCTATTTTCTCCATACAGTAAGTACCACTTGTGTCTAGCTGTCTATACAAATCTAGATCTACAAACTGGAATTGGGCAGCTGTACCGGACATCTTTTAAATCGAAAAAGCGTAGGGCTGTCACTGCTAAAATATTGGAAAATAATCGTTGAAGAACAAAACGGAAACCTAAAAAACAAGCGTCCCGATTGTGTAGTTTTGCTCCGTGTTTTAATGTATCAATGCTAATAAAAACTAAGTAAACTTGGCAGGTAACCATGGTTTTGACAATATTGAATGTTTGGTTAAGTATGGCAAGACATAAGTCTTTATGGCATGCGAATTTGTCTCCATGAATACTTTACCTAAGATATCAACAAAATGCATTTATTTATAAACGCAAGGCTGAAACAAAACATTCAGCGTTCTTAAACATTTTCGCATTTTAAAGCGTGAATACTTTATTTGACAACCCTGCGCACACGTCATGCCGTCTGCCAGCACTTTGTTCGATGTGCCCGGCTAAGTTTTTGTTTGCGTATTTTGTAAATACGGTATTAAATAAGCTATTTTGGGTCATTGCCGACTCCGCCATCTCCACAAATACGTGTCCGAAAAACAACCAATGTTCCGGAGAAAGTCGGGGAAATGTATAAAATAAACCAAATAGATTAAACGCGCACTCGGGAACAATGCAAAAACCAATTTACATCAAATCAGAAGATGAAAATCCACTTAGCGCGGCAAAAAGTTCAATTCATGCAAGAAATTCACAAAGAGAGAGTAAAATTTCATTAGGCCGTAAGAAATGCTTCGTGGAAACCGTTCTGGCCAAATGGATGGAAAGAGAGGTACAGAAAATAATCCGTCGAGACAATACGTGAGGCCGCTTTGCAATAATAGCGCGATTCGCGGTGCAAATTAGGTATACTAGTTTTCACGGCAAACGAACGCACGTCCCGCGCGGACGGCAAACGATGTCGGTACTAATGCTGTTTGCTTTGACGCTTATAAGACTAAAGTAAACTCATGTATTTGTACCAAACACTCTCATAACTATAAGGGGTTTTCGAATATCAGAGAAACGCTAATTTAATGCGTAAACAATTATCACGAGTTGTCAACGATATTCTACAGAGTGCGAAAATTTTAAGATTTTCGACTACGTAGTAAGTAGGTATTTATATATTATTCCTGTAGTGAAAATTATGTGGCACAAATTTTTTTACTACGATATTTTTACTACTTATAATCGATCATAGGCTTTATCTTGATTGGTATCAGATAAAAAATTGAGAATTTGAATTGAGTACGTGTGCGTACTTTATCAAAATTAAACCGCTCTTATATAAAATACTACCAAGAGCACAAAATTTTGATAGGTATTTTTAATTTTTAGCTTTAGTTATTTTAATTGTGTAGTTTAGTTAGTATATTGTTATTGTTAATAAATGATTCTAAAATACGAAATTGGCTATTAACTCGACCGCGATGATTTTGGAATCGGAAGTGACAGTTTTGCCATAAAATTAGGTCAAAGTGTATATGAATTCAAAACGAACCCCTTCCTGTCTCACATTATACGCCCCTAACATTTTTTATTTCAAGACACTGCAACTTTGCTAATATCGGTTATCCGCTAATCCAGTATGAGAGAACAATAATAGGCGACCAGGTCAATTGGTCAGGAGCTCTCGGTCACAAACTCGCAATTTTCTCCTGTGCATCTCGTACGAAATTAAGGTTTGGCACGAACTGGTGAGTGTTCGTAGAAACAATATTGATTATACGTTCGTGATGGGCGGTTACCACGGTTATGGGCATTACGGGCAACACACGAGTATGTGATAGTGTTAAGATGCTTTGGAATAAGTATAGTTTTTGCTGGACTAAAACCAGTTGTAATTTAATTTATGTCGTGTGCTTACTGAATAGAGACATACGCGTTTTAATGCGTAGAAATGTCAGGTTGCGAATTAAAGAATAGATACAAATTGTATGGCGCTACGATATAAACGAGTTCCACGCGGACTGAGTCGCGGGCAGAAGCTAGTTGAGATTGCTTAGGATTGTTAATTGTGTTATAACATCGGCTACATCAAATTAATTGAATCGGCGAAAATCGCGTTGTAAAAAACGAAATCCACAGTAATTTCTTCAACATTTTCTCTCTTGACTTAAACCATTTTCAACCGTAAGACATATTATATTATACAAGTCGTTAAAATACATTTCCGTATGCACAAACGAGCAAAAGGTATGAAACAATAGATCATATGGTTGCGTGATCATGAGGCGGTGTATACCGTTGCATTATACCATCAACAAAGCTCACCGCCCATTGCCTTACAAGCTGGCCAGTATAAGTCTTGCCACTGATTACCCTTAATTATTATAGAATATAGAGGTCTATATATACTTGATACGAACAGATACAAGAGTTTATAATGTTTAGTGAATAGATAGTGACGTGAGTGGCCATTAGAGGTGCTCCCGCGCACCGGACTCCATTCTGAATACTGTTGTACGTAGTCTAAAAATATTTACACGAATTAGTATCTTATTCCAATGACATAAATACTAAAATGATTATACGCATTCGTACATGACGTACAATTTATACAAAAACGGTTTGTTTGCCTTTGGAAAATATTTTGTAGCGAGGAAATTAGAGTTATATAAGTTGCGTTATAATACTCGTGAGTGCGTAAAACCAATTCTCTCAAAAAAATTAATAAGGTCGAGTGCTGTACCTCAACTTAGTGTAAGGCTTACAACCTTAAGTTAGATAACAATTAAGTCTTAGGATGGGCTGCACCAAACCGTCTGTAATCGTCGTATTTAACGTCGATCGGCCTGTAACCGTAAGTTGGTGCAACTCGGTCTTAGATTGTCACCAAAACGGTCGATCGAAGGAGTGTCGATCTGCGATCAATCGCTGTGATACATCCATTCCCGCTTAAAATGTTTTTTCTCACTGTCTCACAAACACAAAATTTCAAACTGACAGAGAAAGACGAACGCGTATTTTAGCGGCTTTTCAGCTAAAATCGATTTGATCAAAGTTTATCAATAAGGAATGTAGAATCTACTTATCATCGTTTTTGCACTCAGTCCCACAAAAAGCCTTATTGGCCAAACAACTGAACTAGATATAATTAGAACGGCCATTAAAAGCAACAGGTTTTCAGATTACATCTCTTAATTTGTTGCGCTTATTAAGATTAACTTGCGGCACGCGATGGGAGGAGTTATTAAAGTCTAATAAGGGCACGGGTCAGACAGCCCCCCGTGGAGTTACTCGAACGCAAGCGGCCAGATTTTTACACAAGTGTGGAAAATAGTACATTTCGCAATCAGTATCTTGATCCATTTATGGGGAGCATGTTGTAGCTGCCTTATCGACTTCTTATTAAGTACCTCTTATTACCAGAATTTGGAAATTTTAATTTAATTTTCCTGACTAAATCATAAACACTTTTTATTCTGATAAAATAAGTGTGGGGACACCTTTATATAAGGTATTTGAAGTATAGTTTGTGAACATGAACGTTATTATTAAGAGCATAATCAAGGTCGCTCAGATCCTATGGAAATGTGCGTATGTTTATGAACTCGTATGTACCCGTTATAACTTAACACACAACAAGGGGTCGGAGGAAAGAGAGAGAAAAAAATGTTACAGGAATACTATCCATTTACAGACTACATTATCTCTGATTTTGGAATATCATTGAATTGAAAAAAATCGGATGAACCACACTTGTAAGTTGGAGATATCTGGGTGTCCCCTATTTTGGAACTTGTGTTGCGGCGACAATGCAACTCAATCTTAAATGCCTTATCAATTAGATAAATTGTATACAATATTCAGACGATATCACAGCACTTCAGGGTAAACTGAAGAAAGCGCGTCAGGAATACCAATTGTAATTTTTAGAAGGTGATCAGTTGATATGTCCTAACGATCATTCGAAATGTTCCAGATTTAACCTGGAGGTCAAGATACTATCAAAATCAAATCAAATCAAAATATTTATTTTGTAAATAGGCTTAAGCTAGCTCTTTTACACGTCATGTTTTAACTTAACTACCTACTTAACTAAGCTATTTTACATAAATGCTTCTTTGTCATCTATAAAATCTTTTATAGTATAATAAGATTTCTCTATAAGACGGTGTTTAACGCTGGACTTAAATCTATTCATAGACAATTCCAGAATATCAGAAGGTAACTTATTGTAAAATCGTACACAGTTGCCCATAAACGACATATTCACTTTGTTCAGACGGTATCCGGGAATGACTAATTTATTCTTATTTCTAGTATTATATTTATGAACATCACTATTTAATTTATACATGTCAAGATTTTTACGAATATACATTATATCATTTTGCATCTCTACTATGACTAACGTAATTGACCAAAAAAACATGGAAATTTTACGAGACACACTAAACACTAACAATATATTGCAGTGGTTGGTACTCTTCTGTGGAAAGCCAGCTACATTTTTGTTTAATATTATTGTGTAGCATAAGCGTTTGAAACATAGTCTGCACACGCGCGATTAACTTGGATTATTGAAGGTCTTTTCAAAGGTCTGGAGGTCTCTGAATCAGAATTCAGAATCAGAAAAGGCCTTTGGGGGCCTCACTGCACAATTTGCAAAAGCGACTCATCGTACCTATTTCTCGTCTTCAAACTGTATAAAACGATAGACAACTTAAGTAAGAAATTCTTTATGTTGTGAAAAATGTATATATATATGTTAGTTTACTTTTGTCCTCTTCACATTATCACGTTCAGTATTTTTCACTAATTATCTACGAATTGATTCTTGAAATTTTTATCAATTTGTTTTTTCTACCGAACGTGAATTGAATTTATATTTTACGTTTAATCTCGGATTATTTCATTATTCCTGTGCAATGCAGCCTTTAAGCCCGAAAACAACGGGATATTATAAGTATAACGTCTGTACAACGTGTTGTCACTCATATGAAACCTTATTAGCTAGTTTTACTTTTCTATTCATAATTTAGTTTACACGTCAAACAGAACCAAGAAAATTACATGTCACATTACCTTGTCAGAAAATAAATATACGTTTTTACAACAACACGAATTTCATTAAAATAATAAGGGAAACTCAAGAGAGTCTAGGGAAACGCAGGCGAGCCAAACAACGTCAATTCAATTGGTGATATGGTAAGGTAAGTCATAAGCAGTCCAGGCCAAAATTCAATTGTTCAATAATCCCCCATCGCAACGTGAAGGAACGGCACACTAACATAGTCCTACATCCACAAAAGCTAAGATATAACCGTAGCATATGTACAAATGTGATTAAATACGCTATTCAGTGTTTCTGAAACTTGAATTCTGTTTGGCTCCAACTTATATTAAGTTTCACGTCGAATGTGCTAAAGTCAGACCAAATGGTTAATGCGAAGGAAAGCCGCGGAGTATTCATAGAAACTTAAAGCAATAGAGTTCAAAATCGTTCGCAACATGATATTAGGAAGTAAGCAAAGCAAACAGGTTAGGCGAGTTATCAAATAAAAAGTGAAATTGTTTGAGCCCACTAATTACCACTAAATAATTCGTTTGAATTATTGGTTAGGATATTTAATGTGGAATATTTTATGCACGTTTACTACTTCTATGAAATTGGTAAATGTAACCAGCATTTGCGACCACAAATCGAGGTTTACGGTTAGCCATGTACCTTTACTAGTTTTACAATAACCCTCCTCTCCTTCGGCAGTCGGGTAAAAAGACGCGGTATAAAATATAGCGTGTGCCACATATGCATTGATCTAGCATGATAGGTTTTATGGTCGTGTTATACGTGACGTTGATGCATTTGCGCCGTGAAACCTGAGAATAAAACCAATCGTGTTCACTGTTCTGAAGATACATACTGCTGATTTTCTTTCATTTTATACAAAGTCACAAACTTTACGTCTTCAGATATAATTATTATATAAATAATTACTTACAAGCAAAAAAGCGATTATAAGCTTAGTCATTTCCGATATTAATTTCAGTTGACGCTTCAAACAATAGAATAAAATAAAAGGAGTTAAAATGGCACAGAGTTGTCCAAGCGGCGCACAAAAAATCACAACTTTCAAATCCAAATCATTTTTTAATACAGCATTATTCAACTAACGAAAAAGTAAATCGCTCACTCATTTGCCTAATGAGATGCAAGAAGTCTCGTCGTAATCTGACCTCGGGGAGGTCAGGGGTCACTGACCTGAGTAATTAAGACACAATCAAAGTCGGTTGCTCTCGCGGCCGTCACAATGAGATGACCTGGTACGGTCCGCAAAAAACGAGTAGGCTTAATCAGCTGTTCCGTTTTTTGCGTGGTAATAGATTTTTAATTTGGCTGTGTAATACCTGTTGTAGTTACATACAGAACTGGCTTTAAATGAAACGTTGCCAGCGAACTTTGATAAACGTTGCCGTGCTTTAGCGAATGGATGGAATAAACTACTATAATTATAATGTTATGTTATAAACTTTCCACTTAATTGTCTCCGAGCAATAAAGTCGCAGTAGGTACTAGTAGTGATCAGCTACTTAAATAATAACGTTTCGCTTCTTACTAACCATCGAAAGGTTACGGATGGAAACCTAGATGCTGAATGATAGAAACTGGCTTAAATATAAATATACATATCCTTTAATTTTTGTGAAATAGGCGATAGCTATTGTAACCTATTGATATGTAATTCTTGGAAATATTTTTCAAACACATTACTACAAAATTTTCTACGAAGTCAAATGTTACGACACGATACACTTATTTGGGTTTTACCGCAAAAGTTCCTAACTCAATTATTTCCTGACCGTACAGTTTAGAGATAATCTAATAAGTACAAAACAAACTTTTAAGGTGTTCAAAGCACTGTAATCCTTAACAGTCTCGTTAGATAAACATTTTAAAGTTTACACACTTTATTTAATCGCCGTTTTTCAAACAAAGGAAAAATAAGTAAGTTCGGTCACTGGACCATTAACAGTGACGATTTTGCGAGTTGTTGCGAAGAATTAAAATTCGACTACATAAACGGTTTAAAAAGTTCCGCATTGAGCAAATACAACACCTAGGCTTACATACATACATAGCTATATAACCATTTATAACCCATTATGCCTTTAACTAATCTATATGTATTGTGACTGTGCCTATGAAATGATCGCGTATCCTCCAAATTATTAAATTACGCTACTAAAATATAGTAAGATGAAAATATACTTCGTCGCGTTTTTATTTTACCACTCTCCAAGACGATTTTCCCCATCTCATATTTTAAGATGTTCCCAGTGCATTCTTCTAACACGACAAACAGGGGCGCGAATTTATTGAAATGCTGAAAGCGATGAACTAAATGGAAGCCCTGTTACGTGTTCGCATATATTTATATTAGGGTCAAATCATTTATTTGTATGCGTTAGTGTAGTGTTCTGGCTCTCCTCTGGGCACAACATTTCGAAATCCCAATTTTGTTGCTGGACCCTTACATGTAATTGTAATTGCCAGTGCTACTTAGTGGTTGATGGTAAAACCATAATTTACCTTTATGTAACCAATCTGTTAAAAGTGTCTGTGCAATTAACCCACAGTGCACCCGAGGACTTATAAATCAATGCACAATTTGTCAACGTCCCCAACGTTTTCCTTTAAAACCTATCACCACTATCTTCTCATTACGTAACCTGTCAAATGGCTTCACATTAAAAAGGAAAGTGGCCATGATCGTGGTAGATCGAGTCGAACCTTTTTACGTTTGACTTTTTAAAACAAACGAGAACCGGGGACGTTTATTTTTATCGGATAAATATTAAGAGAGATTGGATTTCTTTTAGTCAATAAAGGAGTTGGAAAGTACTTTTGGAGGAATCAGTCGTGGTACTTTTTCTTGGAATTTGGAGAATTCAGTTAAATTTTCTTTGTTTACACTCGCGTACAATGTACACGGTTAAGTCAAATAACTACCTAGGTAGTTCACATGTAAACAAGGTTAAAAATGTCCGTTAAAACACATACTGATATAAAACATAGACTATTATAAAACAGAATTAACTGGGACACTGTTAAGCAAAAAAATATTTTTTTTTTATTACTTAAAGACAAAATAAAACTGACATGTTTTTTGGACAGTCTGAATTCAAGGTTTTGGCTTTCAATTATACAAAGCGCATTAGACCGTGAGTAATTACCCTTTATGATATTGTGAACGTTTAATGCACCTAAACCCTTAATCCTAAATAATGAAACCTTAATAATTATGTGACCCTTATCATATTTTGCAAACCTAATCCCTATCTAACCAACATCCATACAAATGTCACTCGTTAGATTGCTCCATCTGGTTTTCACAAGTTGTTATCCAAAAATAACTTAAGTCGTCTTAGTTATCTAGAAGAGTAAGAGGCTAGACTCTTTCCCCACCCTTATTAAGGATAACTAATGCGTCCAGCGGCCGCAAAACCGGCCCTTCCGCTCACGTTTTTCATTTTTTTTCTTTTCCGCCGCCCCACATTGATTTGCGGTCGATAATCTATGGAGTAAACTATTTGTGTACACTGGAATAAATGCGCGTACTTAAATGCGAAAATTCTTGGCTTGGCTTTAATCAGAAATGCGATAAACTTTTATGTTGTGGCATTTCAAATGTACCTTTAACTAGTCTATATTGGATAATTTTTATGGTTATTTTCACACTTGCATAGGCAGGCTATAAGTTAGTTTAGTTAGAGTCAATTCAATATAGTCTAAAAATATATGCGTAAATATTTTTTGAATAGGAACCCTTTTATAAATCAGAAAAAGTTGAAAATGAGGAGCTTATTTTTAAGTACGAGATTTGCTACCCGTATTAAAGAGAAGAGGTAGGAATTTTGTATGCCTATGTATTTTTCTAAACAATAACGTCTACACATCTATAATTTCAATAACAGTCGTTCATGTTGTCGCCTCTCCAGTGGATTTAATTTTTCGTGCGCCCAGGAGTATTTCAGACTACCCACTCTTAACTATATTATTTTATTCTTTGTATCCCAATCATAGAATTAAAACTATTTTTTTCTTCAGACTTTTATTTATTTATAAGAAGTTCTTCAACGTGAAAGTCTGTGCCGATGTACGTTCAACATAATTGCAAAAACTACTGAACGGATTTTGACGACACTTTCTAGTAATTTTGTTTAGACATCGGAATGGAACATAGGCTATAATTCATACGCGTATTCAAGTCGTGGGCAGCAGCTAGTCATTGTATAATTACATGTCCTATACCTCTTTTCTTTTTATGACTAAGTAATACAAATAGAAAATGCTTGAAAATTTCAACTTCTGCCAGTATGTCAGTAAGTACTACGAACTACCTACCTAAGAAATCATTGGGAGCATTTAAAAGATACCATGCGTCATTGAGAAGTTGACCTGTCATTTGTATATTTTTAAAACGTAGACGATAGTCTGCGTTGGTCATACTGATAATTTACAAATTATACTTAAGTATTACGAGTAATATTTTTTGATGTAATGTTGTAATTGAACTTCGTGGTGTTGTAAGGGAAGTAATTCGAAGATTTGTTTCACTGGAATGAACATAAACTAACAAGTAAAATAAGAACGGTAATGACTAGCAAGCTTTAGGACAAGTCCAAAATTTGTGACGCTTTTTCTGTCCTATTAACATATGGTTTTCGAATCCGCGTATCCTAACCTAACCTAAAATTCTGTGATAAAAAGCAGTGTACAACTTTTACAGAACTAAAGCTTTTATGCCTACTATAGGTAACCCTCCTTTGCAGACATACCTACATTTGTTAATAGGAGCTGAGTTTACACATTGCATTTATTCAGAGAATTAATATCATCTAAAACGCAATCTATTTCAATCTTGTTAATTCATATGGTAAGTAACCAATTCAAATATCTAAGATGTTATTCAAATTGTAAGACATTATACTAAACAAACATTTTAGTATAAATGTCATTTAACGTTCTTCACGGGACTCGAACCCCAGACGCATCTTCCGCAGTCTCACTAACCAGCTCAGCATAGGACTCACAATGCACCTCACCTCATATCAGTTGAACCACTGTATGTCAGACCGCCGTTTACGCGTTGATGTTACGAATCCTGGCATCAAATTATGCTAGGGGTTACCGGCCAGGTGAGTTGAAACAAAATTGTGAATAGACTAGACTAAAGTGCGTTAATCACTGAGTATGCTCATTAAGCTTTATACCAGTATCTTTATTAGACGGACATTCGAGAAATGCGCTAAACATCCGGCTTGAAGGACCAACGTCAAAGGAGGTAGTTACATGTAAGTAGTATACACATACGAAAACTCACGCCTGTATTCGCTAAAAAATAGATTATTGCAAGTATTGGAGTTGTCCGTGGCCTTGCCTTCAACATACTCGTACTTCTACCCGCCCAAAGTAAAAGACGACTATTATTTCAAGTTGTTTAGAATCTCCTTCCATTCATTTTGTATCCCTACATTATTATAGTCCTTTGCGCCCGTTATGCTTTAAAGAATCTCGAACTAATCTCGCACCCATACATTGCTTGCACCCGAGATGGTTATTATATTGGAATAAAATATGTACCTATTAATATTTTTTTATCGACCTTTTTAAGGAAAGTTAGAACAGATCATTTTCACCTATGTTCAAGCGAAAAATTCATTCGTTTTTACATTTTTTATTTCTACACATTACGTTTAAAATTAAACCTTCTCAGATGTGATTGTCATTACATTTAAGCTAATTAATTATTTTTATATTCATCATGCTATCTAGTAATACCTTAATACGTAGATTAGTACTGTGGTACGTATATAATATTCTACATTTTAATTATTAAATTCGAGCGATTTGTTATTTTACAAATAATTACTGAATATGCAAATGTGTCTATTTAATCGTTATTATTAATTAACTAAGCGATGTTATTATTTTCGACGAATTGCCATTCCAGAAAAGATACATACTTACCTACTAGATTCGAGGTAAATATTCTTAAACCAAGATATTACTTAAGAAGATGTTACATGACCTCGATCGAAGCATGGTTATCATACTTATCATGGTTCGAGAGAAACGTTTGGAACTGGAACCAAGATGGTTTATTTGCCATTAAAAATATATTATCGGCGGTTTCAAGAAATCATTTGTTTCAGTCTCACGCGTCGTGTATGCTCCCGTAGTGGCTAGGTAACCGTACTCATTTTGCACCCAGGCTTTTGTAGTCTATACGTTTGCACCTTAGCTGTTATATTTGAGCGATGCAGCCAGTTAAGCCGTTAATAATACGTATTAATGAAGCGGCGGGTCGTTGCTACACATTCTAACTCTCACTACGCGCTACTAACATACTCGGCGCGGCTAGATTTATCACCGCTGGATGCGACAGCGCCTGCACCCGGGAAATACACGATCTATCGATCTATCGGAGTACTAAATTAGAAGAAAGATACTAAATTTAAGCAATATTTAAAACATTTAAAATAAATATCCTATGATAGATCGTTGAACTAGAAAGTCAAAGTGTAATCGGAGTAATATTTATGCCAAATGTAAAAAATACTATGTAGATTTATATTCCGTGACCTGTAACAGCATAAAATAAAATATGCTTAGCCGCTTTAAAATTAGTAACAATTTTCTTTTTTATATTTGCGACTGTGTATTTTTCAATTGACGATAATACTGCGTATATCTTTGCAAGAAGCAATTTAGGTATTGAATATTTATTTCATATATTGTGACACCAATTTATTAAAAAAATATTTTAGGAAAAGTGATCATATATCTTTGTCTCTTATATTTGTTTGGTTTATATTTATTAAGACATTAAATAGTTTTTATGTATTAAATAGATCGTTATGTACCGGCATTATTAAGATACACCCTACAAGCGTAACTGCGTTTATATTAGAATTATGTTGAAGTAATTTAATTCCTAATTTTTATTTTAGCCATTATTCACTTTATTCATCACTTTTGCAGTACGTGATTAATACTAATAATTCATCCTCATAAATTAAATTCTCATAAATCACATAATACCGTAACGCATACGCCAAACGGCAAACCCGGGTAAGTGCGTTTTCACACTTTCTCAGGCGCTTCCAGCGCAGGCGCATCTGCCGACGCGCCGCTCCGCCGATTTCGTGCATTTTTTTGCAAGTGATGACTTGGATTTCTAAATAATTTAAATGCGCGCACGATAGGCAGATACGGTGCACAGAATCTTACTTACGATCTAACTTATCAAACCAACCAACATCAGGGTTTTAGAAAACAAAAAAAAGCGCGAAATCGAAATACGGGCAAGTATCAAGATTCAAGAGAAGGTTCTTTATTAAAAAAAAAACATAAGTAGACTTACGTTTTAATAAAAACAACGTAACTAAATCCGTTCAAAGCACTAAACCATGTCACTGTCACAGGCCACTGATCGCGGGTACGCGCGTGCGCGAACGAGGACGGTTGCAGCGAGACTGCCGGCGCGCGCGCCGGTGAAATGAACGCACCTTGCAGTTTTATGAGACAAGTTTAGTAAAGGAGTTCTAATCACGCAGCGGGAATCGCTTGAATTGAAGGCTGATCGGTCAGACGTCGGGAGGAAATCGCTTTTTAACCGATAACGCCGATTATTAGCTCAGTTGCTTAAATTGTTATAGTCAGGTTTGCATCACGGGAACAACGTGCAGTTTTATCAACGTGTTTAGTAAATTAAATGTTAACCAAGCAATGAAATATATTAAGTAAGTGTATGTCCTCTGTCTGTATGTCAGTTTATAATGTGTGTAAAATTAAATTTAAGCTTTGTATTGTGTAATGTAACCTAATAATTAATGTCAAATGTAACAAACAACTCTTACATGGGTCGATGAAAACCTGAAATAATTCATAAGATGCGTATATTCAAATATGTATTGAAATGAAGACACCTAGGGTTTAGGAAAATTGGATATTATGATAGTCGTTTTTTTTTTGTTGGAGGCAAACAGTTTTCTACAGATCGGTGTTTTTTTTATTGCACAATTATTTATTTATTTACTTATTTTAAACTTTATTGCACTGTAACAAGATACATGGCGAACTTAATGCCATAAGGCATTCTCTACTAGTCAACCTTTAGGCCAAACAGAAAATAAGCATTCATCATCATCATATCAGCCGAAAGACGTCCACTGCTGGACATAGGCCTCCCCCAAAGAGTGCCAAAGTGACCGATCCCGCGCCACCCGCATCCAGCGGACTCCCGCAACCTTTACCAGGTCATCAGTCCACCTTGTCGGGGGCCTACCCACGCTGCGCCTTCCGGTAGGTGGTCGCCACTCGAGAACCTTTCCGCCCCAACGGCCATCGGTTCTACGTGCTATGTGCCCCGCCCACTGCCACTTAAGTTTAGCGATCCGGAGGGCTATATCGGTTACCTTGGTTCTGCTGCGGATAGCCTCATTTCTGATGCGGTCACGCAGAGAAACTCCCAACATGGCCCTCTCCATTGCCCTTTGGGTGACTTTGAGCCTTCTTATGAGGCCCATAGTAAGCGACCACGTTTCAGTGCCATATGTCATCACTGGCAACACACACTGGTCAAAGACATTCGTCTTGAGACACTGCGGAATATTGGACGAAAAGATTTGCCGTAGCTTCCCGAGCTTCGGGAATAAGCATTGTTGATGCAAAATTATCTGTTCAATTACCTACGTACTTGTAAATACTTCTCAATCATAGATCCATAAATAATATAGATAAGTATATTTGGTATCGTCTTGGCTCGTCTCAATTGCTTTTTGTGGGTCGAACATGCCCAAAGAAGATGTTAACGAATACCGAAATGAGCCGGAATAAGAAAAAGACAATCAACAAAGATTACCAAATAATAAATAGACGACCCACAAAAGTGACGAATGAAGAATGGGTGACTAAAGCAGAACGGGACGAATTTAAGAAATTGACAAAAACGATTGTGACCCAAGACGATTCCGTATATTTGCACGGTTCCCCCCCGTCAGCCCAAAGAATTTCATACCCAATTTATATAGTCCTAATGTTGTGAACCCTAAAATCGCAAACCCGAATTTCCATAAGGTATAATTTCTCATGACCAAACTCTCACTAAAACTAATTTAATTTAACAGATTTTTTCCCAGGCCTAATATTTAAGGCCTTACCTTACTACCTTACGAGTATCTACTATTTATCTGTCTATAAAATCACAAACTCGAATCTTCATTTTGCCTTCCTATTTTAGCCCTAATGTCATTATAGAGTAGAATAGGTAGGCAATCCGATGTTCAGAGGTATTTTTGATTTTAGAAAATGATTGAATTGAACCCGAAAAGTTGTCTGTTTTGTTTGTGTAGTGAAACATTAGAGCGAAAGTGAATATGGCAAGTGACAGATAGGTGTTACGAAACTAGGCACATTCATCATTAGAATTAGTAATCATTAGGAAAAATCATTATTTGTTTCCTATATATTTATTAGCATACTTGATGTTTAGTTACAGGAAAGATTAGGAGGTATGATGTAGAGGTAGGTAAGTAGGCCCAGCAAATAATTATGCCATACAAGATTAGTTATCGGATTATTAGGGCTAATGAAAATTATATCGAACGTTGGTAGGTGTAATGAAATTAGCACTAACGACATTAGGTTAAGTGGGACAGACATATGCTTTATGGCGACAGGGTAAAACCGGATCAACTCATACATCATACAAAACAAAATCAGCAGTGGGATGTTTATAGGCTGATGATGATGATAATGATAACCACCCCATTACGTGGCGTGGAAATAGCAATATACTTACCCGTACTAATCCAGTAGAATCGTAAACATTTTAAAACGCCGGTTAAACGTTGAATTTACGGGGGATTTTACCGTTCCCAGTGACTGTTACGCCGCCTGCAGTTTTATGAGGCGAGGAGTTACTAAAAGCAATCCAATTGTGCCAAGCGTGCACGAGATCCTTAATTTTGCGTATTTTCCGAGAGATTTATAGATACTTTTGTGGTAAGTATTACTGTCTCCTATCAGACTAGAACTTGTATTTTATGCTAACGTTTATAAATGGGTAAGGACCAAATCCTTTGCCAGCTTAACTCACTCAATGAAATTTTCTATGAAAGTTTTCCGTTGTGACATTAATTTAACCATACAGTTCTATGGTTAATTTCATAGTTTGGAACGTGGAAAACCAATGAACACGTAGTAGTTATAAACTCAAACTCCAACTCAAAATTATATTTATTCAAGTAGGCCCAGTAACAAGCACTTTCAAATCGTCAGCTGGAAACACTAGCTTAAGCTACTTACAGTAATTTATTAAACATAAAAAGTAAAAATTATATGAAGTAATTTTTTATGAAGCTGTTAGTCTAGAATGTTTCTAGAAAAACAATCTAATGTCAAAAAATATATACAACGAGAATAATTATATATTTTTCGGTGTGGACCGGCCTGATTAAGGAATAAACCAGCAAGTTCTACGGATGCTCTAATAGAAACCAGAGCGGAAGCATATCGTATTTACTGCCCGGACAGACATCAGATGTGATTACGATATTCGAGAACGTAAATGTTATTTTAATTAAATATTTATAACGTGAATTATAGTATTGTAATTTTAATGGGTTAGCCTGAATAAAGATGAATTTTATTTCATCATCATCATCATATCAACCGGAAGACGTCCACTGCTGGACATAGGCCTTCCCCAAAGAGTGCCAAAGTGATCGGTGCTACGCCACCCGCATCCAGTGGACTGCCGCGACCTTTACCAGGTCGTCAATCCACCATACCTAGTCGTACCCACGCCGCGCCTTCCGGTACGTGGTCGCCACTCGAGAACCTTTCCACCCCAACGGCCATCGGTTACCGGTCGGAATTTTATTGATTTACTTATAACTAATCGAAAGATACAATTTTATATTAGTTACTAGATCTATTAAGTGCAGTGATCGATGGATCATTACGTGCTAAAGACATCGTGCGTGCGCTAGCGTCGCATAATCGTGATCTGTCATAAATAAATAGATAATGCACTACCACAGGGTGGGTCTAATACTCTTAACCAATACGAGATGCTACGCTTAGTTTGTTTTTGGTCTAGCTGTACAAAAAAATGTTTACATTAAATCGCAACATGTTGATAACATGTGCTTTGAAAACGGAAAACGTGTTTAAAAACGGACCAGAAATTAAGACCTTTAAGCTTTGAACCACATCACAATACAAGTGCATTAGTAAAAAAAAGCTTTTTTTTCTAATGCATTTTTTTTATTTAGCTAATGTTTACTAATTAACTGCCGTAGCAAAGTGCTAGTGTACATTTCCACTAAAACTACTGTTACTCATATGAGACTTTCTTAGTAAACTATGGAAATATCTATTTTAAATTTCATAAATAATAAGAAAAGAAAAGACGCCTCAATTTCTAAACAGTCATCATTAAGTTACTAATTAGTATAATTTCAAAACAACGCAAAAGAGTTGTAGCCTTTTCTTTAGCAGCCGGAAGGGTGCTCTTACTTCCTTAGCCAAGGTTCTCATGAGAAAAAATACGTGAGGATTCATTTACATTCCTAGTTCACATGGCTTTCGCAATATTATCGTGATATTCAAAATTGTATGGGTAAGTTGCTTCAATAACGTCAATATTTACGATAAAAATATTGCGATATGAGGGATTGCGTGCAATCTCTGCCATTTGGCGAAACAGTAAGTCTAACCGCGCAAAAAATGCCACTTGCCATTGACATATGAACGGCAAAACTGGAGGCCGTTGACCCCACTGATTGGGCTATTCATTCACTAAATTGACTCGTTGCTTCAAAAGCGTGTGAATTAATCTAACGCGATCTTGATCATACGATTATTAATATTTCCTGTCGATTAAGCAAACTGGACTTCGCTAATCTATTATTGAGACATTTGGTGAAGACCTAATGCCAACGGTTTTAAGGCTATTTTTGAATGGTTCGATTATGTATTAGTTTGGGGTGTGGGACTGAGATGAATTAGTTAACGACAAGTCATTGATGATTATATTTCACTATGTGCGAAAAAGGCTAACATTATATTAATCACTTTGACAGGGTAGGTGTATTTATTTGAAAATATCAGTGCCTATCAGTATTTCGCCTAATTCGAAGAGTTCACCAGATGCCATCATCAGATCCTGACGTTATGACCAATAGTACTACAAGGCTACTCTTTCAAACAAAAAAAAAAGTTTGTTGGTTTCGGTAAAAAAGCAATTAATTGAATTTTCCTTAATGTGCTTGTATTTTCATATATTTGACTGCTGTCAAACATATTATATTCTAAAAAGTATTTTTTCAAAGATTCATATACGCATCATAGTCGACTAAGGGACCAGGGTTGAAGTGTGTTGTGGGCGATGGGCTAGCAACTGCAATATCACATTTGTAGATATATTATACCCACATTTATGTGGCGCTGGAACATACGTTTCATGTGCTCTGCCTATCCCTTTTGGGAATAAAGGCGTGAATGTATGTATGTATGTATAATATATACGCATAATGCTGATTAGCACGTTAGGCTTGTCTGTTGGTGTTAATTGTATGCGATAAATAAATAAATAAATAGTACCATCGAGTAAAAAAAACCCGCTAAAATATTTTGAATAATATTTTGCCAAATATTTAAAAGTATGTCGGTCGTGTTCAACGAGGATACATTAATATCATATATCACACGAATATGATGACTTTATGAAACCAGCTATTAACATGAATATCGGGGCTTTAAGATAAACTCTTCATTTTAAGGTGATAATTATATGTTGTCATAAAAAAATATTTTAGCATGACACAGTTTTGGTTTTATTAATTTGTGGCATGTTGTTTAATGTTTTAACGTATCGCGAATGCAAATCCTGATATAACTTTTTTATATAAGATTGTGAATCTTTATCGGTTATTGGACATAAAATTTGCAAATTCAATTACAATGTTAGCAATCTCTCAACAAGATCAAACCAACGCTATAATTTACTTGATATATCCCGTTATATTCATTGATGTATTTAAACTTCCTATTTTTTACATCGATAAGGATTGTGTATTTGTGTGCCAAAGATGGTATCTGTCTTATATGTAGTAGACTTACAAAGACATTTCGTTTGTTTCGTTCTTTAATATCCATAGAAGATAGATCATATAAAGGTTAAAAATGTTAACAAACCCCTACATTTGGTGGATATACCTGTAGTGTTCACTTATTTGCACGTTCTATAGGTATACCGGTGTTGCTATTTACACATTCCTTGGCTCGACAGCACACCACCACTCCCGGCAACGGTCGGACAACTACTGCCCCCCACTCCGGTCATCGTGACGTGACATATGCGCACGAGATAAGTATAGCAATACACTACAATACCCATAAATATCAACATCAAAAAAAAGTGTGAAAATAGTTTTAAAAAGTGACCAAAAAGATGTTACCATGGCAACAAGCAACAGAAAAACGTTGTACAGTCACCAGCATTAAGATTTGGTCCAAGAAAGCGCTTATAAGGCCGTTAGGACTAGTCAGTTTATTTTTATTGAACATATTTATGCTAGTGACTGTACTATTAAAAACTCACGTACAATTATTAGTGTGTGGTGTGTATCTACTACAGGCGACATGTTTCGAAATATTCTGGAGTCACTCACTTCTCCGCACATCATTAGTATAATTTTAACATGACCCATGAAACTAAAAAATTTGAAGACATTAGTACAACTGAAATAAATTACCGATTAGTGGTTACTGATCACTGAAAGCAAACGTTCTTCAGTAATATTCCCGGTGCTTATAGGTTTCTAACGTATGGAATCATTCCCCACTAGAGATGTAAGCGACAGTGGCAACCAGCGGCTTATTAGCGAAGGCTGTCGGCGACAGAAAGCACCGTGAAATCTTCTACCACAGCCGCCTCTGTCACACCGGAGTGGAAAATAATTGTACGAATGTTCCCAATCATTACGATTTTATGAGCACTAAATACAAAATAGTAAACACGGCAGCAAAATTCTCTAGAATCAGAGAAACGTTTTCACTAGTAGGCACTCTGAATAGTTCTGAGTTAGCATTCATTTGTTTCTGCGGTAAAGGAAAACACTTTAGCGAGTTAACGTATTAAGTAGTTCTGTGAAGATCGGTTGGACTCGGCGAGCGAATTCAGTGAAAACGACATCACAGGCAGCAGTTGCTCAGAGCATTCGTTGGGCGTTTCTACTGGCATTTTTTACAACGTGCAAGCTCCGTTCGCCGAAGTGTAACCAGCGTCCCGCGCACGCATTTTTACACACTTTAATAGAAGCGTAATTGGACAGCGTCGATAATTGCCGTAAATCTGTTTTATCTGTGGATCGTTTCACTCGCCCAGTATGGCGGCACTAACAGATGTTTAGTACTCGCGCGGGCACTTGACTCGATTGGTGTGGACTAGGGGTGTGCCGAAGATTGAGGTCGATATGGAAATTGCCACATTTTTTGGGTTTAAACCATTGAGTTAGGTTACTAAGCTTACCCCGCGAACTCGTGAAATTTCCATGTTCTAATATTTATTTCGGCTATTCAGAGCTAAAACAAATCCACATCATTAAAATCGGTCCAGTCGTTTTGTGTCCTAAATTGCGTAACTATATCACGACTCTGTTCTAATACCCTCAGGGAGGCCCATAAGGCCCCCAGAGAGGCTGTACTAAAAACTATTTGTTGCTGGCCGCTCTACAGGCCAAACAGGAGAACAACTACAAAAAAACCTGTCCTAATAATAGTAGTTAGTATAGCGGTAGTAATTATAACAATACACGTAACTAAACTTGAAATTTGGCAAAAGTGCGTGATAATAAACGCGTTATAATTGGTTACGTGGAGTGGAAGGAATAATAGGTTTGGAAATGCCGCTCCATTAATACTCGATAGTATTTTAAATTTTACTATTCATCTAAAATGGATTTTCCTTGACTTTAGCTGGGTACTTGGACTTCCTTGGATGTCTGCCCGTTGCAACGATAGATCGAGAGCTGGATTCATAATATAATAAACTCTGTGGTATTTCATAAGACTTAGTAACAAAAGTAGTACATGGGTTAATTCAAGTTAAGCTATCAAGTAATTAAAATAAAGCAAGTTGGAGTTTGTTAATTATTGAACAGTTCATGAGAATTGTTATTAAATAAACTGAATCAGTCGGTTATTTAGAATTAAAACTTTGATCATTATTTCATTGCCATTGCATGATCAATAGGCGAGTTAACTGATCCGCCTACAATGTGCCGCCATTTTGAACAAAATTGGAACCGTTTGCGAGCGACACTTCAATTTTAAACGTCCCGCTCCTCGAATACAAAACATTTTATCCCAAGTTGTTCCCAAGTTGAGTTGACTCCCAAATTCGTCATAACTTTCGCAATTAGAGCTCAACCTATACTAGTTTGCCGTTTTGTATTTTGCAACGTTGCATTTTGTTAGCTTTGCAAATAGCCCTCGCCACTAGGAGTCTATCAGACACTTAAGGTTCCAGTTCAATTTTGATGTCAAAGTTTTTGCGTGCTCGCTTCTACGCGGGCTAAGGTAACTTATTAGAACACTAGCTTTAGACTTTGTCCACGTATAATCGTTAATACCTTTGAAAGATTCTCTCTTCGGTCGTTCACTCTTGACAGACTGGTCGTGGTTTCATGATGATGTCGTATAAAGCAGCCATCGTACTTGTTACGGTCTTTAACATCACGGGAATACTGGATTATGATGGATTGTCTCCAGCGCGTAGAAGAACGACCGCGTTCCCTTTACCCGTCCCTGGAGTTTTGGTTTCAAGTAATGTGCCCAAAGTAGTTAAAGATTCGTGTCTGCACAGTCGTCGATAAGAGATAATAGTACTGCCGATAAGCGCAGCATCTACTATCGCACTCCTGTAGAAACATCCACTCCTAAGTCACCCCTTTAAAAGATGATTTCAGGAATAAAATCCTATGTCGTTCCCAAGGCCTACCGCTATTAATCTAAATCAATCTCATTTAAGCGTGAAAACGTAACAGACTTCCAAGTTATAACATTATAATATGAATAGTAAATATGCATGCGCGAAACACGTTGACACCAAATTAAAATGCCAAAGTGTCTGATTGACCATCTCGTTTGTATAAGCCTGAGAAAAAAGTAAAGAGAAATACGCACTTGCACCATTAATGCCAGCTCGTGCTGGTGAAATTGAATCACAGACGTTCCGGATTGATTGATGAAGTTTTTCCTTCAATTTGTAAAGTACTTGTTACTCGTGATCTTTAAGAGACTTTAAGGCTTTCACGGTTCCTTATAAGAAAGTTCACCTTAGAGAATGCGTGTTTATGTCTGATATGGGGTTAGAAATCGCGCAATCGATTTTTATGTTCTATGTTTAGTATTCCGTTTGTCGTGTGCCTTTTATGTTCGATATAATTAATTGGGTTGGCAATCAAAACGACTGTGATTCCTTTGAGAAGTAGCTTCGTTTATTTTAATTGGAGATATATTGGTAACTGAGAATTAAAGAAAGGGATATCCGTATTCGTTAGATATCCGAATTTATTGTTTAATTAAAGCGAAAAAAGCATTGATAGATCTCTCCGACTTCTTTTTGGGGCCACAGTGGTCTTAAGGCTTTTCCACTTATGCAAATACCTGTTTTCATTGCTTCTGTATATGTATGTATATAGCCTGACATGTTGCATAACCGCCCTCGCCTAATTGCGGATTTTCAGTGGTACTCATTTAGATACCAGGGCGGGGCTGTTCCTCTAAACTTCCGCTTCGGCTAAACTCGGCGCCCGCGCAACTCCGCGGTGCAAATTCACCCGAAAGCGGCTGACACCGCCGGAGTTTGTGAAAAAGGACGTGTGCGGTAGAGCGGGATGGTTTTAAAGTTTTCTAGCAGTCAAACATGATCTTCTCTACGTAAATATTTATTTATTTTGTGCCCACGGCCGTACGGCGTCCTGTCAGGCTTTTAAATAACATTTTATTCCTTTCCAGTTATAATTAACTAGATGCCCGCATGGTTACGTCCGCGTAAAGCAAAGAACGCAGGCAAACCCGCGGAATCAAATATGACCTAAAACCATTCAGTATCTCCATTCTACATGCAGGTGAAATATTTTTTGAAATCGGATACCGCATATTAACTACCCATTTAATACTAACTTACAAAGCTACAAACTCACTAAAACTCCTATTAGTGTAGATAATGTAATAAGTGCAGCTAATACTTTTTACAACCCGCTGTACCTCACAGCCAGGCGGTTGTAGCAAGTGTAAGTCCTAAGTTCCTGAGTAAGAGCGTTGTCTGCATTTTAACAAGCAGGAGCACAACTACACGACTCTTACGAGTAGGTTACTGTCGGCTAGTGCGCTGGCATCATGCCTAAATAAGATGATAATCATATCTACGCAGAATAATTAAGTGTGCTACAAATAATTGTTTTTGTTTAGTGCTTTAGTTACATAATGAACCTGAATGGTGTGGAAGGATTACTTTTTACAGGCTTTATATTAACTTGCCTTGTTAGAATGTATGTATGTATGGGACAAATCTTGCAAGTTTTTGACCCAACTCTCGGTGACCGACTGAGCTGAAATTTTGGGTATAAGTATAGTTTGGATGACAATTCAATAGTATGGTACCATCGAGCTGATCTGATGATGGACACAGAAGGTGGCCATGGGAATTTGCCCTGTTAGTATGCATGTATGTATGGGACAAATCTTGCAAGTTAAATTTGACCCACTTCTATCGGTCACCGCCGATTGAGCTGAAATTTCGGGTATACATAAGTATATTTTGGATGACAATTCAATATTATGGTACCATCGAGCTGATCTGACGATGGAGTCAGAAGATGGCCATGGGAATTCAGTACTTAACCGAAGCAACCCCGTTGAGTTTGAGTTCGTTAGAATCGTCTCAATGAGTAGTTGATGGTGGTATACAGAAAAGTACAGTCGGCAATAAAAATTGTACTAAAAATGATTTTTTTGACAGGAACTTATTTTATTACTGCGACGGTAGTAAACTTGCATACGGTCTGCCTGATGTAAGCAGTCACCATAGTCTATGACGCTTGCAACTCCAGAAAAATCAGTTCTATTGTCGAGCTTTGATTGATTTGAGGATTTTTTGTGACCACTTGTATTTGTAGCATGTTGTTTAAACTCTAAAACGGTTTTCATTGTGGTAACCTTTGGTGCTTGTATCAGCGAAATCTTCATTCAATAAGGACTAACAGTTATCCAGACCTTTGGCCAGCGTTATCACATTACTGATACACATATACCCGTTACGGAACACAGCTGAGGTACATACGACAGGAACTAGGCCGCTTCACGGCGACCTCATTATCGTGTTAATTAACGCACCGCAGACCGCGGTAGGCGCCACACGGACATACTCGTAGCTATAATATAACTAAGTGGTGTTTGTGAAATATATACTGCTAATAGCTGCCCATGCGGCTCTCAGTATTACAGCACGTCTGTCATGAGACGACCGCGACATATTCTCTATTTTTCTCGCACTATACCCCTTGTTCTAAGGGTTCTAATAAGAAAGAGACGTATAGTGAGAGAAAAATTGTGTTTGCTTCACCATTTTTCGTGCTGCTTTCCAGATACCTATGTGTTTACATATTATGCGAGTTACCTACAGGCATTGCCAATAGGTGTTGATTTCATATACTCGTATTATCGTGCAGAGAAGCCATGCGGATCCGTAGGATAAGCCTATGTGCATCCTAAATATAAATTAAATAGATTAGGGGGGACAATCTTACACAAATCGACCCAAACCCAAATCCCAAACTAAGCAAAGCTTGTACTATGGGTACTAGACGACGATAAACATACTTATATAGATAAATAAATACTTAAATACATAGAAAACATCCATGACTCACGAACAAATATTCGTGCTCATCACACAAATAAATGCCCTTACCGGGATTCGAACCCAGGACCTCTTGCTTCGAAGGCAGGTTCACTACCAACTAGGCTAACTTAGTGGTCGTCGAACGTCCTGAACGTCCAGTATACATACACTGTGAAAGATTTTTTTGGAAGGAATTAGTTGGACGGAAAGAAGAACGAATGAAGAGGTTTTGGATTTAGTCGGAGAGAAGAGATCCTTGCTAAGGACGATTGAAAATAGAAGAGGAAATATGTTGGGGCACCTGTTACGACACGACATTTACATAAAAACTATAATCGAAGGGAAAATAGAGGGAAGAAGAGACAGAGGAAGGCCGCGACGTGCTTTTATGGACCAGGTCAAGGAGAAGGTCAATGTGGTGTCGTACCAGGAGCTCAAAGCAGTGGCAGAGCGTAGAGCTGAATGGCGGTTACTCCACCGACAAGAGCAGAGCTCTTAAGTTGATGAAGAAGAAGAAGAAGAGCCGCTCTCGATATTATCCCCTACATGTATACGACCTCACAGGCTTTTCTTGTTGCACATTTAACAAATATGCACGTGTTTAAACTAAGGGTGAGTTGCACCAAACCGTCTTTAATCGTAAGCGGTGTTCGTAGAAATCTGAATGTATGGAACGTTTGACAAGTGTCTATGGACTGACAGCTGTCAGCGCCGGGCTACATAAATACGAAAAACTAAATTCCGATTATTTTAAAACTCCTATATAAGGTGCATTTGAATTAGGTACCTACCAATACTTTTAGAGTTGATAGTACTTGTCTCTAGGAGTCTATTTATATAAGAAATATTTAATAGATTGTGTTAATTTTTGAAGATAAATAAGGAAACAACATTACTGCGTAAAAACACCCTGTTAATGAAATAGTTAACAATTTTACCGCGAATCATTGACGTGTGTCACACACAGCGATGTTCACTTGACAGCAAGTGTTAAACACCTTGTCAGTTAAATACACAGGATGGTTATTTTTGAACGAAATTTTATATTATTTATTTTGTTCTAAAAATTAAAACAAAAATATCATATAAAAAGTTATCTTAAATTAATAATTTCTACTTAAAGTTAATTGTTTTGATGTAATGCAACACCTCTTAAAATATTGGTACCTAATTCGATGGCACCTTATATCAGTATTCCGATTCTTCATAAATCCGAAATTTCAAAAGGTCTAACGATTACAACTCCGATTATCAAAATTCCGAATTTCAATACCCCGAATAATAAGAAGTCCGACGGAATAATAATCCAAAATATCAAAAATCCGAATACCGATTATTAAAATAACGATTTTCAAAAATCCGAATATCATTACACCGACCAATTATAAACCCGAATAAACAAAAATCCGAATTACGTAGGTATTCCTGTTACTAACACACACTAATTAAGTACCTAAGATCCACATTTTAAACGCCTGGAGTGGAGAAACTGAATAGCAAATCACATGAATACCTACACAATTAATCGACATCATTCATAAGGAACAAGTTAACTATTTATAGGAAGATGGGTAGATGGAAAAAGAATTACAAGCATTTCTACAGAATATTGTGAGCAAATTGTGTACAACACATTATCCTTGTAAATATATAATAAAAAGAAGATTAAGAATAAAAAGATTACAAAAAAAATAGAATGATGGCCGTATAAAGGCAGACTTAATGTAATAATGCGAGTTTGGCCTAAGGATTATTTATACTACGGAGCCATGGACACATGCCAATTATTTTAAACTAACCTAACCGCCAGGGGGTCAACGTCACCCCGCTTCGCGGGGTGCCTATTTCCGCTCTAAGGGACACAAGCTAACCCTAACCTAACCTACTAATAATACCATTGTTACGACTACATTGTTTTTTTACAGCGGGAGGCTTCGGAGAAAAGGCAGACCCCTATTCTCTACGGGAAATAAGAATCGTAATTTTCGGATTTTTTATTCCCCGTGTAGTTTCAAAAATCCGAATTTCATAATTCCTAAGAAATAAAATTCTGATTATTGAAAACACGAAGTTAATTATCGCGAATTAATAATGTTTTTCGGGCCATTGACACTTCGCGCTTTTGATTGTTCGGAGTTATAAAAATCGGAAAAACAAACTATCGACATTATGAAATTCGGTAAAATTAAATTCGTGTTTTTTAGTAATCGTAATTATAAGTCTTAGGAATTATGAAATTCGTAGTTTTGAAAATCGGAATTAGCAAATTCGGAATTAAATATTTCGGATTATTTGGGTGTTCTCGTCAGCGCCATATTTAACGTTGATCGCTCTTTAATCGTAGGTCGGTGCAACCCGCCCTAAGTATCTTGTGTACTAACTTTTTAACGCTGAAAGCTGTATGAGCTAGGGAGGGAGTATAGGCGATCCCTTTACATGAAATGTTTTTTTTTGTGGAATTTGATCCGTCCTTGCATTGCTTATGGCTAAAATCATTTTACCAACTTGACAAAATTGTCACCTGAGTGGCTACTGGCTGGGGCGGTAAGTAACGATGCTGTTCAGCGACCACAGTTATGCCAACCCAGCAATGTACCTACGTCAAATTATCATTGATTTATTGTTGGGTGATTATAATAGAAAATAAAGCTTTTTAACTAGCTCCCCAGTCCCCTGCAACTAGTATTACTGGTGTCTCTGTGAGTTTGATCTCGCGAACCTACTTTCAATTATTATTATTTTATTTTATTTCGAATTTGTGAATATTATTTGAATCTTTGTCGCTGCGCCGGATTCTATCTATCTTATTTCCAATGGTCCCCTGCTTTTTATATCAACTTCATAACCTACATCCGTTTATGAAACGAGTTTCCAGCTCAAAAGAAAGTAATCAGTATTGTATTTAAAACTCATACGATTCTCAGCCGGCAAGAAGTTGTCGTCAAACGATTGTGATGTTTCATTGCTGCTCGCAATCGTAAAAGTTTCAGAATCATATGCCGTTCTTGGAGTGGAAATCGTTTAAAATTTACTTGTAATGGTGTCTTACGGGATACAGGAAAAAGCATTAAACTTATGTAAAACATACACGCGTGCATTGTCGTTGACTTTTGGGATAAGCCTGATTGCCGTCTTTCGCAGTCTTTATTTACATTAGTTTAAACTGCTACCTGATAGCTACCTGAGACCTGTCTTGAGGTGGATTATGCTATATGTTGAAAGTGCAAAAGGTCTCGCTTATTTATTTTAGTATTCATTACAACATTATTTTAAATAATTAGTTTATGTCTAAAGTTATTTATTGTAAAATCCACTTACTCATATCTTCTGAAATGTATAGCATTGACGAATTATGTCAAGTAAGTCATTATGATAAACAAGTTTTATACCAAAAGTGATATTTATAGTAAATGTCTTTTATACGAATTGTAATTATAGCCTTAAATCATTATATCACTTTTTACATTAGATCATTTGAAAATTATCTGAAACGATATTATACCATCCGTTACATTTTACACAGATTAAGTGAAATTATATAAAACGTCGTGCACCCATGTCAATAAATAAATATACAGCAATGTAAGGCGAATGTCTGTGCCTAGTCGTTAAAGTAATCCTTAATACTATAGTTACTTTTTTCTATTAATAATTGACTTAGTAAGTACTTAAAATGATTTGTTGTTTTTAATTTGAGTGTCTCGAGAAGCTTATTAAGTATCTTTGGAGCCATAGCTTTTATTTCATCAGAGTGGTGTTTCCCACATTCAGTTGTAGTTTATGATTCCTCTGACGGAGTTGGTGTGCCCTTAACTGTACAGAAAGCCTGGATTACACTTTACAAACATACAACATTCGAAAATATAGAGACAAGGCAGTGTAAAACGTTTTAGCGATTGAAAATATGGTTGACAGCTTTCTCTAGGTTTCAATTCACAAATTGCTCTTAAACATCGTTTCTGTGTTGTATCTGTGTGTTTCATCGTTCTTCATACATGAATAATTAATTAATTCGCGACCGTGTTCGGTAATCATCCCTTCAAACTAGAATTATCGGTGGTTTTAATGGCGTTATTATGTTTACCTTTGAGGTGATATCACCTGTGCCCAGAGCTAGGAACAATTCAGCGCCTATGATACGAGTAATGAAATCAACACCTATTTGCAAGGCCTGTACCTGTAGGTAACCCGCATAATATGTACGAGTAAACACATAGCTGCATAGGTATCTGGAAAGCAGTTCGAAAAACGGTGAAGCAAAGGTCACCGTTTTTCGTGTCTTTCCGGAGAAGTTGAGTTTTACCCGAGATTGAGTTTGAGGAATTGATTGATTTTTGCCCCCGTGAACCCCCATCTTGCAAATCTCATAGAGATCGTTACAGCCGGTTTCGAGAAATCGTTTACAAACAAAGAATAAAAAACAAATGCTGCTCGTTTAATGGCATGGAAATAAATAATCTCACATTTTCTTGGTCCCTTAATTTTTGCGTTAACAGTGATGATGAAGTCTTCCCGAACGTAGTTTTAAAATGAGAGCATAACTACGTTTGTATGGGAAGGTGAAATTCGGCCGAGCTTACTGCGGACTTTTAAGTCTACGAGTCGGATGTGAACCAGTGACCTATCGACAGAATGCTCCGATCGCTCTTAACCAACTGAGCTATCGAAGCAATTACTCGATACAACAAAATTTTAATTTGTTCCCTATTATTTACTCCTTAGAGAGGTGTGTAGCGATGTCAACCTTGAGGACTCAGGCATTTAGAATTAGGGTTTTACGCAATAATTGACAGATCAGCGGTGACTATTAGGAAGTAGGTGCCCCACAGTTCTCCAAATTGACTTTACGGTAGCTAAATCGTGAGCTGTCATAAGACCAAGTTAATTTGAGCTCCTTACGTCTAAATATAACCTCATAGAGCCGCCATATAATTGAAATGTTTGTGGTTTTCATAGCCGACATATATATATATGTTCCCTTCTTATAAAGTTACACTGCCGTATAAAATCCCACTCTAACTACGGTCAAATAAGTGCTATATTAACACAGCCCCATTATCTGGAGCTTCCATGGCCGGGGGAAATTAATATTTCCGTTTGTATTTAACAATTCATATAATTAAATTGCCTTTATCAAGATGAAAGCCTGACAAGTTACAGTTAATTATGTTTACTCTCGTAAACAAAATGACAATCAACAAGTTCTTCAAAGGGTTCTGAATCTAAGCCACTTTTTAGAAAACAGCATACTTAATACAATAAATTTATTCGCAACCGTTTGCTCTTACGGTTATTTTCAGTGTATTACCTAAATATCTTATGTTTCTAATTACTGGAATTTAAACTTTAGACTAAACAAATATTTTGACCATAACTACGCCCTCACAACAGGTATAATTAGTTAATTTCGAGGTTATTTTTCTTTCAGGAACAAGACGGACTTTTTTCAGTTTGACGATAACCATTACAGACACACATGCAACTTTATCTTTTTCGCCATCTGTACCTAACTTTTAATGTCACACGCTATAAACATTTATATTCTATTCTATTTATTTCATATTTTATTACAAGCTATTATTTAACTTGACTTGGTTCGTTTTTTTGTTATGTTGGCAGTTTGTTCATCATCATCATCATTTATTTAAGAGCTTGGATCTTGTCGGTGGAGTAATCCATTACTCCTTTTTTGAGGAAGCATAGTGTGGTGGTTTCCCCCTTGCCTTCCACACCGCAGTTCATGAACCGAGGTTCACCGGCTCCGTGATGTCCAAACAAGAAGAGCCCTTCCAGATTCCTATCTTCGTTCTCCAGTCGGTACTAGTGCTACTGCTGCCTGACACTAGATGATTGCTTATTTAATGGCGGCAACTACTCGCCATGTCACAGAATCGTCGTCGGATATTGTAGCTTTTTATAGAGTAGCCCCTCCTACAAGCCTACCCACTACATCCTGATAACCCTGCCGCTGCGTGGTCGGGGACTGCTTATTCAGTATATTCGCAGCTAACCATCATATCTGATGGCCATTCCACTATCCGCCGCCTGTGGACCCCGGTAGTAGCCTGCAGCTCAGCCCAGCAGTTTGTTAGTTAGGACAAATCTTGGAACTGAATTTTGCACCAGTCAACCTCAACCGATTTAGCTGAAAATGCTGAAATGTTGGATATAAGTTTAGTTTGGATGACAATGCACTTTTATGGTACCATCGAGCTGATCTGATGATGGAGACAGGAGGCCATGGGAGTTCAGTACTTTACCTACGCAACCCTGTTGAGTTTGGACTCGTTAGAATCAACTCAATGAGTCGTTGATGACGGTATACAGAAAAGTACAGTCGGCAATAAAAGCTGTACCAAAAAATATTTTTTAACCGAAACTTATTTCTAATTTATTGCTTCCGCGCCAGCCTCCTTCGTAGCCATAAAAACATTCATATTCAACCAAATCTCGCAAGCATCCCATGGGATGGCTTTAATACTGCTGACTTCAGGACCAACGTATTTAACGTCAGTAGTTAATGCGTAGCATCTTCGCAGGTAAAATGGAAATCTAAATAGGACTCCATAATCTAATACTACAGATCTTATCTCATGTGTATTTTAAAATGTTTCGATAGAAACTGAACTAATACAGATAGATTACATTCCGAATAACAAAGTTTGAGCTTCGGAATTTTGTATGTTTCTAGTGGCGAACGATCGCTGGCTGCTCTTAATTCCGTGAACGCTCGGCCTTGCCTAGTGTACGTAAGGGGATGCCACAAATCAAAGGAATTAGAGGGCATCGCTGCTATTTTGTACCAGAAATAGATCCATATGCCTCCCTAAGTGTACAGCCTGAGTTCACGCCCCGCTCACAGCAACGCGGGCAAGTGCCAATAATCGGCGTCCACTATATCTATGTTTCTTTTTAACTCATGCAAAAAGAGAGAGAGTGGGCACACAGGCCGTGCAAAGTTACTAAAGGTATAGGAGTGACAAAGAAAAAAGGTATGATATGGGCTATTTGTCCTGTCAAACGTCGAGTTTGTTGCAGCCCGACCGCGTATTATACAAAACGCAATAACTAGCTCGTAAATAGAGCAAAGAAATGAAATAAATAAATCAGCCTGTATATACGTCCCACTGCCGGGCACAGGCCTCCTCTGATGGATGAGAGGGAACGGGCAGTAGTCCCGACGCTGACCCAGTGTGCGTTTGGGACCTCACATACATCCTTGAATTGCTTCGGAGATATATGCAGGTTTCCTCACGATTTTTTCCTTCACCGAAAAGCAATAAATATTCCGTACATAAGTTCCGCAAAACTCATTGCTCGAAGCCGGGATTCAAAGATTTCAAATTTTCATCCCACGACCGCCGCTTGACAGCCGCATGCTTTAACTACTAGGCTGCCATATCTTCAAAAGGAGTAATGTAATCGGAAAATTCGTGAGAATTGTCGTATAATGCTTCAGGCGACTACAACATGGTTCTAATGCAAAATTATGAAACAAGTAAACTGCTCAAACGGATCGTGAAACATTTTACTTTTTATTCTCATACCAATACGATATAAGGCCTCCACCCACCGAACGCGTGTCGTGCGTTATACTTGTATATTTATATTATATGCATGTTAAAGTATTTAATTGATTTGTGTTTCAAGTCACTTCTCAGTATTTAGGATCCTGCACCACTTAAGTTTTTGTTTAGCCCAATGTTTCACTGTTAGCGAATGCCAGAATGCCAGAAGGCATTATATACGGCAATTGTACTTTTTTCTAATTTTTGCAATAAATTTTAAGTAAATAAATATTGCAACACTATTTTCGTGTGTATTTTTATGAACGCCGCTTAGTGCTCATAAATTAAACCTTTCGGTAAAGCCTAGTATTTATTTACGGAGGCTATATAAACGCTTCTACGGAACGGAAGGGCGCTAAAAGACTCTCAATAGAAGGCAAATATTTTTATGTCTTTCTAAGGGTGTAGAATTTCTTCGCGTTGGCAGCCTTTTATAGAGAACATCCTAATGGGCTTATTCTTGTGCGAAATCAAGTCTCTGAACTCGAAATCTTATTTTGAAGATTGAAATTAGATCATGTTGCCATTTCTAAAAAAAGGATATTTCTTTATCAATGGGGTTTAAATCCATTACATATAATCTGCCATGTAAGAAATTTCAATTTGAACTATGTATTTTATATTTTTCCTTGTTGTCTTTGATTTTTATAAGGTTTTAACGTCATTAAACAACATTTATCTTGACCAGGCTAGCTAGTATGATCGCGTTTAAGCCTGTTAAGAATTTTGTAAAAAAAATGTAATGTCAGACATGAAAGCGATGCTGGCTAGTCGTGCCCTTTCAATTGTTTGGTACTAATATTATAACCAAACATCACATTCGAGGAAGCATTATGCGGGCACGTCAGTTGGTAACGTTTACAAATAAATAAATTTTCAAGTTGTCAAAAAAAGGTATTTTTATACCTAGTAGGTATTTGTCCTATGCATTTCCGAGTAGGTACCTTAGTAATAAAATTAATACTGTACGCTATAGGTAGTGGTAGCCTAGTGTACTGAAGCTATTCTATTTTAAATAATGCTCTTGGAAAAATACGGTATTGAAAAACATTAATTTATCATACCGTTTATTTATATATCATTTTAAAATGTTATTCTGAGATGCTTTATTCCAGGATCCAACTGGACTGCCAACAAAATCTGACAACGTAAGAATGTGAGCTGAATAAAATATCATAACATAAAAATACTTGCAATTTATTCCGCCCTCTGAGGGTTCTGTGTCAAAATTATTTATATCCTTCCCAGTCCAAGGGTTCTATAGTAAAACCAAATACGAGTTGCATTTGTTTTGTTTCGAACGAACGAAGAACCAAAAGTATTCAAAATTATTTGCCATGCTTTTGCCCGCGACTTTGTTCAGGTTGGCTTCCCTTTGTTGAACTTTTACTGTGAAAACGTATTCAACCTATATGTTAATTCAGGCTATACTCTATTCATACTAAAATGTATCTTAATCTGTTCAGCCGTTTTTGTGTGATTAAAATGTGATTTAGTAATTAACATCCGAACGTTCGCATTTATATTAAGTAGTAGGGTTTGCAAAATTATTCTAGAATTATGTTGCATTTTTGTGCCATGTGTCATGAGGTTACACTATGTCCCTAGATATTCTCGCGGCTTTGTCCGTATTTTACAAGAAACACTAAGTAGGTACCTACAGAGTTCAAAGCAGGCATACCCAACCCTCTCTTAGCAACGTTATGGCCACAACAAAAAGTACTACGCAATGAAAAAGTGTGGAATCTCGTAAGGAAAGTTACACAGACTTTTAATAGGACGACCGAGCGAAGCGAACGAAATTTTGTGTTTCAGCTCGGGCAGGCTTTAATATTGCTTGTTAGAGAGAGAAAACGCTCGCAGACCGTGACGTCACGATCATCAGTCATAGTAGTATCAATCGTTTCATATGAAGGTGCATTTAGCGGAAAGAGACAGAATATACCCCTCTTAAAACATTTGACACTTTTAACTTAGTGATTATTTCATCCCCTGCTTTACTTTTTCTCCATTTGACAATATTTTTAATTATAAGTTATTTTATTTGGTGGTGTGGTGGTGAATTGAGAAGGGTATGTTAAGGTGGTTCGGGCATGTACAGAGGATGGATGAAAGAAGATTAACGAAGAAAGTGTATATAAAAAGAGTGGAAGGGCAAGTTGGAAGGTGAAGACCTAGACGAACTACTAATAACTAGAAATAGCCAGGCCAGGTCAAAAGTACCCTAAACCAACGAGCATGTATGAGAAATATTATGAAAGTGAGTGAAACGAAAGTGGTTTGCCAGGATCATAGCAAATGGAGATCCGTGATCTCTGCCTACCCCTCTGGGAAAGAGGCGTGATTATATGTATGTATGTATGTATGTATGTATGTATGTTATTTGGTGTCTACATCCCGATTTAATAGTTTTTTTGCCAATTCAGTTTTCCTAAAAAAACTAAAAAAACACAGACCTGCGGGTTCCACACCTCTCGGAACCCTAAAAATGAGTGCAAAAATCTGTTTTAGTATTCAGTGCTAGCCCTAGACAGACGTAGAGAGAAAGCACCTTTCTAGAACAAAACGACGTTTTATACAGGAAATGGTGTGGTTTTTACGACCATTTTAAGTAAGAAGGGCAACGTTACGAGTAATCGTCTTATCGTGCTAACGAGTCCGTACGCGCAATCTGTCTCGCCGATACAATCGCGGGCCCTACTCGCGTGTCTGAGGTTCGATAGGGAATGCATACCGGTAAACCGGTTTACCGGTTAACCGGTAAATTGGCCGAATATGAGGGCGGTAAATTACCGATAAATTAAACCAACTACCGGTAATTTACCGAAACACTAATTATCGATAAATTAATACATTTTCTCGATTATTTATAATTTATCGTCATGATTATATCTCAATAACCCTTCTTTTATCATTTAAAAATGACAACTGAATAAACTTCTTAGCGTTATCTTAACTTATGTGCCTATAGGATCTAAATAATACGATCGTTTGTAGAAGCTTCTTAAAATGCAAACACGTTTTCGGTTCTGTTCTATGAAATATGAATAATGATCTGTTTGAATAAGTACAATAGAGACGCCATAACAAACTTCAGAGGTATACTCATCATCACAATCCGAAGAAATACCTCTCTTCGTCTTACTGGGAGGGAGAACGCCAAAGGCAAGGAACAGAGGTATGGTGGTTCTTTTATTCAAAAAGGGTGACAACACCCTGCTGAAGAACCACCGACCCATGTCACTTCTGAGACACGTCTATAAGCTGTTTTCGAGAGTCATTACGAACCGTCTCGTACGGCAGGGCAGGCTAGATGACTTCCAGCCTCTCGAACAAGCTTCCGAAGGTTCTTTAGCACCGTAGACCAGATCCATACGCCTTGCATATAACTTGCCCCTTCGTTCTTGGACCAAGAGAAATCTTTCGATACGATACAGTTTGTGTTGTATTATTTTGATAATATGTTCTACTTATTCAGTAAATGTTTTTTTTTTATAGAATTGGAAATCCGTAGGATTACGTATCTGTGGATCTGGGAGTCAAGACAATGACCGCAGGCACTGTGTGAACCGCCAACGCCGAAAAACTGTTTTGTATTGTACTGATATCGTAATGAAAATATGTAGGACTAAGAACAATTAGTTGAGTTTCTGGCCTTCCTACCTCTGAGCAAGTTTTAAATATGAATGAAGCTGATTATTACGGCATTTACAGCACATAACTCTTTATACTAAATCGTAGCTTATTTTTACCATAAATAATCCTCAAATAACGCTACTTATTAACCAAATTCAATTTACCGGTATTTTACCGGTTAACCGGTTTTGCCTCACTCAAATCGGTAATTTACCGGTAATGAAATTTGCCCGGTAATTGCATTCCCTAGGTTCGATATTAAAGTGAGAATCTGATGAATAAAGCCAAAAAATAAACAACCATTTTTTTGTCCGGTTAGCCAGCAGAGAACATGACAGAGTTTGTTAGAAAAGTGTTAAAACATGTATATATTTTTACAAGATTATAATGAGTCTTCTAGGCTCATAAAAAAGGCTACGCAGTTGAACGCCAAGAGCATGATGTCGTTGGTGGTTTTAGACGGTAATCCAGCTTCGGTTAGTCCATCATACCCGTCCTGCCTCCCCGGATAGGACGGAATGCGTAAACGCATTTCCCCAACGTTAAAATTTAAAAACAAAAAAAAAGATCCATAAAAAAGGGCCCAAACTTATCTACAAAAACCTACACTATACTTACAAAAAAACGATTTTAAAAAGTGAGCATGGTCATGATGGCGAATACCATCAGAAAAAAAATGATTCATTCAAGAATATACCTGTGTATACTAGGTACTTTTGTGACTTATACAGATTTAACATCAAATGGGCAATAAAGTAATGATATTAGGACTAAGTTGTATACAACTTCCTATACACACCTACCTAACCTAACGTACACGTTACTACTGGGGTCCTCAGGCGGGTAAAGCTATCAGATATGATTAGAAGCTGCGAATATATTGAAAAAGCTGTCTCCGACCGACTACACAGTGCCAGGGTTATCAGGATGTAACGGGAAGACTTGTATGTTGATACGTTTGGAGCAGATTGATACATTTGAACCGAATCGTTACATTTTGGGTGAGTTGATACATTTTTCACGGGTTCGTACATTAGAAGCATATTGATACGTTTGGGTTAGGTTGATACATTTGGAGCAGATTGATACATTTGGGGAGGGTTGATACAAATGGAGCATACATAATTTTATTTTATTGCGTTATACGCGTGCGAACTCATAGTAGGGGCGACATGCGCTGCGTTTTCGAGCGCGTCACGCGCACAAAGCCCGCCGAAGGCTCACCATCCCCAACTTTAATTGCCACTAATCGAGAACACTATCTAGATTATTTCACTGCTTGTTAGTGTTGGGCGAGATACGATCGAGGTTTATTTAATAACATAACAGTAGTACCGGTACCGCTTTGTAGCTTACAGGATGCTTGCGAAAAAGTAGCTTGTGAGTCGCGTCATATGTTATGCTAATGTTTGTTCTGGGTTTTATTATGTCATGCAGCTAAGCGTTAGTAGTTTGAATAACATTGCAGTTTTTGGAACGAGCGCAGAAATAGTTGTCAGTTTAGTATTCAGGGCTTATTTTGCAAATAAAAATTATATTTAAATATTTCGTCATATCAGCCGAAACACGTCCACTGCTGGACATAGATGTCCCCCAAACAGTGCCAAATTGACAATATTTCAAAATATGTAATGACGCCTAAATCGAAAACCATTTCGGTAATTATGTTACCTGAACGTAATAAAGTAGTTTTCTGGGTTTTTTTCCTGCTCGCTTTTAAGAAAATCGCGAAAACGTATAAAAGTGGTTTTAACCGTGTGTGACGTCAATATTATGGCTGTCATATGAAAGGTGTCCAAACTGCCATACAGAGTCGTAGTATTGACGTCATAATTTACTTACGACCTTCTGGAATTCGCTTCTTTTCAATTTGATAGTTTTGAATGAAAATTACAATAAAGGGAGAAATAAAAAAACACGTACCCTTTTGGACCTTAGTGCATTATAATTTTATAATAAGGCGATAAATGTATATATAACTTTGATGATGAAAAGATCGGTACCCAGTTCATGTACCGCATCAGAAGCAGTATAAATAAGAAATTAACAACTCCAATGTAGGTAACCGACCGCTCACAAAGAATAACAAACTAAGTGCAATACAACTTACAAAATTAACAAGGTTTTTAATTAGCAAAATTATCTCGCAAAACTAATAATGCCGGCAGTATCGCGGTCTCAGATTGTTAATTCAGGCTCACGCTTTCTGCTCTGTGGGTGAAAGTATTTTCTTAAATTTACAAATGCTGGATTATGTTATGACCACACGAGCGTGACTTAAGATTGTCACACACGGCGCGGATAATGCGCTCACAATGCGCTGATGTCAGTAATTTCCGACCCATTAATATAGAGCACGTATTAAATAACGTGACGTCATGAGGTGACGTTTTAAGCGGCCCATGTAAAATTTTACCAATGTTTTTAATTTCTTTGACTACCAAATGGAAGTTACCATTGAGCTTTCATGTGGAACGAATAAAGGCTAATTTTAAAAAGAAAAATAAGGAGGAAGCTCTCTGGTATTTTGACTGGTATTTCGGAAGACTCAGTCTTATAATATGTGACACTCTCATGGAATCCAAAATCTCAGAAAATTTGGATTTTCGATTGGTAAAACGGCATTGATAATGTATAAAATAACGACTAGTAAAAGACAATTTATATGCCGTTTATTATTATAAATATTTTAACTCTTCATTTCGGAAATGTATTTATAGCAATGGTTATTATACTTATCGTCAGCTTTTCAGTGAAGGAAAACATCGTGGGGAAACCGGCCTAATCCCAATAAGGTCTACTTTTCCTGTATTATATATTGGAAGGTCAGATGGCAGTTGCTTTCGTAAAATTAGTACCTAAGCCAAATCTTGGGATTAGCTGTCAAAGTGGACCCCGGGCTCCATTAGGGGCATAACCGGGAATAGCGCTAGGAGGATGATGAATTTAGAAAATGTATCTCCACTGGGGTAATCACAAAGAGTAAGTATTCGGTAAGTTTAAGTATCGTAAGAGCTCCAACGTTATATTTATTTGCAAACGCCGGTGTGGCGCCAGCATAACATGCACCTCCGATCGCGACCACGGAATATTTCTCTTTTGTGCGATTGCGACTCACCTCGCAACCGATCGTATCGCCCAGAACTATGCTCTGTTATGGTTACGCTTACCAACACAACTTTTGCAACTTCGCATCTCTTAACACCGTGCCGTTGCAATCACGACTTAATCTTATGAACATAAAGTTCATAATCATAGAAAATAAGTAGGGTTATGGAACAGTTAGAAAGTTATGGGCTGATAAGCGGTTTATATTGTTCGGTTTTACCAGAGCATTTAAACTCGTGATTGTGTGCAATACTATTGAAAGCGTGGTATCCGCCAATTTAGATTCGATTTGTGAAATAAAAACAAACAATACGTTTCACTTTGCAGTTGCATGTGTAATTTAATATAGATATGTAAATTCACAATTATATTACCTGCATGAGAATCATCGTTTTATAAGCGTAGCTGAGGGTGTATCTTTATCGACGCATTTATTGCCGCGGGAGTACAGACAAACGTTTCACCGAATGCATTGTTTTTTTTTCAGCAAACATTAAATCTTTAGGGATAGCCGAAAGGTAGGACCCATTATATGTAGGTTAGATTTCCTTATAAGTATCCTGAAAAGTTTACCGTTTCTGAAAAAATAACGAAGACAAGGGTATTAATCCGTCAAATTTGCTTTCAAGCATGAGGTGTAAAATAAAACGAAAACACATCTCAGCTCATGTAATGGTGGATATTCACCCTACTAGTCTACGAGAACACGACACTAAAAAAAAAAATATATATAAAATTTATTAGTGTCTTACATGTTGAAAATACATTAAAGGTTGGACCTCCTTTTAACACTAAACCTAGTTCAATAAGACTACTGGGTGATATATATATAATTAGTCACGTCATTCATGGATGAACACGCTGACGTGACGTGACGTGATGCTGCAATGCAAAAAACCTGGCAAGGCTATAATAATAATAATAATAAGCCCGCGGGGGCAGCTTGTGGCGAGCTGACGGTGAGTGGCGACACCGCGGACCCCTAACCTCCAGAGGGCCCGAGTGATCTGGCCCTCGCCTCTGTGCTTGCCTTCAGCGGCCGACCAAAGTGGAGTCGCAAGAGCAGAACCTATGCTCCAGGTTGGAAGTGTAAAATTTCATAACGACGGCGGCCCTTGAACGGATTACCGGGATCTGGCGCACCGCAGACTCACCTCTCGACAACCTCACAGCCGCTCAGACGTGTTGCTGCATTGTCGCACTGTGCCTGCGACTGTTTGTGAGGCCCACTTAACGAGTTGGCGAGTCACCGCCTGCCTTTTCACAATTTTGAGACTTATTGTCACGGCAGGTGTCTGCTAGTCTCCTCCCATAACCCATTGTCCAGACCACCCACCATTCACCCCCATAAACCCATTACCTTAGTTTCCATCGCAGCACAGTGTTGCACTGCAATAGTCTTTGCACCTGGCGGGGACGATCACTGGGGTGTATCGTGTTGTGCGCTCGGAGATGGTATCCGCCATGTGTATCCCTCGCTTTATATTATGTTTGTTTTAAAGGGCCTCTGCGCAGTTGGCTTCGGCCCGATGCATGCCTTCCAAAAGTCCGGGACCCCATGGTCCTGAGATATGGAAAAAAACATACAAATAATAATAATAATAAATATAAGGGGACAATCTTACACTAATCGACCTAGTCCCATAGTAAGCTCAGTAAGGCTTGTGTTATGGGTACTAGACGACGATATATATAATAGATATAAATACTTAAATACATAGAAAATATCCATGACTCAGAAACAAATATTCATGCTCATCAAGTCATCACATAAATTTTTGCCCTTACCAGGATTCGAACCCAGGACCTCTTGTTTCGTAGGCAGGGTCACTACCAACTAGGCTAAAGTGGTCGTCAATAAAATAACAATATCTAGTATGATATGAAGATGAACTCCCGAAGAGTTCGAAACATGTCATGTGATACGTGGGTTTAACCGTGGATTTATTAGTAATATTTTGATAACTCCATTTTATAGATGTGAACAACTTCGTGTAATATACGCTTATTAATTTCAGAAAATGCGTAAATAAATGTTCAAATTATGTTTATTTTTATTTGCAGGCATTTGAGATTTATATTTTTAATGTATATTGAACGGTTTCCGATTGGGCTGAATTTTGGCACACTTATCTAAGTTCAGTGGCAACGCAATATGAAGGCGACATCGAGCTGATCTGATGAATGATGATGGAGACAGAAGCCGGCCGAAGCAACTCCTAAACTGCACAAGATAAACCCGTCGTTTCGACTTATTGGATCCTTCTCAACGAGCAGTTAACTTAATAACAGCAAAAGTACAGTGCAGTTGACATTGATGAGCTTGTGCAAAAAAAATAATTTTGTGACGGAAACTTATAATATAAAAAGCGAAAAAAATAAGTGCACACGGAAGAACGTAGTATGAAACGTCAACCCATGCGCAATAAACATTTTACGACACACTTCTCTTTGCACAAAGGCAAGAAACTCGCGATTACTTTTATCTTCAAAATCACGATCCAATCAACTTTCACGGATATCACAATGTTTCCTAGAAATCCGACATTTCCTGTTTGACCATAAAACTACGTGCGACTAATTTTATGTCCTCATGGCTTGAGGCGAAGAAATCTGAACTCGGGTCTATTCGATGGTATTTGGTTCTCTGTCGAGTGTTGTATTTTCAGATACCTTTACCCGATTTCATATAAGATTAGTAAAATCGTGCGTCAATCGCCATGTAATTTCAATAAAAACCAATGTGAAACGCAAAAACATAAGTAAGTATAAGTAGCAAGCCCCAAGTAATAAGGCGCGAGGTAATCAATAATAGTCTCTCGGTCAACTACTGAAGCGCCTTGACGCGGGCCTTATTAATTGCGATTGTTACCTGTACCTACTTAGGTCGCGCCTTATTACTTGGGGCTTGCTATACTTACTTATGTTTTTTGCGTTTCACATTGGTTTTTCTTGGAATTACATGGCGATTGAAGCACGATTTTACAAATCTTATATGAAATCGGGTAAAGGTATCTGAAAATATAACACTCGATGTTATGTTGGAAAAGGGTTGAACGAACGAAATAAGTAAAATTAGTACAATATTTATTTTTGATATTCGAGATAGACGAGGAAGCGCAAACGAATTGGCCCGTTAAAATTCAAATGTTATACGAAATGAGACATATACACGTAGGGTATCTCAAAAACTCTGATATTCCAGTAAATTTAACGATCTTTAATTGAACGAGCGAGCTTCGCTTGTATATCATTATTGAACCTCCTCTCAAAATTTCGGTAGGTATACATGCATCCCTGTCACTTGAGTAAGTGAGTGCGATAGAGATGGCAATACCAGAACTTCGACTTTCGAAGTTCGTGGTTATAGCTCTGTAGAGGAGAAGAGCCGAGCAGCGGGGCATCTGGGGGCAAAAAGTCTGGGCAAAAAATAGGGTGCCGTTCAGTGGTCATACAAACAAAATGCATAATTTCAAGTAGCATAAGTACGGAAATCATAACAAACTATTATCATAATAACAAAATGCATATTTTTATTGGTCATAATATTTAAATACATAACTATCATTTATCACCATAACATTTTTCATAACGTTCATGTGAACTAATTTCTTTTTGTATAACATTCATTAACTATAATGATTAAAACTCATAACAACATTTTGAATAATTATCAGGTACTGTAGATTATTTACTTACCAAGTGATTGATATATGAAGCAGAACAAACAAAAAACTGATATTGCAAGCATTATTGCCAAAAACCGAATCAGAGCGCCCCACTTCTACGTGGTCTTGTCTGTCCTACCCCTGGAGTGTATATAAAAGCCTGCGGAGACAGAAGCTCGCGAAGGAGGTCCTGAGTTGAACGGGTGCACGAGGCCAAAGCGAAGCGAGTGGGGGGAGGTGGCGAGCGAAGCGAGCCGGCGACCTCCCGAGCGGAGCGTAGGTCGAGTGCGCACGGGAAACGAAGGGCCGACGAAGCGAGTTTCTGACGGGAGCCTGGGCGGAGGGCGGAGGATTAGGTCCCAGAAACGAGATTTATAAAAAAAGTACATTATGAGCATTAAATTTTATACAGCGTGCCCATTATAGCGTTTGATCATTATACAATTCGAAATTATGAAAATTGATAATTATAATCGATGAAATTATGCAAATAGTTTGTATGCATTTTATTTTTATGCAATTTGACCACTTATACAAGGTAAAATTATGGTATTCGTTGTTATGCAAAATGAAAATATGCAATTTGTTTTTATATGAAACATTACACACCCACAATCAGATACCCCGTTTACTTCCGGGGATAAATATTACTATATGCAAACTCTGTGAATATTTCATAATCCGCAAGAGTAAATGATAGGGAAAGCTTTTGAAATGCAAATTGCCAAAATCACATTTTATATACGAAAAATATTTCCCCCAAAGCCACTGCGGGAACGGTTTCTATTTTTGCCAATAGGTAATCTGCACGTCGGGGCTTCGCTTTGTGACATTTTTAAATATTTTTTGCTAAAACGGAATTGTTTCATCGCTGAACCACGCGATGAAACAATTTCGATTTGGCTTTACCCGGAGTTATTTGGCGTGAAATCCTGTTAGCATAGGCATAGCATAGGTTTAAAAAATGCATTAATTTTAATCGTAAAGAAATAATCTAAACATATGCAATGGAACTGTGCATAAAAGCACTCATTTTCGGTTTAGTGCTGCTGTTCGAAGGTGGGAATGCCCCTATGAATTTAATTTCATTTATTTATTTGCATTCATGATCACACAATTACAGTATAATACATGAACCCGAGCGGGTGTGGCAAAATGGTACAATTTCACATAGCAAGTAATGTTCGTCATATCATATCCGGCATGAATAAAGAAAATATAATAAGATTAATCACATTTTATAAATTAAAAGGAAAGAAAGTCAAATAATTTACAGTTAATACACTTTCACAAATGAAATCACAACATTATCGAATTAATTGAACATAAGGATATAGAACTATATTATTTGTCGGTTTAGAAATACAGGGTGTTTGCTCCATCGTTTGCCAAATTAAAACGGCAGGTAGGGTGGGTCATGAGCTATCTTTTCCGGCCTCCAAAAAATTTTTGTGTCCACTGGTATTGTTTTCGTATACTTTTAAAATTATTTTGAAATTTTCTGTATGTTTACGCGTTTCAACTTAAATAAAAAAAAACGAGGAAGTGGCAGAGCCATTTTTTTTATTTTATTGTAATGTCTAATGTTGTAAGGCTCCATCAAAGTCAAAATTATTGGCAAGTAACGTCTACTTATTTTTTTATAAACACTCAAAAAAAAATAAGTTTCAAGAATTTCGTCTTGGGTAACTTTCATTAGCAATTTAAAAAAGAACTAAAAATGGCAATGTTCTTAAAATTCTTTTAAAAAGTTCGTTAGTCTGTCCTCTTTCTAATGATGTACAATAATGCCAAAAAACCTTCAACGAACTTTATTAATTTGCCAATTTTGTGTAAGGGACGCACTAGGCTCGTAACCGGCAAGCGATAAAAAACATACTTTCGCTAAATACGAGTAGTAGATAAGGAAGACTTGCAGATTGACGACTATCATACGAACGCACGCGTAGCATCTGAAAGGCTACCGCGAAACGAAAACGAATTTCGTTCGCTATCTCTCTCTCTGTCGCTCGAAGTTGCAAGTGCGACAGAGAGGGAGATACATCTGGGTTTGTAACCAAATTTCCTCTTTAATAACGGCGAATGTGGGATAAATCTTTATGAATTTCTGAAATCATTATCCAGATTCCTGTTTGCAGGAAAACCTTTTTTTTCTGAATCACGATTGGCCTGTGGGCACAACAGCTAGTAATTGACACAACTCATTAAAAAAACGCAATGCCGCTAATTTTCACTCTTCTAATCTAAAAAAGTTTTTTGGCTTTGTTACTGTTTCTGTTAATCTTGTTATTGTTTAGTTTTGGTTATTTGATAATGGCTACATTCACGAATGACGAATATGCGGACATTTTGAAGGCATACGGAAAAGCTAATGGTGTTGGACGAACTGCGCAAAGAATGTACCAGGAACGATTCCCTAATAGACGCTCACCAACCCGCAACACGTTTCAAAACACTTACCGACGCTTACGCGAAACTGGGAATTTGAACATCAATGAAGTAAAGTAAGTAACCATAAGTACGATTAACAGAAACAGTAACAAAACTAAAAAACTTTTTGAGATTAGAAGAGTGAAAATTCGCGGCGTTGCGTTTTTTTAAATGAGTTGTGTCAATTACTAGCTGTTGTGCCCACAGGCCAATCGTGATTCAGAAAAAAAATTTTTTTTTAAAAATAAGAATCTGGATAATGATTTCAGTAATTCATAAAGAGTTATCCCACATTCGTGATTATTAAAGAGGAAATTTGGTTACAAACCCAGATGTATCTCCCTCTCTGTCGCACTTGCAACTTCGAGCGACACAGAGGGAGATAGCGATCGAAATTCGTTTTCGTTTCGCGGTAGCCTTTCAAATGCTACGCGTGCGGTCGTATGATAGTCGTCAATCTGCAAGTCTTGCTTACCTTAAATATGTTTTTTATCGCTTGGCGGTTACGAGCCTAGTGTGTCCCTTACACAAAATTGGCAAATTAATAAAGTTGGTTGAAAGTTTTTTGCCATAATTGCACATCATTAGAAAGAGGACAGACTAAGGAACTTTTTAAAAGAATTTTAGGAACATTGCCATTTTTAGTTTTTTTTAAATTGCTAATCAAAGTTACCCAAGACGAAATTCTTGAATCTTATTTTTTTTTTGAGGGTTCATAAAAAAATAAGTAGACGTTACTTGCCAATAATTTTGACTTTGATGGAGCCGTACAATACTACACATTAAAATAAAACAAAAAAATTGGCTCTACCACTTCCTTGTTTTTTTTTATGCGAGTAGAAACGCGTAAACATATAGAAAATTTCAAAATTATTTTAAAAGAATACAAAAAAAAACCAGTGGACACAATTTTTTTTTGGAGGCCGTAAAAGATAGCTAATGACCCACCCTACCTGCCGTTTTAATTTGGCAAACGATGGAGCAAACACCCTATATCGTACTATAGAAACATCCTTCCATCAGGAGAACTTAGAGAGATTCCTTGAAGTAACGGTGATCTCATATTAATCTCAATTCGCTTGGCAGTCTGTTAAAAAAGCTTACTGCTTGGTAACGTACGCAGGGTTTAGCCACTCGCAACTTAGGACAGAAGTTGTTAACTTGTTACCTTTGACTCCACTAGTGCGAAATATAACATTTTAAGGTGGTATGTATTGAAGTACATCTCTTAGACTCCGGATTGTAATGCAAGCTGAGCTAATACTATTGTCTATATCCTGCATCTCATGTTTCCAATTAAGCTGAGACTAAGAGAGAGTTAGCTTTTGGGTGAAGGAAAACATCGTGAGGAAACACGTCTATTCCAATAAGGTCTAGTTTTCCCTCTGGGTTGGAAGGTCAGATGGCAGTCGCTTTCGTAAAACTAGTGCCTATGGCACTACCGGGAATAACGCTGGGAGGATGGTGATGTAGTCCCATGGGACCTTATAATTGTTACTTGTTTGATGAGAATGAATAATTGGTTCCCAGTCAAATATTTTCTGTATTATTAAGTCTTTAAGTTTCCAGTACAAACCTTGCAACCTACTACTTTTCAGACCTACTTACAGAATAAATACGCTAATTAAAATTACATAAACCTCATTCCATGTAATATTTGAATTTTAAGAGACTATTTCGTATACTTATTTTTTTTACCGGAGATATGTGAGGGAATTATTGTACAAATACAAATACAAATAATTTATTTCGTCAAACATAGGTAAAAAATAGGTGACAGTTATAAGTATAATTCAGTTCAGCTATGATGTGCCGTGTGGCGTACGAAAATTTGGTGTACCATAATGAGAATGTCAACAAAATTAAACATTAAAAATAATTGTATTGTACAGTCAGCACCAAAAGTAGATACGCGGGTCAAGTGCTCAAAATTACCTACGCGCGGCTCTAATGTCAAGAGGATAAGGACCGTCTAGGTCATTTTGGGCGAGTTATATTGCATTGCTACATCTGCTGCTGACTGTACCTACCTACTTTATTTTACTTATTATTACGATCCTTAAAGGCTTTTCAAATATAACAAGACTGAAGCTATTGTGTTTCAATATGGTTGTCTTTTAAATCGCATGAATATTTTCTGTGAAAATGTAATTGTATCGTATTTGAATACGTGAAAAGTGAGTGTTGTCTAAGGGCCTGTTACACATTGATTAGTGATTAAATAGTGCAACGCTATTACTCGCACTTGCAGCAAATGCTAAACAGCCCCAAATTTAAATTAATATAAAAAACGTATTAAATTTCATTCATAAATTTATGACGCATTTCCGATTGGTCATATTTTCCATATGGACGTTTTTTTTTTGACCTGTGACATATATTCACAGGCTGGTCAATTTTCCATGTCGAGGCTTTTCTACTTCATGTAGATGCGACCAATAATTTTCTGTTGTCAATTTTACTATCGTGTTTAATGTGTCAACATTTTAACGTTTAGCTTACTTATCTCTGACTCTGTTCGCTATATGCTAACGAAATTATTCAGTTACCAGCCGACGTTAACCTCGTCTTAAAGTCAAAACCGAACAAGCTCCAAAAATCAAGCTGACTGAATATTCAATTTCAGTCTGAGTCTGTGCAACAATTTATAATCGATTTTGTCAGAGCTGGTTTTAATTCTCGAGTGCCTTGGAATGGCATTTAATTCTATTTAAGCTTTGTAAACTACTATTTGTGTCAGCTTAAAAGAATTTATATGACGCAACAATCACAATTAAAAGTTTATCTAATCTAAACATTTCTTTGAATTGCTGAAGCCCATACATTTTTATGCGTCATTTTTTTGGTATTTTTTGTCAAACCCAATTAACGCCTAAACACCCGCCACTCTTTTAAATACAGCATGTATTTAAAGGTTATGTTTGTCACATACACAGTAGGTACAAAGTAAAATAATCCTCGTATAAATAATACCTGTATTACGTATACTTGTAGTAAACCAGAGTAAGCATAGAATATGTGTCGATCGGCGTTTTCGCGTGTTTGCGAGAGAAATTGTATGTTTGACACTTCATTACCGGACCAGTATCGATTGGGTGGCCCCTACCACGGGTTTCTGTGGAGTTATACTGCTCTGAGTTTTTTTCATTTTTTTTTTTTTACTGACGCCGGAACGGAGAAGATATACGCGTTTAGGGTTGGAGAGTTTATATCTTAATGTACTGCATCCGAACGAACGGTACAAAAAAAGATCCTTTAATTGATCAGAAATGTTTTATCTCATAATAAACATTCCATGTAAAAAAGAGGCCAAGTCTCGAAACCCTTCCACCGTGAAGTTACCAGGCATTCTTATTAATCTTTATGTGCTAACTAAATAAAATTCTGTAACTTGGCAATCACACTACTTTATTGCATTTATGGATTTTTGCATACATTTAACTATGTATTCTGTGATTGCCAAGTCACAATTTTTTATTAAGCTAGCAAAAAAATATTTTGCAAATTTCGTTCCAGTTTTCTAGATACACAAACTGCATATATAAGTGAATGAGACAAAAAACTAAAAAGCAAGAATGGGACTGCATTCATAATTTGTATGTATTGAAAACACAATAACCTTGATCCAATGATCAGACCGAAATAACCTTCCCTACCACATAACATCTACTCATTATTAAAGCCTTTTATATTCATGATAAGGGTTTTCCTTAGTGTCGTAGACAATATAACTCCATAATCGCCGTGATCCTCATACTCATTATTGATAAAATATAAAAATGAACATGTCAAAAATAATGTGAATTATAACAGTTATCTATTATATCAGAGTCAGGTGAATTCGATTTTTCCAATTAACGTTATTCAAGGACTAAAATTATTACGATACCAAGAAAAAAAGTTGTATTAAAAACACGTCATCTTTAGTAGGTAATCTCCGTTGATCAATCACGAAATTAGAATAAGCTGAGCACAGCCATTATCTCGTTAATTCTGATGTAGTGATACCATTATAGGAGAATTATTGCCGCCAGTTATACAGTTCACCTGTCTCGACTCACCCCACCCTCCCCAATCATATTTGACCCCGAGATTCTCATCAACTGTGCCTAATTTGAGATCTAACTTACATTGGTTTACGACTCGGTAAACGTTCTGAATACCAGCCCATGGTCGCCGAGGGCGCGGGAACTTCTAGGTTAATCTGGCTGTTTATGCTCGCAAGGCACGTACAGACAGACACAAATTTACCTAGGATTTGGTGTCGTGTCTCATAATTTTGTCGTGTTTCGGAGGTGAAACTTTGGCGAATTTTGCGGGCATAAACCGGACGTGATGCGCTCTGACGCCTGTAGGTACTGCTATAGTATGAGCTAACAGCTATGAGGTAACGTAACATTAAGTTTTCGATAGAATTTAGAGTTTTATTTGCTATAAGTAGACACCGAAACCGGCATCGAAAACTTATGTTACCTACGTAACTACTAGACAGTAGACACTAGACAGTAGTAACGTAACATAAGTTTTCGTTACCGGTTTCGGTGTCTACTATTAGGATAGTATTTAGAGTTTTATTTGCTATAAGAAGACACTTATTTATAACAAATAAACGCGGTTCGAATAGATTTCGGTAATCGCAACTTTGACCTGACAAATTTGAATGATGTTCTCCGGCAACGCCTACAAAATATGATGCAGATTTTAACGCTGGACTCTTGCTACCGCATCTGATATAAAAGGAGCCGTCGGCCGATAGTTATCTCGCGTCGCGGTGCGACACGACAGACGATGATGATGATGAGTCCGACCTCAAGCTACTTCCTGACCTATAGTGCATTCATCCTTACTTGTCTTATTTGGTAAACAACATTCTAAGCTCAAAATGCATCTTTATAGGATAGAATTGCAATTTCGTGAGTATTAGATCACGCCGAGACGACTTTTCGGACATCACTTCACGATTTTTTGTCTAGAAACCCTTTTTTTACGATAAAATAGCTGCTATAGTCTAAAAAGATACATTTTGAGGTTAGAATGTTGTTTACCAAATAAGACAAGTAAGGATGAATGCACCTTAGCTAGGGTTCATTGTGCAAACTACCTACATATTTTTTTAATATAATCTAAAGGGCACTTTCAGTGCGATTACCACGACTGTTTATGACTAAGAACATAAACCACCGAAACATACCGTTCGAAACATATTCTACCTTAAAGATGTGAGTGACTAGTTCCATTATACTTACACATTCACGACCAAAACACAAATTACGCACATAATTCTCTTTAATTTGGTCGGATTCAAATATCAGTAGACATATCCATTTACTTACACAAAAAATACGAACAGACGAACATAGACATTAATCTCAAAACCATATTCATATGATTTCATAAAATGCTTAGTAGTAAGAAGTAAGAAGGTACCTACCAACACTAACAACATAGTAATGCAACAATAAGAAAATTTAAAAGTTTACATTTGATGAAAACGGTAGGTACACACCACACATACCCTTTTTAGATACCTGGATATTCAACCCTACTCTTATTTTAAGATTGATTAAATAAATTCCTTAATTTTCTAACCCATAACATGCTTAGTAAGGCCCATCTAATGTAATAACACTAACAACATAATGTAAACCTTGATTGATGGTGTATGCAGCCGTAATCAGCTTGTCAATGTCGGATGTTCAACATGTACGATCTTACTAAGTGGCTCGTGGGTTTTGTTGGCGATTTGTGGGAGAAAGCTGGGGCTAATTGTTGGCGAATATAGGAGAACGCAGTTTAGGTTAAGTGCGAATATGTATAGGTTACAAGGGTAACTGCGATTCATATAACATTATTACCTGCTGTAAAAACGCCCTTGCCTTGCATTGCTCGTCAACTTAGTACTTTTATATAAAGAATAGAATAGAATATATATCATTGGATCGCCTATAAAATTGTTTCCGACTCGGATTAAATATGTCGTTTATCAAGTGTTTGAACGAGTAGATATACTATATATAGATATAACACTAGCGCTGGGAATCGAATCAGACTATCGGATCCAAAAATTTAAAAAGTATAAACTGCTTCCCATCACGAAGTCGCAAAAAACTGTCTTTCAAGCTCGGTAGAGTGATTAATTTGTTACCAATTATCACACCATTTATTATTTACAGACACCAAAATATATCAAGATGTATTTACCTAAGTATATACCGTATTAGGGAATACAAATAATTACCGAAGAGTCATCCGTCCAAAATCATCATTATTCCGAATTTTTTTGAATTCCAAATGTCACTTTCCGCGAAGCGAAAATTTAGACATCGATGATTTATTAGAATATATTAATAGCTCAGCATTATATCTGAAAAATCTACTATTTAATAATCATACCCAACAAATTAATATAAAGTTTGAAGTTGCGTGAAACGTCATTCCGCGTTATCATTCAACGGTTTAAACTAATGTGGGTGACATGGCAAAGTTGACACATCAAGGCAAAGTTTACACTTCTGACTGAGCGTACACGTATAAAAATGCGAATAGACCTCGGTCCGCCGACATTGCCCGTTCTGATGGCGGATAACCACACGACAGCTAAGTTTATCTTTTTATTTGCACACAAAAGTCGGTTACGTTATAAGGTTTCTAAGCTAATTATCTATTAAGTACTTCCTAGAGGTTTAAATAAAATAATTACGTAAGTTTAATGAAAAAAAAACGTTTAACCAAAAACAGGGGGTTTCCGAAAAATTTTCAGTCAATACAACATACGTTGCATTTACTATGAAAGTCAGAAACATTTGTTTCACAAGCTAAACACACTTCCCTTCTGATTTCGTATGACAGAATTAGTGACATTTCAAAGAAACAAAAGCCAAAAGCCACAACTGCCGATACAAACAGAGCAATTATAAATCATTAAACTCGTTGTACACCCAAACAATATATTTTGGTACGTGCCCTGTCGCGTTCCTTCGAATCATTAAACTTGTAAACCGATTTAATTTAAGTTTCATAGATATATTGTAGATGACAGATATAATAGGGTGGTAACTAGGGTTGCCGGATGTCTGGTATTTAAGCGTACAGTCCGGTATTTTCGAGGAATATCCGGTAAAAAAATAAATGATCATTATATAAAAGACACAAGGTTCTTTTTGCGACCTAGTCTTACTAGCATACACCCCCCCCCCCTCCGGTTGGGGTTGGCCGGTATTTTTTCGCGACTCACCTGCTCACCGCAACACTAGTGGCAACATAGATATAGAAAGGTTGTCTGGAAGGGATCGCTTTTTAGCGATAAGACCGCCTGTTGTCTACCATTGTTTATGCCTAATTTAGCACTATTGTTTCTACTGTCTACTATGTCTGATGAGCAATAAAGAATATTTGTATTGTATTGTATATATAACATCATCAGTCTATATACGTCTCACTGCTGGGCACAGGCCTCCTCTCATGTATGAGTGGGAATGGGCAGTAGGCCCCACGCTGGCCCAGTGCAGATTGGGGACTTCACACACACCTTTGAATTTCTTCGCAGATGTATTCAGGTTTCCTCACGATGTTTGTCCTTCACCGAAAAGCTAACGGTAAATATGAAATCATATTCCGTACATAAGTTCCGAAAAACTCATTGGTACGAGCTGGGATTCGAACCCACGACCGCCGTTTGACAGCCGCATGCCTGAACCACTGGGCTACCGTAGCTTCATTGTATATATATTACTTCGTAAAGATAGGCCCAACGCGCACGAGTAATACGTCCAATGCCCGACACTGGCAAAACTGCGGGCCACTGTGCCGTAGTCTTCAGCTGTCACAGTGTGTCACAGTAGGTATGTCAAGCGAGTATTGTGCGGACAGGCGTATCTTTACTTTCGATATCATTTCGTGGTAAATACCAAATAAAATAGTCAATAATTAATGTTGAATTTTCCCGAAAAAATATTAATTAATATTATCAAACGGAGGAATTAAATAATCACAAAGTTATAAGTGTCCGAAGTTTGATTCCGTCGCTTTTCCGTTCCGTACCGAAAACGTACCTTCATATGAAACCACGGCGAGCATTTTCACTTCTAACAAGCAACATTAAAACAGTTGTGGATTCGTTATTATTTGATATATCAGAATGGAATTTTCGTCACTAGGCATATTTTTTTGCCTTCTCTCTTTTAGAGTAATAATAAATTTTGAGTCTACCCCGTCTTGAACGAACTTTACTTACATTAAATTATGCGAAATTAGTCTACTTAAAGGTGCTGAAATCGTTACATTATTGTTAGTAGGTCCTTTTTTATTTGGTAGTATTTTGGCGACCGTGGGTGCCGCAAGTAGGTACGCTAATTATTCTTACATTTTATAACTAAAATTACACGTTCGTTGCAAAATAGTATTATATGGAATCGTTATATAATGTAGGCTTTCTCAGTCGAGTACCACGTTTAGGCCACGAAGCTTGCTGAGTGCCCTAATTAAGGTACGAGACTTAAAAAGCTAATTATATAACTATTGTATACAATACACAGTCGAGGGGAAAAGTAGAGTGTATAACTGTGGTCTAAAAACCATATTACCCTTCGAACACTTTCCCCTCACTTCGTTCGGGAAAATAACCATCTCGTGGTAATATGGCTTATTTTAGACCCTTGTCATACAATCTACTATTTGAAGACGGTGGTAATAAAAACACGTTTTGCACACTTTGATTTTTCTATATACTTTTAGTATGTTAAAATTTTACAAACAAAGAGCTGCTTTTTTACAAATATTATAGCTTTTATCACTCCTACGGTTAAGAGGAATCCAACCAAATCTCATATGTCGAAATCCGTCAAACGGTTTAGGCTGCAGGGCGTGCCATAGAATAAGACATACAAACATACTTACATACCTACGCTCGAAAAACATGACCCTCCTTCGGCAGTCGGATAAACCCCAAAGTCTTATATCTCCTCAACAATCGTTTGAACCGATGCAGATATTTTGAACTTCTCCACATCTAAGTTGTTTACCGAATAATGCCAATCAAAATAATTCCAAAAGCGCAATAATTGTCCACTCGATTCCGCATCGACAAACTCAACATTGGGCGTCGCACTTTCATCAATGCCGCTCACTTTCGCAACCTCGTATACATTTTCGTTACCTACATATAGCAAAACCGACCTTGAGCAAATCAGTTAATACTCACTTTCCTATAACGCATAAGCACATTATGCGATTTGCAAATTGTTAACCGTTGATTGGCTTAAATAACTGGGATGCGTTTGTAATTCGAATGTGAGTTTTCGAATGCGATTGTCATTTGTTCGATAATTTGCCGGATTTGCAGCGAATTGTTGGAATACACTGTTCCGCTCGGATTCAATTTTATGAGCGAATTATGCGAGAAATACGCATACCGGCAAACTGAATAATGAACTTATACTGACTATTGTGTAATTGAGCGTTGGTAAGAGCTCGTTGGTAATTGAACTTGCACGCTTTGCCACAGCACACTACTCTCGGCCGCATTTAATTCAAAGCTTTTATCTTTACTTTGTTGCACTAAAAAGAAAGTGCAAATGGGGAACTGCAGGCCCATAAGAACTCTACTAGTTCTTCAAGACAATCTTTAAGGTAGATACATTTTTATAGAAAATGCTCGGGTTGATTAGTCCAAATTGGTCCGTGGAGGGAAAATAGGAAATAGGGTCATTTCGTGGGTTAAAGACCACCTAATTTCATGTGCCGGTTGGCGACCACATAGCTGAGTTGGTGAACTGAAAGGATATTTTCTCAGTTTTTAAGTAGATTTCTATTCTAAAACAACAAAAAAATGCATGTACAACTAACTGTCTCATTAGGGTCTGTAGAATTGATGTTATCTTCAATAGAAAAAACCTTCTCCTTCAAGTGGTCGCTAACCGGAGGTGGTCGCGTAACCAGCGGAATGACTGTACCTACTACAAATAGAATAGTAAGTTCTTCTGGTTTCATCATCATCATATCAGCCGAAAGATGTCCACTGCTGGGTATAGGCCTCCCATTCTCGTTTAAACCGACCATTTTTGAAGTTTGAAAAACAACAGTCAAAGATTTAAAAAAAAACATGCAACCTGTAAAAATACAAGGTACAATCCAAAACCTAAAAAAAATCGCCAATCTGTGAAGCGTAAAATAAGTGCATTTTTTTAGTCTCTATTATTTTCTTGTTTTTTTGTAGGAGCATTTCCGAGTTTCCAAATAGTATGAAGTACTCCATTTAATTAGCACGAATGAATGACGTACACGTCGGGCCTTAATGGCCACGATCCGCCCCTCGGGGGTCGTCTCAAACTGACGACGTCGAGGAAAAAACATGCCATAGGTACCTATGTAGGTAAATATATCTCGCTACTTTACTAAACTACTCAATCTACTGCACGGTTAGTACATAAAGCCACGGGAGCTTTGTCGCGGCGGGTTAGACTATCCGTCTCTTTCTAATGGGGCTTCTAAACGGGCCACATTTTCCTGCAATTTCTGGCTGGCAACTATTGCTGTCTTACGCTGATTTGTACACTAGAGCAAGATGCAAATACTTGCCGGCCACGCATTGCCGTAAAAATGTTGCCCGTTTATAAACCCCATAATTAAAACACTTAGTCTGTCTCGACGCGAGACAGCTCGCGCGCCGTCTTAATGCTAATACTAAGCGTGCCGATTAACTTTCGGCGACCACTGTTTGAGACAAAAGGTATGACTAATTATTGTAAAAAAAAACCAAACTACTTAAGGACCCAACCGTTTAAAAAATAGTTCACCAAATTTGGAAAATTCGTTTCCTCACTGCTCTACCGCTTTTCAAATATTATATTACCTAATACTTAGTATTAATAGGTACAGACCTACGTACATGCATGGCTTATAAACGGGCCACAATTTCCTGCAATTTCTTGCCGGCAACTATTGCTGTCTTACGCTGACTTTGTACATAATGTGGCCAGCAAGTGTGTGCATCTTGCTCTAACCTACAAAGTCAGCGTAAGGCAGCAATAGTTGCCGGCCAGAAATCGGTGGAAATTGTGGCCCGTTTAGAAGACATGTTAACATCTCCGTGCAGGCAACTTGCTGTACGTACTGTGTCGAGTTCCCCAATATCGGCAATATCTATACAGGCAACCTTTCGAAATGCCATTCCATTTCAGATGGATATGGCAAAAATGTATTCTCACCCGACGTTAACGACATTGGAAATAAAAAAGGCAGTCGACTGAATACGAAACCTTGCAAAAAAACAAATAAATTATAATGAAAGCGACGACAAGATTGTATTTTCCATCCCGTAAAGAAAGGTACAAAATGTTTAAAAGTAACCTGCAAAATCTGTTCTCTTACGCAACCATATAATTTAAGAGTGTCATTATAACAAAACGGAAATTAAAAGCGTGAAAACGGACGACAAAAATCTTTAATTACCCGTCTAATTGACTGAGTAATTGGATTTCTTGTCTCTTTGTCTAACACCAGTTCGTTTGTCGCTCTAGCGGAGAAAGTCAACGATTATGTTATATTTCGGTAACACTGCATGGATAGAAAGTGCACTGAATGAGTGATTGACGATAAATGTTATGGTGAATTTTAGATAGCTTATTAAACTGACCATTCTAATTCTTAATTCGTTACAGTAAGGTGCAGAATTGAATAGATTAATTGTTGAGTAATAATTGTAAATCCGTAGAAAGTACAAGGGTGACCAGCAAAAATGAGTCCTATAGCAATCGATTAAGGTTGTTATTTGAATAGCGGTGTTAATATGAATGGTCATGAAAGAAGTCACTTGAGACCCATTGTGAACGATTAACGAATCATATCATCGATCGTATGATCGTACGTGACAGGTGATGAAGTTCTGAATAAATAATTTCTATTCATTATTTAATAAAAATATGCCCATACAATGCAAGCTTTCTTTAATGTTTACAACTGGAAATCGATAAAGCGAAGTCGGTTCTTCTTACCCGACTGCCCGAAGGAGAGGAGGGTTATTTTTCATTGTATTGCAAGTTATGTGTGTATATATACTTATTCGTATCATTTGCTGTTTTAATAGCTGTAATAGTATATACCTATAGTTCATCCTTAACTAAGACAAAGCCCTTAAATTATTACGACTAAAAATAAGGTTTCGCAACTTCCAATATAATTATAGGGCCTCAATTAGTCTCCGAAACGTCGAGGTAACTCCATCCTATACTAATATTCAATTATAAATGCGAAAGTGTGTCTGTCTGTCTGCCTGTCTCTCTGTCTGTATGTTACCCCTTCACGCTTAAACCACTTTGAACTGATTTAGATGAAATTTGGTATACCGATAGTTTGAGTCCCGGGGAAGGACATAGGATAGTTTTTATCCTGGAAATTATCTCACAAGGGGGCAAAATTTGGGGGGAGCTACGATTTAAACGAATTCCACGCGGACGGAGTCGTGGGCCAGTAAAAGTCATAAATTAAATAATACGCGATTAAGTGTCGTTTAGTTAAAGTAACGTTTAAAAATCTCAAAAATCAATTAATAAACTTACATCGTGCGAAAAGCTCCTTTAAAGTAAGTTAATCAAGAAAATAAAAAAACGTTATGACGGCGGGTACGCCTCTTAAAGAAATATAAAAACATAAATGTAAATACTGAAATAGTAATTAGCAAATTGTTACAGATATGCATAAACGCAACGACGCCTAGAAAAATACTCGCCGCACCTGCACTAGCAAGATGTTTGCTATACATTTTCATTAGGCGCTTGAGTTGAGTCTAGAACGCTTCTACAGAAAATGCTGATTATTACAGCATTTATGTAGGTACCTCAAAATTTGTTTATTATAATGAGTCGCCATTACACGTAAGTAATTAACTTAGGCATGCAAAGGGCTAGACCATTAAACCAAATTGAAGCCTTCCGTGCCGAGTAACGTGGAACTTTTTCGCGTGTACCTACTAAATAACTCTGCCAACTAATTTCCCATTTCTGTACAAAATTGGATGCTAAATGCTTTCCATAATCGATATGTCAAAATAATTAAGTTGAGGGTCACTGTTGTAAACTATATTATAGCAGTCTATGTTTTGTATTTACGTGTTCCATCGTACCTAGTCTAAGATACCGAACCGATGAACCGGTGAACCGATTTTGTGGTATAGGCGTTGAGATTCCGCGAGATACGCCACATAGGCATAGTGAACTTGTTGGCATTATTGGTGCTTATAATTTAAAAGCCTTGGATATATCTTTAAGAAGGTAACTCCTAAGATAATCGGTAATTGATCATTTACCGATTTATTATGATAGCTTTTTGCAAGATAGGTACCGAGCGTTATAATAAGGAGACAAAAAGCGCAACGCTTCTTAAAACATTACTATAGCCAGTGGCGTGCCTAGGGTTTCGGAATAGGGCAAGCCGAGAAATATGTTTTTGTAGTTTTTACGGTTATTGTGGATAAATCCATCTTCTTACCATTATTGATCAATCTTCAGTTGCATATGCACTTGCTAGCGAGGACGAGCTCACCAAAACACACTGAAGGCATGCTACTACTAGATATAATTCTACAGACATATCTACAATCCAATGAGTTTTTTACATCGATCTATTAAACTGTCTTTTATGCGATTTACCACTCTGAGAAATACACAAATCAGGCGTAGGTTTTGGCGAAGAAATTAGTTGTTTCTTCTGAGCATAGTTTAAAGAGTTTACCTTTCCCTCACCAAGCAAAAACCTACACACACTTTAAATTATCAAAATCACAGGGATCTACTTCCTCCATTTGATTGTCAATCCGATTAAATAGCAACACAGGAAACAAAATACTTAGGTAATGACCGCACTGACTATAGCCACATAGGTATCCTTACTTATGGGCCAAAGTAAGGACGCCTAGAACATTATGTTGTCAACCAAATAATATAACACTGAACTGTCATTCATATCCCCTGGGTATATTTATATACCCTGTCAAGTGATGACTTGAGGAAATGTTTAAGAGATTTTTCTTCCCTATTTAAATTTCTCCCTTCGCAATCTATTAAATGTCCAAGCGGCAGTACTGTTGACTCACTGGAACATCACTGGCTTTCTTGCCAGAAAAGCGCTGGCCGCTTTTCCAGGCACGCCGCCCTGAACGACATCATCCGCCGGTCTCTTGCAACAGTCAATGTGCCCTCTCTCCTGGAGCCTTCCGGCATAGCCAGGGACGATGGCGAGAGACCGGACGGGATGACGCTGATCCCGTGGAGTTTGGGTAAGGCACTAGTGTGGGACGCTACTTGTGTAGACCTTCCCACCTTCACGGGACCAGCAATTATCCTGGTGCGGCGCCCGAGGCGGCCGAAAAACTCAAACAACATAAATATAGGGGTCTCGGCACTGAATATACTTTTATTCCATTCGGTGTCGAGACTCTTGGCCCGTGGGGTCCCAGTGCTCGCCCACTTTTTAAGGACATCTCTAAAAAATTTATTGAGTCCACAGGGTACCGAAAATCTGGCAGCTTCCTCGCCCAGCGCATTACATTACAACAATGACGAGAGGGCCCAATTTTTTAAATATTCTATAGTTTTAATGTTAATATTTGTCTTAGTTTTAGTCATAGTGTTTGTTGAGTTGATTTGATCCTTTTAATGAAATTAAGTTTATTAGTAGTTACGGTTTAAAAATAATTGAATATTAATGCCATTAATTAGTTAATATTGGATTTTTTACCTGGTCTTTCGCCAATTTCTCAAGTTTGGTAAATACCGGTGCGAGGCAACAATCATCATCCTTAAGGCAGGTCACGCTAATAAATGTCATAATTATCATTGCCAGCCTATAGTATACATCGCACAGCTGAGCAGCACATCCCCTATTCTGTAACTTGTTTTAAGCTCACCTCAACGCTCACCCACAAATATATCTTGACACCGCGATGCGTAGTAATCGTGACGGGTGACCGGCGGGGTGAGCCGCTTTAGCGCGTAGCGAATAACAGAAAAGGGGTTTGAATAGGAATAACATAAGATGGGTTGAATGACATAAAACAGCCAAGCTGCTTTCGTGTTACATATGCCCGATGGGATCTTGTCACCTAGAAACATTAGACACATACATACATACATTCACGCTTTTATCCCTAAAAGGGGTAAGCAGAACACATGAAACTTTGTTCCAGCGCCACTTTTAGCGTAAATGTGGGTGTAGAAGATTGACAAAATGTGATAGACACACATAGCCCCATATGAATAAATGAACATTAGGGGGCAATCTTACTCAAACTATCGACGTAGTAAGCTCAATACGGACTTGTTATTGGTACTAGGCGACGGTATATTTAATAGATACTTAAGTGTACTAGGGACAAACTTTAAGTTTCGGGAATAGGAAAAGTATGCAGTTAAATTGAATAAAAGTACCTATTTATATTGTTTTTCAAAGTATTCTCCTTTATATTTTATGCACTTTTCCATGCGTTCAACACAAAGTTAAAACACTTATTGAACGCTGAAATAGGGGTCGACAACATGGCCGTTTTAAAAGCCTCCACTACTTCTGCCGGTGTCTGAAAGCGCTGAGACCACGCAACTTATCCTTCATTTTGGGGTAGGTTGGTGTAAAAAAGTCGTAATAAATCATAGCTCTTTTTTCACGGGACACTTCCATCTTCAGCAGCGACTCAACGACCCTAGATAAGTATATGTTATCAACGACTAGAAAAAACAATGGGGTTGGCCGGGCGAAGGTATTTGCAGATGGCACCAGCATAGGTTTTACCTGTCAGTCCTACCAAAACTGTTAAATTCTTGTTTTTTTTGGAATTTCCTTGTTTAGAATCAAGCCGTTTAAGCCAAATCCCATAGAAAAAAGCTAGTGATTGGATAAAACCTATGATGGCGCCATCTAGTCAAACATTTGACAGTTGCCAACCCCATTGAAACCGAACCATTGTTTTTTTTTTCTATGTGGCCAGGGTGTCAATTTGTCAATATGATGAAACTTCAGAGATTATAAAAAGGTATAATATGTGTAATAAATAAGTTTGTAAGAATTAGATTCTCGATACTTTCAGTTCAGCCCTCGTATAGATATCAATGATCATTCAAGACTCGAAACCATACCCAAACTCATGAAACAAATGTATGCCCTCATTGGGATTTGGGGTTCAAACCCGGGGCTAATCCACTCGCCAAATCCCCGATGACTTGCATATAAATTATATTGTGACGACGTTTAAAGCTGCGATATACTTTACACTCGCCACGTGCTTTAAACCTGCCACCAAAATGTAGGTGACTCGTCAACTTGTCACCTCACATAATGGGCGATAACCTTTGATTGGCCCTCGACACATTTTAAACAAAACAATAACGTGAAATCAACCGATCTGAACCAAGGCCATTATCTTTAATGCACAGAGGAAATTAATTGTTAATCCGATGTTGCGAAATTCACCAGAAATTTCGGCTTCGCTTGTTAACGGAGTTAGAAAAAATGCGAAGCGTTTTGTGCGTAGGCAGGCCAATTACGCTGAGATGGCTAAGACTTCACGCTTTGGGAATATTCAGGTTCACCTTAGGGTAATATTTAGTAATAATAATTAGACTGAGATCGGATAGTGCCTAACATACTTCTAAGTAATTTGTTTTGTTAGATTACTCTTGAGATATGATTAGATTACATTAGGCTGTTTTCAGGGCTGAACAATTACAAACTTAAGACTTAAGTATTCATTACGTAGTTCGTTATTTACTGATGCTCTGACTGATGCTTCACAAAAAGATTTGGAATAGACGAACAAACCTTCAGTTGTTTGTTCACAATTGTTTTAACTACTCTCACCGCTCACCCAGTATATCTTGACACTGTGATTCATAATAGCAACCCGTAATAGGAGCTCTGACATAGGTACACTGCTTTGGTTATGAATAACAGGGCCCACTAGAACACTGTCTACTATGGTAAATAATTAAGAAGACTTATGAGACGAATGGTTTATAATTATTCTATACCATAATATATTATAGACGCTCAATTAAAGAATACTGTACTGGTTTACCATCCTATTGTACTACATATTTGTAAAGTATTCTGGCAAATAAAACAATTATATATCACTCGCAATAATTCCAGCCAATCCAGGTATAGCGTAAAACCATTCAAACTACTCATGGGCAACACAAAATACCTACTAAATTAAAAATGTTCGTGATTGATTGATATTAATGATCATTACCATCGGTCAAGGCCATGTCGATTAGTTTTGGTATAGCCAAGTACCTTAATCTATAAAGGGGTATGTAACCTAACATGAACTATTCACAAATCGATTCTCTACCCCGGCCGTCCCCTTATATCTAGACGCTGAGATTCGTAACACAACGCGTTACCGGGAGATCTGCCACTAGTGGTCAGGAGTGGTGAAGAATAAATAACAGGGCGGCTCAGCCCGCCGGTCACCCGTCACGAAACTATGTAGACCTCTAACCTACGCTTAGTTACTAAGGATCGCGGTGTCAAGATATATTTGTGGGTGAGCGTTGAAGTGAGCTTAAAACAAGTTACAGAATAGAGTGGCTGGGCTGTTATTCGATCTCCTCATCCGCAGCGCTAGACTAAACTAAACTAAACTAGACCTCTACTTGCGCTTGGTTACTACAAATCGCGCCGTCAAGATATATTTGTGGTTAAACGGTGATGTGATGTTAAAACAAGTTACAGAATAGCGGGGCTCGATTTTTCTGACTCCTTTCCTGACATCTAGTGTGCCTATTTCGTGTGACTATCTCTTTCTAAGTGTTCTAATTAGAGAGAGAGAGACGGTTAGTGTGATAAAAATCGAGAGAGCTCGCGCGCCGTCTTGTGATAGCCGTGCTGCACGTCTATCATTGGACGACCGCGACATACTCTCGATTTTTCTCGCGATACCTTTTGTTCTAAGTGTACTAATAAGAGAGAGACGGATAAAGCGAGAAAAATCGAGAGAGCTCGCGCGCCGTCGCGTCATAGCCGTGCTGACCCCGTATCATGGTCGGCCTTATCCCACGACAAGATAGAGCGTTACTACAAATCGCGGCGTCAAGATAAATTTGTGGGTGAACGATGATGAGATGAGATCAAATCAAGTTACACCATAGCGGAGCAGCACTAGCTAGAACACTATAGCTACCATAAAATAAGAAGACCTATCTTATAAATAACCTATTCCTCCCGCATTTATTCCAGGTATAGCGAGAAGGCATTAATCTAAGCCGCGCGCGTCCCTAGGGGTTAGCAACGTAATTTGCTGTATCTAATTTTTCTAAATCCGATCTAAGCTGGAAAAAAATACTCTTCGACTTTTGTGTCGTTTAATATTTGTTGGCGCTCAAGGAATATTATTATTAATTGATTAACTAGGTACCTACCTATATAATCACGAGGACAACGTCTTCAAATTCGTCTTCTAATTACAAAGGTCGAAGTTCGTTAATCCGATTTTTTTTTATAAAACTTCTAAATTCCGGCACGGCTCTCCCGTTCCCTTTTGGGAAATTAAAAAATATTGTATAAGTTGGACTTATTTAGATCTTGAGGTGGTTTTCTTTGAAATCGCATGGCGATACACACGATTTTTCTAACCCTATATATGGAACATACCTTGACAACACTTTATAATATGTAGTGATGCCTAAATCGAAAACTATTTTGGTAATTATGTTACCTGCACGCCACGCCTATCAGAAGACGGCACGCGAGAGGTACGAGTAGCTAATTAGGTATACCTACCTCTCTTTCTAAGTTTCTAATAAGAGAGAGACGGATCTTGTGATAGCCATGCTGATCGTAATAAAGTAGTTTCAGACTTTTTTTGTCAGTTATTTTTCAAGAAAATCACGAAATTGTATAAACGTGGTTAAAAGGTCATAGCTCACTAGAGCCACCCGTCGCCCGATCCTCACCGCCTCGCCTCGTAAATGTACTTACTAACTACGGAGTTGATACGGAGTTGATGTAGTGAGCACATACCCGTACAAATCCATATAAAGAATACCTAACCGCTCGAGGCGAGGCGGCGCGCGTCAGGCGACGGGTGGGTGATGTCTATATACTACGTCTGTCATATGAAAGGTGCAAACTGCCATACAGAGCCGTAGTATTGACGTCATAATTTACTTGCGACCTTCTGAAATTCACTACTTTACCATATGATATTTCTGAATGAAAATTACAATTCAGGCATTTGAATTACCGCCGACGAGTAAGGAGTACTCTCATAGTAATTCTTACTCGCGCAAGTGAGTAAGAATTACTATGAGAGTAGGTACTCGCTACTCGCCGGCGGAGGGACAAGTGCTTCAGGGAGAAATAAGAAGACACGTGTCCCTAAAAAAACATTATCTAGCGAAATAAATCATTTTTCAAGTAGGCCAATTTACCTACTTGAAAAATGAAACGGGGTCAATTACATCTACATATACTTACGTACAGTCAGCATCAGAAATAGCTAAGCAAAATAACACCCTCAAAATGACCTACACGTACACAGATCATTATTCCCTTATTTATTATTTATTTATTTATTTGACACACCAACAAAATACAAGGCTTATACATTTACACGGAGGGATGAAGAGAAGAACCAAGTCTTGTCTGTATCTCAATAACAGGTGTGCAACAGCATTCAAATTGAGCAAGCAGGGCAGTAATATTATTCTAACAGATTAAATGTAGTACTGTGACACAAGTTACACTAAAATCTATAATGAGCGTAGTAAAATTTGAATTAACCAATACAAAAGCATTAAAGAAACAAAAGCATTAAACAATAAACAGCAAGCAACATAGGTATTGACATTAGAGTTCGTGTGTTGGTCATTTTGAGCACTAGAACTGCTTAGCAACTTCTGCTGCTGACTGTACATAAATATTACTTATTTTATTTTTTTATTAACAGGTAACACTAGAATAATAAGTCTGCAACACCTATGGAGTCGTCCGAAATAAAATATTCATTATTATTATTACATAAGGATTTAATCCAAACACCCTGCCAAGACAATGCCTCCGATCTATTTCTAACACAGCTTCGGCTGTTACCATAGAATAGACAAGCTATTACTGATGAAGTGATGATACTTAGAAGCTATTGATATTTTAAGTGGCTATGCCCCTAAATTGATTTATATGGACCCGAGATCCATTAACCCAATTCCAGGTGTTACGGAAGGCACCATGACTCGATGGCACTTTGATTGATCGACAGTTTACTTCCATTAGATAAAATGGAAGTGATATCGGCGGGGATTATTTATTAAAGATGATGAAATAACGGTGACACCACAATGACAATGTTTGTCTTGGCAACATTTTTAAGCGATGCTACGCCTAGTGCTGCATTTTAAAATGTAGAATTCAAGACTAGATTTAATAGATTTGTATATGAACTGGATTGGATTGGACAAGGAAGAGGAACTTTAACCAGCTGCATTGGACTGAAAACTACATTCATCGAATCGTGAAGAAAAACACATTGTGTGCAATTTCATAAGCATCTATGGTATTTAAACGTATAGCCTGGCTCCCAGGTAAGTAATTATTAAGCACAATTATAATAATTCCACGAGTTCAGTGATTTTGTGGTTGCTTTGACACTGACAGACTTATTTAGTCAAATATCCGCATGGTTACCCACTCTCAAAGCGTCCAGTATAAAATTTACTTTTAAGGGCCGATTTTTCAATCTCTAGATAAAGTTATCAGTCAGTTAAAATTATCACCATCTTTTTCTTAAGTTATATGAAAGAAAAGGACAGAGCTAACATTTACGACGACCGGTTAGCCTAATAGTGGGTAGTGACGCTGCCTACGAAGCAAGAGGTCCTGGGTTCGAATCCCGGTAAGGGCAAATATTTATGTGATGAGCATGAATATTTGTTTCTGAGTCATGGATATTTTCTATGTATTTAAGTATTTATATCTATTATATATATATCGTCGTCTAGTATCCATAACACAAGCCTTACTGAGCTTACTATGGGACTAGGTCGGTTTGTGTAAGATTGTCCCCTTATATTTATTCATTTTATTTATCTGACAGATAGTTTTATCTAGGAATTGAAAAATCGGCCCTAAGTAATTAGGGCAGGTATAGACTATAATTATCACACGATAAGTGACAAGATAGCGCGTCCGTCTCGTTCTATCGAACGTTGTTGGCCAGTGACGGACGCTCTATCTTATCACTTATCGTGTGATAAGGCCGACCATGATACGGATGATGACATGATATGCATGTATGTACAGTCAAGTGCAAAAATATGTACCGATAACATCCTTTATAAGTACCAAAACCTTAATCCGCTGACATAAGAGTTATATTTATGAGTACGTTGTAGGCACTTTACATATTACATATTTTTACACTTGACTGTACAGTCAAGGAATTTAATTTCCATCCCACCTAAGGTTCAATATTGTACAGCAAACGTCACCATATCTATAAAAGCTAGCTAGAGCACGACGTTACTTTGACATAGGTACTTATCGCATGTAATGCATTGTTTTATGTTAGTAACTTCTAAATAGGCAACAGATTAACTACGATGAAAACTTGACATATTTAATTGAATTTTTGAACGTGTTATTCAAGAATTCCTATTCTTTCCTGGGGCCGTAGACAAGGTTACAATCGACAAGCGCTATCGCCAATAGAAAATAATAAAATGTACGGGAATGACAGATGCCGACGAAACACTTTTCATTAACATCTTTCATTCCCATACATTTTATTAGTTTTCTACAGTCGATTGTAACCTTGTCTAGCCCCCCTTGTGTAACTCCATTATTTATGTCAAGCATTTTATTTTTACAAATTAAGGTATTTGAAAATTATTTTGCAATTGTCTATCGTAACGTCATTTCAACGAAATGGGTAGGGAATTAAATTACTTGACTATACCTAATGATACAATCTTGTGTTACCACGGGACTGACGTCTAGTGCAGTCAAGTGCAAAAATATAGTGCATACAACGTACACAAAAATATTTCCTAAAATGGCTCCCATAAGTAATCGGCAAATCAAGGTTACGGTACTTACACATTTATGAGACGATCGATGTCGACGTACTCGTCTTGATTATCTACTGATAATCAAGTATTTGCTACATTCCTAGAAGAACTCCAATGGCCGGTTCAGATTATCAAAGCAGCAGCAGTTATCAGATTTCAAGACCTTGTTACGTAACAGTTAAAATTGTGATGATTAATTGTTATTATTTATCGTTACCTTTGGTCATGGCCCCGTACATTTGTTTTGGTATAGATATAGACGAGTTACCTAAATCGATAAAGGGACCTAGACTAGGGTAAGCTATCATTTACAGATGGATGGATTATAGAATTAGTCATCTAAATTGCCGGCTTAGAAATTATCGAGAAAACGTGCCACCCATAGCGGTTTGCGTAACTGGCGTCAATGAACTGGAACGCAAGGTCTCCGCCACCTTATTGTTAAGTACTGTATCGTTCTCATTAACTCCAGTTAAAACAATACCACAGGAAGGAAACGACCGGACGCGGGCCCGACTACCTTCTAAACTATCACACTCCACCGACTAAAAAAACCATTTCGTTCCACCAAATTCAACCTTACTATAAATAAACCTTGCAATAGCGAAATGGCATCAGTCGGCCAACGGTCATATCAACATGTTGACGGTGTTTATCCTTACCCTCGCGTCGGCGACAGCGCAGGTCTTCCACAAGGTTGAGCTAAGCGATGAGAGGACACCATACGATTTTGTGAAGGAGCGCCTGGGCTCTCTCGCAACTGACCTGAAGACAGGACTACCGTTATCTAACTCTTATGAAGTGGAAGAAAGTGAGGATTACCCGGAGCAAATCGAAGGAGCTGCATCTCAAGTTTTGAACACGGTTGGAGGAGTCGGGGGCGTTGGTGTGGGTGGGATCGGGTTAGGCCAAGGAATAGGATACGGCGGGATCGGGCAGTTGGGAGGCGTCGGACTGGGCCAGAACTTGGGGATTGGTATCGGAGGCCTCGGCTTGGGCGGTGTTGGTGTCGGTAACGGTGGAGGCCTCGGATACGGTGGTGTCGGAGGAGGAATCGGTGGTGTTGGAGGAGGGATTGTAGGGGTTGGAGGAGGCATTGGCGTTAACGGTCTAGTCGGCCACGGCTTGGTCAACCCTGGACTAGGTGGCCTTGGAGTAGGAGGTTTGGGTCTTGGCGGTGGTCTCCTGTATCACCCCCTGATACAACAACAGCAAGTCGGTGGGGGATACGTTGACAAGAACGCTTATGATGCTGCCCAGAAGAAGGGAGCTGGTGAGAATGTAGAGAAGCTGGAGAAGAAAGCCGAAGAAGAAGTGAAACATGGTCAGGAGGGATACCAGCAGGGTGCTGCGGCAGCGAAGGCTGCTAAAGGCGAATCCAGTTTTTATAAGGATGAAGAAGCGAAGAAGAAGGCAGCTGGAGACGAAAAATTCTACGAAGGTGGCCAGAAGTTTGACAAGCACGGTAAGTTTAACATTACTTAAATAAATCAGGTTAGGTTTGCAAATGCCCTTTTTTTCATTGAGGTAGTTTCAATTTAAACCTATTATTTATCCCGTTAATGGAAGGTCAAGTGTTAATTAAAATCAAATAGACACAATTTACAGCAAAAATTACCGATATACTTGTTAGTTCGTAACTTTAGATTTGCGCCTACAGCATTTTAATGGCTACAATTCACAATCATTGTACAAAAACTTTTAGGCGTCAACGAGGAAGAATTGAAGAAAGCGAAGAGCCATAAAAAGGGGCATGTGAGCAAGGGCTTCAAGACTTCCAGCAGCAAAAACGAAGAGGAGAAAACTGAGAGCTTCTACGATGAGGCACATGATGAGGCGGATCATAAGGTACGTTTTTCTTATATATTGTTTATTTATTTATTAGCCTATATTGTGTCCCACGCCTGGGCAAAGGCCTCCCCTTTTTTCCGCCGCTCGCATCGGTCCTGTGCTAGTGTTCGCCAATCTGTACGAAACGTAAGAAGGTCGTCCCGCCATCTCCTTTTCGGTCTGTTGTTGTCTCAGAAAATTTACCCGAGTGTGATATAGTGATGCAGCCTTTTTATAACGTTGTGCAATGTTTAGGGTACAATCTGGAAAAACACTGGGAGGTAGATGCAGTCTTGTTAAAATAATTGTAGTGTATGTAGGCACGGCCTGGCCGCGGCGGACAAATGACAATAGTAAACTGGTCCGCCGCTGTCAAAATTACTATTGTCCGCCACCGCAGGCCGCGCCAGTGTCTGGCAGGCCCAATACACACTACCGGCTCGGGCACACATGACGTGCAGAGTTTTGGCGGGAGCGAGTCTATGCCCACAGATTTTGGGAGTAAGAGGCGTGCTTGTGTGAGGGCGAGCCGGTGTAAAGTGAGATAGTAAAATACGTGATATAAACAACATTACAATAATGATGGAATAACTTCAATGTTCTTTCAATAGGTAGCTATTGACGATCATTATAAATTCCATGTTTAATATTGTATGTTTAGGTCTAAATGACTCAGTAGGTCTGTAAAGTGTAAGTATTTATATCCCAAATTGGGACGAAGCTAGCAAAAGTTACTCCTGAAATCGCGTCGTTTCTGTTTTTCCGACACGTTTGCTTAATGTATCGCAATAACGGCTGTCTTTCACCAGGTTGCTGGCCAGAACGCCGGTTCCTTCGGCGAGCAATCAAAGCAAGGCTTCAAGGGGGCTCACGAAGAAAAGGTTCTGGACGCCAACGCGCACGGCAAGGAAGGCCATCACGTGTCTGAACAGAAGATCGACGACTCGAAGGCGAACAAGGTAAACGCATGCTATCCCATTTCATCCTGCGGGGCGGATGTGAGCTTATACTGTACTGTGCTATCCTTTTTCATCCCCTTATGCAGACGGTAGCATCAACTTGAAGGCAAGATAAAGGTATGCTACCCCATTCGAACCTGTGAGGAAAACACGTGAGCTGATACTGCACTCTCCTTTTTTAACCAACGATGGTGCAAAGAGAATTAATGAACACCTCTAGTCAAAAAATCATAACGAAACGTTTCGGTGCAAATAGCATAGCTAGTTCAGCGGAAAAGCCGTTTTGAGCACATTTTTTAACTAATCTAAAAATGTCATTGCGATTGTCAACTGACACGAAATGTCCGATTCAAACGTCGAATCTGTTTTGCTGTCAGTTGTCTAATAACAGTAATAACACCCTGAATGTTAACATTTAAGTACGAGTACTGACTAAATTAATGTCCCGTCCATTTGTCACTCTTGTATCGAATATTGTTATTGTCTATTAAATATATCATCGTCTAGTACCCGTAACACAAGCCTTATTGAGCTTACTATGGGGCTAGTTCGATTTGTGTAAGATTGTCCCCTAATATATTTAATTTTATTTAATTTATTTATTGTTAATGTGATACTGCCTATTATAAATGTATGCCATACGAACAAACATATAAAGAATACAAACATAACCACGTATGGTTTAAATTACCGATTCTAGTCTTATTTTTTAGTAATATTTCAATTTCATTCAAACCACAAAGGACAATTTGCATCAAAATCTGGTAACCGAGAAAGACTGACTAATGATTAAGACCCCCATAAAATGAACACAAGCACAGTAATTCCGTAAATTCATGAGCTAATCCACCCTAAACGTTGCTTCTCAAAACAGTCCGTAAATACCAAGCTTTCATATGAAATTGCCCCCTAACTTCGTTTGGAGTTTAAACAACAAACATACCGCCCTTACGTTCTCGGTAAATAATCCCAGTCCCCTTTTGATTACGTAGGTACCAAATTCAAAAGTGAACTAAACTACAAAGTCACTGTAAATAAATATCTTTGAAGGTGTCAAAATAATCTGTCTAGAAAATTCCCACTTTACTCGAATTTTGTACCGTGTATCTCTATTATGGTAATTGCAAGATAAGGGTACTTTGAGGCGAAGTTAAAGTAAAATGAAACAGCTCTATGCATTAATAAATTGTGTCTAATTGAGCTCTAGCTATTCTCAAAGGGCGTCTAAGCACCACTAAAAAGGCAGAGGATTAGGCACGCTCGAAGAAATAACGAGACTAGTTAAAACAACTGCTTCCATTAAAACTTCAAGGATTGTGAAAGTCAACGGTAGGACGAAAATTACGCTATTATAATATAAACACAAAGCAGCTCCGCAATTCTACAGAACTGTGAAGTTTATTTCTAGATCAATATTTTGGTTATTATAGCTTCATGGACACACATAATATCCAAACTGAACGTATTATACACGAGTTTCCATGCGTAAAAGCCAACATTATATATTTGCACTGTGATACTGCATTAGAATGTCTGTCATTTTTCTCATTAACAATTTCACTCTGGAATAACCGAACAACATTTTTAACAAAAAAAGGTACTTTAATTTATATTTAAATAAGCACCACGGCCTCAATGTCTGTCGAGTCCACTAACTTTACCTACCAAATTAGCATGAAATGGGTTAACCCAGATTATAATAATGCGGCATTTACTTTGCCTTTTAGTTGGGAAACGGCAGCCGCTACGCCCTGTGTTATGTATTACTTCAATATGTAGCATAATATTAGTTTACGACGTAGCGTTTTATTATAGAATTTTCGGCAAATTATTTTCTGATGATACAAAGGGTACATTTTCGTGCGACAACTTTAACGATCGGCCTTAACAGGTAGAAGAGGTCATGTTCTAATACTTTTTTTATTGGCCGAGTCAGAGAATTTCCCAGATGCCCTTGGTACCTACTCCCGTCGACACTCTACTCTTTTAAAAACCTTCTTACCTACAAAGTTTATATGACTTAACACGTTCACTGCCAAGAATCGCTACGCTCATTGCCGATTCCGTGGTTTTCCTGATAAGTAGCGGAAAGTGTCTACGGCGTAGACGCTCGCTAGGCGGCAGTAAATGGTTCATAATCTTACTTCATATCATATAGGCATTAAATATAGTCCCAGATTCGCTTGCATGGCAAGATTTTTCGAAGCTTTTATTTAACCTGCAATGTATGTAACTATGTTTGTGCGGATGGAATCTTGCTACTCAATTATGAAGCATACATCTTCAACCGTTTGAGCTGAAATTTTGGGTTTAATCCAAACTAAGTATACTATTCAATATTATGGTACCATCGAGCTGATGTGATGATGGAGATCGAAGGCGGCTATGGGAATTCAGGACTTAACAATCGTAACCCCGTTGAATTTGGGCTCGTTACTATCATCCCAACGAGTTAGTTGATGACGGCATACAAAAAAGTACAGTTGGCTATAAAAGATTATACCACAAAAAAAATTCACAGTTGCTTATTTTACCCTTCTCTGCAATGCTTCCATGAATAAAAATCCTGTTCTTCGCTCCCTATTTTCAATTCTTGCAAAACAAATGCGCTTTCGCGTAGCACAATAATCATTTCCCGCCATTAAATACTTCCGTCGTTCGTAGCTTCGAAATAAACACATTTCAACCACTTTTGCTACTTGGCATCTGTCCAAGATTATTTTTCCCCAATGTTCCGGATCTCTATTGTCTGTCATAATGTGTGCTAATGGCAAGTCTATTGTCTAAGTCTATTGCCTTGATACGTAATGTTAAAGATATGTTGTCAACAAAAAAGATACGTTTCCATTATTTTGATTTGGCATTTTTCTTGTCACACCGCCACTTCAAAACAGCTTTATTTCGGAAAAGTTTACTCGGAATGGCCCCTACAATTTATAACAAAGTTCCGAAAGATATAATAGATATAGATAATATTGCAGATTTTAAAAATAAGTTATTTAAGATTCTCGTAAAGAAAGTCCACTATACTGTTAAGGAATTCCTGACAGATAGTAATTAATGGAATTGAGCGAGAACAAGCCTGGTTCCATTAATAGCCTAAAATTTGTATGCCTAACGGCCCAACATGGTGAATCACCTCAATTAATTTTATACCATTATACCTACCTGTGTTGAACAAATAAATGAATTGATTGATTGATTGATTGATTGACCGCATTCCCAATTGACGGCCGTCGGAGGACAATGGAGCCGATTTTTGACGTTCGAGCGATGGAAAGTTAGGTATGAGTTTACGTTTGTTGTGTCCAAATTGTAGGCACTTACGTTCTACCGGTAAAATTGAATACAAGCGGCCAAAACAACTTATTTTCTAAATTTTCTATAGATCACTATTTTAAAATAGCATTTCATCGTTTTTGGCAGTTCTCGAGTGAAAGAGTTGACCACTCGAAATTTAAAAAAAAGCGGCCAAGTGCGTGTCGGACCACGCACAACGAAGGATTCCGTGCCTATTTAAAAGGTCGTAGGGTTACTGACAACTTATGGCACTTACGTCGTTTTCTTTAAGGAAGGCAGTTTTTTAGAAATATGTCGCAAACCTTTGAACCGATCTCGTTCAAAACAATTTTCGCTGAAAGAATTTAATAAGCCATGATTTTTTTTCATATTTTTAAAATACACGGTTCAAAAATTAGAGGGGCATGACACAATTTTAGTGACTTTCGGGGCGATTATCTCCGACTCGAAAAAAATTGCTGAGAAACCTTATATTTATTTTAAAAGGCCTATCGATTGATAGGCCTTGCACACGTGGGCTTGCAATGAAAATTTTTTTGTTTATGTTCAATTTTATGTATGGAGTGCACCACTAAAAAAATTTGTTTTTGTAATGTAATCACAAAACTGTGTAGCGGCTAACAAAATTCAAAATTTTATTCAAATACACCTTTGACCACCTTTGGCTACGGAATCCTAAAAATCCCCCCCCCCCATAGTTACGTTCAATGCTCGATTCAGACACACTAAGCTTCAATGATCGTCGACGTTTATCACATGATAAAATAAAATAAGATCATCTGACACCACTTCATTGAAAGTGACGGATGCTTTATCTTGTTGCTTTTCATGATTAACGGAACTATCACAAATCTTAAATGAGTATCACTTGCAAGACAGTATCGTTGTTTAGCACGACGAATTGTTATGAGCATTATAGCAAGTTGTTGTGACAAATAGTGAATTAAATCAGATTTTTACTAACTAATACTTTGTTCTCTAGGGTGAATTCCTGCAAAAGGGTTACAAGGGCGAAGCGGAACAGCTCGAGAAGTTCAACAACCTCGGCGCGCACTCCGTTCACGGGCACCAAGAGGCCACCGGCGGCTTCCAGCAGAGCAAGGGCGGCAGCATCCTGCCCATACATCGCCGTTAGAACACCTCATAGCAACTAATATACGACCCGTTTTGCATTTTGATCGAATCTTTTATTTCTTACCTGTTTGTTTTTGTTCTGCTCATCCCAATAAAATGAAGCAGAGCACGCTACGCGCACACATATAGAACGGCGCACACTATGGAATGGAGTCAGCCTCAACCCAACTGGGTCGGCTCGACGAAGCGGTGGCGCCTCATTCTGTCCCACAAATCTGCCTGTGTTCTTTGTTTGAATTTCCTAGACCATTGAACGGCAGTTCATGAGTGTCCGATCCCTGGGCCCTATTTCTCGAAACTTATTAGACTAATAATACTAGTCCATGGACTAATGTTTTTTACAAGTTTACTAGTCTGCGTTTCTCGAAGCTACAATAATAAAATATTAGTTATTAGTTGCCAACTAATAAATATTAGCTAATATTATTAGAGTCCATTGGGTTTTGGTTTCATGAATAAAAATTTAAAAAAAACACTAGTAAAAAAAGTTAATAAAGCTACTAGTCTAGGAAGGTTTGTAAAAAATATTAGTCGAAACTATTAGCGTCACATTTTACTAAACTTTATGAAATGTTGACTGATTGGAATGCTTCCGACGGTGAAGAAGGTTTAATAATAATTAGTCGTTATTGTTCGAATCCACGTTCCAGTTTAATGAAAGATTTGTCCACTTGTCTTGGTTTGTTAATAAGTCAGAAAAGTCTCTTAAACAAAACTCCTCTGCCTTCTAATATATCCATTGTTAAATAGCTAATATAAATATGCAATATCTAAATTAGTGGGCAACGTGCAAACGTCAAAAGAAAACGAATAAAAAAGAGGTTTTTAGGGTTCCGTAGTCAACAAGGAACCCTTATAGTTTCACCATGTGCGTCTGGCAGTCCGTCCGTCTTTGACTTAGCTCAGTAACCATTACTTATAGAAAACTCTAATTCGCCATGGGTATATCAACCAGTATTTTTTTGCGGTAGGTACTTCCCCTACACCTAAGGTTTATTTTTTTTCTCGTTAAACCCATAGTGTGAGTATCGTTGCTTGTTCAAATTATTGGTTTTTTAAATAATTTTTGAAATTAGTTATTCACCTGCGATATATTGGGGTTTGCTACTGGGAATCTGAAAAAATCGTTGCAGAAAAGTAATAGTCATAGTCAACCAACTTAAAATGTACTTAGAAAGGCCAACTTTACTATACAAATTCGGCCGACGACGCAACCATTTAGTTGCCGCGCGCGTGTCGATGTAACTAAGAAAGACAGACAACTACGGAACCCTACACCGCGCGTGGCCCGACACGCATTTGGCGGATTTTTAATAGGTAAGAAGGCATGTAATAGTTGCATTCAGCCAAGCCAGACTAATATTTTTTATTAGTTTACCAGTATTAGTTACCACTCCAATAATTATTTTTGAGAAACAGAAAATATTAGGACTTGTAAATTTTACACTAGTAACTAATAACTAATATACTAATAAACTTATAGTTTCGAGAAATAGGGCCCTGGTCGGTAGGTACTGACTCGCAATAGTGGTCAAAATTGCCGTGACATTGACGCATTTTGAACTGCTCGTGCTCCCTGGGCCCTATTTCTCGAAACTTATTAGACTAATAATACTAGTCCATGAACTAATATTTTTTACAAGTTTACTAGTCTGCGTTTCTCGAAGCTACAATAATAAAATATTAGTTATTAGTTACCAACCAATAAATATTACCTAATATTATTAGAGTCCATTGGGTTTTGGTTTCATGAATAAAAATTAAAAAAAGACACTAGTAAAAAAAGTTAATAATGCTACTAGTCTAGGAAGGTTTGTAAAAAATATTAGTCGAAACTATTAGCGTCACATTTTACTAAACTTTATAAATAAATAAATAAATAAATAAATAAATACAAGGGGACAATCTTACACAAATCGAGCTAGTCCCATAGTAAGCTCAGTAAGGCTTGTGTTATGGGTACTAGACGACGATATATATAATAGATATAATACTTAAATACATAGAAAACATCCATGACTCAGAAACAAATATTCATGCTCATCACACAAACATTTGCCCTTACCGGGATTCGAAGCCAGGACCTTCAGCTTCGTAGGCAGCGTCACTACCCACTAGGCTAACCGGTCGTCAAGAATAAAATGTGGACTGATTGGAATGCTTCCGACGGTGAAGAAGGTTTAATAATAATTAATCGTCATTGTTTGAATCCATGTTGCAGTTTAATGAAAGATTTGTCCACTTGTCTTGGTTTGTTAATACGTCAGAAAAGCCTCTTAAACAAAACTTCTTTGCCTTCTAATACCTATATCCATTGTTAAATAGCTAATATAAATATGTAATATCTTAATTAAACCAACAATCCGCCTTTAGCGGCAACGTGCAAACGTCAAAAGAAAACGAATCAAAAAGAGGCGGGAACTCTTCCCGCTTTTTAGGGTTCCGTAGTCAACAAGGAACCCTTATAGTTTCACCATGTGCGTCTGGCAGTCCGTCCGTCTTTGGCTTAGCTCAGTAACCATTACTTCTAGACAACTCTAATTCGGCATGGGTATATCAACCAATCACTCCGACAAAACAGAAGAATAAAATCTTGATTTTTTTGCGGTAGGTACCTACTTCCCCTACACCTAAGGTGTGGGTGTATTTTTTTTTCTCGTTAAACCCATAGTGTGAGTATCGTTGGGTAGCTTGTTCAAAACAATTATGGGTTGTTTAAATAATTTTTGAAATTAGTTATTCGCCTGCGATATATTGGGGTGTATGCTATTGGGAATGTGAAAAAATCATGGCAATCGTAGCAGAAGTAATAGTAATACAACCAACTTTACTATACAAATTCGGCCGACGACGCAACCATTTAGTTGCCGCGCGCGTGTCGATGTAACTAAGAAAGACAGACAACTACGGAACCCTACACCGGGCGTGGCCCGACACGCATTTGGCGGATTTTTAATAGGTAAGAAGGCCAAGCCAGACTAATATTTTGTTTTAGTTTACCAGTATTAGTTACCACTCCAATAATTATTTTTGAGAAACAGAAAATATTAGGACTTGTAAATTTTACACTAGTAACTAATAAGTAATATACTAATAAACTAATAGTTTCGAGAAATAGGGCATTGGTATTTCACGAAATCGCCTTTCGCACAGTAAATTTTCTCAAACACTAGTACACTACACACTAGTGAAAAATGCGAGTTCAAATCTACATAATTGAACGTTTAAAATAAAACACAACACAGTAGTAACAAGGCAAGTAAGTAGGTGAAAAAAACATCAATCACCTCTGACACTTAGCCAAGTAGCAATATAATTAAGTACCTACCTAACAATCGGGAAGTGGAAAAAAGTGAAGTCCTGGGGGAATGTGATAAATGAGGATAGTCTCAGATGTTACCCGAAAAAGAGTACGCTATTTGTGTATTAGTTTACGTCAATGATATCATTTACTTACCTATCTATGATCACTTTATAAAAATATACAGAGTGGAAGGATTAAATGTATCAATAGGTACTTATTTAGGGGCATTGCACGGATTGCACCGATTTGCGACCACCTAATTCATTAAGCCGGTATGTGACTACTTATAGATTTTGGTGGACTGAAGGGTATTTTCTCGTTTTATTGGAATCCTATTACAAAATTAACTACAATATGTCAATTGCTTACGTCTAACTGTTGATTTAGAGAATGCACTGTAGAATAGTAATTTTATATAATTACAGAAACCTTGTCGCTTGTGGTTTGTGCGGTCGCTAACTGAAGTGTTTGCGTTACCAGCATGTCCCTAATACTTTCTGGATATTTAGTTAGTCACCTGTCGTCTGTCTGAAATCGCCGATTACCTAAATAATAAAAAAAACATCAGAACCTCCATTTAAAAGCGATTGAAAAGCGGCCCTTGCCGACCCTATAACATTTTATCCAGCATCAGCGTTGTAATTGTAACCACAAAAACGCGGTTAAGCTAGCCTAGTATTTTAAATCTTATCTCAAAGGAGTAACCTGGAGGAGTATTCCTTAACCTGTTATTGTGTACAATAAAGTGCTTACATACATACATACATAAACCCTACAATCGTTACTTACGTCTTCGTTGGCTGTGTTTACTGCAATTTCCCTCAGGCTTAGGACGGGCCAAAGCCCGTGATTGCGACGGATCTGGACATGTCCCCGTCGGTTCATTGTGAAACGAACATGCCTCTAATCAAGCCGCTGACAAAAACATCCAAGTTCCATTCGGAACCAACCTGCTTCGGTTACTCCTTCCTAAATTAAATAGCAACCTAACAAATACACGTCATAATAGGTCGAATAAAGACTTGGCTTAAAGGACTTGAATCCAGGCCATAAATAAAAAAAAATGAGAATACCGTAAAACGTGCCTACTTTGCTCCCCACTAGGTAAATGTGCTCCAATTTTGTATTTAGTTTCATGCCCTTATAAGTCGATGTCTATGGTTAATACAGCAACATTTCCAAACGCATTTGTTATACTGGGCAATCAAGTGGCAACACTGAAAGTCAAAGTTTCGTTCCGCTATTTCCTCTTTCTGTCAGACGACGCACAGTGCCGCTACGAAAATTTGTTAAAAAAAAATACGGGAAAAAGCTACTTCCATCTCAGCAAGTTGTCATCGATTGGCGATAAATATGTTTTGAAGTGTTCTTGTATTTAATAGGCTACTCATTGTTTACAGTATTTCTAGTAGTTTCAAATTCTTTCGAGGCTTAACCTCAAATTATTTTTCAAGTACCTACTTTGCACCACGTGTTGGGGTAACTTTGATCCTGGACATCGTTACCTCATGAAGTTAATTATGTTTACAAAAAGTAAAAGATTGTGGCATTCTTAACTAAATGGTATTAGAATAATATCATATTTTGTATTTACAGTTGACAAATAAAGTTTTTCTTATAAAAATTTACGAAAATGGTAGAATTTCTTTTTCCACAGCCACTTCAAAACGTGTTCGTCGCAGAATTGGTATAGTGATAGGTGGTAGAGTTCCTATGCGGAAGGTGTTAACATGTCTACTCACCACTCCTCTTCTGATCTGGCTTCACTGGGCGACTATAGATAATGAACCGGAAACTAGTACCTGGAATACTCTAACCAAAAAACCTCATAATCATCGTTAAAAAAAAATATTGTTTTATTTTATTTTAGAAGACTGTTTTTGGTTCTTGTTGGTTTTTGTCTGAGTGAAACAATACCAATACTGAACAATTTCGTAATTATAATAAAAATAAAACACTTCAACTAAATGTCCGGTTTTCTTTGTTCCTAATATTTTTTAGTTTTTTTGATTTTCTTCAAATTTACACAAAAATGGGCAGGTATGATTATAAATTGTGCATTGTTTGATTGACGACGGTGTAAAACTGCGCCAAACACTTAAAAGTATTAATTTTGGGACAAGTTAAATTCAGAGGCAAAGTTACCCAAACACTGGATAACATTGCTCCTAAATGTATGTGTTTTTTCGTGAAATAAACAGCTTAAATTTTTTATTTTTTTTTATATATATATGTAACGTGATTGCGGCTTTATAAGAGCATTGTAATACGATAGTAGGGATGATCTACTTTTAAATGATGTACATAACGACATATCATTTTATAATAATTTTCCGAAAAAACGAAATTTCCGAAATTTGTTGAAACGTTTTACGTACACTATTTCATAAAAGTCAAATCAGCTTATTTTCATGAAACGTCAAAAACGCTCCGTTATAGTGTTAGCATTCCTATTTGCATTATTTGACAGCTGTCATCCCAGTACAAATTATGTCAAATTTGACGTTTATTGTACTGGGATGACAGCTCTGTCATAATTCAAATAGGAATGTATGGAATTTGTAGGGATTACAGGCTTGTGACGTCACAATCAAACAGCGTCCTTATTGTTATTTTGTATGTTTACAACTAATATGAAAGATTGTTAGTTTCCCAGTATTTTCGTCATTTTTATCTGTTGCTAATTGCAGTTGTGCAAAAGACTTCGTGGCCCGAAGTACAAATTTCCCTATAATGTGCCTATTATTTCTGATTTCATCGCATTTGTTTGTATTTGGATTGATCTGTCTGTATATTAGACGTTTAAAATAGGTACGACCAATGATGTAATATAAAAATTAGGTAGATGTGTTACAAGCGCTCCAAAAGTGGCACACTAAAACTCATGCAATTGGCAGACCTCGCCTCAGTATCGCGCCGTCAATGGCTACGTGCAAACGTGTCGCAGTTGTCAGATTTGCAGCGCAAAAAATAAAAGATGCCGTCGTGTGTGATGCGTTTTTGCACTAACTATACTAAAAAAGCCAGGGGATAACGTATCATTCGTAAGTAATCTACTTTTATCTTCATATCAATACATTTTACGTATTCCATAATTACGTGCATAAAATAAATTTCCAGATCATGTTGAGTGCAACAAAAATATACCCGAAGCGTGAGTGCGATAGAGACGCAATATCTTTGCCGATCAAAGAATAACACATAAACAGAGGGGTCTTGATAATATCGTAGGCATAAGATTCGTGATTGATTATTGATCAAGTTTAATGCTTTTGAAATTATTATAATAATATATGTATCTCTATTATCCTTATTTAGTTTCATCCTATGCTAACTTGAGAGAGAGAGAGAGAGAGAGAGAGAGAGAGAAATTGACAGATATATGTGTCGCAGTGAATTGACGAAACTAACTCGCAGATATTGGCTCCTAAATCATTAGTCATTTAAACGGTTCTGGGACTTAGACTCGGATGGCGGATAGGTTAGAAGATGGTCGCGGGAGCCCTGCTCCCGCCACCGTCTTCGTGGTTATTTTTTTTATAAAAGAGCGGAAAAATCATTATCGCGTTAGTTTCGTCAACTCACTGACGCGTTTCAGGGATTTTATCAAATCACTAAACAAATCTAGTGAAATGAAAAAACGAGTTGCCTTTTTTGTCCGATTTCGTCATTTCACTAAACAGATTCAGAGATTTGATCAAATTACTGATTTGTATTAGGTAAATGATAAAATGGATTGGCCATTTTAACATCCTGCGTGATTTGATCATATCCCTTAGAGATTTGATCAAATCTCTGTTTTGACCATTTCCCTGCAACATATAGATATTGACAGACCACGAAAGTGTAAAAAATTTAAAATACTAGTACAAACTGTCAATTTAAACTTCCGCGCCTAAACAGTTCTACAGTTCCCTTTTGAGGTCGTATCGAGTTGCAATTAAAACCATATAGGTACTCAGGTTTACAGTCACTTGACAGCCGTTTATGCAACAAAAAACGTTTATTTCGACACTCTCTAGAAAGATACTATGTTTGTGTGAAGTCCGAGCATCTTAAATCGAGACGTATAAATGTACAATAGTACGTAACGAGAATATGATGAGAGGCAGTGTCTAGTCTGATTTATTAATACTCTTTGTCCATTCTCAGCCCATGTAAGCGAGACGGCATGCTATGCTATTTCTGTAGTCAGAAACAGAGACAAGTATAGTTTCTCTGCATCGTACGTCACAACACATTTACTTGTCTCTTTTTCGCTCCCGGAATGAAGCATACCGTCCTGCTCTCATTTGATATCTATAGTATGTAGCTACAATATTCGCAGCTCTTTCATGTGTGCGTAAGCCTGGCCATTTTTAAACACGGTCTTTCGTATAGACAACGTATCTACCTCATTATTATATTACATCATTGGGTACGACTATGTCAGTTACCCGTAGTGCACGTAGTATTAAGCTCTTGATATGGTACAAAGGGGATCCTAAACTGGTAGAAAATATGTGTTTTTGGAAGCTCATAAAAAGTATTCCATAGGTAAATATAAAGCTCATTTTACTTAAAAATATTTTGCTTAGTCTCCACAGAAATACATCATTCATACAGTATACCCTTAAGTCAAGGACCCTAGCCGTGAGGATTAGAAGAAATTAAATTGAAAACGGTACTTATTCAAATGTATTTTTATGAGTAGTAACATGCATGTTTAATTTAATCAAGCGAATATATTAAAAAACCACTTTCCATTAATCACGTTAAATAATTGAGAAACAAACTTAAATCTAAAACATGCTATTTTAATCGTAATAGTTACTATAGTGCATTCATCCTTACTTGTCTTATTTGGTAAACAACATTCTAACCTCAAAATGTATCTTTTTAGACTATAGCAGCTATTTTATCTTAAAAAAACCGTTGCTAGACAAAAAAATCGAGAAGTGATGTCCGAAAAGTCGTCTCGGCTTGATCTAATACTCACAAAATTGCTATTCTATCCTAAAAAGATGCATTTTGAGGTGAGAATGTTGTTTACCAAATAAGACAAGCAAGGATGAATGCACTATAGGTAGAAATATTAGTTAAATAAACGCAGTGAAATAATATATTATAAATATATACCATAAAGCCTGATCACGACTCTAGGAAACAGCCGAAAAATACATCCATCTCTTTCGTCAGCGTGATAGCGGTAAACTTTAGAAAGAGATGGTTTTATAGCCGCGGCTTTTTACAGCTACGATTGCTGGCCAGACTACAAAATTAATGCATCGGTTTTTCTATAGCAGAGGTGGTGGCAGGACGTTTAAAGGACGTAAATCAAATATCTCCGTCTTTGTCACGCTCGAAATGAGATAGAGATGGATATATTCCAGTTTCGTTCTTCGAACTACGCGGGCTTATCCCACTTGCGTAAAAGACCTTTACTAATTAATTCGTAATCTTCATTCCATTTTTGAAGGAACAGTTTTTCCCGGATCCATTGAAGTACTGGACGCCTGGTGATAGCATGCGTGGAGAGGTTGTCCAGTAGCCTGACTCCGGACTTACGTTATTCCTAAAAATGTACCGATTTAAATTTCTTCATGATAAAATAAAACTTTTACCTGCATTTATTTACCACCTTCGAGCAGAAGCGACAGCCACAGGGTGGTGTACCATACTTACGTGCGAGCGAGAGGTCGGAGTGCAGCCTCTTGCTCCCACATAAGGCACATCGCTCCCACTGCCTCTGCCCCCAACGCTAAAAGGTCGTAGCTAACGTTTTCCACACAACCTTTTTATTAAGTACCTATTCTTTTGAAACGGCATTCCTAAATTATGTCTGGCTGCAAATTTTCATCACATAAAAAATACAACTCCTACCTAATTTTCAAATTTAGAAACTTTACCCTCCGGTTTTGCGCCGATAGCATTCCATTTATTATTTCGAACGATTTCAAATGAATCGAAATTAGAACGCGGCTAATACAACTTTTTTTTTTCAAGTAGAACTCGCAATAGTATCGCGTTAACAGATATACCGTTAAATTAGAGATTCTTTAAAAAGTTGTTGTACCCTGCCGAGTCGGGGGTAGGCGGAGTATACACCGTCGAAGATATCTTATTGGACGTGTTGGATCTCTGAAAAATAATAAAATAAATATTAATTACAATATGTGTGAGAACGGTTGAATGGTAGATAATGCTTAAGGTCTTCATTCTTCCTTTTGTACGATGAGTGAAATTAATAAGATTAATTAAATACTTAAATAGATGTGTAGGTATCCTCATCTTAACCCATTCGAGGCTAAGCAACGCTACGTGTGCTACGTCGTAGTGCGTAGCAGCGTTTTCACACTTTGTAGTGGAAATCGCTCATGATGAGTCGTATGTCAGTCATTGGCCTTAAATGGGTTTTTATTAGTTAAGTACCTCAAAAGCGAGTGAATTTAAGAGTGTCAATGACAAAAAAAGCATTGTGCCTCAAGAATTGAGGGATCCGAATACCTAATAATTTTGTATTTTTAATGATGCAAATTCGTTCTTTTTACTTGACAATAGTAATTGGTACGTAAACCAAACTTCACTAATTATAATCTTTATCTTTATCCAATTTTCTGTATACCTGAATAAAGTCTTACTCAGAATAAATCTAAAGTAGACGCTTCAGTAATAACACAGAAGTCTGAAGTACTATGATAAGCGAACCGGCTTTTTTAATGAGACCGGAATGGAACCCAGCTGCCGATGCCGACAAAAGTATTATGTAATCGAGAAACTGCGACGGTAATTAATGAAGTTTCATAAAATTATACAGTTATGAAATTGTAATTGAATGCTGTAGCAATCCGTAAGGGATTTAACTGTACGGATCAACACTGAGATAAAAAGACTGGTTAATTTTTACATATTAAATTATGTTTTAGCATAAAACCTCCATCTGAAACGATCATTGTTTTTTTTTAAAGACTTGTCACTATAAATACTTGCAACAAGCTGCCAACATAACCAATCAAATCTCTCAAATAACGAACCTATAAAGGTCATGTACCTATGATACTCAGGACAAGCTATGGTAATAATAATACCACGTGCGAGCGAGCTGGTAGTATACAAATTTCGATAAGTGTGGCAGAAAGGGAAATATCATTTGTTGTCCTTCTCATAGTTGCACTTTTTTTTGCCACAACAGATTTAGTATGAGGTTGTGGCACATAAATCATTACCCGTCCAAATTAAGCAGGTTCTTAATTGACCTGCATAGGAGCCTTTCCGTCCCTCATTGTGGCAACAGGTATCTATAGCTTGTCCCGAGTATTATAGGTGCTTAAGATGCGATGATTTATGCTTGTATAGAGGCACAATCTGCACCCATCTGTTTGACCCATGAAAAGTATTTTATATCAGGTCTATCTTAAACAGGATAAGTGACAGGACAGAGCGTCCGTCACTGGCTGACACCGATCGATAGAACGAGACTACGCTCCTATCTTGTCACTTATCGCGTGATAAGGGCGACCATGATACGGGGTCAGATGGGTGCAAATCGTGCATCCCTGCGTGGCTCCTACTCTCAATATTTTTAATAAACCGCAGACAAACTAAATGAGCATGTTAATTAAAGCGTTATTATTATCTTAACAAACCGGTTAATGCTTCTTATGATTAAGGCCGTTAGCAACAAAATAATTTAATTTAATCGATATAATAGGTATTTACCTGACTCGAAGCACTGTAGCATGCTGGACGCTGCTTGCTTATCCGCGAAGGGGTCACCAGGTTAGACTGATATGCCTGTACACATATCTTATATCACTGTTTGAAACCATTTTAAATAACATATAGATACATGAGTTAAGCAATAAGAGACCTTTAACGATGCCCTTAAGAACGAAATTTTATTTAATTATTGTTAAATTGATAACAGGAATACCCAGTAACGATATTACGAAAGATCGATTACAAAATAATAACAGTTAATTTTATTGAGGAAAATAAGATGATGTATTGTGTCGTTATAATTAAATGTTGTTAATTAGGATTAAATCTAGGCTCCTCCACTGGTCACGCATTCAATGCCTCATGCGTTTAATAGTCGGAGAAAGAGAGAAACAACGAACTCAAGTCGCACGTGATGCGAAACGTACATCTCATAATGACCCTGCACGTCTATCATGGGACGGCCGCGACATACTCTCGATTTTTCTCGCACTATACCTCTTGTTCTAAGTGTTAGAGAGAGATCTCGTGCGCCGTCGTGTCGCATGATAGCCGTGCTGGGTAAGTAAAGTATCCAACAGAGCGGTGCGAGGGATCGCAGCGGTATGCGAGGAGAAAATCCACCAAAACGAAGAGATGCGTAAGCGAGGCTAGCAAAGCTATTGGTGTTTTTTGCACACCGCTCCGCCACGACCTAGTCTAGTGGACTCATCCTAAAAGCGCTTTTCCACCAGCGCGATGCGAGAAGAGGGATGAATTGAACGCAATTACTGTGATATGCCTCGCTTTGACTGTGGAAAAGCACCTTTGACCCCACAAAAACACTAAAGTCTCCTTATACACAATAACTAGACACACAGTAACCTATGCGTCAGAGGTAGAAATCCATGGAAGTATGGCGACTAAGAAAGATTATCTGTGTTTTTCAAATCAGACCATGCAAAATGACTAGTTAGTTTAAAGAAAAAAAAACGGAACCGTTCGTATATCTGTTAAGCCCATCACAGACGTAGCTATAATATATGTTAATATACCAAAATATATATTATAGCTAGGCATCTTACGATATATTTTACGTACCTACTAGTTGACAGAGTCCACACACGCAGACATAATATATATTTCGGTATCTTTCGGTATACGTCTGTGACGGGCTTTAGTCAAGACCTTTTTTTCTCTGAGATAAATCTCGGAAACGCGTATGGAGTTAAATTTTTCCATATACATTTTCCATTACATTTTTATATCAAGTCTACAATCCCTTGAAGCTGTAAAATAATCAAATTGCTATAAATTTCTGATTTCATAAGAAACCCTCGGTCTTTCTCGCCCTGTCCGACTCGCACTTAGCCGGTTTTTTTTGTTGTGTTCGCAATGCTCTAAACAAAATCATGTTGGTAATTCATATACTCACAGAATAGGGAGTGCTCTTCGCCGTTCGCTTGCACCCCGGGCCCTGTACGAAGGCCGGGGACAGATTACAACCCGGGGAGATCGGGATGTTGAATGGAGACTGCTCTGAAATATTACAGTTACGTCAGGGCGGTGACCGCCCGGAAAATGTGAACTTTGCGTCCTAGATATATAAGGCATGGACCTATAAATAGCATAGTTATTCATTTTGTTTTTTGAAGTGAAAACTTCTTTAGCGGCGCTGAGCACTTTTGGGATGGGGAAAAATTGTTAAACTCGCGACAGGTGTGGAAGCGTAGGAGGCAGTGTTGCCGATTGCTGGAATACGAAAAGCGGTAGTTGCGCTTCAAACGGCGAGTTTTTAGATTTTTGAATGATTTTTAAGATTTTGGAGGGAGCAGTGGTGAGGGGTGGGTTTGTTTTGTTTTTTTTTTTGTTTAACCATTCAGAAAATATCAATTTTTCACTTCTGCCGGCACTCCCGGAGTGCAACCCGGCCTTTTTTTATTTCATTACTTTGTGTCACCTTTGTGTATACAAAAGATGTTATAATTATAAATATATATAATGCACAATTCCTGAGCGCTACGCTCTTAACCGATGCCGTTTTCCCGCTAAGTAAACGTAAGGCAGCAGCCAACGAGCAGAGGTTAGGCGGGTTGCTGACTGTGAATGTGTTAAATAATATGAGAAGTGTGCTAAAAAGATCACACTACCAGCTAAACCAAGTAGCTAGCTAACTATGTACACAATTGAGATAAACCTAGATCTATTCTTCATAAAAAAACACGTCCTAAAAGTTTCGTTCAAAGTTATGTTACGGTTGCATTTTAACGACGTTGTAAACGAAAGATGAAACCTTTTTATAACATTCTGGGAATTAAGTTAAGGCAACTGACACTTTCTACTCCAATAAATACAAATTAACGCCGATTTAGATGAAATTTGGTTTATATATATATATATTCTAGTTTCTGCTCGCGACTCCGTCCGTCTCGGATGGAGAGTATGGAGCTACGATATAAATGAGTTCCACGCGGACGGAGTCACGGGCAGAGGCTGGCAAAAAAAAGACAAACGCTTTAGAGAAAAATGCCCGACACCGACACGACACCAAGTTAATCCCATAAGTGCTCTGTTTTGCTATATGGGTATGAAACACTAAAAAAGACAAATTGTATGTATGACTCGTTCATTTGTTGCCAACGACTTTTGGGACCCGCACGAGTGTTCCAACCTACTTATATGTGACTTTTAAATTTATGCTTCGCAAGACGCTTCAATCGGAATAACAAATTCTTAAAACTGTTTGAGTTAAGTGAAGTGCAAGCTTGCAAAGGGGCTGCCTTTTTCAATTAACAATTGTATCATCATCATCATTAAGATAATGATGATGATGATACAATTGTTAATTGAAAAAGGCAGCCCCTTTGCAAGCTTGCACTTCACTTTAATCTGAAGATTTGATTGAGATTTGATTAAGAAATCATCATCATCACCATCATCATCCTCATCATCATCATCATTTTATCAGCTGAAAGACGTACGACTGCTAAAAATAGGCCAAAGAGTTCCAAAGTGATCGGTCCAGCGCCACCCGCCTCCAGCGGACAGATTTAATTTTAATGCCAACTAAATATGTATAGTGTATCTCCCTCGCACACTTGGCTGTGCACTACTGTAAATAATAATTAAGGAACGCATGTACTAAGGCCCCGTTTACGGACAGGAGACAAGCGTGATGTCAAACAATGGAAACGCTCACGCCTGTACACACGCTTAAACAAATTAAAATATGTCTGAGACTCACGGGACTCACTTTTTTATCTTAATAAAACTCTTAAACAGTCCCATGTGTTTATGTTTGGGCCTCTCACAACGCGTCGTAAGTTGAGGCCGCGTCGCCTGTACACAAACGTGGCCTTAGGCAAACTACAAAACGATGCAATTTATCACTAGCCGACAGAGACGCAGCTATATTTATAATAAGATAGGTATTGCTGTTTCATACCAACTATAGCTCCGTCTCTGCAGATTGTTGTAACAAACTGCAAGCTGTAAGGGCGTTTCGACTTTCGACGATTCACATATCATTTCAAATGTGACAAAACACGTTCCGAAACTTGTTAAGTTTTGCCAAAACTGGTTAAGTTTATGTGTCAGGGAATATTTTATGACTGGATTCACTTACTCTTTTGGTTGGTGAGCTGCGATTCCAAGTTCTTAATAGTTTTCTGGCACTCTTTCAGTTGTTTGTGCTGCTTTTGGCAAATTTCCGTCATGCGTTTTAGCTCTGTTCGTGCCAAGTAGAATTTTTTGGTCTGTAGACATGTATGAAATATCTCAAAAAATGGGAACTGCACTTAAAAAAATCATATTAATACTTTCATCTTCCGTACAATATAAGTAACTACTAAGCATAGATGGAAGTGTCTACATCGACCTAGTTGATAATATCATTCATAATTTGATTAGATTATTAAAAATGGATACAATAAAACTCAGATACTTACAGATTGTAAAAGATAAGACAAGAGACGCCTTCTATGTTGTTTCTGAAATTGTAAAACTTCGCTGCATTTCTTTATGAATTCTTCAGGTTCCGTGAAATAGTCCTGGACTTCAGGTTTCATCTGAAAAAAATGTATATGTGGACAGTAGGACACTTTTTGCAACTTACAGCAAATTACAGTAAGGAAAACTCATATTTGCCGTGATTGAGTACTTACGTCCGGAACTAGTTTCATAATAGAACATGGCAAACGACATACTAAACATGTACCATTCTGTTTTTCTTTTGTACCTGAACAAATAACGTTATTATAAACAGGGAATATATAATAAACATTAAAAATTCAACATGAAAAATGCATAACAAACCATTGTCCAAGCAATTATTGCAAAACATATGACCGCATGATGTTAAATGCAACGTTATTCCAGGTTCTAATTGAGAATAACATTTATTACAGTGAATCCAATCCATTTTGGTAATCACATTAGATCTGTAAACATATAATTTGATTCAGGATAGGTTAGTAAAACTTAGTATCTAAAATTAAACTTTGAAAACTTTCAACAGCTGTCATCTCGTCTACCGCGCCATTGTTGAAGGTATTTTATATAGCCACCTTTATACATATAGGAGAGGAGAGCACGAGTAGTAAGTAGTAACTACGATGACAACACAGTTGTTAAACGACCAAAACAAAAAGAGCTCAATGTATTTCTAACTGCACAATCCTTTACTATCACTACCAGAGTTATATAATATAAACCAACTGTTAACAGCCTATAATTCATGGTTTTATTATTACCGCCTCCACACGGACTAAGGTACCTAATAAAAAACTTCTTCAACTTTTTTATTGGCATTTCAACGGCGCGCGACGGTGGCGTGTATATGTGATTATGGTTACTATTTAATAATGTGTAATTTATTAGATAATCGATTTAAGTACTTTTTAAGTTAATAATAAGTATAATTATTCTTATGCCTATATATATATTGGTAGGTATATATGTATTAATAAATATTTTACCTTATCATTCTTGTCAACTTACTATTTCAACTATTATAATATAGTGAAAAGTATCTCCATGTTCGTATCTTACGTGGTACTGGCACAATTGCTGGTCAAGGAATATTAAGTAGGTAGGTATTTCTCATATGAAAAATGGTAATCGTCCCAATTTTTCAATCAAAACATGTACCTATACGCTAACGAACGTGCAACGCCCCTCAATCCTCTTGTAATTTGGGCACAGGATGAATAATAACAAGATTTGTCTCACATGAGGATGGAATTTGCATACCGACTTACATACGAAATTCAAGTGTAGGGTGTTGCTAAGTATGTAGTTATGTATTATGGACCCATGCCTACCTGTAAGACCTATAATTTAACATTGTCACTGAAAATCACAACAACTGAAAGTGAAGCAGATATGGACTCGAATTGTACCATTTGTAATGCGCTAAATTATGATGACAGGGAATCAATAAGAAGCAATTTTAAGCACAGATGCTTGGTACCTACAATAACCAAGGAACTCCCCAAACGCTCACTCATTATTTTAAATAACGCCACAGTCGCACACCGTGTCTTGAAACTCGTCTTAAACTACTATTCGCATACAAAATATCGTCTCAAGTCGAACACAGTGTCACAAATGGAATATATCAACACATCTGGTTGAATATATAAAAGAAAATATCTGTGTTGGAGTCGGTAGTGCGATCTCGCGGCCGGGTCGATCGGCCGTATCTATTGACCATGACATTGAAATATCTAGTAGTTTTATTGCCTTTATTGGCCCTGACCGGCGTCCACACCAAAACAGCATGTACGTTTGTTTTTTATTTTATTTATTTGCAATGTTTAGCGCGCCTTCACTCGCTTTGTCGTAAAAAAGTGTTTTGGGTGTTACGGTATAGGTAAATCTACCTACGTATGTATTTGGTTGTGACTGTGAATTGCATATTAACATTAAACTGTGTTATCGTATTTATAAAGGTTCCTATTAACAGTTATTATGCAATCGAAATCACATAAGTATAGTTTTATTGTTTAACGTTCTTCAATGGGGTTGGCAACTGTCAAAGTTTGACTAGATGGCGCCATCATAGGTTTTACCTAATCACTAGCCTTTTTCTATGGGATTTGGCTTAAAACGGCTTGATTCTAAACAATGAAATTCCGAAAAAAAAACAAGAATTTGACAGTTTTGGTAGGACTGACAGGTAAAACCTATGCTGGCGCCATCTGCAAATACCTTCGCCCGGCCAACCCCATTAAATATGCGGTTACATTAAGCCTGCAACACACTGGCGCGGCCTGCGGTGGCGGTCAATAGTAAATTTGACAGCTAAATGGCTATTGGCTGATGACAAATTTACTATTGACCACCGCGGCCGCCGCACCAGTGTGTGACAGGCTTTAATGTTATCTATCTGTTTACTTTTATTTTTTGCAAATCAAAAGTTTTTTTTATCGGGTACCAACGTGAACAAATTGAAATTGAACACTTTGTTAAGTTTTGGTTTGTTAACGTTTCCTTTTAATTGAAACATAACATCCATTAAAATTTTAAAAAGCCAGCACTAACGAAGACTGTGTGTGTGAGGGTTGAAGTGCGTTGTGTCATCACTGCAATATCACATTTAGTCGATCTTTTATACCCACATTTATGCTAAAAGTGGCGCTGGAACATACGTTTCATGTGCTCTGCCTACCCCTTTTGGGAATAAGGGCGTGAATGTATGTATGTATACATGTATGTAACGCAGACTGTTTTGTTCAGAAAATGTCTATTCACCCTTAGTTTGTGAGAAATTTAGTTTTCGACCATTATTATATTTATCAGAGAGACTCATTTCTTATGCTAGCAGTAATGGCACAAAGAAAAGTCGTTTAAAATTTTCAGCTTTTCTGATACTGACGTGATGTAACTAGGTACCATTAGGTATTTTATATTTGATCAATAACCAAACATAAATCCAATATAGCCATAGCGTCATATTATGGTTGACTAACTTTCCTTGGAAGCCACTCCCATCTGGAAATAACACGGAACTACTATTTCCTTCGCTGTCACCAAACGGGGAATCGAACTAGTTTTCCCTGGTGCGGATGACAGAGCGATCTCCGGGGCGGTTCCGAATGTCCGCAATCCGGAACTCCCGGTGGGCACGACCCGTTTCGAGGCGGAACTTATAAAATGCTGCGGAACTGACGGGCCCCGGGGATCACGTCACGATCGATCGAGTTTTTATATTTGAATTCTGATTAGGGTATTCTTTCTCGGAATTTTAACAATAACGAACTAGCATTAAATGATGGTATTGACAAAATAGAACTACTGTCTGGAGTTTTTATGGACTTAGTTTGGTGGTGTACCTACCTAGTAATCATTAAATTACATATTTTTTCAGTTAGTAAAATTTGTTGACTGAGTAGGGTCATTTCGGCGGTTAGCGACCACCTAATTTCATGTGCCGGTTGGCGACCACTTAGCCGAGTTGGTGAACTGAAAGGATATTTTCTCGGTTTTTTAGTAGATTTCTATTCTAAAACAACAATTAAATGAATGTACAACTAATTGTCTCAATAGGATCTGTAGAATTGATGTTATCTTCAATAGAAAAAACCCACTCCTCCACCCACCCACCTTCAGGTGGTCGCTAACCGAAGGTGGTCGCGTAACCCCCTGAATGACCCTACAAGCAAACTACAAACGATAATGTAAAAGTTACACGGACGTCTTGTTTAAACACAATCGAGCGCGAAACTTGAGACTTGTTCTCAAACAGAACAATAGGTACATCTGATAAGTAGGTATCGACCCGATACAAGACGTAAACTTAAGTTTAACACGTTTCTTGAAATAAAACTTGAATCATGGGACACGTTTGAGTAACATCCTATAAGAAAAAGAAACAAAAACTAAAGATCAACGTCTAAAAGCAACATTTTTCCCGCCCCTTTTTACAAAAAGAACAAAGAACATGAACACACGTTAGTGTACCTACCCATACATGACTTTATGCTACTTACGAGTAGTACTAAAATTACAAAGAAATAAATTGATAAATAGAAAGCGAATATTTATATAGTCCTTTGCTACAGAGATAGCTGGTCAGACCAATCAATTTCGTCATATTGGTGCCGGTTAATGTACAGCCATGATAATGCACGGTCAAATAATGTACAGCCCAATAATCCGCGTCCATACTGTACGTGGATTATCAGGCTGTACATTATTGGGCTGTGCATTATCACCCTGAGCAAACTTGGTCCGGGGCAATAATTGGAAGCCAATTTTCTACGAGGTGATAATGCACGGCCAAATAATCCGAGTCCCTGTGGCTTCGTATTATCAGGCTGTACATTATCTATGCGGACTGAAAATTTCCAATGAGTCGACGCCACCCCGCAGCGCGGGGTGTCTATTTCTGGTCTGAGGGACACAAGTGAACCCTAACCTAACCGACCTAAGACAGAGTTCGCTTATGACAAGCCATTTTTGTCCACCCTGATAATGCACGACCCAATAATCCGCGTCCACAAAAAGTGGACGCCGATTATCAGGCTGTACATTATCACCTTGAGCAAACTTGGTCCGGGGCAATAATTGGAAGCCACTTTTGTCCGGGCTGATAATTCACGACCCAATAATCCGAGTCCACAAAAAGTGGACGCGGATTATCAGGCTGTACATTATTGGGCCGTGCATTATTCGCTCCCCATCATATTTACGTAAAAATTTCATCCACAGATAAAATATGCGTTCCCGTGCAGCATCTAAAAGCATGCCAGGACATGCTGGATGTCCAGACTAAGAGCAAAGCGGCCTTGGAGTGCGTGGCGGCGAGAGACAGGTAATTGCATGGATGCACCGATGTATTGTTAACAATTCAGTGGCATACATCGTTCAATGTAATAAAAGACCCTAAATACTATTGTGGACAAAACGGGTCCGGTCAACTGAGGTCCAATAATCCGCGGTCACTTATGTTCCTCTCTCTCACTTTATGGATGAGTTAAAAGGAGACAGATATAGGTAAGTAGTGGACGCGGATTATTAGACCGTAACTACATTAGTCTCGTAAGTCCCCACGTACGTGTACAAGTATACAGGGACCAAAAACAAACTAGTATGCAACGAGGAGTTTGTGTATTGTATTAAAAAATACCTGTGCATTTGGGTGGCTTCTTCCTAGTGTGAACGACCTAAAGTTACCATTATACCTACTAAGTATAATATTATCTATGGCACTTGCGGTACGTAGAAATAGCCCACATAATATTATACTTTTAATTATGAACTTGTATTCTTATCTTTTCAAGCCTAACGACTTTGAATACCGTGATTCATTACTAAGTTATTCCACAACTTTGTTACAGTTTCACTAACTTTTATGAAATCTTATTCATTATTACAGAAACTTCGTGTATACCTACTCGTGATTTGACCGTTCCTATTTTACTTCAAAGTGAAACAGAACAGAATCGCGAATGCGAGGCGTTTTTAATATTCCTCCTTGGATGTATTACGTACGTGCCTCGACTTAAAGTTGGTTTTTCCATCTTTTAGCAATAAATAAACATGACATGATGTAGGTACGGGATGTTTCTGTAAATAGTATTTAATTGTTGTCTTGTGAATCGTGGAATAATTCAATTGAATTTTAAATTAGCCACCAAACAAATATGTATAGAGGAAAAGTCGTATCCTTCAATAATTCACTACTTACTATACTACCTACCTATTTCAAAAAATATTATGAGACGGGTACGTATACGTTACCTTGTACAAAAAGAGTACTTAACGTACTCTAATGAAGACTTGGTTTGACTTTACCCCCACGCAGCCTGCACGTCTATCATGGGACGGCCGCTCCAGTTATAAGTGTCTACCTCTTGTTATAAGTGTTCTAATAAAAGAGAGACGGATAGTGCGAGAAAAATCGAGAGAGCTCACGCCCCGTCGCGTGATACTTACATACATATAATTATGGGCAAACCGAAATGTCCATCAACTCACAGCTCGCAAATTAAGCTCGTTTGGCCCCACCCTAAGGCGATAAAAATTCCGTAACGTTATGCTTGTAGCCCGCGTTTCCCCGCTAAGTAGCGAAAAACGGTTACGAACATAGCGCCCGCAAGACGAAATTCTGGAAGTAAAAGAAAAGAGCTCAGTTGAGCTGGGCCTCCCCCCCCCGTAGGGCCAGCCACTATCCATCCTAGCTCCGTTTCAGTCAGAGGGGCTACCGGGAAGTGAAAACGAACTTCGTTCGGGTGTCTCCGTCTCTGTCACTCGAACTAGCAAGTGCAACAGAGAGGGAGATACACGAACGATATTCGTTTGCGTTTCGCGGTAGGGCCTCAGGACTGGTTTACCTCTTCCCAGCCTAACCTGGTTAGAACCCATTAGGTCCCAGAATATATCGGCACCTAGTAATAAATCGACGTCAGCCGGGGGTCTATATCGGGTGGCATAAAATTGTTGATCCTAATATTTTGTCGCATACCAACTTTGTGCCGAACATCGAATTGTATAAACATTGTTGTGCATATTTTTTATTTGCCGAAATTGTTGTTCCTAATATCGATTGTCCTAAATATTTATTGCCCGAATGTTTATTGTGTCGAAGGTTTTTTTTTAGAATTATTGATGTGCATAACTTTGATGTTACTAATATTTAATGTACTAAAAATGTTGTGCATACATTTTGCTACGCATACATATCTATTAGAATTGCCTATTACTTGAATAACATATGACCCGCCCTCATGTCGACGGAGCCCCGCTTCGCGGGGCCCCTATTTCTGCTCTGAGGGACAAAAGGCAACTAACGAACCTATCTAATTTATCTAAATGAAGGTTGGCTCTGCTGAGAATTGCCTAATACTTGAATTACTTATGACCAGCCCTCATGTCGACGGAGCCCCGCTTCGCGGGGCCCCTCTTTCTGCTCTGAGGGGCAAAAGGCAACTAACGAACCTATTTTATTTATCGAGATGTAGGTCGGGTCTGCTCAGAGTTTACAAATAGTAAAAATAAATGTTTTATTTGTGGTTACCTAATCTTTCCTATTTAGGTACGTACTTTAAGAACTTATGACCCGCCCTCATATCGACGGAGCCCCGCTTCGCGGGGCCCCTATTTCTGCTCTGAGGGACAAAAGGCAACTAACGAACCTATCTAATTGATCTAAATGAAGGTTGCCTCAGCTAAGAATTGCCTAATACTTGAATAACCTATGACCCGCCTTCGTGTCGACGAAGCCCCGCTTCGCGGGGCCCCTATTTCTGCTCTGAGGGGCAAAAGGCAACTAACGAACCTATTTTATTTATCTAGATGTAGGTCGGGTCTGCTCAGAGTTTACAAATAGTATAAAATTTAGGAAAAAAATAGTATAGGTGGTTTAATTTTAGCACGTTTAACAATAGGCAAAATAATTACTATGACAATGAAAATTAGGACTATTACTTTTTAGGTAATTCAATGTTCGAGTAATCAATATTAGGATAAACATACTTTAGGACTTTTAAATGTGTATGCGCAAAAATGAATAGGCTAAATAAGTAGTATGCCACTCAACATTATGCCAAACATTCTCGGCCAAAAAATTTTAGGACGATCAACATTATGCGATACGACAGGCACCCGTCAGCCGGAGAATAAAACTTTGGGTCTGCTAGAGATATATTATTCGGTATGTTGAGTTGTGCTTGCACCTTCAGCGAAGGAAGCTTGTCAGTGTCAGTTGGTACGATATAGCACTGAGCATGAAAAATTATCACATCACACATCAACAGCCTATACGTCCCACTGCTGGGCACAGGCCTCCTCTCATGTATGAGAGGGAACGGGCAGTAGTCCCCACGCTGGCCCAGTGCGGATTGGGGACTTCACATACACCTTTGAATTTCTTCGCAGATGTATGCAGGTTTCCTCACGATGTTTTTCCTTCACCGAAAAGCTAACGGTAAATATGAAATCATATTCCGTACATAAGTTCTGAAAAACTCATTGGTACGAGCCGGGATTCGAACCCACGACCGCCGTTTGACAGCCGCATGCCTGAACCACTGGAAAATGAAAAAATGAAAAATTATAAAAGGCATAAATGTGTTTGTTTCCTCCAGGGTGGAATGCCTGTACCAAGTGCAGCAGCGGCAAGCGGACTTCGTTCCCGTCGACCCTGAAGACATGTACGTGGCAACCAACATCCCGAACCAGGACTTTGTGCTGTTCCAGGAGTATAGGAGTGATGACGAGCCGGATGGTAAGTGCCTACAGCCTTACGTATGTAGTGTGATGTACAGAGGGGCTACCGGGAAGTGAAAACGAACTTCGTTCGTGTATCTCTCTCTCTGTCGCACTTACTAGTTCGACCATGGACCAGTATGTACCAACGTCCATGCGTACAGAGTGGAAGGATCTCCAAAAAAGAATGAGATTAAACAAAAACCAAAAAAAACGGCCAAGCACGAGTCGGACTCGCGCACGAATGGTTCCGTACCATCCATACTAATATTATAAATGGGAAAGTGTATGTGTGTGTTTGTTTGTTTGTCCGTCTTTCACGGCAAAACGGAGCGACGAATTGACGTGATTTTTTAAGTGGAGATAGTTGAAGGGATGGAGAGTGACAGGATAGTTTTTATCCCCGAAATCATACCCTAAGGGGGTGAAATGGGGGGGTAAAAGTTTGTATGAAGCTGCGATATGAACGAGTTCCACGCGGACGGAGTCGCGGGCAGAAGCTTAGTTATCTATGAAAACGGCAAAAAATCAGGTCTGTTGTATGGGAGCCCCACTCCGACTCGCATTTGACTGGTTTTTTAGTATTTGTTGTTATAGAGGCAACCGAAATACATCATCTGTGAAAATTTCAACTGTCTGGCTATCGCGGTTCTTGAGATACAGCCTGGTGAAAGACAGACGGACGGACAGACAGCGAAGTCTTATTAATAGGGTCCCGTTATACCCTTTGGGTACGGAACCCTAAAAAAGTGTGATGTAAATACCTATCGTGTCTTGAATCCTCGGTCGCGCAATATTATCCAAGCCAATATTAATAAAACCGCGTAATAACTTCACATTTAATTAAATAACAAATATTGAACGGAGATTAACATCATTTAACACTTCAAATTTTCAAAACTCCATTCAAACCAAAACTTTGTTAACGTTTGTAACCCCAAGACTGTTTGAGAAGGTTCTGGAACAATGTTATTATTAAGTATTTATTAGGTAAAGCAACACTGAAACTTTACATTATTGCCAAAACGTTAACTGCAAATCGTCGTTGATTTTAGAAAGCCTCTTTACAACAAATTAGATTTGTGTTGCCCTGCAGCAGGAGATTTGCCTCTTTCTTATTAGCTTTTAGGTTTAGGACAATTCATCTAATATTACATCATTGGTTTAAGTGATCTACACACCTATCAATTTGTCTTCCAAGGGAACTGCACGTTTGCCGTCTCTTTCCATTTTATCTACAGCTGCACGGCTATCACAAAACGGCCCGCGAGCTCCGTCGATTTTTCTCGCACTATCCGTCTCGCTCTTATTAGAACACGTGGAATAAGAGATAGTGCGATAAAAATCGAGAGTATGTCGCGGCCGTCTCATAATAGACGTCCTGCGTATCTAGGTTGTTGTGACAAATTGCTAGGATTATTAAGACCTTTATATCCTAACGCGCGTTCGATGTTGGCTGATTCAAATCGGCAACTTCTTATGAAATGTTTTCTGATTATTTTCGTGGGTTTTGATTATTAGGATGCATTGCGATTTGTTCCAGTGCGATCTCACACAGCTGTTGACGCTTGAGGAATTGAGCGCGGTAAACACTTTGCAATAAAGTGGAAATGCCCTGAGTTATTGCGGTATTTTCAAATTCAAAATTCATATTCGAACATTTATTCGTGACAAATAATACAGAAATTGAACGAACTAAATTGAAAATGAGAAATGAACCCAGCTCAGCATGTTGCTAGCTTTACAGCCATCGCTGGTCTTCCGCAAGGGTCCATGCGGTGAAGGCACGGTATGTAGCAACGACACATGTACTAAATACCTATCTAAACACAGAAGGGTAATAAAAAAAGAACTACTATTCTACTAACATACAAACTTTAAAACACACAAAAGAGAAAGAAATAAAATAAACTATTTTTAGGAAAAAAAAAATAACATTATGTAACCGCGGCCTATCATTATTACTGAACGCAACTGTTACTCGACTTGTCTATGCGCCGTGTGTGCCGTTCTTCCTCTCTCTGTCGCTCTCTCAGGCTCTCTCGCTCACGGGCGAACGGCAGCCATCGTTCATTCGAACCATCATTCATTCGAGCGGTACGCATTCACGCCAGTGCATCAACTTGATTTTATCTCTGCGTAACTCATTACTTTAACATCTTGTTTGTGACTAAAACTTATTAAACGTATTACAAGGAAGAAAGCAAATCTATTTACTTCACATCCTCCTACAAATGGCGCTCAACTAGTGGCCAGAGGAAATCGAACTGCACGACGCGAAATTTTTCGTACTGACGCCGCCATTTTGGACGCTAACATTTGCGAGCGACAACGTCTACGATGTTAACTCGAAAACAACATCGCGAAGCTCAAGACGACCAAAATGACAACGAATCAGAAGACAGCCATCCCAATGAAGAGACCCGTGATCACGACGGCAATTCGCGCGTTATCGACGGCGGCGCCCCGCGCCCCGACCTCAACACGTGCGCCGGCGACGGCGAGTATACGCCAACGCCGAGGGCCCGCGTGTCACGCGCGCCTATCACCGGGGACTCCATCATCGGCATCACCCAGGAACAACTATCGAATCTCCTATCTACGGTCATGCGAACCGCAATGCATAACGCGACCGCTTCACCGGCTCCTGCGCCACACTACGGCGATGCGACACCATCGGTGCCCTCGCCCTCCTTCATCGGCACGTGTGGCAACATGGCCAAGTGCACGGCGCGCTTCGACGGACGCGGAGGCGCCACGGCCGACAGGATCGAAGTTTTTATCGACGCTGTAGAAATGTTTGCTGAGTGCACCAACGTCAGCGAAGAGCACATTCTGCGAGGACTCAGCATGCTATTTACCGACGACGCCGCTATTTGGTGGCGAGGCATCAAGGCCACGGTCAGGACTTGGACGGAGGCAACGCAGCGCATGCGCGCCATGTACGGAGCCCCGCGTCCAGCCTACAAGCTGCTGCGCGATATCTTCTCTACAGAACAAAACGATGAGCGCGCAGAGACGTTTATTTCTAGATTACGCGCTATTTTCGCGAAGTTTCCCTACGAAATCGACGCAACTCTACAGATAGACATTGTGTACTGTTTGTTAAATAGGAAAGTGCGTAAAAGTGTTCCACGCGAAACGGTACGCGATTTGGAATCTTTGTTAGTACGAGCGAGAGACGCTGAGGAAGCGAGAGAGGAGGTAAGGCCTAGGGTTTATGATAGTGCTAGTTATAACACTGATAAGGTTGATAACAACCATTTCAAAATTCCCGCGCGTTCGGATAGTAACCCGACTTACCCACCTGTCAAACCGCGTGACGTTGACACTACTGCTCCCGCGCCGTCACGCCGTCACCGTGACATTCGTGATGGTACAAACGGAAACGAACACAAAAATAGTAGACCGCGTTGTTTATTTTGCAAAAGTTTCGGGCATACCGTGGAGGGATGCCGCAAAGCCCAGGCTAAAGGGAAGCCTGCAGACAATAGCGGTGAAACTACGATCAAGTGTTTTGGTTGTAATAAACCGGGCGTAGTTAGGTCCAGATGCGATTACTGCAAGAATCGTAAACAGAGTGTGGTGGATGTTGACTTCCAGGCATTAGAATGCGCCGACAACTCGCGCCCCTTGGCACATGTGACCATTGCGAGCCGACCGGGAATCGCCTGTTTAGACACCGGCGCCTCACAAAGCGTGGCGAGCCCTGCGCTACACAAGATACTAGTGTCGTCCGGCGTAACCTTCGCGCCGACCCAACGGACTGTAGGTCTGGCCGATGGCTCACGACAGGTACGTCAAGTTTTAACAGCCGAGGTATTAGTATCTATTGCGAACCGCCAAGCCTTTGCGAACTTTATTGTGTTCCCCGACAGTGAGTGTCGAACACTACTGGGTAATGATTTTATAGCAAATGCAGGAATAGTAGTAAATATTCCCCAGCACTCATGGTATTTTGAAGACAGCCCTGAGCAAGCGCATGAATTTGTGCAGCGTTATACATTAAATTCCAGTCAATCTGATTTGATGCAAGCTGACACAAATGCCTTGTCACTACGTGGCGATGAAGGCCACGCGCTGTCAGTCCAAGAAAAAAGGACAATTAACGAATTTGTTTTTAATAACCAGGAACGCTTTGCTGAGAACGGTCCGGCCACCACCTTTGCCACTCACCACATCAAGGTGAAAGAAGACCAGCAGCCTATCGCCTGCCAGCCTTTCCGGATGTCACAGAATAGGAAGGAAGCGCTGAAGGGGGAGCTGGAAAAGCTGCTTGTGGATGGAGTGATAGAAGAGTGTGAATCACCGTGGGCCGCTAACGTCGTCATGGTTCCGAAGAAGAATGGAGGTATGCGCCTTTGCATTGACTATAGAAAGCTCAACGAGGTGACGGAGCCGGATAGATACCCCTTACCGAGGATCGAAGATGTCTTACATGCAGCAAAGAATAGCAGTTATATGACCACACTCGACCTCCGGTCTGGGTACTTCCAGGTGAATGTAGATCCAGCTGACCGCGACAAGACCTGCTTCACATCTCCGATGGGTACCTATCGCTTCGTTCGTATGCCAATGGGACTCCGTAACTCAGGGGCCACCTTCCAAAGACTCATAGATAGATTCAAAGCTAACCTGACCTTAGAAAAGGACAGTGCCATCCTAGCATATCTGGATGATATTATAATATTGTCACCGGACTTTGATTCGCATATGCGGGACTTGCAAGCCGTCATGGACAGACTAGAGAAATTCAGCCTACGCATAAATCGAAGCAAGAGCTGCTTCGCTTGTCAGTCCGTCAAGTTCCTAGGGCATGTCATAGTACCGGGAGGCATCCATATGGACCCTGATAAAACCGCTGCCATTACTGCAATGGCCCCGCCAAGGAACATTAAGCACCTAAAGTGTTTTTTGCAAACTTCCAGTTGGTTCCGGAGGTTCATCCCCGGCTACGCCGACGTCGCTCGGCCGCTTACCAACCTGCTAAAGAAGGACAGTACCTGGCGCTGGGGCGAGCAACAGCAGCGAGCATTCGAGACTATCAAGGAGCTCCTTACGACAGCACCAATACTGCGGCAAGCCGATGAGAACCTTCCGTACATTCTACGCACCGACGCCAGCGGGTACTGTCTCGGTGCCGCTTTGATGCAGGGAGAGGGACACGACGAGCGACCGATCGAGTACGCGAGTCGACAACTAAATGCCGCGGAACGGAATTACACCACCAGTGAGAGGGAGGCGCTAGCTGTCATATGGGCCATGAATAAGTTCAGAGGATACATTGAGGGAGCGCAAGTATTCGTGAAGACCGATCACCAGCCCCTCAAATGGTTGATGAGCAACAGGTCGCCGAGCGGTAGGCTCGCCCGATGGGCACTAACGCTCCAAGAATTCGACCTGCATATTGATTACACGCCGGGCAAATCGAACGTCATCGCCGACACGCTGTCGCGCCCGTCGTGCACGCAGGAGTCGCAAGAAGACTGCAACATCTGCTCTGCCGTAGTCGACTTCCCTGCGCGTTCACCTGTGAACATACGCGAGAACCAGATGAAGGACCCGGAAGTACACAAGATCATCGAAGACCTGGAGAACGATGACGTCCCGTTCAGGGGGAGACCGTGGGCACACCGTGGCTATGTACTATCCGACGGCGTCCTATATAGATACGCACCAGAAGGCGACGACGAAGACCCGTGCCTCGTCGTACCAGAGCACGAGCGCGCCGCAGTACTGGCCGAGTACCACGACGCGCCCACCGCCGGCCACCTCGGCGCCGAGCGAACGCTGCAGCGCATCGCGCGCTCGCATTACTGGCCCGGCATGCGCGCCTCCGTCACCGACCATGTACGCGCCTGCGCCCCGTGCCAGCGATATAAAGCGGACAACCGTAAGCCGGCCGGCCTCGTGCAAACACCCGCCACCACGCGCAGATTCGAGGTCATATCCGTGGACCTTTTCGGACCTCTACCGGAGACCGCAGATGGCAATAGATGGATTCTCATAGTCGAGGACGTATGCACGCGCTGGGTAGAGCTGTTCGCGTTGAAACAAGCTACCAGCCTGGAATGCGCCAAGCTGCTAGTGTCAGAGATGTTCCTGCGATACGGTGTCGCGCGACGGATGGTCAGCGACAATGGAGTCCAGTTTGTCAGTGAAGTTATGCAGCAAGTGTGCCACGCAATGGGAGTAGAGCAGCACCTAACTTCATACTACCATCCTGAAGCAAACCCAATTGAGAGAAAAAACCGAGATCTCAAACCGCAGCTAGCCATCCTCGTTGGCCAAGACCACAACACGTGGGACACTCACCTTTCAGCGATAAGATTCGCCATGAACTCGGCAGTGACCGCCAGTACCGGTTACTCGCCGGCGTTCCTAACGTTCGGCAGGGAGCTCCGCGCCCCGGCCGACGCCGCGTGCGACATGCGCGCGATCGTGGAGCGCGACTGCGCGGCGGCCGCCGTGGCGCCGCTGCTACGCCGCCTGGCCGGCGCCGGCGCGCTGCTGGACGCGCGCGACGTGCACGAGCGCGCGCAGGCAAGGCAGAAGACCTACGCTGACGAGCACCGTCGCCCCGCGCCCGACTACGAGCCCGGTAACCTCGTCCTTCTGAAGACGCAAGGCTCGAACGACACCAGTGCGGGCCAGACACCTAAGTTCATACCTCGGAGGGACGGTCCCTACCGAGTGCGTGAAGCCGTCGGTCCCACCACGTACACACTAGAACGCACAAGCGATGGAACTCTACTCGGAAAGTACCACGTTTCTCAGCTGACTCCCTTCGTCGGCGACGCTCAGCCCGCCGTACGGGAGAAGCGCAGGCGCGGCCGCCCGCGCCGCTACCTAGATTAGTCCGCGTTCGTTTGTGCTATCACGAAGACGAGGGCGTTCCTTCATGCTAGAGGGGGAGTTATGTAACCGCGGCCTATCATTATTACTGAACGCAACTGTTACTCGACTTGTCTATGCGCCGTGTGTGCCGTTCTTCCTCTCTCTGTCGCTCTCTCAGGCTCTCTCGCTCACGGGCGAACGGCAGCCATCGTTCATTCGAACCATCATTCATTCGAGCGGTACGCATTCACGCCAGTGCATCAACTTGATTTTATCTCTGCGTAACTCATTACTTTAACATCTTGTTTTTGACTAAAACTTATTAAACGTATTACAAGGAAGAAAGCAAATCTATTTACTTCACATCCTCCTACAATTATACAAATTACAAACCCAGCAGTTTGTTAGCCTGCGAGACGTTGCAATGCCAGCAAACTGCTGCGTGTGTACAGGCCTTAACGCTAACAGCGAACGCAGCCAATACACATACACTACTACTAGCGCCAGCGGCAGCGCAGTGGCATCACAGCGAAACAGAAAACTAAACAATACACAAACGTAGTGGTTAATATTCTCTTTGGTGGTTATATTATATTATTATATTCTCTTCTCACGCGCACGTAGCGGCCTGCGCTACGACGTACCTAACTCGTAACAGATTATATCCATGTGTGGCGAAAATAACAAAGATTTGTGAAATTATTATTGTAGGCACTAAGAATAATTGTAATAAATAGTTCCTGTTTTAAGTAAAGTTCTTAATAATCATGGCGGCCATGTTAAATTTCAAATCCAACAATCTCAATAATGAGAAGGCATCTGTAAAGTTACAAGCTCAATATCCAAGTGCCTGGTTCGAGGCCAACCAAGGGGTAAAACCGTCATTGTTGATCAGGAGATCAACAACCGACTCCGAACTATTAGCAAAGAGAGTTTATTCTGACGCATGTGCAGGACGCGTCTATATGAATCGAATAAATGAGTTTATATATGATCAACTTCAAAATATAAAAGGAACTCTCAGGGAGGAGTGGAAAACGTTTGGCCTAGTGATTGGAAATGCCAATGAAGACATAACACCCCGAAACCTATTTGTTGCGGCCATCCTAGATAAACCGGACCCACGATCAGAAAGCAAACCTCTGGATACAGTGACAACCAATGACCTCCTGTTATACTGTTTGACCCCCTATAGGATGGGTAATTTAACAACCAAAGAGTCCTCCCGTGTATGGTACAGAATAAAAGCCTTCATGCCCTCCATATCCACAACTATGGTACTGAACGCACCGAGCTTTTATGGCCATAGGCTCTTCTTGCTTAATAAAACATACAGGGGGCTAGTTGCAGCCTTGGACATGTTTCTAAATCGGTTTCTGCGTACGTGTACTTATTCTTATTTGAGAGTTGCGACTATTTCCAGCAGATATCGTGATTGTGCAGCTCTTTTGTCTGTTAATCACTTCCTAAAGTGTATTGGGTTAGCACAGATTGACTTAATGTTGGACTGGATCTTCACTGAAGCCTGTAGCGACGAGATCGAGCAGATGATGATGACAGGCCAGGAGCTTTCCAATCCCACGTCGTACTTCCCTTACCAGGTAGATTTCGGATTGGTCAGAAAGTCCTATTACTCAACAACAATGAACCCAACCATTCACTTTTGGATTCACGCCACCTGCACACTTTTAGGGTCAGACCGCTCAAAAAATGCCCGAATGAATCTGGGAATGGGTCTGGAACAGAATATCCTTGCTGCCTCACAAAATGCTCTGATCACTGCCTATGTCATCGAAAACCGACCTCAACTTATGCTATGCTTCTTGAGTAATAAAGATGATGCCAAAGAATGTGAGGAAGCTCTAACTAGAGCAAAAGAGGAAACAGAAGAAGATGTTGACCGAATGCCAAAAGGAAGGTCTGGTGCTAAATGGTATGCGTATCTTGCGAAACGCAAGTTCATACTTCCAGAGAACATACGTCTCCATGGAAAAAAACAAACTGGCAGGCTTACAAACTGCCGCAACGGATCTATCGGAGATCACTTATTCAAGACGATGAATGATGTATTATCAAATGATGTATTACTTTGCACATTTAAGGTTGAACAATAGGGATCCCTGTCAAACTGCTAACAGATGGCGCACTTAATAATTTCCATGGTTACTCATCATTTTTCGCAAAACCGTGACCTGCATACCCTAGCCACATGTGCAAGGCTCGAACAATTCATGCGGGTGACGTAAAATTACTTAATTTTTCACACAGAATGATTCTTAGGTACTTGTATATTTAATTTAAACTTCCGTGTGACATATCGCACGAATAGTCCTAGCGGTACGCAAAAATAAGCTGATTAATGTTGTTATAAAAGCATGAAAATCGGAACGATTGATCTTTAGGCCATAGGAATCAATTTAACCCGTAGCACGAAAAAAAATGACGTTATAACTCCTCTCCTTTTTTGTTATTTTTTGTGCTATGGGTATCGTATGGCCTAAAAATCAATAGTTCCGATTTTCGATCATGCTTTTAACACCATTTACAGCTTTTTACTTAATTTCGTTGTGTACCGCTCTAGGACTAGAAGTAACAGTTAGTAAATCCATGAAATTTATACGGGATGACGGGATGATGTCGTGAATAAAATAAATGTTACGAAATTTGCTATAGTAAGTAGGAATTATCAAAATAAAAGGATTCATTTAAATATATTGTAAATAAATCAAAAAAGACAATTTTATGTTATTCATGTAGGTACTCGGCTCATTTCAATATCGTTAAATTAAAGAGGTTGATAAATGATAAGTGGTAAATGTTTATTAAAATACTATCCCATCAAAAACATTCCATGTAAAAAAGAGGCCACGTCTCGAAACTTCGTGTGCGTGTGGACTGAGGGACCACTTGGTTTTTAATGCAAAAAATAAATTTTAGTAAGTGGAAAATTTAGTAGTAGTAGCGAATTACTTTGTAAAAAAAAACCCGGAATTCGTAAAGAATTCACTAAAAAGTTATACAGCCAAAGGTGTGGTCCCTCAGTTCACACACTGAACCTTCCACTTCTGGGCAAGTATTTAATATGCTGGCTTATTTTGATGTTACAGATTTAGTAAAAACATGTTTAAACGTATTCGTAATGACCGAAACGTAATTTGGCAATGATTATACACTAAAGCAGTCTTCCTTCGTTGGTCCCTGAGAGACCACATAAAATAACTAATAAATCGGTACATTTGTACAAATAAACAATGCATTTTTCTTTGCAAACATTAGTAAAAATCGCAAGGAAGATTATAAAAGTTAGACAAAAGCACAAGTATTAATAAATTTCGTCAAATTTATATTTGTTTGTGGTCCCTCAGTTCACACACTATGAATTAATAAAATAATTAAAATATCCTAAAATATAAACAATATGGAAAGGTTTGTCGTACTGAGGTTTAGTTAAAAAGTTTGACTACATATATATATTTTTTGTACGTGGATTGATGGCGTATAATATAAGATAAATTGCTTTTTAATATTTCCTTAGCAGTGTTTATTAGGGTGTCCACACAATGAAAAGCATTTAATAACGTGAATCATTTTTAAATACTACTTTTTAAATTTGCTTACTTAAATGGACCAAGGAAAAACTGCATACAGCCAACTACATTTTAGATTCTGTAAGCAAAATTACAAAATTAAAAACAAACGAAGTATATGGTATCAGCGGCCCTAGCATACTAACAAAATGACATCTTTTATGCACATGTTTTATGCCCACAACCGACGTATAAAATTTTACCGTCATGAGCTAACATGGTATACCGTCATCTACGTAAAATGTGACCATTTATATGTCTTGCACATAAAACTACTTTTTTAACGTCACATTCTAACATGCTCTTGACCTTCGTACATAAAACGTGACGATATGAACCGTTGACGGACGAAATTTTATGTAGGTCACTCGAGACCCCTGATAAATTTTAACACTATGAAAACAATACAATTGGCCGCAGGATATCTGTAAAATTTCTGTCACAAGACACGGTTTCAGTTTCAAAACTTATTAGTTAGTTTGCTGTTTGGATGGATTACTTTTCTACGACTTTTTGCTTGACAATTGGATTTCGATATCGCATATTAACACGACCCGTGGTAATTTGCTTTCATTTAAAGGCATATATAATATGCGCATCTTCAAGAAACCTAATAAAATTATTATGGAGTAAATAATTAACGAAAATAATTATACTTAAGTATACACAAATTCTCCTTATCCATTGTTGAAATTGTTGAAATTATCTATCCTAATATTATAAGAGGACAAATTCTGTGAGATTGAAGCTTTGCAAGTTTGCGTGTTTCAAAAAATCTTTGAATGCGTATAGATTGGGGTTTCTGGGTGGTGGTAGGCTATATTTTATCCCACGGGTTTGCCTACTTTCTTTGAAGTATGCGGGAGAAGCAGCGCGGGCAGCTTGTCGTCTAATAAATCAATTGTTAGCTTTAGCCTTGGTTAACATTTACTTTTTCCTCAATTTCAACAAGCATGCACGAAGAAAACAGTAACACTTGTACCATAAAATGAATTACGATACAAACTTACGAGTATTATAGGAAAAACGGGGCGGGAGTAAAGTAAATAAATAAAAACGAAAAACGATTATAATACAACTTAATACAAGAGTACAACTTTTTAGTAGCAGGGCAGTGCTTATTATTACTCTTTAATTAAGTAATATTGTATTGGGTCTCTAACCATGGACTGCGATTGAACGTATATATTGGCAACACTACACTTCTTTTTGCTATATATATATTTTACGTAATTTAAGTAATGTATAAATGGGCACAATCGTAAAGTTATACGTCCGAACGTAAATAATATGGCCGATTAGTATGATAGCCGGGCTGATTTGGTGCGGTAAAACATGTAGCTTCTGTAGCTTCATGACTCGAGTGCATATTTTTGATATATAAAAAGTGCCTTTTAGTGATTTACTAACAAACCAGAGGTACTTACCAGATAAACAACGCGGACATCAGGAGTATAAATAACAAATCCATTGCAACACAATACTAATTTGCCTATTACACAGCAATAACAAACCAAACACATCAATTCAAGTAAATTTACCGGCTATTTATTTTTTAAACATAATACGCGGGGCAAATATACGAGCGACATGTTTTACCGCACCAAATCTGATACCATATACTTAGTTTGTTTTTAATTTCGTAATTTTGCTTACAGAATCTAAAATGTAGTTGGCTGTATGCAGTTTTTCCTTGGGCCATTTAAGTAAGCAAATTTAAAAAGTAGAATTTATAAATGATTCACGTTACTACTTAAATGCTTTTCATTGTGTGGACACCCTAATGAACACTCTGCTAAGGATATATTAAAAAGCAATGTATCTTATATTATACGCCATCAATCCACGTACAAAATATATATATATGTAGTAAAACTTTTTAACTAAACCTCAGTACGACAAACCTTTCCGTAGTGTTTATATTTTAGGATATTTTAATTATTTTATTACTTCATAGTGTGTGAGCTGAGGGACCACAAACAAATATAAATTTGACGAAATTTATTAATAGTTGTGCTTTTGTTTAACTTTTATAATCTTCCTTGCGATTTTTACTAATGTTGGCAAAGAAAAATGCATTATTTATTTGTACAAATGTACCGATTTATTAGTTATTTTATGTGGTCTCTCAGGGACCAACGAAGGAAGACTGCTTTAGTGTATAATCATTGCCAAATTACGTTTCGGTCATTACGAATACGTTTAAACATGTTTTTACTAAATCTGTAACATCAAAATAAGCCAGCATATTAAATACTTGCCCAGAAGTGGAAGGTTCAGTGTGTGAACTGAGGGACCACACCTTTGGCTGTATAACTTTTTAGTGAATTCTTTACAAATTCCAGGTTTTTTTTACAAAGTAATTCGCTACTACTACTAAATTTTCCACTTACTAAAATTTATTTTTTGCATTAAAAACCAAGTGGTCCCTCAGTCCACACGCACACGAAACTTCCCACCGTACAACGTTGCGAGATATTTCGTACAGCCAAGTCTCTTATTAATCTTTATTTGCTTGCTAAATAAAATTCTGCATCACACAACTTTACTTTATTTATGGAGTTTTGCATACCTAAAACTACGTAGTATCGTGTTGGTTGCCAAGTCATATTTTTTTATTTAAATAGAAATAGAATAGAAATAGAAATAGTTTATTCGTGACACATATACATAACTAAACAAACAAAAAAAAATCAAATAAAACATCAATATTATTAGTGTCACGAAACGGCCGCAACTCAGCATTGTTGCTAGCGTAGCCAGCGCTGGTCTTCCGTTGCGACCATTCGGTGAAAAGTGCACGGCGATAACGACCCGGTTACACGCACGGATCACAATCACAATTACATAAATCCTTACATAACGTACAACTTTAAAAAAAAAAAAAAAACAAAGAGAAAGAATAAAAAAAGAGAGAAATAAACAAAAGTAATCAAAAACTTAACACAAATTAGTGCGTACAGGTCCTTATTTCACTACCTTACGACCTGTGCTGTGACGATTGAGCAGAAACAAAACGCCATGACCGTATTGTCTGTGCTGTGGCCATGTTGTTTATGTTTTGTCACGAGTCAGAGATTGTGGGCGGGAACGTTGAAAGTGATAGGCGCGCTTGATAAAATATTTTATTGTAAATTAATTTTAGGTGTTAATTTGTACATATTTAGTCTTAATTTTAATTTAAATTCATAGTTGATTTGGTTATCGGTTTGGTGCGCTTCCCCAGTCATGGGGAAGCGTACGGGAAAGCGTTCTCGGTTGGAGGGCTTGGAGCCGGAGCCAGATCTTCAATCTGAAAGTAGTTCTGATGCGGATACAGGTGCGCCCTCGGAGCGCATACCTGCAAAAAAGAAGACTAAAGAAGATGACAAAGAGAAGTATACTCCTTTCAGGGCCAAAAGTTATTACAGGTTGTACGACGAAAATTCAGCTAAGAAAGAATTTATTGTTTTTCTGAATCACAGAGAGGATGGCCACAAATTTTCTGACAAAGATAGACTTGCTTTGTCCAATGCAATCCGAAAGCATTGCGTGTCGGGCGTGATGCATCTAAGAACAATTAATGCATACAAAGTTGGGATTATGTTCGATCTCCCAAATCACGCCAATGTCTTCCTAAAAATTGAAAAATTATTAAATGAAATTCACATGAATGCTTCAATCCCAGCATCTGAGACCGAGGTTACGGGTGTTCTCACTTCAGTGCCGATTGATTATTCGAACCAGAAGATTTTCCAATTAATAGCTTCCAGTAAAAAGGTGATAAGCGTAAGACGGTTTATGCGGCGGGTAAAAGACACGCTGGGTATCGTCTCAATGGTTCCAACTCAGACGGTTGCCGTGACTTTTGCCTCTGTACAGTTGCCTGAATATGTAACACTTGACCATTGGAGGCACGAAGTAGGGATCTATATTCCTCCAGTAAAGCAATGCCTTCGTTGCATGAAATTTGGTCATATAGCAAAGTATTGTAAAAATAATGAAGTATGTTCAATTTGTGCTGAACCTCATAATTTCAAAAATTGTAATAAGGTTAAAACACAATGCGCAAACTGTGGTGGGGATCACGTGGCTATATCTGCTGCATGTCCAATTAAAAAACAGAAAATTGAGGAAAATAAGTTAAAATCACGTAGTGCTAAATATTCCGATTTGTTTTGTGACGTTGCATTTCCGCAGCTCGGCTCAAAATATATTGACACCCATCTAAGTAATCTGACCAAATCTGACAGATTTATGAATCTACTTGTGGAAGCTATAGTTAAAATTTGTGCTGATAAAGAAACGCCAATAAATTCTAACAATATAAAAGAAACACTTAAAAACACTTTCAGGAAACAACCTTAATTTTTTTCTTTATGGACATATTGAACATAGTGCAGTGGAATGCTCAGAGTATAATAAGCAATAGGCTAATCTTTACTAGATTCTTATATGAAAATAACATTCACATAGCAATAATTTCTGAAACCTGGTTAAAACAACATCAAAAATTTTCAATTAAAGGATACAATGTCATTAGAAATGACTGTGGTAATAAACATAATGGTGTAGCAATACTTATTCATAACAATATAGTATATTCTAATATTAAAACTTATTTTGACAATGCTCTACAAAATATCTGTGTACAAATAATTATAAACAACAAGCAGTTGAGTGTAGTAAGTTTTTATAGTCCATCAAATTCTGATCCCCCATTTAATAAAAGTAAATTTGATGCTTTGATAAAATCTATTCCGCAGCCAATGCTTTTTGGAGGCGATCTAAATGCTCATCATATGTCATGGGGCTGTGTTGATACATTGCCTCGAGGTAGAGATGTCTTAGATATTATTGATGGCAATGACTTGGTTCTTTTAAATAATGGTCAAACTACTACAACTGGTTCTTCTTCTTGGCGTCCTAATGCTCTGGATTTAACTTTCGTTTCTCCATCATTGGCACTTTCATGTGATTGGTCTGTTATGGATTGTCCTCTTGGCAGCAGTTATCATTTGCCTGTAATGATAAAAATGATAGTTGGTAATGAAAATAGCTCACAAAGTAACCCAATATGTAATAATGTACATTTGCCCATTCACCCAAATTACAAACAGGTGAATTGGAAAATGTACAGGCAATCAGTTGATTTTTGTTTGGCTAATATTGATTTTGAAAATATGTCTTCGATAGATGCGCTCAATCTGTTTTGTAATATTTTGCGATCTACTGCTGTAGAGTCCATCCCTAGACATAGGTCTTTGAATAGTTCTAATACGTGTACACCAAAATCTTTGAAATTTCCTCGGCTGCCTTGGTGGAATCAAAAGTGTTCAGAAGCTGTACTTAATTCAAAACATGCTTATATAAAATTTAAAAGTGAACCTAGTGAAGAGAATTATATAGAATTTAAAAGACTTCGAGCTCTTAAAAAGCTTGTTCTTAAGACTGAACGGCGTAATAGTTGGATAAATCTGTGTAACTCATTTAACCGGTGCACTCCTTTGACATTAATATGGAATTACATGCGAAAATTTAATAAAACATTCATTTCAAAACACGCTAGTAATAATAGTTGGATATCAGATTTTCTTAAGAAATACACTCCTGATTTTGTGCTTAATGAGTCTTTAAATTATGTTCACACAGAAAATGATAATGATAAGTATCTTACTGAACCGTTTTCTTTGCAAGAGCTTAAATCTGCCCTATTTTCAAGAAGAGATACATCCTTTGGTCTTGATGGAATACCATATATTTTACTGAAAAATTTAAGTTCACAAAATCTAAAGACCTTTTTAAACATATTAAATCAGCTGTGGGAAGAAAACTTAATTCCTGATGATTGGAAAACAGATTGCTTGGTCCCAATTTTAAAGCCTGATAAAGATAAATTGTTACCCGACTCATATCGACCTATAGCACTCACATCTTGTGTAGGAAAGGTTTTTGAACAGCTTCTAAAGCAACGGTTGGAATTTTTTGTCGAACAAAATGGTCTGTTACCCTGCAATCAGTTTGGTTTTCGTAAAGGTCGGTCTTCTCATGAGAGTATTTGTCAGTTGCAACTTGATGCACTTAACAGCATATATAATAATCAGTATCTTCTTTCGGTATTCTTTGACATTGCAGGTGCATTTAACAGTGTCAATATTTCCGTTTTATGTAGAGAGCTGTCAATGATAGGGTTACCTGGCAAAATAATAAATTTCTTACAAATGTTTTTAACAAACAGGAAGGTTTTTGTTAAATTTAACAATCACTTATATGGCCCAAGATTATCTTCTTTAGGGGTTTGTCAAGGAGGTATCTTATCCCCTTTAATTTTTATTTTGTACATTAGGAGACTAAATCTTATTCTAGGAACAAAGGTTAAAAATCTGCAGTATGCAGATGATTTGGTTGTTTATGTGTCAGGATCTGATTTAAATCAATTAGCTTTGACTATTAATGAGGCATTAATCAACTTACATAAATACTTTGCTTATCTGAACTTAGATGTAAATTCGACTAAAACCAAAGTTTTTATTTTTGGTCGCAAAAGCATGTGTTTGCCCACAGTTTTGTACAATGACATATCACTGCCTATTTCATATGATCTAATAAAGTTTTTAGGTGTTATATTTACTTCAAAACTTTCCTGGATAAAATATGCTGACAGTATTATAACCAAAGCTAACAAAGCATACAATGTGTTAAAATCGCTGTGCGCCACTTCATGGGGTGCAGACCCCAAAATTTTGTTAATCTTGTATAAGTCTCTAGTTCGAAGTCATTTTGAATATGGTTTTCTATGTTTTGCTGGAGATGATAAAATTGTAAATTCTTTAGATAAAATACAAAACAAATGTATGCGGACAATACTGGGTGCATTTAAAACTAGTCCTATCGCTGCTATGCAAATTGAATCGAATCTTCCTCCTATTCATATTAGATTTCGTTATTTAAAAGAAAGATTTATTTTAAAGTTATACAGCTTGCCTAAGAACGATCTTCTTCACAACTTGATTTCTTTCCAATCATCGCCTTTTCAAAGGCGCATGTATGTTCTTCAGGATTTTACTTCTTTCTTTCACTCTTTGCAGGAGTTAAATATACATCTTGATAATGACCTTCTTCCCTGTTACACAGGCTCTTTTAAGAGTAAATATCCCGATATAAAAATTGTAATAGATTCAAAGCTAACTTCCAAAGAGGAGGCTTATTTATTGTTGTCAGAATGGTCTAATTGTAAATTTATTTATACGGATGGTGCCAAAAATAATAATGCTGTTTCCTTTGCAATTTATCAACCTGAAATTAATAAAGGTATTGGGTTTAATATCAATAAAAATGCAAGTATCTTTACTGCTGAAGCAACTGCCATCTTATTTGCTTTGAAACATGTTAAAGAACATAATCAATATAGTAAAGAATGGGTCATAGTAAGCGATAGTATGAGTGTATTAATAAGTTTATCGAGTAACAAAATGAATGCTAGCACTTGCTATCTAATTTTTTCCATTAAAGAATTATGGTTAGAACTATCTTTAATTGGTATTAAAATAGATTTTGTATGGGTTCCGTCTCATAAAGGAGTTTCTGGTAATGAAAACGCCGACTACCTAGCTAGAACTATTGCTAATGCATCTGAGTTGTCCCTGGTTCCCGACAGCAGGGACTTAGCTGTGACCTTGCCATATTCTGATATTATAAGTAATCTAAAACAGCGTATGACTGTTCTTTGGGGAAGACATTGGTATCATTTTACAGAAGTTGAGAATAAGGCTCATTTGTATGCTTTGTTAGATAACCAAGTTAATAGTAAGCCTTGGTTTTGTAAGTTTAAAACTTACATGCATCGTAGGTTTTACACCATAATTACTCGTATGCGCATTGGTCATTGTCGTTTAAATTTTCATCTCCATCGTAAAAACTTTGTCTCTTCCCCTTATTGCGATCATTGTCAAAAGCAAGAGGTTCAGTCTATAGATCACATTCTGTTTAGTTGCTCATCCTTTGGCATTCAGCGCCTAGTGCTGATGGATGAGTTGCTTGAGATTTATGGAGCTTCTAATCGAATCCCGCTCTCAGTAACTGATTTGTTGAAGGAGTCGTCTACTTATTTACCTTTGTTTAATTTTGTACATAATACTGTGTGTATGCTGTAAATATGATGCTAAATTTAAAACTTGCTTAAAATTGTATATATTTTTATTGAAGCATTGTACCTATATTTTGTTGGTCAAATGACTTTTTGGAATGTCTGGATGAGGTGTAAGCTTTTTTGAAGAGCTGAATATTGGATTTGACGTTTTTATTGGAACATACTCAAGACTTTATTACTGGATTTGACTTCATGAATTGGATTGGAATAACTGAAGACTTATTTTTTGGATTTGACACATATGTTGATAATACTGATGACTTAATATCTAGATTTGTTCATATGAATTGGAAATAACTGAAGACATATTTATTGGACTAGAGACTTCTGATTTGAAACTACTGAAGACGTTATTACTGGATTCGATCAAATGAAATTATACTTACTGAAGACTAGGCAGTATGGCCCATGGTCTTAGCCTGTCCGAATGGACGAATTTAAAAAAAAAAAAAAAAAGCATTTCAAAAGCAGCTAGTGTCGTGCCTCAGGTTTTCCTGTGCTGTCTGATGTCCAAACAAAAACTGTTTCAGTTTGACCTTAAAACTATAAATGCTTTTTAGGTTCCTAATCGGCGGTGGCAGGGAGTTCTAACACTTGGTAGCTACAAATCTGAATTTAGCTAGCAAGATTTTTTAGATCGCTTACCTTACCCCAAACGCAATTTCTCGTTGTATACCGGGTGGAAAGGCACGACGATCCTTTCCGTAAAATGGGGATTCTTTAGACTTAGTACTGTATTTCCCCTAAAGAAACTAGGCTCATATTCGTAAGCGTTTTGAAGTTATAGGCAGGTAACTTTTAATGCAAAATACTGCAAGTGACAACCCTCATTAGGTTCAGTAACATTTTAACAATAACACAAGGGTCAGTGACCTTTATCAATACGGATATGCAATTATTAGTACGTAGTAATAGTAGGGTTGTCACTAAGAAGAACATTAATTAATTTTAATATTTTTACTAATTTTCGTAACAAAAATCTAAACATTACGAATCGATTCTCCATCACTTAAACTAACCCCCCTTTGCGGTAAGGATCGTCGTGCCTTTCCACCCGGTATATCGCTGTCCATACTCACACAGTTAAAGTGTGAGTATAGACAGAGATAGGGTGTGAGCGAGATAGCATGCGAGCGAACGCCATTTTCAGATCCATTCTTTATCTGCGCGCGTTAGAGGCGATTTTCTTTTCGCATTTTTTCCCGAACGCGATTATTTTAGTCGCCTTTTTCCACTGCAACTTACTTACTTTCTCAACTCAAATTATGCTAAGATATATTGCGTTTGGGAGACCGATCTAACAAATCAAACCACGGGATCGGCTACGAGCGTAGCGCGTAGCGTTTCTTGGCCCTGAATTGGTTAACACATTCGTAACACACACAGCCGTAGGTATCCCAAGATATTCATTCCAACTTTATTTATTCCTATTATACCAATAATAAGTATATGATTGTTTGAAGGCACTATGTTGTTCTATAATAGGTTATAACAATATGTATAAGTAAGCACACTACACTACACACTATTAATTTCATTCCTTCCTCGCAGTAGTCGTGGAAAGCACTATCTAATGTTTTAAATTACAGGAAAAATTGAAATGTCGCTACACACCTCCCTAAGGCGTTGTGTGAAGGAACTGATTGATGGATTTGATGCCCGAACCGGATTGTTCCGATAGCTCAGTTGGTTAGTAGCGACGGGCCATGAATGCCTGTGGTCGTCGGATCGAATCCGACTCGGAGCATTACATTTTTTAATTTTTTCCTTTAATTTAAAAGGACCATGGGCATAGAGCCTGGTCCTGAATCCAACAAAGCTGAAACTTAGGTCATTAAATAGGTCTTTAAATCTACTTCAATTCGTTCTATGGGCACCAAGTTGAATTCCATTGCAGAACTGAGATATTCATTTATTTAAGTTAAAGTGAGTAGGATCTATGAGAAAACGGGTTCTCTCAGTGAATACATAGGTATTCAGAATTATTAAAGTAAGGTTAGTGTGTAAAATAAACATGTTTTTTGTAACTAGTTAATTGTTTTATTAATAAAATATGAATATATGGCACGCTCGATGTGCCTTCATCATTAGTACATTTTATCATATCTACCCTCCAGAATACTAAATATGAATATTCTCCGAATGCGTTTTTTCATAGCTCGTACTACTGACTGTGGCTGAAATAAGAATATCTTCGTTCTGCAATGGAATTAGACTTTGTGCCAATATAATGAAATAAAGTAGATTTAAAGACCTATTTAATGACATAACTCTCAGTGCTGTTGGTTTCAGGACCATTTTGGCGCATGGTCCTTTGTAATTTTCGTTAGCAGCGGTACTGCTTAAAAAAACAAAATTAATTCACTATGTAATGTCTCGGCTAAAAGTGCAATAGACTCGTCTCCTCCAAGGTCCTCACCTGCGGCTCGGGCCTCGAACTCTCTCGTCCATCTATTGCCTATACTTTCTAGCCTTTACAACAATGTACTATTCTTAAGGGCTTGATGAGAAATAGTATTATTATTATTTTGTTCCGGGTGTCCATCAAAAATGTTCACGTGCCGCCACTGATAGATTCTCATGATGGACATAAGCTATACTTTATCACGTGACTCTGTCTGCGTTCACTGTAATACGTGGGTGGAGCCGCAAAAGCATTAGCATTATTTTTAAGAGCTACTTACTTGAAATTTATTTCACATTTTACCTATTATCTATTCTGTGACTTTATTATCAATTGACGACCTCGGTAGCCTAGTTGGTAGTGACCCTGCCTACGAAGTCGGAAGTCCCGGGTTCTAATCCCGGTAAGGCCATTTATTTGTTCCTGAGCCATGAATATGTTCTATGTATTTAATTTCCCCCCCCCCCCCATTTCACTCCCTTAGGGGATGATTTTGGGGATAAAAACAATCCTATGTCACTCTCCATCCCTTCACCTATCTCCACTTAAAATATCACGTCAATTCATCCCTCCGTTTTGCCGTAAAAGACGGACAAACACACATACATACACTTTCCCATTTATAATATTAGTATACTAGTATATTAGTCTAGTCAGTACAAGCTTTGCTTAGTGAGGGACTATTAGGTAGGTCAATTTGTATAAGATTGTCCCCAAATATGTATTTATTATTATTTCGTTATTTTACAGCCGCTTGGTTCGGTTGGTCGCTGTTGGTTCTTGGCAGATAAATTTCAATTTAAACTTGTGAAATTCATTATGAAGTATACAGTAGGGTTATCAACATTCATTATAGCTACGAGTTTATTCGCTCCAAATGTCGGTCGTCTTCATCCTTTGCAGTTTTGCCTTTACGGACTCAAAGAAACATTGTCATTACAGGATTTAATTTCGCTGATTCATACATCACAATAATTCCATGATAAGCGCCTCTACTTACCATGACGCATACACACTGTATGGCAGTCAGCCAAGCTTAGTGTGTTCCCGTGTAAGTCGGACATAAGTCTGCATGGCAGATCTTGGCAGCTAACTTAATAAAAGACATCATCATTATCATCAACATATCAGCCGAAAGACGTCCGTCCGTCGTCAATAAAAGGCATAAAACTCAAGAGTTAAATGCAAAATTTAAATTCAAAACATGTATTCGTGACAGCGATTAATTAATACAAACACATGACATGACAAAGACAAAAAAGGCAAAATAGGCCGTGTCACGAAATGGACTCGGCTTAGCATGATGCTGGCTTTAATAGCCAGCGCTGGTCTTCCGCAGAGTCCAATTACTTATATTGTCAAATCATCAATTGTCATCCTCCTAGCGTTATTCCCGGTAGGTAATGCCCCTAAAGGAGCCCGTGTTCCGCTTTGACCCCTAATCCCAAGATTTGGCACAGACTAGTTTTACGAAAACTGCCAGGCCCCTATTTCACCAAGTTGACAGGCGCGACAATTGTCAAGAAAACATGACAATTGTAGATCGTGAAACAGGCATTGTCGAAATAAGCTGACAATTGTAAATATGTCATCAGGACAATTGTTGTTTCATAAATTTTTCACCGTATGTCGGTAATTGACAGGCGTCCAACATTGCAAGATTTATAATACGTATTGCGGTAAGGACGCGGGCGACAGTATCCTACCATTTATAAATTCACACACACGTGACGTATTAAGTAATCTTCCTTTTCTCCAACTTGTTCGGAAATGTTCCCATTAGTGTATCAAAAACATATCGCGAAGTCCATCGTTGTATGCGTGGATGCGATAATAAAAAAAAAGTGGAATTACTTACCGGACATGCCCGGGAATAGTATATACTTATATTAATATAGAGGCCGGGAAACGAAGGGTTGCAGGCCAAGTAGATAAAGACCGGGGATACGCAGCCGGCAACACCGTTTCTCGCCGAGATTTGTGTAGTGCTTTACTCAAACTTGAAATGAAATAATTTGAAGTTGATTACTTATGTCAACATTTCATTGCAAGTTTAAGAAAATGTACATTTATGTTCATTACTATATTTAATAAAGTATACAGTAGGCCTAGGAATCTAGAACTACTTTCTCTAGTTAAACTGGTTACTAATGTATTGCTATCTTTTTCCAACTATTACAAGTTCGTGTGATAGATTGCACTTCTCTCACTTCTTTTTTTTCATTGTTATAGACAAAACGCTTACTTTTGTAAGTCGAAGTGACGTTTATAAAAATGCCTTAAATATATTTTTCCCGTTACATCTTTAATAATTTTAATTACACAACAATATAATTGTGATCTATTTTAATGCTATTATTATTCGTATATCAATTTAAACTGGCAGCACGAGACATGTCGTGGTCCTACTTTAAAAAAATATTGGGTGGGAACTTAATACCTAGGTTATTGACATACTCGCTGTTATTGAAAATATTATGAGATTTCCTCGATTTTTGGAAAAAAGCACTATATCTGCCTCGGTATGTACTAATAGTAAATAATGTACTATTGATTTAAAAATAAATAATCCAATGCTCAATCCAATGTCAGTTTTATTTTATTTTATAATTATAACGAACAAAAAGGAGTTAATCGGTTTATTGTTTTTTTAATACGGACAAGTTTGAAAAGCCCATTTTATCGTCGGTATTAGTTAATGGATTCTTTATTAAAATATAGAATTAGACTAGTACTTACACTACCTATTCACTTAGGCATTGTATGAAGACACGACTAAAGGAAACAACTTTTTTTCATTTTGGCTGTAAATGTATCATTGGCTGAATGGGATTTTCCTTTGCCTTTAACTTATTTAAAAATACCCAATTATTTACCGCCTTTTTCATAAAAATAAATAGTTCCAAGTCATTCCACCAATAATCACATCACACAAGCGAGCGTTTCGATTTTAAAATATAACAATGGATAAGACCAAGAAAATGACGATATTAAATTTAATTTCGGAAAATAAAGCAATACTTTTTGGTAAATTTGACAACAACTTAACATTTGATATGAAGATCAAAAAGTGGAAGGAAATTTCTCAAAAATTACAAGAGCTAGGCATTTATGACAAATATTGGAAGTACTTAAGAGATACCACGTGGCAAAATTGGCGAAAGAGGACAATAGTAAGTACTGAGTATACATTTTTAATACCTCGTAGTAATTGTCGAGGCAATTTGTAATTAGTACTTATGAAATTTATACCATCTTATTTTCCGTATAGTATTGTAACTTAATCGCATTTCACCGCCATCGATGTATGTTTGGAACGCTATTATATTTGACGTAGGTATTAATTTATGTTTGCAATAAAACTCTGTAGGTATCGGCAACAGCGTTGAGGCCACTCACACAACATTAAAACATAGTTAGTAAGTACCTAATGACCGCGAGATATTGAAATGAGTGTTACTTTATTTTTTCTTCGGGATATCATACTCAATGGAATATTATCTTTGTTACTAATATAATAAACAAATGTGACTAAATTATTAGCGACCAAAAAAACTAAACGATTCAGACAAAAAGCGATACTTTTAATTATACGGTCGAGATGAAATGCGATTAAATGCAACGCTATAAGGATTTTTTGCCTTTGAGGTAGAAGGTATATTACTCCTACAAATGGCTCGGTTCTATCACACTAGGAAAGGACAAAAGCCAGTTTCCATCCCTTATTTTTCAAAAATATTATTTAAATGGTTTCTTTGGGAGTGCAATAAAGGGATTCTGAATATTTTATAAAAAAATATATATTATAATGGTTTCAAAGTTATTAATTTATTTTATAAATTTGTTTTAGGAAAAAAGGGATAACCGACACAAAACGGGATATGCGGGAGGAAAAAAATGGAAATTTGATGATGCTGATGATATGATTCTCAATATAATAGAGAAAAACACTCCGGTTTTAGAAGGATTGGACGTTCCTGAATCCTCTGGAACACAGGAAGCCATTCAAATACTAAATGATGAACCTACACTGCAAGATTCGCGTTGTGATAATACACCCCAAATATCGCAAAATATAGATAACAGAAACGTAACAAGTACACACTGCAAACCTATTTATCGTTTAAAAAAGGAAAAGCTCGAGGCTGATATATGTATTGCTTACTAAGGAGAAAATAGAAATAGCGAAACGGGAAAAGTATAAACTAGATTTAGAGTTATTTAAATTAGAGAAAGAGCTAAACATTAGAGAAGTTTCCAATTTCACTGAACCTTATTATGATCAAAATATTATTGAGATTAATTTAGTTAATTTATCCGAAAATTTGGATGTTCAAAAAAGTGTTCCACCCTCACGAGTAAATACTATTTAATTTGTAACTAATTAATGGCTAATATTTCTTTTCACATAAAGAATAATCGCATAAAAATGTAATAATTACTTTCTTTCATTATGTGATAATTGTATATATATCTACACTCAAGAGTATTGTAAAACAGTTTTTCATTACTTCCGAGTGGTAGTCGAGGAAACTGAATGTATAGCACTTTTGTCAATGAAATAGAGTTTAAAAGTGACATATTTAGATTCGTCGACCGTACATAATAAACCTCATTTTTCTTATTTTATTGTTTGGAATGTTGCAGCCTAAATTAGAAAGTTCAAATTGCAATATAATTCGTTTATAATAAATATGAGACAGTTTAAATAATTTCAAATATGACATTTTTATTGCATTTTAAGTTTAATTTCCAATGTTATCAAATTGAATAAAATAAAACAGTTATAATAAACAGTACTTCAATTAAAGTTTTGTATCAATTCCTGTAATACTTCGATTGCTTCAGGGTCAATTGCTTCGTTGTTGTCCTCTTCAATGTTGTCCCGATTATTATCGCCATTATCTACCACATCGTCATTTGAATAATCGTAAGGTATGTAATGTTCGGATCCAAGGCGTTTTTCTAGATTGTGAAGGGTAACACACGCTAAGAACACTTTGCACGCTGACAATGGTTGCAAACGTAGATGATTGAGAGAGGGAAACTTCTCCTTTAATATACCCAAAGCATTTTCAACCATCCTTCTTACATGTTTAAATGCTCTCAAAAATCGCATTACTGCGTCCGTTCTTGGTATTTGTATGGGGATGTTCGGTGTTATCAGCCACTTCTTCATACCATATCCGCTGTCTCCTAAAACAAGGGCATTTGGAAATGGCCTCCAACCATTTTCACACTGCTGTGCCAAAGAAGAACAACGCAAAACTCTTGCGTCATGAACAGAGCCCGGCCATCGTGCACTGGCATAAAAGAACTCCAAATTAGGCCCACAAACAACCATGGTATTTATCGAATGGTCACCTTTACGGTCCACAAACATGTATTCATTCTGCCGAGGTGAATCGATGGGTATTAACGATCCATCAACAATACCACCAATTCTTGGAATGTTACCAATTTCCATAAATAATTGTGAGATAGAGCCTGTGTTTGCTGGCCAACGTACTTCGTTACCAAATATTTGATTGACTATTGCAGTGGTAACACGCCTTACACAACGATGGATCGTTGCCTTCGAAACGCCGTGCTTGTCACCGCTAACACGGTATTGAGATCCCGAACCCATCCAATGCAACGTACACAGTATTTGCTGACATGGCGTCAAAGCTTTATTTTTTGTAGTTGGGTGGTCAATAACTGCACCGATTTCATTTGTTAAATATTCGACACTGGTTTTACTAATTCGAAATTTTTCTTTAAATGCAAAGTCAGTGACGTCAACGGAGAAATTTATTCGTTCTTTATATATTCTCCTATATGCGAACTCATCTAAATCGCTTTCACTGTCACTACTACTGCTTTCGCGGAGAGCCATTTTGTAACTAACAACACTACAATTGTATCGATAAGCTGACACAGCCTCGATCTCATGTCAACAATTACTGACAAATCTACAAATATGTCGAGTTGGAAAAATGTAACTTGTTTCACAACATAATTGTCATTCGCTTATGATTAGGACAATTGTAACAAAATGCTTGTCATGTTTATATGCATTTCTATACGAAATAATTTACAAAATTGTCAGTTGTCACCTGTCACTTGACAATTGTCAGCGACATATGTCGAATTGTAAGCCGACATACGTCGCTGACAATTGTCAAGTTGGTGAAATAGGGGCCAGACCTTCTAACCCAGAGGGAAAACTAGACCTTATCGAGATTAGATCGGTTTCCTCACGATGTTTTGCTTCACCGAAAAGCTAATGGTCAATATTCCGTACAATCAACGCACTTAATTTTACCTGTTGCTGAAAAATTGCCTACTTACGTGACTCGAGGTAAAATATTATTGAACCTAAGAAATTCATAGGGAAGATATTAAAATTATCTCGAATGAACCGAAATTATCTTAAGCCAAGATTTTTCTCATGGTTTGAAAGAATCATCACCACATTCATCTAAGAAATGCTATAATTACTCCTTCACCTTCCGGGCGGTTCGGCTGCGGAATGCTTTGCCGCTGCATTTAAGAGCAACTTTTCAAATCTCGAATTTTTGACGCATTGTTTCTGTCGCGCTGCTGTGGACGGGAGCTCTAATTCGTGTGATAAGGACAACTGCAGCTCGGACTAAAAATCTCACGCAAAAAACTCAGAAATCCAGATTTCGCTCTCGACTGTTTCCTCCTCCAAAACGCAACCAATCATTATAAAATTTTAGGAACTGCAAGAAGAAGAAATGATCTACGCCGCTATGTTTTGTTTTTTTTTTTATATTTGTCGTCATATTTGTATACTGCGCCTTTTTTGGCAGCCAATTCAATTAAGCCGTTTTTGCGATTTTCACGGCGCTGTAAGTTTCTTTAAAATAAAAATATCCTATGAAGCAAAACATAGCGGCATAGATATTGATGATATTGATATTTGAAAAAATCATTGCTCTATGTTCAAAAACCAGAGAGGAAACAGTCGAGAGCGTTTGTATGGGAAAATCGCAGGTAGGCATTCCTCTTAAGATGTGCTAAATCTCTTCCTAACTTCAAAAATCATATCAAGATAAAGTCAACTTCTTCTTCTTGATTCATGTATTGTTAGTATTGTTAGAATGTATTGTATAGAATCATATTCCCATATAAACACCCACCTCCCATGAATAATAAAATTGTAAACATAAACAAGCTATCAATGTGATAATCGAACCGAATAATTTCCGGCCTATTGTAACTAATGTAACTTTCTCCATTCAAACGTCACTGTATAAGTAATTCATGTGTGGAGTTAACCGCCCACCTAAAATTCAACTGTTCAACCATTGTTCGTTCGTTAAAATTTTAATTTAGTTAGTTTCGATTAGCTTACCTTTAACAAAATAATTGAACAAGCGAAGCGAGCGGCAGTTCTCCTCTACAGGTCGGATTCTCATATTTTTTTCTCGGGAGTGACGAGGTTCCCTAAACATTTTTGTTTTTTTTTTAATTATAATTTTTGGTATTTTTTTCGGTATAATTTGAAACACAATATTCAACAACCAAATTAAAATAAATGAAAACTCAATCTCATAGTTTTGAGTCGTTTCCTATTTTAGGGGTTCGCAACATTCGGAACAATTTATATTATTTGAGTATCTAATTTAAAATATAATTTAGATCTACGAACAGTTTAATAACGACCTCATTATCTGAAATTTTAATTAACCGCCTTCTCGATGGAAATAAAAAAGAAATGGGGGGATAATGAATGCCTCGAGAGTCGAGGCAATCCGCCTTTTGTAACTATTTAAAATCGTCCAGGAGCAAATTTAAAACTACCACTAAGAACTTTAAGCTACACTAATCTTTGGGAGGGGCCTATATCCAGCAGTGGTCGTCTTTCGGCTGATATGATGATGATGATCAGTGGTTATAAAGGCGATCTTAATTACAAAATCAATATGTATCCCCTTATTGTACTTTAGGCGCATGGCATTTAATCCATCCAACCACTCTAACGTGAGTGAGAGAATTCCTCCAATCTAACGTATGTTCAAAAATGCATATGTGCAATCGGAACAAAGCCAATACCAATAAAACCACCATCATGGAATGCAGGTGTTTCAAATAGGTGTACCTACGTTACATGGAAACTCGTTTCATTGACACATTGACACTAACGGGTCGTTGCAACACATGCAATGCAACACAGCTGGAACACACGCCAACAATAAATGAATACCCGCCGGCCGGCAAACAACAGTTTTGTGGACTTGGGCGTTTTGATCGTAACTTAATTTTATTGCTGTGTTGCATAATAAGGTAAACCGTGAACCGTATTTCCTAAACATGTATTATCTGGTTAGATAAAGTTCTTGCCGGTATCATTGCCTATTCTACTGGCAATTTTGCCGGTATAAGAAATATTATATTGATAATTATTTTCATGATACACACAATCGAAAACTTTTTCGTATATTCGACTAAAATATTAAGTTTACAAAAATGTATGGCGAAAGACGGTTGCAGTAAGTCTCTAAGATGCCGGCAACACTGCTTCTAATATAAAACCATTTTTCATTTATTCACTATATTATTTTCCTATAAACAAACAATAAAATCACAGCTACGACCCGGTTATGGCATCAAATAAATAAACATGAAGCCATAAATTCGCGGTTACGGTTGCTATAAACAGACAAAGATGCCATCTGTTGATGTCGTTGACAACTTTGCACGTAAGGAACAACTTATTGTCATCACACGAAACCTATCCTTAATAACAAATGTGTACCTATCTGATGTGAGTTTGTCCTATCATTACTTAAAGTTATGATTTTCATCAAGACTTGGGCTGGGTTAATGACATGTGGAAACGTGTTAAGCTGTGCCAAAAGATCTGTTACTGACATGACCGTTTTCTAAATACATAACGATTATGTATGAAACGGATTATGTATTCCCAAATGCATCATGGTATCCGTATGCTACTGCGTTGCATACGGATACCATGCCCCGTTAATGATAATGATGATGGATACCATGAAAAATAGATTTTTTGGCAGACGGATGCCATCAGAAACGAGTCTTTTGACAAACTGATATTTTGAAAAATGGTGTTTTGGGAAACTGCAGCTCGACCGTTCACAGGCTGTTTCAAAACCTATATACTTTATACAAATATACTATATACTAGGTGCAAAATTTGAGTTTAAAAGCTAAAAATCTAATAAAGATGCGTGCAACACCGAGGCACCTAATATAACAAGAGTAGTTGTTTACTACGAGTTTAACTTTCATAGCACCCAAGCCTCGCCATCACCATTCGAATCCTGCAATGTCGTTTCAGCAAGAAACTAATTTTGTAATGGCTCGAAAGCCACAATGCCATGCAAACAGGAATGAAAACTCGTAAAAGATTACGCGAACCAATAGTCCATTTGCCTCTAAAACACGTCCACACAATGGACAAAGGCTTTTTAGAGATTGTTTTCGTAATGAGACCGCCTTAATCACTCCAGGAATAAGCAGAAACGGCAAAGCGAGCTTAGCGGATTTAGCAATATTTCTTTTTCATTAGAATCGTTACGTATTCATTAAGATAACGAGGACGCCGTTCGTACAATGTTCGGAGATCTTAATTATATTAAAATATCTGATAATCATTATAAATTGTTCTGAAGGTTTGGCTACCCCTGAATCGAGAAGAATATTAAGGAAATTGAACGAATCAGTTGCTCAGTTGTTGTGAAAATGATAGGACTCTATTATAGGACGCAAAATCATACGTTGAGGACTAACATAGGTGAATAGTAGGTCCCAAGAAAGGTACCTACCTATCTGAATAAGAAAATGCGCTAATCAATACGATATTTGCTCGTATGTACTTATGTAGTGTTGTTGAATGAAATGAAATGAAAATAATTTATTCCAGAACAAGTCCATAAAAAAAATACTAATACAAATACTTATATAAATTAAATTAAATGATACTTAAATCTCACACATTATTATTATTATTTATTTATTAATATTTATTGAAACATTAAAAAACATATGGGCTGGGCTTGTTGAACGTCGCGGCTCACCCCGATCCCGCGACGACCGGCCTGTGGTACTCCCTCCAGCGCTCGTGCAGCGGGCTGGCGTCCCACTCTCTCACCGCCGAGAGCAGTGTGTTGGAGGAAGTGTAAATTGCCTTTCTGGCGGTGGCGGTCCTCGCGCGCAGGAGCGCGGGCCAGCCCGGCGCGCGCCCCTCCGCGAACATCGCGCTCGCGCTGCACCAGCGCGGCAGCCGAAACAAGGCGCGTCACGCGTCGTTATACTGCACGCGCATGTCTCGAGCGGCAGCGCATGTAAAGTTTGACCACAATTCTACTGTGTATACGCTGGTACAGAAGCTCAGGAATAGCCTTTTCTACTTACGCCCTTGCTACATTTAGCGAATCTCCTGGCTAGCATATTCGCTCGTACTGCGATAGCTCGTCTTTGCCTGCGTGCTGGATGTCTGCGTGATCTTTCATGTTTGACAGTAGAATGTTGCCAAGATATTTTACTTCATGCACCCGACGTAGATGCACACCGTTCAGCAGCAGCGGAGGTACGTGTGTAGGCATGTTCGTAGCCTCCATGAGCATGAATTCTGACTTGGCAGGATTGTAGGTCATATTGTGCTGGCTCGCATATCTCTCGCATTCTGTGAGTAACTCCCGCACAGCCGCCACCGATGGAGCAATTAGAACCGAATAGTTGTTGTGTTCCTAGCAGTGAGTAAGGTCGCCAAAGCTCGTGACGATGCATTGTGTTGAGAATTAGGCTGTTAGCTTATTTGCCGACCGGTTCGTAAATAAATATTAAGGAACAATCTTACACAAATCGACCTACTTCCATCTTGTATATACTTTAGAAAATAAATATTTTCATTTTTACATCCACAGTACGCAAGCTCAATAAGGTTTGTGTTATGGGTACTAGAAGACGATATATTTAATAACATCGATTCCAATCCTTGGAAATGTAACAGGCAATAAAATACCAACAAATTAATTGCAACGGCATCGTATCGTATAGGTATTTTTCTATTTTTACACGGCGGTTGGTTCGGTTCACGTATTAACATTTTATCGCTCTGCATATCTTTCAATCCGTTTGTTCATGGAAATGGACCGAAATAATACTTTAATTCTCAGAATCAACTTTATTGCCAGGAGTTAGAGTTGTCAATGGTTTAGCAATCCTATTGGCCTGATGAACGTTGCAGTATAAACCTACTTAATTCACGTCGGTCCAAATTTTCATTCATGAATGTTCTAGTCCAAGTCCAACCACAGCCGGAACGTATGACTTGAACAGATTCCGTAAATATCAAGGCATATGTTTTATATCGTTCTTTTGACTGTACCGTATTATTGTGAAAGAGTAGGTATTTCGATTCGGCTGGTTCATTTATGATTATGACGGAACGGACCACATACGGAAATGTACCGGCAATCTGGTATGTACTGACCTAATGATTGCATCAGGAGTCATTTATAGTGGCGATATAGGGAGGTGGCACAGGAGCAGTGGATGGATTTTGTCTGTTGTATGTTGGTAGTTACGTAACAGCCTACTGTTAATTCTTACGCTGCAAAATTTTCTGTAATCTATCAGTGCCATCTCCTACCAGAAGTCAGCTATCACGAGGCCAGTTTTTTTAAGTTCAGTAACTACCTCAACGTCCTTTCTCGCTTAAGAATATTTTCAGAATTATTTTATGTAGGTACCCACATTTCAAATGCTTCCAAGCTATTTTTATAGTCTGACTTAAAGTTCACCATTCTTCCATACTTACACCATAAATTAGAACCGAAAAAGTTGTGCCAACAGGTGTCCCTCTGAAGCAAACGGTCCCAGAGTATAAACTTCATAAAAAAATACGGTCGCCACTTTTGGGCATTATGTAATCTACTAAGGGCGGCTTGCATCGATTTACGATTACAGACCGATCAACGTTAAATATGGCGCTGGCAGCTGTCAGTTTATAGAAACTTGACAAACGTTCCATGCATTCAGATTTTAACGAACACCGCTTACGATTACAGACGGTTTGGTGCAACCTACCCTAAGTAACACATCATTAAACATAATTTACTTTAAAAACAAAGTTTTAACCGACTTCAATTTAGTACTCCGCCAAGCCACGAGAACATTTCCTATTTTTTTTACAATTTACCACATGAACTGATTTCCGATAGCAAATGCGTTGATTACTATAGAAAAAAACCGAATCGCTGTATGTGGGCCGATAATATTTGAGGACTTCCATTGATTCCCCAAAATCATCACCAATGGCACTTCATTAGTTCCTATTTCAACGGAATCTTATCAGAACCTGTGACGTACTTTTGCACTTTTAAGTACGTAGTTATAACAGAAAATACCAAAATCACTACACGCGTGCCTAATAAAATTGAGGAGTCCCCTCAATTCCTCATGGATCCCATCATCTAAATGAATTTTGAAAAAATGGGTTCATGGAAGTATATACATACGAACAAAAAAATATATTTTCGAATCGGCTCATCAATGACGGAGTTCTGAGGTAACAAACATTGAAAATAATAATAAAAAAATACAGCCCAATTGAGAACCTCCTCCTTTTTTTGAAGTCGGTTAAAAAACAGAACGACTGCAAAAGTTAAACACGCAGACGGTAATACGTACGTTTGTAGATCAGTTAAACAAAACAATGTCCATTTTTGCAGCGGAGTTCCGTTACCAGGCGGTCTTAGTCATCCACAAAGACCTACCCATCAGCAATCTGGACCAGTTGAAGGGCCTGAAGTCTTGCCACACTGGGGTCAACAGAAACGTCGGTTATAAGGTATTTATATGCTTTAAAACTGTTCTTCTAGGCTACGCTTTTTCCCAGATCTATGCGGGTACGTGCTACGCTTATATTGATAGCCCAAAGACAAGCTTGGTCTCTGATACAAGTGAACACCACTCTTCACTGTGCTTCAGATTTACATGCATTTCTATGTGTGAAAATGTATGAGAATTTTCCCAAGCAAGTCTTGATTATCACACTCACCTGACCGCTACCTCGTGACCGCTGACTTTAATTTTAAATTTCTGATAGTGATTTTTCTCCTATTTTCTAGTACACCTACTCAATTTGCATACGGTGTAGGTACATGAAATAATAATATTTCTTTTGTACAATGAATTTAAGTATGATTTCATATTTACCGTTAGCTTTTCGGTGAAGGAAAAACATCGTTAGGAAACCTGCATACATCTGCGAAGAAATTCAAAGGTGTATGTGAAGTCCCCAATCCGCACTGGGCCAGCGTGGGGACTACTGCCCGTTCCCTCTCATACATGAGAGGAGGCCTGTGCCCAGCAGTAGGACGTATATAGGCTGATGATGATGATGTAAGAAAAATAAAATAAACATTTATTTCATCATCATCATCATCATCATATCAGCCGAAAGACGTCCACTGCTGGACATAGGCCTCCCCCAACGAGTGCCAAAGTGACCGATCCCGCGCCACCCGCATCCAGCGGACTCCCGCAACCTTTACCAGGTCATCAGTCCACCTTGTCGGGGGCCTACCCACGCTGCGCCTTCCGGTACGTGGTCGCCACTCGAGAACCTTTCCGCCCCAACGGCCATCATTTATTTCATTTCATTTCATTTTCTTTTCATTAATTAAACTTTTTTGCTGACAATACAAAACCTTTGCGAAACTATCCACTATATAATTAATTCGAGAAAAGAAAAGAGCCGAAACCAGTATCAATTCTTTAGCAAACAACTGGCTGTCTCAGAAATGCGGTATCACGAAAAGCAATAAAGTGTTTCGTGAAGAAATATGCTTTATCCTCTAGCCTCGGGTGATTGTAATTCAATCAACGGCGTTCGAATGGCACCCGACAGCCGAAGACAAGTTCTATTAACGGAAAAAGAATGCTTTGTTGGAAATGGCACTGAGAAAGTGTTCGTCATTGTGCCTTCTCGTTTATTGCGATTGTGCTGATACAATCGTATCGATTTGAGTTACGGAAGCTTGGGTCGAATACTAGAAAAATACGAGTAAGGACGAACGTACCTATACGGACGAAAAACAAAAGACGTCTAACATGTTGTCGTGATTTATCGCTTGTGCTGCTCTAAGTCGGTCAGGATTTCAGCGATCTCATTTCCTGTCACGAACAGGAAAGTATACGAAACATTCTGAGGGCGTCCGAATCATGTTTCTCAAACAAAAAGAGATGACTTTATATTTTCTAATACACTGCCGCTGACTCCAGACTATAGCTCCATTTATTCGTACCATTTCCAAAAAACTTGCATAACCATTTTTACTCCTGTACACCTCATAGACTACACCTAGTTCATTAAATCCGTGATAATCACACCCCTGCCCATTGCCTATATGCTATGGACAAAACGTAAATTAATATAGAAGCCTACGCTATGAAAGACTTAAACAAATATTCGGCAGGACAAGCCCAACCTAGTATCGGAGTCACTGGAAATTTGCTAACTACAATCGTTAACCGGATCCAACAAGAGGTGATTATATTTTTGAATTGAAAACTTCTTTAGCGGCGCTGTGCACTTTTTTGGGATGGGGAAATTTTTTTAAATTCGCCACAGGTGTAGGAGCGTAGGAGGTCGAGTAATCGTAAGATTTTCGATAGTATGATGCGTAAGGTGAGATTCGAGGTAGGCCGCTCACGGAGTGCAACCCGGTCTTTTTTTTTAGAGGTGAGTACCTCTCGTGGCTCAGACAATTTATAACATACATGTCCATCCACAGATCCCCCTAACCATGCTGATGAAGCGGGATGTGTTCCCCAAAATGAACGACGTCCACTTCTCTCCGAAAGAGAACGAGTTGCGCGCCTTTTCCAGCTTCTTCACCAAGTCCTGCATCGTTGGAAAATGGTCGCCGGATCAGAAGACCAACTCTGCTTGGAGTAAGTTTTTAAATTTATGTTCTTATTGCACGGAGTTTAGACGCCGACAAAAAACTAGAGAATGACCTGCTAAGGCTAGAATATGCGTGGAAATTGGTGTTCTGCATCTAGCTATTGAAGTTTTTAATGTACGTTGTATAACTACAATTTCCTTCAGATTCTTCTTATTATGTCTCTCTGACTTCTCTCTGACAACATCATAGAATTTTCACATTTATAATGAGAGTGTGGTATTGAGTACTTTACTTGTCAGATACCTAAGGCCTAGTTCAGATGACAAGCGCTCAACGCGCGTTTTAATAACGCGCGTTTACCACTACATACATTTTGTTCTGGCCGTACACATGATAACGCGCGTATAACGGCAACGCATTGCGATTCCAAATATGCATTTGTTCATGTTTTTATTATATTTATATTTTATTTTCTATACAACAGTTCTTGTTTTTGTTGACAATGCTTGTTCATGATAACGTTCCCCCGCGAGGGTGAAGGGTGGGAGGGTTTATTTAACTTTCAACCGCTGCGCGCACAGCTGTGTTATGAAAACCAATGTTTGAAACCGGTCTTACCCCAATAAGGTCTAGTTTTCTCTCTGATTTGGGTCAGATGGTATTGGTCAGTCGCTTTCGTAAAACAAGTAGCGGACCCCGGGCTCCTTTAGGGGAATAACGCTAGGAGGATGATGACAGGTTGTACGTGTTTGATGTCATACACAAGCAATGTAAACAAAAACAAAAAAAAAGCATTTTTCGAATCGCAATACGCTACCGAACATGCCCTTGGTCGGTTTACACCCCATGTTTGATACACCCGTAGGTATAACAACTCGCATTGCTGAAATTCCCCTGCAAAGCATCTTTCGAAAGTGTGTCATATTAAAAGAACTCTTGAAGTAAGGTCTAAATCCATAAACATCTTACAAACCGACCGTCCATACAACTAAAAAGGCCGGTCATACTGATGCTGCACGATGACCTTGTTACGATTAAGCCTGTCTAAAAATAGCGGTAGTGCTTAGTTCCGCTCATATATCACGTCGTGTTCGCTTTATGGGTGGCTGGGGCATCATTTTACGGGGAGCCTCGTTATGGAGACACATGTAATCGTACCACAGGCATTAAGGATACGTATCGTTGTAAAACTGAGCTTATATGACGGGCACGGATGATATTGGAGCCCGCTAACAACTTTCCTACAGTTAGTGATTAATAACAAAGGTTGTTGATGTGAAACAATTTGATATGAATAAGCAGGACGTAAATATAAAATGCATCGAGAAGATTACCAATAACAAACTTAAAACGCAACAATCTCACAGACTTTTCCGCTTATATTATAGTATAGAAAACATAGATATGCACCGGCTGACCTACTGCAGTCAAAATCCTACTTTTACTAATATTATAAATGCAAAAGTTTGGTTGTTTGTTACTCAATCACGCCTAAACGGCTCAACCGATCTGCATGAAATTTTGCACGAAGATAGTTTATCGCCCGGACCAAAACATAAGATAAGTAGTTTTTATCCCCAGCCGAAGACGCAGCGCAGGCGGAAACGAATAGATTTTATATTCCTTTCAAGTTTAACCACACTTTGCTAAGTTCCCACGTTGTTACAGAGGCCCAATACAGCCAGTTATGTTCGTTATGCGAACACCCCGAAATCTGCGACTATCCGGACAACTTCAGTGGGTATGAAGGAGCTCTACGCTGCCTAGCTCATAATGGGGGGCAAGTCGCCTTCACCAAAGTCATTTACGTACGGAAGTTCTTTGGGGTAAGTAATCGTACAGAAGACGATGAAGCATTCAATCTATACACGACACCGTCTCATTGAGTGAACGCTCATGCCACACAGAGTACGAAGGACTTTAGCGAGGCCTACCCAGAACCAAATAGATAAGCACATCCATTGTGGTCCATCTTCCGGGTTGTGGAGATGTTTGAACAAGGATCTGAGAGGGGAACATTGTTCCACCGAGTTCAAGTGCATCCTAAAGTATCTAACCGCACATTTTGTAAGTTGCACATCACTTCAATAATAAAATCCGGGTCGAAGGATGCAGGGTTGTTTAGCACCTACCTAGTTAGGTACCTAGTCTCAAGTATATTAAATCATGCTAGAAACTTACACACATCCTGCACCCTGTATTTCACACGCACCTACGTTATTTCTCATATTATATTTATTAGGTACCTATGTAAAAATATTGATGGTTTATTAAGTTGTTCAATGGAACACCAGCTCTTTGGACGTGTCAGCTAATTGCATTTGTACCTACCCGTTGATTGACATAGACAAGTACATTCACGCCTTTATCCCTAAAAGGAGGTATACAGAGCACGTGAAACTTGTGTCCAGTACCACTTTTAGCATAAATGTGGATATAAAAGAGCGACAAAATGTGATATCGCAGTGACAGGTTGCTAGACCATCGCCCACAACACACTTCAACCCTGGTCCCTTAGTCGACTCTTACGACACCCACAGGAAGAAAAGGGGCGGTGCTATTCTAACCCGGTACCACACGGGGACATAGACAATAGGTAACATTAAACTAGATGAACCAGAGTTGCACAACATTTATCTTTATTTCGAATAAAGCCTCGCCTTGTCCTCAGCTACCCGTAGGAACCATTCCAGCCAGCCAGTCCTCTGAAAACCCCGATGACTTCGCCTACCTCTGCTCAGACGGGTCAAAGGTGCCAATCAGAGAGAAAGCTTGCTCCTGGGCCGCCAGGCCGTGGCAGGGACTGTTGGGACATAATGACGTCACAGCCAAGCTGACGCCGCTGAGGGAGAAGATAAAGCAACTGGCTGCTGCTGGTACGTAGGTACTTGTAATTCTGCCCGGAAAGAATCGGGTCATTCCCATCTTCCAACCTATCCACCCCAGGTTCATACAACAGGTTCTATGCAACAGGGGTGGATAGGTTGGAAGATGGGAATGACCCAAAGAATCGTATATTGACCTGTTTTATGACTCTACATGACTCTGTCACCCGCGCATAATCATGTTACCATAGCAACGCCATCGCCATTAGAGCAAGCAATATATTTGTAATGTAGTTAAAACATGTTTCTTAAGTTGGTATAATGCATAAGCTACCCAGATTTACTTTATTTAGGATGGCAACTCGATAAAACCGAGGAAAATGTTCGACCAATCAGGGCGCAACCGTTAGGCATGTGCCTAGCGCGGTAAGTATAGACCAAATTGAGTTAGGCACACACGTGTGTGCCTAGCGCGCTCGACGGGTAAATGTACGAAATTATTTTTCACGACGGTCGTACTTTACTTTATTTTATAGCAGTGCAGTTTTAATTCAGGTTTATACTACAGTTAGGCCAGAAACTTTACGGACGACCCGGGTACAAATCATGAATCCATCTATCTTATGCGACTAGAAAGTCGTTGCCTTATTATTTTATGTCGTCCGTGTTCGTTATATTATGTCGTCTTAAAGGAGTCGACGGTATAATTATGTTTGACCAGTCGCTTTAAGTATTTAGGTACGAGTAGGTATGCTTAATACTGCAAGGAAAATCCTCGACGAAATATACGAACTCGAAACCTCAATGCCATACTTTACAAACACGCAGAGACAAGACCAACATTTTGCACGGTTTGCGTTGCATGACGAAAGCAAGCATGCAATGTCTGTAGCTTGCTTATTTTTGGATTTGATTTATTAGTCCCGTCTACCGTGTCTACATCAGATAACCCAGTCAACAAGCTGTAGTATTGCTCTTCTGATGTAGTCACGCACGCGCGCCATCGTTAGAGCTTTTTTAGTCGTCGATTTTAATTCTATCAGCAAAAAAACATAGGAGTAACACAACATAGACTACACCATTTTCTGGCCCATATTTCGCCATTTCGAAAATTGTCACCTGACAGTAATTTTACTTAAATTGCTGCTTCCATAAATTCTGGTAGAACAAGCAATGCACATGCACGTTGATGAAATAGGGGCCTGATTGTGTCTCAAGGACTTAACCCAAATGTGTCCAGAGTTAATTGTACATGAGGTACCATGACGTATCTCATTCTCATAAGCGAATTTGATGTAAGTAGTTGAGAGGAAAATGTATAAGCCTTTAGATAGATTTCTTTCCTTACCTTCTTACGCTTTTTTGACTGGACTAAAAGCAAAACCTGTATGGAAGGTCGTCTGGTTTGCGGACCATGCCTCAGAATAAGCTCAGTATTGATATTAGTCCTCTGCCCTTTTGGATAGGTACGCAATTTGCATTTTATTATATTCCTTCTGTCATGTTTCATTTACAGTTTCTTTGCGGAATCTCAAGAACCGCGATAGCTAAACAGTTGAAATTTTCCCAAATTATGTATTTCTGTTGCCGCTATAACAACAAATACTAAAAACAAAATAAAATAAGGGGAGCTCGCATACAACAAACGTTTTTTTTTGGCTGTTTTTATAGATAATGGTACGGTGAGTCCGAATCGCACTTGGCCGGTTTTTTTCTTTCCTTTTTGGTCTTCTGAGTGGACAGCAACTGATAGTTTGTTTGTGGGGCAGTCCCACACCCATAAGAAGTACGTGCTTTTTCTTATCAATAAACATATTTGTCACAGGCGCCGCAACCAAGCCTTACCCAGACTGGTTCCTCAACGTGCTCGGCCTGACCGAGAAGATCCACCACGTCGCCGACAACATCCCCATCGCACCCGCCACTTATCTCAGCAAGGCCAACTACACCGAGGTCATCGAGAGGGGCCACGGCGCCCCAGAACCTCTCGTCAGGTACACTATCATCATCATCATAACAGCCGAAAGACGTTCACTGCTCGACATATGTAGGTGTCCCCCAAAGAGTGCCAAAGTGACCGATCCTGCGCCACTCGCATCCGGCGAGCTCCCGCAACCTTTACCAGGTCATCAGTCCACCTTCACTGGCACTTGAAACGTGGTCGCTTACTATGGGCCTCATAAGAAGACTCAAAGTCACCCAAAGGGCAATGGACCTCTCCATGAGTTCTCTGATCGCATCAGAAATGAGGCTATCCGCAGCAGGACCAAGGTAACCGATATACTCGTAGCGTAGCCCTCCGAATCGCTAAACTTAAGAGGCAGTGGGCGGGGCACATACCAGGTAGAACCGATGGCCGTTGGGGCGGAAAGGTTCTCGAGTAGCGACCACGTACCGGAAGGCGCGGCGTGGGTAAGCCCCCCACAAAAGGTCGATATCAGGCAAATTTTCTAAGTTTGGCCTGAGGCATTTGAAGGTACCAAAGCACAAGACCGTCTGGCTTATTTTAAGCCTGCCCTTGGGTGTTTTAGGCCATGGTAAAAGATTTTAGGTTCTGAGGATGGCGAGATGGAGGATTAATTCTTCCACAGGGTCTAATCGTATGAAACCAATCTAAACGCTCTAAACTTGTGTCGTGTCTTACAGCTCAACATTTCTCATCTATATTCCTGGAACTAGACGTCCTAGGAGTTAAATAAGCACTAATTGACATAAAAGCCTTCCGTGTCTGACTTGCTAGGCTTATCCTTAGGTCAGAGGCCATCAGCTGTATACTAGCGCGCGTTACGTGCCCCCAAAACAAGCTAATAATAACGCACAATTCGCACAAACCAATATTTATAAGTTTTTAGGTAACTAGGTAATTCTTAGTTTGGTCTTACATTATCAACGTCGTCGCCAACCTCAAAACAATATCACCAGAAGCTATGCCGTCCAATAGCTTTTCTAAGTAGGTAATTTTTTAAATGTCTGTAATCTCTATCGATATTGAGAATTACTGCACGTGGCTTGGCTTTATACCATACGGAATCATACAAGTAAACAACGTTAAACACGTTCGTATACCAAGTTACACAAGGCAAGCTAACTTAAAGATCTACAGCTCCACATTAACCTTTTAACCTTTCCTTTCCATATTGACACACTCCCGTATTCCGTGTGCGTAACGGGCCGGATCGGCTGAAAAGATGTTTTTATCATCCCTTTTCAATGTCTGAACAAATACGTGCGATATTTATTGAGAAGACAGTAAATGGGATAAGTATACGCAGGCAATAAATATTAGGTTACTTTTAGTTTGTTTCTTTAAAGTTACTTTAACTTGTACCTACTATTTATGATGGGTGGGCTTGGAACTGTTTGGGAGATTTAACAGTAATATAAACTTGCCATGATGCGGCTGTTTCATCGACTGCTTAATTAACTAATTAATGTGCCACGCTCGATATGGTGTCACGTCGTGACGGGGTTACCTATATCGATGTTAAATCTCGCGATATATCCCAGACCCACGACTCATCATATATTGTGAAAATTATATAAAGGTAAAGTATAGGTAGGTATACCGAATTGGAAAAGTTTTTGAAGTTTGGTACAAAAGCAACAAATGCGTATGTACTTTCAATTAGTCTCCACGATTTTTACAAAGTCTCTCACTTTATCTGGAAACTGAGGGGCTACCGCGAACTGAAAACAAACTTCGCTCGAATATCTCTCTCTCTGTCGCTCGAACTAGCAATGTGAAACAGAGAGGGAGACATACAAACGAAATTCGTTTTCGTTTCGCGGTAGGGCCTCTGATCTTCACGTGGATCAACTTGTCCATCGTGGTCAATTCATTTAAGACAACACTTATATCCTCTATTAGCCTTACTTCAGCAATATGATTTATTTATAAAGACAAATTATTTTAATTTTTAAGCCTCTGATGTGTAGAAACAAACAACCTGTCTTAGAAATCTTAGAATTCAGTTGGTTTTGTTTTAAAATCGAAACAAAACGACCGGTTAGCCTAGTGGGTAGTGACGCTGCCTACGAAGCTGAAGGTCCTGGGTTCGAATCCCGGTAAGGGCAAATATTTGTGTGATGAGCATGAAGATTTGTTTCTGAGTCATGGATTTTTTCTAAGTATTTAAGTATTTCTATCTATTATACGAGTATATATCGTCGTCTAGTACCCATAACACAAGCCTTATTGAGCTTACTATGGGACTAGCTCGATTTGTGTAAGATTGTCCCCTTATATTTATTTATTTATTTATAAAACAGAAACTGTACCAACTTGCGATGGCATACATTCCATTGACAAAGAGGATGCCTTTTTAGGCTTTTGGGCACCTAGAGTTTCATTATAAGTACAATCTTATAGAGTCGTAGTCAGGCAGTGAAGATCTATATTAAACTTTGGGACTCCGTCAAAGGCTCTCCAGGCTGCCATGTCTCTTTTATAGTAATAGCAACGTCCCTAGGCCGTTAACAAATTCACTGCCAATAATCGCTAAGCGCTACGCTCGTAACCGACCGACCCCCTGGGTTTCCCCGTATGTAGCAGAAAGCGCCTACAACGCCTACACCCGCTGGGCATGTCCCGCCAGTAAAAGTGTTAAGTCTTCCCTTACTTGACAGGCTATGCGTGACGTCGAACGTGGCCCTGGCCAAGTGCCGCGCCATGTCAACATTCGCTTTCAGCCGCGACATCCGTCCCAGGCTCGACTGTATGCAAGAAGCCACGGAAGCTGACTGCCTCAAAAACGTACGTATATTAAATAGTAGTTTATTTATTTACTTAATTTCGTGTCTTTAAAATGACTTCAACTGGGTGCCACTACGAAGGTCCTTGGTTAACAATCTCGGTAAAGGCAAATATTTGGCCGATTACCTAACCATTATTGAGCTTACTGTGGGACTAGATCGATTTGTGTAAGATTGGCGTCTAATATTACTTATTAAGCTATAAGTATGTCCACACTCTTTGGCTATTTCAGCAACAGTAATCAAAGATTATCTACATGTTAAATATAGGTATATCCCATAAAAACTTTTTTGAAGTGGGTTGAAAGAAAGCCTAAGCCAAAGCCACACTAAAGCCGGGGCTATATTAGAGCCACGCCGCGTGTCGCAACGCAATCGGTTACATAAATTTTGTATGAACGTGTTACATTAGCTCAGTCCCGCGTGTCGCCACGTTCAATACAAATACTCCTAGAGAACAATCTGGCTATGTTACGACAGATTCGCGATATTCAGCTGATCACTAATTCAGTATTTCTTAGATTAACATTGAATATTTATTTAGGTCCAAGAAAATGGCTCGGACCTCGCTGCCGTCGATGACATGAAGGTGGCCCATGCCGCGAAGAAATATAATCTCCACCCCGTGTTCCATGAAGTGTATGGACCGGATAAGAAGCCGAAATACGCCGTCGCTGTTGTCAAGAAGAGCTCGTCGTTCCAGAAGATGGAGGACTTGAGAGGGAAGAGGTAATTCATAATCTGCGATGAGGGTAGAAACCACTTTTGTTAAGGTAGAAATGCTAACATGTTGAAATTCCTTCAGATATAAGTACGAGTGGTAATTGTTATCAAAGACAATACCTTGAATGTACTCACACAATACCAATTAAGTAGGTATTGTTACGTAAACAGCTAACGCTATAAAATAACTAAGATATTAAAAACAATGAAGTTGTTGGAGAAATTGTTAAAATACTTACACTAATTTTCAGAACAGCCGGCATTTTAGTATCAAAGTCACGCTGATCGCAAACAACCCTTAATTGGTCGCTCTCCAACTGTGATTAAATAAACACTAGTGTTGAACTTTTCAGTTACCGACGCCCGAACTGTGAGGGCAAACCAAGCCTTTATCTAATTATTAGTTATTACTAACTAAACTTTCAGGTCATGCCACGATCCTTATGGAACCTTCAGCGGTCTTAACGCTCCGCTTTACTACCTCATAAACAAAGGACTTATCACTCCTGACGACGTAAGTGCAACATAAATCTTAACAGAAAGCATGAAGTTTCAAAGTGGCATAGCTGGAAGAATTTAGTAGCCGTTAATAGAAATGGCGCCCAACGTGGGGCTGCCAAGATAACTTTTCTTTATGTGTGACAGAGGAAAGGTTTACTATTCGCGTGAAACGACATATCTTAATGTTAGAGACTTAAAAGACGGTTTCCTCAAACGGGTTGTAAACATAAGCCTGTCCGTCATAACCTGATAGAAGCCTTCTCCGAGTTTCAATATTTAATTAGCGCAATCTGCAATATCATCCGTGGTTAATTCAAGATTCTGTAATCTAGGACCCATTGACCTGTATACTGACAGTACTTACTGCCATACCTAATGTGCAAGTGGCTGGTAATTACCTACATAATAATGACGTACCTACTTATATGAGGTAACTTTTATTTCAGTGTGTGAAGAAAGTTGGCAGCTTTTTCTCGGGGGGTTCGTGCTTACCAGGCGTCGACAAAATCGAAAACAATCCTAAAGGTTTAATTTACTAATAATAATTTCTCACAATACGTATACTGTTGTAATAGCTTAAACAACTTGATAACCAGGGCTGAATCCCCTAAGAATGTGGGAATAAGTGGAGCGAATGGTAATTTTACCAAACGTTTGGCTGTCATTATAACTACCTGGCAGTATTTTTCCCACCAACCATTTCTTTTACTGGTAAAGTACCAATGGTACACGTAGTCAAATCCTACATTTATCAGGGAGCCACGAACCGCGGCTGTGAAGAGACGTATTGCAATTGCTATACTCGCAATGGACAGGATTGGACGAAGTGGTTATCTGATCATCATCAGATAACCACTTCGTCAAATCCTGTCCACCACAGTTCCACCTTGAGGACCATCGTCCTCCAGATCAGAACTCGAGAACCTACTTACTCCACAGCTTCTTCAAACTGACCAATACAATACAACTGTAATTATTTTTCTAGGCGATGACGTAGCGGTCCTGAAGAAACAATGTCCTGCCGACAATAGCCCTCTGACTTGTCTCAAGGACGACCACGGTGATGTTGCCTTTGTGTCCAGTAAGTAGCTACCTACCTACATATACCTAACTACTCGGCTACTATTCCTTAACAAAGATTATCGATAAAAAAATCAATTTTTGTAAGATAAAAAAATATTAAGTTGTTTTAGAAGTTAAGTTAAATAAACATTTTCTAATTTGCTACGCGTAACAAATTAGAAAATACTTAAGGTATAAGAAAATATTCAAAATAGAATACCTCGTGCCAGTCAGTGCTTATTCGCGGCTAACGATTAAGCCAGGCCTGGCTAATTTAGTCACGATTAAAATAGTCTAGTCACGATAGTCGCTCGTGCGACTAAATCTTTAATAAATTGATTAATTAGATTAATTTTCTTTCGATTGATATCAGGAACGAATAAGCGCTTTCGCTCTTTCATACATTTTTCTCTTTCTAATTTTCTAGCCTTAAACCCTTATCTAGGAGACCTTTAGAGTACTGCACAGTAAGTACCAGCTTGTGTTGCTGGTACAAGTTTAAATCACACAGTATACCTACTAGAATGATTTCCATTTGTACAATACATGCCAAGAGTACCTACAATACATGACAAGATAATTTTTGTAATGTGCTGTGTTCCAATTTTGAATAGTGAAATTTAGTCGATTAAAATGACGATTGATCAATCGTCAATCGAACTCTGCGACTGTTAATTTAATCTTGATTAAATTAATCGCGATTAATTTGGTGACGATTGATTATTTAATCGATTAATTAGTTATTCAAAAATTCATCGATTAATGCGCATCTCTGGTTCCAATCACTAATTTTAGAAAATCTCAACGGAGTAGTAAAAGGTTTAAATAAAAAAAAATACAAATAGTATACCTACAACATCAGATCAGCCCATACTCCGACGGAGAATAAAATATTAGCTTCACCAATTTCAGAAAGAACAAAGGAAGATAAGTTTTTATTTATTACAGGCCAGGACCTAACCAACTACGATGCCTCCAAATACGAGCTCCTCTGCCTGAACCGCGCAAGCGGACGCGACTCGCTGGCCAATTACGCGACTTGCAACGTCGCCCTAGCCCCGTCCCGCACGTGGCTGTCGGCCAAGGACTTCCTGTCTGACGTGTCCATCGCACACACACCGCTAAGTTTGGCCGAACTGCTGGACAAAAGGACGGATCTCTTCAACATCTATGGAGAGTATTTGAAGAACAATAACGTCATTTTCAATGTAAGTATAGTAGAATGAATGCCAAGGACTTCATTTGACAACTTGCAACGTCGCCCTAGCCCCGTCTCGCACGTGACTGTCGGCCAAGAACGTTTCCATCACACACACACACGCCATTGTCATTTGAAGAAAGGTACAATAACGTCATTTTCAATGTAAGTAATGTAAATAAGCAGCACGCACTACATTAGGTACCCATACTTACATTGAAAATAACGTTATTGTACCTTTACCTAGGAATCCCCAAAAACAGCTTATTTATAATTCTTATAAATGAGGTGTGGGGAAGTTAAGTTAAAGTATTTCAGTCCAACGTATTGCTATGTCCCGAGAGGGACTGACGACTTGAGGAGAGCCAGTAACTACATTAGAAAAGAGGGTTTAGGTAGTATGCTAAGTATGCGTACAGTTTACTGTTTGTATGTCTACTCTAATCTACTCTAATCTAAATAAGTACATAAATGATACTCATTATGCATCCATAGCCAGTATGATTGCATAATAAAAATTCTAGAATAAAGGATTTCCATTTTTTATAATTTCTAAGCTAGGTCGATTTGTGTAGGATTGTCCGCAAACATTACGTACGTATTTATAGGTACTTATTAAGTTTGCTTTATTTTAGAATGCTGCCACTGGACTAGCTACTACAGAGAAATTGGACTTTGAGAAGTTTAAAGCAATCCATGATGTCATGTCAAACTGTGGTATTGCTTAGGTGCCATATAAATATAAGATACTGACTTTATTTAGCCAACTAGCATTTACTTAAGTACCAACTCATAACATAACCATATAAAATAAATAAAAGCCTGATTTCAATCATTTTATTGCATATTTCTTACATGAGATAATAAATAATACCGAATGGAACTGATGTTTTACTTGTCTACTGAGAATGGTAAATTATAAAGCAGCTAGCAGAAGAGTGATGGCTGTTGCTGTGGCTAGCATAGCGTAGCCGGTCGTGTAGACTTCCTTAATAGTCAATCCCTTAGCAGTGTCCCAGTAGAGATGCCTCAATCCATTAGCAAAGTGGTATCCGAAAGGAGCAGCGATGATCGCCTTTGCTAGGAAAATCGTTGCCGGAGACAGGTTGAGTCCCTCAATCATGGTCACATAGTGGGAAACATCATGAGGTAGGGCCAGTGCTCCCACACCCAGTACAGTAGCGTACCCTGTCAGCATCATACCTGACATAAAATATAGAATAGAATAGAATAACATTTATTCATGATAACATTGATAACAACACATACATGCACATAAATCAAAATACAAAATAGAAAACAATAATGCCACGAAACAGTTCCAACTCATATACTTGCATTAACATTAAACAACCAAAGGATTTGCAAATGTGCGGGATTGACCACACTAATACTATCAATTGGCCTGTAATTATCAGCTACAATTTTTTTTTAGTGTTAAAAATATTGTTCTCAATATCACTTTACAAGATATTTAAGGAAATGAATTGAATAATGCAATATTAATGATTAAAAAAACAATGTGTGATTGATTGGGATAGAATAAGAACTAAATTATATTTTGGATGAAAAAAAAATGAGCTGCAGACTCTTTCAAACAGCCTCAGACTATTAATTAATAGTCAAATGCAAGCTAAGAAAATAAACAATAAACAAAAATGTTGCACAACCAAATTATTTATTAATTACAAGTTGTTTTGAAATTAGTAGCTATGTCATTAAATCTTCCAATTATATCGAAAACCATTGAACAAATGAACCTACTTGTGAAATGAAATTTCCAATATTGTTTTCCTCAGTAATAGAACAAGAAATCATGTAGGTACTTATCCTTTCCTATCCGGAACTTGGATAGATATGCACTGAGCAATAGAATTGGGCCCTATTTCTCGAAACTATTAGTTTATTAGTATATTAGTTATTAGTTACTAGTGTAAAATTTACAAGTCCTAATATTTTCTGTTTCTCAAAAATAATTATTGGAGTGGTAACTAATACTGGTAAACTAATAAAAAATATTAGTCTGGCTTGGCTGAATGCAACTATTACATGCCTTCTTACCTATTAAAAATCCGCCAAATGCGTGTCGGGCCACGCGCGGTGTAGGGTTCCGTAGTTGTCTGTCTTTCTTAGTTACATCGACACGCGCGCGGCAACTAAATGGTTGCGTCGTCGGCCGAATTTGTATAGTAAAGTTGGCCTTTCTAAGTACATTTTAAGTTGGTTGACTATGACTATTACTTTTCTGCAACGATTTTTTCAGATTCCCAGTAGCAAACCCCAATATATCGCAGGTGAATAACTAATTTCAAAAATAATTTAAAAAACCAATAATTTGAACAAGCAACGATACTCACACTATGGGTTTAACGAGAAAAAAAAAAACCTTAGGTGTAGGGGAAGTACCTACCGCAAAAAAATACTGGTTGATATACCCATGGCGAATTAGAGTTTTCTATAAGTAATGGTTACTGAGCTAAGCCAAAGACGGACGGACTGCCAGACGCACATGCGGTGAAACTATAAGGGTTCCTTGTTGACTACGGAACCCTAAAAACCTCTTTTTTATTCGTTTTCTTTTGACGTTTGCACGTTGCCCTAAAGGCGGATTGTTGGTTTAATTTAGATATTGCATATTTATATTAGCTATTTAACAATGGATATATTAGAAGGCAGAGGAGTTTTGTTTAAGAGACTTTTCTGACTTATTAACAAACCAAGACAAGAGGACAAATCTTTCATTAAACTGGAACGTGGATTCGAACAATAACGACTAATTATTATTAAACCTTCTTCACCGTCGGAAGCATTCCAATCAGTCAACATTTTATAAAGTTTAGTAAAATGTGACGCTAATAGTTTCGACTAATATTTTTTACAAACCTTCCTAGACTAGTAGCTTTATTAACTTTTTTTACTAGTGTTTTTTTTTTAATTTTTATTCATGAAACCAAAACCCAATGGACTCTAATAATATTAGCTAATATTTATTAGTTGGCAACAAATAACTAATATTTTATTATTGTAGCTTCGAGAAACGCAGACTAGTAAACTTGTAAAAAATATTAGTCCATGGACTAGTATTATTAGTCTAATAAGTTTCGAGAAATAGGGCCCTGGTATGTTTATTTAAGTGACATAATTTATTAGAAAATGTTGACATCAGCCTACAAAATTTAATTGAAATTTCGCTTTGTATACCTGTATCATACAGAAAATATAACAATGTGTTTAGATAGTGCTGGCAAAAAACTAAATGGCCATTAAATAAAGATAAAGTTTTTTTTTCTATTAAAAGGTAGTACAGTTGACTACAAAGAGATTGATACGGAGATTGTTACAAACATATGTATACACAACTTTATTGCCTTAACATTAAGGTCATTGTAGTTGACTGTGCCAGTGAGGACTAATACCCATTCCCTCTTATTCATGAGAAGGCTGTTTGCAGCAGTGGCACTTAATAGGCAGATGATGATGATGAAATTCATGAATTAAATACCATGAAAAATCAAATTCACTCTCCTACATGACTTGGACTAATGCCATTAGACTAATGGTCATTTTAAGTATAAAGTTATAGAAGAGTTTTAATATTATTTATCCTTAAGCCGCCGTGTAAATCACATGACTTTCAAACACATTATTTTATTATGCTAAAAACTGCCAAACTGCCACTGCCAAAAAACATTGTGTAATTCGAGATCTCTTACCTGCGATTCTATGGGTAATAGACAACATGCTGGTCAACTGGGGAGCATAGATGGTGAGATGCGGCGACATTGGGCGGTGAAGACGCTCATTCCTCACATCGTGATGCTCTACCTTGTCCTCCTCAAACTTTTTAAATGTAATCTTGGGCACTGCAGCAGCCTGGGCGTACTGCGCAGTCCTCAACACACTCGGCAACCTACTAATGTTACCCAACACCGACCTAGCACCCAATCTGTAAACAAATCACAATTTCAACCGACACTACACAAAAACAACCTAACCCTATTACATAATATTTAATCCACTGACCTGCCGCAACAATAGAAAGCCATTGTTTATATTCGTTAACAACGTAAGTCGTCGTAGCCTTCTGTAATATACAGCAGTTGTTAGGAATAATAGGGATAACACAATTTTTATTCCACGAACAGTATTCTACACTCACCACTGAGTCTGACGAACTGGCACTGTCAAGTGTCAGTGTCAATGTCAGAAAAAGCGTTCCGTTCTACGTCTCGATGTTCCTTTACTTGCAAACGTTAAGCATTATAATATCACAAAATGTACTTTATTTATTTATTTATCGTATGACAAATCAGTATTTAGAACCGTAAGATCTTGGGAAAGACAGTACGGTTGCCAGGTTGGGTTAGGATCGTAAAACACACTTTCCCGCAATGTGCACTTTCCGCAAAATGAACACTCCCAAAATGTACACTTTCCCAATTTGGAAACTTTCGCGAAATGTGCACTTTTTCAAACAGTGCACTTTTCCAAAACGCACGCTTTCTCAAAATGTACACTTTCCCATTTAGGGCACTTTCTCAAAACGTACACATTTACGCTTAGTTTTGGTCTTTCTGTCCGTCCATCCGTCCGTCTGTCCGTCTGTCCGTCTTTTTGCATTTGCACTAAGTATTTCATAGAAACCCTTATTATTATAAATAGGGTCACCCCTACCCCTAAAGTGTACTTTCCGGGAAAATATATATACCTTCTGAGAAAGTGCACACTCTGGAAAAGTGCACCTATTGACAAAGTGTACATATCGGGAAGTGCACTTTAAAGAGACAGTTTACTTTCCGGGAAAATGATCATTTTAATAAAATGCACCTTTACAGAAAGTGCACATTTAGGGAGAGTGTGTTTTACGAGCCTAACCCGCCAGGTTGTTGCACTTTTACCACCACCCAGGGGTCACGTGTAGGCTAGCGATGGGTAATTCCTACGGACGTGGTGCAACTTCGACCCTCAAAATGTACTTTTAAAAGTAACAATAATAATGTATCGTAATTGGGATATAAATATTGTTCTTATGTTCAGAATATATACTTTCTTTACTCTTTGTTCAGAGCTGTGGTTCAGAGGGGCTACCGCGAAACGAAAACGAACCTCTTTCGTGTATCTCCGTCTTTGTCGCTCAAACTGGCAAGTGCGGCAGAGAGGGAGATACACGAGGTCCCTGGTAGGGTAGGCCCTCTGAACACATTCGGTGCCGATGACGCCCGACGGCGTAATTTATTTTTTACCCGTCTGTGCCACGTCTGTGCTAATGATGCCCATTGGCATCAAACCGATTGCATGATATTTTCTCAGTGCCTAAGTTGTAAGTCCTTCCTAGTTTCTGAATTAGCTATTAAGTAATGCTTTATTGTTTTAATTTTTACTCGCAGCCGGTGCTGACGGATAAAATGCGATTTTAATCACTTTACTGGGAGTTATTTCGTGACATGTGATCACTGACCAAAGACCTTCCAATACTTGGCACCAATAGATCCGGCGATACGATACGACAAATGAAATGTAATAGTACATTACGTAACTAGGGCGGTGAATTCGTGAATGCCCCGATCGCAGGTGTTTGTGGCCCGAACCGAAGGTGAGGGCCATAAATATGCGCTCTGGTTCTTTACCTATTATCGCTCGTGTTGCGCACAAAATTTTATAGTCTTCATCTGGCCACAATGCGAGTTTTCCCGTACACGCAGCGTGCAGTAAAACTCGCATTATGGCCAGGTGTGACGTAAAAAATATTTTCTATTGTATTTTCACGGAAACTTACGAACGTACGAAGGTACGAAAAGTACCGAGGTCGACTAAAATGTACTATAGCATAACGAATACATGACAAATACGAACGTTTCCGAGAAAATAGCTACGACGGAAAACAATTATGCACTACCTACATTTGTAGTTAATTGATTTAAACAATCAATTAAAGTGGTTGGTATAAAAAGCATTAACGTCTTGGGGGTGCTTCCACTTGTACTCGGGTCCAGGACTCATCATACATCTTGCAGAAAAAACGATCCAATAGGAGGCAAATAGTATATTTAAGTACTAACATACATAATTAAACCCCAGTGGTATAACATTACTTGCAAATGTGAAACGGGAAGCATCTTAAGGCAGTTTTACAACAATTTGTTAATATAACAAATGGCGGCCAATGGGTCCAATAGCCCATTTTCTACTACTTATATTCTAGTCACAATATCTTCTCAGTGATCTCAGCCTAGTTAGCACGAGACGTTTATGTCGAATACAAAGCATTCGCCCCTCTCGTACTTACAAATTTGCTACGAAAGACTAATGCTAATGCTGGCACTTCACTTGGCTTTGCGTGTTCGCGTTGCGTGGTTGCCTCTCCTTCATTTGCCGTAGGAAGGAAATAGATGCAACACATATTTGGGCAAATATAGCGAAGTGAATTACGTCCTGCCCATAAACGAGATCACGCTGGCTAGGAAATGTGATGATAAATTGATAGCAGTGGTTGAAGATGTAGATTTAAACAACCGTCATCAGGTCATCACCGATGTGAAAATCACCCACAAATAATTTGATTCAGTTAATTATCTAATACATACAAGCCTACTAACTTAACGCAGCGCAAACAAAAATGCCAAGACAGCCGCGGCTACAATAGATTGATACGCACTACTGTAGACTTCCTTTCTATCCAATAGCTTGCCAAGGTTAAACATACAGAAACGCAGGCCACAGAAGTAATGATAAGCGAAAGGGTACCCTAGCATAAACTTAATGATCAATATAAAAAAGCTGTTCAAGTTTAAACTCTGTATCATTGATACGTAACTGTCGATGCCATTTGACAGGAACAGTGCGCCGCCTGCCAGCATCACAACGTAAGCGGTTGCTATGGTACCTGCAATGAAACAATATTAAATAAGTACCTAACCAGGATTTTGAAAGAAATTGCCAGTATATGGTTCACCGCAGGTGAAAAAGTATTGTCTTTGGTTAGCACTGATCAGCTATCCAACCCACAACCTCAGACCAAGAAAATATACAGACAAAGCTGATATGATGATGATGATGATGATGATGATGATGATGTGTGCGTGAGCTTGTGCTAAACTTGAAGTAGCTTGGTTTTGTTTGTATGTGGTTTGGCTTCACTTGACTGTTCCTAACGCTCCGTTTGTCTTTTATTCTTGGTCTGAGCTCTGAGCCCACAACCTGCTACTGTTTAGATTAGATCCAAAATTTTGGCCATTCCCAGGTGACAATCTGCAAAACTTGTGGTTTTTTGATCGAGATGTGGGCACCTTGATACAGAAACTACACTCTTTCTGGATGGATCCAGTGGTCTTTAAGTATTTTGATGATTAAAGGTTTTAATTTAAAGCTCTTCCTATCCTGTAAAATTCTATTGTCCTTAAGTCTCACGGTCAGCTGTAACGACGTTGTGCATATTTTGGTAAAATGAAAAAGGTCGTGTCGTGTTACCTGTTATACGTTGAACTATAGAGGTCATAGCAGGCAAGCATGGTGCATAAATTGTCAAATGCGGCGACATGGGTCTATTGAGTCGCATATTCTTGTGGTCGTGGTCTTCGCGACACGGACGCTCGTAAGGCTTGAAGGAATAGTCTCGGCAATCCACTTGACTCGTGTGTATTGCTTTATTCAGCATGAAAGGCAATTTTGCACAACATAAAGGTTCACACTGGCGAATTAAGCTGAAACATTGGAATGTTCGCTGTAGGCACCTACGACCAAAAATTGGTGCAGACTTTAATTTATTTATCTGATGGGATCTCCTATTAAATACATACCTTTTGTTCAGCACGTAACGTGTTAAACATTGAGTTTTTAAGAAACCAGCTGCTTTAAGAAACATTTTGGAAAAGTTTTTCTAAATATAAAGAAAATTTTATGTGAAATATGGCGTTTTGCTAAACTGTCAGTTATTAATTTTTAAATGTAAATAGCAGTAAATAGTTCAAAAAGTCTACATTGGAATTCAGTTGTAACTAACATCAAAGAGAATATAACTACTACTAGTACAATTTTGAATTTTGTATAGCACATCTATCATGGGCCGTCTCTGTCTTATTAGTATATAACACTTAGAACAAGAGGCATAGTGCGAGAAAAATCGAGAGGAAAAAAAGAAATATTTGAAGTTGTATTCCTGAGTGACCGAGTGACCTAATCAGTTTATTTATTGACACATTTATGCCAGTATATTAACTTTTACTGGGTAAGTATTTTGCAAGCACATAAAAAAAGATTGGTTTTGGAACGTCTCTCGATTTTTGAGTTTTGAATTGTGATAGTGACACTGTCAATGGTTTTTGGCACGGATTTCCTTCGATTTTCACATTTATTTTCTTTTCCGGCCAACAGAAATATTTATAGGCGCCGTAACTGTGTTTTGACTATTTCATGCTTCGTCTACTCATTTTAACTAGTGTTGTGAGTCTTTTGAGATCACATAGCACCACCGTGGCCACTACCATGGCACTCAAGGCATCGGATTTCGAAGTTTTCGGCCGGGTACAGGGAGTGTTTTTCCGAAAGGTAAGTTAAGTCTTTTATAAATGAAATGTAGTAATTTCGAAATATGAGTACATTAATATTTCTTTATATTCTCTTCTGTTTTCTTGTGTCTTTTTCATTGGATCTTCCTGTATTAGAACTTCCTTTAATTGAACTAGTTCAGCCGCGCTAGTTAGACCCGCTCCTATCCTTCGTATTTATATACAGTATTGATCTATGAAAAAAGAGGAAAGTTTAGCCAACAATTTCTTGTTGTTTTTCTGCCCTGTTAGCCAAGAGTATATATTTTTACAACATAGACATCTAACTTGCTTAGAAGTTGGATCTTAAAAGAATGGTTATGTCTGAGCATACATAGGGACAGACAGGGGGAAGCGACTTTGCTATTACAAGGTTTTACGCTGTGAACTTTAATATTTACTTCACAATCATGTATTAATAACTGATTTCACTTTCAGTACACAAAGGAGCAAGCTGAAAAGTTGGGGCTCCGCGGCTGGTGCAAGAACACGTCTCAAGGAACAGTTCTCGGACACATGCAGGGACCTCCGGCTAAAGTGGAATCTATGTAAGTTCATTATAACAGATAGTAGTACACTCTTGGACAGTCAGCATTATAAAATGTGGTTCTAGGACCTTATTGCTTAGATTTATTAAAAAACCGGACGAGTGCGACTAGGACTCTATAATAAATTGCCGGAAATAATTAAGTCCTTAAATGGGCGTCAATTTAAGAAAAAACTGAAGACATATAATAGTCACCATGCTGAGTCATAACATAATAACGTAGCTCGGATTACACAATATACTGTCGCTTTAAAGTATTTTTAGACACTTAAAATCAGTCTTTGACCTGTTAATTTTGTAGACAACTAAGTAAACTTGAAGGCGAAAATGACAATTTAAAGAGGCTGCATTAATTACAACCTGTAAAAAAGTGTTCGGTTCTGGCGCTTCGCCGGCCGATGCCGTTGTCTGGCCACGCTCGCTTCGCTAGTCTGCTGTAGGGTCGCGGTTCTACCTAACACTCCTCCTTGCTTCGCTCGTCGTACCTACACCGACCTGCCTCAGAGTCTACATGAATATTATGCTAACTGTACTTATATGATTACATTTGAAGAAATTAACATTATATCTATATTATTATTATGCTATATGAAATGTCATTTATATTAAGTATTGTTCTATGACTCAATAATTATACCAAAAAAATATATATAGGCATCGTATAGCACCCGTCGGGCTGCTTGAAATGTGCGCAAAATGACATTCCAAAATCCGATTGAAAACTCCTCTCGCATTATAGCCTCAGTGTCTAAAATTGAACTTTTATACATGTTTCAACTAATCGTGACTTTATCACATTTTGTAATATTAAAAAAGAATAAAAAAATACTAAATGTAAATATTTTCAAAATTGCTTTCCTGGGGTTGGCTATTCTGAGGCTATTACATATAATTTTAGGTATTTTTTCAAATAAATATTCAACCGTGTCATATCTGGAGGACCCCAGACTTGGTATGTTTTGAAAATGTATTTTATTTTAATTGGAAACAAGTGACTGAAATATAATGATGTGCTATATTTTTAGAAGCGGATTAGTAAGGCCTTTCAATACTACACACTATAGGTTTCAGAACTTTTTTTCCCCATAGGTACTAAAAAAAGATGTCAAACTCCTCCCCTTTTTTTTCTCGTGCTACGTGTCAATGCCATTCGTTTGGCCTAAAGATCAATCGTTCCGATTTTTTAGCTTTTAACACCATTTGCAGCTTTTTTTGGCGTACGACTAGGACTACTTACTTCTGACTCCCACGTTTTTGAATGATTCTCAATCTATATTTAAGTTATGAATCTTTTTGTGCACAAACTGTTTAGACTTGTATTCCAGACCTAGACACCAAGCAGAAATAACAATAATAATAGTGAATAATAATTAATTGGATGGACATGAATGATTTAAAAATTAATATTAGTAAGACTAAATTTATGCAAATACAATCCTATAATTCAAATAGATTTATTTATTTATTTATTTATTAGGTACACTTTACAGACATCATACATAAGATACAATGATTCATTATGAATAGCTTATAGACTAGCATGACATCCAAGGCAAGTGCACACAGCGTGATCAACAGGTTAGCGCATATGCAAGCAACTGCGACGAATCTGCATTGAATATTAATATGATAATATCACACGTTTAACCAGTGAGTAAGCATAAGTCATAAAAAGAATGTCCACAAGTTCAGTTAAAAACGTCTGAAACGAACTTAAGCAAATCTTAAACAAGAATTAAAGTTACAACTTAGTACTATTCAGGGTGAGTAGAGAAGAGGACGTCCGTTAAGGTCTTTTTGAATTTAGCAATGCGTGGATCAAATATATCAACTAGGACATTATTATTATTATTAGCAGCCAAGTCATTGTACTGACGACACATCCTTATGACTGGATTATAGAAAGATGTATTGTTTCTGTATACTCTTAGGGAAAATACTTTGCAGGCGCGACCTCTGAAACGGGGCGTGTTAAAGGTTAGGGCTGAGAGCAGACTAGTTGAATCGATGTTAGAATGCAAAATTTTGTGCAAGTATAAAAAGTCGTACATTTTGCGGCGGGCTTCCAGTGTAGGAATACTAAATTTTTTCAGCCTACTAAAGTATGACTTATATGTTCGCCCGAGGTTATACCTGAGTACTAGAATCTTCAAGAAATATTTTTGTACTCGTTCTATGCTGTTGGTGTGTACCGAGTAGTACGGAGACCAAATCGGCGAACCGTACTCAAGGACACTTCTGACTAAACTAAAGAAAAGCGTTAGCAAACTACCCGGCCTTTTGAAACCCTTGGTCAATCTAAAAATGAAACCCAATAACTGCCTTCCCCTACTAATTATGGATTCATAGTGACAACGGAAGTTAAGTTGATCATCGAAAAGGATCCCAAGGTCCTTAAAAATGTATTTTCTATCGAGAGCCTGACCTTGTAATTCGTAGTTACATATAAGTTTATTCTTTTTGTTCGAGAACGATATAACATGACATTTCGCAACGTTTAGATACATATGATTAAGGGAACACCATTCAGATATTTGTCCAAGATCGTTCTGTAACAATAAACAGTCTTTAGCATCGGTGACGGAGTTAAAAACCTTTAGATCGTCGGCGTACAACAAGCATTGACAAGACAAGCGATCTACCAGGTCATTGATAAACAACACGAAGAACAAAGGACCAAGGTGGGATCCCTGAGGAACACCTGAAAGATTACCGATGACAATCGAATACGAAAATGAGAAAGTAGAGGAAGCATCCTCCATCAAGTTTCTTGGATTTACGCTAGACAAACACTTACACTGGAAGGACCACATTGAGCAAGTATGTAACAGACTCAACCGATTTGTTTTTGCTCTACGGAGACTGAGAGACACAGTGTCAGTGGAGGCCGCGTTAACGGCATATCATGGATATGTGTCGTCGGTGCTTCGTTATGGCCTAATCTTGTGGGGCAACTCGGTCGATGTAGAGAGAGTCCTCATTATCCAAAAAAAATGTATCCGTGTGATCTGTAATGCTTGGTCTGATGATTCTTGCGTCCCCTTATTTAAAAAACTACGTATTCTCCCGTTACCCTGTCTCTATATAAAGGAAATATGTATCTTCGTTGACACCCACCGACATCTATTTAAAAAACGAGCAGAAGTACTGGACAGACAGACCCGACAGACCATTATAAATTTACTTTTTAAGCCACGTGTTCATAAAATGATTTACGGCAAAAATGTGTTTAATATGTGCATAGTTATATATAATAAACTACCTAAGGACATTAAATTACTAAAAGGAAATAGTTTTAAATCAAAATTGACTGCCTGGCTCTTGGACAAATGTTTTTATAGCGTTAAAAAATATTTAGATTATGACATTTATACCTAACTGACATTTCATAATAATTAATTGTTTGCTTGTTTTATTTTTATTACTATATAACTATTTCAATTGACTTTTTAACTTTGTCTATTGTATTTATTATTTTGTCTTTAACATGTATTATTTAGCATCGCCCCTGCAAATGTTTGCATGTTTGTACGCAGGCTGAATACACAGCACGCATTGTATTTTACCACCTAAGCTTACTGTATTCAGAGCAAATAAATATTTTGAATCTTGAATCTTTTGAATCTTGAATCTTTGAATGACTGTAATTTGTTGTGTGACCCTAATAAATTTAAAAAAAACTGAGTTATGTTGGAGCTGTCGCTCGATCACAAGAATAGGTACATATGAATACAATAAAGGAATCATATACGACACAGAAATAAATATTTATGCTCATCACACAGTAAACCGTCGGCTCCGACTCTCCGATAAAACCGCCTCTTCAACATCCCTATTACTGACCATAAAAAAATAAAAACAAAAATTGCAAAATGCTAATGGAACCTTAAAAATGCAAATATATACAAATTGGACGTATTGGGAATTCCGCGCTGAACAAATTTACAATTTTGCCGAAGCCATTAAAACTTGATTGGGATGATAAAGTCATAACATTTTGTGCGTATACGGTAATATTTCACCTACTAAACAATACTTCAGCGTTTCAGCCGCCTAATTTTAGTTTTTGCCAGGCCTTATTTTGTCGATAGTACGGTTGTAATGCAATTTCTGGTTATTAGTAGGGACTTACTATCCTACCAGATATGAAATGTCATAAAAATCAAGAGAATCTTCTATAAAAATGCGGCTACGAATGTTAGGCGGTCCGATGTCTCAAATTGACCAAATGGCTACACTAGATGCTACACTAGATCTCTCTGTGGTTTTATCGGAGCAGAAGTCGGAGTCGGAGCTTTTATATTTAGTTTGTCGGAATCGTAATCGGAACTATAGTCGGAGTCGGAGGCAAAGGCGAAGTGGAAGAGATATGTATTAAATGCACAATTAAGAAAACAATAATGTTGTAGAGCACTGCAGCACGCGTCTTGTGGGGAGGTGAACTACTGATATAAATCTGTTTGTTTGTGTACGCGGCAGCCATCCCGCTGCCTTTATCCCTCCGGTTCAAAAGGGTCGGGACTGAAGTCGAAATCGGAGGCGTAATATAAATCGGGAGTTCCGACTTTTCGGAAGCGGCACCGAAGCTCTGTAACAATTGCTCTACCAATGTAACCCAGACCTCATTTTTTAACCCCCGACGAAAAAAGAGGGGTGTGTTATAAGTTTAATGTGTCTGTCTGTGTATCTGTGTATCTGTCTGTGGTATCGTAGCTCCCAAACGGATGGACCGATTTAAATGCGGTTTTTTTGTGTCATAGATAATTTTATCCCGAGTGTTCTTAGCCATGTTTCATGAAAATCTGTTTTGATGAATCATGGCTAAGAACATTCTTGGCGTTTTTGAGATATTGGACTTTGAAATGAAAATGTCGGGGGTTTTTCCACTTTTCTAAGTTGTAGTTATCTATTGTAGAGTGTGGTTTGAAGTCCCAATACTTTCTGAAAAATAGAAACGCTTTCTGAAGCTTTATTTCCTACAACATAACTGTACTGTCGTCGTGATATACGAGGGTTGTTTGATAACTACCCGTTTATGAAAAAAACAATCAGTCGTTTTTGTAAATATGCATTTTTTTTTCTACGTAGTCTCCTTTTAACTCTTTACATTTATTTATTTATTTATTAAGGATTACCAACAGATAATACATCTTACATGCTCTTAAATCTATATAATAATCATGACTGATGCTTATCTAATTATAGGTAACCACAACTTATATAAGTGTCTTGTACCTGTGAACAATAGTAAACATGCAGCAAACTGATTATTATAATTAATTAATTACAATTAACCGATACGGTACATTAAGTACAGGGCCTTAGTTGTTGTAGTTAGTTGAAATAAATGTTTTATTACTTATTATGTATGTCTTTCCCGTTCACGGGACAATGATGTCCCGGACCTTTGGGAGGCGTGCGTGGAGCTAGGTACCTACAAAGTACCAACTGAGCCAACACGTAGAGGCCCTTTTGACAATTTAATGAAATGCAAGGAGTACACCGAGCGGATGCTGTCCCTGCCCGTGTCATGGGACGCACACAGAGACAGCACCCGCTGGGGTGTATATGGACTATTGATGGTTGATGGAATCTAAATAAAACGGGTTATTGGGTTGAAATGATGGACTAGTGGCTGGGCTATTGGGTGAAACATCGGACGCCTGCCTAATAAAACTGTTTCAATCTTTATCTCTGGCAGACGGTGACTCGCTAACTGCTAGATGGGCCCCTATTAATAGCGACATTAAAAAATGGCCTAAGGGCAACACCGGTCAGAGAGCTGGGGGGTAAGAGAGGTGGCACTGGACTTTAAACATATAGCCAACTCGCCACTTAGGTGTCCACATCTACCCTCGAGCAAAACAGCTCTTGCGACTCCACTCTGGACGGCCAATAAAGGCAAACCAGAGGCGGAGGGCCTGTCCAACCAACCACCCGATCGGCTCAGCCTGACCACAGGACACCCCCAGGAGCACTCAGGTACGTAGGGTCGCTACTCCCTAACAGCCCGCCACAAGCTGCCTTACGTTGACTGATTGCACCAGAAATCTGGTGGGCCTTGGGGCCGTCACATCCCTACGCCTATATTATTATTATTATTAACTAATGCTTGTACTTAATAGCTAGAATGATGTTAAATAATCGATTACAATGATGAACTACTTATATACAAATATTTTCACAAATATTTTATTAAGTATTTTTTACATTTATTCCATCTATACTCAAGCTTCAATAAACCATCTAAAAAGTATGATTTCGGAAAGTCATTAAAATAGGCCTCTGTGGCGGCAATGACTTCGCAATTTGATCTAAATCGCTTACCACCGAGCCATTTTTTCAGGTTGGGAAACAAAAAGAAATCGCTTGGGGCCAAATCTGAAGAATACGGGGGGTGAGGCAATAGTTCGTATCGTAATTGTTTAATTTTGGCCATCACGACTCTGGACGAATGAGCTGGGGCGTTATCGTGATGAAACAGTACTTTTTTCTTCTTTAAATGGGATCGTTTTTCCTTCAACACAGCTTCAAATTCATCCAATAAATTGGCATAGTACTGCCCTGTTATCGTTCTTCCCTTTTCTAAGTAGTCAATATGTATAATACCCTGCGAATCCCAGAGAACGGTGGCCATGACCTTTCCAGCCGATGGGACGGTTTTTGCTTTCTTTAGAGTAGGTTCACCCGGTAAAATCCACTGCTTTGACTGCTCTTTCATTTCCGGGGTATAGTGGTGAACCCACGTTTCGTCTACGGTCACATATCGACGCAGCAACTCCTTCGGGTTACGTTTGAACACTGCTAAACACTGCTCCGAAGTAGTCAGTCGGTTCCGTTTTTGCTCCTCCGTGAGTAAACGCGGCACCCACCTCGCCGAGAAAAAAAACAAAAGACTGCGGTTTTTTTTTTTAATTTTCCCGCGTCTGAAGAATGGCTTAAAAAGGTGGTATACATATTTTCGGCATTTTTTTAGTACATTTAGAAAACGGCTACATATCAAACAGCCCTCGTATACGTGAACTCGCGATCTGTCGTAAGATATTATTCAGTAGGTACCTACTACGGAATCTCGACTCAAACGGCATCGCTTTGAGTTTGTAGTGCAAATAATAAGGTAGCAGGTTAGAATCCGGCTCGGAGCATACAATTTTTTTTTTGCTTAGTTACTAGGTCCATTATTTATTTATTTTAAATGATTTACTACTTTAACTTTCGAAACGTCCTGTTTTTTTCTACCTCTTAATAAAATAAACATCCATTCCTTTTGGCATTGCCGTATTCGGTCAAAATAGGAGCCTTAGTTGTATAGCCACAGACCATTTTCTTAGCTTGAATTTTTTTACAGGATGCACTGGTTGAAAACCGTCGGAAGCCCAAGCAGCCAAATAGACAAAGCGGAATTTAGAAACTCAAAGGACATAAACGAATACACGTTCGACAGCTTCTCAATCAAAAAGGACTGAAAAGGTAATTTATTAGGCAAACAAATTTATAGTCTGTTCTCTGGAAAAGAATTGAAACATTATCTCGTGTGCGATCCCTATAAAGTACCTATTGAATGATTTATTGAGGTGCTATTGTATTTAAATGTTCAGTATTTATTTTCTTGATAATAAATCCTGCTTCAACAAACTCTTTTTAATTCATAACCATTAAATTTTACCACGCGGCGTATTAAACTTTAATTACTTCGCCCCCTGTCAACCACCGTCTCGTGCATAAAGGTAAACCCGAAACGTATTTCCCACGGCGCTCGTAAAAACTCCTGTAATGAGTAAAAATTTAGCACACGCAGAATTTCATTATGTCGGGCTGTGATAGTACCTAAACAATTATTTCACGTGGCCGGCCATCGCAAACGTTGTCAAAACTTTCATCAACATTATGCACAAACCGCCCCGAGTAATCCGCGGAAACTTCGTCCCGCCCACGCGACGCGCGCCCGCCCGCTATAACCAAGCATTCCTCTGAATATCGGGAATAATAAACCATCTGTTAGCTAACAATAGACGACGACCTTGAAGGCTTTTACGGAGAAGTTTTCCCTCGAAAGGGTGGGAAATAATTACGTTCGAGTCAGTAACCCGGGCGTGCGTTATTGATGGGCTCGCGAGACGCGCGGTAAGTGGGTCAGGGAGGGAGCGAGGGACGCGCAGCCGCCGCGCCACTGCGCCCTCGACCCTGCGACATGGCGGACGCTCCGCCCGACGTCCTCGAGTTCAACGTGGGCGGCGTGCACTACGCCACTACACGAGAGACCGTGCTGCGCGAGCCGGACTCGCTGCCGGCCACCGCGCTTGCGAACCCCGACCACCCGCGCGACGCGCGCGGCCGCATCTTCTTTGACCGGGACGGAGTACTCTTCCGCTATGTTTTGGATTACCTCCGCGACGGCGGTCTCGTGCTGCCAGAGTGCTTCCGCGAGCACAAGCGGCTCGCGCGGGAAGCGAAGCACTACAAGCTGCCGGGACTGGAGAACGCTGTTCGGGAAGCGGACCCTCGTCCTCCTAACCGCGAGAAGGGATGCATCACGGTGGGCTACAGGGGTAGCTTCGCATTCGGCCGCGACGGCCTGGCCGACGTGAAATTCCGCAAGTTGTCCCGCATTCTGGTGTGCGGGAAAGTGACGCTGTGCCGCGATGTTTTCGGAGAGTCCCTGAACGAGTCCCGTGATCCTGATCACGGGTTGGCGGACCGGTATACGTCCCGGTTCTTCCTGAAGCACTCATTCATCGAGCAGGCGTTCGATAACCTGCAAGAGAACGGCTTCAAGCTGACTTCCAGCTGCGGCAGCGGCACGGCAGGCGGCGCCGCCGAGCTCAAGCCAGGAGTTGACTCCGAAGAGAACCGCTGGAACCACTACAACGAATTCGTATTCGTACGTGAGTAAGCAATGCTTTGAACGGTTCCACGTCAGCTTTAAACACGCCGATAATACTAAATTCAATTCCACGTGTTGATCTGAGCCCAGTATTATAGAATTGAATTTAGGTTAGTTTTAATATCGGCTCATGTACCGGGTAAAGTGGAGTGCTAGTTTAAGACGCGGGATCTCGACTGGATAGTGCGTCTGTTATTGTGGCGTCAGCTGTACGTATCATTTACGTTCGCAATATTTGCGAATTAAATTGTGATTGAAGCTTGAAAGAAAATATCATGTACTAAGAGCAAAGATTTTAACCCAATATAATTGAACCGTTACTTTGCTCTTCGTAATTCCGGCAAATTAATGTTTGCTTATGTAGATAAACAAAATAAAACCTTAAATGTAATCATGTATGTAATAAATAGAGATTATGAATATTGTAAGATATAAACTAGAGTAGAAATAATAAACGTTATCTCCTTTTAGGAATTCTTGACTTACTTACATTAACGAATTTTCAAATTATTTTTTAACTACTTTTGAACAATTATGTATTTTGAGAACAAAAACGTGGGCCATCTTTTTTGATATAAAATATGCCAAATTATATTATACCAAGTCAGATGCTGGCTTTAGTTTCAATTTCTTATTAACGACTACTTGTAATACTTTAATTGTATGATGATATGTATATGATACCCTACCTTTCTACTAGGTGAATTTGACTCTACATTGCCTGCAGTGATGTGTTGTGATCCATACTTTTTATTGTACTAGTCCTTTGATTAGGAACCTACGTAACGTAGTTATATTATACAAGTATTTTAAGATTAAAAGATTATTTAAAAGTTCTATTCATTATTTACGACGAACGTGCGCGTGTAAACTGTACCTAAATAAAATAAATAATAAACAATAGGCTGTAGATAATACAATAGTGTTCATTTCGTGCTTGTTTTATTCTTGGGTTTGTAAAGAAAAAGTTTGCGCTTGAGTTTTAAATGGCGAGTTGTTGAAGGCGCGGAGATTCCTCAATGAAAAATCCCCACAATACGATGGACTCGCCCCATTTTTTACCCGACTAAGGGAGGATAAACCATATCCAAATTTCTTGGTTTGTTTTTCTAACCAATGCTTTTTTTACGAGTAATGAGATCTCTCGTAGATATTATTGAAATAGAAACGAATCGGCACGACAAACGAAAATGACACAATTTCCAGAAGATTCGGACTCGTTTGCATGCGTCTTGACTCTTTTCCACTTCCAAAGCTGTCCGCACGAATTTGATTCATCGCCTAGATAACTCTCAATTTAAATTAATGTCAGCGAAACGTAGGTTTACACATATTTTTTGTCTAAACTTGTCGATTACTCAGTAATAAATTGGTGTAGAATTTTTAACTCTGTTGAAAGAAAGATGTTTACACTTTACGCCTTATTACAAAGGAATAAGGTGCAAGAGTGTAAACGTATCGTTGACTTCGACTGTACCCGTTTTATTAAATACTTGGCATCTTATTATAAATCAGGTACGGTCACGGACATCAATTATTCAGCCATTAAGAGCTCACTTTATACTAGGCCTTTCAAAGCTTAATTATTTATTATATTAATTACTATATTAATTAAGCCCTTTTCTTGGCAAATAACAAAAAAAATGTGAGTTCGAGCCTCGTTTGCGCCTTGTAGAGCCAAAAAAATTGTCTGTTACAAAAATACAAAAAGAACACCAAAATTGTGTATCTTATAAGATACAATGTCAAGAAAAGGGTAAGAACCAAAATTAGTTGACACCTAAATGGCTCAACAATGTGACCGTACAAGACGTACCTATACCTACTGTCCTACTGTCGAGGATGGAAAATATCTTCACACATTCTTATGGCCGCTCCACACGATGGGCCATCCTGTCCTGACCCATCATACAGGACGCAACTATGCGTTAAAGGGAGTAAGACATATTTATGTCTCGTTCTACCGCATAGCCGCGTCCTGTATGATGGGTCAGTATGGCCCATCGTGTGGAGCGGCCATTACGCCTCAAAAAGTTGGCGTTCTAATGTTTAGATTGAATAACGTTTAGTGAAGGCTACATAGTAATAAATATATAGCGAGAGTTTAAGCTAGCATTACACCGTTCGGTTCGTGCACAAGCTTATGATTTTATTTATAAACGAATCTCGCAATTTTGTTGGAAAACGTGATGTTACTGTTGTACAAACTTCACCAGTTTCTTAAAGTTACGTTGAAGTTATTGACGCAAATTAAAACAAGCGAAACATATTTTTTGTAGTTAAGTGTGTTGTTCAACGTTTCGCCTATGAATAAATGTATCTTAAATGGGCTTTTCTTTATAATCTTTAGACGAAAATTGTGGTGTAAATAGAACCTACATAGTATGTGGGTAAATGCCGTATATTTTAATTAATAATCCATGTAAAGCTTGCATCATTTTAGTGGTCAAATCTAACACTATAAATAAAGTCAACGTTAAAACGTGTTAGGTATGCCTTAGTAAGTTCCTTTCTAGACTCTTCCTTTGCTGTGAAACGAACTATTGAAGCCCAAACGCGTATTTCAAAATTAGTAATATCACATACATCTGGTTACTCATTAAATTATCTTCTACTAAACTTGACAAAAAATATCAGCCACTGGCAAACTTACACTCTTCCAAATAATGGGCATAGCTAAAAACTGGCTACGTCCATCATTTAGTAAGTTTTAGAATTTTGGAATCTATATACGGCGTCAAGTATAGCTTCTGCCCGCGCGACTCCGTCCGCGTGGAACTCTTTTATATCGCAGCTCCATACAAACTTGTACCCTCCCATTTCACCCCCTTAGGTGATGATTTCGGGGATAAAAACTATCCTATGTCAATCTCCATCCCTTCAACTATCTCCACTTAAAAAATTACGTCATTTCGTCGCTCCGTTTTGCCGTCAAAGACGGGCAAACAAACACACACATACACTTTCCCATTTATAATATTAGTATGGATCATGTATATTAAATCCAAACCCAGAAACAACTATAATTCACTCGAAATTAAAAAAAGTATTTTATTCAGGATCTTACTCTATTACTGAATCATTAAGATTTCATCATCATCATCATATCAGCCGAAAGACGTCCACTGCTGGACATAGGCCTCTCCCAAAGAGTGCGAAAGTGACCGGTTTTTTTTTCTTGTTTAACCCATAGTGTGGGGTATCGTTGGATAGTTTGTTCAAAAATATTATGGGTTTCATACAACTATTTTTAAATTTTGATCCCTGATCCCTTGCGAGTTATTGGGCTTCAAAGCCCTAATTTTTGTTTGAGTCATTTGCCCCAACATTTTACTAGATTTACCTAGGTAGCATTAATATCTGCCACAACAAAGCGCGCATAAATATCTGACACGTCCATATTTCTAGAGCCGTTAGGACGTGTCAGATATTTTTGCCCGCTTTGTTATGGCACATTTTAATGCCGGTGACTGTACAAAATAAATGTTGTCATAATATTTCAATTCAGACCGATATACTTAACTTATGAAAATGTTTGCGTTCCGTATGCAGGGCATTTTTAGTAAAATTTAAAGCGAGTCTGAATTTGAATAAATTATTGTCGTGGGTGGCTAAAATAAGAAAAACACCCGGTCAAGTGCGAGTCTGACTCGCGCACCGAGGGTTCCGTGCAAACTAACAATTAACTCAAGGTAAAGTAAAAGTCCCAATATACAACGTGTCCCAAAACTCAACGATAAGCTGGCACCAGAGGATGGAGCTGCTTATGATTAGTCGAGAAAAAATAAGGAAAAAAATATATCTCAATTTTTTTTTGATTATTTATTTTTTTGATTATTTTTTGTGTAAAAACTACATGTATTATGGTATTTTTAAGAACTGTGTTAGATAGCAGGGCTACTTAAGTTTCCAAAAACAAAAAAAAAACAAAAAAATACCATTAGGGATGTCGATTTTCGATGAATTTCATTTTTTTTCTGTAATTTCTAAAATAATTGAGATATATTTTTTTCCTTATTTTTTCTCGACTAAACATAAGCAGCTCCATCCTCTGGTGCCGGCTTATCGTTGAGTTTTGGGACACGTTGTATTTGTTAAATTACTTATTTTAACCCAACACAATAGAATTCAATTTCAAACAACGAGCAACTTTTACACCAAGACAGTTGAATCGCGATCTTTGTTTGACCTGCTACTGAAAATAAATATACGCGTCCCAATCCCAACCCCATTAATTCTAGAAAATCTTAACAGCGCGAATGGGGTCAGTGCCATCTATTGGCCCCATTTGGTACTAACGTGCAAGGGCAATCGGCTTAGTGTGTATGTTGGTCTTTTAGCGATTATTGTTTATCACGTGAACTGATCTCGATAATTATTGTTTTATTTGATAGAGAGTACTTCTATTTATAGTTTTATAGGAATTTCAAAGCAAAAAAAACTTATAAAGTTGATTAAATGGCAAATCTAACTAGGAAATGATTTTTGAAAATAAAACAAAAAATATGCTAGATACGGAAAAAACAAAACTTTTCCCGTAATATATATGTTTATCTTAATCACAAGTAATTATTTCAAATTTTTCGCTTGAATAACTTCGGAGATAAGGGGGGGGGAATGGTATTTTTTTTACATTTTCCTTCATAGATCAAAATTTTCCGAGTGTAGAAAAAAAAAGAAAAACTGCTTCAAAAAGTGCAACTCAAGCCCTTTCGAATGATACCCCACATGACCCTGTATATGATTTTTTTTTTGCCCCCTCCTCATATTCGTAAGTTTTTATAGAAAAATTAAATGTATATTTAAATTTTTCATTTTCCATGCACGCGGATAACTCTCATTTATAACCATTACAAGTTTCAAGTTGATAGCTTGAGTAGTTCGTGAGATATTTCACTTTGTGACAGACAGACAGACGGACAGAGTCGCACCATAAGGGTTCCTTTGTTACCATTTTTGGTACGGAACCCTAAAAATGAGAAAGCTGAAGTAATTTGAATGATCTCTCGTGAGACCGAAGTAACAAACCGTAATGTTAACAAATTTAAAAGCGCTAACTTTTAGGTACGTGTTTAAAAGTTAGGGACAATGTTTCTTGGGTAGGTACTCTTTTATTTTGTAGCCGACCTTACTTAAGTCTAGACTTCAGTACGTTTAAAGCTAGCCTTTCAGACTGTACCTAAGTAGTTTTAATGTGAAAGCTCAGAACATGGAATAATTTTATGATCTGCCTAGACATCAAAAGGTTACAAATGTCACAATCGAATCAATGTGTGATGTGTACTTAAAATTGTAGTTATATATCTAATAACACAGTGTTGGAACTGAACAAGATAACTATGATAGGGGTATCTAAAATAATAATTTTGGGAATAAATTTAGTAAAAAAAATTACGCTGTGTTTAATTGGTGACACGTCCTTTAGCGTCTCTTGCGGTCAGATGCCAGTCTTTGGTATAACTAGTGACTACGCCTAATGAGGGTTCAAAGCGGACCCCGGGCTCCTTTACAGAGTTCAGTCGACGTCAAAATATCTTTACACTTTTGAACATCCCATAGTAATAATGCGAAAAATGTAACCTTTGTCGTCGACTGTACAACCGGGGAAACGATAGAAGGGCGATGACTTTCTTGAATGTCTAAAAATATTTGAACCCAAACTTGGCGTGTGATTTTGTAAAGAAAGTGTTTTCGGCGAAGGTTTCTTAAATACAATGGATTAGCGGAAATATCAGGGTACAGTCACCGGCATTAGTATACCTGGCATAAAAAAGCGGGCAAAAATATCTGTTACGTCTTAACGGCTCTAGAAATATGGACGTGTCAGATATTTGTGCACGCTTTGTTGTGGCAGATATTGGTTCTACCTAGGTAAATCTACTAATTATCATATTACTAAGAGTTCGCTGTCTGTCCGTCCGTCTGTCTGTAACCAGACTGTATCTCAAGAATTTAATAGCGATAGCTAGACAGTTGAAATTTTCACAGATGATGTATTTCTGTTGCCGCTATAACAACAAATACTAAAAACAAAATAAAATTAATATTTAACCATACAACAAACGTGTTTTTTTTGGCGTTTTTATAGATAAGTAATGGTACGGAACCCTCCGTGCGCGAGTCTGACTGGCACTTGGCCGGTTTTTTTCTCTTCACGTGCTCGTTTTCGTAACAGAAATTATATTTTTTAACCGACTAAAAAAAACTAAAAAAAGGAGGAGGTCCTCAATTCCGTTGTTTATTTTTTTCAATGTGTGTTACCTCAGAAATCCGTCATTGATGAGCCGATTCGAAATGTTTTTTTTTTGGTTTGTATGTACCTATATGCTTCCAGGTGGGTCCCAATTTTTTCAAAATTCATTTAGATGATGGGATCGGTGAGGAATCGAGGGAACTCCTCAATTTTATTAGTCACGCGTGTACTGATTATGGTATTTTCTATTATAACTCGTGTATTTACATCCGGAATCATAAATTTGGTGGCGAGAAATTGATGATGAAGACCACAGATGACTTATCGAATTCCTCAATTACGTACTTAAGAGTGCAAAAGTACGTCACAGGTTCTGATAAGATTCCGTTGAAATAGGAACTAATGAAGTGCCATTGGTGATGATCTTGGGGAATCGATGGAAGTCCTCAAATATTATCGGCCCACATACAGCGATTCGGTTTTTTTTCTATAGTAATCAACGCATTTGCTATCGGAAATCAGTTCATGTGGTAAATTGTAAAAAAAATAGGAAACGTTCTCGTGCCTTGGCGGAGTACTAAATTGAAGTCGGTCAAAAGATCGCCATTTGTACATTTCTGTCATTTTGTGCAATAAACTTTCAAGTGAATTCACAAGTAGTCAGCACTGTTAACCAAAACCACGAAATGTTTGTAGACAATATGTGACAATCGTGTATGGCTGGTTCCGCTGCTGACTTCAGCAAAGGGTCTCAAACGGCGCAAGTCTGGAGCCATCGACAATGGCTTCATATTTGAGCCGTTCGGCGTAGAGACTCATGTTCTCTCAGCTAAATTACTTCATTTGAACTTTCAAGCGTAATAATATATAAGGATATCCTTATAGATATATATCTACGTCAGTACAGATCTCCTACCTATTAACTTGGAATTTGGAACCGACAATGTTTCTTTAACCCACATCTGAAACGGTCAGGGCAATAAATCAACACGTATGTTTTATCTGGCGCCTTTAATCCTTCAAGTCTGAGCCATTTTCAACGGCCGCTGTTTAATTAGGTATCCATTTGTAAATGCTCTGTTCAGAATCACTGATTCTGGACAATTTAAAGTAATCAAATCTCTCTATTACATACACCTGAAAGCAAATAATCCACTGAACTTGGCACTCATTTAGATCTCAATTCGTTTGTCGACAACGACGCGTATTCTTAATATTGAACTTGGCTCCCATTTTCACATTTATGTTTTTGGTGGGATATACTGTACTAGCCATTGCCCGTGACTTCGTCTACTTATACTCTAAAGTTCTTTCCCCGACTTCATCTCCTCGGGGAATGATATCGAGGATAAAAAGTATCCTTGGTTTTAATCCTGGCTACTCGTATAAACTGGCTGTATCATTTAGTCGTTGTGTGATTGAGTAGCAAGCATTACATTTTGGGTCCCGCTCTCGTGATGATTATAAACCAAGTTCCGTAAACGATCGCTTTATATTTTAGGAGATATTCTCAATGACATTCAAGTTACAAAAAGAAACCCGGGTAGGTACAATAAATATAACTGGGTATATGAGGGTATAACTGGCCACTTGATACTGAAAATTAACTATTCATCAATAATATAATTCATTTTTAGTAGAATATATGTTAATTACTGGCCTCCCTTCAATAACTGGCCACGTTACACTAAATTGAATTCTGTCTGTAGGGCAAAAGAGTTAATTTTTAGTATTAGCTGGCCAGTTATTAAATGGTGGCTAGTTATTGGCGATTTACCCTAGATAAGAACCCTTTTGACAGAAAGCTTTCGATTAAAAAGAGCTACGATACTGTCACAAACACATGTACACACTTTAAACTTATAACACCGTCGTTTGCGTCGGCACTAAGGAGAACGGTTCTCTAACACACATGCCAACTTTTAATTTCAACTTTCTCAAGCGTTACAGGCATCTCGTTAGTCTTGTTAAACCTTTTAAGGCTCAGGTGCAATTATGACTAACCGCCACGCCACCGTAACACAGTTGAGCCGCGCCTTAATTATCGTTCAAGGCTCCAACTTTAACTAGACGTCAGCTTATGTGAGAACTAAATAGGTAGTCTACTTTAAATTACTGTTTAAAGTAGCCACCATACCGGTGCGTTACGCTGCGTATACGCGTTGACGTGTCGTATGCGTCACGTATTCTTCATACATTTTGCTGCATTTACGGTGCGTTGCGTATTTTGAGCAGGGGTGTGCTCGCTCCTTTACCCCTCAGCGGGTGGTTTTTGAGGGGCATTTTCAAGATTTTCAGGCTGGAAAAATTGCGTGTTCAATTTGAGCACAGTTTTAATTGTATTTTTTGTATGAAGGAAGGCACACGGTCCATTCGAAACGAGGCTCGCGCTCAGCAGCGGCGATTCGATTACAGGCTGAAAATTATGGTGCCTAAAGGAGTAGGCATCCTAGGTAGGAGTAGGTAGGACACGCGTGTAACGAACGGAAGTCGGCATCGGTAAACGAATGACGCATTTTTAAAGTGGAGATGGGCACTTGGTGAGGAGAAACGTTGAGAGATGGACAAAACGGGTTACTGAACCACCATTCAATCTCCGACCCACTCCTAAGCCGCCCGCCCGCCGCTCCTCCGCTTTGGTAAAATGGTACAAGAACACCAGCTTGATCGACCGACACTAACTGCCGAATGGGAAGTAACAGTGGGCAGGACCGCGGAGACTGGCTTAACTGCACATCTATCATGAGACGGCCGCGACATACTCTCGATTTTCTCGCACTATACCTACCTCTTGTTCTAAGTGTTCTAATAAGAGAGAGACGGATAGTGCGAGATTAATCGAGAGATCCCGTGCGCCTTCTTGTGATAGCCGTGCTAGCGTGGTGAAGAAGAGGCTTCAACACAACAGTGACGAGCGCGATTCGCTACGGTGATAGCAATCGCATAGCCCCCTGTAGAGTCAGTGAGCTGGGAACTCACTTTGCACGGCTTTATACGTCTGAAGGGAGGGTCATAGCGTTCCTGACCTTCCCTTCCCTTTAGCATAAGCACGGCTGGGGCTGCCGGGGGGCGTCGTGGTAGAATGTTCGCGATCCCATGGAGTCCCTCTTCACGGCAATGCGGGAAAACTCCGGTGTGGTTTTAGTGGGTATGCTATGTCTTAATGAGTCCAACATAACCCCCTATTTATCAACGGGGGGTAGGCATAAGGCAAAAAGAGGCACAATGATGGAAAGTTACCCAAAACGTACCTACCCCTCTCAACAACGGACCGCTACAGTAAACTTCCCTCCAACCACAATCCCCCTTAGAATAATTTACTTTAAAAACAAAGTTTTAACCGACTTCAATTTAGTACTCCGCAAGCCACGAGAACATTTCCTATTTCTTTTAACAATTTACCACATGAACTGATTTCCGATAGCAAATGCGTTGATTACTATAGAAAAAAACCGAATCGCTGTATGTGGGCCGATAATTTATTTATTTATTTTGATGGGAAACATACAGCACCTAATAATACAAAAATAATAATATCATAAAGTTGACTCACAGGCCAGTTCAAGTTTCCACTTATGAGTAATACAGTTCTTTTGCTCTGAAAGTGATCGAACAAGAAAAAAAATATACAAGATAACAATTTAAATATTACAATAGCAATTGAATTTGGAATAGATTGATCAAAACTAAATTAATTCTAACAATAGTCTAACATGCCTAACATGATAATATTTGAGGACTTCCATCGATTCCCCAAGATCATTCACCAGTGGCACTTCATTAGTTCCTATTTCAACGGAATCTTATCAGAACATGTGACGTACTTTTGCACTTTTAAGTACATAATTGAGGAATTCGATAAGTCATCTGTGGTCTTCATCATCAATTCCTCGCCACCAAATTTATGATCCCGGATGTAAATACACGAGTTATAACAGAAAATACCAAAATCACTACACGCGTGCCTAATAAAATTGAGGAGTTCCCTAAATTCCTCATGGATCCCATCATCCAACTGAATTTTTGAAAAAATGGGACCCACCTGGAAGCATATACTTACAAACAAAAAAAAAATTTTCCGAATCGGTTCATCAATAACGGAGTTCTGAGGTAACAAACATTGAAAAAAAAAAACTCCTCCTTTTTTTTGAAGTCGGTTAAAAAGGTAAATGGGTGAGGACCAAATTCTTGGCTCGTAGTTAGCCTAATTAATTGATAGTAGTTTAAAAGTTCCGTTGTGACACGAAAATTAGCCATACATTTTCTATGGTTAATTTTCGTGTCACAACGGAACTTTTTAACTACTACCAATTGACGACGCTAACTACTGGCCAAGAATTTGGTCCCACCCATATTATATATGAAACAAATTATGTCAGCGTAATAGCGTAACTTGTGCTAAAATCTTGACATCATATTGCTCCTCATAAAATGAGATCGAAAATTTTGAAATCCCTCTAGGGTAAAGTCGACATTAAGTTTATTAAAGTTTGGAAAAATTCTGAACTTATTCGCAGAATTCAATTATGACTGCTCCAGTAAAACCGGGAAGTATTAAATATTTGCCGTCACGTCTGCGGATTTAGGTAACTTACTTACCTGGGGCTTGGTAAAACCCTATTATCAAAATTATCCACACCAAGTTCACGAGCGCCCATATTGTTTCTTAATCTAGTCAGAACGGCGTATAAAGCACGCGTTAATTTCTAATGTACCGCCTTAACAAGTAATTGTATAAACTTGCAGCTTTACTACAAGATTTGGCGTACGCTGATTTGGTCAGTGAGGCATTATTATTATTATTATTATTTATTGAAATTACTAAACATGCAACAAAAAAAAGATTACAGGGTTTCAAATGCCCAGCCCAGTTTGCCCAGTTTGCCCAGTTTGTTCCAGCTTTTCGCTTGCAATCTATGATCGCAGAATGTTCAAAATAAGTTTGTAATTCCAACCTGTGTTTTTTAATCCCTGTGCCACGTGTAAACCAATCGAGTTTTCAGCGGCAAATTCTCGGAGCACTCGGCAGGTGAGAGTTATAAAAGCTTTGACTACTTCGAAACTTGGAAACTCCGTACACATCGCTAGAACGCTCCAAGAATTCTCCACTGTTAAAACATGTTAGGGCTAGGTGACATTATATTTTTACCAAGTAAAACGTGTCTTGGTTTGCGAGAGGCGATAAGTAGTTTATACCTCTACCGAGCCCCTATAAGCCGGGAACGTCGTTGCGGGATTATTTCAGGCCAGGAATAACATTCAGACTGTAGATTATATGCGTTTTGCGAACATTCTGACCATACCATCACGTAAATATTACACATAGTATTCCGAGGAAATGTATCGTATTTTATGCCCTTGGTCTAGAAAAGTTTCATCGTTAAAAATATCGGACCACGAATAATTTACTTTTCTCCAATATGCTCGGAAATGTTCGCCTTACTGTAGCAAAAATAGTACGTGAAGTTCCTCGTTACTGTCAAACCCAAATTTAAAAAGTTAACAGTCATTTCTGTACAGTTTTAGCGGCCAGGAAATTGTATGAAATTCCTTTACTGTATACTTTTTTACCTTTTAACTATGTACTTTGACTAAGACAAATCACTACAAACAGCCAAGTGCTCGTACGTTTAAAGTCCTTGCAATTTGTCACAACAACTTGCGATAGTGAGACTGGTTAGTAGTGTATGGCTGTCTCTTTCCAACTATTGCAAGTTGTGACAAATCACGCCCGCTTGTAGCCTGCTTTAAGTTTTCTTTTTTTTAATGGTCATAGACAAAACGCGTACTTTGAAAGTGATCGAAGTAACGTTTTGAAATATGTCTCAAATAGTTATAAATAAAGAAATAAAAATATTTATCTAAATAAAACTCACAACTAACTGAAATACATGTAGATTGCAATCCCGTTTAATTTTTAATCATTTTAATTGCATTAAACATTTAAAACTGACCGGTTCTAATGGTTTAAAAATTTGTATGTATGCCAATTGAAGCTGGCACTAGGAGTCATGCCGTATACATACTTTAAAAAAATAAGTTGGGCGGGAACTTGATAGGTTATTGACATACTCGATATTTTAAGATTATTGAAAATATTATTTGATTTCCTCACATTTTTGGAGAAAAGCACTATATCTGCCTTGACGGGAACGGCAATTCGTGGATTCGTCTCTATTGTCGGATTCAGCTTTGCTTCATTCGACAAAATCAACTTATCCACGAATTGCTACTTCCCGGCCGCTGCAATAATGTACTATTAAAAACAAAGTTTTAACCGACTTCAATTTAGTACTCCGCCAAGCCACGAGAACATTTCCTTTTTTTTCTTACAATTTACCACATGAACTGACTTCCGATAGCAAATGCGTTGATTAAGTACTATAGAAAAAAACCGAATCGCTTCCATCGATTCCCCAAGATCATCACCAATGGCACTTCAATAGTTCCTATTTCAACGGAATCTTATCAGAACCTGTGACGTACTTTTTCACTTTTAAGTACATAATTGAGGAATTCGATAAGTCATCTGTGGTCTTCATCATCAATTCCTCGCCACCAAATTTATGATTCCGAATGTAAATACACGATTTATAACAGAAAATACCAAAATCACTACACGCGTGCCTAATAAAATTGCGGAGTCCCCTCAATTCCTCATGGATCCCATCATCTAACTGAATTTAAAAAAAATGGGACCCACCTGGAAGTATATAAATACGAACAAAAAAAAACTTTTCGAATCGACTCATCAATGACGGAGTTCTGAGGTAACAAACATTGAAAATTATAGTTTAAAAAAATACAGCCGAATTGAGAACCTCTTCCTTTTTTTGAAGTCGGTTAAAAATACGATCAAATCGACTCGATTTTTTTAGTAGAACTGTTCTGTTTTATGTCTCGGCTTAAGCTAACGTCTGGTTTACGAGAAGCTGAATAAGTAAAAAAGCGGGAGGTAGAATAAATAATTCGGTTGCCCTTTCTCAAAGGTTTTCAATATTACCGAATAACGACATAAAATTGTTACCGGCGGCAGACGGAAAAATCTATTTTACAGACTTCATGCTGTGAACGCGCTTGGTAACTTCAGTTATACTCGGAAACCTAATTCAAGACCAAAAAAACTACGACAGATGTCACTGTCATTAAGTGTCAAAGTCACTTAAATGTCATTGTCAATCGAACATGTCAGATGTAGCCAACCTTTTTGCATTGATCATCAAATCATAGTAAATATTCGTACATAAGGCCAACATTTTCAATATCAAAAAAGTTACATTCAACAATACGCATTATTAAAAAGTAGGTAATTGTTTTTTCTACCTGATATCGTTCAAAAACAATTACAATATCCCAAAAAAAAATTACTTGCTAAACATTTTATAAATCTATTCAGATAGGTATGTATAAAATGACAGATTGACAATTACTAATCTATGGGGTCATGGTTGGTGGGGTCTACTCTAGATTTGTGATTTCACCACAATTTGTCAGTACAACATGTCGAAGTCATAATTGGATGTGTCGTATAGATGTAACAATAAAAGCACATGTGCATGCAATTTCCCAACTTTTGACAGTTGGATCAGCAGCGCAACATGCCTCCAGACAATAGCAATTAGTCAGCTTCTGATAAATTGAGGCTGACAAATCATTACATGTATAGACCCCTTGACAAAATGGCAGATGATTGTGATTATAAAGTGAGCTACACTTTTGCCCTGTTATTTTGTCGAATAGCTAAACGCATGGCATAATATTTAAATTACATCTAACGTTGTTCACGACCATTGTTTATAAATCGTACCAAATGTTATGAATACCTGAAGTATTACAAGTGCAATAACAGTTTTTCTACCAGAAATCTTCTATGGTTAAATATTTAACAGGGCATCTTGTATTTTTGTAAATAAGTTGAATTAACTTGTTTATTTAAATCGTAGGTTTAAAACTACCAATAAAAATTTTTTTTTGGTGCGGCCTTTTAAAAAGTGAAAATATACCACCGTAAACATATGTATTTTATTTTAGTGGCAACCCACGTTGGTCTTGAATTAGGTTTTCGAGTATAGGTATGTGTCTTTTAGAAATTTACCCTGAATATATAATTTTAACTTTAAAGACTTTGCATTTGCTATCGGTTTACTCAAAGTTTGAACTAACCTATATTGTCATAGTCATAGTCATAGTCATAGTATTTATTCATAAAACAATACAGGATTGGGTTTGAAATACATTTAAAATTATAACATACTAAAAACAATAATAATAATGATAATATTAGAGCAAAAATGAATAAATTAAATACAAAAAAAATGTCACACAAGCAAATTAAAAATGTCAAAAAATCAAAATAAGTAAACCACATAAAGAAAAAGAAAAAATATAAATTAGCCTATACCTAGCACAGTATCAAATATTTCGTCCATGGTGTAAAAGCAACCTCTTAATAAAAATCTTTTCAATTCGCTATGAAACAACGAGTTATCTGTAATGATTTTTAGTTCAGTAGGCAACCTGTTATACAGTTTTATGGCTTGGTGACCAGCGGAATGTGCAACGACCTTGAGTCTTGGACAGAACTTAAATTTAATGTTTTTGGTGCGCGTAAGTAAGCGTTCATATCTTTCTTCACATGATTCATTCTTGTGGACCTTTGTGAGGAGCACCAAGACATACAAACTGGGTACCGTGAGAATTCCTAGTTCTTTAAAATAATGTCTACACGAAACCCATGGAGGTATGCGAAACATAGTCCGAACTGCTCTCTTTTGTATTACAAGAGCTCTGTTAATATTATACTGGTAGCTGTTTCCCCAAAGTTTGACACTATATCTTAACTTAGACTCTATCAGGGCATAATAGACTGTCTTGAGCTGATCAATACCCATGACCTCCCTGAGACACCGTAAGGCATAGCATGCTGATGCGATAGAGTTTTCGACAGACTCGAGCTCATGTTTCCAATTTAGATGGGAATCAATACTCACGCCAAGACATTTAACATGGTCTACTACGTCTATAATTACTCCATTCATTAATACTTCAAGTTTATCAGTCCTCTTAGAGTTATATTTAAACAATAGCAGTTTGGTCTTATCAGTGTTAACACGTAAATTATTTGTTGAAAACCAATCGCCGAAAGCTAAGACTGCATCATTTGTGATTTTATTCAATTCGTCAATACTATCAGCACAGACAGTCGCATTGTTATCATCTGCATACACCGTCAACTTGCAATTTTTTATTTTATTACTAATAAAATGTATGAGGTCGTTAGTAAATACGAGAAAAAGTAATGGACCCAGAATTGAACCCTGAGGGACACCTCGTTTAACCTCAATGACCTTAGAAGTAATAGATTTTTCGTAATTGTGTTGAGTATTCAGTATTTCTACAAATTGTTTTCTATTTTGAAGATAATTTAACAGGAGCCGGTATGCGTTTCCTCTGATGCCATAGAAGTCGAGTTTTTTCATAAGAATCTCATGGTCGACCAAATCAAAAGCGGAGCTTAGGTCAATAAAAAGACTCGCCACTCTTTTTCCTTTATTTAGCTCTTTCACGATATCATTTACAAGAGTATCAATAGCGTCAGTGGTCCCTAGGTTTTTTTGGAATCCGAATTGCCGGTGGCTGATGATATCATATGCTATGAAGTGATCTAAGAGACGTGATTTGATCACTTTCTCAAAGATTTTTGACACGACTGGCAGTAGCGATATTGGCCGATAATTCCTGCGGTCAGATTTTAATCCTTGTCGATTCGTCGATTCGTCGATAATAATTGTCGATTGATTAAAGACGTGCACTGGAAGGTTGTGAGTTTTTCGAGGGAAGAAGCGATATGAATAGACATAATTCACATAATGTATCTAAGTATAAGTATATTTTGTTATTTGTCCGAAGCCAAAACGGGATTGCTTAAAATTTTCTGTGGAGAAAAAAGTCCAAAGTTGGTGCTTATTTTCGGTTTAGGGTTCCGTACCAAAAATGGTAAAAAAGGAACCCTTATGGTGCGACTCCGTCCGTCTGTCCTGTCACAAAGTGAAATACCTCACGAACTACTTATGCTATCAATTTGAAATTTGGAATGGTTATAAATGAGAGTTATCCGCGTGCAAGGAAAATGAAAAATTTAAATATACATTTAAATTTACTATGAAAAATTACGAATTTGAGGAATGGGGCAAAAAAAAATCAACTATTAGGTCAAGTGGGGTATCATTTGAAAGGGCTTGAGTTGCACTTTTCGAAGCAGTTTTTCTTTTTTTTCTACATTGGTAAAATTCCGGATTATGAAGGAGTATATAGCAGGTATATATAGCACAATAGCAGGTCAAAAAAAGATCGCGATTCAAATGTCTTGGTGTAAAAGTTACTCGTTGTTTGAAATTGAATTCTATTGTGTTGGGTTAAAATAAGTAATTTAACAAATATTGGGAGATTTACTTTACCTTGAGTTAATTGTTCGTTTGTACGGAACTAGGGCTTCCAATCCCGCAGCCTATCTTTAATCTCGGTACTTGCGGGATTGCACATTTTCGATCCCGCGGGATCCCGGTATTTGCGGGATCCCGCATAGAAATTAATGATATCAATTATAAGGTAAATAAAACAACAAAATAATCAACGTATTTAAACTTTTATTAGAGTCTACCTTTTCAACATTCAATATTACACTTAAAAAAATTACATTGCACTTCTATTAGTTCTATTGAGATCACAATCAACCTATGTTAAACAAACTGTAAGGAACTCAATTATAATTTAAGACAAATTGTTAAAATATCAAATTTATTATTTGCTTTCATCAATATTTTGTTGAAAATGTTTGCGAAGTAAACATAACATGTCTAAAGTGTCGTCAGCCAAACTACTACGAATTTTAGACGCAATATAGCCAGCCGCCGAAAAAGCCCTTTCAGCTTCCACACTAGTTGGCGGAATTCCTTTTAAGGCGTTGTACGCAAAGCTTAGATATTTGCCTGTGGAGCCCTCAGATTCATAAAGAGTCATCTCTTTTTTATGATGGACTCGAGTATGTCGCGCTCGCGACGAGACGTTTAGCATGTGCCTTTTTGCAGTCCCGCAAATCCCGCGGGATCCCGCGCTCGTAATCCCGCTACGAGCGGGACTGAAAAAAGGTGCGGGATCCCGGAATACCGAGATCTCGGAATACCGGGATTGGAAGCCCTATACGGAACCCTCGGTGCGCGAGTCAGACTCGCACTTGACCGGTTTTTTTTTAAATCTCTGCCAACTCAAAAACATTATTCAACGGCACAATCAAGTTAAAATGACAGCATTTTACCTCATCTAAAATTGAATTGAATCAAAATAATCAAATATCTTCACAAATTCACATATTCATCGACAATTCGGCATTCGTCCAAAAGCCATTCCATCTTCTTGTTACATCTCGTGCACGGAAGATAAGGTTCTTAAGCGCCATTTAGGCCTCCCCAATGAGTGCTATAGTGATGTGAGTTCTGACTGCGGGACTAAGTCAGCGGCGGCAGGCGGAGCAGGTCCTGTAATTCATACGATTTAATTATTGCTCTGCAGATATATTTCTCTGAGCAGGAGAGTAGGTTTGTTAAAATCAAGAACTACCTTTAAAATGCCATAAAAGGTCGTCAAAAAGTCCTACGAGAACCACGTGACATAGCGAGATAATGCGACCATCAAATAGACATCCCCCTATAGCGACGGGACGGGGAGTGGGCGTTTTTTCGGTCATTGTATTGTACGGTGGCGCGGAAGGTAAAATAAGATTGAATAGGATATTAGTGTACTAGTAAGCTTCATTTTAGGCTCTGTCCTCGCTTACCATTGGGTGAGACTAGAGTCAATCAGTGGTCACGGCTAGTCTTTTACCAAAAATAAATAAATGGGGAACCACCGTATTAACCCATTCACCGCCACGGCCCTCCAGCTTGAACGTACTCGACACGCCACCATACATTCATAAACTGCCCGGCCGCAATCACAACACGTAGACGTCATATGGCGCCGCTGACGTGCAAAAGATTTTGCCGCCCGCGTTGGATAGTTTCATGCATCATTTTGTTTTAACCAGTGTGTAAGATAATAATCTTTTAAAACATATTTAAGTATTAAAATGTATAAATTAAGAGAACATCCATTTACTGTCTGGGCAAACCAAATGAAGCCAACACAGACATTGAATTTGCTTATTTAACTGAGATTATAGGAACAAAGGAAATAAAAAGCTACTAATAATTCATAAATATTTATTGTTTATAATAAACTATCATCAACTAATTAATTATAACATTATTTTGCTTGTGATACTCTACGAAACATGCCCCTTGACATAACCCCGGTTGTCGTGGACATTTCGGACAAAAGTCGCCCGTCTCTACACGTTTGTTATGTTTCCTCCAACAGCACGCATCTTTTTCGTTTTAATCTGTTTGTTTCTGGGTGTCTTGGCAATTTGAATGATACGTGATAGTCTGATGGAGGACGCGGGAGACAATTGGCAATTTCCCGACTTGAAACCAATGCCCGAATAATATGTTTTCTGAAATCACACAAGGGCATTGGTTTCTCTCCAAATCTATTATATAGAGAGTGCGCGTTACATAGCATTGTACTAAATACATGCACTCCCAATTTCAAATACCACCTAAGGGTTTTATGTTCTGGGTTATAGTACGCCATAATTTGGTCGTGCTTATCTACGCCTCCCATATGTTTGTTGTAGTTAAGCACGACTCCAGGCTTGGCTTTTACATTATTATTGGCGGAAAGGTAATCCTGCCATTCACTATTGTGTTCCGTTGAAATCATTAGCACCTCTCTCCGGTCATTCCATTTCATTATACATACTCCTTTGTCATTATACATCGAGATTTTTTCATTTTTTGCTAACTTTTTTTTAATATTTCTGGCGGATTACCTTTCCTATTGGAACGTAGGGTTCCAGTGACATGGGTATTAGAATCTACTAAATAATTTGCCAAGTCGACGGAGTTATAAAAATTATCCATATACACTGAATGCCCTACGCCCAATTTCCCTTCTAATAAATCTTTCACAATCTTCGTTACATGATTTTTACCTCCTAATTGGGTATCGCATTTTCCCCCATACACAATCATTTTTATAACATAACCAAATTGATCTGTAAGTAAGTATAATTTTACGCCATATTTGTTAGCCTTTCCTTTCATAAATTGGCGGAAAGATAATCTACCACGCCACAATACAAGGGATTCATCTATACAGAGTACCTTGGCCGGGTAGTAAATATTGTCCATTATTTTATTAAACAAATTTACAAGACCTGAAATCTTATTTAATCGATTGTCTCCTGTAGTTTCATCATAAAAATGTATGCACCTTAAAATTAACATAAATCTGTTTCTTGACATATGACTACTGAAAAACTTAAAGTCAAACAATTCCTCGGTACTCCAGTAGTCCTCGTATTTATTGCATTTAATTGTTCCCATATGGAATAACAGACCTAAAAATACCCTGAATTCCGAAATGGTTACATCCTTCCATTTCGTAATTCTTGCGTATGCATTATTGTTCGCTTCTATTAATCGTATGGCATATCTATTTATGTTGTTGACTAAAAAAACTAGAAAAGTGCTAGTAAACAACATATCGAAATATTCTTGAGGTTTTTCCTTCCTAGTACCTCTTAATCCAGATGTCTCAATAAATTCCGAAACACTAGACGTTTTTCGTGTAAAGCTCCATTTTGCACTAACACCACTTTCATTCCTGTTTTCATTTGGCGGGGAAGAATATTCTTCTTCTTCCGAATCTGACGAAGAAGAACAGTGACCAAGTTGGATGTCAAACTCATCAGGAGAACCCTCCAAAAGACTGATCAGTTGAACTTCTGTCATCGTATTTTCACCTTCTATGAAAATAATAGTCCATAATTAATTATATGTCGATAATTAATTACAAGTGACTATTGTTAACTTTCTCATGGGTTTATAATCTGATTTTATGACAAGCTGTTTTATATTTACCGTTTTGTCACGAATAAATGCTTTCTATTCTATATTTTAAAAAACAAGTATGAGATTTGATTCAAAAAAATTAAAACAGTTTTACTGATAAAATGGGTTGAAATTTCACCCCTTTTAATATGTACACTTTATAGAATCCACCCTGTATATTTATAATAAGAGAATTTAACCTCCGTTTTAGACTATTCGTTTGCTCACAGACGGTTTAATAACGAGAATAACATATTTCTGTTACCATACATACAATACATAAATCTCAGGCTTATCTTTCCCTGACCGTACAACATTTAATATATGTATACAAATTTACAATATTTTATTTAAGACTTACCGGTATATGCTGAAGCCGTCTCCAACATTGAGGTAAGATCGTGATCCATGTTTTCAACAGCCAGGTCAGTCGTGTGATGCTGGTTCGGAGCACAAATAGTCACAGCCGGGTCGTTCGTGTTAGGCAGGTTCGGAGTAAGGGTATGGATAGCCGGGTCAGTCATATTAAACGGGTTCGAAATACCAATATCCATAGTCGGGTTCATTGTACAAAGTAAAGCACACGCAAAACACAGAGACTCAACCGAGATCTGGTTTAGTCAACAGGCAAGCCAAGACTGAAGACTATTTTATTTTATACTATTGGCATAATGTAATAATAACTTCAAAGTGCTATAGCGGAACTTTCCCTACTCAGAACCAAGGGATTATCGGTCTATTGTCACTGAAGAATCGTTATCAGTAAGTTGCGGTCAGCTTTGTTATCGTTGCAGCTGCAAATTACACGACAAGTCTTAAGACTAAATTCACATTGTTTATAGGACTCGCCCTACACACAAACAAAGGATTATCGGTCAGGTGTCGCCGAAGAATCAGTGAGTCATTATGCAGCGGTCACATCAAAGCTTATAGGGAGAAGTTAAATTCTGTTATCGTAGCAGCTGCAGTTGACATGATAAGTCTTAAGACGAAATTCTCATTGTTTATGCGTGCTATTGTTTTTACAAACAAATAATTCGTTGCAAAATATTATTCTAGTTTTTTTTTATTTGCAACTGTATTGTTATCGCTACCTACTACTAAAGTTTGTTATCTTGGTTGCTGCTAAAATGGAACAGTGCCGTCCATTACCATTTAGTGCAGCAAAATGTGATAACTCAAATTAGATATAAAGAAATATGGACTTAGTTCACTTGACTTAAGGTTTGAAATTGATAAACACAAACGCAGTGCCGAATATTTACCTGCCTCCGCAAGCCATTTCACAACACAGTGTTGTGATGTTTAAAAGTATTGAGAATTAAGTTTATTATACATTTATTTGATACTATTACGTGATTTGCATTAACGCTAAAGGCTGGAAATAACAATGGAATATAAAAACGTAAGCAGACACGTTTAGTCACGACCTATACTTTTAGGGCCATAAAAGTAGACTTTCTAAATTTAACTTTATAAAACGAAATATAACCGATGATAGACATAGCCTTTGAGAGCAGAATCTGATAAAAAAAATATCATAATATCTATTTCACAAATAGTTGCGAACAAAAACATTTTAACGTCACAGTGACGTGATCGGTGTCTCGCGGGTGTTCCGCAATCACGTCAACGTGTTGTGATTGGCGCTGAATGGGTTAATATCCCGTAATAAAAGAGAAGTGCCCTGATAAAGAACTGGCGTGGAGCTAAACTCTTAAATCATGACGACGATGACCAGTCTTCTTACTCTTCGTTGATTTGTTTTTGATATACGCAGGTATAATAGCAATTTGTTGCCTCAGAAACGTAAAGCTTAAGTACAGCCTTACAGCTGACATCTTGAAATTCGCTTGTTTTCTTTCCCGAATTCACAAAAACCCACTTTGCTCCTTACGGCATAAGGTTCAAATCAGTCTTAAAGGGAACGAGGTTAAGAAACTCGATTCTCCGTTCAGTTATTTGCTCAGGATTTCCCTCATTTAATTCTTCCGTAGAACGCTGTATACGGAGCCACATCCGTTCTCGTGACACTGGGGGTGTATTTCGCAACACGTATGTGAAACGTTTGGTAAGGCGTGCGGCGTGTCAAGCCTGAGGAAGAATTAGATGAGGATTCAAACATGGGTGTGCGTTGTATTGAGATTGAGAGAATGCGTTCGTCTCTAGTAGTAGTAGCTATCCATAGCCATAGGCGATGGTGTCTTCTTAACATTAGGCAGGCTGTATGCTTGTTTGCAACTGTCCTAGTATCAAGTAACAGTAAAAACAAAAACAAATTCAAAACAGCTCCGGGACTTACTCGGCTAGAGCAATACAATTTTATACATCCTCAATTTCCAGTACAAATGCAAACACGTGGAAATGAATCGGAATAGCGTATTAAGAGCACGAACGCATGTTTGTTTGATCTAAATGTACACAACACTTGATGATCGCTAACAAATATTATGTTAGTATCTTTGTGGGTTTGTTTTTAAAACCCACGTTCAATGAGAGTGTAATGTGTATACTTTTAGGAAGCAGGGGCACGGGAGTGCCTCCGCATGGTAGAGCAAAATACTGCGTAATTTCCGGGTCATGATCTGCAAGCCGTTGTAATCCAGGATGGTTGTAATTAACAACTTTTCCACTGAGACCACTAAATCGCCAAATAACTAAAACACACAGTTAACACCTAATCAACCCCTGTTTTCGCGATCTCGTGGTTCCCATGGGAAATTTTTCAGTATGATCATCTTCTTTACTTTTTGTGATACGTCATGCCATCCATTTCATCATTCAGTCGGTCCCTCAATCAATCTTTGTATGTTATGGCCCCATTGGAGTCGGTCCCTCAATGCCGGGGATCGTGACCGCTTTGACATTGGCGGGGAGTGCAGCTTGCTCGCCAATGGCTCCGCCGGTGTCTTGTGACTTGATCACTCCATTTGGCTGTAAGCATGGGTAACATGCACGTAGAACCGATGGCCGTTGGGGCGGAAAGGTTCTCGAGTGGCGACCGGAAGGCGCAGCGGCTTTGGGGGAGGCCTATGTCCAGCAGTGGACGTCTTTCGGCGGATATGATGATGACATAGGTAGGTAACATAGTATAAAACATATAATAAGTACAGAGACAGTCGGCCGTCATGAGGCATAACGTACCTACGTACCATTGCCGCGTTTGGCCCCATTTAGAAAATCTACAATTTACAATGTTACCCGTAAATTGGCAACAATGAGAACACACGCGCTTTAAGCTCGCATGTCGCATGACACTGGCGAGGTGTAGCCGCGGCGGTCAACAACTCAATAGTATACTCGTCATTAGCTGTCAAATTTACTATTGACCCTATTGACCGCCACCGCAGGCCGCGCCAGTGTGATTCAGCCCAACACTTCAAATCAGTACCCAAATCGCTTCAAGTGTGCCTATGTATTTTCCATAAGAATTAATGACTTCGAACAACTCCGAAGCAGATATAAGTGAAGAAATCCAATAAAAATATAATAGAGATACTTACCCGCTTATTGGTGTACATATGTTTATTATTCCTGTGGTAAATATGAACTCGACGTAATATGAATGTTTATGCAGTTGAGTAAAATGTTTCACTCCACTGTACCTATATCGTCTTTTTATCTAGTCTTCTATAAACAGGGCACGTTTCACATTGTTTTATCGGCGTCTACGTTCATGTTATATCGAGATCGGCGTAAAAATAGAACGGTTATGATTACTGAACTGTATAAAAGACCCCTCTTGTTGTAAGTGTTCTCGTAAGATAGAGACGGATATTGCGAGAAAAATCGAGAGAGCTCGCGCGCCGTCTCGTGATAGCCGTGATGTAGCTAGAAATGAAAATAGATAAAGGACGAGTGGAGCGTTTTTGATACATATGCCTCGACTCGCTTAATTTTTTTCTATTATTTTTCTTTAGCCGTGAAAATGAGAACCCAAGTACGGTTGTATGGAGAGTCGCACCTGCTAGGGACTTTTCAAATATAATTAGGCACAGCTATCCATGGGTATGTCCCACCGGTGAAATAGTTTTATAAAATTCACATCCTTCTAAGTCTATTTCTACTTGAACCTCTATTCGATTGGTAGCGGATTCGATTTCTGGTTCTATTTGAACCTTGTTGTTTAAGGATTTCACTGTTCTTACAAATAGGGAATAAGTACGAGTACTCAAACAAACCAACAAGTGACTGTTCTTATAAGTTACCTACTGGTTCCTCCACTGTGTTGACGTAACAAGTATCGATTGGCAGACGCTCGAAGAAATTGTGAATGGAATGACAACAGGTTGTGAAAATGTCGCAGGTAAATAGTGCACGCCTACCTACAGGCACTGAGCAGTATCTTAGTATATATTGGGAAACCTAGATGCTTATTCAAAGGTACCTAATACTCAAATATGAAATTTCTGGGAATATTAACTAACTTTCCTACACATTTGGATAGCCCACATCAAACTTTTTATTGTTATTTTGGCTCAGTGACCAAAAAAGGGTTTTGGCCTCCGAAATAAGAGCACACCACTTATCCCGATCCTGCGCTATACTTGAAACCGTATATAGATTCCAAAATAAGTTTCTGTCAAAAAACATTTTTGGTTCAGCTTGGAGATGACGCAGATCCGCCTGCACGCTATCCCCAGAGATATCTGGGCCTGGACTTTTACCTAACTATAGATTACCTGGTGACTGTGTCCTAAGCTGTATCTTGGTACCATAGATGCGCTCAAAGGAATTCGAGCTGCTATACGTCTACGGGCCAACACACAGTGCCGTGGCTCTTTACGGCGTCTTGTATGGGAAAATGCGAAATGGCCCTTGCAAGACGCCGCAACGTGCCACGGCACGTCGTCGTAAGTGTCGTAACGTCTAATTGTGTGTTGGCCCTACGACGAGTGACACCGGCAAACTCAATTGTGTTACTGGCTTTCAAAATTCAGCTCACCGCTACTGAGGATATCGGTAATTTTCACTAGTGGTACTTTGATAACAACTTCGATAATAATTTACTTTAAAAACAAAGTTTCAACCGATTCCAAATCAGTAATCCATTCAAGTGAGCCTATAAAATTTGATGTGTTCCTTCGAACAAAATCAATCATTTTCCAAAGCGGTCTAAGCGTCTTCGAGTAATCGGGAAACATCATCATGCATACATACATACATTTTTTTTTTCCATGCTTACAACTATTTTTACAGGTACTTAAACCTAAGACAATAGTGTAACTTTTAAAATGTTTACCTTAACAAAATTCTGTCGGGCACGTACATGCTCACACAGCTCAACACGACACTGTTGTAGGCTTTTCCCCTAAGCAACCGGAACACGTATGTCGCCAGACACAGCTCTCTGCGGACCTGCAACTCGTTGTACCCTACCATGCCCAGGACAAACAACGTGGGATACATAAGAGGGTAAAATGGATATACTCCATATTGCCGCAAATACAAAAAACGAATATACATACATACATCCATACATTCACGCCTTTATTCCCAAAAGGGGTAGGCAGAGCACATGAAACGTATGTTCCATAGCGCCACTTTTAGCATAAATGTGGGTATAAAAGATCGACTAAATGTGATATTGCAGTTATAGGTTGCTAGCCCATCGCCCACAACACACTTCAACCCTGGTCCCTTAGTCGACAACAACAAACATCATCATCATCATCATATCGGCCGAAAGACGTCCACTGCTGGACACAGGCCTTCCCCATAGAGTGCCACAATACTGCCTACTTGCCATCCAAAAGAATCCGACGATTGAGACCCTACTCCATTTGTGCAGGACGGACATAGCCAATAAATTGTTAACTACATATGTACCTAGATTACCTAAAGATGATATAATTATAATAGATGTTACCCGCCTTGTCAGAGTCTAGTTTAGAAACCTAAATAAACATTATTGATCTCGTCTTTCCTTTACACCCAAATAGGGACATAGAAAACCAATAAAACGGTTCGAATGAGTTTCTAAGTGGTTAAACATTAGGTTTCCACTTGTAAGAATGTAGATAAACAAGAAACTCATTAGATCCTGCCCGCCTGCAGTCTCAAGCCACACTGAGGGCGAGCGCGGGGGAACGGTCTGAGGGGGACGAGGGACGTAAATACAGAGCGTTCCCGGGCTCGCGCGCAGTAACGGCGAGAACGGCGGGCGAGCGGGAGCTTGAATTTAGCATGTCTAATAAGGATAAGTAAATGTATAAACAAATTAAGATAACCATGTATTTAGAATAAGATTTATTGACAAATAAACGATAGCGGGGTGAGGTAGGGTTGGAGGAGTGGGGGGGTCGAGCCCAATAGTATAAAATGGCGGCCGGGCCGCCATACTTTCATTCTACGCCGACTACTCGAACCGACCACAGCTCCAGCCCTGCCAAGCCTCAAGAATTCCTGAAAGCTGAGTTTTCACTGCATCTCACCCACCAACCAGCCATAGGTGTACGTCCTGTACATGCTGGTCCATCGCGAACCGGATAATGAAGAAAAGGCCAACAACGAGATCACAGACCGGAAAACTTACGCTAGCGCAACTCATCATGAAAAATATGGAGCCGTCAAGGTCGGACGAAACGGGCACCTCCACGTCGAGAACGGCAACTACCAGTCAAGACAGTTCGGGGCCGTCGCAGGAAAACCCACAGTTACGCCAACATCCTGCGACGCCGTCGCCTCACGAACCCCAGCAGTCAAGACAACCCATAGAACAGTTGCCGTCAGAAGCCCTACAGTCAAGAATCCAGCCCACAGAACAGCGGCCGCAGGAAAACCCACAGTCAGACCCACCTGCGGCCACGCTGCGACAGGAAACCCCACAGACAAGCCATAATCCTGTCGCATCGCCGTCATCGAGGTCCGTCAGGTCCACGAGCAGTCAACGTGCTCGCCGCCTCGCACAAGCGCGGGAAGAAGCTCTTAAAATAAAGCTAGAGCTCGCGCACGCGCGATTAGCCGCCATAGAAGCCGAAGGCAGCGACGAAGAGGACGGCGACACCATAGCATCTACCGTCCAGCCAGGACACCGCATCGACGAGTGGCTCGAGTCCAGCCGCGGACACGTCCTCGCCATCACCAATACAGCCCACTTCGAAGAACCCGAGCCTGCACACCCACAGTACCCGTCACAGGCTCGACAAAACTACGCCGAGGGCACGGGACCCGACGCCACCGCCGCGCGTCACACGGTTCCTGCCCCTCCCCCCGCCGGGGGAAACCACGCCCAACCGACCGTACCCGCGCCGCCGCACGCGTACGCTCAGCCGCCGCCGGCATATCCACAAGCGGATATGCGAAGAAATGATGTCATAGCCACGCAGAACCCACAGAATATCAACCTGAGTGAACTCGCGTCAGCCATCGCCGTCGCCGCCCGCGCCGGTCATAGAGAAGCGCCGAGATATCACGCCGAGTTGCCGCCTTTCGGTGGATCGCATCAAGAGTGGCTATCATTCAGAGCCGCTTACAACGAAACCGCCTCAAACTACAACGAGGTGGAGAACATAGCAAGATTAAGAAGATGTCTCAAAGGAAGAGCAAAAGAAGCAGTCGACAACCTTCTAATCTACAACGCCCGTGCCGATGAAGTTATGAGAAGTCTAGAAGCCCGTTTCGGCCGTCCCGACGCCATCGCCCTCGCCGAGCTCGAACGACTACGCGCGCTGCCGCGCCTCAACGACGGCCCGCTCGACATATGTGTTTTCGCCAGCCGCGTCGCTGACGTCATAGCGACGCTCAAAGCGCTTGACCGTGCTCACTACCTACACAGCCCCGAGACAACAAGGGCCATGATGGAGAAGTTTACGCCGGCCCTGCGCTACCGATGGTTCGACTACGCGACTACACAGAAAACCGACGAGCCCGAGTTACTGAAAATATCTGCTTTCCTGCAACGCGAAGCGGACTACTGCGCGCTCTACGCGCAGCCCGAGAATGTCGACGGCCCGAATCATCACTTCACGAAGAGGACACACAGAGCTCTCGTGACTACAGACAAGCCGACACCCAAGTGCGCCTGCTGCAACAACGTCGGTCATCAAATAGAAAAGTGCAGCAAATTCGTCGAGAAAACATTAGAAGATCGCTGGAAGATAGCCAAAGACCAGCGGCTGTGTTTTCGGTGCCTGCGTCATCGGACAAGGACGCACGCTTGCAAACGTGTCAAGTGCGAGCGAGACGGCTGCGAGTATTTTCATCACAACCTGTTGCACTACAAGAAAATTGAACAAAGAAATGAAGCCGTCACCTCTACGCGGGCCTCCAGAGAAGCGCGGGCCTATCTGAAAATCATACCGGTCACTATCTCGGGACCGGCGGGAGCCGTCGAAACCTACGCCTTATTGGACGACGGCTCCACCATCACTCTCGTGCAAGAGGACATCGCGAGGGACTTGGGCCTAGACGGACCGACAATACCGCTACAAATAGAAGCAATCACCGAAGAGAAAATCGACGCATCGAATTCACGTCGGGTCACACTCAGCATCCGCGGCGCCGACCATCACCACAGGGTCGGCGCCCACACCATAGAGGATCTCCGCCTATCGCCACAGTCCATCAAACAAGAGGACCTCCGTGACTGCGCCCACCTGAGCGACATAGAAAATCAACTGAAGTACGAGAACGCGAAGCCGAAAGTGCTAATTGGGCAAGACAATTGGCACTTACTCGTCAGCAACGAGACACGTCGAGGCCAGCAGCATCAGCCAGTGGCATCTCTCACGCCGCTGGGCTGGGTGCTACATGGGGCGCACACACGTATCACCGGTAAGCGAGTGCACGCAATACATCATGTGAATATCTGTGAAAATGAGAAAAGTGAAGATTTGAACTCGCAACTCAGCAAATATTTCGCGCTCGAATCCCTACTAATCGAGCCGAAATTGCCCCAATCAAGCCCGGAAGAGCGTGCGCGCATCATTTTAACCCAGTCAATGAAGACTACCGCCGACGGTCATTATGAAGCCCCGCTACTGTGGAAACAACCCGACGCCCGCTTGCCTGACAATTACGAGAACACGCTGAGGAGACTCCACAACATAGAAAAGAAGCTCGATAAAAATGAAGAACTCAAGAAAAAGTACAACGAACAGATGGACGCCCTCATAGTCAAGGGGTACGCCGAGCCCGCTCCGCCCTCCAAGTCAGAGAGGGTATGGTACCTCCCTCATTTCCCGGTACTAAACCCATGCAAGCCCGGGAAAATGAGAATCGTCCATGACGCTGCTGCCGCTACGAAGGGGGTCTCCCTTAACGACCGCCTCCTCACCGGGCCCGACCTGCTGCAGTCACTGCCGGGCGTCCTAATGCGCTTTCGCCAACACCCTATCGCCGTGGGAGCTGACATCAAAGAAATGTTTATGCAAGTGAAAGTGAAGCCTGAAGACAGAGACGCCCTGCGCTACCTGTGGCGGGGTGATCAACGAGGCGACGCCCCTCCACGAGAATATCGCATGACGTCACTCATATTCGGCGCGACGTGCTCACCGTCAATAGCGATATACGTCAAGAATATCAACGCCCAGAAGCACGAAGGCACGCATCCCGAGGCCGTCAAGGCAATAGTCCGACACCACTATGTCGATGACTATTTACACAGTTTCAAGACAGAGGAGGAGGCGATTAGTGTATCCAGTACTGTACGTGACATACACAAAGAAGCACACTACGAGCTACGTCAGTGGACCTCCAACTCTGCAAAGGTCCTCCGAGCCCTCACTTCGGAGGACCTTGCCTCTACACACGTCGACCTCAATAAGAGCGAGATGCAAAACGAACGGGTATTGGGACAAATATGGAAGCCGGCGAGCGACGAACTCGCTTTTAACTTGGACCTCACCCGCCTGCCGCCGGGAGCTCTGGACGAAGCCGAACCTACAAAGAGACATGTACTAAAAATTACTATGTCAATCTTTGACCCACTCGGCCTGGCAACACCGGTGACAATCATAGCAAAGAAGTTACTACAAGAGGTGTGGCGCCGCGGCACGAGTTGGGACGAGAAATTGGACCCGGACCTAGCGCAACGGTGGGCGGAGTGGACGCGGCATCTACGAGCACTGCGAGACCTGGCGATACCGCGCGCCTATCCCCACTACGGCGACTCCTTCAGGCGCGAGATACACGTCTTCGTCGATGCGAGTGAATCGGCCTACACGAGCGCGCTATACTGGCGTACAACAACGACCGACGGGCGAGTGCACGTGTCCTTAATAGCAGCAAAAGCGAAGGTGGCCCCGTTAAAAGTGATGTCCATACCGCGCCTCGAGATTCAAGCTGCGGCCATGGGGAGTCGAATGGCGGCCGCCGTAATAGAAGAACACGATCTCAAGCCAGACACGAAGACCTTTTGGACCGACAGCCGCACAGTGCTCGCGTGGCTGAGGGCCGGCGCGCGCACCTACAAACCATTCGTCGCGCACCGCATCGCCGCTATTGAAGAAAACACCACAGTGAACGAGTGGCGCTGGGTACCTACGAAACTCAACGTCGCCGACGAAGCCACGCGCGAAGTGCCGCCCGAGTTCGACAGTGAACACAGATGGTTTAGAAGGCCAGACTTCCTGCGCGACGACCCTGCGACGTGGCCCACCGAGCCGTCACAGCCGCACGAGTGTCAGACAAACGAAGAGAGAGTACACACAACGCGAGTCGAAACAAAGAAATCGGGCCCACTCGCCTGGCTGCCAGATCCCACGCGATTCTCGAGGTGGGAGCGACTACTGCGGACTATAGGCAGAGTGTTACAATTTATTGACCTCTGCCGACCCCGCCACGTGCGCGCGCACTATAAGCGCACTACGCGGAACAAACAAGCCGATCCCGACTGGAACAAACAACGCAAGTCTGCGCCGCCGCCGCCGCCGCCGCCTAAGAAGCTGCAACAAAGAAAATACAAAATATTAGATGCGTCTTACCTACACGAAGCGGAGCGCCTTGTGGTACGCGCCAGTCAACTGGAAGCCTTCAGTGATGACGTCAGTGACCTGAGAAATAACAGACCGCCGAGCGCCCATAGTCGCTTACGTCATATGGCGGTCGAGTTAGTGAATGACGTCATAGTTATCAAGACACGGATCAACGCCGCGATTGATATCACCGAGCTACAACGACGACCGCCGGTCCTTGACGGCGATCACTTGGCAGTGAAGTTATACATAGATTATGTGCACCGACAAATGCAACACAATGGCGTCGAAGCTACCGTGAACGAGTGTAAACAACACTACAGTATCCTGCGTCTACGGCCCGTCACGAAAATGATAGTGCATCGATGTCTGCCTTGCCGGATCAAGAAAACCTTGCCGTCAACCCCGCCAACCGGTGATCACCCGCGATGCCGCCTAGCCCATCACCAGCGACCCTTCTCATACACGGGTTTAGACCTATTCGGCCCCTTAACAGTGACCATCGGCAGAGGGACTCAGAAGAGGTACGTGGCGCTATTCACGTGCCTAACAACGCGCGCCGTTCACCTGGAGGTGATACCCAGCTTGATCGGGGACTCCGCGGTCATGGCCCTCCGGCGCATGATCGCGCGCCGCGGCTGCCCGACCGAGATTTGGTCGGACAACGGGACCAACTTCCACTCAGCCGACAAGGAGCTCCGCGAGGCCTACGGCAGCGCCCTCGAAGCCGGCGCCGCCCAGCGCGCCATCAACTGGAAGTTCATACCGGCGGGAGCTCCGTTCATGGGCGGAGCCTGGGAGAGGATGGTCCGAGCGGTGAAGAGGGCCCTACACGCCGTGCTGGACGAACGCCGCCCCAGCGAAGAGGTCCTAACTACTCTGCTCGCCGAGGCCGAATACACGGTGAACAGCCGCCCCCTCACGCACGTGGCCGTCGAACCCGACGAACCAGAAGCCATCACGCCGAACCACTTCCTCCTGGGCGGGTCCGCTCGGGCCCCCAACCCCGGGACCTTCGATGACTCCACACTCGTCGGCCGCGCGACCTGGAGGACGAGCCAACGCCTGGCCGAACACTTCTGGGCCCGCTGGCTGAGGGAGTACCTACCCTCCCTCCAGTACCGGCGGGAGCCCCATGGCCGAGGGCGGCCTATCAACGTCGGAGACATCGTGCTCGTAGTCGACGGGACCCTGCCTCGCAACACATGGCCGCGAGGCCGGGTGACAGCCGTATACCCGGGACCGGACGGCGTGACACGCGCGGTCGACGTGGCAACGAAGGGCGGAGTCTTCAGGCGGCCGACCAAAAAGCTGGTGATCCTGCCGACGGAGCCCGACGACCTGCACGCGAGGGATACTCCAACGCTCACCCGAGCGATGGACGGCGGGAGAGATGTGCAGGACGGACATAGCCAATAAATTGTTAACTACATATGTACCTAGATTACCTAAAGATAGATATAATTATAATAGATGTTACCCGCCTTGTCAGAGTCTAGTTTAGAAACCTAAATAAACATTATTGATCTCGTCTTTCCTTTACACCCAAATAGGGACATAGAAAACCAATAAAACGGTTCGAATGAGTTTCTAAGTGGTTAAACATTAGGTTTCCACTTGTAAGAATGTAGATAAACAAGAAACTCATTAGATCCTGCCCGCCTGCAGTCTCAAGCCACACTGAGGGCGAGTGCGGGGGAACGGTCTGAGGGGGACGAGGGACGTAAATACAGAGCGTTCCCGGGCTCGCGCGCAGTAACGGCGAGAACGGCGGGCGAGCGGGAGCTTGAATTTAGCATGTCTAATAAGGATAAGTAAATGTATAAACAAATTAAGATAACCATGTATTTAGAATAAGATTTATTGACAAATAAACGATAGCGGGGTGAGGTAGGGTTGGAGGGGTGGGGGGTTCGAGCCCAATAGTATAAAATGGCGGCCGGGCCGCCATACTTTCATTCTACGCCGACTACTCGAACCGACCACAGCTCCAGCCCTGCCAAGCCTCAAGAATTCCTGAAAGCTGAGTTTTCACTGCATCTCACCCACCAACCAGCCATAGGTGTACGTCCTGTACACCATTTAAAAAGTCGGTAAAAAAATTGAGCTAAATAAAGTGTATAACTATGTGGTAGCCCAATAGTTGATGTGGCTATGTGAATTGAGCCAGCTTTGGTGGTTATAGTCCATTCACTTTCATTTATCCATGGGACGATATTTAGGTACTAGTTCAGTCAATTTCTCTAATAATACACAGACAACCTTTCTAATATATCTACACATGCGTCTTATGTCAGTAACTATAAAGACTGGGTATCGGTATTTTTGAAAGGTTGCCTGTATAGATATTGGAGAACTCGACTGTACCACCTGGTATAGTCAACAGCAAAAGTAGATGATCATTTTAGTACCTTGTCACTTTCACTACTTAGACGCGTTCCAAGTGTCGCAGTATTGTTACGTGTAGTGCGACAAAGTACTAAAATGATCATCTAATTTTGCTGTTGACTGTACTACTTAGGGACTCAACAGTGGAACGTAGATTATGAGGTGATTACGGAAGCCTATCTTTTTAACGCGCGCTGTGTGCACAAAAAATATTCATGAAAAAAAACAAAAAGATGACTAAAGGCCACCATGGATGAAAGTAAATGGACTACTGGCGCAGATTATATCTGGTCTCAAAGATGCAGTGGCAATGAAGTCTATATAGGGCAATGTATTGTTTTAGTTTAGAATACTTAATCAGAAAACACAACTTTGTAAACATCAAAGCTAAACACAAAATTTCACGAGAATAGGTTGAGAAACGACCTGAGGAGAACAGCGACACAGCCGGACATACCTATGAAAGAATTTTCGCCGAACCTGGCTGAGAACTTCGTTCGCTTCGCTCGATTCAATTAGATCACTTACAAATCACACATTGTTTCACCATATATTACATAGAATAAACGACCAATCCGTCAACGGTTAAAAGGTTAAAACGACAGATTGATTCGCCCGCAACCCTAACCTAACGGATTTAAGCCTAAAGCCTCTGAAATTCAGTGACCAAGAAACGTTCATTGATTTTCTATATTCCTTTGATCGTACCTTGGTGACCCGACCTAAAACTCAAATATTAGTTGAAAGGACGGAATCGGGTATTATGGGAAGGGCATTCTGGGATAAGTTAATTAGGTAACATTTTCAACCCCCTTAGAAAGGTTTTCATATTGATTGCATTTAGCTTTAGTATTTATTCGATGTTCAGATGTTAAGAAATGAACCGGAACCGGCTAGGTCCCACTGTGTGAAATTATGCCTTAGTTTGTTTTTTGTGATTTCACCGGTCCTTACTTTAGTATGTATTGTTTTTTAACCGACTTCAAAAAAAAGGAGGATGTTCTCAATTCGGCTGTAATTTTTTTGGTCGTATGTATATACTCGTACTTCCAGGTGGGTCCCATTTTTTTCAAAATTCAGGTAGATGATGGGATCCGTGAGGAATTGAGGAAACTCCTCAATTTTATTAGTCACGCGTGTACTGATTATGGTATTTTCTATTATAACTCGTGTATTTACATCCGGAATCAGAAAATTTGGTGGCGAGGAATTGATGATGAAGACCACAGATGACTTATCGAATTCCTCAATTATTTACTTAAAAGTGCAAAAGTGCGTCACAGGTTCTGATAAGATTCCGTTGAAATAGGAACTAATAAAGTGCCATTGGTGATGATCTTGGGGAATCTATGGAAGTCCTCAAATATTATCGGCCCACATACAGCGATTCGGTTTTTTTCTATAGTAATCAACGCATTTGCTATCGGAAATCAGATCATGTGGTAAATTGTAAAAAAAATAGGAAATGTTCTCGTAGCTCGGCGGAGTACTAAATTGAAGTCGGTTAAAACTTTGTTTTTAAAGTAAATTATACCCGACTGCTGAAGTAGAATGGTATGTATGTCTTATTCTTTGGCACGCCTCGGCTGCAGCCTAAACCGTTTGACGGATTTCGTAGGATTGACATAATGACAGGTTTTCGAAAAATCTCTTCATTCCACTTGTTAGTAAGTATATAGGTACTAATATTATACTTACTGTTTTGCGGCGGGTAAAATGGCGATAGCAAATCAAAAGTAGCAGCGGAAGGTTTCGCACCTGCTAAACTTCTGCATCATATGTTCATAGGCCTGTATAGGAACTTACTATCATGGTGCTATAGGAGTAGATATGTAGGTACTATAGGTAGGTAGGTACAAACAAAACCGTCATAGCATGCGAAAGAGTACCTAAGAGTAGTACTTTTCGTTTTTACTGAGGTACTACAATAATTCCATAGAATCATTTGTCCGAAAACATATTTGATTAGTTTTTCAAAATTCCGATAACCATGTTCCGAAACAAGATATAAAAAAACTGGGTATGAAGCTAACCCAATCTATTTTATATTCAATAAAATCATCGGGGTCCAAATTTTCATTTAACGGAAAATGACGTTAGGAATTTTAAGATTTCGGAATGATGGTTTTTTCTGTTCCCCCTGCGAAAACGGGTACCATACATGTAAGCATGTTCCTTTTTACCCCTAAATTCAGGAAATCAGGCCAAACTCCATTTTGCAGCCAGCCAAGGTGTTAAACCAACCCTTTCAGAAGCTGCGGGCAAAATATAAAAGCAATTAATTTCGATAAAAACCACAAAGGTTACTTGGAGCACTTTTGTGGGTCCGCAAATTGATGTAGGGGCAGAGTTAAAGAGGTATAGTATTTTGTTATTACAGTATTCCATAGCTTTGCTTGAGGGGAAATAGTCGAGTTAATTATCTTTTATTTAGTTTCCCCGGGCCAATTTTAGAGCATCCATAGTAAAATCTTACAAGATAGTGTTCGATTAAGCTGAATTTTTGAATAGGTGCACTATATCGAAAGACCGACCGAAGCGAACGAAGTCGCAGAACAATTAATACGAAGTTCTATGTTTCAGCTTAGACCGTAAATCGTTCGTGTGTCCCGCTGTCTCGCTGTTCTTTACAACCCCGTTATTCTGTAACTTGTTTTAGCCCCACCTCACCTACAAGTATAACTTGACATGTTTTTTTTTAAAATAGTCGATTCCGTTATTGGACAGTATTTTTTTTAATAAACACAAACTCACGAATACATAAAATGAGTCTATTGAAAATAAAATATCATTACAGTTAATCTAAAGGACTACAGAACTCTAATAACAACGTTTATATGTATATCAAGTTCAGATAAGATAAGCCTAATATCAAAATTGTGTTCGATGTAGGTAGGTACGGTCTAGCGTAAAAAAATATCGGTGCACTTACTCATAAATATTTTCCATCGCTCATAATATGTCAGCGAGGATTAAATCGATACATAAGGTAAACCTCCAATTACTCGACGCTGCTGTAAGCCTAGTATATCGCATGGGCACTCTATGACAAAGCATTATGGGATAAATTCAAAATTAGAGATTTTTTCTTCATTCGAATTTGACGTAGAAACAATTATTCTATTATATCTAATAACAACCTTATTAGTAGTAACAGCCACAAATGTCTATGAGAATTAGTTGCGAAATGCGACCTGTAGAAGGGAACAGCCGGACACACGAAATATTTGCCCAAGCTGATATGGAAAACTTCCTTCCTTCGCTCGCTCCTTCAATAATGGATTTTTGCTAAGTATATATCTACGTGAGCAGCTAGTTATAAATAAATAGCCAGGCTCTATATGGAGTAATAAATACTACCTAGTTACACGCCAGGTCTCAACAGACGGGCGCACCCTAAACACAGGTTTTATGTTCATTGTAAGTTACTAGTGGTCGTTATTTCCTAATAAAGCCAAGCCCGTAGAACATCTATCAACTAATTCGACAAACAACTATTCGTAATAGTGGTACATGTAATAGTATATCCCAAAAAAACATAAGTGTTAAAATGGGAGCCAAAGTTCAATATTAAGAATATGCGTAAAATAATCAAAACTATTACTAAGTACTTCATAGGTACTTATCAAACAAATTGCTTCGCAGTTTTATCAGTCACACACGCGCCGACAACACATGCATCAGTTTAATGTTTTAAACATTTAAATTTAAAAATAAATGACGACACACGAAAAAAAATTTTTGTTTTCTCTGTCTTAGCGGCTAGCCGGGACAAAGTCGACAATGCCATCTGGTTGAGATGTGTTGCGGGCGATATGCTAGCAACTAGCAACCTGTCCCTGCAAACTGCAAAATCACATTAGGTATCTCCGTCTTTAACTGAAATTTTAATGCTATGCCTACACCTTCCGGGAACTCTTTTCTAAAACTGTTTTAAGTTCACCACCAGCTGGGCTGTTATTCTTTACGCGCTCATCCGTCTCACCTCACCGTCACGCATAATGGTGGGTACACACCAAGCCAACGAACGGCTATGTATCTGACTCTAACAAATAGCTGTCACGTAAATGCTTCGCGTTCGTTGGTCGTTCGTTTGCTCAGTGTGTACCCACCATAACAAAACTTAGTCCTCTATTTTTTTGTATACGCTTATTTACTTCGAATCGCGGCGTCATGAAATATTTTGTGGGTGATCGTTGAAGTGAGCTTAGAACAAGTTCCATAATAGCGGGGCAGGTGCTTGAAATTTGAACATGGATCTCACACGTCCCAATTTCACAGTCCGATCCCAAAATCCTAACGTGTTCTATCCGCACCTTGCGGCATTGTGTCGAATCTGTGGCGCGGCTTCATACCTCCCTAACGGGCCTTCGGGGATCTTTAATGAAATATAAATGAAGGTCGTAAGCGCGGTCACAGCGTTCGTCGCCTGAAGCGTCCGCGCTATTCTGATTTACCGACAATTCTCCCCGGGGGACTGGGTAAGCTAGACTATTACCCGCCTTGCTATTAAACTGTATGAATTACGATTACATTACGATTATCACAACAGAGGGCACTACTGACGCACACTCAAGAAACGCATTATGCCCCCGAAATCATCGAGAAAGGTCTGCAAAAAATGTGCAAAGGAAATTAAATCGCGAACTTATTTGAAATGTTCGCAGTGCTTGGATTTGTATGATGTTTTATGCACCACAAATGTAACATTAGAAAGATTTTATCTGATGAATACAGATAATCGTGGGTCTTGGAAGTGCCACTCATGTTATGAAGTGGATAGGCTAAACTGCAATTCTGATGGTACTAATAAGACATGTCAGCGAAGCTCATATCGAGAGCTAAGTACACCAAAACGGAAACAAACGAACGTAAAGGTGACTACCAGAAAACCTCAACCTGTTTTGGAAAGGCTATGCCTCAAAACTCGGACTTCCCCGAACTCTGATGAAGAAAATGATTCCAATTTGTCAACTTTCTTGGACACCACTTCACAAAGCCTTCCTGATATGTCCAATATGGAGGATCCGCAAGTTATGGACCTTAAGTTGGAAATAAACACTCTAGCATGTCAACTCCAAAGCGCACATGCTGAAATCGACCGTTTAAACACTGAAATTATGGAGTAAAAAATCGTCTGTGATAATAAGAAGAAAATAGATATTTACAAAAAGTTACTCAGTGAAAATGGATCAATTCAATCTACGCGAAAATCGACTCCCTCAAGAACTGAATTAAAAATTCGTAGCCCTGCCCCTTTTTCACAAGAAAATTCAAGCCAAACTCGCCCTGAGCCTTTCATAACTGATCAGCCTCCAGATATGGAGACCAACATTTCTGCAGAATCTTCCTCGGACACTGGGAACTCGGAGAAAATTGTATTAGAGCATGAAGAAGCACAAGGAAGTGATTTAAAACAAAACAGCCGTCACGACGGCGTCCGTCGTACCAATACAAGTGTCTCATCGAACAGGAAGAAACTGGCCATACTAAGCACAAACAGTAGAAACAGAATCTCTAGTATTGTCGAAGATGATATCTCGTTAAGTGACTTTGACTGGTGCCATTTTTTAACTCCCGGAGGAGGAATAAAGGAAAGCCTGCGGCAAATTGAAAAGAAAATTACCACGTTTACACGAAGTGACTACTGTGTAGTTATAGTCGGTGAGGAAGACTTGGAGCAAAACGATGACTACCCCGGCTTAGTCCAACACATTACAAAATCTTTGAGTCCTATTGTTCATACAAATGTTATTGTAGTATGCCCTACTTATATTTGTGGCTCACCTATATTTAATTATAAGGTAGAAATGTTGAACGCCATGTTACGTAGCGACGTATTCTTCCACGATAAACATTATTCTTTCGACTCCAACCTCGACCTATCTCTTGATATGTTTTCAAGCAGGACGGGGAAGAGGACGGGGCGCCTTAATAATCGGGGAATGTCAAACATAATTCGCCATCTAGGATTATTTATTGCCTTAAATGTACAAGCAAATCAAGTAGAATCAGAACTAGAATCAAGGACACAGGGAGGTAAACGTAAACAAAGGAAAATTTCAGAATATTTTAAAGTAAACAACCCCTTGATACAGTGCTCTACTAAAAGTGACAAACCAAACAAAGGATCTATTTTGTATTACTTCCCTATCACAAAAGAGAGAGAGGAGACTAATATGTTTTTTCGACCTCTCAATAAATAACAAAGAGCTAAATAATATTCATAAATTTAATAGCAGCGTATTGACCATTAATATATTCCACCAAAATGTGCAAAGTCTAAAATCAAAAGTAAGCCAATTGGAAATTTTATCGAGCTCATGTAATGTAGATGTGTTTTGCCTCTCAGAAACATTTTTAAAGTCCAGCCAAGTTTCTGTTATACAAATTGAAAAATACAAAATGGTCGCAAATTTTTGCAGAACTCGTAAGTCAAGAGGTGGAGTATGTATATATACAAAGAAAACATTAAATTGTGTAAATTTACACTGGATATCTGATATGTCGGTCGAATCACATTTTGAAGTTTGCGGAATTTTAATCCCTGAAATCAACTACATAATTGTTTGTGTATATCGAACTCCTGACAGTGACATCGACATTTTTATAAAAAAGCTCTTCTGGATAAAATGGTACTCAGATCCCGAAATTTAAGGAGGAAATTAGTTATTGCAGGCGATTTTAATATAAATATGTTGAGTAATGATAGATCAAAAAACACTTTTCTCACGACACTATCAAAATTTAATATTACTTGCACGATCAACGAACCAACTAGAATAACCCCTGAGTCGCAAACATGTATAGACAATATCCTAACGAATGTATCGAAATATACCTCCTCTGTCATAAACTTAGGCATATCGGATCACACGGGACAAATGATTGAAATACCTACAAGTCTCAGCTTTAACGAGAGGTTTTGGTACGTAGAGAAAAGGAAAATAGACTACCAACTAGATGTTTTTAAAAGATATATAGCTGAGGTTAGTTTTAATGATGTCTTTCTAAAAACGGATGCAAATGAAGCTTATATAGTTTTCATCGACATCTTTTCCACGATCTTTGATCTTTGTGTTCCTCTGGAAAGAGTAAAAGTATCGTATAAAAAGAGGCCAAACTGGAAAACTAAAGGCATTCTCAAATCTTGCAAAATTAAGCGACAAATGCATCTATCGTCACAATGGAATAGAAATCATTCTAGTAACTATAAACATTACTGCAAGCTTTTAAGAAAAGTTATAGAAACATCCAAAAAAATAACGAATGACTACTACATACATAACAGTGTTAATAAACCGAAAGCTACCTGGGGATTGATTAAACAAAATACTAGCATATGCAACAGTATTCCAGATTCTATTGCCACAATTAACAAAGACGGAAAGACTTACACGACACCTTCCGAAATAGCTGAAGTATTTAATAATTATTTTGTAAATCTAAATACCGTAGGTGCTTCCCGAAATAATGGTTATAAATCCATATCGAATCGAGTTTGTAACAGCATCTTCTTAAACCCTGTAGACTGCTATGAAATTCAAAAAATTGTGTGTAATCTTAAAAATAAAAAAAGTTGTGGGTATGACAACATACCCATGCAGATTATTAAATCATGTCTAAGCCACATTATTGAGCCCCTCGTATACATAATTAATTTAACGTTAGAATCTGGAAATTTTCCCGAAGATCTAAAAAAAGCTGTAATTAAACCTTTGCATAAAAAAGGCTCAAAAACCGAACTAAATAATTATAGGCCAATAGCTTTATTACCAACATTCAGTAAAATATTTGAAAAAGTCGTACACGAAAGGCTAACACGATTTTTCATAAAAAACGATATTCTAAACCCCTCGCAGTTCGGTTTCCAAAAAGGAAAATCTACTACATTAGCAATTTTTTCAATTTTTAAAGACATATGGGAGAAAATGAATGCTGGAAAAACATGCGTCGCTCTAATGATCGACATGTCAAAGGCTTTTGACTGTGTTGTATACGATACAATCTTAAATCAGTTAGAGCACATTGGGATAAGGGGAATTGCTCTCAAATTGATTAGGAGTTACTTATGTAATAGAAAACAGGCTGTTATTATAGACAGGTATAATAAAGACTCTAAAACCGTAGAGCAAGTGCTGTCATGTTTTGAGCAAGTAAAGTTTGGGGTACCGCAAGGAAGTGTGCTTGGTCCACTCCTTTTTTTGGTATATTTAAATGAGTTTCCTCGTATAGTCAAGTACACCGGTGTGTGCTGTATGCTGACGATGCTACGATATTTTTTTCTTGTAACCGTTCGCAGGAATACTTCAGTGACAACGTAAACATTGCTCTGACCAAGATTATAAATTGGCTTGCCCTACTCAATCTTAAATTGAATCTGAAGAAAACCAAGCTCATTCAGTTTAGGAACTATAAGACTAATCCTATTTCATTCAATGTATCAGTAGCAGGTATTACCGTAGAAGAAGTTAGTAGTGAAAGGTTCCTAGGAGTTATGATAGATTCCCATCTAAATTGGAAGGCTCATATCAGTCAAATAAATAAGAAAATTTCCACCAACTGCTATGCGCTTTCAGTCCTAGCGGAAACCTGCTCTGAAAATATAGTTATTAGTGCCTATTATGGAAATATATATCCGCTGCTGAGCTATGGGATTATTTTCTGGGGAAATTCTGTGGATGTAAATAAAACGTTTGTACTCCAGAAAAGATGCCTTAAAACGATTTATCGTCTAAATCCTAGAGATTCCCTCCGTGAAGTATTTAAACGAAAAGGCTTCCTCACATTAACAGGGATATTCATATTGGAAGTAAGCCTGTTTGTAAAAACGCAGCCAAACTACTTCACAACATTAACTGCCACAAAGAAAAATGTTCGAGCACAGTACAAATATGATATAAGATTGCCAAGGGCTAAAACCTCAATTTATAATAAAAGTACATTTATAATGGCAATCCGAGTATTTAATCAACTCCCGACTCATATCAAGGCTCTGGAAGGAAACTCTTTTAAGGCAAAATTAAAAAGCTGGCTCATAGAGAAGACATTCTATAGCTTAAAAGAGTTCTTTGATTCTAGTTAAATACTGTCTGAGTAACCTGTTATTAATATTGTATCCTTAAAAGGTAACATTGTTAGTCTATAAGCATTATAATAAAATTGCATGCCCGGCAGGGTAACTGTTGAAACCTATACTATGAATATTATGATCTATGTACACAGTTTGCAATAAACGATTCTTATTCTTATTCTTATTGCAATTGGTCACAGTGCAACTTGCTGTGAATGCTGTTCCTATAGTGTCTTTGTCAGTTGGTGTGACAAATTGCCTTTTGTGTTTTATTAGACCACGGATACGCTCCCCGCGTTTGTTAGGTAGGCGCTATGGATTTTGGATACACGTAGGTACATGTAGTCTGACAAGTGCCCGCAATTACGCCAATACTTATTATACTCTTTGAATTACGCGTCGGCGTAAACATGGCAGTCTTAGTCAGACTTCAGATTATGCATGGTTATAAAGCTGCGTTTATGGACAGATGACTAAGGCGACGGCGCGTGTGGCGGCACGACACGAGTTGTCAGGCGATTATGGAAACACTGACGATTATAATACATATGTATATAGGTACCTACATGAACCTAAGCAACGTCATATGTTTGTGTTTAGGTCCGAGTCGGGGTGGAGTCGGGATCCGAATGTAAAGACTCGTGGATTACTATTAGAATTCTTAAATCATCAAATTGTTGTTTTTGACAGTAGAAAGGATTTACATTGCAGTTCACTAAGTAATAGGTAATTGAGATCTCAAGTATCAAAATAAACTCAACTCACTTTCCACTAATGTTTTTTTTTCGAAAAACACTATTGTCACTTCACCAATACTATCCGGTTTAGTGGTAGCCCTACGCTTAAAAAAACCACAAATCGATGTACAGTTTAGCCGTTTGGCACACGCATACTAGAGGTCAAAACAATTTTTTTGACCCGCAGTTCCTAAAAAACTTTCCCTTAGGGGGGGAGTGCCGAGCCATTTTTCTTTTTGTCTGGGAAAAAAAATTTTTTTCAGAAATCTATCGTGTGTGGTATCATATGAAAGGGCTTTTTGAATTCTAAAAATATACCACATCATTACATTTTAGCTATATTTTTTAAATTAAAGCAAAAGAAATTTTAGAAACATACCATGTTTGGGCTCCTCCAGACACGATATAGCTGATTTAAAAAAAAACAATAAAAAAAAAAAAAAAAATTGTTTATTAAAAGAAAACCTTTTTACAATACAGCTTATCCTGCGGCCCCACACTAGGCTATGCCTGACACGTGGTGGCCTGATTCGGTTTCAACATGGCTTTACTACAAAAGTTACTTAAAATTATAATAATTATTAAAATTATTTGCCGGTTACATACAGTCACAGATAAGGCTTGCTTAATAACTTTGATAAGAACAAACCAATGTGTGTGTGTGTGTGTGTGTGTGTGTGTGTGTGTGTGTCTGTGTGTGTATGTGTGTGTGTTTGTGTGTGTGTGTTTGTGTGTGTGTGTGTGTGTTTGTGTGTGTCTTTAACTGAGTTTAATTGAGTGATATGTATGCAAGGCTACAGGGTTGCGTATTAATAAAACAACTACTTATCTTACGACCTCTAACAGTTTTTCCGTCTCAACATAGCTAAGACCCTTTAGCCACCTTACAATTTTGGATTTTGCTTCGCGTCGAGTACTATCCGATATCATGCAGGCCTTCACCACTTTATTATAAATAAAAGGGTGCAAGAAATTTGGAAGACGTCTGGCATGTGCGGTTTTTACGCGTGGGACCGGTATTTTAAAAACTCGTCTACGGAATAGGGTGGTATAATCTTCAGACTGTACCGTATCTTTATGCACGTGAGTAGCAACTCGTAGGATCATTAGTTGCCTCACGGTTAGGACGTCCGAGGCCTTATAGAGAGCGATCGTTGGGAATAGCCGGGGTTTCCTGAGCATAACCTTAAGGACAAAGCGTTGGGCTCTCTCGAGAGGCAGGAGCGCAGAGCTGGAGGCGCCGCCCCACACCCCAATGCAGTATGACAGTATGGACTCGCACATCGAGGTATAAGCAAGCTTTAATTTTTCCTTTCATTTAAAAATTTATAAGCTTTAAAAGGTCTATTGCAGCAGAATTTCTCAGTAGCTTCATTAAAAACACAATCTTTCTGACTCTAGCAGACATAACCTCGATGTGTTTTTTAAAATTGAGATTTTCATCTAAAGTGATACCCAGGTACTTTACAGTGGTGCAGTTATTAACCACCTTGCACTCTCCGTTCACTGAGTTAGATGAAATGTGCGGAGTGCGATCACAAAGCCTGATGTCTGGGCGTGAGCTGGGAGCAGATGCAGCAGTTTTGTGAAAACATATGTATTTTGTTTTTAAGATGTTTAGGGAAAGTAAGTTGTTAGCCAGCCATTCCGCGATCACCGATAAGCCAGTCTCTGCTACAGCGAAGCATCGCTCCCAGGAAGAGTCATGGAATACCAAAGCGGTGTCGTCTGCATAGCAGATAATCTCTGCCTGCTTGATAGGGAGAGACATCATGTCATTGAGGTAAATCAAGAACAGGGTTGGGCCGAGGATGCTTCCCTGAGGTACACCAAGGGATATCGGTACTGTATCACTGACTAAGGCGCCCAATCTTACGCACTGTTTCCGGTTTGTGAGATAGCTTTTGAACCAGTTCCATGGAATGCCTCGAATACCCAGTAGTTCGAGCTTTCTTAGCAATATAGGTATGGAAACAGTGTCGAACGCCTTAGCCAGGTCCAAGAAGATTCCCACGCAGGCTTCTCCTCGGTCAAGGTAGGAAGACACAAGTTTAACTAATAGGGTGGCAGCTTGTTCAGTAGACCGCCTCCTCCTAAAACCAAACTGTTTTGGTGAAAGAAGGTTTCCTGCTTCGAGAAAATGGACTAATTGGTTGTTTATAATCTTTTCCAGAATTTTAGAAAGACTGCTTAACAAAGAGATTGGACGATAGTTTCCAGGGCAGTTCTTAGCACCTCCCTTGTGAATGGGGACCACGGCTGCTACTTTCCAGCACTCCGGAAAAGAACCCGATGATATACTAAGATTAAAAATATAAACAAGCGGCTTGACAATATAATGTTTTAAATGTTTAAGCATGCGGGTGTTTATTTCGTCTAGTCCGGAAGCGCTTACAATTTTAAGTTGAGGATGATTTCTTCCACTTCTTTTTCGTCGGTAGGACTTAAAAATATTGACATAGGGGGAGAGTTCGTTAGTGTGACTTTTGATGACAGTGAGGCCTCGGTTAAATTTTTATGGGACAGGATATTGTCTGCCAGCTTTTTGCCAACTGATGAGAAATACTGATTGGTATAGTTTATAGAGCAAGAAGAGTTAGGCTTGATGGAGGCTAGTTCGTGGGGTGTATGTCTGTCCTTGTTGAGGTGAGTAATATCTTTAATAGTTTCCCACAGTTTCCTAGGGTTATCCTTGTTATCAGCAAGACGTTTTCGATCGTACTCATCTTTTATTTTCCTTAAAATACTAACGTAGAAATTGCTGTATCTAGTATAAGTAATCCTAGCGGTTTCATTTTGAGGGTTTTTACGGGATTTAAGATGCAGCATATCTCTAACTCTGGAGCATTTAATTAAGCCTGGAGTCATCCAGGGTTTTAAGATTCGTTTAGAGTTACTTACTACTGTACGTATTGTATGTTTAGAGATAATATTTGTGAGCATAGAGGAAAAAGTGTCTGCGGCTTCGGTAGCAGATGTTTTACTAGTGACCGCCTGCCAGTCTTCGCCTTCAAGTTCTGCTCTCATAGCCTCAAAGTCCTGTTTGATAACGGTTCTGGGTGGTTTGGGAGGTTTAGATTTATTTGGGGGGGTAATACCGATCATAACTAAATCGTGGTCAGTAATATCAGAAACGCACACAACCGACGCCATATCCTTCACTGCCCTCGCAAAAAAGTGATCGAGGCAGTTGTTCTTCCTCGTAGGTTTATCGATTGCAGACATAAATTCGAGACTAGCCAACATACATAAGTACTCAGATGCATGAGAATCAGAACATGACGAGTTGATGTTAATGTTAATATCGCCCGTGATGATAAAGCAGTCATGGCAAAGTGAGTTGCTTTTGATAAATGATTCTTATGAGTTTACAAATGGGGTAGGATTATTAAAATAAGGAGAACGGTATAAACCCAGCAGAGAAAAATGCCCTGGCACACATATAAAAAGACTATCTGAATCCTGGATAAGTGGTTCTGTGACAGTGGCATTTAAGTCATTCCTTACATATGCAACTACTCCGCTAGCCTGATTGTGAGATCTTACTGTGCGATAAGGGGTGTAGCCCTCGAGCTGCCCGATCACCGAACCATCCCTCAACCAACATTCTGTCAGAAGAACAACGTCAAAGTCAATCTGTAGCCGGCTATAGGTCACAAGAAATTGGTTAAAATTATTTTGAAGTGATCTAATATTAAATGTAAGAACTTTAATTGAATAATTATGTTTTATTATTTTACAACAGTGTTCTGCCGATTCAGCAACTTGACAGTTTACCGGGAAAGATTTGTCGAGTTCATTTGCCAAGTCTAGTCCGGCCATGGCTTAATAAAACACCGTCTGAAAGCGAAACTTCGGAGGTGTTGCTGCGGCAAATACATTTGATAATTTAAAACGTAGCCAATTGTTTTAAGTATGTATGTGATAAGTGCAATGCGAGTGTTGGTGAGTGTGTGTATAGGTGAGTATGTACAAATTTGGAGTATAAGTAGCATGCTAATAACAAAAGAAAGGAACTGATAGTACAAACCATTTGATAAATTATTTAAAACTGTAGGAAACTTGTGACTTGAAAAGAGTTTGTTGCGAGAGTATGTGCTATTTTTCTGGTTGAACTGCATACCCTTCAGGCGCCCACGTTCCTGGAGAGTCCACGGAGTCCCCTTCGTTTCCGATACCGGCGGCTGAGTTGGTAGGTACCCCTGCAACACGATCCAGGTCCAGATGATTACGGATGAGAATAGCAGGCGCACCGTCGTACTTCCCGACATACACCGAACCGGATGACGTCCAGCAGTGTTTGAATTTGGCGGCCGACGCTCTTTGTCTTGCGGCACGAAAAAGCTGCCGGTTTTCTCTAGTCAACCGCTCGTTTACGTAAATCCTTTGAGAGTTCTTGCCATTCTGTACGAGGTCCTCCGATGTGACGTTGCGTCTACTTTTCGCTGCTTTGAGAAACATATCACGCGTCGCACGTCGAACAAAGCGGACTGCTATTGTCCGAGGCAGGGCGCGGTCATTAACTCCATCAATATCCGAGGTTACGGCTGAAACCACCCGGGGACCCGCTCTCCACACCGCATCTACGTCGTTATGGGAGATAGTGACACCAAATTTTGCAGCAGCAGTTAAAATAATGTGGACAGGATTTTCCCCTGAACTTTCAGGGCACCCGGCGATCTCGATATCGTTTCTCAACGCCGCTTGCTCCTGTTACAATATACCACAAATGATGCGTGATATCCTCATATCTAACCTCAAAAAAGCAATTTTGAAAATAATGGCATTAAGTTTTTTTTTTTTTCAATTTTACCAAGTGACTCAGTTCTTATAGGAACTGCAGATCAAAAAAATTGTTTTGACCTGTAGTATGCGTGTGCCAAACGGCTAAACTGTACATCGATTTGCGGGTTTCCTATGAAATTGCGCTTGTGGGGCTTCCACTAGTTTGGAGGACCATACGTACAGCCACATAAGTATCAAGCAAGACCTACATAGTTTCTTTGATACCTACTGATTGTCTCAAGAGAGCAAAATTATACGAGGGCTGTTCCGAAAATAGTTAGTCAACAGCGTACTATTAATCGTATTCATATAATTTTACTGTAGCTCAAAGGCAAATTTCATTACAAACTTTTTCGTGTAAATGTCACTGGCCAGTGACATTCCGTTATTTTTTTATGAAATCAGAAAAAAAACATGTCTGCCACTTTTTGCTCGCAAAAATGGAGCTAACGCGGGAAGCATTTCGTGCTATGATATATTATGATTATAAACGAGGGCTAACTTACAAGGATTCTCGTGAAAATTTAACTAGTGTTTTTGGGCCATTATCCCCATCTCTTGCCACTGTCAGTTACTGGTTCCGTGAATTTAAGCGTGGGCGGAGCGACGTCAAAGATGAGCCTAGACCGGGGCGACACCCAAACGCAGTCACTCCAGAAAATGTTATCAAGGTGGAGTGGCTAATCAAGGAATCTCGAAACATTACCCACCGAGAGATTCAGGATGAACTGAAGATTGGATCCCAGGCAGTTTCTACTATTTTGCATGACCACCTTCAAGTTTGGAAGGTTTCGTGTCGATGGATACCACATTTTCTCACACAGGAGCAAAAAGATAGACGTGTCGATTGGTGCAAATTTATGCTAAAAAAATTCGATAAAGGCGATTCACAACAAGTGAGCTACATTGTGACATCCGACGAATCTTGGATATATAGCTACGACCCATTTACAAAACAGCAATCCACGCAATGGGTCTTTGAAGAAGATGATTTACCTACTAAAGTAGTTCGCGGCCGAAGCGTCAACAAAAAAATGGTTGCTGTTTTTTTTCGACGTAGTGGACCGGTAGCCGTAATTCCACTTGAAGATCATAAAACAGTTACCAGCCAATGGTACAGTGAAGTTTGCTTGCCACAGGCCTTCCAGGAGCTGAACGTCAGCCGTCCAAGTACTGGAACCCGGGGCATAATTTTTCATCAAGATAATGCTCCGGCTCACACGGCTGCCAGAACCATGGATTTTTTTAGCAAATCAGGAGTGCAACTGCTACCACACCCTGCGTACAGCCCTGACCTGGCTCCGTGTGATTTTTTTCTGTTCCCCACGTTAAAAAAATCATTACGTGGGCGACGATTTTCGACGGCGGATGAAGCAGTAGACGAATTCAGGCGACTTTTTTTTGACCTTCCGCAAGAACAGTTTTTTTCCTGTATTGAAAGTTGGTTCAGTCGAATGCATAAGTGCATAAATGTAGCAGAGGAATACTTTGAAAAATTGTAATTAAAGTTTTATTATATTCCTTATAGTTTTTGTTTAACTAAAAATTTTCGGAACAGCCCTCGTACATCTATATTGAATCCTGAATCAAGCGAAAGATTCTACAATAGAATCCTGATCATAGCGAGGTCTATAGACCCGAATGCCATTCTAAATGCTCATGGGCTGTAGCTTTTTCTCTCTTTATACACACTGTTAACAAATCCCCTGTTTAGGTATGCCGATCGAGCTCTGAACGTGGCCATCCCTTTCTATCGCATGCAACGCGCTGCGACAGAACGCGTGCGAGCCGTAGCAACGCTAACATGCCAGCCGGAGCCGGTGGGAATGTACTTGTAGCGTAGCGGCGCGACGGAATCACGGAGTGAGCCGCCCCTGCCGGTGCTGAGAATAAACCAACCGACAAATTCATTCGCGGTACAATCTACATTATAGTACTAAATAAAACTAACATGCAATAGACACATATTTATTCCACATTCGTATAAATTAATCTAAATATACTAAATATATTTACTATAAGAAAAAATACTAAATGTACTTTTATGATTTAAAAATATGACTTTTGTAATACTTCAACTCCTCTACACTCTCCAAAATATCATCAATAGCTCTGTGAGAAAATTTCTTCTGAGGAATTTTTGAGAAATCCTTCTGGTACCAGCGCTTGGCTAACTCTTTTATAGTACTGACATCAATTACTCTATAATGTAAATATTCATTTAACTGTGGCATGTATTTGCGTATAAATAAGCGGTCCATGTAAACGCTGTTGCCGGCCAGCGGGCATTTCTTCTCAGGTACGTGAGAACTTACAAATTGTAGCATCTGATTTTCGGCATCTTCAATTGACACTTTGGATTGACGGCTAGCCTCCGTCAAGCCACTCTGAAGACATGAGATAATTTGGTTGTAATATTTTTTGTTAAAAGTAAGATTAGTAGATTAAATACTTGGGAAGTAAACTTACAAAAATATTTTTTTTATAGTATCTTATGTTAAGGGATTTGCCACACTGGATGCGTTCTGCGGTCAGGTCAGGCCCGCATTATATATGATGGTTTTCAATTAGACCTGACCACAGACCGCATCCAGTGTGGCAAATCCCTTATTCTTTGTTTCATGATTGATGTGTAAGACTTAGATAAGCAGTAGACAGATAGAAATGGACCATAAGGTATATCACATGCAATTTCAGAGATCTCAGATCAGGACTTTGTTGGAAAAGTTGATTACAAGACCAGTAAATATGGTATTACGGAAGCAGATTCTAGGGTAGTAAGGAAAATGTGGCCAGTTTAGATGCCCCATTATATAATAAACCATAACCCTGTTAGTACAATAATATGGTTACTGGCCACAGTAAGAATGCACTTTAACACTTTCGCAACCAGGCAAAATTCCGAACAATACCCCAGAAACCGACAGAATTGGCATCGCGTGAGGGTTTGTAGCTCGTGCTCGACTCTCGGGTATGCCGGCATCTGAGTAAAGTTTACGAGTGCCCGAGAGCCGGGTATGCGGTGTCCAATGTGTTAAGGACTACAAATTACTGACATAGTTAGAAATGAAGATACTTAGGGCCTGTTTCACAATCTCCAGTTAAAACATATCCGTCAGATAAATGTTGGCTGTCACTTTTATTTTATATGACGGGAGAAAAGGATAGCAATAATTTTAACTGGCAGATAACTTTATCCGGCGATTGTGAAACAGGCCCTAAGTGTGATAAATTGCTGCAATGATAATGCAATAATAATTCAAGTTTATATTAATACCTCACCGTGTTGTGCGATACACCATTCATGCATGTTGTCCAGGATATGGTCTGGTTGGTGAACAACAATGTCAGGGCCTGTCGCGACTACATTTAGCTGCGCATCGGTCACCAGGCACGCAATCTCCATGATATAGTCCTTCTCTATGTCTAGACCAGTCATCTCTAAGTCCACCCATACTATCCGCTTAGCCGCATCTTTGGCGTGTAGTAATGTATCTTCCTTAAATTGAGTTTCTGTTGAAAAAATGTTTATAAACTTCACTAAAAGTTAAAGCACGACTGTAACATAGTTTATAACAAATATTATATAAAAGAGCGAAGAAATACAAGATCTGATAGATAAAGTATCCCTAAAAAAATAGTTAGGTACGAAAGTAAACAAAGAGTCTTAATCATAACCTAAATCAATAAAATTAAGATACTTACTGCGACCGTTTCCGGACATCGGTCGAATGATATATTTGACGATGTCGTTAAATAGCGGGAAATAGCGTCTCAAATTCAGCATTTATGCCGGTATTCTCATAAATTTAATCAAAATAAAATTGCACGATACACGCAGACATGTCACTCATGTAGTTGATGTAGTGCCGGTTAATGTACAGCCATGATAATGCACGGCCAAATAATGTACAGCCTAATAATCCGCGTCCATACTGTACGTGGATTATCAGGCTGTACATTATTGGGCCGTGCATTATCACCCTGAGCAAACTTGTTCCGGGGCAATAATTGGAAGCCAATTTTGTCCGGGCTGATAATGCACGACCCAATAATCTGAGTCCACAAAAAGTGGACGCGGATTATTGGGCTGTGCATTATGACCCTGAGCAAGCTTGATCCGGGGCAATAATTGGAAGCCAATTTTGTACCAGGTCATAATGCACGGCCCAATAATCCGAGTCCTTGTGGCTTCGGATTATCAGGCTGTACATTATCCATGCGGACTGAAAATTTCCAGCGAGTCGACGCCACCCCGCTGTGCGGGGTGTCTATTTCTGGTCTGAGGGACACAAGTGAACCCTAACCTAACCGACCTAAGACAGAGTTCGCTTATGACAAGCCATTTTTGTCCACCCTGATAATGCACGACCCAATAATCCGCGTTCACAAAAAGTGTACGCCGATTATCAGGCTGTACATTATTGGGCCGTACATTATCACCTTGAGCAAACTTGGTCCGGGGCAATAATTGGAAGCCACTTTTGTCCGGGGTGATAATGCAGGACCCAATAATCCGCGTCCACAAAAAGTGTACGCCGATTATCAGGCTGTACATTATTGGGCCGTACATTATCACCTTGAGCAAACTTGGTCCGGGGCAATAATTGGAAGCCACTTTTGTCCGGGCTGATAATGCACGACCCAATAATCCGAGTCCACAAAAAGTGGACGCGGCTTATCAGGCTGTACATTATTGGGCCGTGCATTATTGGCTCGTGATTGGCTCCCTCAATTCAATTGTCATCACATTGTCATGCCATCCATGCGCACCGCGCACCGTACAGTCGCACACATGCGCGACATGCGCGCGCAACATGGCGCCCACAAAATTTTGTTTGCGTTTCATTTCATTCATAATACTCTTTGGTGTTGCCTTTTTTTAGGCAGCCGTTACAAGCTCAATCTAGATCGTGATCCGTGATCGAGATTAATGATCTTAATCCAGATTGAATGTCTAATGTGTTAAATTGAAGGATCGCGACATCGGATCACAAATTATCCAATTCCCTGGACACGCAAACGAGAAATGCCATTAATTATCGAGATAATGGACTTTAACCTTACGGCGACACTACGATCTACGATTATCGCTATAATTAATGGCATTTCTCGTTAATATGGCCCCATTACACGCTCGATCTAGATCGTGATCGCGGATCGCGATGGATTGATATAACTTGATTTGACTAGTTGTCAAATTACACAATCAATCGTCAGTGTTATCGTCTGTCTCCATCGCTGGCTACCGTAAACTGAATATTTCACATTAGACGCTCAATCTGGATTAAGATAATGATCTCGATCACGGATCACGATCTAGATGGAGCGTGTAATGGCAATGGCTGCCTTAAGAACGGTGTTTGTCGGTTTATGGGGCATTCAGATTATGTGATTTTTCCTCAATTTGTCAGTAAAACATGTCGAAGTCATAATAGGGTGTAGCGTACAGATGTAACAATCCGACCACATATGCATGCAATTTCTCAGTACAACTCATTTGACATAGCACATCTATCATGGGACGGTCGCGACATACTCTCGATTTTTCTCGCACTATACCTCTTGTTCTAAGTGCTCTTATAAGAGAGAGACGGATAGTACGAGAAAAATCGATAGAGCTCGCGTGCTGTCGCATGATAGCCGTGCTGACGATAGCAATTAGTCGGCATCTGATGAATTGGGACTGACAAATCATGCCATGTATATACCCCATTAGCCAACATAGAAAACAATGTTGTCAGATCCACATGTCTAAACATGCCCTTGTTGAATATTTGGATGTGAGTAAAATCGTATGATAATTATGCACTAATTATGTTAAACTTTACCAGAAGGTAAAGAATAAGATCAATTATTAACATTCGCAATTTTTGACCTTGACGTGATGGAATACTTCAAACATTTCCATTGACAAAGCGATATCCTACCTACGATGTATACATTAATTATATTATCTGTGCATTTTCCACTCGATTGTCATGGTGTCTAAAGGTTGATTTTGTTTTTATTATATTTTCAGTCATATAAACGATACTATAACCCCCTCGAAACGTAAACATGAACAGATTAATTTTGAACAATTGCCGGTGCCTAAAAAGATCAGGTAAGTAGTATGTTACTTCTCGTGACTATGAAAATTCATGATCTTCCATAACCTCTACTTTCGGGCGGATGAGTATTCTGATTGATTAGGTCGAAATTTTTACAATACGTCTCTTTGTTTTTAAAACACGCAATGTATGCGTGATGATTTTTAGTAGTAGTGTAAATGATACAATAATCGGATGTTTGCCTTTGAACCACGATACCTACATAAAACGGGTTTGTTGTTATACGCCACGGATTTCTGTTGTATTTCACACAATTGCATAAACATTGCCTCTTAACAGTAAACATATTTCCAATGGATCCGAGTTAACATTGTTTTACAATTTTTGATGGGTATCAGGCACTTATAAAATTCTTATGTAATTTCAAATGAGCTTATGACACATTGTGATCTTGTATTTTAGCTCTGAAATGGGAAATCAAACAGTATCAAGATTTTTCACATGTGCGATATGCAAGGACCCTATCATATGCTATCCAGCCAGGTGAAGCTCACTATGGTCTTGCACAGCGACCCTTAAATGCCAGAGTTTTATACACTCCACTGTACTTAAGAGGAATAGCCACAACCTCCTGTGACTATGACAAGGAACCACTAAAACCGTCTTCAAAAGTTGAGGCAACAGTTGAAACAATTAAGAAAGGATTGGAGGAAAATGATAAGGCCCCTGTGAAAGTAGCGCCAAAGAAAAGTTTAAAGGAGCGCATCATGGCTGAAGTTAGGCACTATTATCATGGTTTTAGGCTACTTTTCATTGAAATCAGGATCTCAACAGGTTTATGCTTCAATCTTCTCAGAGGACAAACATTGACACGAAGAGAGCATAAGCTCCTCATCACAACTATTGGTGACTTATTTCGTATGGTACCGTTTATAGTATTCGTCCTTGTACCATTTCTAGAATTCACACTGCCTTTATTCATAAAGATTTTCCCCAATATGTTACCATCAACATTTGAAAGTAAAGACCAGAGAGATGCTAAGTTGAAACAGCACTTGAAAGTGAAGCTGGAGATGGCAAAGTTCTTCCAGGAAACACTGGATCAGATGGCGCCTCAAGCCAGCAATAGGCATTCAGAACTTGCAAAAGATTTTCAAACTTTCTTTTCCAAAATAAGGAATTCAGGAGATGTTGCCACAAGTGAAGAAATAATGAAGTTCTCAAAGCTATTTGAAGATGAGATTACCCTGGACTCACTGCAGCGGCCGCATCTGATTGCACTTTGCAAAGTACTAGGAGTAACATCTATTGGTACTGGTGCTATGCTACGGTTTAACCTCAGGATGAAATTACGGTCCTTGGCTGCCGATGACAAAATGATAGCAAAAGAAGGTGTGGATAGCTTAAACTTCAACGAGTTACAGCAGGCCTGTGGAGCGCGCGGGATGAGGGCTTATGGCGTGTCAGAAGAACGTCTCAGAAAGGAATTAAGAAATTGGCTAGATTTGTCGTTGAACGAAAAGGTGCCACCTTCACTTCTGCTGCTGTCCAGAGCTTTGATGGTGCCAGAACATGTTCCGACAACTTACAAGTTGAAGGCTACCATTTCTGCCCTATCCGATACAGTTATAACTCAAACTAAAGCTGCCATTGGAGAAAAGGAAGGCAAACTTGACTTTCAGGTAAAAATTTTGATAAATTCCCTCATTTGAAGCATGTTTACATAAAAAAAAACTGTATTGACTAATGTCTGTACTGTACTAAACTGTATTGTAAATGTTTTTTTTAAGTCTAATGACTTACTGAATTTTAACATATATTTATGTCAAGGTTTGTCTATTAACATGTAACCTGCCCTCTGCTTAAGTTATTATGCTTACTTGATAAACACTGTTATAACAAGCCACTTACTTCTTGCCATAAGTTCAAGTTACAATTTTTTCTAACTGTAATTTCAGACTAAAGTGGATGCCATTAGACTTGAAGAACAAAGGATCAAGGAAGAAAAGTTGGAGATGCTTCAGGCTGAGAAAGAGAAGAAGATACTTGAAGCCAAGCAGAGAGAAAAGGAAGAACTCAAAGACACTGCTCCAATTGTTGATATAGAAAACGAATCAAATGCCAAGGATCCTGCTGTGGTTTTATCGGTGGATAGTCCCAAACCAGCATCGGAGGAGGGTCTGTCTGGCAAGGATATTGAGATAATTGAAGATGCTTTAGAAAAATTGGGTGAGTACTTTTTAAATAATAGTAAATTAATTAGACACCTTATTTCCAGAGACCGAAGTTTTGGTGGCATTGTGCAGTCATAGTGACTTGTTTTGTCAGCATCAATACCGTGTACATTGAAAGTCAATAAATGAGATGTCACTATGGATGCCCAAATATGCCCTGAAAGTCAATAAATGAGAAGTCACTATGGATGCCCAAATATGCCACCTAAATTCTGATATCAACTTGTGTTTGTCTTTGCTTATTATTATTTTTCTACTTATTACAGTTATTACTCCTCATATTTAACGGCTTGTAATTGCAAGTGTCCATAGGCAATGGCGACATGATGCCAGCCATGTGCTTGTGTCACACCATAGTACATCTATTAGAACAAACATGAGGCATTGAAGACTTCTAAATGAGCATTCTTTGTTCAGTACAGTAAATATTTGTATGCCTATACATTGCCTTTAATAAATGATCTAGTAATTTTGGCGTTGCGCCATTTCGGCAAGTTCAAGTCTGCTTTGTAGTATTTAGCAATAATGTACTTGCTTGCCAAAAATATTCAGAGAATCTAGCTATGACTGGTGGCTATTTTAGGATTTTCGTTTAAAAAGAGTCATTTAAAATCTGAAATATAGCTAAATAATGATATACTTAAAAACATTGTTTTAATCTACCTGCATATCTACTATATTATCTATAATAATATTATAGTGGGGAAAAGTCTGAAAAAGGTTTATAAATATTCCACCATTATTATACATAGTTAATTCAGAAGTTTATTAGGCAGCCACAACTTTTTCAACTTATTATTATTTGTAATAAAAAGACTGAATAGCATAGTGTCATCTCATCTTATTTGAAAATAATGATGAAAATAGCAGTTCCAATTGATTTACAATCTAATTATATAAAACTTGTTATATCCATCACAAAAGGGAATAGGTATTAACAATGTCCTGTCATTAACTGTTACAATTTGATCCTTATTATTAAGCTAGTGAGGTATAAATTGTTTCTATTCGTGGATTTGTCGATAATATTGTTTTGTTTTGTTACATTATTCATATAGTACCTATAATGGATCAGTGAAGGTCATATACACTCGCGAATACGAATGTGTGTCACACGCTGAAAGTAGGTTATATCAGTTGCTGATAATCGTAAGATAACATGAACTTCCTTTGTTGCTATATTGAAAACCCAGTAAAGTCTTCATACAAAAAGTCGCCTAAATACAAAATAGACGTAGAACATTGAATATAATATTTAAGGCCACTTTTAGTGAATAGATTGTAAGAAGTAAAAAATGCCTAGTCTTTGCTCTTTCTCATTTACGGCTCATTATTTCGCTGGATGCGGTTGACGCAGGACCAGTCATTGTGGCACTCTTTGGGGGAGGCCTATGTCGAGCAGTGGACGTCTTTTGGCTGATATGATGATGATTCTAGCGTTTCTACCGCCTGAATTTCATGAACATATTTAATGTAGAAGTGTCTGCAGATTTCGATTTCGTTTCTGGTTAGGTATCTTAAGTTTACATCTACCCAATTCTACAAAAAAATGCCCCGAAAATCAAGGGGTTGAAACGCCCGATTAATGACTTTCACCCTTCAACTAATATTGTTTTTAAAAGAAACGATGCTCACTTTTGTTAAAAAAGTAAAACTAAAATACCGGTTCTGATTTTTATATGAACGAAGTTCTCGCGGTTTGTCCTATTTTTGTGAAGATAATCGTAAGGCAATAAATCTTTAAAAAAAGCTGTAAAAAAAGTAATTATGAGGAATTATTCGTGGAATGCCGTATGTTGCCGGTTCATGAGGGGGTATTGCTGATGCTGGCTTTAGAGCAGTTCAATAAAAACGAATTTAAAATCAATATCAATCACACAAAATTAACAAGAAAAATTAGTAAAAAAATGCTGGAGGTGCCGGCGTGTGGTAATAATTATTATGGGAAGAGAAGTAGGAAGTACTTGGTCCCCAAAATATATAATGATATACCGTATGATATAAGAGAATGTAGCACATTTAGAATGTTTAAGGTTAGAGTGAAGGAGTTTTTCTTAGAAAAAACAAAATCTAAACTGGAAATGTAGTCTTAAGTAAAGTGATCACGTGAGCTGTACCTACCATTAGAAAACAAAATTATAAAATTATATATATATATGTATATGTATATATGTGTATATATATATATATATATATGTATACATATATACATATATATATTATAAAATAGCTAAGCCTACCCATCTATTGTTTGTAAGGGAGTCCCTCTGCCAACAAACTGTCATGCAGTTTGGCAGAAGAATGTTTTTGTAAAACAAGGGTTTTTTAAGTGAATAAAATTTTCTTATTCTTATTATTCTTAATCACAAAACCATGGTGGTCCGCCGACCATACGATACGTTTGTTGACATTCGCAGATTAACGGCATGATATTTTAAGAAACTTATGTACTTAACAATATTTAATAAATTAGCTTTTCTTTTGCTTGAATTTCCCCATTCCCTAGAATAAACTTGTATAAACTAGAATAATTTGAGAATTTAGTTTGTCACGTGATACTTTAGGAAAACGATTATTTTCACATTATTCTAGTATGTGTCAAATTATTCTAGTGTGTGTCTGTCTAGCAAATGCCAAAAAACCCGAATCCCCATCGAACCCTGAAAAGCCCAGCGATGGGTCACCTATCTGAATCACTGAAAAATTGTTTCCCAACTGTATCGTTTGTCCGAATTTTCATTTGTCCTAAAAGCCATTTTCCTCTGAAGCCATGAAGAAGAATTATTATAAAACTAGCCTAACCTAACTTAATGTGTTCAACATGATAAGCATTAAAGAATAACAAGTGTTGGGGTCTTTGAGAAAATTGTTTTTTTGCCAAAATTTAATTGGATACCCGGTCGAACATAAGCTGATGATATTGTAATGTTACAGCTGAACAGAAGAAATCTCTGCTCCTCGAGAAGGAGAGCATCCAGGGGTTGAAGTTGGAACTCTCGGAGTACAGCGAGGATGTCAAAGAGATGCATGAAATAGTCAAGACCAAGCAAGCGGACATCAAACTCACCAAGGGTGCTAGAAGGTATATTATTATTATTAGGAGCCTATGGTGTCCCACTGCTAGGCTCAATTATTTGCTTCTTAGAGCGCAGCGTGGTGTTCCGGATACGGTCCATTCATTTTACACCTAATTGTTGCGTTCCATGGCCCGCTGGCAAACCCCGAGTTTGGACTTCTGAGATAACGTCAAAGACCAAGTGTGTGCACCGTAGGTGAGAATCGGTAGTATGCACATGTCCATGATGCTATATAACTACTTTATTATTTCGGCTTAGGTAAGCTACGGTAGCCTAGTGGTCCAAGCATGCGGCTGTCAAGCGGCGGTCGTGGGTTCGAATCCCGGCTCGTACCAATGAGTTTTTTCGGAACTTTGTACGGAATACTTACCGTTTGCTTTCCGGTGAAGGGAAACATCGTGAGGAAACCGGTCTAATCCCAATAACGTCTAGGTTTCCCTCTGGGTTGGAAGGTCAGATGGCAGTCGCTTTCATTAAAATTAGTGCCTATGCCATATCTTGGGATCAGGTATCAACGCGGACCTTGGGCTCCTTTAGGGCTCAACCGGGAATAACGCTAAGAGGATAATGATGATTTCGGCGTAGGAATACATTGTGAGGAAACCGGTCTGATCGCAAAACAAGGTCTCGTTTTCCCTTTGGGCTAGAAGGTCACAATGTAGATCGTCAAGAGCTAGCAGGCATACATCAAACTCACCAAAGGTCCAAGAAGGTATATACTTAGTTTATTTGTTGAAAAAAAATGAAAAAATGTGGGCTCAGCGACTTTAATTTTTTTTCCAAACAGTTGCTCTGTAGTCCTGAATTTTTTTTTAAATGGATCGGGTGGTGGGAAGGGGTTGCCAGCGTTAATTAAAAATACCGAGGAAACACACGGGATTGGCTACGAGCGCGTAGCGCGTAGTTACTCTTCGTAGCGAATGTGTTAATATTGGTACCGGTTAATTTACGGCCCGATAATCCGCGTCCATCTGTCTCTCTATTTTTGCATGAGTTAAAAAGAAACATGTTGTCGATTATTGGGCCGGTTACGGCACCTTAATATTATCCATTCACATTAATTCTTATTTATTTCCAGGCTATACAAGGCGGTCAACAACATGATCGGCAAACTCGACTCCGTGCTGGTTGAGCTAGAAAGCAAAGAGAAAGTCCTACAGAAAACTCTAGAACAAACCAAATCCGAGCCGCTGAAGGCGAAGGAACAGTTGATCCACATCGACGAATTGATGCATTCCATAAAGAGTCTACAGAAGGTGCCGGATGAGGCGAAGCTTAAGCTGATACAAGATGTGTTGGGGAGATTGGACGATGACTTTGACGGGCAGTTGAAGGTTGATGACGTTTTGAAGGTTAGTTCACTTACTAATGTTATTAGCAGCGCTCGGAAAGGGTGACCTATCCTAATGTCATGTGTAGATTTGCACATTGGTTGCTGTTGACGCGATATCGCGTCTTAATTGTATGTAATATTGGCGCGTCGGCAACGAATGCGTATGGATACATCCTGAAAATAAATATCCCATAATAAAGAGGCCTCTTTTATCGTAATAAATTGTGAGATATTTCGTAGTACCAAGTCTCAGGCAGTCTTATTATTCTTTATTTGCTAGCTAAATAAAATTCTGCAACTTGGCAATAAATGAGATTAAAACAAACCTTTAACTAAAATTAAAAAATGTAGAATACACGACACATCGAACATAACTAAGAAAAGAACCATATATATTACAGACGAGCCTTTCGATTGTAACATGGATGTCTTCCAATTAAATCGCAATTACTCTTACTTTGGCAAAGGCCCTTGAGGCTGCCAATTCTCTTTGATAATAATAATATAAAGATGGCCATCAAAAGCTGCTTTAATTTCTTCTTCTTAGTCTATTCCTCATTACGTTGTTTGGACTGGACGCCACTGTCCAGTCCAAACAACGTAATAGTATACTAGCAATATGATGGTGTTACAGCCACATGCATGTTCTTTGGAGAACAGAGTGGACTAGTATTAGTCTAGATAACTTACAAATAAGTTTGACTTATATCTAAAAAAAGCGGCCAAGTGCGTGTCGGACCACGCACAACAAGGGTTCCGTGCCTTTTAAAAAGGTCGTAATCGTTACTGGAATCTTATGACACTTACGTCCTTTTCTTTAAGGAAGGCAGTTTTTTTATAAATATCTCGAAAACCTTTGAACCGATCTTACGGACCCTACGGCCCTACGGCTTATTAAATTCTTTCAGCGAAAATTGTTTTGAACAAGATCGGTTCAAAGGTTTTCCATTTTTCATATTTTTAAAATACATGGTTCAAAAATTAGAGGGAAGGACACAATTTTAGTGACTTTCGGGGCGACTATCTCCGACTCTATTCACGTAATCAAAAAAAGTGCTTACAAACCTTATATTTATTTTTAAAAGCCTATCGATTGATGTGCCACACGTGGCCTTGCGATGATTTTTTTTTTCCTTTTTGTTTTATGTATCGAGTGCACATTTTTTTTAGTAATTTGATAACAAAACTATGTAGCGGCTCACAAAATACACCTATCCTCAAAATTTTATTCAAATACACCTTATAGTTTTCGAGTAAAATGCCTATGACATACGGACGGACAGACAGACAGACATGACGAATCCATAAGGGTTCCGTTTTTTGCCATTTGGCTACGGAACCCTAAAAACACATGAATGCTGCTCATTATTATGTCTACCCAAAAGTACATTCCATATACCAGTGAAACAATTTTAAATTTTAGTATACTCCATGTGGCTTGGCCCAACGGTCGCTTTAAAACCTCGTTAGGGCTCTGAGCTCAAACGGTGAAGTGGTCAAGAAAAATAAACTGAATGTCAAATTACTCACTCGTTATCCATACTAATATTATAAATGGGAAATTGTAATATGTGCGTGTTTGTTTGTTTGTTTGTTTGTTCGTCTTTTACGGCAAAACGGAGCGACGAATTGACATGATTTTTTAAGTGGAGATAGTTGAAGGGATGGAAAGTGACGTAGGATAGTTTTTATCCCCGAAATCCTCCCCTAAGGGGGTGAAATGGGGGGGGGGGGGGGGTAAAAGTTTGTTATTTTAGTTCTTTATATGTCTGCAGATTATCTGTATATCTTTGTTAAGAATACGATATAGGGTAACTCGTCAATAAATAGCCACTTAAGTGTCATTTTTTACGGATGATCTTATTATGAATATTGATTACCTTAGCAATGCTCTACATAATGGTTCGATATTTGTAATATAATTTTGTTCAAAAACATCTTTGCTTTCTAAATATTTTTAACCAACTTGAAAAAAAGGAGGAAGTTACCAATTCTCCTGAGTCTTTTATTTTTTATGTATGTGCCCTGATTACTCGAAGACACATGGACCGATTCGGAAAACTCTGGTTTTTTTTAAAAGGGTATCTTCTCCAGGGAGTCCCATCTACGTGTGATCTGTTGATGGAACCCTGGAAAAATAGAGGGACCTCTTAAAATTAAAAGCCCTCTCAGAAACTTTGTTTTTAAAGTGAATTATTCGAAGTAATTTACGACTCATTTTTAGAATATGTATGCCCCAAGTACACAAATTACTCAAAGGACGGCTTAGGAAACTATACTTTACAAGTTTACATTAACATCTTCTTCTCTCCAGATGGTTGAAATAATAGGCAACGAGAACGTGGTCTTGACAGAGAAGCAGATGCAAGAACTAATCGAGCTGCTGGACAAGGAGGAAATTCTAGAAGTAGAGAGCAAAATACAGAAGGCGCTCGAAAAGGCGGCGACGGCAGATAAAGCAGAGAAGAGTTCGGAGACTACGGGCAAGGTGAGCGTGTTCTAGAAGGTTTTTGAGCCCGGAATTTTCACGGCGAAACAAAAGACTGTCGCAATCTTACTAGTGTTAGAATATTTTTTACGTCACATCTGGCCATAATGCGAGTTTTACTGCACGCTGCGCGTACGGGAAAACTCGCATTGTGGCCAGGTGAAGACGTAAAATTTTGTACGCAACACGGGCGGTAATTCGTAAAGCCCCAGAGCGCATATTTATGGCCCTCACCTTCGGTTCGGGCCACAAACACCTGCGATCTGGGGCATTCACGAATACACCGCCCTAGTTACGTAATGTACTATTTTGTCAATATCGATAGTTGCGATATAAGAAAAAAAAACGGTCAACCAAATAAAGAAAATATTCATTATCCTTCTAGCGTTTTTCGCGGTTGTGCTCTAAAGGAGCCCGGAGCTCCGATTTGGCACTTAATCCCAAAGAAGTGATAGAGTCAAATGTGGAAGTAAACGAACAGTCCTGGTTTGACTGATATGATTTCCTTGTCCTTATGCCTCATGAACCTATAATACCCAGGACAAGCTATGGTAATAAAAATACCACGTGCGAGCGAGCTGGTAGCATACAAATCTCGATAAGTGTGACAGAAAGGGAAAAATCGTTCATTGTCCTTGTCATAGTTCCACTTTTTTTTATTTGCCACAATTAACTGATTTAGTATGAAGTCGTGGCAAAAACCATTACCCATCCAAGTTAAGTAGGTTGTTTTCCTTTCCGTCCCTCACTGTGGCATCACGTATAGCCTGTCCTGAGTATTATAGGTCCATGTTATGTCTTCACTCTGGATCATTATGTCAAGGCTGATTTACATGTGTCAATCCTGTGAAAAGTAGATAGAAAGTACGATTTTTCTTTGTTTTGCTTATCCCAGAAATCTGGGGATAAAAATAGTAAACATAAGTGAACCGGGATAACCTTGTTTAAATAGATATTCGGCTTCGCCCGCATATTGCAGGGAACGCAGGAAAACCCACGGGATTATAAATAGCCTATGATTATCCAGAAAGTCCATTCTGAACTCTCTACACAGTTCAAAGATTTTTTGAAATCGGATTAGTGGGTCCGGAGATTACACATCAAACAATCAAACTTTTAAAGCTATCTCATAGAATTGTCCACTTAAGGCAGGAAAAATGTATCCATTAGTATGTTTAGCATTTCAACGTTACCTTATCGAGCGGCCAATAGTCTAGTACAGTAGGACAACGTCATCAAAATGGCGGCCAGCCAGCAAGTTCACTGCCACGGCGCGTCACAGACGCGGCGGCGTCATCATTGTGTTTATAATTGTTGTTATCACAATGACATAAGGTTCAAATTAATATCTTTGTAGCTATCTCGGTAAGGTTACAGTACACAATTACACATGAATAGAAACCGGTAGGAAAATTGCGTGTATTTGTGACTGAAATAAAAAATAGTGTACAACTAAATTCTTACCTTTCTGCACGTGATGTTTTTTACATTACTGCCCAAACGAAAAGGGGTGTAATATTTCAATTATTCATAATAACCTCGTACAAAGAAATTGCGTTCTTTGACATGTAATCAAGAGTTCAATAAAATATTGCAACCCGGTTGAGTTAAGTTTCCTCCTAGCTCGGCCACGATGCACGGTGGCAGCTGTACACCATACGTTAGAGTTAGAGATCACAGAGCGGCCTCTTGTTCTTGCGTATGTAACGTTATGGCACATCGTTGCCGCCGCCTCCCAAAGTTTCTTTCAATAATATGTATCCGTTCTCAATTCCAGGGCCTGTTCGATTTAATCCGAGAAGCACAGAAGCGGCGAGAAATGAAAAAGGCGGTCGAGAACTTCAGCGAAAAACCCACATTGCCCAAGAGCGAAGACGTGACCAAAACCGAAAGCAGTAAACGGCCAGAAGGACACTGAAACCGAGGACTATCCATAGGAGTAGCAAAGGTGTAAATACATGTGGCCGACGGCTGTCTTTATGCTAGTTTTCGTGAAACTAGCAGAAATGACGATAGCGTCAATACTTGGAAACCACGCGGTTTTTCCACCGACCCAACGTTGTAGGATCCGCTTCATTTGCAAGCTACAATTGATCCCGAATGTGAAATACATGATGGTAAATAGAAGTGGCTGACAATGTAAGAAATGCAATGTACAAGATCTTTTTTTATCGGCTAAGCAAGACTGTAGCTCGATTGTAAACATGTAATAAAAAGATGAATAGATTTTCGGTCACTTTTATTTAACGGCATTTTATAGTAATATTCATATGTAATGTTTCCATAATGACAATAAGCATATGTATACATGTAATCTATAACATTTGCATGTAAATAAGTTTCGCATAATGTCTGCCACGTCCGTAACTTGCACCGTACAAACTTATTTTCAGAGTCGTTTATTTATTCCGGTTTGTCGTTTGAAATCATTTTATAAATTTCTATTTTATCGCTTATGCATTTCTGTGATCGCTATCTGTTATAAGTTTTATGTTCGTTGTGTTTATTTTAGCGTTGGAAGAACTCCGAAGCACAAATTGTCCTTGAATGTTGGATTCCTGTACAATTTATTAGGCACCGGCCTACAGTATCTAATTTAATTGGGATTTACTACATGTATAAAATGTCTCACAAGTTGCATTTAAAATGTGACATTCGTGTATATAAATGGATTATATAGAGTATTTATAATATTTACTATTTATGTTTTCAAAACTGGTTCAAGAACCCTGGCGTACCTTGTGATTTGTGATCTATGGCTGTCTATACTATCACAACATTCAAAACCCTATCTGCACATCTAATGCAGTTACATGTAATCCTAAACCCATGTCCCATATATCTAATTATAAATTTGTATCACGCAATATTGTTCTATAAGTAGTTACTCTTGTCAGAAATAATATGACTTTAATCTTTAATGGTATAGTTAGCTGATTATTTTGTCCTGTACTCATTAGATGTGCTGGGAATCGAACTTACTTATATTAAAGTAAGAGAATAAAGAGATCATTACATAACTAATTTGGTTTGATTATATGTATATATCCATACATTTGAAGATAAATGATTAGTTAATGTGAGCCCATCCACAGGTCCTTGTCCGAACAGACTGCAGGTATATGTCCTTCATAACTCCTTTTAAATAAAATAGCTGAAGCAGGGACCGAAATAGTGCATGACCGCTAGTATTATACTCGTAATAACCATGCGATATAATCAAAAACAACCGAAACCGAACTTCTCCCGAAAAATCTCCTTTTCGGTTATTAGAACATTGATCTTGCCAGGATGTCACTTTGGTGTCTTTGTCCTTTTCGTATAAAGCTAAGGCCAATCACCGCATGACAAGCGTTCTCTTATTTCAAATTTCGCGGTACAACATGGCGCGAGAAACTTGTACATCCGGCTTGCTGATGAACATTTCATTGGACACTATAGAATACAAGCAACCAATAGCATTCTAGCGCAATATTTCGACCAATAAAAGATTACGAGAGAAGCAGTCATTGGCTGCAGGTCGGCCATGATGAAAAACTTTAAAAACGAAGCTGTTGGATTGGCTGATAGGTTGTCTATTCCATTCTTTGACGAGCGAGTTGCGCAAAAATTAGCATTTTTGACTCTCACTCACCACGGCTGCCATGTTTTTTTTCATGTGGGGTGTGTGTGTATAAAATATATCATGTTAATGATGTTAATTTAACCCCATAGATACTACCACAGGTGAGTGGCTATTGTTGTAAACTGTTAATTTCCTATAAATAACACGGAAGCAAGTCGCCCGTTCATAGTGAAAGTGCATCATGTAATACTGTCACCTCTTGTGAAACTGCATCGTATCTGTTGAACTGGTGATTGTGACTCAGTGAAAAATAATCACAAAAGTGTCTGGTACGTGCCCAACGTGATTTGCTTTGTTGATTAGTGGGATTCGTAGTGACGTCGTGAGAAGGCTCCGTATCGTAACGTAGCTATTACCCTCAGCCACTATGACGTTTTGGCGCCATCGACCCATTTAGCGCGGCGGGGCGGCTATGGGTTTTACTCAGCGTACCGATAATTCCCAGTGACCTTTGTACATAAATAAACATCACGTGTTTGCCGAAAAATAAATAAAGCATTTGGTTACAGATTTAAAGGGGGTGCACCGAGTGCGTCATTTGCGAAAATAGCTAGTGACAATGCGATTGCACATGCACTAGACGCGGTACCGTCTAAAATCGAGCCGCAAGCAAAGAATACGCCAAAGAAATTAATGATGTATTAGTACGAAGGTATTCTTAAGGATCGATTTTATTCACACGGCCCACGGCAATTGTAAAATGGACCCTCGATTGAGCCAGATGATGGTGTTAGACAACGGCAGAGAGTATCCCGGGCAACATGCGTAAGCACAAGAGACAGAGCCAGGCACTCGCCTGCTGGCCTGCCACATCCCGAGAACGCACCCAGGCTCCCATCTTCATCTGATACCCACACAAGCCATACAGGTAAGCATTTGATACTAACTTAAAACTATTACATTTCCTTACTTATCTGCCGTTACTTGCAGCTATACCCTAGTATTATCAATGTAATTTTTTTCTATCTACAGCTATTGTATTATGCCCTTAATTGTTTTTTTATTCCAAATTTTATTCTTGGGGCAAATGCATAGTATTAGATTTTAATGAAACTGAATATCAAACAAGCAGAAATTATATTCATTATTGTTCTATCATAATGAGGGGTATTATTAACCTTGAGTTTGTTTCATATCAAGTTATCACAAACTGGGAATTCCAAATCAATCTGTTATGTTCATTGTTTATGAAAATGAAACAAACAATAACATCAATGAGCCAAGTGCTAGTTGTATGAGGCCAGACTTGTTTTGATCTGTTAATGATTTTGTGAAATAACACAACTAGCTGATTAGGAAGGAAACAATTTGAATTAATTCTCATTAGTATTGGAGGAAAAGCTAATATTTAAACATTTGCCTTATGAAATGAGCTTGTGGGCTGGTATTTTATTTTAACTCATTGTCTTCTGTTTTCACCAAGAGGATATGCAGTGCTCGGTAACATTGGAAAGAGACATAATCGGTGGGAGCATAGTGAAGATGGTTAACAGTAATAAGAATACTAGCAAAAAGGTCGGTTTGGTCATGTATGAATCCATTGGCAAGGTGTTGCAATGTGCATTGATAAAATTTGCTTTAAGAATTCTTGGTTTGTCAGGTGTGGAGTGATCATTTTAGTTCCAAGTTGTGATATTGTTTGCATTTGCACATTGTATACTCCCTCTGTTTTTGCCCTGGATTTGGTAGCACATTTGCTCTTCCCCTTGATTTGATTGCACATTAGTTTGGGAGCATTGTTCCTTTGTTCCATTGTCTGAAGCTGCATATTAAATCTATGTATGTATATATCCACGCATCGTTTTTATTTGTTGCTAGTACACCAGTTACGACTTTCTGGCTTTGTAGTACCCAGTTTTGTCATAATCATAAATATAGCAACTGTATGTAATTTAGTATAGAACATCATTTTGTATAAATGAACAAATTTGGCTTAGATAGAACTGTGTGCCATTGGAAACATTTAGGTCTGAGTTACCACTTACATTTCTTTAATAGTACTTGGGAATGACTTATTACAGTTAAAGAAATGCTTGTTAAGTCTACAATGAAAATTACATCATTAATTTATAATATTTTCATTTAAGGCGCCATAGGTTCAGCGAAGTTAAGCGAACAGAGTTTTTGAAACAATATAATGTGTCTGTTTATAACAATATGGTTTTAAAAAAATGCTGATAGAAATCTTGAGGCCTATGTGCAGGGAGATCAGTTTCGAAACATGATTAAGCAATTTTCGCTCGACAGAAAAAAATCACGAACATTGTTCTAACGGCCCGGCCACGACATTGCGCTGCGGCGGCAGCGGTTTTTCTAATTCATTGCGTGTGATCCCAACAAACCGCAGTGCGTTGCGCGTCTCGACCGCGCAATGAATAGATAAAACGCTTGCCGCGCCGCAATTCGCGCAATGTCGTGGCCGGGCCGTAAAAGGGTCTAAAATACACTTTAAATATTCGTTACAAATTATGCACAATAGCTAAAAATAATAAAGTGGCTTCTAAAAATCGGCAATATCATGTTTGAGGGAACTCAGTGATTACTTTTTTATTTATTTAAACAGCCAAAAAATTTAAATTAAAAAACATGATATCCGCGCTTCCGAGCACCCACTTCCATCTCGCTCACGCTTATGCTCAGTGAGAGGGAGAGAAGACCATGAACCTACGGCGCCTTAAGATAAGCCTGTTTATTTTACATTGATAAGGCAAGTGTCAAGAATGCATTCACACATTAGCGCATCATTGTATAGTATTTTTTATTTTACTTCCAGGACTACAATCTTGACAACATTGTTGATCAACAGTGCACAAGATACCAAGAGATCACTGGACAAGGAAGCACGCTTCGTGCAGGCATGCCCACTTGTTCTGTCGACCAGACTGAGGCTGTCCGTCGATATTACGCTGCATTCCCGGCACTGAAGAAAGGAAAAGAGTCGCCACTGCAGTACTATCTGCCCCCGCCTGCCTGGTGTCGAACAACAGACGCTGATCAAAAAATCAACATGCAAAGTGAACTGTCAATGATTACGAAAGATTGGAACTCCAAAAAGAAATTGTCTACTGGAAAAGAACGCCGAAACTCATACCACGGGCAGAGGAAGAATAATAAGAAGCGCTGCAACAGTTACAGTCGGTCTTTTGAAAGCAAAGAGAGCCTGCCGGAGTGGGTCACACACGAAGGCGTCTGGGATATGGAAACGCAGGACCCCGTCAAGGAGTTCATCAGGGCTATCGCGTTGGACGAGGGCTACGGCACTTGCGAGAACACCGTCACAGACGAACTGAAAGAAATTGCTCAGGTCAAGTTCAGACTGAATCAAAACATGGTGCCCGCGTGGGATGACAGCCTCGACTTGGACGCCGAGTGGGTCATCACCGATGACCTCAATCCAAGAGTCCGAACTCCAATGGAGGAGGAGCTGTACGCGAAGTTCGAGGCAAAGTTCGATCGCAGCATCGAAGCTCTGTGGAAAGATCAGAATACTCCAGATGATGAGTACCAAGATCTGCCAATAGACTTTCAGGATTTGTTGTCGTCGCCGTCTGACAATTTGTTTGCGGATCCGTGCGCCGAAAAGAGCATGATGTCGTTGACGGAGAGTATCTGGTCGAATGCGTCGGAGCACGAGTCGCCTTCCCGGCTCGCTGAAGTCCTCCATGATCGCTTGAAGCCGCTGCAGCTTGCTGAGCCCGAGCCCGAGCCTGAACCCGAGCCGGTGGACCCGTTCGTGTTGTACGAGGCGGACGACATATACGATGCTGCGGAGAATGTCGCTTGCACTATGCGGTCTCTCACCGCCATTAACCACAGCCGCGACCGCAGTGGCTTTGTGGAGGTATGAGTTTCTTTTCTTTCATCAATGACATACATATTTCGAATTAAAATGACGTTAGTTATTACTGTTATTGGATGCGGGTGGCATAGGACCGGTCACTTTGGCACTCTTTGGGGGAGGCCTATGTCCAACCGTTTCCGTGAAGTACTCATCACTAAATCAATTCTTTTCTGAACTATGTATATGTAGTCTATTCTTATAATATTATTAACAGATAATCCCCAGAACTACTCATCCCATTCCAAAATGATTTCATCACTTTACCTTTGGGATTGACCCCCCTATAATACTGTTAATTAATTGAATGGACCCTTCCCGCCTAATAAAATGACTACCGTCATCCAATGGTCAGGCCCCCCCCTGCCCTTTTAATAGATAATGGTACGGAACCCTTCGTGCGCAAGTCTGACTCCAGACTGACAGCCAAATGGCAAAAAAACGGAACCCTTATAGATTCGTCATGTCTGTCTGTCTGTCTGTCTGTCCGTCCGTATGTCACAGGCATTTTACTCGAAAACTGTAAGGTGTATTTAAACTTCTAGAGGATAGGTGTATTTTGTTAACCGCTACATAGTTATGTAAGGAAATTACAAAAAAAATAAATAAACGGTGCACGCCATTAATACAAAAAAAAAAATTCATTGCATGCATACGTGTGGCACATCAATCGATAGGCCTTTCAAAATAAATATAAGGTTTCTAAGCAAATTTTTTGATTAACTGAATAGAATCGGAGATAATCGCCCTGAAAGTCACTAAAATTGTGTGTCCCCCCCCCCCCCCCCTCTAATTTGTGAACCGTGTATTTTAGAAATATGAAAAAAATCGTGCAAATAGGGCTTATTAAATTCTATCAGCGAAAATTGTTTTGAAAAGATCGGTTCAAAGATTTTCGAGATATTTCTAAAAAACCGCCTTCCTTAAAAAAAAAGACGTAAGTGCCATAAGATTTCAGTAACGATACGACCTTTTTAATAGGCACGGAACCCTTCAACTATCTCCACTTAATAATCACGTCAATTCATCGCTCCGTTTTGCCGTGAAAGACGGGCAAACAAACCACTCATCCACTTTCCCATTTATAATATTAGTATGAATAGATTATTTTTCTCAAAAATCATGTTGACTTTATTGGTAAAAAATCAGGACGTGAAGTGCATAGTTTATGGTTAGTCAAAATTTAAAAAATAAAAAACCTTGCCGTCTCGACTTAGCTCGACTACAATGTTGCATATGAATTCCCTTCTTTGTCGTGGTACAAACTTTTAAAAAAGTTCCGCCATATGAATAAAAGGCGGTCCTAAACAGCCAAAACGGAAGATCAGGAGCTGTGACTTATCGCGACTTTTTAGTTGTCTCGAATAACTTATGGCGTTTTCGTTAGAACAATACACTTCCAACTTATTATAAAAAAAGGCGGCATTGCAAAAAATTGTCTGTTTTAACATACAGTGGCTAATTGTTCTTACGGAAAATACAGAAAATTGACGTGTAAATGATTCCAGATTTAAAAGAAGCTGCAAGCTCAGTTATAGATTATTTGTTAAGTGTAATTTGCAAAGCCAACAGACAGATATCGAAAGGCGTGCGACAATTTCTTTATCATGTTCAGAAAGTACATTTTTGTTTTCTTGCACAATTTTTGAGAAAAGCACTATATTTGTCTCAGCTGGAAGGGCATTTGCTGGCTTCGTATTAAATTAAACTGACTCCCAAGGTTTGTTCCTTTAAAATTACTCAGCCAGCAATTGCCTATTTCCCTTGCTTCGACAATAATGTACTATTATTTAGTGTCTACACTATTTTTTTTTGTACGAGCAGGTGCCACCTGTGCGCCGGGCTGGGGCTGGGGCTGGGGCTGGGGCTGGGGTGGCGCGCGCGGCGGCGAGGCGCGCGGCGCCGCCCTTGTCGTCCTTGTCGCCGCCGCGCGCGCCCTCGGACCTGCTCACCGCCGCGCGCACGCACTTCCGCCCCATCGAGCGCGAGCGCGAGCGCGAGCGCGAGCACGAGCACGAGCACGAGCACGACGCGCGCTACCGCGACGGCGACTGCTTCCACATCCGCGCCGACCTGGACCCCGTCGCGTTCCGGCGCAGCGACTCCGGCGGCCTCTACATGGAGGGCTCCGGCGAGCGCTACCTGGAGTACCGCGGCGAGAAGAGTATAGACTATACTCGGCTTCGGCTGACGGCGGCGCAGCGCTGCCCGGACCTCGACGACGACGCGTTCCGGCTGCGCTTCCCGCTGCGCCAGCACGACGCGGCGGTGCAGACGGACCGCGCGGAGCTCTGGTGCGAGGAGTGCGGCGCGAGAGGTGAGTGATAAATAACGTGAAAAAGTCACAGTGATCTCGGATATTTATGATCAAAAGTTTTATATATGTCCACTTTGTGCCATATTATTATTTGATTGTATTATTTGTGTATACTATTTGCATGAGTTACATAAACATACAACCCGGTCAGAATATCTGTGCACCTGACCTCGAACAATAAACATTAAAAAACAAAACAACAATAAAGCGAAACTCCCCGGTGCGACAGTACCAGGGTGTCCACTTTCTGGAAAGTCAGGGAAAGTCAGGGAAAAGTCAGGGAAGCTCATGGTGGTCAGGGAAAGTCAGGGAAAGTCAGGGAAGCTTTAGCCAGGTCAGGGAAAATATTCCAGGAGGAAAAAAAAACAAGATATATAGATATAACACCCAACATATACTCAGTAAATATTTTAAGTCTGAAGCAAATGTATTATAAACTTACAAGAAAAAAAAGTGGATTTAATGTTTCTCTAAACAATCAGTACTTACGCGTTACGTTTAATGTACGTATATAACACTTTTTACCCGCTTAATATTACTAGCTTCTGCCCGCGTCTTCGCACGTGCATAAATTATGGTTCACATGGTATTCTTACGTTTAATCATACTACATACTGAAAATAAAGATTTCATTTCCATAGATTGTGCGTCCAACAGTTCAAATTCGAATCTAAATAAACACCCTCATAAACTTGGTCGTCAATACTGTTTGTAGATGCCCAAAGTATCCTTTTAAAGAGCGCTCCCTATGCGAGCCCCAGGTCCAGAGACCCTAGGGCGTTCCCGACGGACACTCACTATCCTAAGGTGTCTTGAGACCTGAGGCCAAAGTGCCGAGTTGTGAGGACCGAAGTTCTGGAGGTAAACGGGGATTCAAGCGGAACCGAAGGCTGAGTTTTTCGTAGGAGTGCCCTAAGCATACTTTAAGAGAGCGGTCGCTATGTGAGCTCGGGGGCTGAAGGCCCGTGGGTGAGCCCCCACGGACACTATCCCCAGGTGTCTTCGTATCCGGAGTATCCCGCGCACTTGGGGGATAAACGCCACTTATATTATACTATCCCAAGGTGGCAGGGAGGGTATCAACCAGTTTTAGTTAATATGTGGTGTTTAGCTGCCTACCACTATTTTACATCCCGGGTTTTTTCACATCTTATCTATATTTTGCTAAAAGTTTGAATGGGGTTCTTTTTTCTTTCTAGTCAAGTATATGCTTGTCAATTTTCAAGTCTTTAACGCATAAATTTAAGAACTTCCCATACAAAGTTCAATCTCATTTTTTAACCCCTTTGTACCACTATCTTAATAATTTTTATAGCCTATAGGTTGGCCGGGAACTTTCTCGACAGATTAATAAAGTTTGCATCAAAATCTGTTCAGTCGTTTTCACGTGATGTGCGTACAAATAAACAGACAAAAATTCTAAAAACTTTGATCGTGTTCTGTTATCGATTCAAAGTATCCCCAGCAAACTATTTTTCGAATATCTTCCATGTACAGACTTTCGACCGTCTTCAGCTTTATTATATGTATAGATAGATAGATATGTTGGCCGGGAACTTTCTCGACGGATTAGTAAAGTTTGCATCAAAATCAGTTCAGCCGTTTTCACGCGATGCGCGTACAAATAAACAGACAAAAATTCTATAAACTTTTGGATCGTGTTCTGTTATCGATTCTAAGTATCCCCAGCAAACTTTTTTTCGAATATCTTCCATGTAAGTACAGACTTTCTACCGTCTTCAGCTTTATTATATGTACAGATTAAAATACATCGGGTGTCCAAATAATTAAAATGGGCCAGGAACTAGTAAGATGCTTCAAAATCATACACTTAGTTAATTGATTTTTTTATTTTTTTATTTGCTGGAAAAAAACAAAACGGGTTAAACGATTCGCAATTGTTAGTTTGTTGAAGCAATGAATTTGAAGTGTATGATTTGGAAGCACCTTACTAGTTCCTCGCCCATTTTAATTATTTGGGCACCCGATGAATTTTAATGATAAATAAAGCTAAGCTAAGGTAAAAAGTGTTACCTATTAATTACGTACATTAAACTCTCTTATGAGTATGTTACGTTACGGGCAAGATATGTGCGTAACTACTTCATTGTTTAGAGAAACATTAAAACCAAACAAAATCATTGTAGTGCATAACACATTTGCTTCAGACTTAAAATATTTACTGAGGTCAGGTGAAGAGGAGGCCGCATCTATGAGTATATGTTGGGTGTTATATCTATATATATATTTTTTTTTATAGCGTTTAACTGTTGTTCTCTTTCCGTCGTGCCACCAATACCTACCTAAGGCGTTAGTGCTAACAATGCCAATGCAACGGAGTAGGTCTGGCTTTCAGGTGAATTATGCTTCCGCTGGCCTTGCAAACGTCTAAAAGGCTGCGGTGACACAGCACCTGACAGACCGTGCGCTTGTTTGTCACCATCGTAGTTTATGAAAAAAAGGTTTATTTTCTCTTTGGAGGGTGACGTGCGCACTTTGAGATGGCGTGAAATGTTAATCACTTGAAATATTTTGACTAATCTGGTCAGGGAAATTTGAAAAAATGGTCAGGGAAAGTCAGGGAAAAGTCAGGTAAATATTTTCAGGCTTTGCAGTGGACACCCTGAGTACGGTTAGCATCTTCGTTGCCGCTACACGTCCCGATAATTTTGATATTTTCGCCTTATTGTTGTTTTGTTTTTTAATGTTTATTGTTCGAGGTCAGGTGCACAGATATTGTGACCGGGTTATAATGAATAACTAAAAATAAAAAAAACAACTCAAAAACATAAAACTTTTTTATAAATTCTAATCAGTCAATGGTCATACATACTCTTTTTTCTGCATTGATAATATCATAAAAAATATTACATTGATATATGTCGGATATACGTCCATTTATATATATCCTCGAACCCTCTGATAAATAACGTCACGGTGAAAAAGTCAGTGATCTGGCGTCTAAAAGTATCACTGTGACTTGTCACGGAGGAATAATGTTACGAAGTCACTTAGGTTCCTACTGTTCCTAGCGGTATCGCCGAGAACCGTCACTCGTGTCACGACAATACGTATAGCGCGGTCTGTGGCACAGGCACGAACGTCGCTCGCATTCTAAACTTACCCATTTGTATTTGGTTGAACTTGGAATTTGAACCTAAATCTGTACACTACAAGTTGCAATTTGCAAACTTAAAAAATACAGAGTAGTTTAGCATGGGCGAACTGAACACATACTGTAACGTAACCGTGACGTTAAGTAACCGCAGTCACAAAGTCACTTTAAATAAAAAATATCATTTCACCGTTCGGAACCGCGGAACGTCTATTGTGAATATTGTGATATGTTACGAGTAACGGGAGTGACAAAGTCACGGTGATATTTGACAGTGATATATTTGGAACCGGAACGACGGTCGCGGTGATCGAAAAGTAACGCTTTTCCCCATCTCTAGGCTCGGCGAAGAAGAAGCGGCCGAGCGCGATGGAGAGCATCTGGAGCTGCGCCGGCTTGGCGGCGTGCGAGTCGTGCCCGGCGCCGCTGCCGGCGCCGACGCTAGGTCCGCGGCCGGCGCTGGCGCCCGACGAGCTGACGCGCGACTGGGAGGAGCTGGTGTCGGACATCAGCGCGGCGCACGCGGCGCACGCGGCCCCCGAGCCGCCGGACCGCAAGCGCCGCCACTCGGCCGCGCTGCGCTGCGCCGCCACCTGCTCGCACCCGCACGCGCGCTTCCTCGCCTGCTGCTCGCTCCTCGACCGCCCGCTCACCCGCTGACCCGTCCGGTATCACCGAGGAACTTGGTTGGCAGGTTTAGACGATCGGCGATTGACTTCGAATTCGAGGCGAGTCAGCGCTGACCCGAGAAAAACCCAATGTAAAATTTGATTTGAAGCCGGCTCAGCGGTGGGAGGTCAGCGCTGACTTATATCGCACTCGAATATTTTGAGGTCAGTTGATACTGACTTGTGCACTTACTTTGTCTAAACCTGCCTTTAGCCGAGACTCGTGACGAAACTGACCGGAACCGAGCAGAATACGCTGATAAGTTGGACAGAGCACTCAAAGCCTTGCTCCGGTTTAACGCTCATTCCTCAATGTTCTGCTGCATTTTGTCACGAGTCTGAACTAAAGGAGATTCAGAATTTTCAGCTTAAATGCCAAGATTCGTAATAGGACCTGATCCAAACGGGAATAATAGAGTAAGTCCGAAATTGGCATGAAAATCAGACCCTAAGGAATAACACAGATTCCTTTTTGATGGTTTTAGTTACGAGTCTCAGTCAATGAAGATTTAGAAACTCGGCAAATTGACATTGTTTTTAAAGCGGAAATACGGTCAGCGTATGCCGCTTGCGCCGCTTCGGGTTTCGTTCATTAGCACTCGAGAATTCACCTTGCAGAAGTTATTAATTTGGCATTAACGACCGTATTACGCCAGCAGTCGAGTTTCTCGGTGCAGTGTTTGTCTGAACGCTCGAAGGTGATGCAATTCACGTCGAGTGGTAGTGCAGATCTGTGTGTAACGGCATTCTTCGTAATTTTTGATCGCTTCGACATCGCACCGGCGCTAATGCCTTTGACCGAAGCTGGCCGTTTGTGACTCTACCTAATAATACAACAATGTGCTCGTGTTGGTACGATCTCGAGGCGTCACTCTAGTTAGTTTTCTTTAAACAAAACCACCTGCATGTGTATATATCGCCTTTTCATCATGTTGTTATTTCAAAGTTATATCTATGCAAGCAATTTGACGCGTCCTTGGATGTGGAGGTCCTTTTGAAACAGAGTTTCGAGTTGCTTTAGCGAGGAAGGTTAGCAATAAAATAGGATTAGAAAAGCCTTACGTTACGATTTTCGGTCAGTGTTGCAAGAGAAGGCTAGACATGTGCTAACATATCTTATGACTGTAGATATTGCGGGAAGGAGTTATGTGTAACATTAATTTAGTTAACATTTTCTTTATAGCGATTTCATATTGATGTGACGCTGCTTGTTGGAATGCTCGCGCTCACGACATGATCAACAATATTTGGTGTGGATTGATTAATGTGAGGAAAATGTTTAAAATTTTGCGGTTAGTTCAATTCGCGTTCTAAATTTTGTTTCAGATTATATGTGGCATTGTCTATTGTTTAGCACTTTCATATTTAACACGTAGTTTCATTGTAGCTGTCGCAACGCAAACTGGAGCGCCAGCATTCCACGACGAGCACAGAGGACGATTCTAATATAATTCTTACAATAATATCGTCCAAAATTGTTTTAAAATTGTTATTATAAAATCTAGGTAAAGCAGCTATTTTATTTTTGTTAGTATTTTTTTCGTTTACGTTTTCTGGCGATCTAAATTCAATTTTAAATGTTGAGACGGTATTTGCGCCGTTCAGTTACTTCAGTTGTCGGATGCGATGCGTCCGTTTGCCGGGGAGAGGACGGTTTGTTTTAGCGGTTTGTCCATATGTCTAAGTTTTATACGCGGCGATTTTATTGAGTAGCCGCATTATGTAATGTTAGGACGGCGGGCCCTGTGGGTGGGCAAGTGTGCGTGTCGAGTGTAGTAGACACGTGTCCGGGAGTCGGGAGCGCCGGCCCGCCGCGTAGTGGAATATGACGCGAGGGCGCGCCGAGCGCCATAGAGCGCTCGGTAGGTTTTGCGCCACCCCTGCTTATAATCCGCTCCTCAACCCTGGACTCGATACTTAGGGGAAAACTATTGCTTATGAAGTGCTTTATTTGAGTGGGCGCGATTATAAGCATCGGCTGCAAATTGTAACATAATTTACCGCTAATATGAATTGCAACGGTTCATATAGGCGTAACTGTTATATTATAGTTTATGTAAAGCATAAGAAGTGCATGTTATATTTTTTTATATCTTCATTTTATTCAGGGCAGTTCTAGGCGCAGTCGGGCGGTTTATGCATGGGGTCTCTAGCCCCACCGTATGCGTTCCGACTCGCGTTTGTTAGGCCATATATAGAATAGAATACTTTATTTATTTCATTTAAAGCCATGCCTAGTTACAATTTCATAAAAGTTAATTTTTCACGCAGATTTTGCTACTTTATATGTCGTGTTTTATATGTTTTTTTGTAGTGTGATTTACTTTTGTTTGTAATAACTGAAAACGACAAAATATAGAAAAAAAAACATTACAAAATTTCCGTTAGAGATGCTAATATTGTATATATATTGTATTCTATTGTGAATTTAATGTGTAGTTTTTTCAGTTTTTATTATGTATGTATTGTTGTATGTTTTATACAATCAAGTTAGTTTCAGTGGGTGACATGTCCACCCGAGTCTCACGTAGGAACGTGTCGGGGACATTTCAGACACTGAAAGAAGCTTTAGTTCAGGTAATCTGTTTATACATTATTCATTAGAAAGGTGGAGTATTTTTAAAGTCATTCATCTAATTAATTCATTTCTATGTCACAGTTCATTGATTCCATCACAGTTTTTTTTCAGTCATAAGTTTATATATTGTACTTATTAATATTCGCTAAACGATACCTTGATAAAAAAATAAAAAATCTCAAAAAAAAAATGTTATAATAGTCAAGTTTGCATATTATATTATGTTTGATTAGATATTAATCTCATGTAATGTGCCTATGCACTTGATGTCGCTTCGGAACACCTGTGGAAGCCAGTTGTTGTGGCAATTGTCCGGCAACGTAGTGTTGGCGGCGGCCGGTAAGGGGACGCTATTGTATTTGCACGAACACCAGGTCGCTGCCAACTGTGTCGTGTTGTACCAAAGAAGATTAGGAAATTGAAACAAGAACTTTGTGCCTTAACGCCATTGTGACAAGATAAAATAGCTGTTTCAATCTCCTTACATTGAAGTCGGTGCAGCACGGCATGTAACTCGGCCGTAGAATTCACTTGCGCTTCATTAATGAACTCACCATGAGCTTACAAAATCCAGCTTGAAGCCGGTAAGTGATTCTATGGCCGAGTCAGTCCCCGAAATCACTTACACTATGCCGCTGTGGCGGACTTTCGTCATAACTTATCTGTAAATCGAGAGCAGTCAGCGAATTGTTGACCTGATGTTTGTGTTTACATATTATCTAATTGTATGTTGTAACGGGAGCGGCCGTTTTTTTTTACTCACATTTGGACACGTAGCTTGACAGCACACGTTTTAAAATCTAGTGTATATTGATACCGGTCTGATGCGCTCTCGACCGGCAAGTCGGTATGTAACCGATCGCCCGAGCCTTGGTTACGTGCATATTTGTTTACACCTGTCAATTTCTTTATCGAACTTTCGTAAAATCATTAGAAGTAAAGATATTATAGGCCGGGGTAGTAGCAGTCTGCACAGGGATTTCACGTCGAGCTTCGATTCGAGAATCGGACCGATCTACAGGCCCCGTCAAATATATCTACGCAAAGGTGCTCACAAATATCTGAACCTCCTTTGTCATAGAGTTCAAACATTTTTAAGCACCCTCGCGTATTTATGCTATTTGATGAAGACTTGTATATTTTCAAAAATGATAAATTTACGACTAATTAGAGTAAAATCAGTAACAAAAACATTCTGTATTTTAAAACACTGTATAGTACCTTCTTTTGACACCTATTTGCTTTTGTAAGTAACTATAGAGATAGACTAGTAAATATCGAAATGTAAAAAGCCCTATGGTTTATTTTGGTCTTTAGATTTTACCTAGACTACGAAATTTGTTTAGCAGTGGTTATCCCTGATAATAGTTACCATTTTCATATTGTTAGGTTGTGCTCACTACTCTGGTACTTGCCACTTATGGGAAGAAAATAAAAATATACAATCCACTTCTAGTGTTTATTAAAAATAACCTAATTTGAAATAAATACCTAGGTGTACAGTCACCAGCATCAATATGCTGCAAAAATATCTGACACCTTCATTATCATCATTATATTTAAGATTCAAAATCTTGTCGGTGGAGCAATTTCCATTCCTCTCTGTTCTCAGCTATTGGCACTCAAAATAGAGTCGTGTCAGATATTTAAAGCTTTGTTCTTGCAGGTTTCAATGCTGGTAACTGGTACTTTAACCCTTTTGCAGGTAGATAAGTTATATCGACCAGACTGCCTGTCGAACTTGTTTTTTTTAATTGTGTGAGTAAGATTCACATTTCAGCCTGAAAGAGGGTTAAGTATACACCGTGAGATAAATAGAAAATAAACAAGTCTGGCAAAAATTTGACACATTTTTTGTTACAAGCTCTTATTACTCATTGAGACGATTCTAACGAGCCCAAACTCACGGGGCTACGTCGGTTAAGTACTGAATTCCCATGGCCACCTTCTGTCTCCATCAGATCAGCTCGACGGTACCATAATATTGCATTGTCATCCAAACTGTACTTGCATCCAAAATTTCAGCTCAATCGGTCACCAAGAAGTGGGTCAAATTTAACTTTCAAGATTTGATTACAGACAGACAGACAACGGGACAGGTGAAACTAAGTAAACGCTAGTAATAAAAACAGTTTATTGTTAATAGTTCATTGCAGTTTGTTGTGCTAAGGCATATACACCAACTACATGTGTATCGCATCGCTCCGGCCACCCCTAAGGGCCTGGACACATGTCGCCGGGTACGGTGCCGTCTACGGCGCCGTGCACGGTGCATACGGTATTTAACGTATGCACCGTACCCGGCGACATGTGTCCAGGCCCAAATGGCCCAAATACAGGACATAAGATGATTTTACGCGAACTATAGTAGCGAATCGTCTATGTCATGAATCATGATGTTTTGTCCATGACTGTACAGTCAGTATCATATAGTTGGTTGCGTCAAAAGTAGCCTACCTATATATCGTAACACATCGTTACTAAATAAAGACGTGTTGTGATGTATTTGGTAGGTACCTACCTAATTTACCAGTTTCGATTCAAATTGCGTTTTGTAAACCACGGTAAGCTAAGAGGGATCGAGTATGTGTAATCGGAGACTTTACATACCACGCCATGTGACAGACAAGCGGACCTCTACGCCAAGAGGGCCACCGAAACCGCCACAGACAGCCTAACCAACAGGGCTAAATGGAAGACACCGCAAAAAAAAAATGCCACAACAGCCCCTGAAGACTCAGGTCGCGAAAGAGACCGCCAAGGAGAGCCCTGCGGGGGCGAGAAAGAGACGAAGAACGACGAGACAGCGGAGCCTACTAATGGGTCCTATGGTCTACTTTTGCACCCTAATTAAAATAATTAGTAACTCGAACAAGATTCCTACCAGATTCACTGTTTAGTTAGTTCTAGTTCATTTAATAACGTCGTCCTGAAAGTAAACACAACGTCCGTAAACATAAAAGTACCTTTTTTATACCGTTACTAATAAGTAATAGTACTAACGGAATGCATCCCTTAAATCTCAAGAATGACGAATAGCTTGGGCGCACCGCGCGGTCCAAGCCGAACTTCGCTAGTCGGCCCTCTCGCATCCGCGCACGAGCGAGAGAGCGCTATACAAAAACCACGGTTATACTTTCGTCCATTGAAATGCACGCGCAACTTCGTCAAGAGCACGACACGCCGGTTTTGTTCCAACCAAGTTCGTTTATTTATCGAAAACGAAAATAGTAACTTATGCTAATTTAATATCTAGTGTCTACCTCGGATTTTTGTGTTTGGTGTGCGGACCGTTAGTGAAATCGTGCCGGGGACAGTGAATTTATATAGTTTTTGTTTTTTGGAAGAGGTAAGTGATTTGCTATTTTGAATCGAAGATAACTTTGTCAAGTGCTAAAGTAGGTAGGTTACTATGTGCTTGCAGAACTTATTAAATAGGTATTAAATATCTACACTGGTTAAATATTATAAGTAGTGTTTAAGTTTTATTTTGATTCTAAATCAAAAGGAGTACCTATAGTACCTACAAACTGGGTTACTAACTGGGTTACACTTTTGCCACCCTGATAAAGTATCCTCCACACAAGTACAGTCAGGGGTATTTAATATACGTAGGTACCTACCTACATAAATAAGGAAGGACATAATTGTCAATGTCATAAAGGCGTGTACAGGATACTTTGTTGTAGGTAATATGCATACGTATATTAATCCCCTGACTTTACCTATAACCAATCCCTATAAAATTTTAATGTCATGACGGTTATCTGTATCTCTGTTATCACTACGAGCTGGCAATTAACAGGTTTATGAAGACATTGCATTCGCATAAATTAAAGAAACAACTCACTTAATATGCCAAGAAGATTTAACGTTTAGAGGAGATAGTTAGTTTAAACCAATTAAGTTAATAGGTAGTTTAAGACATACCTATTTAACTAACTACTGACTTAATAAGGGGCGGACAGACTAGATCTCAGAACATCTAGGTCTAGGTACCTACTTTGTAGACTAAAATTTAGCCGTCTGGCAACTCAGAGCTTCTCTAAGCAAAAGACCGGAATGAGTTGGGAACGAGCGTTTCTAGAAAAAAAAAATGCCAATAACTAATGTAGAGAAGAATTAAGAATAGATAGGTACTTCTGCTGTCTACTGTATTTGGAGCACAACGAATATTCCTCCTTTGTTACCAAATATTTAGGAATTGTATATGAACTTTATCACTACTTGCGGTTCAGAAATTGGTTATTGGATAACTTAGTTTTAGCTTTTATGTGCAAGCCCTTAAAAATACATTTTAAACATTATTACTTTAACACTTCTTTAACCTCATATCGAAACAAATTATTTTACTTGATAGGTACTTATGTTTATTTCGTGTCAATTTAAAGTGTAAGTTATTGTTATTTTAATTTAGAACCGCCTTGGTAATGTTAATTAGGATGTTACATAGCCCGACATCCTGCTTACGTTACAAGCGTTAATCAACCTTGACTAAGAAATTAAGCTAACCTATGCATGAAGTCTTAAAACGGCCGGAACGGTGGAACAACTTTGGTAAGCTCCGGAACAGAGCTGGTACCGACACGAACTTTAATTTGGGACCCAAGTAAGGTTGAAAATCCTGTCAAATTGTGTAGGAATTCAAATAATATTTTTGCGAAAACAGTCATAAATTTAAGAACGCGACCGTAACAGCAGATACACAGTAAGTACTTATGTAATATAACGAAAGGCACTAGTTTTATATGTTTATGTATACTAAGGTGACAAGGAGTATTAATGCAATGTAGGCCCGGGCGATTCTCCGAGCGTTTGAACCGCTTAACGTCATTGTCGTGTCAAGATTATTTCTTCAGAGGTTAAACGTACCGCAGAAACTTTAATAAAAAAAAAATCAGTACTGGTATTGGCTAACATCTTCATCAAAAGTAGACTCTGATACTCGTACCTTTTAATAGTATTTGCTGTCTCCGACAATGACGAAAGAAAAACGCCTTAAAAACGCTGAATATTCGCCCGCCCTACATTTTAGGAAATGTCAGTAAACACAATATTTACTATTAGGGTTTCGCATTACAATTAGGAATTTGGATCCCATTTGGGATGCGAAATGGTAAGTAAACCCCTGGTCGACAGAAAAGTGGTCCTTCGAACCGGATAGTAATCGTATGGTCATTGATGGTGCCAAGAACACAACTAAGCTCTTTGAAGTAGGGAAATACAGACTGTGACGTGAAACTTATCTAAGGTCAAAAAGCATCCATGTTTATTAATAAAAATACCTACTTTCGAAAGTTTCGTTTATTGGTAACGTGAATATTATTTTATTTTTACTGTTGTCAAATAGGTGTACCGTATTCTACCTACCTATATTTTAGTTAAAGAAATTTCAGCCTGATCCCCTAGTTCAGACAAAAAAAAATATCGTACAAAAAAACAGTTTACTCGCAAAATCAACATAGACCTACTCATAGATCTCAAATGTCGTCCAGGTTATTGTGATAAGTTTCTCAACTTTCTAATAAAAACTCAGTCTCTCACGTCTGCAATGTGAATCTCCCATCGACTAACTAAACAGAGGTCATTCAACGTGTCACGACTGTAACAAAGCTCTAAGAGTCATTAGGAGACGCTAGATAACGTCCATAAACACCTAGAGTAACGCGAATCGTGATCATGAGACTGCGGCTTGAGCCGCGGCGGTTATCTTTTGTTTTGATGAGGAACGTTCGATATTTGAACGGTTTCAGTTTAAAAATGGAACGCGAACGGAACGAACGATACGAATGACATAATGTGTCTGTTTGGCTCTGTTACTCTACGAGGACGGCGGGTATAGCTGAGCTTGACCCTCCTCTTTCTCATTTCCTCAGTGCGAATGAGACAGTAGTCACTAACTCGCGCGCGACGCGACTTGTCAGCAAGTTGTGCTAACCTTCCTGTATTAGTAGTAGGTAGCTGTTTAGGAGTGAAATAATTTGTTTTGCATTCTTAACCGTTATGTTTGAGAATCTAGATACGTATTATGCGGCGAAAGGATGTTATTGTAATTTTTTGCAGAACGGCCGTAAACCGCCAGTAGACCAGACGCTCTAGTCAAAATAACGGCAGTTTTTAAGTGTGTAACTTTTTTAGGTGTCCGGTGAATACCTACCATTCTAAGTAGTTCCGTTTGAGGAACAGGAGCTACATTTTCATCTAAAGTCACTGTATCGTAGGCATACTGCATGCTACCCCAAAGGGTATCCCGGGGAGGAGGCCGATTTAAGATTTTTTGCTTAGTGCGTTTTTTTTAGGTAATCCTGAAAAAACGCACTAAGCAAAAAAATCTTTAATCGACCTTAGAAATACGGTAAACAAAGAAGCAGTCGTCGTCAACCTTTTCTGCTTGGGATAAATATTGAGCACACACGGTTTGTTACACGGAAATTCATCCGTGCTGCAAAGTTCACACCCCAACTTGTAGATGTTGACCGTTGTTACGTTTCTCATATGTTGTTAATGGACTCTGTTTCTGGCTCTTTGCTTTTGGTGAAGGCAAAACGTTCGGGGGAGAACGAGTCGGTCTTTTTTGCGAGCCACTTGGGCCTGCCTCTGGCACAGCCTCTGGTAGCTTCATCGCAGTCCGCACGCCACCACACACAGCGAAAATTAAAATCTTAATATTACTTAACAAATAGATACTCATACTCTTATAATAATTTCGTGATCTGAATACAATAATTTGTTGATTACCAAGAAAACAAGAAAAAGAACGTGATACGATTGTCAATTTTGACAATGTCGACAGCGAGAAAAACGAACCGATCGTTTCAAACCTCTTCTTCTTTAGGTTTTTTATTATGAAACCTTTCCAGAACTGAATAACGAAATTTAAAATTACATAGTCAAAAAAGAAATACTTTCAAAATAAATATATGGTTGTAAGTATTATTTAGATATAAATAATGAAAACACTTCTGTCATTTTAGGGTCGACAAAAATGATGTAAGTCTTTTTTAATGGCTGTTTGAGATACTTTGACAGTTGTGTGGCATAAAGTGTCATAAAAGACCTCGTGCTTTATCCTTCTTTCTAATGCTAAAAAAAACGCACTACCAATTCCGAAACTATTTAGTTGTTCTAAGAAGGCGATGATAAATTCGAGAACACACAAACCTATTGTAAATAGCAGTGATGGACAGCCCAAACGGCCATCTACTTATGAGATTGACTGTCTGACTAAAATAAAAACCATTAAGTTGCACGCCTGCATGCAGGCTGGATACACCGGACTTCAAAACATTTTACACCTATGTAACTGTATTTGTACTGTACTGTACCGACCAACACTTAATATTTTTTCTGTTCATGCTTCTTTATTTCATCATGTTCATTATGATCTGCCGTAATAAAACCGACAAAAATATCTGACACGTGCTGACGTCCCTAGAAATAGAGTCGTGTCCGATATCTATACGCGATTTGCTGTGGCAGATATAATAGGGAGTATTTCTGCAATGTTCTGCCGCCAGAGTGCAGCACTAGCACATACCGTAAACAGCTTTTTGAAAAGTCCTTCAAAGCTCTGTAGGTATTCAAATTACTATAATATAATAGAGAAGATAATATTTTAATACAATATAATAATGCATCATTGCTGCGTATTTGGTTGCACGAATTATTTGATACTAATCAATATGACGTATGACATGATGTGTCACGATGGTTTGTTTAGGCCTCTCACAGACTGGCGCGGCCTGGCCCCGGCGGACAATTAAATAGTAAACGTGTCCGCCGCTGTAAAATTTTCTATTATCCACCACCGCAGGACGCGCCAGTGTGTTGCAGGCCTTACGGCCATGGTTTACGGTATGTGCTAGTGTCGCCCCCTACCCTACGCAGAGTTTTAAGTAATATTCCCTATTGCTGGTGACTACTACCTATAACATATTCTACGCACGAATTCTACGGTATTTACAGTTGTCAAATACAGCATCACATCAGTGGTTATTTGTAAGCCTTAATGCATTGCTACAGAGTACATTATATCTTCGTTTTCTTTTCCTTTGTATATTGCCGTCGAGGCATGTCTCAGTTGTTCTTGTCGCGAAGTTAATAGAACTGCCCCCAGTGATGACAAACGAGATAGTGTGAGATCAGATGTCAAACCATGTCTAGACCTAGACCTATATTACCTGGAACACGTCTAACCTGTTTTTTGATCCTTAGATCGTGTATCGTGTATTCACAATGGTGACGGTCAAGCAAAATTATTGCCCTACAGATTTCATACCAACACAGCGTTTTTGACGTTCAATAAAAAAATACTACCATTAGGGACCAATTCATAACAATATACAACTCATGAGTTATAATCTAAGCAGAAGTCTGTCTAATGAAATGAGTTGGAAATAGGTCGCTTATTGTACGAGATTCTGCGTTTCAACTTGGACCAAAATTCTTTCGCATGTCCGGATGCCCAGATGTCCCGCTGTCCGGCTGTTCTCTACAGCGCATTTCAGTGAAATTTTGTATGCAGGCTCTGTGAGATGTAGAACTCGCGATCATCTTTCTTTAAAATATTTATTATTTCACTAAAAAAATCCACATTACAGGGTGTGGATTTTTTAGTGAATTTTTAAAGTGACCATAATTTTTAAAGAACATGAGTTGGTTTTTTTTTGTATTTTTATGATAACTGTTATGACTTGGTCTATCATCCGTTTACGGCTTGACGTCAAATTCTGGGACACCCGGTATACATACATTCATTAACGCCTTCATCCCTAAAGGAGAGCACATGAAACTTGTTCCAGAACCAATTTTAGCATAAATGTAGGTATAAAATAAAATCGTCAAAATGCGATATCGCACTGACAGGTTGCTGGCCCATCGCCCACAACACACTTCAACCCTGTTCCTTTAATCGAATGTTACGACACCCACAGGAAGAAAGGAGGTGGTGCTTGTTACCCGACACCACACTGGGGGGTTTATAATATAAATAAAAAAAACTGATTTGACAACAAAAACCTATATAATTATTAAACATGCATTTGGACAGACGAACATACGAAAGAATTATGGCCCAAGCTAAAACAGAGAACTTCGTTCGCCACGCTCCCTCGTTCAACAAATTCCAAGTTATACATTGGGTCCCTTGAATCATCAATTCATCATTATCCTCCTAACGTTATTCCCGGTTGTGTCCCAAAGGATCCCAGGGTCCGCCGCTTTGACACCTATCCCAAGATTTGGCATAGGCACTACTTTGGGTTTTTTGGGATGACTATTTAATATTTATATTTTACCTATTTTTAGAGTTCATGGATATAACAAAGACACAACACTTCACAAGATATCACCTTACTCACTCATTTCTTTATAGCTCTCCTATACGACCGTAATTTGAGCTATGCGAAATGTCACAGTTCTTTATGACTAGAAAATGTATATCGTAGGTTTATGTTTATTTCAAGCCATTTACAAGTCCACAGGTGGTGTCCAAGGTGATAGGTTGGATAAATGGAAATTTTACGAGCTTGATTGACATGAGTTACTGTTTGTGTGTCATGTAATGCTCTATGTAATGTATAGACATCTAACACTACTTGAGTATTACCTTCAATCATGTAATTAAAAAAACTGGCCAAGTGCGAGTCGGATGCGCGCACGGAGGGTTCCGTACGATTATCTATAGAAACTGTTGTATGGGAGCCCCCCTTAAATATTTATTTTATTTTGTTTTTATTATTTGTTTTTATAGCGGCAACAGAAATACATAATTAGTTTTTCAACTGTCCAGCTATCGCGGTTTATTAGATACAGCCTGATGGTGACAGACAGACGGACAGACAGCGAAGTCTTAGTAATAGGGTCCCGTTTTTACCCTTTGGGTACGGAACCCTAAAAAGAAGTAGATAGTTTATGTTATAAGCGCTCCAAAATTGGCACACTAAAACTTGAGTCAATTTCACACCAATTTGCCTCAGTTTCGCAGAGTATACCTAAACGTGTCTCACCTGTTCGGATTTACAATACAATAATAATATTTAGTATGAAATATAAAACTCCCATATATATATATATATAGTTCGATAGCACTAATCTAATAGCAAACATCCCATACGAAGTCGCAGGCAAAAAGCTTGTCTATTCTCTATCCAGAAGAATCGTAACTCACCGAGGCACGACGCACGACGAATATGAAGCTAAATATAATAAACGCTCAGTTAAATTTTAAAACAATGGGAGATAAACCAACAGCGTGTATTGTAAGCTGCTTACTTGGTTAAGTCTGAAACCACAAGTTAAATAAAACACTAACTCTTCTCGCGTTTCAAGCGTAGTTAATACCTTTTATATTACGAGTATAGCGCACAAATCAGGCTTATTAGTGTTCGTAGATTAGAGATAGCCCCCGAAGAGCTGTCCTGGGCCGCTCCTGGGATACCATTCACAACCCGTCTTGACCTCACCACTCATCTAGTTTAACCTGGCACCGATGTTCGTACAAACTATATGTAAAGAGGTCACACTTACGCTGGTCGTGTTCTTGCGAACCAGCCCTGTAATTACCTATTGTCCGCAACAACCCATAAACAGGACATGTGCTTTCCCTTCGATATGTATCGGACTGATATTTTGCGCTTATCGGCGATCAAATGTCTCCACGTGCTCAATGTAGGTACGTATTTGGCAAATGTTCGCCGTTAATTTGTAATTTGTGCGTAATTTCTCTCACGAATCTCCTTGTAGTTATGCAGCCAACCTATTAATCTAGTTTATCCTATATAAAGCCTAAGCGAAAGTTGAACACACTAGTTTTATTTAGCAACTGGAAAAAAAAGCCGAACGATATGATCTTAAGGTTACAGTATAACAGATATAGAAATAGGGTTAATAAATATATATTTAGAGCTAAAAATAAGTACAGAAAGGAAGAAATATTAAAATGTAAAAAGAATATAAGAAAAATCTGGTCAAAAATAAATGTATGGACAGGGAGAGAAAAAGTGGGCGTGGATGCAATTATACTAAAGTATTTAGGTAAATTAGAGAAAACGGAAGTAATATGTAAAACATTCTCCGAAACTTTTACCAAGGAAATTCTAAGTATTAAGCACGACTGTAATATTAAGTTCCTGGATAGATCGCTGTATGTTAAAAATAGTGAGGTCTCGTTAAGGTTTAAAAAAGCTTGCCCAGAGGATATAGTTAAAATCATAAATAGCTTAAGTGATGATAAGTCGCCTGGGCTGGATAAAATAAGGATAAAGGACATAAAAATGGTAAAACAAGGCATTAGTAAAATGTTAGCGTTATTTATTAATTTGTGTGTGGAGAGGGGGGTATATCCAGGCACTCTAAAGGCAGCTTTAATACGTCCAATATATAAACAAGGCTCTCATAGTGTATATTCTAACTACAGACCTATAGCGATCCTTTCCGTAGTTAATAAAATTGTTGAAAAATATATAGTAGAACAGATAAGTACTTTTCTGGAACGGAATAGTATTATAACTAACTCACAGCATGGCTTCCGGCGCGGGCGAAGCACGGCGACGGCTCTGGCGCAGCTCGCGGACGACGTCAACGAGTATCTGGGGCAGCGGAAGCAGGTGGTGGTGGTGTACATAGACTTCAAGAAAGCTTTTGATACTCTGGGGCACCACCAGCTGCTTCAGGCTATGGAGGAGTGTGGAGTCGCGGGTCCGCTGAGCAGGTGGCTGCGCGCATACCTCACGGACAGAACCCTCCAGACAGTCGTTGACGGCGTCAGCGGCGCGCCTGCGCACGTCACGTGCGGTGTGCCGACCGGCTCCGTGTTTGGTCCCGTTGGCTACATCATGCATGTGAATAGCATGTGCAATGTGGTGCAAAATTGTAAAATGTATATGTACGCGGACGACACGTGTCTACTGTACGCGGATAAAGACTTGTGTGTAGTAGAAAACAAAATACAAGAGGATCTTACTAACATCATTAAATGGGCACACGACAATGGAATTGTTATCAACATAAGTAAAACCAAATGTATGCATGTGCGATCCCCGTACAGTAGGCAGGTTAGACGGCCGCCACACGTAATTGGTCACACGTATGGGTGCCTGCACAATGTGCTTCAGAACTGTCAGTGTGAGAGTATCGAGGTAGTATCAGAGTACAGGTACCTGGGCTTATTAATAGATTACAATTTTTCTTGGAAAAATCATATCAATAGGTTATGTGACAAGCTAAGGACGGTACTTGTAAAGCTTTACCACTTAAAATCTGTACTTTATTTATGGTACTAGATAGGACCACGATGTTTACGTTATACTACGCGCTGGCAGACTCTCTGCTTTCTTATGGACTGGCATGCTATGGCAGGACATTTAAAACTTATCTAGACAAAGTTAAATTACTTCAGATACGCTTTATGAAGCTATTAGTGGACAAAAAAACTAAAACACGCTGTAAAAAAAGTAATTATGAGGAATTATTCGTGGAATGCCGTATGTTGCCGGTTCATGAGGGGGTATTGCTGATGCTGGCTTTAGAGCAGTTCAATAAAAACGAATTTAAAATCAATATCAATCACACAAAATTAACAAGAAAAATTAGTAAAAAAATGCTGGAGGTGCCGGCGTGTAGTAATAATTATTATGGGAAGAGAAGTAGGAAGTACTTGGTCCCCAAAATATATAATGATATACCGTATGATATAAGAGAATGTAACACATTTAGAATGTTTAAGGTTAGAGTGAAGGAGTTTTTCTTAGAAAAAACAAAATCTAAACTGGAAATGTAGTCTTAAGTAAAGTGATCACGTGAGCTGTACCTACCATTAGAAAACAAAATTATAAAATTATATATATATGTGTATATATATATATATATATATATATATATATATATATATATATATATATATATATATATATATATGTGTATACATATATATATTATAAAATAGCTAAGCCTACCCATCTATTGTTTGTAAGGGAGTCCCTCTGCCAACAATATATATAAGGCTAGACAGACTACGGAACATATAACACGACTAAATAAAGGGTTCGTCACTACCACATATGTGGCGTTCTATGCCTAAAGGGTCCTTATGGCAGGTTTTGAGTTAAGCATATTCCTAAATCAACGTTAAATGAGCTATCTAATACAAAAATAATCATACCCCCAAGTAAAAACGGCCATAAGGACCCTTTAGACATGGAACGCTACATATCTCGCCGCGTACAAACACAAACGCCAACAAAGTTAGCTGACCATCATATATTTATTTAGAACAACCTTATGTATTCATCATCATCATCATATCAGCCGAAAGACGTCCACTGCTGGACATAGGTCTCCCCCAAAGAGTGCCAAAGTGACCGATCCCGCGCCACCCGCATCCAGCGGACTCCCGCAACCTTTACCAGGTCATCAGTCCACCTTGTCGGGGGCCTACCCATACCCTACCTTATGTATTACAAGCATATAAAGTGCACGGATGGTCAGTTGGCTGTGTTGTCAATATTCTGTCGACTCCAATTTGACGGGTGTCACCTTTTGGCGACCGGCGCACGGGCGGATTTTTGGAGAACTCAGCGAATCTTTTTGTTATGTGTAGCCCGTGTAGACTCAGTAGAGGTAATTGTTGCACAGCAAAGTACAGGAAATCGTTAGCCTTATCTTTCCGTCCTGTCAGCGAAATTATGTTAGCTCATCATACATGCACGCCTTGTTTGCTTCGCTAACGACCCTCGTGCACTTAATTAATTAAAGCACACCTCAAGACGCAAGATTCATCACCTTACAATGAGACGTTTCTTGGGGTTAGCTGTGCTACGCGATTCGCTTGCCTCGACTCACCTCACTACTCGTCTGTATAACTTTAACTACTTGGTCCTAATAAGTTTCGTATTAGGTAACAGTAACAGTGACAATCGGAGCTTAGGCCGCTATTAGACTATCATAGAAATATGATCATAGACATAGGACTCATATTAATTTGATAAACCTATGACGGTGTAATAACAACCTATGATCATAGGTGAATCATAGGTTGTTATTACACCGTCATAGGTTTATCAAATTAGAAATATGATCATAGACATAGGACTCAATTGATTCACCTATGATCATAGGTTGTTATTACACCGTCATAGGTTTATCAAATTAATATGAGTCCTATGTCTATGATCATATTTCTATGATAGTCTAATAGCGGCCTTAGACTCGGACTGGTTCATCTGATGCGACTAGTCGGTAAACGTTTGTGAATACAAGCCCAGGTAATCTAACTAGTCCAAGTTACGTGTGGATTGGAATTTTGACACTATAAGTATGTCCTACTAGTGTCGAAATTGCATACGAAATTGCGATCGATTTTTCTATCGGACGATACTGACCAAATCGACTCCATTATCTCAGTAAAGCATTACCTACTCAACTAGGGCGGTGAAACAAAGAATGCCTCAGATCGCAAGTATTTCGCCGAGCAGAAGGCGAGGGCGATAAGTATGCGATCTGAGGCTTTCTTTATTACAGCCCTTGGTGGGTATAACATCCAGTCCAGGAAGTTGAATTTCCAGGTATGACGTAAAATCTGTTGTATATATCCACGGAGCAAAGCCTTAATGTAACTTCACTCTTGTTTTAGGCGTTCCTATATAAGTCTTCCCCAGCCTTCAGAAGGATGCCTTTCACTAGGGATTAAAATTAAGTCGCTTGAAAAACGTTGATGACTTATGAAGGTATTAGTGAAATCTGAGAAGAAAGGCTACGTGTGTATGGCCTGTTATAAGCTTTATTATGTCATTGTTACGAGTAAGCTCAATTAAGTGTCTTATGCAATTTGTGAATTGAGACGGCAAAAATATAAAACGAGGATTTATTCCTGAGGATATCATAATATTGGTATAGCTATTATGTATCTTTCGAATGCAGTATCGGACAAGAAATCGAATTGTCAGCGGAGTTTTCGATAATTTTAACTAGGTATTAGGTACTGATTCTATTCTGAAAATAATTTTCGTAACCCTTGAATGTTCACATTTTTCTTGTAACTGATACCTTATAGTGAAATCTAGGAAAAGTCGGCAAGCTCCTCAAAGACGTCAAAGATGAAGTACCTATAAGTAATTGGATTTTTGTCTTAAAAGTGAAAAGTCCTCAGCCTTGAATGGATATTTATTTAATCGTATGGCATACACTTATTTATAATATCTATAATAGGCAAACAATAAAGCAGAATGGATAGAATCAATGGTATAGCAAGTGCATAGTTTTCGGAGCTTATTCATGTATTAGTAGGAATTGCCTTGGGTTTACGTGTAGGTAACTACGCCTTTGTAGTATTTGGTAGTGGTCGATCCAAATAAACAAAAACCCTGCATTGTATCGTAAACATTAGGCACATAAATACGCAAACCGTTACATTTCCGGTTCATACCAATTATGCTTATCTTAGAAGCGATTAAATTTCCACATTAACACTAAAACAACCTACTCCAATTATTTGTGCATATTATAGGTACCTAATACAACGTTTCATGCTTTCTGTATCAAATTACTGTGCGCATATAAAATTGCTAGTTAGAATGTGCAAATACGAACACAATTTTCCGACTTAGACCGAGACTTAAGTAACTATACTTACCTACATACGAACGAATAAATCCATAGATCCAATGAATGTAGCAAGAACTCATCAAAAACAGAAAAAAACTCAAATACTGGACCACATTCGAGCTAGTCCTGTCTCGTTTTATGTCAACACAGCGATGCGCATTCTCAGTAGCATCAAAGCGCGGAATCGAGGACTTTGATCGGCCGCTTCTAGGAATAGGCCTTTATTGTGCTGCCTGTATTATAATAGCCTATTTTGTTATTCGGAGGTTTGTATTAGGTATAATAGCTTATTTTTTAACTCGGCTGGCTGCTTTTGTTGACCAAGTTGAAGATCCGAGAGGGTAAAGACAAGATTATATTATAGCTTACGCGCGTCAATTTAGGCACCCTATTCGGAATACCTAATTACCTATTAGTAGCGCTGATTAAGGCGCCCGTAGGTTCAGCGAAGTTAAGCGAACAGAATTTTTGAAACAATATAATGCGTCTGTTTATAATAATATGGTTTAAAAAAAATACAGAACGTAATCTTGAGGCTTTTCTCACCATGCAGAAATCAGTGTTTAGAAACATGATTAAGCAATTTTCGCTCGATAGAAAAAAATCACGGACATAAATCGACATAAACGAATCACTTAAAATATTTGTTACAAATTATGCACAAAAGCTAAAAATATTAAAATGGCTTCTAAACATCCGGAATATCATGATCAGGAGAGAACTCAGTGTTTACTTTTTTTATTTATTTAAACGGCCAAAAAAGTAGCGCGGATAAAAGTATCATGTTTAATAATTTTATTTTTTGGGCCATTTTAATATTTTTAGCGTTTGTGCATAATTTGTAACGAATTTTTTAATTGTATTTTAGACCCTTTTAGACCAATGTTCGTAATTTTTTTCTATCGAGCGAAAATTGCTTAGTCATGTCTCGAATCACTGATCTCCCTGCAAAAAAGCCTCAAGATTAATTCGTATTTTTTTGAAACCATATTAGTATAACAGACGCATGATATTGTTGCAAAAACTCTTCGCTTATTTTCGCTGAACCTACGGCGCCTTAAGTGTATTTTAGACCCTTTTAGACCAATGTAACTTCGCTGAACCTACGGCGCAAAAGGCTGAAACGCACTGACAGCGTTGGAGGCGCCGCGCCGCTATGTGCGGATCCTTGCATATATCACTTATATCAGCTTTTTCTAAAATCATGTAGAGCTTTTGAATTGAGTAAGTGTAAATTATTAAAGTCTAACAAAAACAAATAACCGCTTTGACATTGTCTTTGTATGAATTATACAGTCGATTACAAAGAGATTATAAAAAGAAAAGTGTTAAAATACATCCTATCTAAACGTTGGTGCATAAAAATATAATTATTTCGTATGCATTGAACTTACTTTGAACCTGCAACCGCTCCCACAAATTCCTTACAAACTTCCTTATGGTTCTATCTTTTACTAAAGGCAAAAAGGGCATTAATAGACCTCCAAGTTCAAGCAAACACCTAAATCTTAGAACCATAACCGTCATCTTCAGCAGGCGAAGCACGAGCGATCCAAGATACGCTCAAATTGGCCCCTTTGTCAAGCCGCTACCAACTTCAACTTACACCCATTTAACTCACGTTTAGCTCAAATATCGATTTTAACATGCTCACAATAAAGGTTATGGTTGTATTTGAGAGCACCAGTAACAAGGTTGCTCATAGTGGCGCCGTTCATTCGATGGATTCAAAATAAAAATGGACTGTAGTCCATTTGATTGTCCTTTTAAAAGATAACTAAAAATGGATGTTCATTTGTTCCAAATAACTTGCTAGCGTCACTAATACCATTAAGCATAGTTAGTTATAGAACTCGAGAGAAAATTCCTTAATACTTAAAATCATTTTTTTTTTCAATTGAACATGCAACCATTTGCCACACCGAAGCGATCGGTATCTAGAAATCATCATTTCCCTCTTATTAGATACAAAAATCGGTACCTATACCTACTATCAAACACAAACGGTTACCTACATACTGACTCACATTAATTAGCTATACCTACGATAAATTTCCAGTTACATAGGTAAACCCTGACCAATTTTATATTAGCCCTACGGAGAACCTTGTCATAATGACATATGAATTCGATAATATAACGACGTAAATACGTGGGCTTGTTACGGCAAGGTTCTACGTAGGGCTAATATAAAATTGATCACGTTTATATCATTGAATACATATACAATTCGTATACTATCCATGAGAGGATGCCTGTGCCCAGCGGTGGGACGTATATAGGCTGATTTATTATATTATTATCATAGATATACAATTACCTATAAAACAGAGTTCATTAACTAGGCTAGCAGAAATAGAAACCTGGTTATAAAAATAATAATATAATATAATTGGTATTAATAATCATATTTTATTACACTCACGCTTGGGTTGCATTCGTATATTTTAGAAAGTTGCTTATTTCATGGTAACAATTACTACACAGTACAACATAAGATATGCGATACAGAACGCCTCACCTCACTTGAGCTAACCAGTGTAAGGCCGACCTCACACAAAGCTCAGCCATTGAATCATAATCTGAATCACTCTCGAGCATATAAAAAGGTACACTTTGTGCACCTTTTATAAGCAATCAGAGACCTTTTTTTGCTCTTGAGTGGACCAGATACTGAATTCAGTGCATGAATTCAGACTGTCTACAATCTCAGGGTGAATAGCGAGATGACATTCCGCTGTGCTCTATCTCATTTCAGACTATGAGAAATGTCATGATAATATTTAAAAATTAAATTAAAAAAAGTAATCGCAGCATGAGATGCAACGATGTAGCCGGGAGATAACTACTTGTTTATCACCCCGCCGCGACCACCGCCGGGCTAATCATCCTGTATCCGGCATCCACGCACCCTGTAGTTTTTTATTATTGACCGGTTCTGGTACTAAGTAATCTATTATTGGAAGGCGCCGACGAAAACTTTACTTGGGCGCTTTTAAAAAAAGTGTTGCTTCAGGATTTAAATAATCTGAATAGAAATGCATTTATTCTAGTCGGAATCGGATCGGACTTTTGTTTTGTTTTAGTAGCAGAAAAAAGTGTCCTAAGTGTTTTCGTTCCGTTACGTTATACCTACAGTCCTCATAGAAGTTTATAGGCACAGAATTGTAAGTATGAATAATTCGAGACGCTTTTGTTCTCCTATTGTAATCGAAATGGCTTCAGATTCTGAGTAGAATAAAACTTTTTTATTCAGATATAAAATAATACCTTTTTCGACAACTTTTTTGGAAAACGCCTATCATCCATAGCTTACGATGATAAAAATAAAAGGCAGTACTCCCATATTCGGTGTGAAATTGATCACCTTTGTCGTAAACATACAAATATTGTATTTCAAATCGATATTTTCTTTGTATCTACAGCTATACGAGTAATTCTGTAAGTTCAACGTCCCAGTGAATGACACTTGCCCAATAAGACACTTCCCTTCTTAATTTATTGAACGAGTGAGCGAAGAGAGAGTTAAGTTCTCCGTAATAGTACCTAATTGTGTGAGCAGAGCATGTTCAATTGTCAAATTACTTAAAAGTAAAAATTATATAACAAATACTAGTCTAGAATGTTTCTAGAAAAATAATGTAATGTCAAAAAATAAATAAAACTAGTATAGTAAATTAAAACCACAATGTCATTAATTTCCAAACGTAATAAATAAATTAAAAATTCAGTCACCTAATAAATAGTTCCATGGAGTTTTATCATTCATGTAGTCTTGTGTGCTTATAATAAGCTTTCGACTAACCTCTGCTTGATGTAATTTATGATCCAGTTTCAAATTCTTTATGTCCCCTAGACTAATCAACATTAAGTATCATCCATTAACTGTATGTATTAGTCTGGCTCACTAAAGTCAAACTAAAATAGTTTGTTCATTTATAACCTCCCTCAGCACGGTTATCACGCGACGGCGCGCGAGCTCTCTCGATTTTTCTCGCACTATCCGTCTCTCTCTTATTAGAACACTTAGAACAAGAGATATAGTGCGAGAAAAATCGAGAGTATGTCGCGGCCGTCCCATGATAGACGTGCAGGTAATATCGTAACGTTTTGAACGCGCGTTAGGTAGAAAATTGACATTTAGAGCTACCTACCCAAAGTGACGTACAATACGTTACGTGATCGACCTGCATAACCTGCATTATACCCTTCTCAATAACCTAACAAAGATCCCTACAAAATTGCAAATAATAAATTGCCAAGCAAACTCCGGGCATAGACGCGCAATTACCAACCCATCTATAGTCTATGGAACGTTTTTATCCGCGTTTATTACGGCCGCCGCGCCTTCGATCTAATACCGGAAAAAAAACTAAACAACTTCATGAGTCGTGCTTCGTTTAACTATAGACAATCCCTCTGTAATTTGAGATAGCGTTCATAAATAGAAGAATGGAATCCGAAGGGATTCTAGCCGCTAGGGTTATAATTACTTTAATTACTTGGGGTGTGCAGTTAATTTAGTACGACGGGGAATTAGCAGAACTAGTTTATTGCAATGGAGCAACGTTGCGATATTTGAGATAAACTTTTTAGTCTTGATACAACACATTTTTTGTATAATTTCTGATGATATTATACGAGTATGTACAGGTCGACACACGTAAAAAGAGCCCTGGCGGCCATATAAAATGTATGGCCGCCAGGGTTCTTTTTACATGTGTCGACCTGCAATCGTAGTGATTGCGCCGCTTTCGGGACCAGTTTCAGTTAGCGACCACTGAAAACAAGTTTTATTTACAGACAAAGCTTTTCACCGCTAAAATAGCAGAAAGCATTTTTTGAGAAGCAGTAAATATAGTTCTTATTCATGAAACCAATAGCAAAACTCCTCAATAGCAATATAATCCTCCTCAATAACTCTGCGAGCAGTTAACACACTAATACGTTTTTTTAATTCCTTAAACTTATTAATTATACCTACTAGCTTCTGCCCGCGACTTCGTCCTCGTGGAACTCGTTATTTCGCAGCTCCATACAAACTTTCACCCCCGTAGGGGATGATTTAGAGGATAAAAACTATCCTATATCCTTCCCCGGACCTCAAACTATTTCTATACCGAATTTCATCTAAATCGGTTCAGTGGTTTAAGCGTGAAGAGGTAACAGACAGACAGACACAGTTTCGTAGTTATAATATTAGTATGGATTATCGAACCTTAAACACATTTCCCCAGAATCGGTCGAGAAATGCGACCTGTAGAGAACAGCCGGACAATGGACATACGAAAGAATTTTGGCCCAAACTGACCCAGAAAACTTCGTTCGCTTCACTCGCTCGTTTAATAAAAAAGTTCACAGAAAATGAAATTGTCTAATCTAACCTGTCACAAAGCGGTCTGGACATATTTCGCCTTTTGCAAGCGCTGTTATGCTTAGTATACCTACTCGTAGCTCTACATAAGACTATAATATATCTGAACCATCTTTAAGCAACGTTGCGTTTATTTACGTAAACACCGAACATTTCACCTAACCGGGCGTAATTTAATGCATAACATAAATTACGTTTTTGTTCCCCGCCATTTTGCGGCATAAATGAACCGCTTGCACTGTGAGAACCGCGGATTTGATCTTGTAACGGATCTTGATACTTGCCATCTTTTACAGAATGCCTCAAGTACCAAGACTGTTACACTATATACTACTTTCTGTAAAGCGGTATTCTGAAGTCTGTATTGGAATATGGTTAGACGAGATTTCCATGATTAACAGCTAATTGCTGACTTATTCCGTATTTAAAATGGTAGTAATTAATGCGATGTATGCTGACGCTGTGTCATATCCATATGAATTCTCTGAAGCTACGGTACATTTCTTTCACTTGATTATAGAGCAAGTATGTTGTGTGGGTAACCATGGGATGAAACAATTATCAACTTCTAATACTGATGGTGGCTCAGTGAGCTGTCGATAGAACTCGGGAGCCTGTCTTTTTTAGGGTTCCGTAGTGAACAAGGAACCCTTATAGTTTCGCCATGTCCGTCTGTCCTTCTGCGGCTTAGCTCAATGACCCTTACTACTAGAAAGCTGTAATTCGGAATGGGTATATAAATCAATCACGCCGACATGGTAGAATACCCCTATATACTTAAAGTGGTGATTTTTTTGTATCGTTAAACCTATGATTAGATTGATTATTTATTTCATGATAAAAAAATACATTACAGATTTGCATACATATCAAAAAATAAGATGTTTTATCACGATAGGCAAAAACAAAGAAAAATAAAGATACAATGTCAACAAAAGTAAGAACACAATAACAAGAACATAGAAAAAACAAAACAAAAGCAAAATATCACAAATATTATTTAGTGAATCTAAAAATACATGCTGTGTGATGGGGTATCGTTGGATCTTGTTCAAAAATATTCAAATTCATAATTCAAAGTATATTGATTTAAACTTTCACGATTCTCACACATTATTCATACTAAACGTCGGGAGACCTCAGTGAGGTAAATAAATAAGTTAATACGCGATTAAGTCCCGTTTAGTATAAACAAAGTCAAAATTTCTTCGAGACATACAAAAATAAACAGAACAAATAAAAATAACCATGGGATGAAACACTTATCAAGTTCTTCAACGCGCGGGAACGAACGAGCAAAGGCGGTGAAATACATTTGTCTCGGCACCCAGTACACCCCAGTACGAGTTCGTTCCGTTTGGTGTCGAGACTCTTGGCTCGTGGGGAAAAGGCGCGCGTGGGCTTCACGGGGCGCTCAGCAAACGCCTGAAGGAGGCAACCTGCGACCCTCGCGCGGGCAGCTTTCTCGCGCAGACTACCTGCGACCCTCGCGCGGGCAGCTTTCTCGCGCAGACTTGCAATCGCAATTCAGCGCGGGAATACTGCCTGCGTGATGGGTACCTTGCCAAAGGGTCCAAATTTAGGAATATTTATTTAGTTTTATTTCAGTCCGTTTTAAGTTAGTTTTAGTTTTAATTTGAAAACTAGTTTTAATGTACCTTTTGTATGAAATGTAACTACTGTATAGACGGTTCAAATTCCTTTGCATGTAATAGAATGCGCGCCGGCCCGACGTGGGAATCGTACATAATGGCTCCTCTACATGATGGCCCATCCTGCATCCTGCTGGCCCACTAGGATGGGCCAGCATGTAGAGAGGGTAGTGGTGTCAGATGGCTTATGGCGCGGCTGGATGGCGATGAGATGGCCGTGGTTTCGGTTTTTCGGCCGCACATCAAAGGGAGTGGGCCAAACGATTCGATCACAACTGAATGTCGCCATCGTGTAGTGGTGTTTAACCTTCGCATGGCCATAGCGCTGGGCCATCATGTAGAGGAACCATAAAGGTCTTGAACGAGCGAGCGAAACGGTTTTCCTTTTCAGCTTGGACAAAAATTGTTCTCCGCTGCATGTCGCATTTCTCCACCAATTGACGTGAAATTTTGAGGGCAGGTTCGATAATTATATTTTATCTACCTACAGTTGTGTATGTTTTAATAAAATAAAAATAAAACAGACTTGCTTTGCGAGCTTTCAGAGAAAATTACCGTTTACGGGCGTTTAGCTGTTCTATCGCTCTTTCGTAAAAACTCGATTGCCACGCAGTTTTAACTCTCAACACGGCAACTATACAATTGTTACGGATATCGAAATGAACCTACTTACTAGATATACAACCGGTTGTAGATACTATAGACCCGCAATACCTGCGTTTAATTTAGTCCCTAAATTCAAAGCTTTATTAGTATTCAGCGCGGTCGTGCGTTGAACGGGTTCTGGCTTCGATAACTTTGGGTCCGCCACCACGCGGCATAGACGACCCAAACCACAGGCACGGCGACACGCCTTTGCTAGCCACGGCGTACCGAGGCAGTTGGAGAGTGAGGGAGAAAGTGAGACCTCTTCTATTCGGTCGCACTTTCTCTAGGAGTGGAATCCGCAGGACGGAAAGAGAAAACAATAATCTCTGGTTCTCAGGGCTTGATGGTGAGGGAGATGGCTAGATGTTTTCGGCTCGAGTTGCAGGTGATGAATGGAATTGATATCGGGAGCCATTTTTTATATATATAGCCAATTCGCTTACCATGAAGTGATCAACTTTTATTTTCCAAAATAGGTAATGCATTACATCATTTTCATTATCGATTTAGTGCTTACGTCTTAACACTAATTATATCTAATTATCTCAAAATGCTGTGTTGCATTTTTATAATACAGAATTACGTGAGGAATGACAAGATATAAGTTATATGTATATAATTCAATTCTATTTCGAGAAATTACCATGTGAATGTCCAATTTAGGAGAAAGTATGAACAATTAAGATTTTAATATTGATACTGAGACTAACAGCGGGCTTACAGACTAGGTTTTACTATGTTAATAGTTATGTATAGTGATGCAGAATTACAATTTAATAAAATCTTTTAGCTACAGTTAATTGTTAGTTATTTATTTACGTGTGAACCTGATTACATAAGTAAGTTTTACGAATACTAGTACAAATATGAGTATGAACGAACGGTTTTCGATATGACGAAATGTCTTTCAGACATGTCAACTTAACTAGGGGTAGGCGCAGTGCCTTTGAAACAGAATTACTAAAGAGATTGACGTGAAGCTACTACAAAAACAAGGTTAAATAAATCTACGTTAAAAACAATGTGGGTCAATCTGTGTGAAAACTAAATTGCGGTCTGGTTAGGTTTGTGCCGACTTACACAGCAGGCTATGCAAGCCTAAGCACGACCTGATAAGGGTGGTCAACCCAGAGTCACTATTCAGGTATTATCTTTAGGTAGGCTATTCAAATGTGCGTTCCTCGGGAACGCACATGACCTAAGGCGTGCAATGTTACATTTTATTTGGATACAGGGTATCTTGTTTGCAGCCTGATAACGTGTTAACGTTATGATGTCAAATCCGGTGTTATGAATGGCTAGTAAACTATACCTATTCGTTATCTAAAGATGTTGTTATCGGATAGACGATTCGTATGACATAAGTAGACATACGTAGCAGAGAGAGCTATTTCCAGGTGGTAACTAAGTATGGGAAAGAAATAGTCAGGATTGACGGGTGTTCCAAACAATTAGTTTAACATAAATGTTGTCCAATAAACGGAAACATAATGCCAATTCAACCGTTAAACTAGAATTCGCAACACAGATGTTAATTTATTGACAATCGGATTAGATCGTTCAAGGTCATTTCATTTGCCACTTAATAGTGTGGGTCGGACATCATTGTGTTCCGACTGTTCTGGGTTTCTCCACAGTCCACACCCACATAGTCAATATTAACAGGGCTGTTATCCTTTCCCGGTTTCCCGCCTCACTCCTGCCGTCACGCCTAACGAAAGTAGACCTCTGCCTACGCTTAGTTACCACGAATCGCGGCGTGAAGGTATATTTGTGGGTGACCGTTGAGCTTAAAACTACAGAATAGCTTGGCAGTGGTCGGCTTTCTATCACCTTATACTATGTGCGAAGTTTACGAACTGTATGGATATGGGGTGAAACTAAAAATTATTTGCTTAAGCATTCGTTTTTTTATAAGGCGAGGTGGCATCCATATAAAAAATATGGTATCTATGTAAGTACGTTTTTTTTATAAAGTTGACAATGACATCAAATTAGGTGGTTACAGCACAAAGTAAATAGCGGCGGCGCGCGCCGGAGCAGAGAGTCCGCTCAGTACAAAGCGTCATTTTCGCCGCACGCACACAGACGTTACATTTACAGGCATACTTAGACGGGACTTGGACAGAGCTTAGTCGGGCTGTGCGCGCGTTGATCAATTGACGTCCCCGCCGGCGCCGCTACCTACGTAGGCACTTTGTATCACGTACGGCAAAATGAATAAACGATCTTATTACAGTTGCAGTGTATTTGGTTGTTTAAATACAACAAAAAACTGTGCCTACAGTTTTTTCAAATTTCCAAACGTTATTGAAAGGTAAGTTAAACTGTTTTCTCATGTTGGTAGGTATTCATCATCATTCATCTTATCGTTCGCTGGTAAAACGCCAGTATTTAGGTAGGTACTATGGTTTAGTTAAGTAGGTACCTAATTAGGTATAGGTATTCTTTGTTGGCGCTCTCGACCGCCGCCGGCCACATGTCACAACTCGCAGCGGGTCATGCATCAATTTATTTACCAAGATACCTACGCTGGTTGATATTTAAATGTCATGTCATGTTGAATTTTTTTCTAGTAAAAGTTGTTAGATTTTCTTTTATCTTAAAAGCAGTGTTAAGTACTTACTTACATTTTAGAGAATCCAGTCATTAAACCCCAAATAACATTTTACTTGCAGTACCGTTATCTTTATCTAGGTGCACGGCAGTGTGCCTGCCAAGTTCAGAAGAGAACGCCGGTCATTATACCCCAAATGACATTTTACTTACAGTAAAGTTTTTTTGACGCACGGCAGTGTGCCAGCCAAGTTCAGGAGAGCATGCCAATCATTAAACCCCAAATAACACGTCACTTTCAGTAAAGTTTTTGCACAAATTACTTACCAGTTCATTTTAAAAATCAAATGTTTTCTTTTCAGACGAACCTTATGGTTAAGTTTAATTGATCGAGAAGATGTAAAAAACAAATGGTCTACATGTCTCCGAGTTTGTGAGTCCCACTTCGAAACCAATTCTTTAATAAAGATATCGAACCGAACTCTCCTGAAAAAAGGCACAAATCCTAAACTGTTGCTACCTGTTAAAAAAAATGAAAATATAGGATCACAAGCAACTGTGGAGACTAGCGAAGCTAGTACACAATATGAAAAAGATGAACGTCACTCCAGTTCACAAACAGCAGCTCACCTTTCTGCTAATTCTCCCCGAAAAAGAAAGCTGAAAAACGATATTCTTGAGTGCAGGAAGAGACTAAAAACAACGGCTGCACCAAAAACTGGTATTAACTTATTTCATAAATTGTGTGATAAGTTTCTTACCGAAAACTTATCTAAAGTTGTAAAAGAACAAGCAAAATTAAAATTTCATTCTTCTGGAAATAGGTACAGTACAGATTATAAAGTATTTTGCCTAAATTTGTTTTACACAAGTCCACAGGCATACAATCTCTTAAGTGAATGTTTACTAAATATGCCGAGCAAAACTACACTCAAGCGAATGTATATGCCAATTAATACAAAAGTAAATAGTCATATAATGGAAGTTCTCAAAACCAAAGCTAATAGTATGACTGATATGGAGAGAAACTGTTCTCTTGTGATAGATTCGATGAGCCTAAAGGCTAATCTATATTATAATATAAAAGAGGACAAAATTTATGGTTTTCATGAAATAGATGGAAAACAATCTCCAGAGCCAGCAACATATGCTTTAGTGGCAATGATACATGGAATTTTCATAAATTACAAGCAGCCTGTAGGATTTGCATTATTATCCAAGTGTAAAAATTCTGAAGACTTATCAAAATGGTTAGATAAACTCATCAGAAAGCTTCTTGAAATTGGCTTCAAAATACGAGTATTAGTGTCAGACATGGGTTCAGACTTCACAAGTAACGCCAAAGAAAGACAAGTCAGCATTGAAACTCCGTTTTTTTTGTGGATTCTAAAAAGATTTTTTATATCTTTGATGCTCCTCATCTGATTAAACTTGTGCGCAATAATTTGATCAACTACAATTTCCAATTTGATAACTATGAAGCTAAGTGGGATCACATCATTCAGTTTTACGAGAAAGACAAAACTCAACAAGTGAGGTCTGCGCCAAAATTAACGGAAAGTCACATTAAGCCTAGCAACTTTGAAAAAATGAAAGTAAAGTTGGCTGTGCAGGTACTAAGTGCTACAGTGGCAACAGGTTTATCAACATGCAGAGATTTTGGCGCGATCGATTCAACTGCCGAAGGCACAATAAAGCTAATTAGAATTATGAATAATGTGTTCGATTTTTTAAATTCATCTATTCGTTTTGGCTCTACTGAATACCAACACGCCTTCAGTGGTACAGTGTTTCAGATTTCTTTTCTTAACGAAATGATGAATTTTTTTGCATCATTGAAATTAATTAATCCAAAAACGGGTAAAGACGCTACTTCGAGAGTTAAGTTTCTGGAAGGTTTGCAAATTACCTTAAAATCTATTTTGCTTTTGTTCGAGGATTTAAAATCAGAAGGCTACAGTTACATTATGACAAGGCGACTGAACCAAGACTGTTTGGAGAATTTTTTTGGTAGAGTGCGCACCCGTAACGGAAATTCAACGGAACCCACAAGTTGGCAACTTGTGTCGGCATTTCGAAAAATTTTCTTTATTACTATTATCAAACACTCTAAACAGGGCAACTGCAGCGACGATCTGTCAGATATTTTGCTTGAAGGTAACAATTTGTACTCAAGTTTAGCAAGCGACGAACAACAATCAACTTCTAGTGAACAACTGACAAAAGTTCCTGAAGTATCACAACAAGGAGAGATCAACAGCAATGCACCCATACCATCAGCGGATTATAATGCATTAGATATGCCCGAGAAAAACGCATTGGTTTACACATGTGGGTATTTATTAAAAAAATGTTTTGATCAGCACAAGGATTGCAGTCTTTTCAAATCGTATTTAAGTGAGGCCAGTACATTAAACTCGCAAGATACGACATTTATTCGTTACAAAGATTATTGTAAAGATGGAGGAAGCACTTTGTTGATTGTGCCGCAAGACAATTTTGTGAAGTTTGTTGAAGCATTGGAAGATAAATTCGCATCATATTTTAAAAAGAAATATTTAAACTGTAAAGTATTGAAGAATATTTATGAAGCAGTTCAAAATATATCTTTTGCAATGCCTTGCCCATGTTTCCCCATCATATATTTAAAGAAACTATATCTGAGAATGCGACTGTACTACACATTAAAATACAACAACCGCGCATTTAAGCAATGTCGCAATCGAAGAAAATACTTCTCAGTCAGTAATGTATAAAACCGGTGCTTTTTTCAATAATAATACCTTATTAATCCATGTTGTTTTTATTTACCAATCTACGTTAGAAACGCAACAAAGGTACATTTTTACTATTATAAATACACTTTCTTGTTTTGAAAATAATTATCACTATTGCCTGATATAGTACTTGCATTGTAAAGGATTTTCAATTTTTGAAGACGACAAGATAAAAAATCATCATTTAAGAAAATATTAATCCCATAAAAAACATTCCATGTAAAAAAGAGGTCAAGTCTCGAAACTCTTCCACCGTAAAAAGTTGTGAGATATTTCGTAGTACCAAGTCTCAGGCATTCTTATTAATCTTTAATTACTAGTTAAATAAAATTCTGCAACTTGGCAATCACACAACTTTACTGCATTTATTGATTTTTGCATACCTAAAACTATGTAGTATTGTGTGATTGCCAAGTCACAAAATTTTATTTAGCTAGCAATTAAAGATTAATAAGAATGCCTGAGACTTGGTACTACGAAATATCTCACAACTTTTTACGGTGGAAGAGTTTCGAGACTTGGCCTCTTTTTTACATGGAATGTTTTTTTTATGGGATCTCATTTCTTTTTGTAGGTTATTGTGTTAGCAATACATACAAATTAAGAATGCAGTCCCATAGTTGCTTTACTGCAAATGTAACTTTGTAATCCTAGATATTTATATGGGATTACAAAGTTATTTATGCAGTTGGTATACCTAGAAACTTGGACTGAAATTCCAAGTTTTTTCAGTTTTCCCTTGGTTTATACATTAAACACTAATTATATTCTAAATTTGAAGCTTCTATGTCTGCTAGAAGTGCCTTAGACTTTTTGTGATCGGTCAGTGAGTGAGTGAGTGAGTGAGTGAGTGACAAAATTATGAAACTTTGACTAGTTATAATTCTTAAACTACTAGTTCAAATTGAATGAAATTTGAAATATACCGTGTTTATACAATGCCTGCTTGGATACTGAAAATTTTAGCTTCTAGATTTATCCACAACGAAGGTATAGGGGGTCAAAAACGGCCTGAATTGCTTCGAGAAAAGGATGGTACAGCCGTGCCGTTTTGCTCGACTTGGCGGGGGCACTGCCGTGCCCCCAGATTACGTATTTGAAGTCCATAGACGAAATTGTTATTTAAAACAATCATGGAACGTGTAACCCTTCTAGGTTTCAACTATTTGGGACTGAACTTGGCACCCTTTTTACATTTATGTTTTTGTCGAACTTTTTCACGTTAGTGTTTTTAGTGGGATCACTATCATAGTTATATCTTGTTAGCTACAAGTTGTTACGCTCTAGTCTTCGTCATGTGTGGTGTCGGGACCTTTAATGGATATTTGATGCTCTTTAACATGTAAGCAGTCTCTAAGGAATGTAAACATGATAAGATGTATGTATAAACGAATCGATGTATGTGTGTCTGTAAACTTATATTACCTACTCCTTTTTAAAATTCGGAATCAATACAGAAGCAACCCTAGTGAGTCGGGCCAGTTTAGGTATGTATTTTCAAGGACGGCGGGAACGGCCCTTCTGTTAATTCTTTATTTTGTGGTTACAGTTTCTATTTGGTGTTGCAAGTTGCAACACGTTTTAATGGGGAAAAATTAATAAATAGTAAGTGGTCTAATACCATTTTGTCGTTCAATTTAGAATTGAATTTTCTAGTTTAGTTAATTTAAGCTTTGAGAGGTGCAGTTATGTACGATTCTCACCGACCGGGCCAGGCCAAAGCGCGCCTGCGCGTTTTTTGCAAGTTGCCAAAGGAATTTGAAGCTTTAATATATACGTTAAATTTCGTATTTGTATGTACTTGCGGCCGGTCGGCTCCTCGCGGACGTGGACGGCTGTGGTCGGCTGTCGTCACATGTGACCGGCTCCGTGCGGCTTTTGCCTACTGCACTCTATTAAAACGCGCTCGGCTGCTGCCGGGTGCTGTTGCGACCCGGCCCGGCCCGTTCGGTCAGAATCGTACATAAAACGCGGTCGGCTGCCGATGGGTGCTCGCGCACCCGTTGCGACGCGGCGCCAGGCGACCCGGCCCGACCCGTTCGGTGGGAATCGTACGTTAGGTGGCATTTTTTTGTGTAAGCACAGTCAGCGTCATAGAATTAGTAGCAGCCAAGGTAGCCGCGCAGCAAAACAAAATCTGAGTCTTAGGACGTGCTTAGGGTCTCGATAGTGCATCACGGTATCACAAGACTGCGCGCGAGCTGTCTCACGGCGATATATATTATATAGCCTATCCGTCCCGTTCTAATTAGCACACTTAGAAAGAGACGGATACTACGGATAGTCTATTTTGCCGCTAGAAAGCTCTTGTCAATGCCTCGTGCGAGGAAGCTGCCTTCTCCGTCATTCTAACGATTCTTTATTATAATATTATTGTAATAATACGAGAGGTGAACAAACGACCTCGCCGCCAACGGATCGGTCTGTACAATACATCCGCGATCCTATGCACAAGCGTGTTTTTCTAGTTTTATTCTAGAAAACGTTACACCGACATCGACATTTGACATTCTAGTTTGGCAAACGTTTACGAACTAAATCAATAGGTTCTTTTCCGCGCCGAGTGTTGGAATTCCTTAACTTACAAGGGCTTTGTGTACCTACTTACCTTATTGACTAAGGCCGGTTCCCAATAATCAATGCATCGATAGTTTTCTTTACCAACAGTTACATTTTGACACATTTTCTACTATACGGGTATTCTGTCAAAATGTAACTGCTGGTAAGGAAAACTATCGATAGATTGATTATTGGGAACCGGCATAAAAGTATAAGTACCTTAAGTTAAGTAAGTACCTACCTATATCTTGTACACGATAGTATACATTTTTCACGATTCAACTGCTATTTTCGAAATCAACTCCGTCGTCGACTTTAGGTACTTTACGTTTTTATTGGTTTATTTTCCTAGATAAATGACGTTTCCATTGTAAGAAAAATCGTGAATCACACTAACGAAATGGTTTCCTTTGAGATAAGATAATTATATACAGCACCGTCGACTTAGGTTTATTTTATTCGATCTTTTACAGAAAATACAATTAATTAACTATTAAGTACTCAAAATAAATCATAAAGGTACAATGTAGGTAAAAAGGTCTCTAGGAGTAACAGTAGTTCGGTATTAAGTTCTAAATACACTCGCGGACAATGAATACGGGTCGGTAAAATACCGTCATATTTCCTAAAATAGTGCAAGGTTGTACAGTTTTTTAATCTGTCATGATCTTTGTCAAATATTACATGTAGACTGTAAAAATAACAGTAAACAAGTGCGTGTCGGGCCACGCGCAGGGTAGGGTTCCGTAGTTGCCCGTCTGTCACAGAATGTGGACTTAAAAGAGGCTTTTGGGGTTTTTATTATAGCTTACCCTCGTAAATAATTGTAAATATGATTATTTTTATAACACACCAATGTATAGGGTCGATTAAGTGCATTTCTTACCAGTTAACTAGTTATGTCTACTTAACTGTGATAGTTTTCCTTTTAAATTCATTATATGTACTACTGCCACGATTTTTTTCACGTCCCCAGTAGTAGCCATTTAGCCGACAGGGGGGGACACATGACTCGAACAAAAATTAGGGCTTTAAATCCCATTATCTCGCAAACGCATAACTGAGTTGAAAAATAGTTTTAGAAAACCCATAATATTTTTGAACAAGCAACCAACGATTCCCCACACTACTTATAGGTTTAACGAGAAAAAAATACATCACTTATTGAAATGTAGAGGACAATAAAACCCTAAAAAAATTTTTTTTAGGGTTTTATTTTACTGATTTGTTGGTATCATTGGTTTATAAACCCACGCAGAATTGCAGTTTTCTAGTAGTAGAGCGAGATTTCGCACAAATCTTATTTGTTGGGGATTGATATTATTATGATAGAATTACGAAAATTGCTAATACGGGTATTATAAAGAACAGTATGTGATGATAACTATAACAATAACTAAATTAAATTAAAGCTAAGTTAAATCTAAAAAAGGCCCTCGAGGCATTGTACCGAGGATGCTGGCGGCATTTCCTCGCTGAATTGCAATGCTGATGCGTTGCGCGAGAAAGCCGCCAGCTCTAACAGAACAGTATATTATATACATAAAACTATTGCTAAATATATAAAAAAAACTATTGCGGTTATTTAATGTTAGGTTACCCGAAATGTTTGACCGCGAGTGTTGTTCTGACGTCTAGGTACTTCCCAGTTCCCAAAATGGATTTTGTTGTGTATGTAAAAGCGTATACTATAATTCAGCTCTATGTAGGTAATCCGCATGCAACATTGTAACTTTTCCACATATACGTACCTACGCAAATCAAGAATAAATATTCCAATACATGCAATGATAGTACATTATACTTTAGCAGATTATTACTACAGTTTGCAAACTGCCTACTTAACCTATGATTAGCTTAATCGCTACTTAAACTATGAATTATTTTACGAATACAACGATGTTTATAAACTCGTACCCGTCGTACTCCATGTAAACCTTGTGTGAAGCTCCATTACACATTTGCTGCATCTAAGCCTATTTTTTAGGGTTCCGTAGTCAACAAGGAAGCCTTTAAGGCCTCCACCCACCGGACGTGTGTGCTGCGCGTGTGCTGCGCTGCAGCTGCGCGTGTGCTGCGCGACGCGTGTGCTGCGCGGCACACGCGCAAGTTGTAAAGCATTGAAACTACACTTCAAACACACATCGAACGCGGCACACGCGCAGCACCCGCGCAGCTGCAGCGCAGCACACGCCCAAGTTGTAAAGCATTGAAACTACACTTCAAACACACTTCGAACGCGGCACACGCGCAGCACCCGCGCAGCTGCAGCGCAGCACACGCGCAGCACACGCGTCCGGTGGGTGGAGGCCTTTATAGTTTCGCCATGTCCGTCCGTCCGTCTTGGGCTTAGCTCAGTAACACTTTCTATACTACGGGTAGGTATATAAATAAATCACGTTGACAAAACAGTATAGAATTGGAATCTTAAATCCAGTTTTGAACTCAGTGTTTCGTTTGCGAGATATTGGGCTTTAACGCGCTCGTTTTAAGTTGTCGTTCTAAATTGTGCAAGTATTTGACCAACTTCCCGAATTTCAAAAGTGTCGAATTTTGTACACGTATGTAAATCAGACCCAATAATTCAATATCATGGTCTGTCTTTAGATAGAAAAGGCCATCCTAAACATAAAATGAAGAGCCATAGCATAACCAACTCCTAATTGGGTATATTGATTGAATTTGCACTGTCAAATACAACTTAATTTGTATTTCTGACTGTATATTTAGATAGATAGATAGATTCATTTATTTCACAACATACAGCTGCACTTTAAATTACCCAAAGTCAATTTTTAGGAGTCTATGCTGTGATCGTCGGTTTTTAAACAGTTTATTTCCATGCATGTATTATTCATAGAGTACATGCGCTGGTGCATCACGTAACGCATTGTACGCACGTTAGGTAGATCTAATGTCAAATTTTATATGGAAAAATTACAGTTGGGTTGTCCTAACCTAACGCGCGTTCGGAACGTTACGTTACCCCTCTGAATGCCTATCAATTTAGATTAGCTCGACAGAACTTGTTGTTTTTCTGCCGGTTCATCACGTAATGCAATGTATGTACATTGGGAAGATCTAAATGTCAATTTTTGTATGGAAAAATGACAGTTGAACTGTCTTAACGCGCGTTCGAAACGTTACGTGATTGTCCCTCGTCATAAGTAACTAATGAATGATTGAACGAATATCCCCATGTTTTGCAAGCATAACTTTACTTACAGACTGTGTTTGTTCCAGCATGGTTTTGTGAAATGGGCCCGCAGGAGCGCGCGGGCTCGCCGGAGCCCCCGCCACCGCCGATCCAGCCCTGCAGCGGCTTCCTCGGAAACGTACGTATCGCCTAGCATAATTTAGCTTAATAGTACATTACGTACCTATGCGGTGAATTCGTTAATGCCCCAGATCGCATGTGTTTGTGGCCCGAATTGAAGGTGAGGGCCATAAATTTGCGATCTGGGGCTTTACGAATTACCGCGCGTGGTGCGTACACAATTTTACGTCTTCTCTTGGATGTGAAGTGCGATTTAGTTTTGCGCACGTGGGCGGTAAATCATTTTTTTCGTGGGGAAAACCTACCTACCCGGTACCCAATCTATCGCCTAAAAACTCCACGGTGGCCCGCATCTGCGCTCTCTTATGGAGGACTACATGATCCCATCCATTCTGAACGCACTGGAGCCCCCCCCCCCCCTCCCGGGTCTCGCCACATTTTGCTCGTCATTAGGGTGGAAAAGATGTTCTTCGCCTTCCCCGGCTCTTTAAAAGTGACTCTATTTAGCAGGAATCAATTTGTCTCTTCAAAAATTCTTAATTATCCAAAACTCAAAAGAAATTAGCTCCCACCATCCATTATAAACCCATAATTCGTTTACACATCTAAAATAATACCATATGAATTTAAATGCCGCCTTATCTCCGGAATCGACGAACCGAGCAATTATAAATTTATGCGTGTTAATCACATAAAACGTGAAATATGCGTGTCGCGTTCGCGACGTCCACTTTGTACGATGCCGTTGCGATAGGTTGCTTAATCGGACAGTTTGTATACAGTCTGGTTGGCCAAGGAGCCAGCAAAAAACCGGACAAGTGCGAGTCGGCGTCGCGCACGAAGGGTTCCGTACCATTATCTATAAAAACGGCGAAAAAATCATGTCTGTTGTATGGGAGCCCCACTCCGACTCGCACTTGGCCGGTTTTTTAGTATTTGTAGTTATAGCGGCAACAGAAATACATCAGCTGTGAAAAATTCAACTGTCTAGCTTGTGCGGTTCTTGAGATACAACCTGGTGACAGACAGACGGACGGACAGACAGCGAAGTCTTAGTAATAGGGTCCCGTTTTTACCCATGGGTACAGAACCCTAAAAAAAAGCATCGTGAATTCGTGGCCACACTCTATGCCAATTCGTCGAACTAAGATCATATGTTCCATGTTGCATCATAATTGAATTTCAAATTAAAGGGAGAATGATTCATTGCTCCGAGCTGGATTCGAACCTTCACGCATACGCGGCGATTTGCACTCAACCAACTAAGCTATTGGAACCGTTGCTAGATTCAACGAATTTTACGAACGAACCAGCTCCTTTTTAATTTATACTTCACTAGCGACCCGCCCCGGCATCGCACGGGTACTATATCATACATAATACATAAAATATAAACCTTCGTCTTGAATCACTCTATCTAATAAGAAACAGCATCAAAATCCGTTGCGTAGTTTTAAAGATCTAAGCATGCATAGGGACAGACAGCGGGAAGCGACTTTGTTTTATACTAAGTAGTGATTCATAATTTTTATTTGCAGACATACATGCATACATACATAGATTCACGCCTGTAATGCAGACGCTACTGCTAAATACAAAAAACACATAATTGAAATTTCTTGCCATATCCAAATTCCAGCTCTTTGTCTTTTATTTACGCTCATTATAACTTTTTCATACCACGATCCTACCTGATGGTAAGGCCTATGAACGCCAGCACGGCGATTCAAACGATTTTTCTCTCACTATACCTCGTGTTCTAAGTGAAAAGAGAGAGACAGATAATGCGTGAAAAATCGAGAGTATGTCGCAGCCGTCCCATGATGGACGTGCAGGGCGTATCAAATGTCATTATCTCCTTAAAAATTGGTAGTTGATGTACGCACGCCTAACGCGCGCTCGAAATATTTAACGATTTTGCAGTAGTTGCAGGGTTCATTGAGACATCAGGACATTTCTCAAATGCCCAAATCATCATGTTGCTGGTAACATTGATGGACAGATATAAATGTCGTGGGTGGCTTTACCGGCACGTTCCGTTTCGCACACCAGTTTAGCTATAACCATAAGATTTTAATAGATTATGTAGATATCCGTTGTACGCAAATTTTCATTGGTGTTTTGTGCGTTGAGATTTATGATGATTTCCTTTAAATATTTTTTATGGATTTATGTGTATGCGAGAGGATATTTATTTGCATGTTGTTTGGAATATCAGTTTTCAGTTATACAATTTATCTAGACGTTATAGTGACTCTATGGCCTCATCTCAAATGTTTTTAATGGTTTTTTTGTGCGAAATGATCTTGCAGTTATAACAGTTATATTTTGTATTTCTTGTATTCCTACGTTAATGATTGTAGTATGTAATCGGTACTTTACCCATACTTTCTCATTGAGATAAATGTGTGAAAAAAACCTATAAGTAGTCAATACGATAAGAAAACAAATAAATTACTACGCCATGATCCGTACTTTCCATATCAAGTCATTGGTTGCCAATTAAGAAACATTAACATTGCTGTCCTCGTGCGGCAATGTTAAATTAAGCAATAACGGTAAGAGAGGAAAGTGTTCCATAAATCAAACGGTAACTGCCGCGTTAATAAGGTGATCAATGGCTCGCATGTTTAAGGAAATCTTTAATCGGCTTTCAAATTATGAGAATAATGATTTATTGTGTCATGACCATGATGATTCGTTCGTTATGAGTATGATGCACAACCTGCACAGTCACTGGCTGAATAACTTACGTATTCTAGCTTTTACCCGCGGCTCCTTTCGCCTGAGCTCCCGTAATGAAAGAACACAAGAAACATTTTCAAAGATCCATTCAAGTCGATGAAAAAAAAACCAGAACAAGTGCGAGTCGGACTCACCCACCGAGGGTTCCGTACAAAATTACAAATGTAGTTTTGAGTTTTTTTCCTGTACTTTTTTTTACTTTCATTGTTCTAGGTCAACTAGTGTCGAAAAATACGTTTTTTGTGGCATAAACGGCGTATCTTTTTTACGTTAACTTTAGTAGTTGGATTTTTCTGAATTAAAACTTACCTTAAGAGCTTTTGGAAGTTTCCAGAGCTATTTATAACCACAAACTTCGAATGTCGAAGTGCATCGTGACCATTTCTACTTATAGTAGGGGCAGTTTCAGGTGATAATGTGGACACGCTGGACAAAAGCACCAAATTTTTTCAGGTAATTGTTAGGTCCATTGCTTTAAGTTTTTGATAGGAACCAACTCCTCCGTCGGCCATCTTTAATTTTATGGCGGTCATTTTGAATAATACGTATACTAATTAATATATCTAGTTCTAAATAACGTAGAATCACAAACTTAGTGTCTAAATAAAGATACGGACATTATACATTAAAAACTCCATCTATAGTTAGCGACAAATTAAAAATAATTAAATTATTCCCATGTGAATTGCAGCTGGAATGCATACGTCTGTCTCGGCCGTGAAATTTCAATTTTCCTACTCAACATTTTTGTCTTTACATCCCATTAAATAACTATACGCGTCAACTTTCGGTGTAGTTTACTTTTATTGTCAATCAACTATACTGGCTACAAGCAGTACGACAGCTATAAGTACGGTAAAGTAACATTGTTGCACGCCGATTTGCCTAGATTACGGTGCAGCCAAAATAAAGGGTTGACAGCTCGTAAATCTATCGGCCACAATTTGCCGTAATAATGGTGGTCGAGGCAGCGGAGCCATGGTTATGGGCCGCAGAATACTGGTCGGACGAAGGTGCACTGCTATACATCGACGGTGGCAAACAAGCGTACGGCCCGCCTGATCGTAAGCGGACACCGCAGCCTATAGACGCATATATGCAACTCCAAAGGAGTAACATGGGCGTTACCGACCCTTGATATGTTTGAGGATTCGCCGTGTTGACAGCTGAAGGAACAAATTGCCTTGCTCTCAACACAACGCATCCTCGGGAGCTCAGGCGACCTTACATACATAGATATAAAAAAACAAAATCATTTCATTTGCAAACCATACTAATATTATAAATGGGAAAGTGTATGTGTGTGTTTGTTTGTTTGTTCGTCTTTCACGGCAAAACGGAGAGACGAATTGACGTGATTTTTTAAGTGGAGATAGTTAAAGGGAGATGGAGAGTGAGATAGGACAGTTTTTATCCCCGAAATCATCCCCAAAGGGGTGAAATGGGAGGGTAAAAGTTTGTATGGACCTGAGATATAAACGAGTTCCACGCTGACGGAGTCGCGGGCAGAAGCTAGTAAGTATATAGTAATACATGCAAATACATATAAATCAACACATTATTGGAAGTCGTTGTGTTGGTGTTTTTGAATTAATGCCTTTTTCCCAAAAGGGGTAGGCAGGGCACATGAAACTCATGTTACAGTGCCACTTTTACCATAAATGTGGGTAGAGAACAGAAGATCGAAAAAATGCGATATCGCAGTGATAGGTTGCTAGGTCATCGCCCCCAACACACTTCAACCCTGCTCCCTTAGTCGACTCTTACAACACCCACTAGGCTAAGCCGGTGGTCGGAATACGGGTGTATAGACTCGAAAATTCTTATTACTCCAAAAGAAAGAAGGCAAAAAAATATGCCTAGTGACGAAAATCCCATTCAGATATCTCAAAGAAATACGAAGCTACAACTGTTTTCAAATTACTTGTTACTTGTTAGAGAGAAAACGCTCACAATTAGTGACGTCACAATCTGCGAGCGTCATAGTAAACGACAATCGTTTTATATGAAGTTGCGTTTTACGGAAGAGGGACAGAACATATCCCTTCTTCAAACTTTTGACATTTATAACTTTGTGATTATTTGACCTCTTGCTTTGTTTTTTTTCTCCATTTGACTAGTTTTTAATCTTTTTTTTAATATACGACATTATTGATTAATGTATTTAGTGTCTACACCCATATTAAAGTGAACTGTGAGAAGGATTTTACAACTTTAACCGAAGACGCGGTTGCGGTTTTCAAGTTAACTGTAAATCTTTGAGATACGATAAATAAATAGTGAACTGTCTGTTGCACTGTGAGCTGGTCGGCGCAGCTCGCTCGCAACGTATAATCTGATTCTATAACGATTTGCTAAAACCCGCGCTGCTATCATAGAGCGCTGCAATTTATGCGGACGGATCGCCCCGCCGGCGCCCGCTATCGCGTTACCTTAAACGCTATCGGTATTGCTATTCAATGTGGCTTTGTCCATAGCCAACGGGGACCCTGGCGGTTAGGGAACGCTAAAGCGGTCGTCACACTGGTCCGCATCTCGCAGCGGCGTCCGTTGATGCGTTTTTTAACATTGTATGTATAATCTTGATTTTGTATAGAAAAATCGCATGGTACGACACACTACTGGCTCCGCCTCGACGCGCGGAGGAGCGAGACGGACGACGAATCGCGCGCTCGGACGGAGACGTGGTGCGTGCCGCAGGGTACCTATGTCACACCGAGCTTCGTAATGCCGTACGGGTTTTAGTGCAATAACGCGGGACGTAGCGCATCGCAGCTCCGGACGGAGATGCGGAGATAACTCGGACGTTGGTGCGTTGTCTCCGCATGCGAGTCCGTTTCTCCGAGTCTGGCGACGAGACGCAGCGGTAGTGTGACAACCTTAGGCTGAGTACGATAGAGAAGACACGTTATAATATTATCACATTTATTGAAGACCATTGCGAGAAGTATAAATTTCGTGGCCCAGCAGAGTCCAAAAGCCTCTGGGGCCTCCTTGACATCTTCAACTCTTTCTATGTTATAGATTTCTAGCTTGATTTGAAATCCGAATAGTTCCGTCCTGCCATTGCCGGCACTGTATACGTTGTTGCATGCATAGCGGCTCGTCCTGCCCAAGCATTTTTAAAGAATCATGAAGATTTGCCCAATGTTCTCAGTTAAGTACACTTTTATATTAGTTGGTCCTAATGTTGGACAGGGACCACTTAAATCAAAAGTGTCCTTTATTGAGAACATTGGGCAGAACGAGGATAGACGACCTATACAGTATCCACCAGAGCGCGAGGTCCTATTTGCATTGGTCGATTCAATTGACGAGTACGATTTTTTTTAATCCACGACGGTGGCAAACAAGCGTACGGCCTGCCTGATGGTAAGCGGACACCGCAGCCTAATAGACGCATGCAACTCCATAGGAGTAACGTGGACGTTGCCGACCCTTTATAACATTTTTATACGCGTCATCAGCCCCGCTATCCTGTAACTTTTTTTAAGCTTACCTCAACACTCACCCAAAAATATATCTTAACGCAAACAATACGCCTTAATTAGTGTGTAAACAGCAAATGTCCAATGTGAGGGCGAGATCAGCAAATCGATCATGTATAATAACGTATTGTACGTACGTTAGGTAGATCGTTAGACAATTATATGGAAAATTGACAGTTGCATCCACCTACAGCCCCTCACAGACGTAGCTATACTATATATTAATATACTGTAAGTTATCGAAATATATATTATATCTGCGTGTGTGGACTCAGTCAACTAGTACGTAAAATATATCGTAAGATTCCTAGCTATAATATATATTTATATCTGCGTGTGTGAACTCTGTCAACTAGTACGGGAAATATATCTTAAGATGCCTAGCTATAATGTTATATTTTTGTATATTAATATATATTATAGCTACGTCTGTGACGGGCTTAACGCGCGTTTTGAGCGATGTTTGTGAGAAAAGGAAACGCATTTTAGTGAACAGAGCTTTGTCAATTATGAATAAGAGGATAGAAGAATAGCGACATCTCGTTTACGGACACGGAGCGACGCAGGCGCATAAACTCTCGCGCATAAATCCGCCGTAAGCTCTCATTAAGGAAGCGCGGATCTCCGGGCCGTGACGTGCTCCACTATGCCTTAGAAGCAAGAGAATATAAATGAATATAATTGAAAGACATAAATATAGAAGGTTGTTGCATTGTAGGTTGCTAAGGCCAATTTGAGACTTGCTTTTCTCATTTCACTCTGATATCAACGAGTGTCGCGTGAGCCGAGCCGCCCGAGCCCCTTGTATGTGGTTACAATACAACGCGTTGTATACAACGTCCCATTGTTGTCCAGTCACGGAGTTCATCAAATTGTTTCAGTCAACACTAACTCAAAGAAACCCAAGTCACTTTAAAAGCGTCCAGACATCGCATGTTGTTAAAAACTGCCTATTTTAAATCTAACAACCCATAATTCCAAGCCTATAAACTTGAAGCGACAAAGGATACGTACTTACTCCACATACTGCCGACGCTTGTGTTATAAACATATACACAATGGTGTTGCCACAATGTTGCACAAAGCCGCGTGCGTCAATTTGAGGTGTCCCTTTTATATATAAGTTTTATAGCACTCTTTGTTCATGAAAGCATTCCCGAAGACAATGCAGTTCAGGCGGCTGACCCTTGAGAATCTTGAGATTATGGTTATTTACCTTTTATTTTATAGAAAATGGCGGCGGCCAGCCTCTGTAATGATGTGCACTGGCCGCGGGCGTTGTATCGCGAGCATAATCTAGTGATAGCTGTGAAATATTACGTGTCAACCACTCATCAGTTTATTTCCTTAGGCTTTCTTTGATATACATAATAACACGCGTTTAATTGCTTCGTAACGCTTATAAATCTTGTATGTCTTGTTAACAAATGACTTTATAAGATATATACCTTATACGGTTTGTAGGTTACGAAAATTATCCCACCTTAAAAGAACGAAACCATAGATAATTATATTACTTCGTAAAGATAGGCCCAACGCGCACGAGTCATTCGTCCAATGCGGTGGCCCGACACTGGCAATTGCGGGCCACCGTGCCTTATAGTGGTAGCCCTACGCTTAAAAAAACCGCAAATCGATGTACAGTTTAGCCGTTTGGCACACACATACTAGAGGGCAAAACAATTTTTTTGACCCGCAGTTCCTAAAAAAAATTCCCTTAGGGGGGGAGTGCCGAAACATTTTTCTTCCTTCCATAAGTCACGTAAAATAGGCATTGAAGTAGAACTGTGTCACTTGGTAATATTGAAAAAAAAAACTTAATGCAATTATTTTCAAAATTCCTTTTTTGATGTTAGATATGAGGATATCTCGTATCATTTGTGGTATATTGAATTTAAAAAAAATCTGAAAAATCGTGTATGGAGGAGCTCAAACTTGGTATGTTTCGAAAATTATTTTTGTTTCAATTAAAAAAATATGGCTATAATGTAATGATGTGGTATATTTTTAGAATCGCCTCAAAAGCCCTTTCATATGATACTACACACGGGTTTCTGAAATTTTTTTTTTTTTCCATACAAAAAGAAAAGTGTTTCGGCACTCCCCCCCCTAAGGGAATTTTTTAAGGAACTGCGGGTCAAAAAAATTGTTTTGACCTCTTGTATGCGTGTGCCAAACGGCTAAACTGTACATCGATTTGCGGTTTTCTTATGAAATTGGGCTTGTGGGGCTTCCACTAATTTTCAGCTGTCACAGTATGTCAAACGAATATTGTTCGGACAGGCGTATCTTTAGTTTCGATATCATTGAACGAAACTGATTGCCTTGCACTTTGGAAAACTTGTTTATGTGTTTTGTTTACACTAAAGAGCAGAGAGCATACAGTATACATGTATATGCAATACGTACTATTATTATTGTGAATTTAGCTCATTGATGAAACGCGTCTAGTTTCTGTTTACAACAACGTAATTTGAGAATAATAATTATGGCGTTGTACTCATTGTTTTTACATTTGTCATCTTGGAGAAACAGGGTCGGGCCTATGTTCCTGACAGTCTCCGACCTGTGACCTACAGTGGGATGTACATAGACTATATTATTATTATAATGGAAACATGGGAAAGCGTCGTCCCACTTACTTAGAATGTGGAGCGAGCGAGTGGTCATATTTCAAGATGGGCGTGGGCAGCTGTGCATTCTTTATTGACCTTCTGTTAGACTTTTTACAATTGGAATAGTAGTTTATGCGACTGATCCATAATGAGAGGCCTTAAAATACGAGTGTGGTTTTATGAAACGAGCGTCAGCGAGTTTCATAATAGGATCACACGAGTGTTTTAAGGCCTAATTATGTACATTTGCATACACTACTTTATCTACACACATATCATAAGTAGTAGTAAGTAACAGCAAAAAACCAACAATAAAATGACAACAGCAATGGCGGCAATTCGATCATCCGTCATGACGAATACTCATATCACTCGAGATGAAATGTCGTACGGTTTGTATTAAAAAACGTACTGAATTGACGTTTCGATAACTGTTTTAATATCTATGGATACTAGAATAGAGACCCACTTGAGTTTTGACAGTTGTTCCAAATTTAAGCTCATAACGATACAAATTTATCAAAAATCTGTACTGTAATGACATTACAGTACAGATTTTACCTACTACCACAGACAAGAAAGTTCTCATAGTAAAATCGGTTGTAGTAATGCTGGTCATTTCCTACGGTTTCTGAACGCATTTTAGAGCACTAATGATATGTGCGTAGATAATAGTTATTTACGATACAAGTGCCGAAAATAGGAAATTCGCAACGAGTGGTGATAAATTAAAACACGACCGAAGGGAGTGTTTTAAATCGACACGAGTTGCGAATTACCTATTCGCACGTGTATCGTACAACGTTTTACTGTACTTATGGCTCTTTAAAGTTTCGACATATGCACGAAAAGTGCTCTTTTCCGCACTAGTGCGGGAAAGTAACACCATATGTACTGTAAAGGTACTTTACGTCACACCGCGCCATAATGCGAGTTTTACTGCACGCTGCGCGTACGGGAAAACTCGCATTGTGGCCAAGTGAAGACGTAAAATTCTGTACGCAACACGGGCGGTAATTCGTAAAGCCCCAGAGCGCATATTTATGGCCCTCACCTTCGGTTCGGGCTACAAACACCTGCGATCTGGGGCATTCACGAATTCACCGCCCTAGTTACGTAATGTACTATTATACTACGACGATGGCACCATAGCCTATGGACGCTTGGGACCCGTAAGCGTGTTGCTAGCCTTTCAGCTGTGTCGACAGCTGGGCTGTTATTCATTACGCCCTCATGCGTCTAACTTCGTCCGTCACGCCTAACGAAACTAGACCTCTATCTACGCTTAGTTACTATTAATCGTGGCGTGAAGATATATTTGTGGGTGAGTGTTGAGGCGAGCTTAGAATAAGTTACAGAATAGGGGGGCTGGAGACATCGCTCTTAACACAGCCTCCGGAATTCTAGCGGCCTTACCACCGCAAACACAGCAACACATACCTACTTACCAAACATAAATATAGGTAGGTTGTAAACGAACAACGTACGAAGAAAAAATATCTGTTGGGTGATAATAAATGTATTGAAAAATTTCGGCATCGCACTTAACCGACTGAAAGCTTTTTCATTCAATAAAAAAATCGAACTGTTTGTTCGAGTCAAACCTAAAACAACTAAGCTTATTGATCCATAAGTTTAATCTCAGATATATGTCCTCACCTCAGTTCATATTAGGAAAAAAGGTCTGACTTAACACTAAATTACGATAAGCAAAATCCTTGTAAGGAATCCAACCAATCCACATCCACAATGGCAGTAGACGCGAGGTTATTAGGTTTTGTGTGGCTACCTCCGATATTCTCATGGTCTGAATACGCGTGCTGAAAATTGGCGAAAGTATCCAAACTGCCGTTTTAAACAGAGAAAGTCGAACGTTATTGATATTTTCGGAAATTCGATAATATATGATTGGGGAAAGTGGTAATTATAATTTACTAGCTTCTACCCGCGACTCCGTCGTCATAGCTCCATACAAACTCTTTCCCCCATTTCAGACCCTTATTTCGGTACCCACGGCTGTTCCTAACTTACCTATATTTTTAATTTTACAAATATTGAACTCTTACGTCATTTATTGCGTCACTAACAATTAAGTAAGAGTTCAATATTTGAAAAATGAAATATATAGGTATGTTGGGAATAGCCGTGTGTCGCATTTTTTTTACCTATTTTAAATCCCATAATAATCGCGCCATGCAAAAGGTTATAAATACTGCTGAAGCTTACCCACCACGTCACACAGACGTAGGCTCTGTGAGGCAATTAATTAATTTCCGCCTATTCCCGCCAATTTATTAATATAATAGTGTCCTAACAGTACTAGACCCCACATGATCATCAGATACAATACGCCCGATTCATTAGCTGCATCGGTAAAGCTCCTCTGCTAGTACGATTCCCATTCAACGCGCCCATACCCCAAGCGTTGATTACGTAAATCGAATCTTGTGTAATAATCTTTAGAGTCCAATATTACACTACGTCGCTTCCGACCGATTGGATTCACCGGATCCTGCGCGCATGAAACGCTACACGGAAAATTCGACTTTAACTGTAGAGGATAAGATTGAATTTGGTTGTTGATGTCTGGGTTGCGCTCCGACTCGACGCGTTATATGGGAATCATATGCAAAGCGCCAATTAGAGTCCACCTGCGCCTAGGCATCTATCAACGTCGCGGGCTAGGGTTGACACCGGAGATTAATAAGCTTAGCTCCGTTAGTTAGCGAGATTTAATAAATCTATTCAGAAGTATGCTGCAAGACTTAGGATTGTCAACGTGTACCTATACGCGGATCCACTCTTCACGAGGTTCTCGAGGTCTTGTACAGTTATCTTTCAGGGAAGCTTAACTTTACAAACGTGTGTTAGGACATATCAACAGTAATTTTTGAAGGTCAACATGACAGTTTATACGCCCTAGCGCTAAATCAAAAAAATATGCAATTACCCTGCAGGAAAATAAACTGTCTGGATAGTCCTGGTTGTTAACCAAAAGATATCAACAACGCCTTGACGTGGACATTGATTGACGCTAGGGAAAAAAAGAAAGTGGTGACCACTTTTTGGCAGACTACGACTATGTGTAGGTACATACCTACCTATATAACCTGCTGCTTGATTGCGAAAATATTGAACTGATTGTAGGGATTGTAACCGGTTTTCTTCAAAAACCTCAAAATAACCACATATCTCGAATTATTTTATACTTCATATTCATATGTACGTAGAGGACTCAGAAATGAAATAATTAACAATGAACGAAAAAAACGGTTTCGTTCCCATACAAAAAAAACCGGCTACAATACCTGGTTGAAACACACTTTACTATTGACCGCCACCGCAGGCCGCGCCGGTGTGATTCAGGCCTCACGCTTTGTCCGTACCGTACCGTATGTTTTTTTTTTCTAAGGGAACATAATAACAGTTGATTTGTCCTTAAGTCGTTCAAATGACCTCCCTAGTCGTTAAAACTAGATATTATCCTTTTTTTTTTTTAATTGGATAGTAGACAACCCTTATAAAACGTTCCGTTTCATGGATCCGTCTTCATCCCCGTCTCATCAAGCGTTGATTTCCAATACATTGAAACCGATCATTGTGTCAACGATAAGCTTTTTTACTTTTAATCCATTGTGTGAAAAGGTCACGGCTGTAATTGGCATTGAATTATCCGCGTTGTCTCTAGTCTCGTTTGTGCTTTTGTTCTTAATTGGTAATTAGTGTAGTGACGGTTTATGAGATGGGTGGTGCCTAAAGTATAATTATTGTTATTAAATGTGGAGTTAACATAATCTGATTTACGATTATGAGTCATAATAAGCGGTTCTGTGGCTGATTGTAGTTTAATATATAATAAAAGAAATATGAATAAATAAAACATGACAGGGATTTCGAATTCTTTATCGATTATTCTGCTATTGCTAATACTGATTCATATATGCCCATGTGCTTACGCACAGTTGCCATCAGATATATCGGAGCGGTCAAATTGGTCACAGATATCTGAACACGCCTCTAATGCCTCGAATATATAGACGTGTTCCGATATTTGTGAGCACTTTGGCCGCTCCGATATAGATATATCCAGGTCTCGCATCTCCTCTCATATTTATAATACCGCTCCATACAAAAAGCAAACTTATCACGCTCGGATATATCATAAATTACTTATGACGTGTGAAAATTTGCATATCCCATTGAAAACTTTAAGGCAGTATGCTTAACTCATCCATTCATCACACTGGTGGTATTCGTAACATCCGGTATCGGTGGGAACCAGCCGAATACAGTGTGTATGCAAGTATATTGTGGCGAAGTGGGTCATATTACGGCCGCACGAACTTGCTGGCACAGTTACTAGTTGTTAGTGCTTGCGGCACGGCGGTGCTGTATCCCCAAGGTTCGGATAACGTTGGGCTTGGCGATGAGGTTGGATACTAACTTAGTACGATAACATTCTTAAAAAAAGGCTTGCCCAGTGGTCTGTTTCACGAAGTGCAAGTTACAATTTTATCTGTAACATCATTTTATGTGTAAACAGGCAACACCGTTCAAATGAGCAGTCGTTATTAGTCAAGCTTCAGTATTCCCATTCTATAAAATTGTACAAAAAAAGGACTTACATTATTTTATATTACACTTGTTTTATACCTATATACATACATACATATTTCACTGATTAAGACGCGTTACAGGTTAGAGAAAGTTTTATGTCGGACACAAAGCATTCGTCCCATTCTGGCAAATAGCGAGTGCAAGAGGGACAAATGCTTTATGTCCGACATAAAACTTAAGTGTGCTAGGGGGTCTGTGTATCTGTCTGTGGTATCGTGGCGTAGTTTTTTGTGTCATCGATAATTTTATCCCGAGTGTTCTTAGCCATGATTATGAAAATCTGTTCAACCGTTTTTGAGATACTGACTTTGTTCTAAGTTGTGATTTTTTAATATTGTTATTTAAATACTTTTCTGTAGTAGGGTTACAGTTTTAAGAACTGTTTATGCTTGTTTACACCTACTAAGCTAAAACAGTCGTACAGCGAGGATGCTTCGAGGTTAGCGTAAGTAGCGTAACCATAGACACCTGCAACTCCAGAGAAATTAAATTCGGATGTGAATGACAACTAGAATTTGAATTAGGTATATGTAAGCATTGTCAAGTTGGGGAAGCTCCATACATCATTAGACAAATTTACAGTTTGGGGGTTTGGGCTTAAAGGCTTTATATTTTATGAAGAAACACTTACCTAACCAATGGTTGCGTTGCGAATTCGCGAACTTTATAAGTACCAAAGCCAAGCTACTCATTGCCAGGCAATAAAGCATTTCTTACACCCATAAAGATCCCATCGCGTAATATGAAATGCGAACAGTGAACATTCAGATGTCAAAGGACAAGTAACAAGAAGTGAAATTAGACTTATGCAACAGTTGTGTAACAAATCATATTTAACAAAAGCACTGCACAAATGAAATACGACGTGGAACATTGCAAACTTAACTTTCCCCCAGCAGAACTTAGAAATACTTCAACGCTCATACAGTTCTAGTTTTTAGCAACGGCAAAGTTAAATTTGTGGTTCTATAAAGAAAAATCGCTCTAGACAGCCTTTCAGTGGTCGACTGGTTGCGCTGGCGCGGTCATATCAAACAATACTTTCGCTATTCTTTTGGTGGTTCATGTTGAAGAATCGCTTTTGAAGTCCGTTCGCGGATGAATAGGGTTGACAGTGCTGCAGGTTACTGATATAGGGTTGCCGACGAGTACCTACCGGGTTCATTGAGTAAAAAAAATATTGTCATAGTTTGTGGCTCCAACTGCAGTTGTGTGACTTTGGCACTCTTTGGTGGAGGCCTATGTCCAGCAGTAGACGTCTTTCGGATGATATGATGATGATGAGTTTGTGGCTACAAACTCTTATAAAATTTAGTGTCTGCTGAAAACTTTTAAATCTTAAAAATTCCATGTAATAAAAAGCTTAAATGGAATAAAAATAAACAGGTTTTCTGGAAAAGATCGCTCTCTAGCGATAAGACCGCCTATTGTTTATCTCTACTTGTTATTTGTTGTTGTTCTGTATTGTTTCCATAGATTGAGGTGTGCAATAAAGAGTCGATAAAATATGGATTTAAATTAAATGAAAAATTTAATGCTCCGAGCCGGATTCCGATTACGAATTCGAATTTTTCCTCTATTTTATAAACTTGGAGAAAATGCCCAGGAGAACAAACCAACTAGCCGGTGAAAAGCAACGAAGTATAATTGTAACGCACACTACGTCATCATAATTTATTGCATGTTGTTACATTCGAGTAAATTATGTTACAAATATTTTTATCCTTATACCTTGTAACCCGAGTATTGTAGTCTTTTTTTAAACCCTATGTTATTCAGTAATATCATTTTTTGAATGCCGTGTAGGTTAGCAGATTTGAGACGGAAGTTTGTTTTGTGTATTTCAGTTAATTTATGTACTTACAAATAATATATTTGCGATTTTTACATGTTTCTTATATCTTGAGTTGTTGAGTACTTAAATGAGAGTTGAATATTACCAACTCTCATTTCCACAATAGGCAGCCCTACATGATCAATAATAACCACTTATTGTGCTATTCAAAATTTCATTACAGTCGAGCTTTCTCCGCGCACATTGGGTCAGATTCAGATTCCGTTCCCAGGCCTTGGCTCCCTTCAATACGTGATCTAGGAAATGTAGGTAATCGGCTGTGTTTACGGGAAACCTAGTTTTATGGTAGATCGAAATAGGTTTCTGAACGGTACAGTGGAGTGCATAAATACGGGTGCATACAGCTTCAATTAAGGTTTGCTGGATTGGCCCATTCGACGGGGTAACGCGGCCAGTGTGATGGGTACCTTTGCGCCAGGGACAACTCGTGGGGGACTATTTGACTATAGGTTTAAGCTAATAGCTCAAGTATTATTGCTTTATTTGCTATTGTGTTTTTATGTGGATTAAATAACTATTAAGGTTTTGGTAAACATATAAGAGACGGAGAGATACGGTGTAATATTTTGGGGTAATGCTTCAGATCGTGAAATGGTGTTCAAGAGTCAGAAGAAATGTTTAAGATCTGTATGCGGTATTAAACCGATCGATTCGTGGAAATCCCACTTCATACAACTTAAAATATTGTCTCTACCTTGCCTGTATGTGTACGAAATATCATTGTGTGTCAAATATAACATAGACCAATATACTAGATTTAAGAGCTTGCGGCATCGAGAGAAAATTAATTATAATGCTTCAAAAACAGCTTTTCTATCAAAAAGCATATTAGGTATGTCACCCAGAATATATAATAAACTGCCAGCAAATATTTTGAAACTAAAAAGCGATAAAGAATTTAAGACCGCGTTATATAACTTTTTAGCATCCAAAGCCTATTACTCCGTTCAAGAATACCTTAATGACCTAAATTCTTAATATTAGCAATTTATGCATGTGATACACATGACATTCTTATATGTATTTGCATGTCCCTGTGACAAAATATTTCTTATTGAACCACCTATTTGTACCATGTTTAAGCGAATAAATGACTTATTACTGATTACTGAAATACATAAGAATAAAAAACATAAAAGCTACTATGCTATTTCACACACGGTCACGACGCACAAGCTACTGTGATAATAATGTTGGATAATATTAAGGGTGATTCAGTTTGCCAGTACAGTTTAAATACAACAAAAAAACAATAAATTTAAGAGAGAGAGAGAGAGAGAGAGAGAGAGAGAGAGAGAGAGAGAGAGAGAGAGAGAGAGAGAGAGAGAGAGTGTTAAGAACATACGAGTCGTGTTATAAAGCATATCATTACAGTACAATTGCAGAAACTATTAATAAAGTATGAGTCCATGAATTCTAGTCTTTTAAAGTGTTGGTCTTGTCATTGAAATCACATGTGTGATGCGTTTTAGTATTTAAGTCCAAAAAACTCTGGGCGGTAAGTGAGATTTACTGCCTACGGGCTCAACGGCAAATCTTACTTCATATCCAGGAGAAGACGTAAAATTGTGTATGCACCACGGGTGGTAATTCGTAAATCTCCAGATCGCATATTTATGGTCCTCACCAGGGCCATCACCTGGCGTTTGTGTTGAACCGAAGTTCGGGACACAAACGCCTGCGATCTGGGGCATTCACGAATCCACCGACCAAAGTACGTAATGTACTATATTGTATAGTAGTTGCATAAACTATTAATAATAAAGTTACTGTCAAAGATGAGAATAATGTTAAGCAATTTCTTAACACGCAAATGTAAGGGAACCACATGGGTTATTCATCTATTATTTCTAACCTTCCAAGTGCAACCTGTAACACAGCGCTGTGGGTTTGAGTTCTCAAGTTTTTGAAATGTTTGGACCTTGTGTAACTGTCAGCCATTATGGTAAACAACAAGCTACATCATTTTAATGATTAATTACATGTGCCGTTGACAATGAATGTCAAACACTTGTATAAATTAGTCAGGTTGAGCATTACCTTCGAATTTGATGCATCTTGACGTGTGGGATGTTACGAAACCTTTTCAGTTAAAATGCTTAAGTAATTTGTATTTATGAGTGGGTAGCTAATAAATAGCTCTTTTTAAAATGTTAAAATTGCCAAATTGCTGTGGACAAAGTACCTGTCAAAGTTTTAGAGAGGTTCTTCAGACAGCAGGAGATTAGGTACACACAAAAAACTAACTGACTTACACAGACTAAGAGTCTGTGTACAGATACTGATAACAACATGTACAGATATTATTGAATGGGTTGATATGGATCAACATGTTATTGCCTGTAAAATCAGAATATTAGGGGACACTTTCAAGCAAATCGTACTAGCCAGATAGTAAGCTCTTAAATGCTGTGTATTGGGACTTATGGGTACTAGACGATGATATATTTACAAATACAAATCATTTATTTCGGACTATAAAATCCATAGTGTTAGAGGTTACATTACACTTAGAGCTATGGTTAGTGTTCGATAATTATTCTTAACTTAAATTAAAGGCGCCTGCGCACCGGTATTACAAGCATGCAGTTGCACATAGCGTTGCAGCAGCGGCGAGTCCCAGCGGCGGGCTAGCATGCTCAGAATACTATTTGAGCTGCCACGACTGCGATTGAGGAGAGACGCACATCGTTTCCTCATGATGTTAAAAAAGCAATCCGTGTGCGCCCCCGCAAACATTGTCGACGCACTGCAGTACCGTGGCAGCCCGAAAATCATCCTGAATGAACGCGTCATTATATTGGACGCGCAACGCGCTGTAACCCCGCTGAATAAAGTTAGTCCATAGACCGCACGTGTAAAGGGTTTGGCAAAAATATGAAATATTTAATAGACTCAAATACTTGAACGCATAGAAAACTTCTAAGACACAGAAACAAATATTTATGCTCATCACACAAATATTTGCCGTTACCAGGATTCCAGCCCAGGACCGTCAACTTCGTAAGCAGGGTGATGATAAGACAGTGAGCTAAAAATAGCTGACACCTGCTTGGTTCTAATGGTCTTAATTAGAGCGTGTCAGAAGTTTTGACGCATACGCAGTGTAAGTTGCTACTGCTGGTGAAGATGCTAATGGTATATTAGCATCTTTATGCCGCGGAATAACCCGTTTAACATAGGCTTACTTACGGATACATAGGTACTTGAGCATCTTATTGCACTTAAAGAAGAAACACTAAATAAGTTTGTACTAGTTAAGTCATAGAACTGGTTTGACAACATTACATCTATCAGTTCATATTTAGTACAATTGAAATAAGTTTGTTTTGTAGGTATATATTTAGTCCGTCGAAACTTTGAATGCTCCTCTTTTGTTATAATTTTTTTTTCTAATACGACCTTTAGAGATTTTTTTTAAACAATAAACAATAATTAAGACACTATAATAATTTCAATTAGTTTTATTAGAAATGTATTTTATTTAAATTTAACTGCAGGATGACATAAATTGGTTTTATAAATATATTCAATATGAATACAAAAAATATAACAGGATCTTAACTTTAAAACTTTTAATTATTGGTAACAAACGAGGAAAATTAAAGGTATTTTAAGTGAAGTACTTGTTTGGAGCAAACTTTTCTAGAAATGCTCAACGACGAGTATAGAGTCGTGGATATTAGTGAGAACCATGTTGAATCAGAAGTATTAGAAGGCATGGACATAATTTCTCCAGTTACATCTTCGTTACCTATCAATCTCGTTGCTTTACATTCGCTAACCCAATCAGGTGAAAGCGATAACAAATAAGAATAACAGACGCATTGTGCGATGAAAGTGGACCCATAGTGGGTCAGACATGTGACCGGTTTACTGCACAAGTGGATTTTAAATTAAGGGAGTGAGGGATTCTGCTTTGCTCAAGGAGAAAGAAACATTTCTGGTCACATTTCCTACAAAAGCTTTTCGGGTTTTTTTAACTCGTGCCTTTTTTGGGATGAAAGCTCGCTGGAAAGAAATCCCTTCAATTTTAGGCCTAACGATTAAAGATACAACCAGTGTCGTCTAGAAGCAGAATAAATAATTTCATTCTAAAAAAGCCACATCGGACCCTACTACCACTACTCTCAAATCGTTAATAGACCACCTTACATTATTGCAATAAGGTTCACCAATGATCGATTTAAACTGTGTCGATGGCACATGTTTGCTAGCAAGACTACCAATCAGTGAATCGACACATAGATCAATTTATTCAAAATAGCCGATAAGCTCGAGAAAGCCGCCCGCGGCTGTGGACCGCGAATGAAGGCTACGCATGCGTCCAGCGAAAGTTTATGGATAATTCGACACTGGGTCAAGTGCAAGGGAGCGGGAAGTGCAAGGTGCTGTCGCCAGTTCAAATGGCAGTCTAAGTAACTCAACATCCCATTCTGTGTATCTAGTGCTGATGTTTAAATAAAATGAGTCTGCATGTCGTTTTTATTGTATTTTGTTTGTTCTCTCATTTCTAAATAAGATGTACTAGTCTTTATTGTAAATCTTAAATGCCTTCTAAGGAACAGTGCGCAATCGTCGAAATAATTCAAGATGTATTATGTGTGCAATTTAAAATAGTAAATACTACTCTTAAATTTACTAGCTTTCTATAATGTTACGCGTACTTTTTTTCTGATACCTAGCCGAAGTAACGTCTACGATTTCTTAAATATAAAAGGGACCGATCATCAAACTGACCCTAATGAGATTTTACATATCCCATTCCAATGTGTTTCAATGATGTTCCCATACACTGCAGCGAGACCTCCCCTAACGCGTTTTAATAGTTTCAATTGCATCAATTATGAGTGTTCATTGTGTTTTAAATTACAACTTTTCTTTATGACCGAGCTTTTTCAATTCAAGCATCATTTATTTATGAAGTGTGTATTGCTATTGCTACTGTTAAAAAAATCTACATGCATACAAGTAGTTTGGGACAATTTAGACCTATGTAATATGGGGTAGGTAGAAATCTCTTCTGAAGGACCAAGGAATTCTTTGAACAGTAATTCTCGCGATACTCGAAGTTTCATGTTCGGTTCAGACTAATGAACACGAAATAGATTATTACATTTTAATTAAATAGGTGAATATATTGAGTTGGAAGTCTACCTGAAAGTAATGTTTACTCTCCACGCATCCGGATACAGAGATGAGAAATGTACGATATTTATCGGTATAATAATATTTTGCAACCACACAAATAAAGCTTTTATATTTTAATACCTTTATCTTTATTGGCATGTGAACTTTTGGGTTATGTCATTTTATGTTTCTTGGTTTATTTTTATATTACTCGTAAATGCTTATTTAGTACCTATTTATTTATTTACAACGCCGTTGGGGTTACGTTTGAGGTCCTTTCTGTATTTTTTACGACTGGTATTAATTCTCATTTTGAGCTTAACGTTTATGATAAACTACCTATTAGATTAAAAGTTACGTCTGTGCAGTCTGCTTATCTTGTATCAATTGTTAATACTCACATTAATGTATCTTTTTTTAAGTTACTTATTTACCTATTGATTATTTAAGGATCACCGACAGATAATACATCATATGATATAAACCGAAGCTTACAGGTACAGAAATCATTGCAAGTCAGTTGCAGTTGCATAGAAAAGGCGAACTTAGTGCCATTAGGCATTCTCTACGAGTCAACCTTTTTACCTTTTTTTTTGTTCATTACATTAATATTTTTTACATTTCTAGTGGCATCTGCCTCGCAATTAGAATCCGATCCTATCACTAGCCAGTACTCAAAAACTCATTTTCTTTGTTCCCATGCCCTGCCAATCTACCATAGATTCTTCGGTCACTTTTAATCTCTCGGGTCAATTTTTTCTAATAAAAGAATAAGAGCATACCACATTATGCGTAATTATCAAAAGCTCGTACCGCACATCGACGTCGATTCCTATTAAACTTTAATCCAAGGAGTCAAGGTTGCTTTTCCACATTGCCTCGTTAAGTACAAGAGGTTATCAAAGTCATCCTTCAAATTATGTGGAGTCAAAGTTCAGTTTAAATGAATCCCTTTGTCATCATTGGAATGGTTAAGCCGTCAATTATAAATAGAATAGGAGCTTTCTTTACTGTGTCTGTTATGTCGAGTTACTTAGGCAGGTTCTGGAAATAATGTGTTGGGATGGCGAGTTGAAGACTTTTACGAGTTTTTATTTAACTTGCTTCAGAAGTGATTATATTTTTAACTAAAATTAATAACTCCAGGATGGAAATTTTCCTGGTGTTAAAAAGTCGTATGAAACGCGTGAGCTGTGATGTGATCATAATGGGAATATCGAACAGTTTCGTCATTTGTCCAAGATAATCATTATTCCAAAATTTTAAAATACCCAACGTAATTTTTCGCTAGACTGATTAGACGCAGATGATTCAAGGGAATTTATACATATTTGGGTTACGTTTGTATCCTAAAAAATCCAATTCCTTCAAAGAAATAGAGTTTAATACTTGTTCATAATGTTATTTTGTTCATATAAATACATATTTGGATTTTGCATAGAACTTGGCACTCATTTGGTTCTCCATTCTTTTTACGGCGAAGCCCACAGCCAAGCTTAAGTTTTGTGTCGAACTTGGCTCTCCTTTTTTACATTTATGTTTTTGGTGGGATATCATTACTGTATAATTAGTGGTGCCCCGCGCCGCCGACGACATACCATTGGCCGGTTGTTTAGCGCGTATTACAAGTTTTTTGTATGGGGACACCACTTATTTTTTGACTTAACTTTATTTTTATATTTCTGTTATATAGCAAATATAATAATACATATATTGGGATAGTTTCAAATATCTGCTTGTAACGGTTCCAACGCTACAAATAAATAAATAAAATTATGGGGTCCTTTCCTATTTTTTTACTTTTAGATTTTTTCCTACGCTTACACACAATTACCGAGCTGGATTCCAAATTTCATCCTTCTAGGTCATCTGGAAGTAGGATAGGTTTTAGGTACTATATGTCAGTCAGTCAATGGTAAAATTTACGACTTTTTGACCTTCATATCTTTATAACCGTTTGAGCTAGCTTCATGAAATTTGGGCTTCTAGATGTCCTTATGGATATAATTAAACACACGTAGTTTTATGTGTTTACGTTAAAGAGGTTTTGAGTTATAGAAGGGTCAAAAGTGGCACCAAGTGGTTCGTGTAATATTACACTCGGCGCTGGCTAGCCAGTTCCTTTGCTTGAACTTGGCTTGACACTCCGCCGCGTGTCTAGATATTAAAACATTTATCGAAACGAAGCGTCAATTCAGTACGCTTTTTTAATATAAACCGCACATTTGATCTCTTGTGATATGATGAGTATAGGGACTTCATTCGTTTGTCTATGATTTAAAAAAAATATTCGTCATGACGAATTGCCGCCATTGCTGTTGTAATTTTTTTGTTGGTTTTTTGCTTTTACTTACCTACTTATGATATGTGTGTAGATAAAGTTGTGTATGCAACTGTACATAATTAGGCCTTAAAACATGTAAGATCTTCAATAAAACAATAGTTTCAATAATACTTTCTTTAATAGATGCACCTTATAGTTTACATATTATTAGAGCGCCATGTGTACCGTGGCAAGGGTAACGGGAGAGAGAGGGGTTTGACAGTGACACCTCGTAATGTCTCAGAACCTTGCGTTTACGAAAGATGTTATGACAGGTGCGTTTATAGAGTACGCTACAAAACACTCGTGTGATCCTATTATGAATCGCTGACGCTCGTTTCATAAAACCACCCTCGTATTTTAAGGCCTTTCATTATGGATCAGTCGCATAAAATACCAATGTGTATGCCTGTAAGGTTCGTGTTTTGTTTAAAAACCGACGATCACAACATAGCCTAAAAATGTACTATGTGTAATTTTAAGTGCAGTTGTATATTGTGAAATAAATGAATCTCCAGTCTTAAGCCGCGTTCACATTTGTCTGTCGTGTTGTGTTGTGCATGCATCAGGACGGTATCGGTTTCATACATTTCTTATGGTTGCGTTCAGATTTATCTGATGCCGTGTGCTGTGACGGCCTATGGTGTGGGTGTGTCGCATCACAAGCGATCCCGGTCCGCGTCAGAACGGGTGAGGTGCGGGGGGGTGGTGCAGCGACACGACACAGCGCATCAGACAAGTGTGTTGTGACGCGTCATAGCAACACGTGAAGTATGGAAATTCTTCATAGTGCGTCATAACACGTCAGATAAATGTGAACGCGGCTTAAGTTTATTAGTAAATACAAACTAAACATCTAGTACCTAACCTTTAATTAACCGGTTAACCAATAATTACCCGGCTTGTCCGACCCTTCGTTACATTTAATTGAATAATTCTATTTAACAGCGATAATTGGAGCGGCCCTTGTCGTAATTGTCTTAGCGTGGACAATACGGGCACATAAAGTGCGTACGCGCAAGTTGAACCAATTACATTAACTTTTAAACAGACGGCAATTCTCATTACTTTGATAGCTGTATCTAATAGGACGACGTCAGATTATATAAATCTACCATCTATCAGTCAGTACATTTTAATGTTAATCGACCATCCTCCCCTCCTCGCGTCGTACTACTTGCTGCCAAAGCAACTTTATCTTGGATCAGAGTTCTCCACCTGTATTTGCCCTATAGGTAACCGATATAGCCCTCCGAATCGCTAAACTTAAGTGGCAGTGGGCGGGGCACATAGCACGTAGAACAGATGGCCGCTGGGGCGGAAAAGTTCTCGAGTGACGACCACGTACCGGAAGGCGCGGCGTGGATAGGCCGCACAAGGTGGACAGATGACCTGGTAAAGGTTGCGGTAGTCCGCTGGATGCGAGTGGCGCAGGACCGGTCACTTTGGCACTCTTTGGGGGAGGCCTATGTCCAGCAGCGAACGTCTTTCGGCTGATATGATGATGATGATGATGGTTATTTATCCTTTGCATCGTGGAGTGCATCATGAAGCTTGATGTTCACCGATGATCGGACCTTACAAATACCTACCGTACCTACATAGGTATTATTTCAAATCAAAGTTAAGAGTCGTTGAAAAAACGATATGAAAGTAGCCCTTCGTCACGTCACAATTTGTTACCTCTGTGGGTGCAAAATTATGGTAATCATATTTTTTTTCAAGAGACTTGACCACGCAATGATGTTTATTGTACAACACATTCATATTCATGTATTTTATTGGTAAAAGTATAATATTTATTAGGTAGTCAATTTGTTACATTTCTGGTTACTACGAGTAGATTACATAGATTCTATATTATTTTTTTCGTTAAAATAAATTCATGTATGCTAGGTATAGCATGCTTAGTCAACTAATAGAGTTTTTATCTTATCAATAATATACTTACATGTATGCTGATTTCTTATTTATGATCCATATTGTAACAAAAAGGAACTTACGTAAAGAGGACTTAACTGCCAAGGATTCCTACTGCCTTTTCAGTATCTACCATTAGCATTATCCATCTCATATTGTAACTTTGATTAAGAACATTGTCATAAGTACAATTTCATTTTCATTAAAAGGTCAATACTCTTATCTCTTCACAAAAAACTGCAATCGAAAAGCCACGACCTTCCGATGTCGTAAATTACGTCAAACGCTTAGAAAACCAGTAAAAAGTGAATATGAACAATAACAATGCTTATTGTTTGATGTTACGTGAAATTAAGTTGCTACTGGAAGTGGCTGTAAGATAATCGTACTTGACTACGTCCACTGACCAGCCCATTGTAATTGGAACCGTGAATAGTCGTGATTAGGTCTACAATAGACCTTATTGTTGTGTCACTTAATGCGTTTTAGTATGTTAGTCGTTAATGACTCGTGAACGTGATAATTTTAGATTCATCTTTATAATTAAGGCGTAATGTTGCCAGTTTGGACATTTTTGCATGACAATGGATGAGGTTATGTTTTTTTTTGCGATTACGTCGTTTGACAGGTTCATTCAATTTTAATGACAGAAACTGGCCACGAAATGTGGTAAGAGAAAGCTTTTAATGCAGAGGACCTGCGAACTTTTGACCGTTAAAGACCATAGTTGAGAAAAAGGTTTCCTAATCATTTTTATCACACTAATAGTTTAAGAGCACGCGTTTTTTTGTATACAAGTATACAGGAATTTCCAGAATTTACACGAAACAATTTTTTTTTTTGTGTTATGCTGAGCTTTAGAAGTGTCTGCCAAAAACTTTTGACGAATAATACAGTACCTACCTACAAGCCCTCTTCCAGTAAGCACCGCTCTGCGTGTTTCACAGGGAAACAAACTTGAACCTTCCGACGGAATGCTATTGTCATACAGATAACTGGCGACATTGGCGATGATAACGTCGAGATAGTTATCTGATCGTTAGGGAGACACGGCTTTTTTGGTAGGTACCGTCATTTTTTTGGTAGGGGTTTTTTCGAGCCGGGCCTCGCAGGACCCTTTTGCTCGGCTTGGTCAAGGAGTGGTAGGTACCGTCAGAGTTTAAAAAAATCTCACAATTTTGATCAGGTACAAGCCAGGGGTATTAATATACATAGGTACTTACATAAAAAGGCATAAATATGTTTACACGCCTTTATGGAATTGACAATAGAGTCCTGCATAGATTTTTAATATCTATGACCTTATTTATGTACGTTGTAAATAATACCCCTGACTGTACCTACCCCATATCAGACATATAGAATACATATACATATTTATTGCAAGATTCCATTTCCGATCAAGAGTGCGATTTTTGAATCTCACTGGTGATATCAAAGTCACCGGTGACTAAAATTATCACCGATGACTTTTATGTCACCATTTTCCTAAAGCCGTATTTTTGAAAGTCACACGCTGTTTACCAACATGCAGAAATTTTACAATGTCAGTCAGAGACCATCTTCCCGTTACGTTCCTTTTTACGCAGATGTCGTCCTTGATGCCGGTTTTTATTTTCCCATACTATAACTTAAAACAGATTCAAACGTAAAACGTAGCGTATGTGTCAGTGTCATGTAACCGAAAATTTAAGTTTTGAAAAATTCTTGGTAGACGTCACATACGTCAACTGTCAAAAACAATCGCATGGTGATTTCAATTACGAGTGGGTAGGGGCACTCGTAAATCGATATCATAGGTATGACAAATGTAAGTCACCGATGAGTTTCAAAAATACGAACTTTCGGAAATCACTCACATCGGTGAGAATTAGTCACTTGGTGAGATTCGAAAATCGATCCCCAAAAGCGAATGAGAAAGTTAGATGTATCATAAATAGCAGATGATGATAGAAAAAAAATATTACGACAATGCCTATGGGAAAAACCGCAGATGCTATCTGGCCAGTTATAATAACTAAGAATGTTTTTCTATCTGTATTGTTTTAGATTCTCGGTCTTTGGCCAATTTGTCTTGCGGACGTGATGGGATCTCTAGAAATGGCCCTATTGTTAGAAAAGTTCTGTTATCTTGTAAGTGATTTACGCAATATTGTTGTGAAATATATACTAGTGATGCAGCGATGCCGTTGTTAAAAGCTTTTTTAAAGTTCAATCGTAATTTTGGATGTCCACGCTTTCTGCCAATTTCCTAGTGTTAGGTACCAACAGCACTAACGAAACGAAATTTTAATTATTCTGGCAACAAAGTCAGCTTTGAGTCAAGTTTTCGTTTAACGAGTCCTAATCCTGTAACACGAATCAGTCAACTTTATATAGGTAGGTATAATGAAAAATCCTTTTCCACAAGCCAGGTGTAAAAATCTTAGATCAATATTTGACAGGGATAAACTTTTCTATCTACACTCAATGGGGTTGGCCGGGCGAAGGTATTTGCAGATGGCGCCAGCATAGGTTGAACCTGTCAGTCCTACCAAAACTGTCAAATTCTTGTTTTTTTTCGGAGTTTTCTTGTTTAGAATGAAGCCGTTTAAGCCAAATCCCATAGAAAAAGGCTAGTGATACTGAAAGATCTATGATGGCGCCATCTAGCCAAACATTTGACAGTTGCCAACCCCACTGGACTCTGGTAAGTTACAATTTTAGTTACAAGAAAAGAGAAGAGAGAAGGGGTCGCGACTACATGAATTTTGTAAGATAAAGCATGTAGAGATTTCCTATTTGTATATGCTTTATGTATGCTGGGAGTCAACGGATCGACCGGGTCCGAAACTCTGCGCTGCGCTCAAAAACTTGCATTGCTGACGTTGGGGCTAATACCGCCAAGCTAAAATGGGAATGGGCTAGCCGCGTGTGCCGCAAGCATCCCCAGAGATGGGCTAAACTAGCCACAGAGTGGGTGCCGCCGATGGGAGGCGACGGCGTGGCAGGCCGAGACGGAGATGGCCGGACAACCTGGACGTGACGTATTTCGCAACGATTGCCCGGAGATTTCTCCAAATCGGGACGAGTGGAAATCGATAGCGTTGGCCTTTGCCCAGCAGTGGGACTAAACGTTAGGAACTAACAACAGCGCAGAGTGGGGACCATGTAACATTTTCTTACTGTACGGGGGTCGCGCCATGCAAATGGTTGAAAAACTCTGCTCTAACTAATAAAGGTAATGAAATAATCACTTGTACAAAGATAAGATTCTCCTAGAAGATAAGTAAGATTAATCGCATAGCAATTAAACTCCCGACTCAACATTGTATCAGATCGAGCAATAATATTGTTATCGTCCTTATGATTATCGTTTAAATCATTCCTAAATTTCCTAATAGAATCGTCTCTGAATAAGCAGTAAATCTTGGACACATTGTCACCTGTTATAACGGTGGAAGCAATATCAATAAAGGGCTAGGCCAGTGGTTCCCAATCAGTCCACGGACCACAAATGGACCATGAGAGCTTTAGCACTGGTCCACAGGAGGATCATTCATTTATTTTGTTGTAGGCAAATGATATTGGGATTCTTTATTTACCCCTTAAGTATGCTGTTGTCCACGTTAATCCCCTAGCCAGATCCCCCAGGGGAAAAAATCGGTTAGGTTTTTAGGTGAACTGCGAGTCTACAGCGCGCGAGCCGAGAGAGCGAAGCGAGCGTGACGCGGCAGCGTTGCGCGTTATAATTTTTTCCTAGATGAATATAGAATTATTGCCGCTAATTCCCCTAGGTGATCGGGGTCAGCTGATTAACGTGGATAACGTGTTAAATATTGTTTATTAATCATTGATATCATAAAATGATGAAACACATAAACAATGCAAACATCGCTTTCGAGGGGAAGCCTCACGGAAGGCGTATTCGTGGATGTCCTGCGCCCCTATTCTGTAACTTGTTTTAAGCTCACCTCAACGCTCACCCACAAATATATCTTGACACCACGATGCGTAGTAACAAAGCGTAGGTGAGATCTAATTTCGCGACGGGTGACCGGCGGGGTCAGACACATTAGCGCGTAGCGAATAAAGCCCTGGAGCGAGGCCAGGGACTTCGTTTAGGACAGGAAGGCGTGGCGTGAGCTTATGAAGACCCTATGCATCTCTGGGGTGCCCTATAACAACAAGAATAAGAATAAAAATTGAAAAAAAAACAGAAAGTAAACTTACAAACTAACTAAAAGTAACTTAAGGGACTGATAGACTTGAGCATTCACATGTTTTTAAATTTGTCGAACTGAACAACGAACTGAGCTAAGCATAGAGCCAAACATCGTTACGAACATTTTCACGATAACTCTAGCGAACGCTCCACAGAGAGTAAGGGCGCCACCAGTAACAATATTGCTCGGCTCGGGAAAAAGATCGAAGCAAATTTACTGTCGTTTCAAAAAAAAACTGATATCCAAAAATAAATCCATTAGTATCATACTAAAGAAGGTAAAAATACATTCGTGGCTGGCATCTCCCGGTAAGTATAGCAATACTTTTGTTGGGAGGCTCCAAAAGAATGAATGCTGAAATGTACCGGCACCTTTCAACTATGTGAACCTAAACTATACGTACTCGTACATATCTCCCCCAAATTACATTCTTCTTAATGATATATATTATTGAAGGTTTTTCTGATTTTCTAAGGTGCTCTGCCTAGGAACACGAGCCTGAATACATAAATTTTATTCGGGGTTCCCAAAAGATGTAGGCAGAGCACATAAAATTAATTGAGAAAATGCGATATTGCAGTGACAGGTTGCCCACAATACACTTTAAAGTCAAGTTGGTGAAATAGAGGCGGTTTGCATCTCTTCTCAATGTCCACACATTGCCAACGTTAAGGGCTAAAAAGCCAAAATTTTGGGTTAGTCAAATTCTTAATCCGCATAAACGGCGGCTCTTCTTATATGATTTCATGCAATCATAACATTTTTGATATACACGGACGCCGTTACCTGCCTAACCACAGGAAATACGACTTGTTTTACTCAATCTGTATGAACCGGCCAAAGTAAAACAAACGGAACAATCGAATTGGTCCTTGATCGAAAGGTTGGGAAACACTGGGTTAGCCAGACCCTGCGACCTACTAGCCGTGACCGTTATGCGGCGAGATACAGACGGTTTAACGGAAACCTGGGAAAGGTTTAGGTCTTAAGTTGGCTTGGAAAAATGTAATGCCGAACATGCTAAAAATAAGACGCTGTCAACACCAGAATGCCCTTGAGGATTCGGGATTCGGCGCACACGGTCTATTTGTATCGGAATAAACGCGAGTGTTACTGGGCGGCGAGGTCTTAGAACATAATAAGTATTTAAAAAAAAGTATGGATTATTTGTGAAATATGACTCGTTAGCGGTTTAAGTATGAATGTGTTGACTTCATTACATACATATTTAGTAGGTAGTAGAAGTATAACTCTTTATTGTATATACAAATACAAATTATTTATTCTGCAAATAGGCCACAAGGGCACTTTTACATGTCGAACGGTAATTTAAATTCAAAATAATAATCTGACAATAAAATAAACACAGTAGATAATTAACAAAAAGATAAACTTATCTTTTTGGTCATTGTCTATCTATACTATGTTTATTTGCCTCAAAGTTATAAGATCGCCTTTGTAACACATAACTATGGACAAAGGCGAACTTATAACTTACACACCCCTAACATCTTGTGTGATAGTTATATTTTCCATTATACTCGTATATGTATGTATATATATATAGCCTTTCTTGTACATGTCATATTTGTCTATCTCTTCTCGTTTCTGCTCTCTTCTACTCAAAGGTTAGTTGGAAGAGATCCCTCTAAGTTATAAGTTCGCCTTTGTCCATAGTTATGTGTTACAAAGGGGTGTGTAATGTTTCATATAAAAACAAATTGCATATTTTCATGTTGCATAACAACGAATACCATAATTTTACCTTGTATAAGTGGTCAAATTGCATAAAAATAAAATGCATACAAACTATTTGCATAATTTCATCGATTATAATTATCAATTTTCATAATTTCGAATTGTATAATGATCAAACGCTATAATGGGCACGCTGTATAAAATTTAATGCTCATAATGTACTTTTTTTATAAAAAACTTATTTCATAATGGTCTACGAATATCTTTCTAAATGAACTCTATTCACCTGTAATAGAATTCAATTTAGTATAACGTGGCCAGTTATTAAACTTGTTCAAAAGCAAAAATCAAAATCAATTATTTAAGGTCATGGTATTTTATTTTACAATATAATAATAATAATCTTACAATCCTAATAATCATTTAAAAATTTCAAATTTTAACCAAATACCTAGTAAACGGTTAACAAACTAAATGTCACTAAATGAAAACAAAACAATACAAAATTGCAAAATATTAACCATTACATTTGATATTAAGGTCTGTAGCAGACTAGCAGAATTAACAAGAAGTTATGATGTTAATTTAGTATCCCAGAGATGTATAAAGTCTCTAAGCGTCCAAATACAATTAATAATTATTCTAATGTTCGATTCATAATATACGTTTTTATAAAGAACTTCTCGTTTCTGGGACCTAATCCTCCGCCCTCCGCCCAGGCTCCCGTCAGAAACTCGCTTCGTCGGCCTCCTTCGCGAGCTTCTGTCTCCGCAGGCTTTTATATACACTCCAGGGGTAGGACAGACAAGACCACGTAGAAGTGGGGCGCTCTGATTCGGTTTTTGGCAATAATGCTTGCAATATCAGTTTTTTGTTTGTTCTGCTTAATATATCAATCACTTGGTAAGTAAATAATCTACAGTACCTGATAATTATTCAAAATGTTGTTATGAGTTTTAATCATTATAGTTAATGAATGTTATACAAAAAGAAATTAGTTCACATGAACGTTATGAAAAATGTTATGGTGATAAATGATAGTTATGTATTTAAATATTATGACCAATAAAAATATGCATTTTGTTATTATGATAATAGTTTGTTATGATTTCCGTACTTATGCTACTTGAAATTATGCATTTTGTTTGTATGACCACTGAACGGCACCCGATATTTAGATCAACTCTGAATTTTGGACATGTCCATTTTGCTCAACGAAACGTGTGGTTCATATACCTACCGTAAGCGGAATACAAAACAACGAGACATTTTCGCATATACGCTTAAACTCGCCTGTTAACTGTTCCAATATTGACCAGTACTTCCCTGAAACAAGCCGACAGATATACCTTATACATACCACAGATAGCTTTGTCTCACTTATCCCATATGTTCTGAACTGGGGTGCGAAGGAAACAGAAAGACAAATAAGACTGTTAGTTGTAGTACGGTTAGCTTTTAAAGTCGCTAATCTATTCTTATCTTTATTTGCAAGATATTAACGTAAAGTTTGGGAACTCGCAATTATTTATGCAACATTTCGATAAATGAGTCTGAGGCTTTAATTTGAATGAGAGCCTTTTGAAACTTGTTGCTGTGTTGCAAAAGGTTTGTTTGTAAACAACATTTACGGTTAGACAGTTTGTGCGTGACAGGGCAAAAGGTTTCGTCGGTAATGTTTACCAGCAACTCATGACGTTTGGCATGGATAAACTACCTTCTCTTTCGCAATTATTTCCCAAGGCAGGAAATGGATGGAAGTTGTTCTAACCAAAATAATACGCTCATAATGACCTCCATAGATCCTTATTCCCTTGACATTAGAGTTCGTGTGTTGATCATTTTGAGCACTAGGACCGCTTAGCAACTTCTGCTGCTGATTGTACCTTATTCCTTTTTGTTTCCCCAAACAGAATATTATCATAATATGTATATGTGAATTCATGGCAGTTTCAATTACATTATATACATACGACTCGAATTGAGGACCTGTTTTTTTAAAAGTTAATCGAATACTTGACAAACAAAAGGATCCAATATACGTAGCGTCCAGGGGTGGACACTCCGCGATTTACGTTCATCGCTACAAGTACATGCCGGTGCCCCAACATTGGGGAACCGGCATGTACTTGTAGCGATGAACGTCGACGTCTTCGTTGACGACGTCAGAGGGCTATGAATCTTAATGTTTTGGCTGAGAAAAAAGCGCCTTTTGTAAAGATCAAAGGAGTGTCCCTTCTGTACTTGTACTTATTATCTATTCTGTGGTAGCATATAAAACGTGTAAAACGCTAAGAAAGAAGGTGCACAGTAATCAAAATTTAACTAATAAAAATAAGACGATTCTGCAAAATTAACAATGAACTCTGAATCCCGTAGCGGGCCTTTCTAACTGTAAAACCTCTTTTACACTTCAAGTAGGTGTAATAAAAAGGTGAATTAATCCATTAAACCAGTACGAGTCTCAAACGAATGAATGAATGACCGGTACTAGTACGAGTTTGTTAGGTCGGGTGTGGCACGAAAATTGTGGTCTACTTATCCAGCCCGCGGCGTAATGACTCATGCCTTAAGTCTATATTTAAATTAAGTAAATTGCCTGGGAAAAAAACGGATTCTGATTTCAAATTACGAACATGACTAATTTATTTTTTTACTGATATCTTGACTGTTCTGTATAAAAAATAGATTATAACAAACATATACGTATCCATTTATTAGGTGTGGGTAAGGTGATAGGATAGACATAGATAGGAATAGCTACCTAGCTAGTCTAGGTCTAACTGCTATCCAGAGACATGCGCAAACACTTGTCATTGTCACAGACAAAGACGCGTTGGCCTTATTAACAAATAAAAACGAAAAGTGCTAGTCTGACTAGCGCACGAAGGGTTCCGTACCATTAAATATAAAAACAGTTTTAAAAAAAGTTTGTTTTATGGGAGCCCCTCTTAAATATTTATTTTAATTTGTTTTTATTATTAGTTGTTATAGCGGCAACAGAAATACATAATCTGTGAAAATTTCAACTGTCTAGCTCTAGCTATCACGGTTCTTGAGTTACAGCCTGGTGATAGACGGACAGCGAAGTCATTAATAAGGTCCCGTTTTTACCCTCTGGGTACAGAACCCTAAAAACTAGAATTCGGAGAAAAGGTCATTTAAAGTTACGATAACTAGCGATGGATTTTAACATCAGGATATTGTAGCAGGTTGTGGTCATTAAATTACAACATCGGGCAGTATCTCATAGTAGTTCTGTTTTTCTTTTATAGACGACTGTACATGGTATCAATGGCGAGTACACTCCCATTATACACATGTGGAGAAACGACAAAGCAAACCAGTGTGTAAGTTTTATATTTATCTAGAACCTGTACGGAGCAAGTCATGATCAAAAGCTATTTAATCTCAAAATAAATCTGCCTAGCATGAAACCCATATACAAAAGGTAGCGAGCAAATTAATTTGTACCTATCTATTTGCAATTTGATGTAAGAACTAGTTTCAGAGTGCAGTCGTTAAACATTGCAGGCAACGCAATTATTCGTTGAGGAGCGATAAAAATAACAAATGACACGCGGGCAAACTGCAATTTGTTTGAAAGATTACTACGAGAAATAAACGAAGTTCAAGTGTATCTCGCACCATTTATTTATAAGTCATTATCTAGGATATAAATGTGCGAGTTTTATTGATGTTTACCAACATTTTATGGTCAATCGAGAGAGGTTTCACGGCTGGAGGTTTGAAGACTGAGTAGAACGCAGCAGAAGTTATACCTACGTCTGTTTGAGACGGAGACTGAGTCAGACAATGTAATTATTGATAACATTGTAAATCAAGATGTTTTTATAACACGCATCAAAACCGTTTGATTGGGGCGTTGTCAGTCATTAAAATTAATGAGTGTGGTAAATCAAATATAAATTTTAACAAAACCGCCATAGACGCGGGAAAACCGGACAACTTTTAAGACGTTTCTTTGTCATCGTAGCTGTGACCTTATATACATTTAGAAATAATATTATCTGTTCTATGTTCGGAAATATGACGGCTATGTCGGCTAAGTATGATATATCTTATTTTCTGGTCTTTTGTTCTGTCTCTGAAAGTCGCCTTCGTCTTTGACGCATACATAGGCAGAGTTGGGCATTATTCGAATAATATTTTATTTAAATAATTATTCGAATAAACAATCATTCGTTAAAATAATATTCGCGAATGATTTATTCGCGAATAAATCATACGGTAGCATTTTCAAATTATAAATGATTCATTCGTTATTTTATTCGAATAAATACCACGAATGATCCATTACACAAATGTTCAGTTCATCGTTTCCATAATTTTTAAAATTATTTCATCAATCTGTTTAAGCTGAATATGTTTTGTTGAATGTAGTGGTAACACACACCGCCGACACGTCAGTTAAGTTTTTCGAACTTTTCTGAGATACCAAATATATGTATCTATAAAAACAGATTTGAAATGATTGGGATATATTTTTTTTTGTAAATACATGTAACGAGGCACGAAGGTAGTTATTTTATTAGCTAATTATTCGACAATATTATTCGCGAATAAATTATTCGTGGAGTATTTTATTCGCGAATAATTTATTTGCCTAATTTCGAATAAGAATAATCATTCGATAAATGTATTCGTCATTCGCGAATGATTCTGCTATTCTCAATCGTTATTCGTCATTCGAATAAATTTTGCCCATCTCTGTACATAGGTACATCCAATCTATGAATGATTGTTTGGATTGTGTTTAAAACGCGTTAACGCGTTGAAAGCATGTGCATGTACAAAAAAAATACTGTTTATTTCTGATATATTTGTTCTATCTGTTATCAGACTTTGTCGGGGTGCCATTCAGCAGTGGCAGCCCGACAACTCAAAACGGAGACGCGGCAGACCTCGCCGGCGATGGCGGGACGACTTAGACTCCTTTTTAAAGGATTAGCCAGATGCTGCTCGGGATCGGGATGCCTGGAAAAGGAGGGGGGAGGCCTTTGCCCAGCAGTGGCACACCATAGGCTCCTAATAATAATAATATCAGATTTTGTGGAAATCAAACCATATGGAAGTCTATATTAAAGCGCGTGGCATTGCGTTTGTCCAAAATCTTTCGCCACATTCATTGATAGTAGATGGATTTACGAATGGCCAGGGGTAATAAATTGTTGGGTACCATGCTCATCTTCCGCTTTTCATGTGAAACTTTATTTGATTATATATATTATGCAATCCAAAACCTAAAATAGAAGATAAACATACACTGTAACAGCCCCGGTACGCCTCATGTTTTATTCCAATAGCAAACTCAAAAACATGTCACTTGCGCGCTCGTGACGGCGGTCACGAATTTTTCACTATTGCGTGCCTTATAGATCCCAGTGTCTGGAAAATTTAGACATTATGGTAGGGTTATCGACCATCTGCACCCGAATCCCGTTATCAGGGGTTGGCGTGCTAGCTTGGTTATTCTTTGCTTTATTTTATTGGAAAGAGCACTATTATTTAAGACAGCATTTCAGAAAAATGAATGATGCCACGGCGTAAACGGATAGTGAGCTACTTCAGCGACTTTGTGATGTTGAAAAAACCTCTGCGGTAGATGTAGTCGTACAGGCAATGTGTCAGATGTTCCGTGAAGACGTTGACTTCGAACGCAAAATGATTTTGTTTTCCTTTTTTACCTGACAGCCCTATTCTAGACTATGCCACGTGGCCACACACGATTATGTTAGTTTAGATGCTTTATGGGCGGGAGCAGCAAATTTGATCGTGATTTGTTTAGAATCCAACGTAATTCATGGCTTTCACCTTTGAATTGCAAAATTACTTAGTGCTGACTCAATAATATACTGCTTTTCTGCTTTTTCATAAGCTATACTTTTTGCTAGAGCAGTTCTCTATTAGTACTGTCATTCCCCTTTCTCCACATGACGGCCAAGGCAAAAGGTGAGTCCCACACTCCCACACTCCAAAGTTTAGGTGAGACGTCAGTTAATGTCCAGTAGTGGCTGACTTTCAGCTGATATGATGATCTTGGATTTACTAGTATAATAATGTTGATGTAAATATGCAATATTACTTACTATGTCATAAAATAGAGGCCCTTATACGGCTGCCGTACGTGAATCTGTGAAAGTGTTGTTAAACCAGCCCGTGCCCAAATCGACGCCGAAACCCCGCAGCGACAAGCACGTGTTACGTACACTCGCCTGCAATAACAAATTTAATTTAATTAAATAAATTCACTCCCTAAATATTCCTAGCCGTAAAGTGGTCTACCTAACAATATTATCTGACACGTTCTAACAGTTACATTTAGAACCTATAAAGTGTAATGGTAAAAAGATCTGAAGAAAAATATCTTATTTTTCAATACGAGTATTAAATGATTACTCTTGAGAGTACTAATTTAATTTAAATCATTTGAATTTATGTTGTAAATACTATCTCAGAATGTTTCTTGAATAGACGCTGTTCACTACATTTATTGCTACTGCTACACAAACAAACGACATTTCAGGGGTTCTTTCGAAAAAAAATGTTACTTTTACCGTAAAATCTAGGAAGATCAGAGACAATCGGTGTCAAACAATTTTTAGTGGTGTATGTGTTTATGTATATTTTTACAGCTAATAAATAACAGCTGACTGTACCGTCATGAACATATGCGGCAATTTTTGCGAACGAAAATGCGGAGATGGGTATTATAACTGAAACCTGTGTAATATTGCAGGTTTCACGTTACACAATTGGTAAAAAGTAGTATATTTTTTACTTATTTTTAGCATCAAATGTGAATATTCAATTCTTTTTAATTCGCAGTACCTACCACATTCTTTTGATGCTAATTGAGATGGGACTTCATCTTATGTACTTAGTCCTTGTGCAGAAAGGCCAAAAGTTAATTTGTATTGTTTCAAAAATACTCCTAAATTTAAGTTCCAATGTTTACCGGCTGGTATTGTCGATAATATTGATATTCAGTGTAGATAGTAATTATCGTGTTTTACAAAGAACTATTTTCTACCCATTCTACAGTTTTAGTCCCCAGACTTTCGACTATTACACTTAGACAACTGTTGCAACTTAGGTTAAATACAGCGATTTGGTTAATCCACCGTTTCGTGTTGCAAATGCCATTTTATTGGATTAGTGTAACATTGGAGCAATCAGACTTTACAAAACTACTTTCTTGACCAATTTACTACGTACAACTTGTTTTTAATACCCCCTGTCCAAAAACATTTTTCAAACCTATTTAGCTATAATGCTGCCGTTAAAATTCGTTGGTCTTTGACATTTGCAGTAAGGTTACCCAGGTAGGTAAATATATATTTAATTCTCCACGTCGACAATCTACGTGATTCAGAGTAGTTATAACAGAGTTAAGATAAATAATAAACACAATACCGAATGCCGCAAATGCCGATTTCAATGTTCCATCCGATGCATCTATTTATCTTTGTTTTTATGGCATCTTCGAGCTTCGCAAGATTTATATCTGAGCAGTCTTGTGTAACCCAAGCACAGATAAACCCCCGTCTTGTTTCAATAAACATTAATGAAACCGCCATGTCTATTAATAATGAATTGCCATAGATAAAGCTTTGTTTTTTCTTCTAAGCGGGTGATTTAGAATGGCTGCCGTGGCGCCATATTGCGCGGAGATGCACCGATAGCCGCGTGCGTTTGCGGCGGATGCCTTTTGGGGAAGCGTATGTGGGATTGGAAAGGTTTAGTAGTGTTTGAATCTATAGAGATTAAGGTTTTCTTTATACGGAAGTTGTAAATGAATAAAGAGGTGGAACTTAATAAAAATTAGATGTCTGTAGTTGTGAAACGTTTAATCTGCTTAAATCTGGCCCTCTGCTTCTAGAAGATTATGTCCATAATCTGCGAAGATTACTTACTCGAAATGTATTACGACATTGAGGATATGTTTATCATCATCATCATTATTTTTATTTTTATTCGCCATCTTTTCCCCGTCCTGAGCTAGACACCTAAATGATCGTAATTCGTTAAGTACTTATGTCCTTAATTTTGTTTTTTTGCCCGATTAATTTGGAACATTTTTATTCTAATCGTATCGTATCGTCTCGCTCAAAAATTAAATTTGTGCTTTTCCACTGAAATAGCTTTTACGAGAATTTTAATTTTCAGTTTCGTCTAGCTTGGTCGTTTCGGAAGTCTGCGCCATTTCGTAGTCATCCGACATAAAACACAACACTCACGGCGCCACTCTATCGTGGCATCCATCAAGATCCCAATCACAAATTCAGTTGGCCAGCATTTCCCCATACAATTTATATGGATATCAGGCGACATTGCCAATCGCCGGCGGCGAGCCTTTATGCTCCGTGGGAACAAATACGATTGTTGGGAACTGTAGGGGAATTAAGATGGACGGTCTTCCAGGTCCAGCGAAGATAACGCTTGCAACGATTTATTTGAGCATGCGTCATAAGTCATAAGTCTGTGGCTTCAATTAGGGTTAAGATTCTGTGCCAAGCATCCGATGTTTTTGTTCGATTTCACAATTAGTCGCTTTCGGAGCCAAGGTTTTTAAAAACAAGAGTTTAGCCCGTCACAGACGTAGCTATACTATATATTAATATACCGTAAGATACCGAAATATATATTATGTGTGCGTGTGTGGACTCTGTCAACTAGTACGTAAAATATATCGTAAGATGCCTAGCTATAATATATATTTATATTTGTGTGTGTGGACTCTGTCAACTACTACGGAAAATATATCGTAGGATGCCTAGCTATAATATTATATTATGGTATATTAATATATATTATAGCTACGTCTGTGACGGACTGTCATGTTAAAATAAGTCGATAGGTTTCACAGAAATATCTATGATGAAATTGCATCAGTGGAATTAAATTTAATGCTAAATATGCTTCTGTTTGACTTTAGGTTGTAATCCGGAACTCTTTTTAATATGTATGCGTACACGAAACCTTTTCTGGCTATATCACCCGAATTCAACATTATACGAGTGCCAAATCCATTTTACTTGTCGGATAACCAAAAGCTTTTTATGTGGAACCATTACCATATCGTACGCACTTTTATATGCAAAGTCCGCCCGAGGACATTAAAGTACCTACCTACTCAATAAGCATAATAATATAATATGTATTTGCATAATTGATATCGCGATTTAAGGTAATAAAATGTGATCATCTGATGACTTTTTCATAATTTCTAGAAGGTTCAATGGATGAACGCCGTTCACAGCAGTTTTTGCTGTTATCTAAATATGCGAAAGAAAACAATGGTGGCGCTAACTGAAGCGCATCATGTGGTAACATCGTTAATACCTTACTTACGTTAGTTTCTTACACAGTAACTGTTTAAAGAAACCCAGGCTTGTATTCGTCTATTACTTTCCTACTATTCACAAAACAGTTCATTTCCAAGGAACAATACCAAGCATCGATGATTGAACATTAAAAGAATCGTTTGCGCGTGAAATAAATGCAGATTATTTCATACGATTTGTCGATTTGAAATCGATTGTGATTGAGCATCAATCTCGCTAGGATCACGAAACCGTCTCGTGGATACCGGTTCTATGACAAATAATCTGATCACTGTCGACGAACTCTGATGTCTGACATCGATAAAAACAATTTTGAGCGTCCGACATGATAGGTTTAACCTCAGCGAATACTTTTTATGCAACACTATTAAGTTTTTATATTGTTATACTTTTTCACACGAATTATAGAGGTAACTTTAACAAGATTATAAGGGCAGTACTAGCGGTAAAGGCAAGGCAAATGCAAATTACACCGCCTTGCTGATAATTGAGCAAAAGGGCCAGGTCAAGAAGAGAGGTGCCCTCCGCCCTGAGTGGTTCATTGAGCACAGCTGAGCAGCTGAGCGCAGCCATTCAGCCGGTCGCTCGTCGCCCGTCACTCAGACTCAGTGCGTCCTAAGCTCGGGCCGCGACACAACATACGCGCAGGCTGCGTAAAACTTTACCTTTGTCTTTTTATTTTTGTCCTACGCGCGGGAAAATTGACAGTTGTTTTTTTTTTCATGTGATACTGTTTTGCCGGCTAGCTCTTAAAAGACGTTTTGCAAGTGTGAAATGTGTGTTTAGTTTTCGTGAAGCAAAAAAATAACATTGTTGTGTCGAGATGACTTCGTTGTACAATGAGGTGAGCGCACGACATTTTACCCTGGCATTTAGTTTTTTGGCGAGTACTTAATTTACTTTTAAAATGGACCTTAGCATTGTTGGCTTTTGAAATTTTCTGTTGAAAAATGTAAACAACAGAAAATTATGTCTGGTATTTTTTGCGAATAAGAATTGAGGTTGAATGTTTATAAAGTAGCCCGAAATGAAATGCAGTAGCGATAAAGTCGTGTTTAATTCTTTAGTAAGCAGCTTATAACACTTTCCGGTACAGGTTTTCTTAGGTCGATCGTTTCTCCTACTTGTGCGGATTAAGAATTCATCTTATTGAACAATGTTTTAGAAGAATAATTCAAAAGGTACAGAATTAGTAGGTATCATGTATCTAGAAATTTTGTTTATTTTATTGTAAAGACATTATTGCTTTTTAAATGTGTGCAAAAATGTCACCAAGGAGCCGAGGACCAACGTGGACTTTCCTGTTTGCATAAGTCATCTCTATGGTATGTTTTGTCAGTTCCAGCCTCTTATACTACACACCTTCCGTTTTTTTACTAATCCTTGCATTTTGGAGATTTTAACCGAAATTACAACTTCTCACAAATAAGTTGCTTTCAAAATACTACGAGATTTAACTGTACAAAATGTTCATGAGGGTTACGGGAAAAATTTTACTGGTCATTTTCACTTTTAAAACCTAAATACGATACCTCATATATACCTCAATATTATGACCTGATACAGGTACTTCGATCTCTGGAAGATCAAAAACATTGAACTTTTCTACCGGTTTGTTGTATTAGCTAAGGCATTGACGATTCAGGCAGGTGCACAATGCAAAGGTCGGGGGTGAAAAGGGCATAATATGAGCGCCGTTCATGAAACCTGGCTTAGAAGAGTAGCAAAGTTTGCTAACTCAGCGACCTTTGAGGCTTTGAATTACGAGTGAAGCCGTGCTGTAAATGCGATTTACTGACTCTAATGCTCTTATTAATAGGCGGGACTAAAGTTTGATCACAGACCAGTAGACTTTCGACCATAGGTAGGTATTTAAAATGTTAAACCAGATTAACTAGAGATTACTCAGCATAGGGAACTCAATCGCAGATGTCTCAAGCTGGAACTTCCTGAACCTAAACTAGAATTATATAAAATATTATAAAATATAGAATATTACCGAGCAATAAAAATATATACTAAAATTCCCAACCAGATAAAAGATGTACCAACTGACACATCCTTCGTACACATGCAGTCTAAAAACTAAACTTACAGATAAATGTTACTATTCCATAGCTGAATTTATGGAAGTTTATAATGTGTTTGCCGTATTTTTTTTATAATATCAATAGGTAGGTATATATCGGAAACAGCAGTTTTTTATTCAATATTTTTTGTTCAATGAAGTCATATTTCTTTCCCAAGTCCACAATAATAATTTCCAAACTTGAATGGCTCCGATACCACTTTTACCTACACAAAGCTGTGGTCGGTTTATTTCGTTTTTGTCAGTCATCGAAAGTTAAACGTTAACCAGTTTTAACCAGTTTTTCGGTTAACGTGTCCAGTTTCGGCTGTTTGCTCGATCTGTTATCGCGGGCGCAGCCGGGTGCGGGGCCTAGCTTCTTGGATGTATGTTTGTTTATATTGCACCCGACGAACATAGGAAGTTACTGGTTATTTTTACTGGGCAGTTCACTGTACTTTATTTTGATGTCTGGAGCAGTTACATCCGGGGTGTTATTTGTTTACGAAAACTACTTAGGTAGATTTGTAAAGTAAAACGCAAGCAAGCTTTGATCACGTCGTGGAAGACTTGCGTGGTAATGGTTTGTTGTCATTTACGAGCTGACCTAACCAATTAAAAATTTGGCGTGAATGTAAACCTATACCTACAGAGACCAACGAACTGTAGGTTCGGTATTTGATCGGAATACATGGCTTGTCATGTCACACACTGCAGAATATAAATTCCTACTCGATTTGATTGGAATATCCTGCTTATCACGTCACACGCTGTGGATATTTAATGTATATACAACACTTGACGTAAATCAAATACAAATTCTACTAACCAATTGCATTAAATTTCACACGCACTATTTTGATTACTATCATGCATTTGATCTTGGGGCAATAATATGGCACCTTGGGGTACACCCGTTTTTTAAGCAAACTAAGGCTATTTTTATATTTCCTAGCTGGACACGCCTCTGCCACTCCTCTTACATTTAACACAAGATGTAACAATCGGACATCAGTTAACGTCGTAAAACCGAAAGTGTGTACACCTTACATCTGATTAACGAACTAAACTCTGTATTAGACTTTCACCGAACTAAATTGTGATTATGTGTGCGATACCCCTCATTATTCGCTGGTTGAAAGCTCATCGGTTACTTTCACTGGCGTTATTATTTTTGTATTAACAGAAAGAAATTGGGTTGCCGTTGGGAGTGCCGGCGGTATCCGATAAAAAGGCTTGCGTGTTAGAAGGAATCTTCTAAGTGTTTTATAATAAGATCTTACTTAACATTCCCTAGTACTCAAATCCTACTTACTTCAAAGAGTAGGAATATACTAGTAGCAAAATTTGTGGTTAAAGTAATTTGCCATTGAAACTATGCAAGAGGTTTCGCGGGCTACATTTAAGTTGCAGTGGTTACAGTTAAAATCTTTGAACCTCTTTGGCAATGAAGATATCACAAAAACCGCTGGCTTTAGTGAAGTTAACGTTCAACACTTTCTTTATTGCTTAGAATACAGTAAAACAAACAACTACATCAAGCTGATGTTGCTTTAAGGGTTGTGTCACTGACCAACCCCTCATTGATATTAATAGCTATGGCGATGGCGGATCTACCATTAAAATACGGGTCACTTCGCCTCATGGGTGGTCGACATAACCCACATGGCTGACCCCCATTCCGGGCAGATGTGAGTGCATAATATACAATGTTAAGAGCTCCGATGGTCACAGACCTGAAGACGAACGGTCGAAGACTGCTAAATTCAGAAACAGTATGTGTAGTGAATCTCTTGGTGACATAAGGCCTTCTTTACTTAAATTGGTTTTACTGTAGTATCGTAAACATTATCCGAGCGCACGAGCCCGACCCACTTCTCTTTTAGTCCGTTTTTTTTTCGTTTGTGGGGTTTTGGGAGTTTTGGGGCAAGCCTTGATAACGCCACGAAAATAACTTAGGCACAAGGACTTGTGCCCCCGGAAGTTTACTGTGAGAGAGGCTTATAAAGTCTTATAGTTAGAAGTTAAAGTATACACAATAGGCATACAGAATAGTATCTATCTGACACTAACGTGGTTTACGGCTCTACGAACAGGGTAGTATCATAAATTTTTAAGTGCTTTGCCTTTTCATGTTTTATTAATTACGGAATGATAACACGAACATTAGGTACCCTTTAAGCTAAGAACGCTTTCGTGTTTTCGTATGTTCTTATTTTCACAATAACCTGCTATATGTCATAAGTCCTATTGTGTATCTATTATTTTTATTAGGTGCGCAAAGTTCTCAGTCAATAAATAACGTTAGAAGCATTATCGTTGTTTTCCAACAAACTTGTTTCCCATGCAACCTTTAGTACGTCAACGATGCATCATTCTACTTCCAAAATGTCTATTTGACGGTGTCGGTTAATTTATTCTACTTTCATGCCATAATTAACCCTCTTTACAGTTCCATAATACATTCAAACTCGAATAGTTTAAGCTTATCTATCATTGATTTAAACATCAATAGTTACGACACTTTAATGTTATGACTTTAGCTAAGGTGGATTCTTTGTTTAATGAGACATATAATAGTTTTAGTGATTCCTATCATAATTATACGTATTTGATGAGTAGGTACTTAAAAGTTTGTTGGTGTAATGATTTAAAAGGAAATGAACGTAGTCGGAAGCTATAAGCAAGCGATATACAAGGACTTTTTAGCTAAGCGCTTCATTGACATTGTGTGTATTTGTATAATATTGACTTCTCCCGCTAATCAGATTAGAATAAGTTCATTAACCTTTTGAAACCAAGTATTGATTTTCGTATCGATTCATATTAACAGGAGGTCCTTTTAAATCAAAATGACATTCTCAATTAAGTGTTTACTAATAATTAAACAAAGCTCTTTTTTAAACTACCTAGGTACGATACGACTTGATTATATGAATGTTTTACGAATACTTAGATTAATATTGAGACGGGGAAACTGTACTTTTTAGGAAAAAACATAATAATAACAGTATCAAGATACGCAATTAAATATAAGATTCGTGCCATCACCCTAATATGATCGCTAACCCAAAATTCCATTCTTGCAAACCTGCGCCAGCGCCTGTCTATCGAAAGTCTGCGCGATGACGTCATCGGTGACTCACTGGTGCCTTAGGTCCATTCACACCATTTAGGGTCCTAACCTAGAGTTGTCACTAAATATTACTTGTTAACCACATTATTGATACTATATCTTGTGTTAACCCACGCAATTTGTTAGCAGAGATAGTTTGCGGCACGATAACTTGAGTAAATTGCAGATATAACGTAAACATTTCACACGCACTATTTTTATTTACAGCGTGCAATTCTAACCAGCCTAACATAGCACCTTGGGGTACAACCTATAAAAACGTAGGTAATAATTGTTATTACGAGTATCAGTATGAAAGGAACTGACCAAGTAAATTATAATCATAACGTACTTATGTATAATCAGAATCGGAGTAAAAAAGAGTAAAGTAATTGAGTTTTATTCAACAAGTTTAAATTATAATGTAAACCAAGATCTTGAATCATGACAGACTCCCGTCGAAGGCCGTACGACGAAGCACCTCAGTTCACGCTTCAACCAATTCGTTCCGCACTTCAAACCGTCTCAAGTTCCATCTGTATCCCATATTCAGATTTATAACTCTGAATGGGGTGACAGGTTAGCCAAGGTTTAATTACGTATGACAAAACGTGTTGCAAAACGGTGAGTCACCACAAAGGTCTATTCTCTATTGTTCGGGTCTGGATGGTGAATCGGTGGACCATTAGGGGTTTTGCAATCGCTTCGGCGAGGTTAGAATTAGGAAGATAGTCTGCTTAATCTTGAAGTATACGAGTATGTGGAAATAAAATGGATGAGTATACGGTAATCAGGGTCGGCTTCGAATCCATTAGGTTTTTTTGATGGTAAAGCTTACGCATCACTTTTTTGAGGAAAAAAATAGAATTCAAAGACTGTTATTGAAAAAATTATTAATCTCTTTCAAATGCTCCACACGGATTCAAAATCGTGATGTGCGAAAGTGCTGCTATTAGCTCGATCCCATTTAGTCGCGAATTGTCCCATGGCAGCATCAAAAGTAAATATTTTTCTTCAATTGTATATATTGAATGGATCTATAACTGTTCCTATCGCGACCGTGACACTTGCTATAACTAATGACTCCAACGGCCCCCCTTTCTTCCAATGAATGTATTCTTCATCGACACTGTCTTGTATTTGTCGTGTTTTTTCGCCGTTGTGTCCTTTCGTCACGGCATTAGATTCAGCGAGGTCGAGACCGAGAGGCCCCGTACTTATCTTCACAATACTTTTTACAATCTTATTATTTATTTTTGCGTTAATATTTTATTTATATTTGCCGTCGACAACAATGTGGCTAGACTTCCGCGATACTTTAGACGAAATACAAAAAAATGTGCCATTAAAAGTGACAATAGGTGAATTCTGTTGAACTAGCAATACAATCTGAATTACAAATTGAATTCATAGCAATACAAATTGAAGTTAAGAAACCAGGAAGAAAAGTACCTAATTTGAAACCCTACCTGCGATTTCTATAAAGTTTTAGGCGTCGGAATGAGTCTCACTTCAATTTGCCATTATGACTGGATATAATTACTCGGAAGCGAAAAAACTAAATTCGCACAAGAACTTCTCCGCAAAAACTTACACGAAATGAGCTCAAATTACAATTAGAGCAGATCGTTTTATGAAGCATCAGAATAACCTTGGATTGTAATGAAATATGAGCAATGAACCTCTACATTAAATTGAATGAGAATATGTATTTTATATTTTTAATGAATACACAGTCCAGTCCTACTTACAAATACCACTCCTGCCTTCAGCTTTAAGAACATGACAAAATAAGTGAATCATTGGACAATATTCTCTTACTTCAATGTCAGCCTTTAAAACTGTTAATTGGAAAGGTCAAAGACTTTAAATCCTTACAGGGCTTAAAGTTGAAGTAATTGGCTAATTGCATACGATACGAGGTACGAGTACCTCTTTACGGTTTTCTACCTATTCACCCAAACGACCTCAATGTGTAAGCGGAGACAATTTTCACATGTTATTGGGAAATTGTACACCACATCGATCAGTTCCCGCCAAGATGCGTGGGAGCGCTCCTCTTGACGGTTGACTGATGTTACCGATTACAAACAAATTAATGATCTTCCGTGAAGCAACAACAAAACAATGAGCCATCGTTCAATTGCTTAGAACTACCTGAATGAATATAACGTGGGTTTAGTGATAAACGAACCGTAAAGGGTCACGGTCAATTAAATAGACAATACGATAGACAGGTCTATCATCGAATAAATGTCGATGCTGGATAGTCTTCGCACCCATTTCGCCCACGGCAGAGATACGATCTTAACAGGCGAGAAAATTTTATGGGCATCCGATTGACCTCGCCTCCGCTTATTTAAATGCCTTTTGGGCTCATCGCTCTTCCGGTGTTCAGCTACAAATCACTGGTTCGATACTTAGCTATTGATAATAGGAGTAGCGCGGTTTTGGTATACTTAGAAATACCGAGTGATTAACATAAATAGGACCGGCTCGGCCAGCAGCCGACTGCGATCAACGGTTCACCGCCACCTCGCCTGTGTCCGATCCAACGTGCTTAGTTCTATTTAAATGTATTATTCAAACTGACATCTTCATTGATTTTGCGATTCGGCCTTTAATGTATCTCTAAATAATGTAAGTAATGAATTTTATTCCGCTCTGCACTTGACCTTGGTCCGAAATTGAAATAATATGACGTGATTATAATAGTTTTCTTGCTACCAGCATGAGATAGCTTAGGTATCCAAACTATTGTGAAGCAGAAAAGATGATTGTCTGCAATTGTCTCGAGTCATTTAGTGAAAGAACAAGAGCTGCTAGATAAGTGTATAGTCGCCACTATACGTGTATAGTGGCGAGCTCTAGCAGTGACACTAACAACTAACTAACTAACACTGTTGGTACTGAGAGGATTATAAAAACTACTAAAATTTGTTGCGTAAACAATATCGAAACCAATTAAGACCATTAAATCGATACGCTATCGTCTGATCTTCCAATGCCTAAATATTTAGATCGGTAGCATCCAAACGCTTTTATAGAACAATAGTTTTAAAGTGGTTTTCTAATTGACCTTTACTTCACAAAGGTGCATGGATATAGTCCAAGGCCGGCCGGCTACTGGTGGCGGATTCGGATTTGGTCACGACTTGATACCTAAATGTTTGATAATTGGCGTCTCAACCCCACTCGTGATAAGGAACTGGTTATCAACAGTAATTGTATGTATAGCTTAACGTTATTTCAATTTATTGCCTTACTATTCTCCTGTTTTAGTATCGATTGTATCGTTTTTACCTTAATTAGTGTTTCCGCTTGCCTTGTAATTGACGTAAAAAAATATATTTCTCAAGGCTTTTGCGTTAGTTTTCTCACAGATGCGTAGGGGATAAAAAAGCAAACGAGAGAACGCAGTGTTTCTGAAATTATAGGCTTGCGTTTATTTATGTGCGTGAACTGTTCTTCTCTCTAATGCAGTGCAAGTGAAGCAGTGAGTGCAGTGACTTCACTATCAGCCCCGAGTTTTCACTATACATAATCTCCCTGTACAATGTCTTCGCCGTGTTTCCATTCTTGTTTCTCGGGATTATTTTAAGTACGCTATAATCCTTCGTGACATCCGGTTTACTATGGGATCAATGTCGGTCGATACAGTCTAGCTCTGGTTTTGGTTATTACGGTACAAATACGCACTGTACTTTTAAGTCATGATAAGCCGTAAGTGGACCAGTTTATGAAAATATTAGGTAAGTACGTAATGGTCAGATAGATTCTTGGAAGCATGAAATTGATGACCAAATGGACTTGGACATTGGGCGGAAATAAAAGTTACATAAATGTGTGTTTCCCCTTATCCTTTTACTTTTGGTCGTATTTTTCTTCCATAACTCTCGCCGCATGGCCGTCGCCTTATCTTGAACTTTGTATTAATAAGTTTATTCTTTTTTTTTCAGGTAAGTAACGAGAAACTTCATTTACAAGCTTCAACGAAATCAGAAAATCATTAATTAAGGGTAAGCATACCATCACCAACCGATGAGCTGACGAATATCAACCTTCCCTATTGAATTTACCAAGAAGGATTGTAAACAAAATATATCTATACATTTCCGGTTAAATTAGCCAAATATATTGTAACAAATCTCTTATGTAATAAAGACGTGTATCAAAATATTTGTCTACTTTGACTGCTACTAACTATATAATGCTGACTGTTTATACAAACTAAAACACAAAAGCGTCCACCCTTTTCACACCCTTTTTACACAAGAGCAGAGTAAATCCAGCACAAACTTAAACGGGCAGCAGGTACCTATATGCAAATAACTGAAAGTCCATGTGACCCAGTAAGGCTGAAGAGATCCCGAGAACAGATAGTGAAATGTTTTATTGAGTGGCCTCGTTGTCCGGCCGTTTGACTATGCAGGGTTACCACCTTACCACTTGAAGCACCATCACGTTACCAGTATGTCCTGCGTGGGTTACGTTCAAGATCAGAGCTCCATAAGGGCGTTTTGATTCTGGGCGTGTTTTTTATACGACGATGGTGGCAACCAAGCGTACTAGCCTGATGGTAAGCGGACACCGCAGCCTATAGACGCATGCAACTCCAAATTGTTTAAGGATTCGCCGTGTTGTCAGCTGAACGAGCAAGTCCCCTCGCTCTCAACACAACGCATCCTCGGGAGCTCTGGCGACTTTGGACTCCAGGAACCCAACACTACTACAGAGCAAGTAGTAGTGTTATTATGGATCTGGTCTTCTGCAAGGCGGAGGCACTTCCCCAGTTGGGCTGCTCCAAATTCGACGGATGTTATTTCGCTGTGCCCTCGCTCATCAATAAGCGTGTCAAATTCTTATGTGGATAGTTGCAATGCCATGGCGGCGACTATCTGCCCAGGGAGCTGCGGCTGTAGTTTCTCGATTGCGAAACTTGTTTTATGGGATTTTAGGACAAATAATGATCCATGATCCCACCCTTATTGTCTCGATTCCATATTATTCGATTAGTCCATATTATCGTTTGTTTGTGTTTTCGCACATTTGTTCACATGTACACCAAAGTTCCTGAAAGCGTATGAAATAGGGCCACCCCACACCTGGCGTCTTTCGAGCGTCTTTCGAGCGTCGTCCCATAGTAAACCGTCCCCCCAACCCACCTCGCCTCGCCCCTCGCTCGCCCGCTTACTATGGGACGACGCTCGAAAGACGCTCGAAAGACGCCAAGTGTGGGGTGGCCCTAATGCTTGCCGAGTTTTTCATACAATCACGTGCGCTTGTCGGCTAACCGTAGCACGTGTGAAAATTACGTTGTAAACAGAATGTCAATAATTATTAGGCTATGTATGTCAATGTGACGAACACTTTATCTAGTAGGGTTATTTTTTCCAGCGTCAGCCCGGGCAAGGAACGGTATACCTACTGCGAATCAATCATGTATGTGATGCAAATGTCACTCAATCTTAAATAAGATTCATCCACGAAGTGAGAAAAATGCTCGTACCAGTCGTACCTTAAGTATCACCATCACCTGTCTCTTTCAAGGAGAGCTGAAAGCTGAAGAGATCGCAAGTTCGATAGCGAAATGTTTTATTGAGTGGCCATTGTACGAGGGGTGTTTGACTATGCATGTGCAGGGTTGTCACTTGGTCTCCTACTCTGCAGGTTACCAAACTATGATCCGCTAGGGCTGTCTGTTTTTTCTCATGATCTCTTATATTAATGGGATGAGTTCCTAAGAAGCTTTTTGCAAGCCTGCTTTCTAACACCGCACCACTCGCCGCAGAGCGTTCAGCCTCACACCCTAGAACCTAAATGGTCGCGTTACGGTTTTAGAGGAATTTTCCTCCCACTATCGCTCTGATTGTGGAATGAGCTTCCTACCGAGGGTTTCCCGAGGGACTATGGTATTAGGTTCTTCGATAAAGGAGTGTACCAATTTTAAGGGTCGGTCCCCTGCCGTTGCAAACCTTTAAATTAGGCTACGCTCCATCAAGCGGACCGTATGCTTATTTGCCACCGACGTTGTATTAAAAATATTGCCGTTCCTTAATTCAAACTACTGAATTTCTGTGGCCGAGTACCAATTCTGGCTAAGCTAATATTAATCAGAGAGTTTATTATGAAAGTTGCATGGACACTTCAGATGTTTGATTTTGGACATACTCCTGTTAAACGGAAGTTTGTTCGTACTTTGCATTTGTATAGTGCTGAAGAGATATCAAGTGCAGATAGCGCGCTGTGGTGGTAGTTTATTGAGTGGGTCTATTGTCCAGCCTATGCAATATGCATGTGCAGCCTTACTATTCGGATTACCGCTTATATATAGCCATTGTGTGGTTGTATATCTTATAGTTTTTAAAGTTACTGTTTCGGTTTGAAAGTTAGAGCAAAAAAGGTTCTATATATTTTTCCTGATAATGACTGACCCGTGGGGTTAGAATTTCACCACCCCCTTTCGTCTAAAGTCGACTAAGGGACCAGGGTTGAAGTGTGTTGTGGGCGATGGGCTAGCAAACTATCACTGCAATATCACATTTTGTCGATATTTCATACCCTCATTTGTGCTAAAAGTGGCGCTGGAACATACGTTTCATGTGCTCTGCCTACCCCTTTTGGGAATAAAGGCGTGAATGTATGTATGTAATGCTTCACTCATGAAAGACATAAATTAAAAATAAGTCGTAATTATGTTACGAATTAGGACACTACTGACTACACTAACTGTGTAAACCAGTGAGCCATCGTGGGCATTGAATTAAGACACTAATCAATGATTAAGGAAAATATAGCCGTAGTGTGTGGTTGTACATAGACAAAGATCAGATCAACAACGTAAAGTACTCGAGGTTTTTAGTTAATAGGCACTTTTAAGAATCTTATTACAATTAACTAATTGGTGGTTTGAAGATTCTATTTTTCTATTTTGAAATTAGGTTTAAATTGTTAATACAACAGTCCTAAGCTATATTGAAAATTTCATAGAAGTTGAATGTACCTACATCGCAATCCGTCCCTCGTTCCGTACCTCAAATAGTTATTTGTGTCACAAGGGAGCAAAATAGTATATTTACGGCGAGGGCGGGCGGTGTATTGTATCCTGAATGCAGCGAGGGATACAAGTGTTTACGCCCGAGACGAAAATAATTTTGCTACCGAGTGACACATACTATTTTTCACACCGACTATGAGGAAATTTAAAAAAAGCTATTGTTAAAATATATCTAAATTATCTTAATTTTTATTACTAATTTTTAAATATTACGAAATATTTATAAATTTTTATACGTTGTTATAGTTAAAACTTGAAATATGTTCGTTTTGAATCGACTACGATGAAATTACAATCGATTATTTTATTAACATCTGTGCTCAATTGGCACATTGCGTTCAAATGTTCCAAAGCCAATGTTTAAATTAAAAAAGTAGCTTGAACAGAAAAGTAGCGTTTTGGTCCCTCTCGTCGTGGAGCAAAACTTACTTTTCCGAATGAAAGGTGTGAAAAGTAAAAAAACGGAACCCGTATAAGATCACTTTGTTGTCCGTTTGTCTTTCTGTCAAGAGCCTCTATCTCGGGAAGGCGTGGAGAGTTGAAATTAACACCACACCTGAGTATGTGTGTAGTTGTGTACTGTGTTTGCGTCTATACAGTCTCTTGAAGCTGTGAAAAAAAACTTCTAAGAAAACGTAAAAAAGGTGCGACCGTTTATGCCGCAATGAATAATATTTCAATCAAAATTTACAGGGTACTTTTCGTTGACCTAGAAATATGATTATTGGCAAACTTGTAATATAATTTTATACTACAAGCACAAGGAAAAATCTGAAAATAATACATTTTTAATTTAAGTAAGGAACCCTCGGTGCGTGAGTCTGACTCAATTATCCGCTCTGAATTGTTTTAATAACCACACTTAACTTAATGCTAAAAAATAAAACATTGCTCCACAAAACAGTAGTAAAAGTTTGATTGTGGGAACGGCAGGCTCTTGGTTAAGCATTAATTACTAGTTACAGTATAGGCAAGGTACTTAAAAAGTTATTGCACGAGCGAGCGAAGCGAGTGGAATTCTCTGTTTCAGCTTGGGCAATTATTTCGTATGTCCGGCTGTCCATCTGTTTTCCTCTACAGGTTGCATTTCTCAACCGCTTCTCGTGATTTTTTTAGGTCACATAGCCACTAGTTGAGGTAGATATGTAGTTTTTACACTTTTTCACACCTTTCATTCGGAAAACTAAGTTTTGCTCCACGACGAGAGGGATCAAAGTGCTACTTTTCTGTTCAATGTACTTTATTAATTTATTCATTGACATGTAGCATTTACGCATTGTGCCAATTGAATTTAGATCTTAATAAAATAATCGAATGTAATTTCATCGTAATCGATTAAAAACGAACATATTTCAAGTTTTAACTATAACAACGTATAAAAATTTATAAATATTTCGTAATATTTAAAAATTAGTAATAAAAATTAAGATAATTTAGATATATTTTAACAATAGCTTTTTTTAAATTTCCTCATATTAAACTATTACTTAGTTAAACTTGTTAAGTAATTTTAACAGTATATTTTTTAAATTTCTTCATAGTCGGTGTGAAAAATAGTTTGTGGTAGTCGGTAGTAAAATTATCTTCGTCTCGGGCGTTAACACTTGTACCTATGCCTCACTACGCTCAGGATTCAACACACCGCCGTTGCCGTAAATATACTATTTTGCTCCCTTGTGACACAATAGTACATTACACACTAGCAGTGCAACCTTTCACAAAAGAGGTCTAAAGTCATTAAATCACGAGCTGTCCCGAAAATACATTGAATTCCGCCCTGGGTGGTAAGACTGGACTTGAGTTTCTTCTGCCTGACTGGCTGTGAGAAGGCTAATGCGATAACGGATTTAGGTTTGGACAAGCGAAGCGGAAACCTGCTCTGCTATTCACAACTGGTTTCATCTCGCCGTTCTCCCATTTATATCAGGGCACTGGGATTCGTAATAACGAGTATATCGGAGGTCTTGTCTGGCTTACACTGGTCCGGGTAAGGCGAGTTGAGAATAACACCTAACCCGCCCCCTATTTTATTTGTGGAGAAAACCTGCGACCCAAACACCAGGGGATGACTGCCATGACTGGGTTTATGTGGCATTTCTATCCACTACAACATTTTACAGTTACCACCATCCTCTCATTCGTACTACAGGATCTTATACTGAATGCACTGGAGCCCCCCTCGCGCCTCCCTAGCTCGCCATATCTACACTTTTTAGGGTTCTGTAGTCAACAAAGAACCCTTATAGTACGCCACGTCCGTCTGTCCGTCTTCAGCTTAGCTCAGTGACCCTTACTACTAGATAGGTGTAATTCGGCATGAGTATATAAATCAATGACGCTGACAAAACGATTAGAACACTTTTTTGAAAAACTTTTTTTTATAGCCTGTTTAAAAATATTATGGGTTTCTAAAAATCATTTGTCAAATGTCGACCTTTTAGGACACGCGAGTTAGAGGGAAGACATATTTATGTCGGAGCCTACACGATTACATCACTTGCATCTAAATAGATACTAAACTCCGAAATTAGGAAAAACTGTGTGTAATCGGATGTGCTCATATTCGCCTGTACGCTTACCATGAGTTTGACAATGACGGCTTACGCTAACGAATATAGTTTTCTATCTGTGCATCCCGCTCTTACTGTCAAAGTGCAATAGAGATGCACAGATAGAAAACTCGATACTCGTTAGCGTAAGCCGTCATTGTCAAACTCATGGTAAGCGTACTGAAGTCAACCAAAGCGTTGGGAATTTATCAAATATTCAACGGAAGTGAAACAAATGACGGATCCACGGGAACGGATCCATCCATTCCCGTCACGAAAAATACAATGAACACCTCGGCTTTGATGTGTGTGTGTGAGTTATGGTACGCACTTCTCATTTCCAGTCTAGACAGTCTAGTATTCAATGTTGCTACTTTGAGGTGTTACTTTGAGGATTTAGCTCTATAAGAATTTTGTTTATTCATGTTTAGCTTTGCTAAATCAAAACCTCTGTAAGAAATAAAAATATGATAACCTTTTCAAATATCATGCGAAATTAAACAAAACACATGAAATCAATTGTTGATTTATTTGGAATTGATATTAAGATAAAACATTTAGGTAAAACGCTGTTTAAACTCAACGATACCAGCTGGCGCCCACCAAAAAAACGTATCACTTAATTCGAATTTACGAAGCCCACCCATACATACGTAAACATTAAACATGTCCCGCACATATCTTCAGTGGCTCATTTCAACAAGTATCCCTTTCAAATCTTTTACACATGTCTTCAGGGTTCAAATTCAACTGTATTTTTTTGAGTTGCCACGTTGTTAAGTGCGAAATATTTACGTCCAACTGTCAGTGAAGGCAATAACGATGGAGAGTGGAGTATTCAAAACACTAACAACTCGCTTCAGACGAACTTGTGTTAGGCCACTTTCTATCTTGGAGGAGCGTACACAGCGTACTGTATTTCTTATTCTATTGTCATCTATTATGTAACCTGTGTATCACAAATAAATATTTACTTTGCTTTACTTTACTTTATCGAGTAAGCTGTACCGCACCGAGTCAGTACAGATTATTTACTGCATCTCAATGAGTAGATACCTACTCGTACTTCAGGCACGGCTATCACGCGACGGCCGCAACTTACTCTCGATTTTTCTCGCACTAATAAGAGAGAGAGAGAGAGAGAGAGAGAGAGAAGAGCTCGCGCGCCGTCGCGTGATAGCCGTAAAGATTGGCGCGGGATGTTCGGAAGCAGGGCGATACGCATGCAGTACTGAATGCATACTATTCAACCCTATTTTGATGTAACAAGCACTATACACAATTAACATACTGGCAGTATACTGATAACTAAAAATACCGCATTCAGATTCCGGCCCACCTAGTGAGGAAGCGGCCTTCTGACAAATTAAGCGCAGTTGTCACGAATCACGGCATCAAGATAAACTGGTGGTGAATGGTTCGTCGACACCGGTTGTGAATAACATATCTTATCAGGCCCATAACGTATCATTACCGGGTTTAGTAAGATTTCACCACCTCCGGAATGGCTTTCGTTTAGCATAACTGCGTAATTTTACTCATGCACATATTTGGATTTAACTGTGCCGGCAAAACAGATCGTGTTCGATAATTAAATGAAATGTTGTTAAAAACTGTTGAAAATTAGCATGGCGTCATCGAAATCGCCCGAAACTTATCTCATTTCAAGTGTCACAAAATAACTTTCATTTACAGCCGGTATTTGTGAGCACTTAACTGGAGTAAGAATCCGACTTCGACGATTCAGCGACCGCGCTCGGGTCGCATTTTGGTCATTAAAGTTGAGGTCTGTGTTGTGAAGATTGTATAAAAAATCCAAGATTGGAGAAACTACTATTTTATCGCCGTTAGTGTGAAAGGCTCCGCTTCACTCCGCTTCGCTTCGCTCTCGCATGAAATTACTCGGGACCTCGGGAGTACTCGGGACGTCACAAAGTGTGGCCTATGCGATCCCACTTATGTACGATTCCCACCGAACAGGCCGGCCCGGGTCGCGTGGCCGGGTCGCGTGGCGCCACATCGTAGCGGATGCGCGAGCACCCGTCGGCAGCCGACCGCGTTTTAATAGAGTGCAGTAGGCAAAAGCCGAACGGAGCCAGTCAGACGCGACGACAGCCGAGCGCAGCCGCCGTCAACGTCCGCGAGGAGCCGACCGGCGGCAAGTCCATTCAAATATGAAATGTAACGTCTGTATTAAAGCTCAAATTCATTTGGCAACTTGTAAAATGCGCTCAGGTGCGCTCCGGCCCGTCCCGTTCGATGAGAATCATACATTACGATGGCGAATCGGTAGATCGACAGGATCCTTGTGGTAAAATTTCGTCAAGTTCATATTCCGGAATACTGTCTCTGGATATAAGTTTCTCATGATCTGCCGTAAGCCGTTGTCGATGAACACGTGGAGTTGCTGCATTAGATATTTCTATAAATAGTCTACGGAAAGCCGTTTTGCCACCCGTATAACCCATCCTTACCCGAAGGCATCTTGTGGCGGACTGTACCATCATAATTAGTCTCGTATCTATATGAAATAAATAGACCTGTTCTAACGAACATGCCAAGACCACACTAGTTGTTCCTGTGGTTACAATTTAAAAATAACACGCAGTGTGCGATGCCGGACCACCCCTGTCACAGCCATGTGAAGTCAACCGACACAACTATACTAACAACTCTATCAGTACTACCATATCGTATACAGGCTGTATATAAAGTCGGGAGTTAAAACAAGGATCGTTGGGTGATACCTGAAACGATTTATTCTACCGCTTTTAAAGTTCTAGCTGTCTTTTTAGGTTGATTGCCTCCAACTGTTCAAAGACCCCGTATCATGGTGGGCCGTGTCATGCAATAAGTGATATAATATAGAGCGTCCGTCTCGTTCTATCGAACGGTGACAGCCAGTGACGGTCGCTCTATCTTGTCAATTATCGTGTGATAAGGCCGACCATGATACTGGGTCTGGACAAAGCTGACTTTGTAACTACTTTTTATTAATATCAGTTAGATTTTGTGAGTTGAATTACTTTATTCGAAAAATTAGAGTTTGTAGGAGGTACTTACAGTGCTGCTGGAGGATACTGTGGTCAGCGGAATATCTTACTTGATAGAGAATATAATCTATAAAAGGCCGAAAAAAAACACCGATTCAATGATGAGGACTCAATACTACTGGTTGAAGGCGTAGAAATGGTTATATAAGGATTTTGGTGATAACACTTCTTCGTCCTCTTTTTCCGTGCTTTTTGCAGATATTTGCAAATTGCTAGAATTCACTATAATTTAATTTTTGCTAGAAATTGTATATACTAATAGCAATTAAAGGGTCACCCTGTATCTTCACAGACTACTCTCAGCATATGTGATACTTAGTACATATAGCTGTACAAATTAAATTAATAATTTTGTACTGTATATCTATCTGGTACCGGACCACCTGTGCGCGCATTAGCATATCGCCGCGCGCGCATCCACGCTCGTTCACCGTTACGAGTTACCTAGGGATGTATCTGACAGATCAACTGGATTGAAATTAAATTTATATTTGTCGCGTGCGCTTCGCGTGCCACCTCACGTGCCAACCCAACTCTAAAAAACAGAATATTATTAACCATTAAAAAGAACGCACGCAAGAATTGTAAATTTGATTTCAATTGAATACGTTTCATGACAGTTTAGGGGTAAACAGACTGATGCGGTTACCAGAATTGTTGATTTTAATGCTTTTATTCTGAGAAATTGTGAGTGAATTGCTTACCTTCATCCCCATTTAAGTGTTAAACTAAAAATCTCTCTCAATGTACTCTCTTCTAAGAGCCGCCATTTTTATCCTTCCAATAAATGTTTTTTCATTAAGCCTGCATCACACTGGTGCGGCCTGGCCGCGGCGGACAATAGTAATCTTGTCCGCCGCTGTCAAATTTACTATTGTCCGCCACCGCAGGCCGCGCCAGTGTGTGGCAGGCCTTATATTTGACACCTAGATGTCAAGCATACGACGTGTCAGTACAAAAACAAATCTTCACACGTCTCTTCATATTAAGCCTGCATCACACTGGCGCGGCCTGGCTGCGGCGGACAATAGTAAACTTGTCCGCCGCTGTCAAATTTAGTATTGTCCACCCCCGCAGGCCGCGCCAGTGTGTGGCAAGCCTTAACCATAGAGCCTGTCACAGACAGGCGCGCCCTGACCGCGGCGGTGATCAGAGGTCGTCAGTAAATTTGACATTAGCTGTCAAATTTATTGACCGCCACCGCAGGCAGCGCCAGTGTGTTGCAGTTTTATGGGTGCTACGTTTTCTTGTATTGCTTTCTTTAAAGTGTTGGCAAAGATCATGTGAAAATCTTGGACTAAGAAACTAAGTGTCAAGTGCCTTCTTAAACTTATCCATGCACTTAGGTGTGTAATGAGCGATAGACAAGGATGTTTTTAAATTCCATTTGTGGTCTCAGCCGCCTTTCTTGACAGGATATTGAACTACTTAAAGTTAAAAGCTTTTAAATCCTTACAAGTTTGATTTATCTCTTTGTGCTTTTGTTTTTTTATTCTATGGCGAGTAACGGCCAAGTAGTTGAAAAGAGACCTACTGTTTTAATAACGTTACGAATGTACAACATACGTTCGTAACAAGCTTAGGTCGCTTAATGTGTCATTTATATCTGTTAATGTTTGGGAATGTATGCACTATTGACGTTGACGCTTGAGCGTAAGTAATTGTGTTTGGATTGGCTAAAATAAATAAATAAATAACAAAAGACAAGGTGGCCCATTGTAAGCTGAATAACGCTTAAGAGACGACGATATATTGAATAGATATACAAATGCTCAATCAAAAAGCATCTAAGACTTACTAACAAATCTGGTCATCAGTCGTCACATAAATATTTGACCTACCAGGATTCGAACGTAAGACCATCAGCTTCGTAGGAACTGTCACGCACATGGCAAAACCGGTCATGTTAATGAATATTTATTTAGTTTGATTTTGAATATATATCTAAGACGTGAAATTCTTTTAATCGATCCCGTTATAAGGACCTATCATATCAATGCCTGCCTAAGGGATGCGTAGACGCAGGAATCAATTAATGTATCCGACGAGTAATCTAGCTTTATTTCGTAAAATGATTTAGGAATGGCGGCAAATATATTTAATAAGTCACCTACAATATTAGACCTACCCTTTAGTAAATTCAAGACTGCTGTCTTAAAGTGGCTTTCTAAGTATAATTTCTACTCGCTACAACAAAATTTTAATGTTAAGGATAATTTTAATGAAGAACTTTGACATGTTAATTATAATCTGCATATTGATTCTTACAATAATATCTTCTTAATATTAAATTCATTAGGTTTGCAGACGATATCGCGGCGTTCGCCTCAGACAATATCCAATTACTCATACAGCCGCTAACAACAAAAATGGACACTATTTTTAATCAATTCGGACTTAAAATCAATAGTAGTAAAACCAAAACCCTAATAGTCGTCTCTAAACATACAGCAGTACACCAGTCTATAACATTACAGGATAAGCCAATAGAACAGGTCAAGCAATTTAAATATTTAGGAAGTGTTATTACTAGTGACTCCAGATGCACCAAGGACATTATACAACGAATCGCAATTGATAAAAAAGCCTTCAACAACAAAAAACACCTACTTAAGACACATAGTATGTCTAAGAAAACAAAGAAACTTCTTATCAAAGTATATATCTGGAGTATTGCATTGTACGGGAGTGAGACGTGGACGCTGACGCAGAAGGACAGAGAAAGGCTCGAAGCCTTCGAAATGTGGTGCTGGCGGAGGATGGAAAGAATAAGCTCGACAGAAAGGAAGACAAACGAAGAGGGTTTGACAATGGTAGGAGAGAAAATAGAAGAGGCAAAATGATCAGACATCTAATACGGCATGACAGCTTCTTTTTAAACATCTTGGAGGGCAAGATCGAAGGAAGGAGAGGAAGAGGAAGGCCCAGACATTATACTTACACCAGCCAAATAAAAGAGAAAGTGGCTGTCGAGTCATATGAAGACGTGAAGAGGCTAGCAGAGGACAAAAATCAGTGGCGGTTACTCCAACGGCAAGAGCCTAGCTCTTAAATAGATGACGATGATTGATTCTTAATTAGTTGACTTAGTCAATGTTATATATGTATAGAAATTGTTTTTTAGAATGTTATGTTATTGTTGTGTGTTCATGTGCATGATGTATTATTGTGTCCTATGCTTTACGTGCCTACTCTAATAAGGTATGAATATTACTGATACCTAAAATTATATTTTACCTTCGAAAACGCAATGTTCAGCAAATAAATGAATATCAATTTCAATCATAACATTGTCTCGTTTTTACCCACTGATATATATTTTTTTATTAGTTTATTTTCAAGAAGGCACATAACACATATTCAATTTCAAATTCATTCGCCAAACTGACGGAACAGTTTGTTGGCGAGATATGATATGGCATGGCACCATAATCCACATATGAAGGGTGTAATTACGTTCCCTGCTCGGAGGCTAACTTTGATCGGTGATTAGGTTTAGGCATTATGGGATCCCGTGGTACCTATTCTAGAAAGAGGAAATTTACGGGTCATTGCATTAGTGCATAGCGGCGTGAGCCAGAAGGAGGACAAATGGCTTATAATTAGATGTAATTTGTTGTGTTAAGCTACGGTAGCCTAGTGTTTCAGGCATACGGCTGTCAAGTGGCGGTCGTGGGTTCAAATCCCGGCTCATACCAATGAGTTTTTCGAAACTTAAGTACGGAATTTCATTTTGATATTTACCGTTAGCTTTTCGGTGAAGGAAATAGATCGTGAGGAAACCTGCATACATCTGCAGAGAAATTCATAAGGTGTATGTGAAGTCCCCAATCCGCACTGGGCCAGCGTGGGGACTACTGCTACTGTTCGTTCCCTCTCTTCCCTGAGAAGATACCTGTGCCCAGCAGTGGGACGTTTATATAGACTGATTTATTTATTATTATTGCCTCTCAGAACCAAACAAAAGCATTCTCTGCTCGTGGTGGCATGCGGAGCTACTAGTACAAAAATAATGTTTTAGCCGTCCTTTTCTGTCCTTCATTTATTTTATTACGGTGGTAACCTAAGTATACCTTTTTCCCCTTTAGGTGTTAAAATATAAGCCATTCATTTGTTTTACCCGACGTTTGCCTTTGAAAAACATCTAAGCTCGATACCGAACAACCAATTCTCAAACATCGTTTCTTCAACCATGTCTGGAGCTAAATGCACTCACTATAAAATATTAATGAAGTAGCAGCCAAATCATTACGCCACTCGATATCTAATTAACCATCTCTATTCTTATCACATTTTTTCGTCTCGCCATTCACAATCAAATCAATCACATCACTCTCACTTTCGCTTCGATTATAATTCCGATCTCGAAACTCGACATTTGTCGAAGTCGAAACATTTCTCTTCTTCCGTTTTTATCCTTTACGCTCAGAGCGTGATTTGCTAAGGAGTGATAAGGACTAATAGGTTGTAGAATGTAGACTCTTATTGTTGGGATGCCAATCATGCGTTAAAGTCGATTGACAATTCAATGTCTTGTCTTTGTTATGTGACCGTGAAACTTGAGTAACGTAATACAATCGCTGTAGAATTACGTCGCATATCGATACAAAATCTGTGAACACTTATGACGTTTTTATGTTAAACATGCGAATATGTATTAAAATATGCTTGTATCGAGTACGCGTTGCTATGTAAAGAACCTCTAACGAGCTATGTGTAGAATAAATTTGTTTGTATTGCTTCCGTCGATGTGAAACCGTTTTTGCATCGCTTTGCTATGTGGGGAATGCAATTGTTTTTTACCATACACGGAACAAAGCCAGTTTCCAATAATCATAAAAAACACAAATATCACACAAAACCTAATAATAATACCTGCCACGCACTTATATGTCATTCATTAAAGTTTCAATTCACAAAAACGATTGTCTATAGACTCTATACTACACCAATCGATTTCCTTTTGTTTACAACTTCCCCATATTATCATGCCGAAACAAATACAACATTAACCGTATCCGTGGTAAACATTTTATTAATCATTAAACAAGGCATTGTATTCAGCCTGTGTATTGTGTTGCTAAACGCGTATTGTTTAGATGAGTCGTTATTAATGAAATGCAATTATTTATTGATTGTCCGTATCGGGGCTGGCGCCACGCTAATATAATGAAAAGTTAAAGTTTGTGAGTTCGTAGCCTTGTAAGATTCTCTGGGATATCTATCCGATTTCTTTGGGATAATGGACCTTGGAGATGGACGTAAAGGTGTATTTTATTCTACGTGTGTTGCAGTCCCCAAAGTTGTAGCCGTAAAATTCCACTTCATGACCTCCGCTTAAAAGGTGCATCGAACATAGGTTATAGAAAAGTAATACAGGATAATGATTTTTGCTGATCTCAGGACTCCTGAGTTTGAACACATAGATTCTAATAAATGTGTTATTAATGATGGGCTAATGGATGGATGTTAACCTACTTTAAAAGCCAGCGAAACAAAAACTCGTGCATATTTAAAAACTGTGAGTAAACAATTAATTGTTTCGCTAACAAACCCATTACGCGAGATAGTCAGTGAACGATTATAGAAATTTCAAAACACTCTGCCCAATCTTGGTTCTGTTAATTATCTACAATTGCAATTTATGAATTCACAATTATACGGAATCGAATATTGTGTATGCGATACATTATCTTATTGTTTGCAATACAATATGCGTAATTTTCCGCTAAACGATTTGTTCTGATTGCAATTGTGAAAACTCTAACAAGTGTAAGATCGATTACCAAAGACAAACACAAATATAAATTGTATGGCTTTTAACCTGTGTGGTAGTTAGGGAACGGGTGGCTTTAAGTACTTAACAAAAATAAGTAAAGTATTGGTTTAAGGATCAATAAGACGAGAGACTATGGGTTGATAACACCAAACAGTCTGTAATCGTAAGAGGTGTTCGTTAAAATCAGAATTTATGGAAAGTTTGTCAAGTTTGCTCTGGCAGCTGCCGGCGAAATATTTAACTTTTAACGGTCTGTAATCGTAAGTTGATGCAACTGGTCCTTTAATATCAGGACGAAAAAACTAAACAACAATCCATACTAATATTATAAATGCGAAAGTGTGTCTGTCTGTCTGTCTGTCAGTCAGTCTGTCTGACCTCTTCACGCTTAAACCGCTGAATCGATTTGGATGAAATTTGGCATAGAGATAGTTTGAGTCCTGGGGAAGGACATAGGATAGTTTTTTTTCCCGGAAATCATCCCCTAAGGGGGTGAAATGGGGGGAGAAAGTTTGTATGGAGCTATACGATATAATCGAGTTCCACGCGGACGGAGTCGCGGGCAGAAGCTAGTAACAAAATAATTTACCTAATATCATCATGAGACCCTTTCTCCCCAAAAACGAGTGACCGCGTAATTGTTCCGTTGGACCAAGTTTGGTACAAAACACTAATAAGAAATTCAATTGTATTAAACACAACCCTCAATTTCCTACGAAATCCAAGCGCCAAAACAATAGTAGGAAGTGAAGATCTTTTCCCACAACTATGCCTACGCCCGCCCACACGAACAATACTACAAACTCGCACCAGCGCAATCTTCTGATGATTGATAATGATTGCTGGCACATGATCGCTTGCGTCAGTTTGCGATGATAGTGCTTTAATAGCTTATCGATGACCCATTTCGTTGAGTGCCTTGGGAAAGAGATTACTGAATTTGTGCTGTTTATGGTCTAGGTATTACATCTATCATTTATGAGCACAATCTCGTCATTGTTGCGAAAATTGACTTGCAGAACCGACGCTGTAGTATGAAATGGCAGAGACGGTAACTCTTTAGTGCTTGAACAATAAGCAAAAGCTATTGTTTTGTCTCAACTGAATACTTTCAAGTTTAGTTGTCAGCATTCAGTGCTATGGTCGTAAATGCCTTGTCATATTTTACGCAGCACCGGTTACTTGGCATTATTTGGGGAGGCCTATTCCAGCAGTGGACGTCTTTCGGCTGATATGACGATAACTTCGCTTGCAAAACTTTCACAAATACACCTCAAGCTTAGTCTAGTCTTCGTAACTCTTCCAATTGATAAGTCGTACGGGCAATAATCGGATTAAACGCTCCCCGTTCACCGTTGGCCCGTGCATCCGATGCATTTCATACAGAAACGGTATATCTGCCGAAAGTCGTGACTTTCCGGACGTATATTGCTCGATATTTCACGAGAACCCATTCGTGCCAAGGCCCCTCTAATGTGCTATTCATAATCATATGCAATACCATTAGTTTCTTTGTTACAGTTGTGTAAATTCTTCAAATTCTTTAGAGTAAATCGCACAAATAGGCTCAAGGTACGTGAGATTCGGTGAACTAAAAAATAACATTGACTTTTTTGAAGTGACTTTGTATGGAGGCAACGGCAGGGGGCCGTTCTTAAACGTGTGTAGTCAACTGGACTGGGCAGTATTGCTCTTAAATATGATTTAAAGCCCAAATATAATTGGCAAAGCACTGGTTGAAATGTATTGTTACAATTTCAAGAGTCCCCATTAACATTAGGGCAGGTTTACATCATCTGTAAAATTACTGAATAGAAGTATTACATGTTATGTTACTACGCAATTGAGTAAAGTAAAACCTAACTTAAATAACACAAAGAACGATTTTTTGTTGACATTAAACAAATCACAATTATTTAGTTTCACTTATTTATAAGTAAATCGATAATTCACTTTTTAGCTTGAGATTACACAGTTTTAGCTCGTTTTAAGTTTCTCTTGCCTGTCCATAAGTTTTATAATAACCAAAATCCACTTCAGGGTCACGCATTTCTTTGACATAATAAATCTTCAACTTGATCCGAGCCAAACCTATAGTAGGTATAGGTATCGGCACTTTCTCCAGCCCACAAAAAGTTGAAATGCAACTGTGCCCATTCGACTATTACTTGTTGTTATCAGAATGTAAGTAGGTGTTGCTGTTAGTCGCTTAGCAGCTGTATAAGAGTGGCTGGAATGCTTGTGTGAAATATTGATATTAAGTAGTGATAACTTAGCTTGTGACACACACATAACAGGTTATTTGAGATTATTTAATTTAGTGGAATTTGCTAATCTGATACAACTTCCTTTTTTTTTAATTTGGAAGTTTTCATCACAGTGGCAATAAAAACAGATCGATGTCAATTTGAGAACTCAGTGTAATCCGTAATAGGTAGATATGTTTTTTTTTTTTTTGGTCTTAACTTTAACCCATATCACATAAGTAACCAAGTATAATGTTACCCTCCACCTCAATGACAAACACATATTACTATTATTAACTCCAGTTGTGAAATATTAGTATATTTAAAAAAAGAGCTTATCGCGTCTGTTCAAAAAATCTCCATTCAGCTATTGTAGACCCAGCCTTATTAATTGGGTTTCAGTTCTATGTCGAATGCATAAGCAAAGTTTTAATACCACACCGTAACTAACGTGTTGCTCTTTTGTTAAATTAACCTTGTGTAGTTCACGGTAGGTTCTTTTTTCAGTGACTTGCATTAAATTTGTGACCTTTTAGCCACCGTAGTTTTTCTGACCGTGCACTATTTGTGCACATCTGCTCGCCGCGTGCCCCGTGACCCCCTAATTGACATTTAAGCCAAACTGCTGAAAAAAATTGTTTTTTGAACCGAACCGAAGAAAGAGGGTGCCGTGTGGAACTGGTTTGAAATGTGCCACTACAATAAATTATCTGCATATGTGGCATGCTGGGGCGCTTTTGAATATCAATTACAACTTTGTTTTTTTTCTTGTGTCATTGACAAACTATTCTTTCTTTTAAGACGCGACTAAGCCCGCGCTACTTCCATATCAACTTTCTTCTCCACTACTAATAGCTAGGACTCTCTTTTCCTCGTCGCATCCTCATGTCCGAGGGTCGTGACTACACGAGGTCGTTGCTTTGCGCACTAATGCTCTCCAGCCCCCCTATTCTGTAACTTGTTTTAAGCTCACTGCAACGCTCACCCACAAATATATCTTGACACAGCGATGCGTAGTAGCTAGCACCGGTAGAGGTCTAGCTTCGTGACGGGTGACCGGCGGGGTAAGCCGCTTTAGCGCATAGCGAATAACAGCTCAGGCCAATCGGTTTTCGGCCATCCGGATAGACGTCTACCAGTTTCCTCTACAGATTTCCTTTACTGCGTTGCCTTCGGTCCAATGGGTTGGTGGTTTTCCACGGCTCCTTTTTCATTCCACGTGTCCCACAGCGATGAGTCCGATAGCTTGGACTAGCGCTAGGTATGTGGTGTTATGGTCCTGCGGCGCTACCACGAAAATCTAATCTCGAAGTTCGTGTATGCATCCCTGTTACTCGAGTACAGTAAACACAGTGCGATAGAGATAGAGATATCCAATTTCGACATTCGAAGTACATCTTTATAGCTCTGGTCCGGGTGGTGAGTAAGGTTGCCAGAGTGAGTGAAGCGCTGAGTTTACTTGAGAATCAGCTCTGTGTTGAAAGAGATGCATTGGTCTCTAAGTTTCTCTAACTATTTAGCACGATTAATCCTCAAACTAATACAAAATCCGAGACGCGATTGCAATCGTCTATAAGCTACGGTGTCTGCTAATCTGCTTACCATCAGCAATTCAACAACATTCGCGCTTGTGGCCTTTAAAACAAAACGAGCGCGCGGAACACATTGACATTTGACAGGCATCGCAAGCAAGAGACAAAAATAGGCCTCCACTGTAAACAAATCCTCAGCGACACTACACTTTCCCCGCTGTCGTGGATCCGCGATGGCCTTGTACCAGCGTCGAGATGTTAATCTTAATTTACGAGTCTCGTTACAATGTTACACAATGCGAGCGAATGTTACCTGCACGCCATGTATTTAGTGCATTTCTGCCGGAGTTGTATCTTCAATGGTACGTGGTCCATGTACCATTGAAGATTAACTACTTACGCTTGTATGTTTGTGTGTGTGCATCCAGGGCTGTTATTCTCTAATCGCTACGCGCTAATGCGGTTCACCCCGCCGGTCATCCGTCACGATTAGACCTCTACCTACGCTTAGTTACTAGGTATCGCGGTGTCAAGATATTTTTGCGGGCGACCGCTCGAAATGGCCGTTTAGGATGCACGTAACGACCCGTTTACGCATTCCTTTTAAAAAACCGCAAAGCATTTTAAAAAGCACTCGCGTGTTAAACGGCTAATACTTCACTAATTTCACCGCGAATTGCGATAGCTGCGGCATGCAGAAAACACGTAACTAAGCAAAAAATCATAATTCGGCAAATTCGGGACGAGCCTGGGAGACTGCCGGGGGCAGCTTCCAAACGGTCCCTTAGTGCGTGATACTATGTTGTATAATTTGAAGGATATTGAACCTGTTGACATTGAGATAAAAGCGTTAGGTTTTAAGGGCTACGGTAGCCTAGTGGTTCCGGCAAGCGGCTGTCTAGCGGCGGTCGTGGGTTCGAATCCCGGCTCGTACCCTTGAGTTTTTCGAAACTTATGTACGGAATATTTACCGTTAGGTTTTCGACGAAGGAAAACATCGTGAGGAAACCGGTCTAATCCCAATAAGGTCTAGTTTTTCCTCTGGGTTGGATTGGAAGTTCAGATTTCGTAAAACTAGTGCCTATGCCAAATCTTGGGATAAGAGGTGCCAAGCGGACCCCGGGCTAATTCAGGGGCATTTCCGCCGAGAAACTATTAGGAGGATGATGATGGTATCCCGTTGACAGGTTGACACTGTTGTTTACAGAGAGTAGCGTACAGTCAGGTTGTGTGGAAATAGTTTACAGAGAGTAGCGTACAGTCAGGTTGTGAGGAAATAGTTTACAGAGAGTAGCGTACAGTTAGGTTGTGTGGAAATAGTTTACAGAGAGTAGCGTACAGTGAGGTTGTGTGGAAATAGTTTACAGAGAGTAGCGTACAGTCAGGTTGAGTGGAAATAGTTTACAGAGAGTAGCGTACAGTCAGGTTGTGTGGAAATAGTTTACAGAGAGTAGCGTACAGTCAGGTTGTGTGGAAATAGTTTACAGAGAGTAGCGTACAGTCAGGTTGTGTGGTAATAGTTTACAGAGAGTAGCGTACAGTCAAGTTGTGTGGAAATAGTTTACAGAGAGTAGCGTACAGTCAGGTTGTGTGGAAATAGTTTACAGAGAGTAGCGTACAGTCAGGTTGTGTGGAAATAGTTTTTTCACACCTTTCATTCGGAAAAGTAAGTTTTGCTCCACGACGAGAGGGATCAAAACGCTACTTTTCTGTTCAAGCTACTTTTTTAATTTATTCATTGGCATGTAGCATATTTACGCAATGTGCCAATTGAACTAATAAAATAATCGATTGTAATTTCATCGTAATCGATTAAAAACGAACGTATTTCAAGTTTTAACTTTAACAGCGTTATATGAAAATGTATGAATTTTTTGTAATATTAAAAAAATAGTAATGAGAATTAAGATTATTATTTTAACTTGTTAAGTCATTTTAGCAGCATATTTTTAAAAATTCTTCATAGTCGGTGTGAAATATGGTATGTCACTCGGTTAACACTTGTATCCCTCACTACGCTCAGGACCCTACGTTAGAATGCCTCGCTACGCTCAGGATTCTATTGTAGGATCCCTTGCTGCATTCAGGATTCAATACAACGCCCTCGCCGTAAATGTAAATACTTTGCTCCCTTGTGACACAAATAACTATTAATTGGGTGTTGCCATTCATGAGTGATTTTGTTTTTAACCGCGAACGCAAAAAGAGGGTTTAAGTGTTAGTTATAAGTTTGACGTGTCCGTGTATCTGTGTCTGTCAGTCGCATCGTAGACAGAGCTTGGAACAAATGGACCGATTTTAATGCGGTTTTTTTTTTGCCCGAAAGCTGACGTGATCACGACGGTTCTTAGCTACGTTTCAGCAGAATCGGTTCTACCGGTTTTGAGATATTGAACTTTCAAATGAAAATGTCGGAGGTTTGTAAACTTTTCCCGAAAATATAAAAAGAAATGTTTAAGTATAAATAAACAAGTTTTTTTAAGAACTGTAATTACATTGCTTCTAAATACTAATGTGGACCTATAAGATACCCAGTTATCATACTCGTACCCACGTGGCCCGAGCGTGGGAGACTGCCGGCGGCGCCCGTCGATGCGCGCGCGCCTACCTGCGTCCCAACATGCAAATCTTTTCGCGCATGATTCGCATGACACATGCTCGGCCTACACATTGCGAACATTTGGTGTGTCTAAACGTGTCAGTGATGAATGAATGTTATTGCAATATGTAAGATTATGATCACCTGGTAAAGGTCGCGGGAGTCCGCTTGACGCGGATGGCGCAGGAGCGATCACTTTGTCACTCTATGGGGGAGGCCTCTGTCCAGCGTCTTTCGGCTGATGTGACAATGTTGATGATGTAAAATTATCACAATCGAAAAGACAGCAGCAGGATTCGAGGAACGGTATTAGAACCCGCCCCGACATTGCACGGGTACTATATTATACGAGCATATAAACCCTCCTCTTGAATCACTCATTAAAAAAACCGCATCAAAACCGTTGCGTAGTTTTAAAGATCTAAGCAGTAAGCATACATAGGGACAGACAGCGGGAAGCGACTTCGTTTTATACTATGTAGTGATTTTTTACGGTAAATGGCCCTATGTTTTTCTCCTTAGTTCCAATAATAGACACCTTGAGTGTCCGCTTTTTAAGTTTTAAATTTTTGAGATGAAACATAAGATAATACAATAACATAAACACGTCTTGCCGCAACACAGGCAGTTCCCGGTAATATTGCCGGTGGCATCCCTGGGAATTGAAATATTGCCAACAGAACATCAGTACTCTATACACTTGTGTCGAACGCTGATTCAATAGAACTGATAGTGACTCTGGTTAGAAGTTAACCCAGATAAAGTGGGCATGAAAAACGGTATTCTTAATCTCCACAAATAATCGAATGTTTAATACATGCAGCAATTAAACGCGTATAAATCTCACATTGTGAAAGCACAGTAATAATTAGAATCGGTGGAATAACTGCGCTTTGTGTCGCTTGCTTAATAATAATAAATGGAATGAATAGCTATGTTTTGTATCATACTTATGTCACAGTGCCGAAATGGGCAGTATCTTGAGTTATATAAAGGAACAAAGCGAAAATGATCTCTAAGACAAATAGTCGACGTAGAAGATTTCTAGGACTTTACATGCTAGGGATTACAGGTACACATACATTAAATTATACTATTCATATAATATAAAGTGGATCATAAATCCCGGCCATACTCGTTACCTAACACCGGAGGATTAGCACAAATATTTCAACAGTATTAAATAATTTCACTCTCAAACGTGCATTTCTGTGTACGATATCAAAAATCATTCAGTTATCATCGAATCGGAAAGACTTTTCTCAAACTTGCAATGAAATGTTGACGTTACTTACTTCAAATTTGGTTTGGAAATACTACGTATCCGGTGCGATAAGTGAAGATGATATGTAAAGGAATTTCATACAGAGGACACATCTGGGCCTGTAAAGCAACCAGAAACGGGGTTGCTGGCCTGCAACCCTTCGTGTCCCGGCCTCTATCTATAGTAATGTACTATTAAAGTTGCGCTTAACGCTCATTTCCGTGCCTGTGATTCCAAAACGCATATGATGAGCCCATTATTTCTTTTAATGATTAACGATTTGCCTGATACAATTCGTTCAGCTGAGTGTCTGCTTTTTGCGGATGACCTAAAGTTGTTGCTCGGCGTCAGTAGTGTGGCGGATAGCGCTGCTTTGCAGAGCGACATCAATGCGGCAGCTGAGTGGAGTGTTGCAAACCGTTTGCCTTTTAATGGAGCAAAATGCAAGGTCATTACATTTACACGTAAGCGCTTGCCACTTTTAACCGATTACATCCTGGGGGACGCTTGTTTGGAAAGAATCGACGAAATCACCGACCTAGGTTTAGTTTTAGATACAAAATTAGATTTCCGTAAACACGTATCTAATATTTGCAAACGGGCTAGCAAAACCCTAGGTTTCGTCATGAGGGCATCGAAGCAGTTCCATGTAGGAGTCGCTGTGGTTTTGTACAATGCCTATGTCCGTAGTAGGTTGGAGTATGGAGCTGTTATTTGGGATCCCTACGAGGATAAATACTCTCTGTTGGCGGAAAGAGTACAGCGTAAATTCGCCCGCTGGTTGTACCGCAAATCCTACGGGTATTACCCATACCTGTACCCTTCATTGTTTGTCTCCGGGATGGTTGGGCTAGACACGCTTCGGATGAGGAGGAAGTTGTTGTTGTTAGTCCACTATCTGTCTGTTGTCCACCACAGAGTGGACAGCCCGGATGTGCTCGAGAGGATCGTGTTAGTGGTTCCAACGAGGGTCCCCCAGGATTTGGATTGCGTGGCGGTGGCGGCTCGCCGTCGGCCGGGCCTGCTGCAGCGTGTGTCTGCTCGCACGTGCCACGCTCGACACGCTCCTACCGCGCGCGCAATGTCATTATTATACCAAATGCTCACTCAGCACGAGGATGCTGACATGTTTGCTGATCGCTTTACTAAATTATGTTGTATTGCTAAGCAGTTCCTTGACAAATTTTATTAACAATTATTTATTATTTTGACATATTTTATTTAGACCTTTTCTTTTTGACATGTATTGTGTGGTCTGTTATATGTAATAATTTATCGTGTAAGTGTTTTGGTGTTATTGTGCTGTAAACTTACATTGACTTTAAATGAATAAATGAATAAATAAATGAATGAAATGTAATTCCCAATACAGTCAGCAGCCAAATATTTACGATATATTTGACTAATTTGGCTGCTACTAACTATACGATGCTGACTCTACAACTTCTAGGACTTAATTGTGGATTTAAACTCGGAAGAAATGTGATACTGCAGTGACATATTGGTAGCCTATCGCCCATCACACATTGAGTTCTTCTTTTTATTAGTCGTTTCCTCATTGCCAAGGGTCGTGACTGCCACGGACATCTTGCACCACTTTCCTCCAAGCCCTTCTATTCTGCACCATACCCAGGCAAGCCTGACCACTTATGGGAGTATACATTATGAGAGTTACAATAGTATACGTTATTATACTGTGTGTATAACGTTCACTGTATCAATATTATATGAAGTGGAGAAACAGGTACGGCTAATAGTATCTAATAAGCCAAGTTCCGCTTGATAAATCATGGAGCCACCCAGGGCGAAGTAGGCCGACGTAGGGCCTAGCATGGCATTGTGATGGTAATGATAAAATCTATGGTCCTAAAATAACACATTTGGGATAGAGTGTATCAATCAATAGTACAATTTATGGCACACTACAATGTCGGACCACCTATGAAATAACATTAAGAGTCCGCGCGCGGTCGACTCTTTACACAAACGTAGTTTGATTATCATTGTAAAACGGCATAGGTAGGTAGTACTTGAAAAATATGTTTTTTTACACAATAAAATCCGCCCCGCGACATCACACACAAACAGCACATTCACACGTTAACTATGCGAAGTGTGTGTAACTCTAACATAGCTCAACAAAAAAATGCTACTTACATACATATATGGATATACCTTTTACTCCGAAAGGAACATATAATTATTATATTAAGTCAGAAACTACTAGGAGGTAAGGTAGGTTAATCTCCGAAACTAGTCATCTAATATAAAAAACATTTCGCCGGTCTATAGAAAGGACTTTCACACACAATACGGACATACGAGTAGGTTATATTTATATCCCGTACCGGAAGGCGCGGCGTGGGTAGGCCCCCCACAATGTGGACTGATGACCTGTGAAAAGTTGCTGGAGTCCGCTGGATGCGGGTGGCGCTGGACCTGTCATTATGGCACTCTTTGGGGGAGGCCTATGTCCAGCAGTGGACGTCTTTCGGCTGAAATGATGATGATGGTATCCCGTGACTTCGCCTGTTCTTTTGTGTGATAAGAGAACGGAGCGGCGCATGCAACTAGTACTTTATATAGTTAGGACAGTTAGGTCATAAGGTCCATCTACCAAGAAAGGCTATTCCCACGTTTGATAGACCAATCTCGCGCCACACCATGTTTGGCCAAACTGGCCTTTCCATACTGAGATACGTCCCATTGGTGTTAATTAATAATATCCTGCTCCTAAAACCCGGAATGTTTTAAATGCACGGGGATATTTACGCAGTTTTATGATTTAAGCGAGCAGCTATTAGGAGTGTATTCGCGTGTCATGAAGAATGGATTAGGATATTTTAGATGTTGGTTGTAAAACCGTTTTTTGCCGTGTTATATCTGTGATCGAACATCGATAACTGTATAATTGCAAGTATCGTGAGTAAATATTGTGCTAGAAGCTGCGTCGAGGAAAGGGAATTTTTGTAAGAAGACTTTTGGAATTTTCTCACATATACAAACAAGACAATAACTTAACTTTATAAATAAATCGCAGGCTGGTTGGTGCATTTAGCTAAGTGGTCGATCATTATAAAAATCGATTATTGTTCCATAAATTAAACATGAACAATAAAGGTTAGGTTTAGGTAGCATGATCATTGATCACGCTAATGTCGAACATAAAGAATTCTTCCCTTTCGCACTAACTTACTTGCTAAAGGGACGAATGCTTTATACCTTCAAAGTCAAAAAATGGCAATCCAGGCATAACATTTTTGCCAAATGAAACTAACAAACAAAACTTTGTTTAAATATATGGATATTTTGGCAACTAATTGACGTCCCGGAAATAAGCTACTTAATTTATTTGTTTGTACAGATGGTATACATGGACGGAAGTGTCGAATAGTAATTGATGTAGCAGTATGCCATTTTTTGCGTGGTGTGCCATGTCGTGTTAATAACTACGAAGAAATATACAATAATACCGACAATGTAGTACCAACAGATTCAAGTATATATAGAATACTTAGACTTAAAAGAGAAAACAGTCGAAAGTTTCAAGAATGAAGAGGAAGGTAAAGCTTTTTCAATTATTAATCATTGTTTAATTATCTTCGATTATCAATCACTTAACAGTCCATATCTGGTTAATCTGTTTATCTGAAGACAATGAACAATACTTGAAGGAAAGGTTAATTACGTCCGTCGTTTGAATTAAGATGAGCTTGTAGTTCATACATTCGAGCGACCTTAATGTATGGGCAGCCGCTCGTCGCCCCGCTGCCTGCTTTCGTCCAGCACGACTATCATGGGACGGCCGCGACATACTCTAGATTTTTCTCGCACTATACCTCTTGTTCTAAGCGTTCTAATAAGAGAGATACGGATAGTGCGAGAAAAATCGAGAGAATTCGCGCGCCGTCGCGTGATAGCCATGCAGTCCGCGGCCTTAGAGACACACGGCGTTTTTGCAGCGACACAAACGCGCGTTTCTCGAACGTGCGACTGTCGGCACTAGCCCGACATGTCAAAATCACCTGTATCGATACTGCTTCGCCTTAGTAGCGCAGCAAAAAGGCTGCGTGCGTACTTGAGATTATTTGTGTTGGCCGAATAGCTTTAAAGTAGTCCATTCAAAAAGCAACTCTACCGTCCCAGCTATAAGATTCCGATTCCAATTACAGTTTTATAAAGAGTCAACCGCATTAAATAATCTGAACTCCAACTGCTCCTAGTTCTGTCGAAGCTGATTTTAGGAACAAGTAGAGTTGTTATCGCAACAAACACAGTGGAAATCTAGTACTCAATGAAAAAAGTATGGAAATTTAGTGTCTAGTGTGGAAATGTAGTATTATGTATACAGTTTTGACAATAAATGATATCTATCTATCTAGAGCATGTGCTTATGTAGATACCTGACCCGCGGTATTAGGAAATATAGACCCATTCATGAAATACATATTGCTAATAACTGCTTCCTAATTGCCTCCGTTTTAATTAAGCACATTTTTTACATATTGTATGACAAACAGACTAAATAGCAACCATAAATAATATTCAAATACTATTGCAATACCAACTTAATAAATCACTTTGTTCACTTTTAACGAACTTTCAAAACCATTTTTTTATGGGCGAACATAATCTTCGACTCATGTTGCAATATAGTTAACTAATTTACCTTAAAATATTTAGATTTATGAAATAGCTTAATTTTCGTAATCAAATTGCAAAAACAATCAAAATTTATTGAAACGGTACAATGAACACGAGTTTGCAATATGCCTACGTATCTTCTTAATTTATTGTCCGTACCTATTTTATCTACCTCTACTCATATAAATCTATTGCCTTGAGCGATTCTGCAAATGATACGCATTTATCACTAAAAGCCTGTTTACTTTATTGCATTCGGATCGTGTGAATTATATATTAAGACAAGGTGTCCAAAAATATGCAATTTTTCACATTTTAGTATGTATGTAGTTTTCTTGTACGCAAAGATTTTATGGTGATTAATTGATTACGTGGTGAATAGTGACGCTGTATTCAGGTTTTCTTAAAAACGTAGCCTATTACAATTATACTGACCCCCACACTAGGCCCCTTCCCGTGGGGGATAATAGGAATAGTCTTTAGATAATAATTTCAGATATGGTCTCGTGGTGAGGGAAAATAAATCCATCCCCAGTTATAATTATAGGTAAGAATCTCGTTGCGTTTTCCTAACATCTAAATTACATAAAAAAATATTGAATTATCGCTACATGTAACGATCTTTTATTTGTATACCAGTCTCGCTAGCATGCACTCGTTTATGTCGGACATAAAGTATGCGTCCCATGACAAGACACTTTACTCGTGTAAACGAAAACTGGAACTATCTCAGTTACATTTTACTTCACTGAACTGCCAGCAATCTACAGATAACCCTCGTTTCTAGGAAACATCGTAAATACTGTTCCCGTGTCGCATTTTCTCCGTTTAGCGGTTTTGTTGGACTTCAGTTCCTTAGAAAACGTCGTAAATGTCTAACTCATTCTAATAAGATACGCCTTTTTGTCAAAGTTTTTGTGGTGGATTGTTCGACATGACTGCTCGTTTGGTATTTCAGACATCTGTCGGTTGAATTCCGCTTGATCCGTTGGCACCTTGGTGCAACCTATATTAAGGCTTTATAAAGACAGAATCTGAATAAAAGAGATGTGTTACTTTGTACCTAATCCAGCACGGCTATCACGAGAGCGCGAGCTCTCTCTTTGCGAGCTCTCTTGATTTTTCTCGCACTATCCGTCTCTCTCTTATTAGATCACTTAGAACAAGAGGTATAGTGCGAGAAAAATTGAGAATATGTCGCGGCCGTCTCATGATAGACGTGCAGACGTACTGGGCGGTAAGTTACGACGTGTTGCCATTAGGTCGTCAAGCGAATTCGACGGAATACAGCGCCATGATTTTCTTTTATCGAAGCACTTAGTTATACTTTTCTGTTAACGAGCAATATTAGTATGTAAATATTAATCATGTTCTCGAAACCGGTTCTAATGATTTATATGAAATTTGGAATAAAGGGCGAAAAATCGATCTAAAGTTTTTCTATTCTATTCTATTTAGCTGGTTTCATGTCTGGGAAAATGAATTTTCTTCGTATTTTCCACCGAGCGGAGCTCGGTCGCCCAGGGACTTATAATAACGTACAATCTGATGTAAGGAAAAGTAGCACTGTCTGTACATTGGAAAGCACACCTCTACCCAACATGCTAAATAGCATATGGTATTCGTGTAGATTAAATATGAGATCAGGGGCCTTACCACGATCTGTTAACGCGATTCATTTTAGGACCTGAACTGAATCGAAAGCTGTCAGTTACATAGAAAAACTGTCACAAAATGACAGATCAAACCTAAATTGAATTGCAATGGGACGTTTTGGTAACCCCCCTGTAACCTGTAACTGGCTGGATTGCAAAAAAAAAAACATAGTTGAGCCTGAATCTCATCCAGCTTTAAATTTTTCCATTGTGTAACGACAGTTACCCATACATTTTATATGGGTAACTTTGTACATTTTTTTTTCAAATCACCCAACTGCGTTTGTCATAGAAATCTGCAGTATCTCTGCGAGGCTACATATGTGTCAAAAAAAGACATTATTTATGACGATGATACGTTCATCAGACTTGGTCAGCAGCATCTATAATATCTACACGGAAGACGAGCCGAGTGTTCAAGAAAGTAGCTTTAAAAGCTCTTGTGTTGATTTCACCCCGTATCTGCATATAACTATAATATTTCCAGCGCATTAATTCATCCAATCATTCTATGACTTTTTATAGAACACTAGCTTTTGCTCGCGACTCCGTCCGCGTGGAACTCTTATATCGTATCTCCATGCAAATTTTCACTCCCTATTTCGCCCCTTGGGGGTGATTTCGGGGATAAAAACTGTTATTTGTCCTTCCCAAATTTCTCTTAACCAAATTTCACCTAAATCGGTTCAGCGGTTTAATCGTAAAGAGGTAACAGACACGCAGACACACTTTCGCATTTATAAATTAGTATGGTTACTTCGCCTAACTTTTCACCTGATTTTCAAACGAGCTTCCCGGATATACTAATATTCTTGTCGGTTGTTTTTCGAATACCAAGATCATTGTACTATCAATTGAGTCGCTACGTGACCGAGTCAGCCAGTTGTAGGTTACCGAAGTAATTGCGAGACAATCTTACGATGAAGAACGTATTATGTACTATAGACGACATATGTAGTTGTTCCGTTGTCCCTCGGACTATAGAACTGCGGTTTGATCTTTGCCGCGTTTTCCCACAGATTTAGTTGAGTCAGCGATACGATAACCGCAACTAGAGATATTAATGTGACACTGTCTCTAGAGACAACTTGTAAGTACTAGAGTAGTGTCAGCTTTAGCTGTTGTAACCTAGCCAAACACAGGGGTTAATATTTGTTGGGAAGGTTATAGGTTGGAATGAAACGAATATCATTTCTCAGTTTACACGCTCTCTAGAATTGCATGCACTATCCAATTATAATATTAAAGAATCTGGATTTTCCTAGAGGCAACGGGCCGTGAAATTTAAAAATAAAGTGGCTGCCACAATAGATCACCTGCTGCTAGTCGAAGCGGCATATAAAGGCCCGCAAATCCACAATAATAATAATCCAGGTATAATATTTGTGATTGCATAATCTTCACTAATCTAATATCTTTTCGCCCCGTGAGTCAATTGTTTTGTTTAAACCTCGCTTACCACCATTGAGGCATTAAACGTCTCTGAACTGCCAATCAAAATGCAGCAACAATGTAACACTATTAGTAATTATTACCATAATAGTTATTAAGTTATTATTAATATGATTGCATTTATTAAAACGTGGCATTTGTATTTACTATCTACTATCCTATTACAGATTTATGTTAGCCCAAAGAACCAATTATTACAGTGTAGAAATACAATGTGTATGTAGAAATACCGTGTTTAAAGTAAACCAGTCCCTGGGCGACCGAGCTCTGCTCGGGTGAAAACAGAGAAAATACGGAGAAAACGAGTTTTCCCAGACATTTGAACTAGTTAGATCGAATTTTCGCGAACATAAACTACTATACTCCGAATTTCACTGAAATCTTTGGAGCAAATATAAATATATAAAAGCAAATATATATATGTACATATATATACAAATATTGCTCGTTTGATAGTATAGGATTGTAAAAATGCATCGATTCTCCATACAAACGTAGTTACGCTCTCATTTTAAAACTACGTGTTGGATTGTAACGAAACTTTGCATGTTCAATGAAATGAGGTATATCTATGTCTGAAATTAGTTTACGTAGCTTCAGCTACCATAATAAAAAAAATACAGCGAATTTAAGTTTTTCATACAAAACTAGTTTTTGCTGTATTTATTTTGTTTTATAAATTGGAACCATATAATCTAATTACAGACATAGATATACCTCATGTCATTGTATACGCAAAGTTTCGTCACAATCCAACACGTAGTTTTAAAATGAGAGCGTAACTACGTTTGTATGGGAAGGTGAAATTCGGCCGAGCTTACTGCGGCCTCTTAATAGAACCGCATGTTTCAGTTAGTATACATATTACAAATCAGACAAATTGAATTGCCAATTTCACATAAAAAAGCCGACTCGTGTAGTAAAATCAATTTGTTTCGCACAATTGCCACCGTGTTTGCCAAAACGCAAAATTTAAAGGCAAGTCAACCTCAAAAACACAATGCTACCGGTCTGTATATGGATGACTTTATTTTCGCGAAGCACGTATGAACGTGGGCTGATATTTTAGGCACGGGACCATAAAAATCAAGATTTGGTCTGATGTGTGTGAGATTGGGCTTTTTAACTACTTGTCGTTAGTTTTATTTGAGTTTTTTATGACACTTTATTAGCAATCATTGCCTTATTTTTTTACAATAACTGTTACCGTCCATAAGGTTTAATACTATCTCTCTAAGAATATGTAAATAAAAACGGGCACAGTGCGAGTCGGATTCGCGCACGAAGGGTCCCGTACCATTATCTATAAATACGGAAAAAAATCATGTCTGTTGTATGGGAGCAGAGTTGGGCAAATTTTTATTTGAATAAGAATAAGAATAAAAACAGAATTTTTATTCTTATTCAAATCGATTTGAATAAGAATAATACTTGCGCCCGTTATTTAAAATAACATGACGGTGAATAAATCATGCTACTTTTATTTTAAATAAGGAATAAATAACGGAATAATTATTCAACAAATGGGGTTATTCTAACTAACAGTTTATTTAAATAAAACGTTATTCAAATAAAGTTAATTGTGTGGTATCGGTATTATCGGTAAAATTTTGTAAGTTGATTTTCACACAATGGATTTTATGATAAGTTTGGATTCACTTTGTTTTGTTTTTACGAGTTCTGTACATTATACTTGGTGACGATGGTGTGATGATGGAGTCAGGAGGTGGATAGTGGAACTCCTCAATAACTATTGTATATCCCTCGAGTTTGGGCTCATTTGGTTTGTTTTGACGAGTTCTATACATTATACTTGGTAAAGATGGTCTGATGATGGAATCAGGAGGTGGATAGTGGAACTATAATAAATAAATACCTAAATAATAAGTGGCCCTTGAGGAGTTCCACTATCCACCTCCTGACTCCATCATCAGACCATCGTCACCAAGTATAATGCATAGAACTCGTCAATACAAACCAAATGAGCTTAAACTCGAAGGCTATACAAAAAGCCATTGAGGAGTTCCACTATCCACCTCCTGACTCCATCATCAGACCATCGTCACCAAGTGTAATGTATAGAACTCGTCAATACAAACCAAATAAGCCCAAACTCGAGGGGTATACAAGTAGCCATTGAGGAGTTCTACTATCCACCTCCTGACTCCATCATCAGACCATCGTCAGCAAGTATAATGTACAGAACTCGTCAATAAAAACCAAATGAGCCTAAACTCGAGGGCTATACAAGAAGCCATTGAGGAGTTCCACTATCCACCTCCTGACTCCATCATCAGACCATCGTCACCAAGTGTAATGTATAGAACTCGTCAATACAAACCAAAGGAGCCCAAACTCGAGAGTCAAGGGCTATACAAGTAGCCATTGAGGAGTTCCACTATCCACAGACATATGTATAAATTAGGTATAAATTACACAATATTTAAGAGTCTACTTAGTGCCTCTATATACCGATACCAAAATTACCAAATGCGTCGTGTTTAATCCCGAGTGTCCGACCGAACTACATTAATATTCATGGTATATATTAGTTAAAATAAAAAATCATGATTAGATTTATTTGAATAAGAATAAGTTAACTTCATTCAATTTTCTCACATAAGAATTATTCCCGGCGAAATTATTTGAATAACTTTGACGTGAATAAAATCAACATGATTTTATTCATGCGTATTCTTATTCAAATAATGATTTTATTCTTGAATGCCCAACTCTGTATGGGAGCCCCACTCCGACTCGCACTTGGCTGGTTTCAGAAATCCATCATCTGTGAAAATTTCGACTGTCTAACTATCACGGTTCATGAGATTAGCCTGGTGACTGACAGACACACAGACAGACAGCGAAGCCTTAGTCATAGGGTCACGTTTTTACCCTCTGGGTACGGAACACTAAAAAGATAATCTATTTTGTTTTTTTACGAGGAACTTGAGACACACTGTACATAATTATATTGCATGCAAAATGTATGCGCAGTAAAGGTAATTGAAACATGCACTTTATATTATTGACAACATGATTCATTCTCCCATTCTCCTAGCGTTATTCCCGGTTGTGCCCCTAAAGGAGCCCAGGGTCCGCTTTGACACCTAATCCCAAGATTTGGCATAGGCACTAGTTTTACGAAAGCGACTGCCATCTGCCCTTCCAACCCAGAGGGAGAACTAGACCTTATTGGGATTAGACCGGTTTCCTCACGATGTTTCCCTTCACCGAAAAGCTAACGGTAAATATTCCGTACATAAGTTCCGAAAAACTCATTGGTACGAGCCGGGATTCGAACCCACGACCGCCGCTTGACAGCCGCATGCCTGAACCACTAGGCTACCGTAGCTTCCTAGGCTACCGTAGCTTCGTGTCATGTATTGACAACATGATTAAAACGCACAAATAAATTGATGTCAACTTCTTTTTACATAATATACTTACTCCTTCTCCCCATATCCGTAAGCAATCGGCAGGTACTGCTATGAGGAGTTCTAGTAACGGGAACCGTCATCTCTAATAAATGAATTGCATTAGTTCAATAAGATGAAACGTCCATCCCATTACAGTACTAAGTATATTGGCATCCATTGGCCATCGGTGCTATGGTTAAATGGGTGCAAAAACCCTCGCTCCGGGTCGGGCTTCGCGGTCGGAACTCGGCAATTTATTGTAAACCAATCTGATCGCAGATAACAACAGGACGCTGGGCTTAGGTCGGCGCAAGTGCGACTTCTTTGTACTGTGTGAGTTTCTCGTGTAGTAATCCCCTCTGGCTAGCATGATCGTTTATGTCGGATGTAAAGTACCTATTCGTCCTTTACTAACAAGTGCGAGAGGGATTAACGCTTTATGTCCGCCATAAACGCGCACAGTTATAATAGCTGGGCTGGTACGACGCCCCTTACAATATAAAGCTTTTAAGACGCGGTATTGTTAATATATGGGAATACCTGTCAATAACATTTTACATACATAGATATCGACCTAATGTGCCAAATGACTAGTCATTTGCCTAGGGCCAGGGTTTCATTTGTTAGATCGGGACAACCTATATCGTTTTTTTTTCATGTCTGTCATTATGATATTGAAAGACAAAGAAATGGAAACGGGGCATATGTTTTATGACTTATGACATGCTGGATATCACATTTTTTCATCTCCCAAAGCTTTTCGTTTCGCAAGCGACATACTAAGGAGTTTACTTACGTGAGTATATATTTGTCTGATATATTTAAAAAGCAACATATTTCAGTTAATAGCTCTACAAGACATTGAACGTTGAGAAGGAATCATCATCATCAACCTAATATAAACTTCGCAATGCTGGGCCTGTGCCTACTCTCATGGATGAGAGGGATTGAGGAGTACTATGTATTCACAAAGTTAATCGGCAACAGTGAGCGTTATGTTAAAAAAAACCTTCACATTGTGCATGCTGACATGGCTGACATCTAGGTAACTGTGAGTTACATTTTCTTAGTCACATAGTCATGTGACTGTTCAATTGAATCTAACTGTAGCAAATTACCCTGTGACTAATAAAAAATTTAAATGTCATGAAAACGGGCTAATTAGGTTTACAATAGATATTAATTAAAAAAGTATATTCCGTAGTTCCTTTAGAACTAAAAGCACTTGTTTCACTTATGCACATGCTAGAATAAGATGTTCTATACGTCGACAAACGGTAGCATGCTAGGCCTGCTCCAGGTCTATTCTCAGTTTTCCAGGTCCTAAAGAACGAAACCTACGAAGTTTTAAAGAGTCTTTAAGTTTCTAATATTATTTCAAATGCCAAACTAATAAGCAATTTAGGAAGATAAAACAAACCATCCCATTATATTCTCAAAAACGTTTCACTACTCGGTAATGTCGTAAAAACGACCTTTGTCGTGTCGTGACATTTTGTCGTCCGCTGCGTATACCAAATGTCAGATCCGTGCATGCTCGTACGACTAACGAGATGGCTCCGCGATTTAACTGCGATTCTCAATTCGGTTGAATTAGGAGAATTGGGCATTGTTGAAAAGGTTAGTTTTACGTTACGTGATGTCGGTTCCCATGAAATAATAATTGTTGATCATAGATATATTCCAATTGATATTATTTCTGAAGGACTGTATTGCAACACTCAACGCTCTCAATAACACTCTAGGTACGTGTTGCGACATAATAGACTAACCGTCTCTTTCTAAGTGTTCTAATAAAAACCGGCCAAAAGCGTGTCGGGCCACGCTCAGTGTAGGGTTCCGTAGTTTTCCGTCCGTCACGGTAAGTGTCCCTACTTAAACGTTAAAAAAATGGGCTTTTTGTTACATTGAGTTGATATAATAAACAGAACCCTAAAACCCTACAAGCAATACTTAGCGCATCTGCTCCGACCCCATTAAATCAGGTATTTTAACACCGCCACGTACGATATGAGCATTCCGCGTACAGCGACATAAAGTAAACTATTGCGCGCGAGCTTAAAGTATGGAAGATGATTTTTATGGGATAATTCTTTATTGCGTGAACCGATTTTCACCGTTTTTAGTTTATTTGAAAGCACGTCATTTCATTGTGATTTTGTAGAAATTACAGGTACAAAACACCTGCTTATACGATTAAATTACAAACTTAGTTCATAAATTATTTTGTAATTTTTTTTACAAAAACTATTCAACCTATCAAGTTCAAAATAATTTTTCTACAAAGTTTTTTCGAAATTCGAAAATAATACACGCACGCGGGTCGCGCCAAGGGCTAATACAAATATATTCTGAAAACCTAAAATACTTGTACACTGGCGAAATTATATCAAAGAATATAAATAAAATGAATATTTAAAATTTCTATAAATATTTGGGGACAATCTTACAAAAATCGATCTAGTCCCATCGCAACTCGTGTCGATTTAAAACAATCCCTTCGTCGTGTGTTAATTTATCATTATCACTGATTGCGAATTTCCTATTTTCGGCACTTGTATCGTAAATAACTATTGCTTCTCGTGTGTTGAAACACTTGCTACGCTCAGGATTCTAATTTAGATTTTCAGTCCAACTATACAATCCTTTCGCTTGTGTTTCAATTCCACACTCGCGGGTAAAATACAACTTTGCACCCTTGTATAACAGTGACTATTCTCTTTTTGTATGGACGAGTACTCTTCCCTCTTCAGTTTTGTTCCCGACGTAATACAAACTTACATCTCACAGTAAACTATCATTATCACCATGCCTTTTTCATATCAATCCGATTTTGCGTGATAAAATAACAAACCTCTAAACTTTCGCATTTATAACTTTAGAAGGATTTTAATAGATTTAGTTATGTCCATGAGTTTATTAGGTTAGCAGTGGAACATCATCCGTGAAGCTACCTTTGATTATTTACCGTATACCGTGAACATTAATTTCATACTCAATGTGCGCGTATGGAAGGTAATTGCAGCAAAACTGAGCAAATTGCGGCCATAACTCGGAACTATAAAACGTATATGCTATAAATAAATACTGATTAAGGTTGCATAAATTACAATAAGTAAGAGATAGTTACCTACTTTCGCAAAACCTCTATAATACCGCTCATTTGAGAAGGAACGCTAGCATGAATCGGTGCAATAATTTTTCGTACTTCATTACTTATGCAATTTTTATGTTATTGTTAGTATTTTTTTTCCATTCTTTCATTCATTTTATTAGCTTGTTTTAGACAAAAGAAGAATCAAAACGTAACAATAATCGGGACCGATTAATTGTTACGATTTCAAGGTATCTAGAGAACATCCAGCGTGCTTTTTTCATAAAATGTTTATATTTGCGTATTATTTTTCTGGAAACGATCCCTTTTGTTCCAATATTGAAAACAAACAAAAATATGTATCGATATAACCGTCTCACGCCTACACTACACATGTACCGATACCATAATCCGCTGACAAAAAAGCGATGGGACATCTTTATGATTAGGTTGCATGCACCCGTATTTTTACACTTGACTCTATAAATGACACATAAAACACTAGAATAGGGAGCAAAACATCTTCCGAGTTTTCATTTTTGTGTGATTCTGTGATAATTGCGTTCGAAAACTTGCGTAAACCGGATATTTTACAAAGGTTTTCGACACAAGTCCCGCTGGCTTTCCGATACCGTTTATTCTATCCGCTGTCGTTAGATACGCTAAGCCTGCTGGCATTATCATAAGCCTGCACCCATAATGCATAAGCGGAGCGGGATAAGTAGATAGATACCTATATCAGTATTTACAGAAATAGCTAATCTTTTGTTTAAAATAAATCACTAACGATATGAAACAAAAAAATACAGATTATATGTTATGCAACGCGATTTGTAATTAAATGTTTGGCAAATACATTTTATCCGCAAGTTGATAAGAACTTATCTAAAATTATTAAATGATAATAATATCTGCCTTCAAGGCAGAGGACCGAAAAACGAAGAACGCTTCTGAAAACTCTAAATATATTAGAATTGTATTGTAGGTATATCATGTATTTATACGTCTTGTACGGATAGGGGGGGGGGGGGGGGAGGGGATTAACACCGGACTGAGAGACTTGTCCCACCGCCTGCGAGTAGCGAGTACTCTCATAGTAATTCTTATTCGCGCGAGTAAAAGCGAGTAAGAATACTCGCCGGCGGTGGGACAAGTGCCTGAGAAGAGTGGCGTAATGGAGGTGATGCCTTTGTCCAGCAAAGAGACAGAAGGAAGCCTATTCAGAATGATGCTATTGTAAGTTACTTTCATGAATATCTAACGTTATATCTCTTTGTTACAGGGCAAATCGGTGATCCGTCCGATCGCGTTCAAGCCGCTGGGCGGGCGGTTGTCGGCGGGCGGCGAGCGGTACGGCTCCACGCCGGCGCTGGCCAGCCGCCCGCCCTCGCACATGACTCTCTACGGCAGTGAGTACCTGACCAGACACAGTATGTATTATAAAACACATCATCCTCATCATCGTCATCACCAGATCATCCATTTTGACGGTAAGAGCCAACCGCGCTCACTGCAGCTTTACCATCAACAGGCAATAGCTTTACCATTGTCAACACTCACAATAAGTGTCATCACTCTTCTTCATCATCATAAGACATTTTAGGTACAAGTTTTCCGCCAACTACTAGTAAGTCAACACGCAAAAAAAAGTCTCTGTCATAATTTGTGTAATTGTCATAATATCCAGTAGGTACTGGTACAAGTCAGGTGGATTTTTAATAACTAACTGAACTACGAGGGTTGTTTGATAACTACCCGTTTATGAAAAAAACAATCAGTCGTTTTTTTAAATATGCATTTATTTTTCTACGTAGTCTCCTTTTAACTCTTTACATTTATTCCATCTATACTCAAGCTTCAATAAACCATCTAAAAAGTATGATTTAGGAAAGTCATTAAAATAGGCCTCTGTGGCGACAATGACTTCGTCATTTGATCTAAATCGCTTACCACCGAGCCATTTTTTCAGGTTGGGAAACAAAAAGAAATCGCATGGGGCCAAATCTGGAGAATACGGGGAGTGAGGCAATAGTTCGTATCGTAATTGTTTAATTTTGGCCCGTGATGGCCACTCTGGACAAATGAGCTGGGGCGTTATCGTGATGAAACAGTACTTTGTTCTTCTTTAAATGGGGTCGTTTTTCCTTCAACATAGCTTCAAATTCATCCAATAAATTGGCATAGTACTGCCCTGTTATCGTTCTTCCCTTTTCTAAGTAGTCAATATGTATAATAACCCTGCGAATCCCAGAAAACGGTGGCCATGACCTTTCCAGCCGATGGGACGGTTTTTGCTTTCTTTGGAGCAGGTTCACCCGGTAAGATCCACTGCTTTGACTGCTCTTTCATTTCCGGGGTATAGTGGTGAACCCACGTTTCGTCTACGGTCACAAAACGACGCAGAAACTCCTTCGGGTTACGTTTGAACACTGCTAAACACTACTCCGAAGTAGTCAGTCGGTTCCGTTTTTGCTCCTCCGTGAGTAAACGCGGCACCCACCTCGCCGATACTTTCTTCATACCCAATTTTTCTTCTAATATGTTTTGTACTCGCTAAATTGAAACGTTTACAGCATCAACGATTTCTCGAAGTTTAATTCGGCGGTCGGCTAGAACGATATTTTCAATTTTTTTAACCATATCGTCTGTAGTCACCTCAATTGGGCGGCCTGGGCGATCCTCGTCAAAGACGGTTGTTCTCCCTCGCTTAAACTCGTTGTACCAGTATCTAACGGTTGTCATAGAAGGAGCATATTCATGGTAAACCGCCTGCATTCTTACTTTTATCTCATCACATGTTTTCCCTTCCAAAAACAAAAACCTAATTACAGACCGATACTGTTCTTTCTCCATTTTAACAATTTTACATTCACGCTTCCACTGAATCGCTGTCAAATGAGAAAAAATAACAAAAGACTGCGGTTTTTTTTTTAATTTTCCGGGCTCTGAAGAATGGCTTAAAAAGGTGGTATACATATTTTCGGCCAGTGATATTAGTACATTTAGAAAACGGCAAGCAGCCCTCGTATTGGTTATTATTAGGGTTCCGTACCCAAAGGGCTAAGACTGCGCTTTCCGTCCGTCCGTCTGTCTGTCATCATCTCATGAAGCGTGATAGTAAGATATAGTGAAATTTTGACAGATGAGTATTTCTGTTGCCAAAAACAGAATCAATATAAATATTTAAGGGAGCTCCCAAACAAAAAACGGGATTTTTGACGTTTTTATAGATCGTACGGAACCCTTCGTGCGCGAGTCTGACTTTCACTTGGCCGGTTTTTTAAATTCTAAATCCCCTATTAAATACTTTCGGTATCCAAATGTAGCTAGAATTGTAATATAATTTCCATCGCCAGTCCGTAAAGAATACTGATACAAATTCCAGGTTCGTCTGACGTGCGTGAAGCTCGGTGGTGCGGCTCCCCGCAACCCGCGTCGCTCTCCGCTCTGCCGCCCGCCTCGCTACCCGCTCCGCTCCACCAGCGTCACCACTCCGCCATTGTGTGAGTACCCTTACAATGCTTCTATGTACAGCACGGCTATCACGAGACGGCGTGCGAGCTCTCTCGGTTTTTTCTCGCACCATCCGTCTCTCTCTCTTATTAGAACACTTAGAGCAAGAGGTATGACGCGAGAAAAATCGAGAGTATGTCGCGGCCGTCTCATGATAGACGTGCGGGCGACTTATTTTTCGTTTTATGCAATATAATATAAATAATATTTGCTCAAATCGGCCTTGTCCCAAACTAAGCAAAGCTTGTACTACTTTGTACTTATATCCATACTAAGGTTATAAATGGGAAAGTGTATGTGTGTTTCTTTGTTTGTTTGTCCGTCTTTCATGGCAAAGCGGACCGAAGAATTCACGTGATTTTTTAAGAGGAGATAGTTGAAGGGATGGAGAGTGACATAGGATAGTTTTTATTCCCAAAATAATACCCTAAGGGGGCGAATGGGGGGGTAAAAGTTTGCATGGTGCTGCGATATAAACGAGTTCCACGCGGACGGAGTCACGGGCAGAAGCTAGTATATAAATAAATAACTTCATCATCATCATCATCATCATATCAGCCGAAAGACGTCCACTGCTGGACATAGGCCTCCCCCAAAGAGTGCCAAAGTGACCGATCCCGCGCCACCCGCATCCAGCGGACTCCCGCAACCTTTACCAGGTCATCAGTCCACCTTGTCGGGGGCCTACCCACGCTGCGCCTTCCGGTACGTGGTCGCCACTCGAGAACCTTTCCGCCCCAACGGCCATCGGTTCTACGTGCTATGTGCCCCGCCCACTGCCACTTAAGTTTAGCGATCCGGAGGGCTATATCGGTTACCTTGGTTCTGCTGCGGATAGCCTCATTTCTGATGCGGTCACGCAGAGAAACTCCCAACATGGCCCTCTCCATTGCCCTTTGGGTGACTTTGAGCCTTCTTATGAGGCCCATAGTAAGCGACCACGTTTCAGTGCCATATATCATCACTGGCAACACACACTGGTCAAAGACTTTCGTCTTGAGACACTGCGGAATATTGGACGAAAAGATTTGCCGTAGCTTCCCCAACGCTGCCCAGCCGAGTCGGATTCGACGATTGACCTCTTTCTCGAAGTTGGACCTACCTAACTGGATCGTCTGTCCTAGGTATACATAATCGTCTACTACTTCGAGCATAAAGTGTCCGATTGTAATGGGAGTTGGTACTACATGGGCATTTGACATGATCTTCGTCTTATCCATGTTCATTCTTAGACCAACTCGCTCGGATGCTTTACTGAGGTCATCGAGCATCGTACTTAAGTCCTCCATGGTCTCAGCCAAGACTACTATATCGTCAGCAAGCCGAAGGTGAGTGATGTACTCGCCGTTGATGCTGATGCCTAGCCTTCTCCAGTCCAGAGTCTTGAAAACGTCCTCCAGTGCAGCGGTGAACAGTTTTGGAGAAATAACATCTCCTTGCCTGACTCCCCGCTGCAGCGGAATAGGTTTCGAGTTCTGGTCCTGGAGTCGGACTGACATAGTGGCGCTCTCGTACAAACACTTCAGCACTTCGATATAGCGATAGTCAACTTGGCACCGCTGGAGAGACTGTAGTACAGCCCAGGTTTCAATCGAATCGAAGGCTTTTTCGTAGTCCACGAACGCTAAGCAGAGGCAGGTTATACTCCTCGGTCTTCTGTACAACCTGACGAAGCGTGTGGATGTGGTCTACGGTACTAAAGCCTCTTCGGAAACCGGCTTGTTCGGGAGGCTGGAAGTCATCTAGCCTGCGTACGAGACGGTTTGTAATGACCCTCGAAAACAGCTTATAGACATGGCTCAGAAGTGAGATGGGTCTGTAGTTCTTCAGCAGAGTATTGTCACCCTTTTTGAAGAACAGCACCACCACACCTCTATTCCATGCCTTTGGAGTTCTCCCTTCCAGTAAGACGGAACCGAACAACTTCTGAAGGGCCGTAAGGACCGGTTTTCCACCCGCCTTCAGAAGTTCGGCTGTTATTCCGTCTTCACCGGGTGCTCTGTTGTTCTTGAGCTGTTTAAGAGCCATTACAATCTCGTACAGGCTGTTGTCCGGGATGTCGTCGGTATAGTGTCGGGTTAGTCTAGCTCTAGGGTCTTCCGCCTGACTAACTTCGGGTCTGCGCGTTGATGTGTATAGCTGTCCGTAAAAGCGCTCTATCTCACCCAGAATCTCAGGTTTAGAGGAAACGATTCTACCATCTTCAGTTTTTAACTTCGCGAGCTGGCTCTGCCCTATAGACAGATCTCTCGAGAATACTTTAGAGCCCTTATTACGCTGTATGGCCTCTTCAATACGATTTGTATTGAATTGGCGCAGATCGCGGGTAAGGGACTTGGAGATCTGTTTATTGAGCTGCCGGTATAAGGTCGCGTCGGCTGAAGACTGTAGAATCATTTCACTCCTTTCCTTCATGAGCTTCTTAGTGGAGCTAGATAGCCTTTTAGTTCCGTTAGTGCCTTGGGCCTTGAAGAACTTAGACCCAGTGACACGGACAGCTTCCACAAACCCGTCGTTCAATTCGTCCACATCGCCGCCTAGGCAATCAAAACGGTTTTGGAGTTCCAGCTGGAAGCTCTCGGGGTTTTGAATTTGAATTGATGCTGGACGGAGCGTAGACTTCATCAATCGAGAGCGCTCTTGCTTGACGCATATATTCAATGTGCCTCTTACCAGACGGTGATCGCTCCCGGTTTTGACCGTATTGATCACAGAGACATCGTTGAATATATGCTTCCTCGTCGACATGATGAAGTCAATCTCGTTTTTAGTTGCACCGTCGGGACTCATCCAGGTCCACTTTCTGTGCTCGCGTTTCTTGAAGAAGGAATTCATCATGTAGAGTCCTTCCTTCTCCAAGAAGCCAGCCAGTAGTTGGCCCCGGTGGTTCCGACTTCCAACTCCAAATTGCCCCACTCTCAGCTCTTCACCATCTTTCTTGCCCAGTTTTGCGTTGAAGTCCCCCATAACAACGGTGAAGTAGGTTTTGGAACTATGCATGGCCTTCGATATATCTTCATACATAGCCTCCACCTCTTCGTCGGAGTGTGCCGAGGTCGGTGCGTAAACCTGAATGACCTTCAATGAGTACCGGGTGGATACTCTGAGTATTAGGTACGCCACCCTAGTCGACACACTCTCGATCTTCACCACGTTATTTACGAGGGACTTGTGGACGAGGAACCCGACACCTCCCTGGGACTGTTGGTCGCCCTCCCGGAAATAGAGCAAGTTGCCGGATTTGAGGGTTATCGTGTCCTCCCCCTCTCTTCGGACTTCAGATAACCCTATGACATCCCAGCGCAACTTGCTCAATCCTTCCTCCAGTTCCGCTATCCTTTCGTCGGTCCGCAGTGTGCGCGTGTTATAAGTTGCCAGGGCCAGGGGTCGTCGGTGGTGGTAGCCGGATCTTCGCCGGAGATTCTTCGCACCCCGCAAATAAATAACTTAAATGCATAGAAAACATACATGCGACTCACAAACAAATATTCGCGGTCAACACACAAATAAATGCCCTTACGGGGATTCGAACCCAGAATCTCTTGCTTCGTAGGCATATATGGTCACTAACCAAGTCAACCAACTAGGCTAAAGCGGCCGTCATATCTCCTGATCAGGGGGCCTAGACAAGGTAACAATCGACAAGCGCTAACGCCAATAGAAAACTAATAGAATGTATGGGAATGACAGATGTGAACGGAAAGTGTTTCGTCGGCATCTGTCATTCCCATACATTTTATTATTTTCTATTGGCGTTAGCGCTTGTCGATTGTAACCATGTCTACGGCCCCGCAGTACACTTTTTTTTTTGATCGGTTCATGTGTAGCAGTCTGAAGGGCTTTGGCTACAAGTCTTGGTTGGCTTGTGGGTAGACTCCACTATTGGGCTACCCGACAGCCGAAGCCCCAGGACCCCCAAGTCACCCAGTATTTATACCACTATTTCGCGGATTTCGCAGCCCACTCGGCTGCCCGCTCCGCTTCACTCGCGTCACCACTTCCTTATTGTGTGTGTAGCCTAATAACGCTCCTTCGTAAGTAAAATTATTTCTTACGGACGCCGGCAGACACGTAACATTGTTATTAGTTTAATTACGTGTTTGTTACTTAAGCGTAACTTTGGTAATATTACGTGTTACTACGTCGTAATATCTGTAATGGATTAGATACGACTTATTCCCGGTATAGGGTATGTATGCCCATCATCTCTATAAAAACATTGGTGTAAAGAAAACGTAATTGATTCTGGTGAAGAATTTACATATTATTTTGTAAACATGTAGACTCGCTGACTCCCGAGTCGAGTCGAGTTAATTAATAATGCCATACGACTAAATAAATAAATAAATTGATGCTGGTCGAAATGTCATGCGCATGTGACTCTATTTTTAAAATAATTTATTTAACCCATAATTGTGTAAATTGTGCATACTTACGTAGGTGTATTCATTACAACAACGGAGCAAGGTTGCCTGGTTCCAAAATCACGATGACTATTGCGGCATAGTGGAACCGAGAAAATTCTAAAAGAAGACTGTTTAAATAAAATTACGGTTTACAATAAAGCCATGCCTCAGAAAATATGGTTTCGAAATATTTCCAATAACGGTCCTGAAGGCTAGGACGCGAGAGCGATGGGCTAGTCGTCTCTTTCTAATTACAACGCTTAAAAAGAGACGGATAGTCTATGTCGCCGTGACACCGCTCGCGGGCCGTCCTGCGATAGCCGTGCTGTTGATATTAGCGGGATTTTTTCCTTCTTTCGGCAGATAATGAATCTTGCGTTCATTCAAATTACTGAGCAACAACCACGCAGTCAAGCGTATCTAATATCCTCACTATCATACACAAATATTACTTTAAAAAACTAAATATAATCCTCTTTGAACGTAACGGTACGGTACGGTCGTGCAAACAAGTGGACGGTCAACGGATGACAACAATAGCGATGCTCAGATAGACCACAGATCGTGGATTGTGCTAACTGTACATCGGTTTAGACTATTTGATAATAGATGAGGCAAGACCGTATAACCACAAGCGGCGCTTGGTTTTAAAGGTTCATAATGCCATGATACACGTGATGTAAAGGCGAACTGGCGAAACAGTGCTGTCGTTTAATGTATATGTCGGCGGCCTTTCGTGAAATCCGCCAGATCACGAAATTTCTAGGCATATCGTGAAACGCCGCCATATTGTTAAAATTCACCATTTAACGATTTGCGATTGCGATTTGCGACTTGCATTTTGCGATTTGGCAGATCATGAACTTTCTAGGTATGTCATGAAACGCTGCCATTTCATCATTTGGCCAACCCAGTGACGTTAAGGCTGATCATGAAATTCTTAGGCATATCATGGAACGCCGCCATATCGTTCAATACTCACCATTTTATACGTAAGTAGGGTGTCCAAAATCTAGGTAAATGAAAAAAAAAGGAGTACGGACTGATAATCTCCAGCGAGTCGACGCGACTCCGCTGCGCGGGGTGTCTATTTCTGGTCTGAGGGACACAAGTGAACCCTAACCTAACGGAAAAAAGACAGAGTTCGCTTATAACAAGCCATTTTTGTCCGCCCTGATTATTGGCAGCAAACACGGCCGCCACCAGTGGCCATGAAAGAATAGTTATTTACGATACAAGTGCAGAAAATAGGAAATTTGCAACGAGTGGTGATAAATTAAAACACGACCGACGGGAGTGTTTTAAATCGACACGAGTTGCGAATTACCTATTCGCACGTGTATCGTACAATGTTTTACTGTACATATGGCTCTTTAAAGTTTCGGCATATGCACGAAAAGTGCTCTTTTCCGCACTAGTGCGGGAAAGTAGCACCATATGTACTGTAAATTATTTTATGATGTGCCCGATATAGAGCTAGGAATATCGACGAATGCGTTGCTGCGATCTGCCGTAATGTTTATCAGGTACATTGTGATAAGCCTGGCCATTTTTAGGCATATCATGAAATAGCGGCTTTTCACGATATGCCTAGGGATTTCATGATCTGGCGGATTTTACGATCGGCCGCCAACATATACATGAGATTATTTTAGCTGGCCGAATTGCATCAAAGTAGCCTATTCAAAAAGCAACTCTACCGTCCTACCTAGAAGATTCCAATTATAATGACCGTTTTATAAAAAGCCAGCCACATTATATAATCTCAGCCATAAGTTTACGGGCGCAAGGTCTGGCCCCGTATTATGGTCGGCCGTATCACGCAATAAGTGACAAGATAGAGCGTCCGTCTCGTTCTCTCGAACGGTGACAGCCGGTGACGGACGCTCTATCTTGTCACTTATTGTGTGATAAGGCCGACCATGCTGCGGGGTCTGAAAGAATAGAGCCACCGAGACATCACCATCAGACATAGAGACCGTTGGTTTGATTGCCACCACTGTGTTACGGAACAACAAAATTTTGATCCTTGGCATTCAGTTACACTGCATACATAATCCTGAAGAGTCACTTGTCCGAATCCAACCGAAAACATAATTCTCCTAGAGATACTAACTGGTTCATAAGTATATTCTTTTAGCCATCTACGTCTAAAATGTTCCCTAATAAAATACCGCTTCCAGAATGTTGAAACTACGGAGGAATTCTTATGCTTTCCGGATTTTTTGGGGTGTTCTGGAGCATCCCTCAAGTTATCAGATAATCAAGTCAAGTGTGCTCCAGGTTTGGCTTATTCCGGATCCGTCCAGGACGATTAGAAACTTAGGTCTAAATCTCAATGGTCATGATTCGAGTAACTATTTTAACATCGGCATCCTCAGATGCAGATGCAGATGTAGTGAAATTCACGTAAATAACGCGCCGCTTACGGTTTTATTTATTTTTATAGGTATTTCGTATAGGTATTATGTGACCAAGGGCGTGTCATAGTTTTTTGTCGATTTTTGACCCCCAGACTAGACAGACACGCTTTTCATTCGCTACGATTGTAATTTAGTCTCAACGTGTTTGATGATTATAACCGACGTTGATTATTTACGTTTTTTAGCGTTTCGTACCAATTTCAGCATCCGCGGATGTCAACAAATCGCATCTGCGACATCCCTGCTACAAACAGCAATGACACTAATAACCGTCGCTACGGGCTGGTTCTGCAACGTCCAGGCATTGCAAAGCCGCTTATGTCGGTCACACCGATTTGTCTTGCTCGCATATGTGTGCAGGTTCAATCCTTTAATTAACCTTTGACACATAATCCCGGCTGTAGCGCAACACAGTCTTCTGTTGGGAAATTCTTCGAATAGATTCGAAGACAGGCTAACGGCCACGGTAGCCTAGTGGTTCAGGCATGCGGCTGTCAAGCCGCGTTGGTGGGTTCGAATCGCGGCTCGTACCCCACCAGTGAGTTTTTCGGAATATTTACCGTTAGCTTTTCGGTAAAGGAAAATATCGTGAGGAAACCGGTCTAATTCCAAGAAGGTCTAGTTTTCCTCCGGGTTTGGAACGTATGATGGCAGTTGCTTTCGTTAAACTATTGCCTATGCTAAATCTTGCGATTAGGTGTCAAAGCGGAGGAGAGAGGAGGAAAACTATTATTATAATTACATATATGGTGAAGGTGGTGATGGTCGCGTTTATCGAGTGATAAAAATAACATGAATTAGAAACCACTCGCTAACCTGCAGTCAAACATAAGGAAATTTAAAGTTCATACTAGTATGGAGATAGAACACCACGCACACACCATACTCTAATCTCTGTAAGTCTTCTATTTACTGATCACTTTTAATAATCCTTCACACTACCGGGAATATTTTTCATCGTGCTCCATATTGTTTTTGTCAAAGTCAAATAGGTTGCACTTAAATAAGCAGAAGAATCAATTTATTCGCCAATGACGCAATAGTTATTTGTGTCACAAGGGAGCAAAATAGTATATTTACGGCGAGGGCGGTGTATTGAATCCTGAACATAGCGAGGGATTCTAACGTAGGATCCTGAGTGTAGTGAGGGATACAAGTGTTTACGCCCGAGACGAAAATAATTTTGCTACCGAGTGACACATACTATTTTTCACACCGACTATGAGGAAATTTAAAAAAAGCTATTGTTAAAATATATCTAAATTATCTTAATTTTTATTACTAATTTTTTAATATTACGAAATATTTATAAATTTTTATACAACATTGTTATAGTTAAAACTTGAAATATGTTTGTTTTGAATCGACTACGATGAAATTACAATCGATTATTTTATTAACATCTGTGTTCAATTGGCACATTGCGTACAAATGTTCCAATGCCAATGTATAAATTAAAAAAGTAGCGTGAACAGAAAAGTAGCGTTTTGGTCCCTCTCGTCGTGCAGCAAAACTTACTTTTCCGAATGAAAGGTGTGAAAAAACTTTTTTACTTCCACGGATAATTCGGTCTTATAGCTACATTCGGGTGCGTGACTGTACATCGCCATTTCTCTATTAGCGCTTCCTCGCAAATGGCATAGACAATTAGACAATCAGAGGCGTGAGCCGTACGGAATGGCAGTAATTAGTAATTACACTTTATAATTAGACGATCCGTCGCGTGAGCACTCGCCTTAACAATTCATGAATGAGTGCGTTGCTGGGGCTTTAAAATGTCGCTATTGATCTATACTTATTTATACTAATTAAAAAGAGGTAATAATGTTTATTCAATTTCAGTTTGCACTGCATCCGGTAAAAAAACCTAATGAACCTTTGGGATAGGTTATATTTTATCCGCCGTATTATTTATAAATGTTTCAAACGTATATTTAACATCGTAAGCAAAGAGTGCCACAATGACAGGTACTGCACCAGAACTCCTCCAAACTTTACCAGGTTATCAGTCCACCTTGTCTAACCACACTGCGCCTTCCAGTTCGTGGTTGTCACTCGAGAACCTTCCTGTCCCAACGGCCAACGATTCTACGTACACACTTGAAAGCATATATCTTTTGTACATATACTATTATCTAAGTAGATACCTAAGTACTTCATGAAGGAAATGCGCTTCCAGGAAGGCCCAACACTAATATCTAATCAGATAATTATTACTCATTACTACAATACCGCCAGTTTAAAATATCCTAACGAGCGCCTTATCCAATTTTACCACTTTAAACGACGAGTTGATCGTTAACAATTTGTCAAAACATTTTTGCGGATTAAATTACCAAAAAACTTGAGATTGGTAGTAGGAAAACACGATTATAATTTAGTTGTCAAAATAGCAATAGTTCTAACCTTTATTTAAATATAGATGGTTACCGATCTACAAAAACGAAACTACTTAACGAACCAAACCAAAAAAAGAGATATTAAGAAAACACAATTAATAATGTTTGTCAGATAACAGTGGCCTAATGAGCGCCTTCTCAAAAATGACTACTCGCAAACAACTCCATTATGAACGCCAAAATATTTTTCGCGGGTTAACCAAAAAAAGTGAGCTAGGAAAACACGAATAGTAGTCAAAATAACAATACTTACTCCTAATCTTTATTTAAATATAGATCAGTTAGTCAGGGGTGAAATCACAGGCAGGCGTCATTTTACCGGCGCGCGCGCCGCATCTGCTGTCACTCCACACGTCGCGCCGCGCCGCGCTGCTCGCACGCGCACACCCTTAGATCCTCGTATTTATAAATAACGGGAGTTACCTTTATACGTGTTTATAAACAGTGACTTAAAGTTATTGTGTGGTGTTATGTGGATTGTGGATACACGGAGATGTATAGGTATGTGTAGCTTTTGCGCATTGGGAAATGGTTTTGCATGTGTTATAAAATTGCGTGTTTGTAATTTTTTATCTATGTTTTGCTCGTCACTTAGAAATTTTTATTATTATTTTCAACCAATTGCAAAAATGACGAGGTTCTCAATTCAGTAGTAGGTAAGTCCAAATGTTTTACCAGCTTCTGTTGGCAACTTCGTTTACTTCGTGCTCGTATAAAACGGAGCCTCTATTAGGTTATTCTGATGTTGGTAAAGTATACTCGTAATTCGTAATAAGTTATTTGTTATGCAAACTTGTTGTTTGGCGTGCGTGAGTTAGCGCGCAGATTATGAGTAAAGCATGACTGAAACTATATTATATTGCCTATTGAAAACGGCAGTTTTCATCCTAATTTCAAAATTTAAACTTTTGTTACCATACTTGAGAGGGAAAAATAGCTTTGCCGCATCTAGCAGCTCGCGACTGACAATAGGTAGGTACCTATTTTAGAATGTATATTTTTTAAATTAATATTTCCATTTTGCGAGAAAACGGTTTCCTCTAACTAAATCTGAACCGATCTGAAATCTGATGTCGAACGCTTCAGCTAATATATTCTAGAACCATAAAATTCGCTTTAAAAAAAAATCTGAATTTATTGCAAATATTCAAAAAAGGAAAACCTATAAACCAAGTCTTTCAGTGTGTCAATAACGCACTAAAAAACCATTGAACCATTTCCATTTTTTATTGGACGAGTAAATAAATAAAATAAATAAATATTAGGGGACAATCTTACACAAATCGACCTAGTCCCAAATTAAGCAGAGCTTGTACTATGGGTACCAGACGACGATAAACATACTTATATAGATAAATACATACTTAAATACGTAGAAAACATCCATGACTCAGGAACCAACATTCATGCTCATCACACAAATAAATGCCCTTATCGGGATTCGAACCCGGGACCTCTTGCTTCGTAGGCAGTGTCACTACCAACTAGGCTAAAGCGGACGTCTAAGTACGTAGTGTTCTTCCGTTTTATTTATAGGATTAAAAACAAGACTAATTAGGTACCAACTTTTTGCTAAAGTACTTACGTCTAGGATCTACAGTAAGCATTCAATTATGAACTGGGATCAATTCTACGTTTTAACAGTAACGGTGTATAATAAGTGTTTACTTGGTGAATATCCGTTAGAACTCGTAATAGACCGTAAACTGGGTAGGAATATTACTGTATAGAGACACGCTATGCTCAAATTACTTTAATAATAATTTCCTTAACTTATTCGCGTATAAGTTTCTATCAAAAGATAACTTTTGGTACAAGCTTTTGTTGCGGACTGTACTTTTTTGCACATTCATTAAGAGGGTACTGCTGAGCTCGAATACAATGGGCTTATCTTCTGAAGATGTAATGGCGATTTAGAAGGACATGCTAAGATGGTTTGGGCATGTAGAAAGGATGTAAGAAAGAAGACAAGTTCGCAACCAAGAACCCGCCTGGTAGGTACTCGCAAGGTTTTCTCAGATGCAGGCTGAGCCTGCTAGGCGGGCAGTAGTATGAACCTAAACGCCTAGCGAGTTCTGTCGGTTTCTGGTGTATTGTTCCATTTTTACTTCGGTTGCGAAAGTGTTAACAAAGACAGTGTATGAGGGAAAAGTTGATGGTACAGTCAACAGCAAAATTAGATGATCATTTTAGTACTTTGTCGCACTAAACGTAACAATACTGCGACACTTGGAACGCGTCTAAGTAGTGAAAGTGACAAGGTACTAAAATGATCATCTACTTTTGCTGTTGACTATACAGTTGGATGGGGTTGACCTCGTCTAACTTTTTCCGACCAAATCGGAGAAATCCTGAAGAAAGGTCAGGTCAAGTGTACCCTAAACCGACGAGCATGTATGCAGAATGTGTAGGTAGTTAATGAAAGTGAATGAAACAATTTCTTGTCTGCCAAGATCGTAGCTAGTGGAAATCCGTGATCTCTGCCTACCCCAGCGAGAAATGTGTGGTCATCTGTATGTATGTAATTATGTATGTATCTTGTGTAGTTTTGGAATTTACATAAGTACTTACTCCAAATTGCAGTTTAATCGAATACCAACTGTCCAGTGGCTGAAAAATTACTTGCAAACTTTGAGGGACAAACTCACATACGACAATATAAGTTAAATGAAAGCTTGTAGTTGTTTCAGGTTCATAAATTTCGTAATATATAAAGTTATGGCATAAGTAACTTAGTCATTTTTTTTACATCATGTTTATATATGGATTTGGATTGTGTTTATTGAATAAAAAATCGTTGAACGGTCAATATTTTTTCCCAGGATGTTATCTAACGGTCGAAAATAGTGTTGCATGGACATATTTGATATGAGCAATAAAAACAGGTGACTGGATCAGTAAATACAAGATATCTCTGTGCCAATAGTATTCCTGTAATATCCATATGTGTATTTTTTATTTGTCGTGTAAATACCAGAGGGAATATGCCATCTGTTCAAAGTGACAGATAATACTGTGTGTTACCGGCATGCGGGCATTTATTGAAACTGATATAATACGAGTATGTTCCATTAGCAATTATGTGCATATATTTGTAAATCAAATCATAATTATGTAATCTAACTGCGCAATTATTTTTACAAAATACAAACTTTCAATGGACTAGGTCTATAACTCCGTAATAAACAAAGTATGAAGAGCTGTCAGTTACACTTGTCAACTACATTGCTGGCAATTTAGATTTTGGTAGAAAAATTATGATTTTGGAATTATATTCATATTCATTTATTTACTCACAATATAAGATTGCATTATAAAATTACATGTCAATTTAAAAGAATCCCTATTGTGATCGTCAATAACTAACAATAACATTCAATAAAAATAATTACAAAAATAATGACTAACAATTGAAATATAACGAAATATTTGGATTGAGTTAAATATATATTTATAGTTAAATATTTGGATTAAGGTCATGATTAAGTTAAAGAACTACGTTAATATACCTACCCTACCTAAAAACCCGCTTGCCGGTGCAAAACACTGTATAGTGCAACTTTTCCGAATGTCTTTGACGCTTACTCATGGTTTTAAAAACTCGCTTCCTAATAAAACAACTACTCTGAGTATAAGCAGTTCGATTTACGCCTAAAATAGAACTAAGGTCTATTAGGTAGCTAGGAACTTAAGTAAGGCTTTTCTTGCTTGTATAATTGTAGACTGTTTGAAACTTTGTCCTATTCGATCGGTTCACTATAGACAATTGATGCCTTACTTAAATTTTCAACCTAAATGCTACTTTGCAAAATCTTCAAATCCTAGATCTAATAGCGTTCGTTAGCATGAACTCAGCTTCTGTGGTAGACAGTATTCAGAAAGCTATTATTTAGTATTCAGATTTTCAGATGTCTTTGCGACCACTTCGCCCTGGGAGCTCTCATTACTCATTGTTATTAGGTACGAAGTCAATTTATAATTTATACGAGTTCACAGACGAGTCCCCCCCCCCCCCCCCCGGCTCGTAGGTACCAATCAGTTTTTCGGAACTTATGCCGGTCTAATCCCAATAAGTTCTAGTTTTCCCTCTGGGTTGGAAGGTCAGATGGCAGTCACTTTCGTGAAACTAGTGCTTATGCCAAATCTTGGGATTATGTGTCAGAGCGGACCCCGGGCTTCTTTAGGGACATTACCGGGGATAACGCTAGGAGGATGATGATGACTATTTAGTATTCAGATTATTTTGCGACCACTTCGCCCTGGCACCTCTGGTTACTCATTGTTATTACGACACTAAAGGTCCATTTATACTAGAGACGAGTTTACCGGCGAGTATAAAACGCTTTATAAACACATACGCAGAATAATGTCCGGATATTGTGAATCTTCTAGTTATTTTGAAACCCCATGGAACTTGGCGTTCAGGGTCGGCAACGCAAGTGCCTGGAGTAGCAAAACGACCATATTACGCTACGGTGACCATTTAGATACCATGTAGCAGACTAGCAGGCCGTTGCATGCCAGTGACGTGTTATAAAAAAAAACTGGGAGTGCCGGCAGAAGAGAAAACTCAGACACACCTTAAACACTCAATATCACTAGTTATAGGATTCTTACATGCAATGCAATCCATTCTGTATGCATTTTAACGACAAAATTAATGTTAATGTTTGCACACGAAATAGTTCAGGATGTTTTGACCTAGCGCACTACAATTAAGGTTCAGTTTCGAGCAACGACTGTCTTGACGTGCACAGCGCCGCTCCCCCCCGCCCCCAAGCCTCGTCCCGAATATCTCACCTATAATACCTATATACAAATTCGGCAGTCGGATAGCCCCTTAGTGGCGCCTATCCACATGCCAGCTATGACTAGCCGATACAGCCTTTCGGGCTTCGGCGTAGAACCTAGGTAAAAAAAAAACCTATATACGGTCACGCTCCTACGCTCTTACACCTGTGGCGAGTTTAACAATTTTTCCCCATCCCAAAAAGTGTACAGCGCCGCTAAAGAAGTTTTCACTTCAAAAATATTGAATTCCTTGTAAAGAATCAGTCAGTTCAGAGGCCGAAGGTGAGTACGTGCGAAGTGCATGCATCCGCTGTGGGCATCCGTCGGTTGCATTATCACGGCCTACTTGCTGACACGCATCCACGCTGTAGGAGTAAATATCTCGCTCGACAGTGATATTATATCAGTATGATATTTGTTGCACGCATTCTGACACGTTAGGTGGTTGTCACACTGCCGCCACGTCTCGTTGCGAGACGCAGAGCAACGGACTCGGATGCGGAGACAACGCACCAACGTCCGAGTTTTCTCCGCATCTAGGTCCGGAGCTGCGATGCGCGACGTCCCGCGGTCTTGCACTAAAATCCGTACGGCACTGCGGAGCTCGGTGTGACATACCCTGCGTCACGCACCGCGTCTCCGTCCGAGCGCGCGAGTCGTCGTGCGTCTCGCTTCTCCGTGCGTCGAGGCGGAGCCAGTGTGTCGTACCATACGATTTTTCTGTACAAAATCAAGATTCTACATACAAAGTTAAAAAACGCATCAACGGACGCCGCTGCGCGATGCGGAGCAGTGTGACGACCACCTTAGGTGTTGTCTTATGTACTTAAACAAAGCTACGGCTTCGCCACAACTTTAAGCAGTGGCGGAAGCGGCAGCGGTTCGCCATGCGTGGGAGCGAGAGAGACCGGAGAACCTCTCGCTCTCCCGTATGACGCTCTGCTGGAAGCCACCACTGGCAGTTACACTTGACCTTGATGAAGGTGACAAATGTCACACAAATATCAAGTCAATGCGTCGAGTCAGATAGACCTCTCATTGTTGTTAGATAACACCGTTTTATATCTCGTTTATCAGATTTGTATCAGTTGTGTTGGTGTGAGAGTGAAACAAACGGGAAATGTATACAGGAATTCAATTTCATGCTGTCTACTGCTATCAATACTCACTGACCATTAAGTAATTTCCGTACATGTTGGCTTCATGTGTGCTGAAAAGGGCTTAGCTTACATACAGCATAAATACACGAATGAGATGTTGACTAAAATCCTAAATGGTTTTATTCATTGACTTACTACTACGTATAGACCGGCCACCTAGAACATTTTTTTTTATATTTCAGTATTATTTAGCGACGGCCCGCCACCAGCACCCGACTATGCAAAGGTAATCCCATGAAATTAGTTTAGCATACGAAAACTTATCCTGGGGTTGTCTCCTCTATTTATATACCTCAATGGTTTTATTCTGTTGTAATTCTTTAGACTCTCGCAAAAACTGATAACCTTTATTTCAAATATTTTACAAATCTATAATCATTTTACTACACCCCTTTCAGTGAATGACGTCACTCGCAATTTAAATAGAAACGTCTCCAAAAAACATCAATAATAAAAGTCATTAAACTGATGTCCGAACTAAAATAAAAATGGCGTCCATTTGATAACAGCAATAATTGAAGTAATTTGTCGAGAGCAACAATAGGATGGCAGGAAGCACGCTTGCCTGAGCCACATTTGCATTGCGTATAATTAAAAGTGGTTAGGTAATGTGGTTTCGCAAACTCGGATTATCTACGGAACATTGTAATGCGATTCAAACAACATTAGTACTGTCAAAACGCCATCGCCATCGCCAGTGGGTTTCACGAAGCTTCAAGTTATAATTTTATTTCACGAGTAAAAAGCGCAATTTACACATATAATATGCAATTGCATGCATGTTTCATTACGTTGCGGTCATAGTATAAAGAGGAAAAGTCTGAGATTGTAGCTTTGTAAGTTTATATGACCTGGTAAAGGTTGCGGGAGTCCGCTGGATGCGGGTGGCGCAGGACCGGTCACTTTGGCACTCTTTGGGGGAGGCCTATGTCCACCAGTGGACGTCTTTCGGCTCATATGATGATGATGATGATGAAGTTTATATGTAATGGAAAAACCCCGGAAGCGCTTATCCGATTCCAAAAATTCTTTCACCTGCATGTAGATGAATGGACTTTCTAGATGGTTATAGGCTATATTATATCCCGCGGGTTTGCCTGCGGTCTTTGCAATATTCGAGCAAGCCGTGCGGGCAGCTAGTATATAACATATGTGACATGGGACCAAGATTTGCAAGTTACCGTAACTTACTAATTCGTAACTATTGCAAAATTTACAACCGTAAGGGCCTGTTTACAAATCGATTGGTGATTAGCGAGAATTTACACAAATGCTTATCGCACTTGCAGCAATTGTATGAATTTGCGCTAACCACTCGCTATGCAACAGATCATAAGGTGATGACACTGAATTCCGTCAGAGACTACTTCATACAAAATATATGACAGACATAGAGAGGCGGGAAAATTCCGCCGCGGAATTCAGCCCGTAGGTATGTGGCGAGCCTTAGATAGCAACTCGTATTGTAAGGCCCGCCCTTAAAGATCAATTAAATTGCACAAAATAACGAATTGTTCAACGTTTTTGACAGTTTAGGGTACGTATTGAAGATTGCGCTATGATTGAGCAAAAGTTTGAGAAAGTATTTTTTTATTGCACCATCTTTTTGTATTGTACGGTCTAGTTACAGTATTGCACAATATTTTTTAGTCTATTTTGAGCCACCACGAGGACGCATCAAAGTTATTGCGCAATTTTTGCGTGATAATATTGATCGTTTGGTCGCAAAGGGTAGTTCAATTATGTTGCGCCATAAAAATATGAGTTATTGTAGGCCTAGGACCGACCTAACGTATTATGTGCTTTGCCCTGATTAAATTATCCTCAAATATAAATAGTTCAAAAAAACTAAAACCCGACATCGGAGACGTAACTGTTTTTTTATATACACACACGGTAGCCTAATTATTTACTTTTTAAACTAATGACTTAGCATAGCTGTAGGTAATTATTAAACAAGTGTGAAACTATAAGACAATATTTAGCAATAACAATATTTACGTCACACCTGGCAATAATGCGAGTTTTACTGCACGCTGCACGTACGGGAAAACTCGCATTGTGGCCAGATGAAGACGTAAAATTTTGTACGCAACACGGGCGGTAATTCGTAAATTTATGGCCCTCCAGAGCGCATATTTATGGCCCTCACCTTCGGTTCGGGCCACAAACACCTGCGATCTGGGGCATTTACGAATTCACCGCCCTTGTTACGTAATGTACTATTACATTCTAATAATAATTGTCTGGTTCCCGAACTCGTCTCAATTGCTCAAAGGTTAACTGGAAGAGATCCCTTACCTTACAGGGATAAGTTCGCCTTTGTACCTACTTAACCTATTCTGTCTGTATATTTACCAATGTCTTATGTACAATACAGTATTTACATACATACATAAGTAGGATATATGTAGGAGTCTTAGGATGTGGTTCTTCGTATTCATAACCTACGTTAATTTGAATAAGTGGCTATTTACCTAATGCGGTAGTCGAGCTGAACTTAATGAAATCAGCAAGACCAAAGTATTTTTGAAATTAAGTATAATTAAAATAATAATTAAACGAATTAAACTTTACATTTGATCTCATTCTTGTTAAACCTATTGTCATGCCAAATTGTTTTATATTGCCTCATTAACACGTTCGCATAATTCGCTAATGACCACTTAGTCTAAGCGCTGGCCTAGTTCCATCCCATTAATTATGAGCTAGCTTACATTATTTAATATTAACGGATGCTAGCTTTCCTTCCGGTCTTAACTTGGTACAAAAACTAGTAATTAAAAAATAAATAAATATTAAAGCCTTTGTAACTGAATTGAAGGTTAGTTTAATGTATTTGCGGCTGCTACTTATTGTACTAATGTCTTTTAAACAAGTAAATTACCTTGGCCTATGCTGTATAGATGCATCTATATACCAGCGAATGAAAAAAAACCATACTTAGAACTTAGAATAATGCGAGCTCCTTACAAATTTCTACCACGCACGTGCCTATAAAACCCGGTATGCGCATGTTCGGTCTAAACGGCTGCCTGCATTCGTCCCATTCTGGCAAATATGCGAGTGCAAGAAGGACAAATGCTTTACGTCGGACATAAAACCTAGTGTGCTAGGGGGTTTGGCATCGTTTTGACACTTCGCCCCCGTCCCCGTATATAATGAATGGCAAATGGCAATGGCACCCATTCTGTGGGGCGATTTTGCGGCGCTTAGACTTCTGTTTTTTTCGTTCGTACGGAGTAAGAGCTCAAAAAGATCATTACTAAGTACAATTATACTATTCATATATCTGAGTCTAAATACAATGAATGCGTCGTTTCTAACATGTCTGTATATGATAAAATCTACAAATCGCATGAAAATATGCTGTTTATGCCTGCACATTTGCATAAAAATGACATGTTTTTACCGTAATTAACAATAATACACGAACTATTTTTACGACACGGTAAGTCGTCAATTTTCACTGGCATATTTTATTGTCGTGTCATATATGCTACAATTAAATTTAATATTATCATGCTAGGAATCGATAAGTCTGAATTTGATTTACGCTAGCCTTGGCAAACAAGACCTGGCGGAGACCTATCGTAGGTACCTACTTTTTTTTTATGGGAAGAAAATCCTTTATGGATACCTGATATGCGCCACGGGGATAGCGCGGACTCGCACCGACTAACCCCCCCCCCCCATGGTCTCCTCGACGCATTTCGGACGGCTCTGGGATCTCCTACGGAATGGTGCCGCCCTATGAGCCTCTGTGGGTCCTACCTTTTTTTTAACGATTGCAGGCCCCAACTGGACCGTATACCCCGAGGACCCCTTTTAGTCGCCTTGTACGACAGGCAAGGGATACCGGAGCCCTAAATCTAATGGCCGGGCTACAATTGATGAGACCCGAGGGCCGCAAGGCTAGGCAGAAGCTACACCGGCAGATTTACAGGGATAGACCTGTTTGCGTCGGTGAACTGGCTATGTTTCGGGGTGCCTAATCCCAACAAGGTTTAGGTTCCCTTTGGGTTGTAACGTCAGCTTCCACAGACAGCAGCAGCTTCCTCAAAAACTAGTGCCTGTACCTGTAAGTTTTTGGGATCAGGTACCTAACGGACTCGGGGCTACCTAATGTAACCGGGACGATAATAAGATAAGGAGAATTCTGGATCCGAAGATAATGAGTTTGGTCCCGTACCAACAGAATATTTACAGTATTCAACGACTGCCAGAGTTTGACTAATTATCATGTATAATAACCGACTTCCACAATCACCGAGAGCATACCATTACATTCATATTTTCAAGTCCTACTTATCATGTTATTGTAGTACAGTACGGTACAGTACAGTCAATAATTAGAATTACGCAGAATATGGGCTCAAGCAAAACAATCTGTACAGCACAATATTTATTAGCAAGAGAATAAGGGCTAGCGGCATCAACCACAATTTAAAGCCCAGTAAACGTTAATTATGCCGCCGGCAGCTGTCACCCCATAGAGAACTGTCAAAGTTCCCATACAAACAGATTCCAACGGACGTAACTTGCAATTACCGATGGTTTGATACAAGCGAGCCCAAAGCTGGATTTGTCTCCAAATGTCACTGTGTCTCTGAAGGCGTAGCACGGTTGCCATTTTAGCACTTATCGCTGTGGATAAGACATCCGTTACGTTCTGACAATTATGCGAGTGCGAGATTGATGGATGTCTTATCCACAACGATAAGTGATAAAATGGAAACCGTGCTACGCCTTGATCTGGATTGGGGACCAAAGACCTCCTGCTGCACTCCACAGAGATCCTCTTGGCTATGGGGGAAAGTATATACCTAACCTTATACAGGTTCCAATTCCAATACGGCACTGGCACATCAGAATACGGTTCGTCAGACAAATATAAATTGATTCAAGATGTGCAGAATGCAAATCATGACCAAAGTAAGCTCGTAACAACTTCTGGTGCCGACTGTACGGTGCACGGAACTGTCCGGGGCATGACCGTGACGAGCTATACTTCATATTTTACCGACAATGCTCATATTATGAAACCATTCATTAAGGGAAAACATTAACCTTGTTCGGTTCGAAGCGTGCTAATGTGCTAGACTAAAGGATTTCACGACAAATTGTATTTTAAGATGCGCGATTGTGTTACAAAAGACAAAGCCAGATGTAGATAAATCCCTTTTTAATGGACAATATTTCAAACGGTAGGGGTGATACCCAGGTATAATTATAAGACCCCAGCGGGGGGGGGGAGCAAATAGGATGTAAGATAAGAGAACTCTGTAATATCGTTCGCAGCCATATAAATATTCTGCTTCAGTCATCATAACAGCAAAGCACTATACAACATATACTTCCAAGTGTTCACGCTTCGCCTATAGACCAAGGCGAGCTGTCAAGCGAAACGATCATTACCCACCATCCGATTCAAAAAGGACACAAGAGCCTATGAAATGGTACCTCCTATTCACTACTTTTTAAATTAGGAGGCGAGCACGGTACTTGCCAGAATGGAAAGCACTTACAATACAGATGAATCAAGTAATTATAACGCATAGTGTTTCATAAAAGTTCAACTTACTGGGACGGAGATAAGAACATGGTTCTGTAATGACTGTGTATTTGGGTATTCGGTTCCACTTGGTAAATAGTTTCGCCGGTGAAAGACCTACTATGGAAATAGAACGAAAATGAGTACCTAATACCTATAATACTTTTACTTTTACACACCGGAAATGTTAGCATAGTATCATTTTGAAATTGTATTCATGTAAATATTAAGTAGGTGTAATGAATATGTACGCCCATCATATGAATATGTGTAAAGATCCTTCAAGAATTTGTAATGGTTGTACCCTACCACTTTGTTTTTTTCATAGGCGAATCGTCCTAATTGGGTCGCTCAGAGGTCGCACACACACAATTTCGTAAAATTATTCCGTTACATTTATTTTAGACGCTCCTTATTAACACGATAAAATTGACTTTATGCACTGTGTGACCCAGTACCTAAGCAGACATAAAACAGTAAACAAAATGAGTCGTGAGCTTTCAGAACACTATCGATTACCTTGTCGTGTCGACATAATGAACGTGATTTCCATAACTTTAACAAATGCTTTTAGGACCTACAGATAATATTGTGATATGAGAAAGTGTTTAATGTACGAAGCTCTTCCAGCTTTATCTCGACGGGCTAAAACGTTGTCGATTAGAAGGCTTAAAGTCATCTGCGAGTCATAAACAGTGCGATATTTGCCCTGTGTCGATATGCAAACCTCTTTCACTACATCGTGTAGTTTACGACGCATGAGAAGAAAACAATTGTACGCGATAGAAGCCGGAGTCATACCTCTTTAACATGATGCACTCTGCTGCGCTCTGACGCCTGAGACAACAAGAACTTCACGTCAGAGTGCATCAGACGAACGTGAACTTGGGAAGAAACCGTCTATTCTTATTTGGCTGTCTATGATCACGTATCTAATATACGACTGTCCGTTTACAGGACGAAGTCGAGTTCTGGGCTGAGCGTGTCCGAGAGCAAGGAGCCTGCGCCCGCGCCATCACCGGCGGACTCTGGCGTTGCAGAGTTAGAGAGGGACCACCATGATTATAGGTAAGTTTTTAATACCCAGATAATTGAAATCCCAAGGAGCGCAGGCGTGGTCGTCCAAGGCAGACCTGGCGGTGGGGACTATCGTGGCGCAAGTGGAAGCAGTAGGGCGAACCTGGAGCGAAGCGCATTGCTCAAGAGTGAAGACCGATGGTGAAGGTGACGCACTGAGGATACCCTCCTCCCCATCTAGGGGGCTCAGGAAATTTCTAGAAATACCTAATCACCCGGCTTAGTGTTGACAGCCCCAGTGCTGCCGAGAAACATCAGCTCCCTATAATATAATACTTACTGGTTTATAATTGGTAATAGACCTGACTAATTAAAAAAGAGTCGGGAAACCCTCGGGCAATGCTTTTCCATTGCATACTTACTAATGTCACAGTACGGACGAAGGAAGTAAGGACTTCTCAGTATTATTTTAGGCATTCCGAACAATTCAAACTATTTTCGATTACTCGTATTATTCATCATCTAACAACGCTGCACCTGACTCAAACCCAAACATCAAAAAGAACCGCTCCCACATACCTCACAATTTATCCAAATACTAAATCGGTATTCAAATCAATTTCCAGTACAACCGACCGCCTTCGCCACCACGACGTGCGCCTCCGCGCCCCGCGCGCCCTCATGCTGCAGAACTACGGCACCCGCAGCACAGAGAGAGACGCGGAGCTGGCGCGAGTGAGACGCGACCGAGCCCTGCTGAGACAACGGCTGGAGGACACCGAGTGGAGCCTGTGCCAGCGAGCGGGAGAGATCGCACTGTTGAAAACTCAGCTTAAAGAAGCCCAGGTTAGTACTGCTACCCACAGTATCCACCACGTCCCTAATGATGCAGAGCTATTGGACCAAAGCACAGGGAGAGAGACGCGGAGCTGGCGCGAGTGAGACGCAACCGAGCCTTGCTGAGACAACGGCATATATCCGCTTAGAATGAATATCCAGCAGAGATGTGTGAAGCTTTGTGTTCATATATTGACAGTTGACACATAGCTGTCATGCATGCGAGGCGTCAAATATATGTCACGTAATTGCGCATCTCCTGGGAATATTCAACCTAAACCTATGACCTCCTATGACCTACTTACCTACCTACTGCATACCAGTAATTACTAAGGTTGCTAAACTTATTCCGTTTCAATTTCCAGAACGAACAAACCGCGAAAGGCCACGAGTATCTCACCATGAAAGCCGACTGCCGCCAACTGAGAGAAGCACTCGACAGAAAGGAGAAAGAGATCATGAGACTCCGAGCGGAGTCGGAGGAGAAAGAAAAGAACACGAACCGACTACAATCCGAAGTAGACCGACTCACCAACGACCTCATGGAGAGTGTCACAGATCTCTCCAAGACTAAAGAAGCAAGCAAAAGCGAGACAGACAAACTAAAGACTGAACTGAAGGAACTACGGCAGGAGTTATCAGATGTTTCCCTGAGCGGTTACGAAGGTATCCAGTGCGGGAGAACCATGAGAGGTATCTACGACGTGTGCAAATCGAACGAGTATCACTGGACTTCGAGTGACAGCGCTCTGGAAGACGCGGAAGTACAAAGACTTAACGGGGAGCTCCCAGACTCTTGCGGGGAACCTTGCGCGGCCAGCGCCATGGTCGATAGACTCAAATGCGAGCTCGAAGCTAAAGAAACACAATTCAACAGCGAGAGAAGAAAATGGTCGGAGGAAAAGGACAAAGTACTCAGATATCAGAAGCAGCTACAACTGAATTATGTCCAGATGTTCAGACGCTCGCGTACTTTGGAAGCCGAAGTAGACAGCCTGAGACTAGAGCTCGACCTTTGCAACAAAAATGTGAAGAATGTGAAACACGGAAAAGCTATAGAGTTGTAATACCAAAATATTTAGGTTTATTTATGCAGGCCACTTGTAAATACTTCAGTTCAGCCTGTCTTATCTTGCCTTTTGCAGTAGTGGTTTCCGTCGTTTTAACGTAATACTCGATAGGCAAAGCAATGACACAATTAAGTTAATGTTGTTCATTGATAAGTTGAAGCTAGATTCATTCTATATTATGGGAATACGCGTATTTTATTTTAAGAGAGATTTTAAGTTATTATAGATAATAATAAAAGTATTTTGAAAATATTCGTTTGTTTTCTTGAACTCTTGAAGTCGCAAGCGTCCATAGGTTAAGATGCCTGGTTAGATCAGGTAGGCCGCTTGTTTCCCACCGTGGTATAAAAACATGGTCAGACTCAATAAAGGGCTACTTAAATACCTGTGACTTTTGACGGTGCTCTTCTGGCAATAGGACGGCATTTTCTCATTTTCAGATTCACTAGTTCTTGTGCACAATATGGTTTACTTCACACTGGATTTGATGCGGAAATAAGGCCGCCGCCTAAAGAATAGCTGCAAGTTATATTTTTAGTCGCGATTTACAATTTTATTAACAATATCAACCGTTTTCTTCGCATGTATCATTTTATAAATTTGACAGGCAGGCCAATAAGACCTTAATAAGACGGATGTCGTGCAATATGAAAGAGTTTCAAAAGAAAAAGGTTTGGGTAATATGCGGAAATCGAATTAAGGCGGGTTCAAAGTTAACTCAACACTACATTTACTAGTTTTCTTATTTTAAGGAAAATCGCCAACGTATAACTAAAAGCGCCTGTAAATGTTTTAACGCAAATAACACACGCAATTATTTGTGCTAAGTGTTTATTGCAGACACCCTTGAGATAACAATACTTAGTATGGAGCAGAACCTAGCCTAAACCTCACCTAATTATTCAAATATAATAAAGAAACAAACTTAGCAGTGCGGTTTTTTACAAAAGTATAGCTGTAGAGCGGGGTAGACTCTGTTCGGCATTGAGATCAACATGAATCATTAAAAAAACATAGGTATAAAAAGAAATCATAGAAAAAGATACCCATTCCTCTATAAAGTTACTCGAAGGTTCTTTGAGCGTCAGCAAGCTTGGCTCAATAGTAAAAACGAAAACAACATTCGAAATATAGTTTTAACAGCCCGTGGACATTTTAATTTAAACCAGACACTTTTTTAAATTCTGAACACATGAAAAATATCTCCCGATCTTAGACTAATAGTAGAGAAATGTTGAGATCTGTACTGAGATCAACTGTTAGTTAGGTCAACATCTTAGAACTTGGCTCTGAAGTTAGAAAGCCCTAAGTTCCTGGATCTAAACGAAAACCCCTCGCCGACTTTCGTGGTGCCTTGGTCTGCGTTGTTTCTTGTTGTTTTCGAGGGTTCAACCTGTAATGGGAAATACATATACACTCCTAACGTACATATGTATGTATGTCACGTGCCTAGCTTGCATTGATCGCGTTATGTCGGGCACATGATTCTAGAATACTATGGACGGGCTGTACATGTTATCACAATGACGGACGGAAAAGCTCTTCTTATGCAGCTAAATTAAGAACTCGTCTTAAAATGGCTGATGACTTGCCATAAACAACCTACTAAATTTGGGCGGGTAATGGTTTGTGTGCCACAACTTCGTACTAAATCAGTTGTGGCAAACAAAAAAAAGTGGAACTATGACAAGGACAATGAATGATATTTCCTTTCTGTCACACTTATCGAGATTTGAATGCTACCAGCTCGCTCGCACGTGGTATTATTATTACCGTAGCCTGTCCAGCGTATTCTACGTTCATGGTCGGGCATAAAGCATTTGCCCCAGAGTAGCATTTTTAAGTGCGAGCGGGACGAATGCTTTATGTGTGAAATAAACGCGATCATGCTTGCTAGGGTGTTCCCAACTTCCCATAGATGGAGACTGTGATCTTGGATTTCCACTTCTCATGACTCATCACCTTGAAGCTTAACCCTAGATGGCAGCGTAGTAGGATTCATAGCAAGAGGTGAATACCTAACAAGGTGTCAAGTAACGGAATGATGGGCCGAATTGAATACGGTTTTTTTTAATGTTAGCCCGAGTGTTCTTAGCCATTTTTCATGAAAATCTGTTCAGCCGTATTTGAGATATTCGAATTTGAAATTAAAATATCGGGGGTTTCTTAACTTTTCTAAAGTTAAAGGATATGATACAGACAGAAAGAATATAATGGAAAAATAAACCATCTTCGTCTCTAGCCCCCGACAGGATTCGAACCTGCGACCTTTTTATTAACGCTAGACTGCGCTGACTAACTGATGAGCAACTACAGTGACGGAAGCTGTATACTTTTCAATTACATTCCTCCTAAGACTAGCACCCTCTCTGTATCGTGTTGAAAGACTCATTCACAGCCTTCTTTTCTAAGTTGTACTTAGATTATAGCTGTCCACGCCGTAGCCGGCGATGCCGGCCGCGTATAATAATATAATATAATAAAATAAATTGTTTTTTCATTAGCAACAGATAAAAATTACGAAAATACTCGAAAACTATCAATCTTTCATTTAAGTATGCTATTTTAACATTTTTAAATTCATAATATCTATTAATCAGGACGTTGTTTGATTGTGACGTCACAAGCAAGTAATCCCTACAAATTCCATACTAAAGGAGCGTTTTTGACGTTTCATAAAAAGAGGCTGATTTGACAAAAGTCAAATCCAATGCCACCTTATAGCTGCAATCGCACAGAGAGCGGTGGCGGGGCGACGCGGCGCGGTGCGGAGGCGGTAGGTACCGGTTGTAATGTTCGAGCTAATACGAAAGGGTCCGCACAGAAAACCGCGCCGCTCTGTGCGGATCGTTTCATATTAGCTCGAACATTACAACCGGTACCGCCTCCGCGCCGCACCGCGCCGCTCCGCCACCGCTGGCAGTGCGTTTCGGTCTTATATGTTGACGGAGTATTTAGTTTCATACCTGTGTAACATCACCAATAACCGGCCGCTTCCGCCACTTATACCACCAATACTCCACTCCCAAAGTGATGCAAGCCAGTCCAATCCCCATGAAGATCACTATGAACACGCCTCCTATATTCTGGATAGAGATCCCGTCTGACTGGTCGTCCTGTTTCTCGCACTTCATGGCCTCTGGATTGTTGTTCCACCAGTTTTCTTTGAGCTTCTCCAGTTTGCGTTTGTTCAAGAGTTGGAGGATACTGGAACAGATGGATGTTCTTTAAAGATCTAAGGATTATATTCTTTATACTACAACAAGCATATGGTGTGCCTGATGGTATGCAGACACCATAGCCTATGCACGGTTGTCCCAAAAGAATCACAAGCGCATTGCCGACCCGATTCATTGGAGGATTCGTTGTGTTGACCGACAACTGCTAATCCCTCTCTCGGCACAGCGCACCCTGAGCTCAGGCGATCTTACACAAACTCATGCCACATATTTACCTGCAGAGTAAAATCTAAGGACTTGGTAAAAATTTGTCAGCAGGCTCGTTAAATATACAGATTTTTGAAGTGAAAACTTGTTTAGCGGCGCAGTGCACTTTTTGGGATGGGGAAAAATTGTTAAACTCGCGAGACGACAGGTGTAGGAGGTCACGTGACTGCAGGATTTAGTCTTGCCAATTGCCGGAATACAAAAAGCGAGAGTTGCGCTTCAAAACGCGGATTTACAAGGGGTGTTTTTTTACTGATAATATTCAAGTTTTTTTTTATGTAAGACGGAGGGGAGTTTGCTAAAAATTAAAATTATTCAAGTTTTCACTTCTGCCGGCACTCCCGGAGTGCAACACTGTCTTTCTTAGTCGAGCCACTTGCTCAAAATTAAAAAAAAAACATGTGACTAGGTACTGTGATGAATACTTAATAATTAATACACGGTGTTCCCGGGAATTTCCGTTAACTTCGGCATATTGCAGAATACATTCACAGAAAAGAATTAGCATAATAATTTCGAGAATAAATAATGATTTTTTCTTTTTTTGTAAAAAATAACTTAATTGAAATTGAAATTGAAAATATTTATTTCGGACCGTAATCCATATCGTGTCAGTTACAAAAGACTTACGAAATACATATTTTAGTAATTACATTACACACAAACAATGACTGTTAATGTAGCATTAACAGTTATTGTCTTATTGTGCAAGGGTTCAAGACTAGAAGGTCCAAGAAGACAAATTAAGTAAAAAAATGTTCCTCCGACGCAGTTTTTGCCTAATATCGAACGAACTCACTTGGTAAACCTTCTTGTAGTGTATAGGAACCTTACAACATTTAAAAAACTGTGATCACACCACAGTTAAGAGCCTTTTTACACTGGTGAAATCTGCGAATCTTATTCAATTAAAATATTCAATATCTTGATAACAGAAGAGATAGTAGAATACTGTCTTGGAGAAATTAACTTTATTTGATCTAACCTATGTCCCCTTGCAATTAACGGAAATTGCCAAAAACACCTTGTATGTCCCGCTGGCCGATCACGTAACGTATTGTAGGTACGTGCGTCATATCACTTTTTGTATGGGAAAATGACAGTTGAATTGTCCTAAAGAAAAGTTACGTGATAATCCCTCACCGCTCACGAAACGGGCACGAACAGGGTACCTACTATAAATATATTTCTATACAAATGTACCCGTTCATTGATCCTGATCGTAATCTTAAATACCTAACAACTTCATGGCATTTAAAACGTTTTTGGCGCCGTGAATGAACGTTTAACTGCAGCATTCCATGTCATTTATGGACACAGGATTTTAGTACCAGCACTTATGCTTACTGCCCATTCATTCTCAGCCTTATTTGGTACCATCACTCGATGTTTTTATGATTTCTATCCTCAATTAGCTCCCTGCTAAGTACCTATTACACAGCAGCGGGATAAATTATAAATATCAGTCCATTTTACAAAGTGAAAGGTGGTGAAAGGTTTTTGAAATCGGAGGTTTTCTGGACTGGAGATTACCCCCTGCATAGAAACTTACAAAGCATCACACGAAAACTTTTACCTCTTTATAATATTAGTTAGTCACAAAACAGTATAAATAGTACTAGTACTATCAATACTGTTTTGTGACTAACTAATATATACCTAGGTCTAGGTACATAGTATAATAAGAATTTACAAATATTACCGATGCGTGTTTTATATAATAATATGAAGACATTAGAAAATGGTGCATCAAGAAAATTGCAATTAGTTCATAATGAATGTTGTTCCACAAATAAGGTATATTAACAACGTAAAAAAGGTAAGGCAACGCTTAGGTATATACCTAACTATTCTACTAATAATAAAGAGATAATGTCGTGTGAAAAGTAATATTATCCGAAGCCACTCTTCCGATTAAAAATCATATAAGAGTCAGCAGTAAGCTCGATTCTCCCTACAAACGTAGTTACGCTCTCATTTTAAAACTACGTGTGGGATTGTTACGAAAGTTTGCATGTACAATGACATGAGGTATATCCATGTCTGTACTTAGTTTATGTAGCTTCAGATACCATTGTAAAACAAATACAGCTAATTTAAGTTTTTCATACAAAACTTGTTTTTGCTGTACTTCGTTTGTTTTATAAACTGGAACCTTATAAACTAATTACAGACATAGATATACCTCAGGTCATTGTAGGTATATGCAAAGTTTCGTCACAATCTAACACGTAGTTTTAAATTGAAAACGAAACTTCGTTTGTATGGGAAGGTGAAATTCGGCCGAGCTTACTGCGGACTCTTAGTACCTACCTATATGGAACTTCAGGACGGACATATGCTATATTTTATCCCGTGGTTCCACATAGATTCTCTGATATACGCAAGCGGAACCGAGGGGACAGCTCCCACTCTCCCAGTATACTATATAAAAAGTATGTAAGCAGCGCAAGTATCATCAATCAAGCTCCCGTCACGCCCCCTACTAGCATTTCATTGCATTAGCCTAATCAAGACGTTAATACAGTCCCCCTATTCTGTAACTTGTTTTAGGCTCACCTCAACGCTCATCCACAAATATATCTTGACACCGCGATGCATTGTAACTAAGCGTAGGTAGAGGTCTAGTTTCGTGACGGGTGACCGACGGAGTGAGCGTTGAGGTGAGCTTAAAACAAGTTACAGAATAGGGGGGCTGGAATGTGGACGGGTCATCGAAGGAAAAAAACCATCAAATGCGTTCCTTAACTTTTTCTACCTAAACACGTGCCTAAAACCTAAAACTCGGTATGCACATGTTCCAATTAAACGGCTGCCTGGCATCGTTTTGACACCTCGCCCCCTTCCCCGCATAATGGCAATGGCACCTATGGTTTTGTCGTTCGCGAGTTACAGTTATTATTTTAACAGAACGCGAGACAATATGTTAAAACGGTTTAGCAGGGAAACGTAGACTAAGTTGTCTGTCCCATTGTTTATTGATAATAAATAAATAAAATAAATTGATTTCATATGCATTGGCGGTCCTCTTGATTCATTCCGTTCATACCTCTACTGCTAGGTCAGAGTTGTCTGTAGCGTGGCGGTGCGCTGTAGATATTTGTCATGGTGTTTCAATAGATGGCGCTACGTGCACGATGTGATGTGCTTGTGGGTCAGTACGTGTGCACGTAAATACGTACTTAGACAGAGTACGGACAGATCCCTATTTCCCAGTGGGCACTTTGGGCAAGTGCCCAGGGCCCCGTGATCGATGGGGCCCCCCTGTCAGATCACCAAACGATAATCAATCTAATACCTATGCCCAGGGCCTCCAATAGGTTAAAGACGGCCCTGAGTACGGATTCCGGTAGTGACGCGTGCCACCATAAAGGGACGGAAAGCCTATGCAGCTAAATTGAGAACTTGTTTTAAAATGGCCGACGGAAACAATCTGCTTAATTTGGCCGGGTAATGGCCACAGCCTCACATAATATAAGTATCAACTCAACCCGATAGCGACAAACATAAAAGTTCAATTATAAACAAAAGACAACAAATTATATATCTCCTCATAATGATGACATCATTATTGACTTTGCATACGTAGTGGTATATTATTAATTTATTACCGTGTCAAGTCTACGTAAACTGAGGTGGTGACTGTAGGTATTTCTCATTATGCGCCGATAGATGTCGCTACTCGAACGTTGTGGTGATGTTATTATTGCCGCGACAAGTCTGATTTGTCCATTAGTGTGGCTATAATGATGCAATTGCATTCAATGTTTTAGTCAACCGAAAATATCAATTTGGTTACGCTGTTGAATACACTCAAACTTCTGTAATAACCAAGATCAACGATGTATGTAAATATGTGATACAAACAATGTAATAACCACATTAAGAATGGAAATAACTTCAAAGAACGACGAGTAACAGTTTCTAAAAATGACTTATTTACATTCAAATAGCACAGCAGTTACGACCTTATTTTATAAGGCAGCAGTCGATTTACTCGCCCGAGTCACCTTTGCAGCAATTTGCATACAGCATTGACCGTTATTTAGCCCTCATGTCGGTCGCTGCGAGTACGAGCGATAAAACACAAACAAATATAAACAGATAACGCGAGGGTCGTGTAACTATGTATGCAGGTGGAGCTAATAACTAGGTACGTAAGCTGATAGAGGTATCAGGTATGTCTCTTGGATCGACTGAATGAGTTAGAGCAATCATCATCAGCCTATAGGTACACGCCTCGACTGATCACAGGATTCATGAACGAGAATGTGACGGTAGACCAAGTTTCGAAGCTGGATCAGTACAAACAAAAGGGACTTAATCTGGAGAAAACCAAGAATCTTTGATCCCTATCTCGTGCTTGACGAAGATCTTATGAGTACTTAATCTTTAGCTGGAACAGCGCAAGCGCTGCTGGCCGGGGTGCCAAGTAAAATGGTCGTAACTTCCATTACCACAGTCCAACCAACCTCACCGCAGCGCCAATAGGACTAAAATTACTCGTTTATCAATTAAACGAGCACTGTTTGTAAGTACTACAGAGTACAGAGAGTACTATTGAAAGACACATCTGCTTAATTTCAAATGAACCTGACTGATCCCGGTTCCGATGACCGCAAAGGTCAGCAAATGGGTAGTCCCGCAACAAACACGACATGTGACGCACAGCGCTATGGTGGTCGAAATCATAATAATAATAGTGAACTTTTCCCTATTCGAAACGTTGAAAAACAAATACATGTATCATATATTAAATCAAATATACTCCTACCTATTCTCATCAGAGACAATTGGCATTCATAAAACTGTCAACATTTTTCTCAAAACTAACTTCCTTTAAATAATATAAACTAGGTTGAAGTGAAGTGTTAACAGTTTCATTCGTAACATAAATACGGCGGCACACCCATCTAAAATTGGAACGTTCGTTTTACCTGCCTGACTTTGAAAACTAGTTTTGTCTATAATCCTAATCATGTTACCTAAGCTGTTTTGCGGACCTGTTTTATTTTGCGACAAAAGTAGAGGTCAATTGACAGAAACCCTACACGGGTATTGAAGTTACCCTCTAGACAGCAATATAATCGCATAGGCTTTTATTTAAAGCCTAATTCTCTTTTCTATGTGTACTTACGAATGCACTGTAGTAGGCATCATTGACTGCTGTTATCACCAGATTCGTTCTGGCCTACGACTTGGATATCGGACTTATGTCGTCCCGGACCATTAGTAGGTCAAAAACAAGAAGATTTTGGCACTATTTGGGGGAGCCCTATATTGTCCAGTCCAGCGGTGGACGTCTTTCGGATGATACGATATGATGAAGCAAGAAGAAATAACGCATTGTTAAACTGGTCCGTCAACGGCGAACCCTTGCTGCACGGCGATAGCGTACGGCTTACGTGAGAACTCGTCCCGGACCAACTGCAGGTCACAGCTGGGCAGGACGTAGCAGGAACATGAAGAACTTACGCGTTATTAAACTGGTCCTTCAATGGGGAGCCCTGCTGCTCGGCGATAGCGTACGGCTTACGTAAGAACTCGTCCCGACCATCTGCAGGTCACAGCTGGTCAGGACGTAGCAGAAACATCAAGAACTTACTTACGCGTTATTAAACTGGTCCTTCAATGGGGAGCCCTGCTGCACGGCGATAACGTACGGCTTACGTGAGAACTCGTCCCCGACCATCTGCAGGTCGCAGCTGGTCAGGAAGTACGTAGCAGAAACATGAAGAACTTACGCGTTATTAAACTGGTCCTTCAATGGGGAGCCCTGCTGCACGGCGATAGCGTACGGCTTACGTGAGAACTTGTCCCCGACCATCTGCAGGTCACAGCTGGTCAGGAAGTACGTAGCAGAAACATGAAGAACTTACGCGTTATTAAACTGGTCCTTCAATGGGGAGCCCTGCTGCACGGCGATAGCGTACGGCTTACGTAAGAACTCGTCCCGACCATCTGCAGGTCACAGCTGGTCAGGAAGTACGTAGCAGAAACATGAAGAACTTACGCGTTACTAAACTGGTCCTTCAATGGGGAGCCCTGCTGCACGGCGATAGCGTACGGCTTACGTGAGAACTCGTCTCCGACCATCTGCAGGTCACAGCTGGTCAGGAAGTACGTAGCAGAAACATGAAGAACTTACGCGTTATTAAACTGGTCCTTCAATGGGGAGCCCTGCTGCACGGCGATAGCGTACGGCTTACGTGAGAACTCGTCCCCGACCATCTGCAGGTCACAGCTGGTCAGGAAGTACGTACCTAGTAGAAACATGAAGAACTTACGCGTTATTAAACTGGTCCTTCAATGGGGAGCCCTGCTGCACGGCGATAGCGTACGGCTTACGTGAGAACTCGTCTCCGACCATCTGCAGGTCACAGCTGGTCAGGAAGTACGTAGCAGAAACATGAAGAACTTACGCGTTATTAAACTGGTCCTTCAATGGGGAGCCCTGCTGCACGGCGATAGCGTACGGCTTACGTGAGAACTCGTCCCCGACCATCTGCAGGTCACAGCTGGTCAGGAAGTACGTACCTAGTAGAAACATGAAGAACTTACGCGTTATTAAACTGGTCCTTCAATGGGGAGCCCTGCTGCACGGCGATAGCGTATGGCTTACGTAAGAACTCGTCCCGACCATCTGCAGGTCACAGCTGGTCAGAACGTAGCAGAAACATGAAGAACTTACGCGTTACTAAACTGGTCCTTCAATGGGGAGCCCTGCTGCACGGCGATAGCGTACGGCTTACGTGAGAACTCGTCTCCGACCATCTGCAGGTCACAGCTGGTCAGGAAGTACGTAGCAGAAACATGAAGAACTTACGCGTTATTAAACTGGTCCTTCAATGGGGAGCCCTGCTGCACGGCGATAGCGTACGGCTTACGTGAGAACTCGTCCCCGACCATCTGCAGGTCACAGCTGGTCAGGAAGTACGTACCTAGTAGAAACATGAAGAACTTACGCGTTATTAAACTGGTCCTTCAATGGGGAGCCCTGCTGCACGGCGATAGCGTACGGCTTACGTAAAAACTCGTCCCGACCATCTGCAGGTCACAGCTGGTCAGAACGTAGCAGAAACATGAAGAACTTACGCGTTATTAAACTGGTCCTTCAATGGGGAGCCCTGCTGCACGGCGATAGCGTACGGCTTACGTGAGAACTCGTCCCCGACCATCTGCAGGTCACAGCTGGTCAGGAAGTACGTACCTAGTAGAAACATGAAGAACTTACGCGTTATTAAACTGGTCCTTAAATGGGGAGCCCTGCTGCACGGCGATAGCGTACGGCTTACGTGAGAACTTGTCCCCGACCATCTGCAGGTCACAGCTGGTCAGGAAGTACGTAGCAGAAACATGAAGAACTTACGCGTTATTAAACTGGTCCTTCAATGGGGAGCCCTGCTGCACGGCGATAGCGTACGGCTTACGTAAGAACTCGTCCCGACCATCTGCAGGTCACAGCTGGTCAGGACGTAGCAGAAACATGAAGAACTTACTTACGCGTTATTAAACTGGTCCTTCAATGGGGAGCCCTGCTGCACGGCGATAACGTACGGCTTACGTGCGAACTCGTCCCCGACCATCTGCTGGTCGCAGCTGGTCAGGAAGTACGTAGCAGAAACATGAAGAACTTACGCGTTACTAAACTGGTCCTTCAATGGGGAGCCCTGCTGCACGGCGATAGCGTACGGCTTACGTGAGAACTCGTCTCCGACCATCTGCAGGTCACAGCTGGTCAGGAAGTACGTAGCAGAAACATGAAGAACTTACGCGTTATTAAACTGGTCCTTCAATGGGGAGCCCTGCTGCACGGCGATAGCGTACGGCTTACGTGAGAACTCGTCCCCGACCATCTGCAGGTCACAGCTGGTCAGGAAGTACGTACCTAGTAGAAACATGAAGAACTTACGCGTTATTAAACTGGTCCTTCAATGGGGAGCCCTGCTGCACGGCGATAGCGTACGGCTTACGTAAGAACTCGTCCCGACCATCTGCAGGTCACAGCTGGTCAGAACGTAGCAGAAACATGAAGAACTTACTTACGCGTTATTAAACTGGTCCTTCAATGGGGAGCCCTGCTGCACGGCGATAACGTACGGCTTACGTGCGAACTCGTCCCCGACCATCTGCTGGTCGCAGCTGGTCAGGAAGTACGTAGCAGAAACATGAAGAACTTACGCGTTACTAAACTGGTCCTTCAATGGGGAGTCCTGCTGCACGGCGATAGCGTACGGCTTACGTGAGAACTCGTCTCCGACCATCTGCAGGTCACAGCTGGTCAGGAAGTACGTAGCATAAACATGAAGAACTTACGCGTTATTAAACTGGTCCTTCAATGGGGAGCCCTGCTGCACGGCGATAGCGTACGGCTTACGTGAGAACTCGTCCCCGACCATCTGCAGGTCGCAGCTGGTCAGCACGTAGTATCTGACGTCGGTTGCGTCGCCGAGCCACGCGAAGCCTTCGCTGGAGCTCTCGGAGTCGCGGACCTGGTAACAATTTTATAAAAATAACGGTGGGTTGGTGGTCAGAGCAGTAGGAACAGAACCCTCGTCTGTTGCTTCAGGCAAAGAAGAAGCCTATAATATAACTACTACTACTACTACTTGCTCTGTAGTAGTGTTGTGTTCCTGGTGGTGAGCAAGGTCGCCAGAGCTCCCGAGGATGCGTTGTGTTGAGAGCGAGGGAATTTATTCCTTCAGCTGTCAACACGGCGAATCCTCAAACATATCAAGGGTCGGCAACGCCCATGTTACTCCTTTGGAGTTGCATGCGTCTATAGGCTGCGGTGTCCGCTTACCATCAGGCGGGCCGTACGCTCGTTTGCCACCGTCGTTGTATTAAAAACAAAAACTACACCGGTAGCTTTGAGCGCTTTACGCCCAGCCCGCTTAGACTTGAGGGAACAAATCTCTAGGATGAATGAGTTTCCTGATCGAGTACGCGGCTTATTTCATATTTTGCCATGTTTTCGCTCACGATCTCACGAAGTAGTTACTTGTCAGTCTTGGTCCTTAGCGTTCGGGCTGTTAGGTAAAAGAGTTTCTTCGCCTCCTCACTTCATTCTTTATTGGTGAGGGTCGTGATTCCCCTCTTGTTGCGGAAGCAACTTTTCTTTGATTAGAATTCACCACCTATATTTGCCCTCTGCATCGCTGAGTGATGCAAGAAGAATAATAGTACATTACTACAGAAGCCGGGAAGTAAGAGGTTGCAGGCCGAGTACATATAGACGGGCGAGCGGATAGTTATGAGACTTATGAGGCTGGCAACGCCTTTTCACGCCGAGGTATGTATAGTGTTTTTCTCAAACATGCAAAGAAATAAATTAAAAAACTCCAAGTAACCAAACTTTCATTTTCACATAATGTCATCTTGTGCCACAAATTGTGGAATGGAAATTAAAAAGGATCATCTTGCAGGCCTCCAATTTTGTATGAAATGCCCTTTACAGGTCATTTCATACAAAATCGGGCGTCTCGCTGCGCCCGAAACGTTACACTTCGAAGCCCATTATGAAGAACACAAACACAATGTCAATACCTATGTATTTCATTGCATGCTTGAGACAAACCTAGTAAACACCTACCCTCTGGACAGCTTCTTCCACGGAGTTAGGCAGGCCAGCCTCCTTCATCGCTTGCCACATCTTGCTGTACTTGTCGCTCACGGGGTAGTCCCACACCGCTAACTTCGCTCGCTCCACGTCGCTCAAGCTGTCGTTGAGACTCATCTCTTTCCATATTCTGGGTAAAATACATTCCGTTAGGCTGGCCCTAAACGATCAATTAAATTGCACAAAATTACGAATTGTGCAATGTTTTTGACCGTTTAAGGTTAGTATTGATGATTGCGCAATGATTGAACAAAAGTTTGAGCGAGATTATTTTTTATTGTACCGTCTAGGAACAGTATTGCACAATATTTTTTTGTCTATGTTTTGCGCAATTTTATCACATGAAAATATTGATCGTTTCATCGCAAAGGGTAGTCCAATTATATTGCACCATAAAAATACTGTGCAATTGTAGGTCTAGGCCTTAGCTAAGACAAATACTTTCAGCTGTAACCCTCAACGTTTTCTCTCACTCGCTCGATCGCTACCTAGTTCAGTCAAGTTGTGAACTCGATAACATCTTTATTCAATTCAATTCAATTCAAATAATTTATTTCAGGCCCCCTTGGCTTGCTTTTTTATTCGTGATACGATTGCAGTTCGGCAAGTTCCGTGTAAATAATGTCTAAGCGATCCGAGGCAGAAGCTACCGTGATACCGGGTAAAAAGACGAGGTCCTCATTCAGCCCTACGCTGCGTTAGGATTAGCAATATGCAATTACTAATGGGTAGCTATAAGTTATTGCCTAGGTACCTACTATAGTAAAATAAACCCACCTTCTGTTCTGTGTTCAATAAATAGGTACTTACAATTATTTTATCGCATTTTGTACTATCTTCAGAACACAATGTTAACTTTTTCTGTCTAACGTAACGTATACTTGAGATATTTTATCGCCAAGCCAAAGAACAAGGTCGATGACCGATAACGCCGATAATAAGAACTGCGAAAACCATGTCTCACAACCACATGAGTAAATATTTCTACATGCGCGGCATAAAGCATATCAACGCCCGAAAGACACACTAGTTATCATAATCATACCTATATTACATACAATTAATATAGGATAGTTTTTATCCCTGGTCCACGCAGACGAAGTCGCGGGCGGAAGCTAGTATAATATAATAATATTATAAATGCGAACATAGCACGTAGAACCGATGGCCGTTGGGGCAGAAAGGTTCTCGAGTGACGACCAGTCGACCACGTACCGGAAGGCGCGGCGTGGGTAGGCCAGCCCCCCTATTCTGTAACTTGTTTTAAGGTGACCTCAACTCTCACCAACAAATAACCAGCAAAACAGTCGTATAAGGAAAGCTTTTTACAGCTAATGATCGAGAAACAGTCGTAAAAAGGAGCTAAAGCTGCCAAATCGCCGTATAAAAGAACTATACTCAACTCTTTAGCATTTTCGCATTTTGGGCGTAAAACCATGTCGACTAAACGTTTTCTCGACATGTTTACAGCGCGTTTACCCAATTATTGTATAAAAGTGTCAAATTTCACTTTTATACCACTTCAAGTTCTAAATTAGCTGTATAAAAGCTTCTAATTTTCTAATTAGCTGCTGAAGAAGTCTTTATAGCACCATCATTCGACATTGTTCCCGTGGAAGCATTATAATGGTAAAAAAGCTGCTTATATGACCAAATAGCATCTCAGTTACTCATAAAGCACTAAGTGTCATATAAAAGATATCGATTCACTATTACAGCACTTGCCGAGAGAAAGTTCTAAAAGTGATTGTTATAGCACCTACAGCAATTCAAATGCACTTTTAAAGCCATCTTGCAGCAAAAAGTAGCATAAATGATCTTTGAAATCTTTTACAGCACCAAACCGCAATTCATGAGTTTACGTTAGAGGCTCACATATTCTAGAAAATGGATAATAATCAATGGACCAAATTCACTGTGTGTTTGTATAGTCAGTACTTTGCTAAAAGAGAGAAGATTTATCGTATGCAACAAGGAACCCCAATATTGTCTGTAATGGCGTCTACATAGTAATGTAAATGTAATATATTTTCTATTTTGCAACTGAAAGTCGAGTAAAGGTCGTAAGATAGCAAACGTACTTATATCATGGCGGAACAATTCCTTTTGATATTATAATTTTATAAATAATTTCTTAATATCTCCACAATAAAGAGGCCCGTTAAAATAATAACAAGAAATATAAGGACGATAATCGAAAAATAAAAATTCGTATTGAAATTGTGTATGTTACACGAATAATAGCTAACAACGAAAACATTATTTATTAAGAACATGGCTACCATTCTATAGTTGTTAAGTAGAAAAAAACATATTTTGACTTACTTCAATTATTTTCTTATTTTCTGACACAAATAACACACATTTATTAACGCTGCAAATACTTCGAACATTTAGTGCTATTAAAGCTCGCCTCGTTGCGATCAATCCACTAAACAGCTGAGTGAATGCAACAAAGTAGCTATCACAGCACTATTAAGTTGAGAAAAAGCAATTTTGTTGCTTTCAACCGACCTATTAGTCGACTAATGCTGAAATGATAGCTATTATAGCATTGACGGTGCTGTATGTCGCTTTGTCTCGACTTTTATACCATCATTTGGCTCTTAACTCGACTATTTTATGTCAATTATAGCACTTTAAGCTGAGTAAAGTGTGCCCAAATCGCGTCGAGTAAACGTTTACAGATCTATTACTCGACAGTTTGAAGACCCTTTTCTCAGCTTTAGGTGAAAATAGAAACGTGCTCTCGACTTTCATACGACTTAGTTTTGCTGGTTGGGATATATCTTGATACCACGATGCGTAGTAACTAAGCGTAGGTATAGGTCTAGTTTCGTGACGGGTGACCGGCGGGGTGAGCCGCATTAGCGCGTAGCGAATAACCCTGGTAGGTTGCTGGAGTCCGCTGAATGCGGGTGGCGCAGAACCGGTCACTTTGGCACTCTTTGGGGGAGGCCTATGTCCAGCAGTGGACGTCTTTCGGCTGACATGATGATGATGATGATAAATGCGAAAGTTTGGATGTTTAGACGTTTGGTCCTCAATCACGCTTAAAACGGCTCCACCTATTTGGATGAATGGGTTTTGCACGATTTTTTTAACATTAAAAGAATTTGAACTAAAGTAAGAACGGAATCCCAAATTTAATTATCACCACAGACAGTAGGTACAGACATGCGTCTTAACTAATTTGCATTACAAATTATCCGTAATTTCCACGAAAGCCTGGCGTCTGGCGGAATCGTGTTCAGTACGCTTACCATGAGTTTGACAATGACGGCTTACGCTAACGAGTATCGAGTTTTCTATCTGTGCATCTCTATTGCACTTTGGCAATACGAGCGGGATGCACAGATAGAAAACTCGATACTCGTTAGCGTAAGCCGTCATTGTGAAGTGAAACTCATGGTAAGCGTACTGCACATTGTTCGTTACAACGAGACGAAATGTCTCAATATAAGTAATTAGTGTAATTACCTTGCATAAACCTTAAAATATGCTTCAGTTTTGTTCACCAACATAAACGGCTGGTGAAGTATCATAGCATAAAGACATTCCGCCTTTGCTTCTTTTTTACAGAAGTTCTTTAAATTTCCATAGACAGCCAGGTTCCCGGATCAGGTTCTATGACACATGTAATCTTACGACGCTCTTAGCATTATGGTCATATTCCAGCGCTGCACCGTTTTACAAGAAGCGCTTGAATATGACCAATATATATAACCAAGAGGCCGAAGCCCCAAACAATGGCTCAACCGGGTCGGAGCATCTTTAAACAACGGTTATCTAATGCAGCCCTTCAACAGACAGCTAGTCCACCGAAATTCCTAAGAATTTCGGTGGACTATGCTATGTCGGCAGAGTCGCGATCCTCATCAAAGAGGTGAGGACAGGAGAGCATCTTTAAATACCGGTTTAGATAACCCAGTAGCCCTTCAACAGACAGCCAGCCCACCGAAATTCTTAGGAATTTCGGCTATGCTATGTCGGCAGAGTCACGATCCTCACCAAAGAGGTGAGGAGAGGAGAGAGACTGAGGAGGGAGGACGATAGTAAACGCAACGACGGCAAAGAGCGCCCTGAGTCCCCCCCGTGTCAGGAAACAGATAATACATTTAGGTAAATAAATAGAGTCCCGAGGGCTATACAAAATGTATGGTGGACGCAGCTCTTTTTACTTGCGTTGAGGTAACTTATACCTGAAACGTGCTTTGAGCCTTACTTACAGAATGGAATGGTTAATTTATTGGTCATTGCAAGTATTAACAACAAAGGACGATTCATATAAATTCATCATATAGGTATTTATTTTGTGCATATATACCTATAGAACTTGGGCAATATAATGATAGGACATTTTTGAACTCTTATTATTAGTCTTGCGAAGGATAAAAATCACGATGTCCCTAGTATCTAGTTAGATAGTGAGAGACAATGATTAAATTACCTTTGCGTGTTTGAGGACTGTGATGTCATGACAAGCTAGTCGTGGCTTGTACTAACGCCAACACAGTGACTGACCATCCGTCCACTTTATGTTCATTGCATTTAGGTTCAATATAAATACAGGATGGTCAGTTATTGTGTACACTGTGTTGGCGTACAATGGGTGTTTATAAGGCGATGTCATTTTATTAAGTACTAAAACGTCAATTTAATTGAAGAGGCATGACGCTTCGCGTCACAACCTTAGGTGTGTGTACTACCGATACCTACTCTATCAAGAATCAAGATAAATACCTGTAGGTACGATTTATGTAGTGGTAGTAGTTTTATAAATTGCAATGAACTATTATGCTTAAATAAAATATAAATATTCATATAAATCGGTATAAATTATCTCGTTAAATCTTTGTTTAACACCTACGTAGTAAGTTATAGTATAGTATGAATAATATAAACCGTGTGTCATACTGACAGCCGCAGACGGGGCGCGAGCAAGACTTATATTATAGTTAGGTAAGTACTTATGGTACGTATGTTTTCACGAGAAGATGCAGATTATTAGTGACGTCACCGAATAAAAAAATAAAAAACCATTTTGTAACCAGTACAATTTATATGACAAATAGAAGGTATAAATTGGAACAATTTTAACTTTTTCTCGGTGACGTCATTAATCTGCATCTTTCTCGCGAAAATGTTCGGCTGTGGGTTCTCGGTTGCGATCGGACCAGCATACTTGCACGTTGCCTACTATTTATTAATTAGGAAATAGGTAATGCAAGTTTTCGGATTTTCAGACCAGACGAAACAAAAAAAACAATAACGACGTTGAACGAACTTCCATAAAATTCATAGACAATATAAATTCAAAATGCGAGCAATTTGATCACGAACACTCACTCATAAAACCTGACTTCAATGTGTGCCATCCGTTCGAAGTAAGTCATTGCAGCGGAGCCATTCAGCGGGGCGTACTGGATCTTATACTGTTTGGCCAAGTCGTCCAGGGACTCGATGGGAGTGTCGAGGCGCGACACGGTGAGGAACGCGGCTAAGTTAGCCGTGTATGAGGCTATGATGATGAACCTGGAATGTTAATATTTATTGAGCATATTGTTTGGGAAAGTAATGAATTTCCTTAGAGAATTAAGACATCATTCTTTCTCTTCGTCGTTTCACTCTTGACAGAGTGATCGTGGTCATCATTTCAGGGGTTGGTAGCAAGCTTCACAACACGCCGCCATTCCTCTCTGACACTCGCCTTCCTTATGCTGCATGCATGCATCTACTGCAGCTTTTATCTGGTCTGTCCATCTCATTGACCTGCCTCGCGGTCTGACATACGAGTATTATCCTCGCCGCGTCTCCTTTTACTCGACGTCTGTATAAACCGTAGGTACTTAAGTCCTTCCTTAGGTTAAGTCAAGCTTTGTATCATTCTTAATCTCTTTTGTTTTTATAAGTGATTGAAAGTGATACAACACACACTTTGTAAACTTCCGATTCGTAATCCCAGCTTTACGCGCAAAGTAACGAGGTGCAAAAACGTTTTACAACGAGCACAGTCGAGTAGATAAGCAAACAAAACAATAATGCCATGAATATAATTACGACTGACGGTAGCATAATACAGACGTACCCATAGGTATGATGTGTGTATGCAAAGTGTAGGTATATTAGGTACACACATTATACAACATTGTCATAATTAAAGCTAATGCTACAACACCAAGTCGATAGGATGTTGAAAGCTTTGTTTGTATTATAATTCCAGGAAACAGCTGTAGTTAATTAGGTAAGGTCCCTACGACGTCAAGTGAAATCGCCTGCATACGGAGGCCTCTCTAGCCCAGTACCCGACCGGCCTGGGTGCAATCATTACCGTAGCGCCCTCTAGCCGTATTATTAAGGGCTCCCTCCACACACTGAACGCGGGTCGGGCGCGGCGCGCACGACCCGCGTTCGGTGTGTGGAGGCCTTAATAGGAGCGGATTCAGAGACGAGTTCAATGAGTTGTGAATCACGTCACACGAACGTGTGAGCTGAGACTATTGATTTGTTTTATGCTGCGACGGTAAACAAGCATAGGGCCGACTTGATAGTAAGCAGATACCGTAGCCAATAGTCACGTGCGAGTGCGACTCCAGAAGAATCATTATAAGCGCGTTGCCGGTGCTTTATTGATATGAGGATTCGTTGTGTTGCCAGCTAAAGACAAATGCCGGCCCCAAACGATGATAAAATATTCAATGCGTGCGAGGTAACACATAAGTACATAAGACATAACTAATTAGTTAATTAAAGCAGCACATTGAGCTTAAAACATATCTTTTCCCAGCTCATAACTGGCTCAACGTCATAGGTAATTTGAAATCAACCTAATATCACGCACGTAGAATTCTAATTTAAGACAAACACAACACAAACATGTAACATGAAAAATACAACAACCTCGATCAAATTTCAACCTTCGTCCAACAGGAATAAGACTTAGTTTAGCTACACTCGATTTTAAATATTTCACTCTGGATGAAAATAATTTTAAATGGCAATGGTATTTACCCAAACAGCCACCACGTAGCTGCCAGTAGCCGACCAGAGAGATTTTTGGGCGCCTCTCCGCCTCCTTGGGGGGTTAGTGACGTCATACAGAACCATAGACACTCCTTCAGGTTGAACTCTCGCTTTTCCTCGTCATCCTTGTATTTTTCACGGTTATTCTGATAGCTGTAAGGACTCCATTTGTCGAAGACCCACATCAGAAAACTGAAAGAGATTTAGATATTGTCTAATCAAGTAATCAGTATCCATGAGTATCCACTCATCTCTCGAACTCGATACCTTTTAGGTGATAATGCTTGCGTCAGAAATAGACAAGTGAACGCTTTCAGCCTCGTTTCTACTAACACGGATGTTTGGCAATCCAATCTTGTACAAGACTACTTTGTTACCGTATTTCAAAACGAATCGTTTATAGAATAGGATTTATTTGACTGATTAAATATAGGTAATATAGGCCATAGGTATTAGCTAGCTCTATATCCAGATTAACCGTGAAATTAATAATGTTTCATTGGTTGTTAGCTGGTCACCGTTCCTCGAAAAATCATAAAACTAAGAGTAGATGAATCATAAACCGTTTTACACGTAGGCATATACTTAAGTAATGGAAAATAGACAGGTCTTCGTTTGACCTCGTTCTACAAAATCAGATAAGAATTTATGGCAGCAGGTGCTCGCCCATCGATCGGTGTATTGTAGTAATAAACGTCTAAATGCCACGGATGACCAGCCATGTCCAATTTAATAAACGGACGACCAAGTTCACTGTTCCAAGATCGTTTTTGGTATCAAGAAATAGGCTATTATAAATATGGCATGGTGTGCTTAATCAAACAACTTTGTAAACCTTGCCACGGACAGGTTTTTGCGAGCTTACCTTGTAAAGAAATATGCAGCCAGTATCGACAGCCAAACGTCGTCCTCCAAAACCGTTAAGAATTTGAAAAGAGAAGTCGGCGTTCGTGGCAGTTTCATCAATATAGTGGTTCCTACTAAATCGTAATAGGGGACGGTGAAATCTACCACATTCTCTCGCTCCGCCATCACTGATAAAGACGTCAGTCCTATATCAGCCCGTTTTTCAATGAGCTCCTTGATAATTCCGTTCCAATTGCCGTTTTCGTCCATAGTTCCGAAGTTGCCGTCAGGCACTAAGGTAATTTCGTAATCAAACTTGACGATTTGACGAATTTCCTCGATGAGATCGATACAATAACCCTTGAAACCCTTAGGTGCATCGTCATCTCTTATAATGAATGGCTTTTGCTGAAAACAGAATCAAAACTTTCAGCTGAACATTATTAAATTATTATTAAGGCCTATGTAATAAAGGTTAGCCAAATTTTCGCCCAAATGTAACAAACTCAAGCATTCACGAGTAGCGATGAATGAACCGGCGGTGTAACCAAAGAAATTGTGACGTGATTGTTTACACAGATGTACGTGATTTTTATCAAAAGATGAAAACATTTAGAGCAAGAACAATGAGCCGAGTTCATTTACCCACGCACCTCTACTGTAACAACTCTGTACACGAGTTGGGCCGAATAATCGCTCATATTTTGGGGGTCGGTTAGCGACAGAGGGTTGGATAGACCGGCCTTCCAGGAACCCAAGTTACGGCTTCCAATCGACGCGCCGTCCTTTACGGTTACCGCCGATAGGTCCGTGTTGAATTCCATATAACTCCTGCCATTCATTGGATCGTCTTCGGGGATAAAGAATGGAGCATAAGTCGGAGTCTCTTTTATCTGGAAAAGTTTATCTTTATCGCCTCACTTTCGCTTCGCAAATAATTACCTACAAGCGCCATAAATGGCATGCCATAAACAGAGCGTATAACATTGTTCTAGGCCAGGTAGCAATAGCAACCAGCGGCTCCGTTACTCGACGTACCTCTTGAAAAGCCGTCTTCAGATCCAAGGTGCGGTTAGGAGTATTCTTACCGTCGTAATCGTCACAAGTAATATATCTCATATCATTTGGCCACTTGCCAGAATCCAGCAGTGATCTGGAAATTCGTAAACAGTCATGGAATATAACCACGCTATAATTAGATCCTACCTACATTACACGAGGTTTACGGCAAATTTTACGTGATTAGGAGCACTAGTACTGAACTGAAATAGAAGAGTTTATTACTTGACTGTGAGGAACGTTCTCAGGGACAGGTCGAAGTAAAACGCAGAGGTGATCTCAGGTTCACCGTTCATACTGTACGTTGTTTTGATTTTTCCCAGGCGATCCCTACTTTTTGCGTCGGGAGTAGGTTTCATATATACTATCGTAGCGTCTTTGCAGCCGCAACTGATATCCCCTTTATCCAAAGTCAAAGCGAACCAGGCAGTTTTCCTCCCAAAATACTGATTCTCATCGGCAGCATCCAGCACATTCTTTATAGTCCGCAGACTACCGACCACGAAAAAGTTTACTATGTCCAACTCTCGTAAACTTCTTAGTTGTGTTTTAATTTCGTCCCTGTTAAAGCTTTTTACCGGCGTAATGACATGTCTTGTGGGGATGTTCTGAAGAAGTGACTTGTATTTATGATCCATCACTGAAAAGATATACGCATGAAAAAGACTCAATTCAAAGTTGCATGGAAACGGTTACAAATCACCGCATAAAAGCCTACCAAAGAACTCGTCGAAGATAATAGCAGCATTGGTTATGTCTTGCTTGGTAACTATAGCTCTTATGGATTCTGGTAGGATGTCTGCCGGTGGCATCACTTGTAGGAGGAACTTGGTCTGATTGGCGTCGAGGTTTCGCCATTGCCGAAGGTCGCCAGCCTGACCAAACGAACCAGAAATAGTGGGCAGTCCCAACGCCGCAGTAAACGACTTTACGGTCTCTGAACCGACGCCGGTCATGGTAAAATCGAGGACAACGTGAGGAGTTTTCTTCGCCGATAACATGTCATTGTACTTTCTGCAAACTAAAACCGAATCGGTATTAACGGTAGAACAATTCGTACTGAATTAATCAACATGAACTTATTGACCTGTTCAAATTCTTACCATTTTCCAAGAAAGCCTTAGCGTCCGTTCTATTCCCAACGACAATCACGGGGTCAACTGCCAAACCCAAAGTAGGATTTCGCCGCACATATTCTTTCGCCACTTCAAAAGATTTCTCAGCCAACGCGTTATTTTCCTCGTTGATTAGCACTGGAAATATTTTTCGCTTGAGAAACGTTAATAACATACGTTATTTAGATACATCGCCAGTACGCGACCGATGTAAGCACATCGTATTTCAAATTAACTGCCGCAAAATTTCACTTACGAACGTTTATATTTTGCGTCGTCTGAGAAAATGAAACTGGTACAAACAGAAATAGAAGCAAGATGGTGAGTGAAGACATTCTCAAAATTTATAGCTAGTGTTATTTTATTTTGAACATGCCGAACCAGCCCGTGGGCTCCATTCGATCCCTCGCGGCCGACTGGGCTGAACCCTTGGCCCATGTCACAGCATACGTGTGGATTTGTTGTATCGACCAGTAACCACGGCGATGCTCGCCCTTGGTCAGCGGCTCATTATTGATGATGTTGTCAGTGGCCATCACTGTTTGTATTCCGATGTCGCAAGTAATAGTAATGACTGACCAAGTCAAATGTAACCGTATGCCATTTATGCAAGGTTCAAAACTTGTATATCTTTTGGTTACCGCTATGTAATTATGAACTGTGAAAGTCACAATTTCATACCGATTACGACTTGAGGGTAGTTAATGAATATTTGATGGGAGTGAAAAAAATATGAACACGCAAATTGATTGGACTATTTTATTGCCAGAAATGTTTTACAAACACTTACTCCACTGGTACGAGAAGTGTTAAAACTGTACACTCTACTATATTCTAATATTCTAAATGTACTCTTGAATCAAAATTTAAACATGAATGTTAAGTAGTTAAAAGTTAGTCAAAAATCGTATGTTTATATCTCTAACACAGAACACGAAAGTGTTTCAATATATTTTGTTTGGCAATAAAAATGAAGATTCATTTCCAAGGGTTATCTTATCTTACATTCGAGGTTTGTAATCTTCTATCACATATCAATGAAGAAGAAAATAAATTAGAAAAACAGGATATAAGAAAAATAAAGACGTCCATAGAATCACAAAAATAGCACAAAAGTAGGTATGTCAATATTGTATCACCTTATTTGTCAAGTTTGAACTTTAATTAATTTTCGTTCCTTAAAATTACTCGTAGCACTGTGGACTGTCCATAAATTGTACCATTATTGACTTCCTTCGGAGCCGTGCGTCTCGCGGCCTCTCATCCACAGCGCAAAATGACCAAATGTCAAAGGAATGTTTAATGGTTAAGTAATAATGCCTATGAAAAATAAAGTGCGACGTAACTGCTAACTTAAATTTACAACTGAATTATCTAAACATTAAAATCTTAATTAATCTAGAATCCTTGTTTCTCGGAGGCTGTTAAAGTGCGTCGTTCACAGAACGGATTTGAGAATTGATTTCACACATGGTGAATTATTACTTTGGCAGTATTTTACTGGCAAAAACATATTATTCAATTACCAAACCATTGCAAGTTACTAGTTATCAATTCAATAACCCATTTCTACAAGTCTGTTGAAATAGACACCAATACGCAAAACAGCATACAACACCCAACCAATTCGTTCAGGTGATCAGTTCACTGCGATGCACTTGTCACAGTGCATGATCAACTGTTTTAACATTAATTTACACTTTACAGGTACTTCACAGGTAAGTTTAATACACAATGTATTATAAACCTAAATTTAAGTGTTGTCACAAGAGCTCAACTCTAGTATTTGATTGGTAAAGTATACATGTATAATATAATGTATAAAAATCTATTGGTTAGGTATTTGTGGGGCAAAATGTGTATAGGATATGTAGTAGTTATTTAGTTTGAATAGAGTTGAGCCCTAATGAACGTAGATGCATTGCAGTAAACCGAGCGAGGTGCGGCGAAAGGTTTAGGCTGCGGCCTCCTCAGCCTCTGCTGCTGCGGGGGCATCTTCCACTACTTTCGCCTTCTTTTCTGGCGTGGTCTTTTCGGCATCACCATTGTCGGCGACGGATTTCCTCTTCACGGCAGGCTCCTTCTTTTCTGCAAAATATAATAAAACATTGAATCATATGTAAATACACCATAAGTACATCCTAAAGTTCATAAACATTCCTAAGCATGGGGAAATTAGTAGTTCAAGTGACTTCAAGAGGCAATAAATAAACCTCACGATAAGACATTTGAATAGGCACTTGACACAATATTGAAATATAACATGTTTAATTTAAGATCTGCAAGAAATACTCTGGGTCTGTGTATGGAAATCTTTAATAATGAGCTTAGAAGCAAGTGAATACAAGTTGTAACCTGTAGTTTTGAGCATAAAGGATGACTGAACAAACCTGAGTCTCCGTTCTCGGTGGCGTCGTTGCTCTCCTCAGCGTCCCCGTTTTCGGCGGGAGTGTCCTCCGGCGCGTCTCCACTGCCATTCTCCTCCTTGCCGTTGCTCTCTGCCACTTCCGCGACCTTCTTGGCAGGAGACTTCTTAACCGGCGACTCCTTCGCCGCCTCGGTAGAGGTCACCTCCTCGGTTGCGGCGTCTCTGAAAAAGTTAAGTCGCAAAGTTAATCGTAGTAATGCATCGTGGCTAAATTCGAATCAATAACACGAACGCCGCGTCGGCATCGACGCTTACGTGAGCCTATTGGATAATAACGGAACTCAGATAAACGTAATGCAACGACTTTACGGTGCACATGCACGGATCGGGCGCTGGAAGGGGTATAAAAGGAAAAGTGTGTCGGAACAAAAACAAGGGCCGTTGTTTCGCAAGGCTGCATGTGGGAAAGTTGCAAAAGCGGAAACCGAACGTAAACACGATTCGCTGAATAAGTTACTCGCTCCAGTAGATCCGCCGAGACGCGGCTTGAAAGCGTTAAAAATAACTAATGACAACATACATCGGTGCCGTACCCGTGCTTGCGATAACGTAACCAACGTGTTGCAAAAGCCATCGCCGCTGTCTCTTAACACCTGCCAACATATTCGTAGCCCTATAGCTAAACCTACTCAGTAAAGCGCGTTTATTCAAGTGACATTCACGTTTACTTGTAAGTGTCAAAGTTTGCTAATAGTAGTTCACCGTTTTATCATGAGTAGGTAAATGAACAATGCGAAACACGTAGTCACTATGAAGTTAAAGTAATAACAAAACAGAGCCGTTGACCGGTTAAGACTGCGCATTCTAGAAAAGTCCGCGTGTACTGTGCCGATTCAAAATAATATTTTAAAAAAGAGCGCGGCGACAGAGGACGCGGAGTGGCGGCGCGCCGGCACGCTGCGCACCCAGCGCCATCTTGAATCCAAGCGAAGCCCGCGCCCGCCGCCCGGCATCGTTTTACTTCAAGATATTTATGAAACGACGTAACCAGCAATATTGTACCATGAATGAAATAAATCTCAATAAACCGGTTCCTTATAGCAATATCCTATATCACACTATACTTGGGAACTACAAACACGAAACAAAAATCGAACTGACATCCCAACATTTTCCCGCGTGTACTAACCGACGGCGTCCGATGGATAAGTATAACAAAACTATCGATATGCATCATAACAATACCGTTCCAGATTATAAATGTCTAAATGAACACTAGGGATCTGAAAACCGCGTGGAAAATTAAGTATTGGCACGTAAAACACTAATTTCACACTATAATAGGAAGCCATTTTGATCACGTTTTCCAAAGCCGCCAAAACTAAAACACAACAAAACTTAATTTACTAAAATTAATAATCTGAAAAGTTACTCACTTCTTTTCAATTGCTGCGTCTGCCATTGTTATTTAGAAGATTTGATGTTTTTTATTTTATTGAAACAAGAAGCACGTGTCACGCACTGTACGACACTGTTCACTGCACAAACACCGACGTCCAAATGAAGGAGGGGAGGAGGAAATAGAAAATATCATGCGCGTCGCTTTGCGGGGCCACGGTTTACAGTGAAGTTAGCGCGCTTATATCAACGCGATGAAATGGCGCTATAGAGAATTACAACATGTCAGAACAGGATGACACTATCTTTAGACTTCTAGTTCAGATAACCTTGAATTTGGATTTAAAATGAGGCAAAAACGAACAGGCAATAATTTTATATACCTTTACCTCTCGCTCTGTTTTCAAATAAATTTATTATAATCTACAATATTTCAAGAATTAATTATATAGATTCAGAGAATTATATAAGAGTTCAAAGTAGACTTCGTCTTCACTCTTGCAATGAGTAGAGTACAAATAAAATTGCAGTACGCTGGGGGAAAACGTAGCCAAGCCCCTTTTCAAAGTAAAGCAAAGGTCACCCAGGGCATGGGATGTTAAACATGATACCTACTTAAAATTGGTCATTCTTTAACCTTACTAATCACCTACCTGTGTGAGTCATAAACTCATAATAAATAAAATGTCAAGTTTATTCATGCACACCATGCTTTTTTATTAGGTAGTTACTCAAGCTTTTAGCTTACTCAAGTTAAGTAGGTAGGCCTACCCAAATTTTCATCTGGAAAGGAAAAGCACGGTAGGTAGTAGGTACCCACTCCGCCGCCGAGACGTTTTCCTTTCAGGGCTAATTACCGGTACAGATGCCGTCAAACTTCTTGAACATTTGACCTTGCCTGCGCAAAGGCGAATTGTATCAATTATATTATATTGTATTGTGATGTCATATAAAAAGAGGTAAATACTTACCACAAAACAATTGTTTTGTGTAAATACGTTGTCTATTGGTTGTCTATACGAAATTCCATGTTTAAAAATGGCCACCAAATCTGACAGCATAGGTACGTTTCCATTGATGACGCGAAACTGAGGCAAGTTGGTGCAATATTGGGTGCAATTGACTCAGTTTTAGTGTGCCACATTTGGAGCGCTTTAGCGCTTAATAACTTATAACATATCTACTTCAATTTATATTACATCATTGACCGGAATTCTAGCTACCGGTTAAACAATAAACATACAAGTGAAGTGAGGTATGACCGTTAATAAATGTGTAGGTATTAATGTTATATATACCTACTATAAACCATGGCTTATTTATATAACAAGTCTAAACAGGCAACACAGGCGATTGACAAATAATAACGGCTAGGTATTTGAGGTTTGTAAAATTGTAACTTGTAGCTTCTTGTAACAGACCACTGTAGGTGGGTGTAGATATGGATTATTGGGTATACCTAACTGCTGTACTGAGTAGGTACTTACCTGATAAAAATTACCGTAAGGAGGGGCTTTTTGGAAACCATGGGGCTATTAAAAAAAAAGACTTGGTAGTTAATAACTTTTATTTTACTGGTAATACACTTTTGTTTTTATCACCTGGCAATACTTCAACTAAAACTATAGCGGGGGACGAAAGTTATAAATCCATATCCTGAGTGCCGCAAAACTAATTTAGGAAAAAATCGTCATAATAGGGAATATGCATGTGATTCAGAAATGGACAAAAAAAATCATGAGTAATCTTTATTGCTTAGTAAATTTAATATACACATTACACACATGATTATTTTTACAAATACTCATGTTTCTATTTACGAATTTAATTATTTAATAGTAGTAATTTTCAATTTCTCTCGCAAATTTCCAAAACGCAACGCTATTGGCGGAGCGAATCGTGACGTCACCGTGCACTCGGTGTCTACTGTCAACAGGTCGTTTGTATGATTATTGAAAGTTATTCGCAATGTTTAGCCGTTGTTTATGATAAATAATCAGTGTTTTTTGGGAATTATTAACTGAAAGCAGTGACTCCTTGTGAAAAAAGACTCGCCACAATGACTGGAAGCGGTTTTGTCAAGGCACAGTCGGATAATCTGCCTAAAATTAATGTGTTCATGATGACTAAGTACCTACGTAGGTACTAGGTACCTCGTAGAGGTGTCTTTCTTAAATGAGTGTAATAACAAACTAGTACCTACATAATTATATATATTACATAATCAAAGATATGTAGGTATTAGGTATGTTACATGTTGAGAACATCTTTATGAACATAACCAACTTAGGTTGTTTTCGTCAAGAGTTATAAATAAAACAAATTTGTGTAGGGCACTCAGTAAAAACAAAGAAACTTAGCTAAAACGTTTCGTGATCAAAATCAACACACTTAGTCAACTGTTGTGATCAACAACAATCATATTATATGTAACATTAATAACTAAAAAATTGGGACTCAGAATAGATTTATGAATAAGTACCTACCTATATAATTAAATTTTTAGGTCAGGTTATTGTTTGTATTGTTCGCGAGTCTTAATAAAAAAGATTTTAGGTACAAACATATTTAATACTCACTTCGAAATGATCTTCACAACAATATAAACTATTCAAGCACGATACATTATCTCTCCTCATCGCCTTACACCGCTTTTTTCTTATATTTGCATCTTTGGGCATATGAAAATATATATCACGTCAGGTGCAGTTTTAAACGTAATACAATATTTATAATAAGCTTTTGTGTGCTCTTCCGTTACAATAAGTTGATCTTACAAGCTTTAATCACTCACTTTTATTAAAACTGTGAATCAAACACTTCGTTGTTAATTTATTCTAAGTGCACGGTGACGTCACAAAATGAGCGCGCCAAAATGGCGGCGTTTCAAATTTTCAATCGTCCGAAAATGATACTAGTTTTAATTAATTTTTTTAGCTCATTTAATAATAGTGTGAAAGTGTTATATTTTTTTCCGGTTTTATAATTACTTATAGAATAGTTTAAAAATATAAAAAAATACATGAATATACCCTATTGTACTTATTTATGTGTGGCCTACTTTTGGTGTGTTACGGCAAGTTTTTGGAGGTTACTTAGTTGAATATGAGATTTGTTACATATGGTACGTTTTCTTGCGATTCTAATGATTTATTTAGTTTATTAAATGGGGTTTTTTTAAACCGTTTTGGGGTTATTTGGAACTGAATTCCAAATAGCCCCCTACAAGGCGGGTGATAGTTTTACTAAGATTAAAGGTGGTGTACCAAATAACCCCAAATGCAATTTTCGAGTATTTAAGGGTAAGTTATATTTTCTTGTTTCAGTTTTATGACCAGACATTGGAATCCGCGGGGCAAAACTATTTGACAAGTAGGGAGTTCCTATATCGACAAATTAAATTATCGGTGCTCGTTCTATATACTAGTGATCGCCCCTAACATTGTGGGTTTTTTGTTCTATTGCTCAACATAGTTATTTTAAATAGGTAATCGCTAGGTATATAAAGGTAGGGCGTAATACCTATCGCACTACAAAATAGTTAATATTATCTCAACCTAATAGACAGAGTATTGAATAATTTTAAAAAATACTCTTAATAAAAACATATTTTTACAAGGAAACCCTTGAGTATATAGAACTAGCATCGATAGTTGAGTTTATCGATATAGGATCTCCCTACTTGTCAAACAATTTTGCCCCGCGGATTCCTATGTATGTTTATGACCATGGTGCGTACATATATTAGAAAATATACAAACACAAGAAACGGAAATGCATACCTGCCATATCTAAACTACGACCTTGAAAAGTTTCAAGAAGCAGTAAATTATGAGCAGTAATTGTTGAGCTTAACTCGGGCAGCGAATATACATACGTTGTTCCAAAAATACTAAAAGTGGCACTGCGTCTGGCCAACTTTTGCCAGAGTATGTGGTGTATAAATCTGGCCATATTTGTATGAACCATATTGTTCCAAATATATCCTACATACTTCACTAAAGGTTTAAAGGAATCACCATACTAATTCCAAATAACCCCAAATTTATCACTACCATATTTTTACAAAACAGTCTAGTATGAAAATAATCTATTGGCACTGTTAATACGGACATAGCCATTTGAAATTTTATAGTTCCGATTATCGCCTGATGAGACAAATTGAAACTTTTAAAATTTCATTATTTTGTGTCAAATTCCTAATAGCCCCACTTTTGCGATATTTGGAACGGCACTTTTGAATAAGGGTAGCTTTGGGATTTCAATGACAGTAATATGTACCAGTATGGGAGGTCACCGGTAAGATGTGTTCGAGTAATCATTAAAGTACAATTACCTATACTTACTTCGTTATAATAATAGTTTTTCACACTATTTTGTACCTTATAGCCCCACTTTACGGTATCAAAACCCTTGAAAGTCCAATTATGCCGGTTCCTAATACTAATGGTTTTTAATGTAAGTGTGGCTATTAAAATTACCTAGGTTGGTATATTATATCCTAAAACCGGGCTAAACCTTAGTTCCATTCGTTTTGATCAAAAAAACTAAACTTACCTGCAGGCTAACATGCGTTAAAATTTATAATTAATTCTAATGAATACACCAAAGTATAGTGGCATTTTGGCGGGATCGACGTACTTTTTACCTTGAATTTATATAACTTTAGAGTTATTCGTTCTCAGCATATCGTGGTTTTGAGGACTGTAGGTAATTTGTTAAATATTTAATATAGGTAAGTATTTCAAATAAGTTCAACACAGAATTTAGTTGGACATAATTCTTTGTAGAATACAATTCGGAAACAGATAAATTATTTGCAAAAAGATGAGTGTTCATATGGCAACGTGATACCCATCAAACGAACCATTAGTCATGTCGTGTATCATAATCATAACATAACTATTTCAAATATGTTGTAATAATTCAGTGCAAAACTACAAAAAGTACCCCATCCCCATATTTAATTGAAGAAAATACGATTCAATACTTCAAAAAAATCATTACATAATTACACGTATAGCTATGATATGAATGACTAAGCAGAATCCTCATTCAGTCTCTAAATACGAAGTAGGTTAGGCAGCAGGTACCTACAGTACACCTTCCAAATGTTCTTTCTGGTTGACGAATTCTCTCTGACGAAATCACGAACTTGTGCCAAGATTTCTTTCAAGAGCCAACGACCTAACATTAACAACAATAGATATGCGTACAAACGTATTAAACTGAATCCTTATACCATTGGAACACAGATCAAAGTCCAAGAACATTTCCAAGTCACACAGCATTAAAAATGCCTCGATGATTCCACTCGGCTCGACGGTTTTGTGGCGTCAACCGCAGCAGAACGTCGAACTCTTTTTTGGGAAAAATGTACATGCGTATGTATTTTTTTAAACATTAACATTTATGACCTGTATGCCGACTAGAATACCTATCTGTTTAAATTTTTTACTTTAGACGAAGTCGAAATTCATTTTTATAGTCACAAAAACTTAAAAAAACTCTGAGGAGTTTAATTTTAAGCAAAATATCTACCTGGGTAATTTTGATACCATACCGTGTCTAGAGGTAAACTTGGCTGATACTGATACTTAACTAGGTACTTCGTCTGCCAAAAACTTACTAGGTAAGTAAATTATGATTGGTAAGTTTTTGTTACATTGATAGATTACCTAGTTACGTAAGAAAATCTTGCTAATATTTATGCATTTCCGTTCTAAGTTATCGCATAGTTATCAATTAATAAAGAAAAAGACCCTCCATTGTGAAATGTAACACCGCGAAACGAAAACTAATTTCGTTCGTTTATCTCCCTCTCTATCCCTCAAACGTGCAAGTGGGACAGAGACGGAGATACGCGAACGAAGTTCGGTTTCGTTTCGCGGTAGGCCCTCAGAACCCCTAACACGGATGATCTCATATGAGCGGGAAAAACGAGGGCGAGCCCCATGCACTAGGTACGCACGCAATTTTTTCACAAGGTTTCAACCTTGTGAAAAAAAGGCTTCAGCCTCCGAGCATTAAAATACTTATTTCCTATATAGATATGTGGTTGAAGCTCACTAGCGCCACTGGAAAAAAGCCTAGAGAAACTAAACTAGCATGAAAGATCATCCAAACATAGAAACGACAGCTTCGGGAAAAAAAACCAAGCACAAAATCGAATTTTATGTACATAGACATAGAATGTAGAATTGTTTTGTCAGGCTTCGGTCGTTAACGTAATATTAAGCGTTATTTGATTACGAACTCTAAACTTCTAGCAATAAGAACGAGTTTAGGTTTAGTGTTTTAGTTACGCTCGAATGTGTATACATACCACGCTGTTGCTAGGCCATTCCAAAGGCGGCGAGGTTATTTTACGTAGTTCTTAGGTATCCGTAGTTCTCGTGCTTTTGTGGTGACTGAACGTACAAGTCACCTATTAGGTGACTATCGACTTTAACTCGAAGCAACTGGGTTCATTTCAGAAGTGAATTATAACTCTTGACTAATTTCAATATGAGTGTTTACTTTTATTGTTGCTTAGTTGTTATTATTAATTCCCAAGAATCCCAAGCCTCGAGTGGAGTCTCGTGTTACCGAATATATTTCTGTATATAACTACTTAAGTAATAAGTGGTTAGGTATTTTAATCGGAATCTGACTGAAGTATATCACAGTCTTTCATATACGTACCTAGCTATAGCTAACATATTTATGAAACGTTTATTTTACAACAATGACGTTTTTCTTTTAATTTACAAGTGTTAGGTACAAAAAGTATAGTTGTTCAAATACATGCATTTGGGTGAAAAAAAAATTCATTTTATATGGGTAATTGTCGTTACGAAAATGAGAAAGTTAAAGCATTGATTCGGTTTTTTTTGATTTTCACCCATTTTCGTATGATTCATAGGTAAGATATAGGCAATTAAAAAAAGCGTCTTAATTTTGACTGCCTTTTTTCATTTTACCAAGTTGTTACCCGAGACTACGTTACATGTGGACAAAAATGACAAAAAAGTGTCCCCGAGGGAATTAGAGACGACACTTTTTTGCCCTAGGCTTACGGCAGCAATAATGATGTGATATGTGATCCAGAAGATTGATAGAACTATTCAAATATCACCTAAGTAGGTAGTACTGGGTAATAATGTTGTGTTTAACGCTACTAACGATAATCTTGCAGACCTTGCAGTTAAAAGGTATTTTTTATGTTTATCGGCCGGCCGGTTTGAATCCGGCTACAAAAAATCTAAATTTTTTAGGTTTTTTCCATTAAGTATAAGAAATTTTACTAATGCATGTTTTTTGTAATTATTCATTTCCGGGTCAGATGAATGTCGGTAATCATATCATCGGATTTTTTATTTCAATTGAATAGTTTAATATTGCTCAATGGTAAGCATTTGAACTTATTATGTAAGTAAGTACCTATAGGTATGTGTAGTTGCCCTCATTCCTACCCATGGAATTTACCTGCAACGTGAGCTATTGTTCCCTCGCTGGGTTTTTTTTTAATTAGCTTACTTCAAGCCGGCCGGTCCACACAGGACCCTTTTGCTTGGCAAGGAAAGTCGTCACCGCGTACCTACTTATACTTATTATAAATATAAAGCAGTGACTGGGGCCCGAGGCGACAAACAGTCCCCGCCGATTAATCCAATAACAGCAAATGTTCCCCTTGTTGATGTACCTACAGCATTCAGAATCAGATGAATCATAATCTTATAACTGAATCAATACATTAATAAAAGAGTCCGCAGTGAGCGCGATTCTCCATACAAACGTAGTTACCCTCTCATTTTAAAACTACGTGTTGGATTGTAACGAAACTTTGCATGTATAATGACATGAGGTATATCTATGTCTGTAATTACCTAGTTTATGTAGCTTCAGACACCATAGTAAAAAAAATGCAGCCAATTTAAGTTTTTTATACAAAACTTGTTTTTGCAATGTTTCGTTTGTTTTATAAACTGGAACCATATAAACTAATTACAGACATAGATATACCTCATGTCATGTCATTGTAAGTATATGCAAAGTTTCGTCACAATCCAACACGTAGTATTAAAATGAGAGCGTAACTGGCTGAATCAACTTTTAAGGTACCCATTTCGTGTCCCCGCTAAACAAAATTTAATATCTTCAGATACATGCCAGATTTCATCACTTTTTTATATTACAAACAATATCAGATCCATGTCTGTTATGACTAAACATTTAAAATAACAATCCGATTAGAAAATAGTTTTTTTTTTACAGTAACGTAGTAGACGAAACTCGGCCCCCATACAAAAATTGTCTGTCCCCAGCCATAGGTAACATTACAAAGCTAGCAATTTCTAAATTTATTTATAAAGTGACCTATTTACTTAATACCATCCTTAAATACACCACGAAATGACGCATGAAACCTTATCTAATTAACCTAGATTAGCATAGCACCTATTTAAAAAAAAAAAAACAAATACTTGTCCCTAAAAATGCGTCAAAAGTTGAGTCTCCCGCGTTACTATACGAAGTTGTTTATAATTCCGGAGAGATGGCGTTAGTTGTTGCTCACGAGCAAGCGAAATGTGCCTAAGTTTCCAAGAACCGAGCCCATCAAGGACGGGCGCCCGGCGGAGGGACGTCAGTCAGCGACGAGTGGCCGAAGAAGGTGCGTGGCTTAATTGTGGTTCTGCTGCGTTACGGTACATATTTCGGTAAGTTTTTGCACAAAATAATGATAACTATTGAAACTGTGTGTATTTATTGTCTAATATTGGTGTGATACATATAGATATATGTTGTTTTAATAATAACCAATGTAGAAACTTACAGTTTTTGTTAAAATGTATCCCGCGTTACCAATATCGCTAGAGACATTGTCTCTCGCGTTACCATAACGTGAGAGACATACTGGTAACGCAAGAGACTGTATGGCTTATTCCATACTACTTACTATGAAAATTGTGTCACAAAACCAGGTTAAAGAAATAGGACGTAGGTAGTACGCTAAAATACTGCTCTTTAAATATGTTTTGTCTTGAATAATGGTTACTTACTGTTTTTCCATTCATACGGGTTACATGTTTCAAAAACGATTGCGATCAACTCCTTCACCAGCAACACTTCCGCCAGTGTCTCCTCCGCCAGTGTCCCCTCAGCCAGTGACACCTCCACCAGTGACACCTCTGCCAGTGGCACCTCCACCAGCGACACCTTCGCCAGTGACACCTTCGATGCCTACTATTCTTCGTCGTGGATTTGAACCTGAAACTCCTTTAGCACTCAGAAAATCAGCAAATCCCTTGTCGCCAGCAGTTGTGAATTTAAAACCCCAGCAGCTAACAGAACCGTATAAACGCCGGGGACGAAAAAGAGTAAAAAGGGTTAGGTCACTTTTATCGAAAAAATGATCAGTTAAAAAAAGAAAATGATGATTTGAAAAGAAAGTTCGAGAAATATAAGAGGAGATATCTAAGACAGCAACAGAAGAAAACAATAAAACACACGAACAACGAGGACGATTTAAAATACGCCGCATTAAGTAATGCTATTAAAAAAACATTCAAGAAAAGCAAGACGAGAAAGGAAAGACACGCAATAAAGAAAATTTTTGCAACAGCTGAAATTCAAACATCTCGCTTGAAGAGAAAAATACTGGCAGACAGTTTAGGTGCTCACAAAATTAAACCCGCAACATCTCGCTTTGATCGAGCCACACTCTTGAAAAAAATGATTGAAGAGTTCTTTTTAAGAGATGACATAACTCGAGCTACCGCTGGTAAAAAGTTTATGTTTGATTACGAAACTATAAGAGTTTTATTTTATGTTATGTTCCTAACATTCTCTGGTGTTACCATTTTTGTCTCTTGTGTTACCATTTTTGTCTCCTGCGTTACCTGATTGCTCCAAATAGTTCTTGCTTTTAACTTAGTTTTTTTTAAACCAGCACTGTATTTTCTTTTGTGAATTATTAGAGACTGATATTTATAAGATTTGCCTTCCTTTTAAAGTAAAATTATGAGACTGATTGGAATATAATGGAAATTATTTAAAAAATACTGTTCTTCAAAATACCAAAGTAACGCAAGAGACTTAGAAACATCAATTTATTCATTTAATAATACGATTTATAACAAACATATTGTATTGAAATGCACGTCTCAAATGTTAAAAACAAATAAAGAAATCAGACTTGACTACAGCCTTTTTTTTCTTTGTATACTGATACGATTTAAATTAGGTAACGCAGAAGACTTTTTGACTGCCACTAAATGCAAAATCTGGTTAAATCCGCCGTATTACCAATGCGTCATAATGGCTACTACAACATTAGGAAAATTCAATAAATAATGTAAACGCTCATATAATTATTTTTCAAATATATCGGAAAAATATATTAAATTTTTCATTTCCAAATTGCTTTGAAATGGGCACCTTAAAAGTTGATTCACCCAACTACGTTTGTATGGGAAGGTGAAATACGGCCGGGCTTACAGCGGACTCTTTGGCGCGGCATAGTTAGCAAATTCCATTGATCTAGATCTTATACTTGTCGTTAGATTAGCTGTCAAATTTACTATTGACCGCCACCGCAGGCCGCTCCGCTCCAGTCTGTGAGAGGCATGGACCTAGAATATTCTGGACAGGCTATACATGATGCCACAGTACAGTGAGAGACGGAAAGGCTCCTATGCAGCTAAATTAAGAACTGGCTTAAAATGGCTGATGACTTGCTACTTAATTTGGATGAGTATTGGTTTATGCACATAACAGAAAATTATGTGCCACAACTTCATACTAAATCAGTTGTGGCAAATAAAAAAAAGTGGAACTAGATATGACAAGGACAATGAATGATATTTCACTTTCTGTCACACTTATCGAGATTTGTATGCTACCAGCTCGCTCGCACGTGGTATTATTATTACCATAGCCTGTCCAGAGTATTATAGGTTCATGGTGAGAGGCCTTAAGCGGCAGAGATGGGGACATGCGAACTTCGAATTTTGATTAAGCCTGCATCACACTGGCGCGGCCTGGCCGCGGCGGACAATAGTAAACTTTTCCGCGGCTGTCTTTACTATTGTCCGCCACCGCAGGCCGCGCCGCGCCAGTGTGTGGCAGGCCTTACCGTTGTAGCGCCCCTACATCGAGGCACAGATTATATAAAGGCCTCCACACATTGAACGCGGGTCGTGTGCGGCGCGGGGCGGGGTCGGGCGCGGTTGAAGCGGCATATTCACACCCTATTCGAGCGGCGTCTCTATCACACAGTAGCGCAGGCCCGCGCTAATGTGAGATAGTGATAGAGATATTAAATGCGTTGGTAGTGTGAGAGACGGCAGCTTTCAAACGGCGGTCGTGGGTTCGAATCCCGGCCTGTTCCAATGAGTTGTTCAGACCTTATTTACGGCGTATCATTGGATATTTACCGTTAGCTTTTCGGTGAAGGAAAAACATCGCGAGGGAACCTACATACATCTGCGAAGAAATTCAAACGTGTATGTGAAGTCCCCAACCCGCACTTGGCTAGCTGCCAGTTTCCTCTCATCCGTGAGAGGAGGCCTGTGCCCTGCAGGCGATTTATTAATTATTTTAATTATAAGCTAATCCCTAGCATTGTTTGAACCCTGGATTCCTAACAACTTCGCGCAATGAAAGGTCAGAGTTTACCTGCCTACTTGCAGCCCAACCCCTAACCCCAATGACAAGACTGAATAAACCCTCATCCCTCATGCTAAACCTTTTAGTCGCTATAAAAATATGAAGGTAAATAAGTAAGTACTTATAGTTCATATAAAAAATAAAATGTTATGTTAGAAAGTCTCGCTCCTATTATTTGGTTACGCGCGAGCGAATACATTTACCAATATATTTAGGTTTAAGTGGCTACATGATACATTAATTACGAACTTACCTAATTTATATAATTTCATTTGAACTCGTGTTCATAATCATAGGTGTACTCGAACGAGTCTCGTTCTCACCTCCGATTCAAATGATATTCTACAAACAATCAGTATACGGTAGTAGAATAGAAACAGGTAGTTAAAGCACAATCAACTTCTTAGGTTTATGTTTATGTAGGTACTTAATTTACCTACGTAGTAAAATATTATTGGAATGAGTTAAAAATACAATCGACGCTTGCAATTACGCAAATTAAATAACGGGTCATTGTACAAAATACACTACAAATCGGTTGACAGTGATGTGATGACTGATAAGGTGATAACAAATTTACAACAAAATATCGATTAAATTAAATTAGTTATGAAATGCGCCGTCGGCGATTCGGCGGCAGCACAGTCGATCAGGCGCCATCAAAACCACAGCGCACGCTGACTGCGCAACAAGTTGGTGCTGCCACCTATTGGGCAGCTTCGGAAGTAGTTTGGTGTTGCCAGCAAAAATTCTGATATATTTTTGGTAGATTTTCTATTTGAGTAAAGAGGTATAATTTTAGAGATGGGTAGTAAAAGTCTAGTGTAAAAACTTACGCATGCATTTCAAATTACGGGTGCATACAACTTACTCATAAATGTGTCCCTTCGCTCTTATGTCGGCGAATTAAGTTTTCGGTACATATTTATAAGGGGATTAAATCGATATATATTTTCATAGAATTTTAAACCATTTAAGTCGCAATAGTGCAACAGTGTGCTACTACGCCATGGTTCGTGGGTTGTTCAATATCAATCAACAATTGTTCAATTTGGTTCTTGACCTAAATAGGATTTTGTAGGATAAATAAATAAGTAAGTATATTGATTTGGGATATTCTTTCTATTACTTATTATAAAATTTAAGGTAAGCTTTACAACACGGTCTATTATGATGAAATAGTAAAAATGCCATAAGGCTACCAATGTAGTTTTCTCATGGATGAAATAAAATAACCAGGGTAAATACGTTGCAGCACTAAAAGTGTTTATATCAAACATAAATTTATAAATGTGTTCAATTGTTTTTATTGTGTAATTTAACGAATTTACTATAAACGCCAAAATGTAATCTCTGTAATAATAATCTCTGTAAATATATTGATTTAAACTTTCACGATTCTCACACATTATTTAATCATTATTCAATCACCAGGAGTTTATAAGATTGACTGCAGTTGTGGAAGTTCCTACATTGGTGAGACCAAGCGAACCATCGTGGAAAGGGTCAAGGAACATATTGCGGCTGTAAAAAATCGGCAGCTGAATAAGCCTACGATAGCCGAGCATTTGTTGGAGTCAGGACCAAACCACTCGATTGAGCTCCATAAACCGAAATTCCTGTCTACGGAACGTCATTTCTATAGTAGAAAAATACGTGAAGCCGTTGAAATCAGAAAACATCGTAATTTCAATCGGGATGACAGTTTTAAGACCATCTTCGTGGTATCCTATCATAAGTAAATGCCAGCGTCAAAAAACATCGTCCGTTATATCACCGGACATTGTTAGTGTTGTGTGTCGGCCGGGTTACAACCCTAGTGTACAAGTGGTTCATAAAGACCAAATGCGGGTAGTTCGGAAAACCCGCGCAGCAAGAAGATGCCGTGCCTCGTTATCGTCTGCAAAAAGTGAGTTCTTCTTTTATGGGCAATTGTGTGCGTTTTTATAACAAAATTCCCAAGAATGTACAAGGTATGTCATTAAATAAGTTTAAGTTGTTTATAAAAACCCATTTAGTTCGCAAGGCCTACTACACGATAAACGATTTTTTAAATGATAATGACGCCTTTAAATGACTTTAAATATTTTTATTATATTATTTATTTCTCGCTGTGAACTGACATACTCTAATTTTGACTTTGTTTTATATAATTCCTGACTACCTAATGATAATGTTTTTTTTTTTTTTTTGACATTGTTATAACAACATTTATGTTTGTAAGCTAACATGTGCTCAATTGTTAAATGTATTGAACTTTGACCTTCAAAAAGTGTTCTGTAGGAACCTATATTGAATAAAATATTTTTGATTTGATTTTGATTTGATTTGTTGATCCGCACAAGCCAGTTGTCTCGTGACCATGGATGTTGCAACACATCCGAAACGTCGGGAGACCTCAGTGAGGTAAATAAATAAGTTAATACGCGATTAAGTCCCGTTTAGTATAAATAATCTCTGTAAATGTTTTGTGTTGTTCGCAGAGAAAAATAATCAGCGAGGTTGGTGCTTCAGCTGTTATTACTATTAGCAGAGCAGAGGCTACACACAAATTACGACAAAAATTTCTTGCTTCGAGACGTAATAATAATGTTGACACCGAACGCTTGGATATATTAAAACTATTTTGGATATATTTATTACGACAAAAGTATGTGGCAATTTCGTTGGCGTTGGTAATTTCAAATATGTATATGGAATGGCATCGAAAATAGCTCACAGTCAAAATAATGTCAAATTGTATACACTCGCGATAGAAAGTCAAGCAGTAAAAATAGTCATCAAGTGCATAATAATTAGCAACTAGCTTCTTGTTACATCGCGCTTTTTGTCTGCGAAACAAATTTGAATTTTTTGGGCCTTGGGATTCAGATTTTTATTTGTGAAACATAGATAATACGAAATTAGTCTTCCATAGTAAGTATGACATGAACCTCTATGTTTTGCCGATTGGCATACGCCAATATCAATTTAAAAGAAATTAAAATTTATAGGATTAGGAAACACCGAGTACTTTAGCAATGTCAAATATATTATAAATTAAAGATCTGTGTAATTCATAAAATCCTGATTAGAGTAGTAACATTTTTCAACCAGTTACTACGTATTTTTTTCTAAAAAGATTCTTTTTCCAGTTTAAGTATGTCAATCGGTATTTTATTATAAATTAAAGGCGCCATTCCTAAAAAAACTTGCGTGGACTAATGCAGTTTTACACTTTTTACTACGTAACTTGATTTGATACTGTATGCGAGTACCTTTTCACGATGCTACAAATCTTAACTGGCAACACTACGCTTAGCGTTTGAATAATAAATAAATCACGCGGCAGAGTGCCGTCCCCGATTCCGTTCGTCTGTCAGCTGCTAATAACGACAGGCCATTTGACATTTATTTAGACTTGTCAATTTATGACTAGTAGCTTCCTGAAACGGGCCACAGGCGTATCGCAAGATTTAATTATTTGCAAGCATGAAGTGTTCTAAGCTATCGACTTTTAATTCGAGTGTGCTTACAACACCATTTTTTCATTTTATGACTGAAACTTCCTTTTCTTTTGAATACTTGAATGCAGCCTTATGAATGAAAAATAGAACCACTTTACAGAATACCGGAGCTTAAAGTTTTATATGGCAAAAACAAGCCTACTTTATAAATAAGCCCATTCGAAAAATTTAATACATGGAACATTTGAATTTTTAAAACTATTTTATCTGTAAGAAAAGAACCCGTTGTTATAATGTTATATTTTCAATAGTAGATTTTGGTTCAAAAATAGTAGTTTATTTATTACACACTGGTAACATTGCCATAATTGACCGCCTCCCGTGCCGTGAGCAAAGAGCAAATCGTTCGCCCGCTCGCTCGATCTCGCTCTGTCGATCGTGTCCGATTGTGGAAGCCATTTTATTCTTGGGGATTGTGGATGTGACAAATATTTTTAATTTTTTTGTACTCAGAACTTTTGTGCAAATGTGTGCCTGCGTTAAGTGTTGTTTGTGACGTGTGTTAGTGCTTTTAAGACTGGAAATGTTCAATCTCGTAATGGGTTTGTGTTGACTTGCCCTGTTTCGTACGCGGTCGCAAGGGCAGAGATCGATTAGTGCAAGGCGGCCTCTAATAACGGCGAATCGAGGCTCCGGCTGGACTAGTTAGCAGTGCCGCCATGGGCAACAATGCCGCCACCGCCAACAAAAAGGTGGACGCCGCCGAAAGTGTCAAGGAGTTCCTTGACCAGGCTAAAGAGGATTTCGAGGAGAAATGGAAGAAGAATCCAACCAACACCGCCGGACTGAACGACTTCGAGCGGATAAAAACGCTCGGCACGGGCTCTTTCGGTCGAGTCATGATAGTCCAACATAAGCCCACCAAGGAATACTATGCAATGAAAATACTGGACAAACAGAAAGTGGTTAAGTTGAAGCAGGTAGAGCACACGCTGAACGAGAAGCGGATCCTGCAGGCGATCAACTTCCCGTTCCTGGTCAGCCTGAAGTTTCACTTCAAGGACAACTCCAACCTGTACATGGTGCTCGAGTACGTGCCTGGAGGAGAGATGTTCTCGCACCTTCGCAAGGTGGGCCGTTTCTCTGAGCCCCACTCGCGGTTCTACGCGGCGCAGATCGTGCTCGCCTTCGAATACCTGCACTACCTTGACCTCATCTACCGGGACCTCAAGCCCGAGAATCTGCTCATAGACTCACAGGGCTACCTAAAAGTGACCGATTTCGGGTTCGCGAAGCGAGTGAAAGGCCGTACGTGGACGTTGTGCGGCACGCCCGAGTACCTGGCGCCCGAGATCATCCTCTCCAAGGGATACAACAAGGCGGTAGACTGGTGGGCGCTGGGAGTGCTCGTCTACGAGATGGCGGCCGGGTACCCGCCGTTCTTCGCCGACCAACCTATCCAGATATACGAGAAAATCGTGTCTGGCAAGGTCCGGTTTCCGTCACACTTCGGCTCTGACTTGAAGGACCTGCTCCGTAACCTCCTGCAGGTGGACCTGACGAAGCGCTATGGCAACCTGAAGGCGGGCGTGAATGATATCAAAGGCCACAAATGGTTCGCGAGTACCGACTGGATCTCGGTCTTCCAGAAGAAGATCGAGGCGCCTTTCATCCCGCGCTGCAAGGGCCCGGGCGACACGAGCAACTTCGACGACTACGAGGAGGAGGCGCTCCGTATCTCCTCAACAGAGAAGTGTGCGAAGGAGTTCGCAGAGTTCTGAGCGCTCTGGAGGTGCCTGCGCGCGGACAACGTGAGTAGGTATTTTGTATTAGTGAATTCTCTACAAAGACGTGGTCGCGACGCGACGAGTGCTCGCCGGGCCCGGGTGGAGTCGGACGCTGGTGCGCCCCCGGGCCGGCCCCGCACGTGGATTCAGTTCGGAGCATAGGCGTGATAGTTGAACTGATTTCCGATATCTCGGTGGCGTTCATTTGCTTAGTGCCCTTTCAAATGACATTACAGTTATAGCTGAAGTGTTCATATTCAGTCGATATTCCCCGATGCTAACAGGACTGCAGTGTACCAGTGTTACTCGGAACGTTCAGAAACAAGTTCTGTTTTAATTTCTCACCTAAATGATAGTTTGCTGCTGATAACAATGGAATGTGGTGGGCTTAAATTATTTCATATTGTTTTAAGTCATCCTATCAGTACAATTTTCCATATACAATTCATCTTTCATATTCACAATCTAATTTTTGAATTTGAATTTGGATCTACATCATTTAACCATCAGATTCTAGAGGTATTTGAATCACTACATTTTAGTGGATTATTATTGAATTTCCTAAATAATGTTCTTGTCTCGATGGAATGTTGTATAGATTTTTAATATTGACATTTCATTATTTGTTTTATTTATAGTTAATTGGTTGATATTTTATTTAAGGAACTTAACTACAAGAAAGTGTTAAGAGATTACTTATTGTAATGAATGATGTAGTTGTGTTCATCTGTGCAATGACCTATGTGTTTGTGATCTGATGTGAGAATTCCTTTCAAGTTTAAGTGTAATTTGTATAGTTCCTTATTTTGTAGGATTTATGGATTTTTATTGTGTATCAATTACATTACAACATGCCAGTTTTGTATAGGTAATTCTATGATGTAACTAAACTTATTGCTAGCATCAGTTTAAGAAAAGCAATAAATTTTAACACTTCTTTAAACATATTCCCATTTATAAAAACAACATTTTTTCTAATGTTTACCCAAAAGTACTGCATTATCCAAAGAAAAGAGCACAAATACTAGAAGAACTGGATTCTTTTTCTAATTGGACGGAGATGTTGTTTTGTTTTATACATAGGAATATGATTAAAATATCTTAGTAGTAATTCTTAAAATGCCATTATACATGGCGATATCTTGTCATTGAGACTGATGTTATCAATAAGCATAAGTAGGTGTGTATAAGCAGTTTTAATATCAATACATGACTGTCTCCTAAGTGCTATTGTTTTCGGTCCCCTGTTCACTGTTCGTGTTCCATGGAGTGAGAGAAACAGCTAACTGGCAATGTTTACTATAAAGTTTGTTAGCTATTAGATGTAGGTCTTTGAATCCAGGCTGTACAAATAAAATATAGTTATTTGTAGTGCATTTTACATTGTGGAGACATTGTGCGCGTCTGTGGTAATAGATGTTAGGTTGCATATCCCGGGCAGGATAACCGCTGCACACTAAGACTATGAAACCCACATTTATGTGCTATCATATTGCCCCCGAACAATCCCATAGTTATAACTACACAGGAATCTAAAGGAACAAATTGTATATGTGTAGTGTACTATAAATATTTATTGTTTTTCCTACAACCTCATGTGTGTTCATCTAGTAAAGATACAATACCATATCTCTACCGATTTACAATTACCTTTTTTCTTAATTGAAACTTTTCATCAAACTTAGTGTTTATGAGTATTTTTTATATAAAGCACTATACATTTTTTGCTGTGTAGACAATGTCTTATTTGGTGATTTGTCAGCCTTAGCAGCCTAATGTTATGATACACGTCATGTTGCTAACCACAGATGTGTTGCGTCAGTGAGTAACCTTACTTCTTGTTATTAAATTCCAATGTTACCCTACATTGTTTACTTGGTGCCATAAAGTTTCTTCGTAATGGGCCTGCTGTACAAATATTTTGAAGATTTGTTAGAAATTCTTATTTGATGGCTTTACTGAATATCAACTAAGTAGTTTTAAATCTCATGTTCACACGGCGGAGCGAGCTCCATGTTGTCACAAACAGTACCTACTAAATTATGCAGCATTGTTATGGAAATTAAACTAAGTGGAGTAGCAAGTACTTAACTAAATAATTACAATGCTTAAGATGTTCTAACGTCATAAGATTTAATGAGTCGGAAGGCATTTGGTTGCCAGCAGTGTAGACAATTACAATTTCTTACGTTTCACGTAATTAATGCTGGTAGGATGCTGTACTTAACCTTATCAAGGTCACTTGCTATTCCATTTAGGTGTAGTCATGTTTGCACGATAATTCAGGGGATGTTAGATGTGAGATGTATGCCTGAGTAAATTTAGAATGGCGCGGGTACAGGTGCACTGGCGATGTGGTAACTCGATCCCGCGCCCTGCCCTGTCACCCATCCACAGATATGTAACTTAAGTATACAATCACTAACGCGACGAAAACGTCTCCTAACTTATCAGCCTGCTTTATCATAGATTAATAAGCCAGGTATTGTTCAGTCTTGAACATGACTTAGATATCGATTGAATGAATTACCAGGTCTATTTATTTAAAATTATGTGAAATCATTAAGAATCTATTTATAGCGACTAGTCACTGTCTGCTTGTTTTTTTTCTCTTTCCAAAGTTTAAAACGCATGAGAAGCCTTAGAATTTTATATTAGGTAGTGTAATGTTATTTATTAGTTAAGTAGGTGCTTGTTTCGTTTACGAATCGTATCTATAAGTGATGACAACAATACAGCAATGTAATCAAAGATTAAAATGTCTCAGAACTTTGCTTTTGCCATTGTTCTGTCATGTCTATGTTGTTCAGTGCTATCAATGGAGCATGTAAAAACGAAGTGCATATCGTTTTCTATGAAAGTAAGAGACAATCACCAAGTTAGACATTGTTGAACAGATAAAGCATTTTGACTTCGCCTTGTATGATTCTCGCGCAATGCTGTTTTCGTAGTTACACCACGGCGACGTTTCTTTTTGGATTGTATTAAGGAATTTCTGAGGTGTAGTCTCCTTTGTTACTTCATTGTATATAACTAGGGTGGTCGTTTCCCCGGTAAGTAGGAGATTTGGTATCAGCTTCGGTAACCGCGGATCTTCATTCCAGTAGCTTCATAACTTGCTCATTGACACAATGTGGACGTTCTAATGTGAACATTTTAAGCCATTTTTGGATATTATAAACATTAGTGTGTCAGTATGTGTAATTGCGAGCAGTCGTCTTTTTTATATCTGTGCGTATTAATATTAAAATGTTCACGTCTAGATCTATTATATCGAGTGCCTATAGCATTGAAGGTTCAAGTGTAAAAAGTCAGTTAATTTCATTAATTATTTGTCACCATGTATTGATCTTCCATAAAATTACGATGAAATTAAAAATATCGATGTAACTTTTTGTTTGATTTCCAACAGCTGTCTTTACTTCGATTCAATGTCCTGTTTAATGTGTTTATAATGTTACAAAAAGCGAGCGGTTGTAAATGGTTTCGCAAATAATATTCAGACTCGATACTTGCGTCACTAGATATTTGGCTCTAGCGAATCACAAAGTAAAATTTAAAGTTTCTACCTAGGCAGTTCTTTTTCTTTCGTCACAGACTTAATATACCTTCATATATTACTAGATATACATTTAATTTTATTAATATACTAAAGCACATATATTCGAAACGGACGGGGAGGCCTTTGCCCAGCAGTAGGACACTACGGGTGTTAATATATTATTATAGCAAGGTATCTTACGATATACACGATATATTTTTGCGTGCTAGTTGACAGTCTACACACACACGCACACAACTATACCCAATATAGGCCGAAACGCACATAAGCTGCAAACGCACAGAGAGCGGTGGCGGGGCGGCGCGGCGCGGTGCGGAGGCGGTACCGGTTGTAATGTTCGAGCTAATATGAAGCGATCCGCACAGAGCGGCGCGGCGCGGCGCGGTTTTCTGTGCGGACCCTTCCGTATTAGCTCGAACATTACAACCGGTACCGCCTCCGCACCGCGCCGCCCCGCCACCACTCTCTGTGCGTTTGCAGCTTTAGAGCGCGGTGGCGGAGCAGCGCGGCGGGGGTACGCCACCGTCTGTGCGTTTCGGCCTTATCTGCCACTACAAAACTCATACATATCTGACCACCCGACTCTATTACTAGTATACGTCAGTCATATCGATCATTAAAATAGCAAGCTAACGGCTAGGTGAGATTTTTTAATAATATATGTTAGGACCACTACCAGTACAGTATATCCAAGTTTGCAGCTTCGAGAGACCTGTGCTAACTTTGCAGCACTCTGAAAATAGGGTTTAACGTGTGAACTCCTAACTCGCGTTTGCTCTGCCAATGTACCGAAGGCTCCTACTATGCTAGCTTTGTTGTATTTACACGCAGCACAAAATACGTTATGTAAGCAGCCTTGAACTATTGTCGCGGCCCGCAATTTCAAAAGAATGTCGAGTCGATTGCGGTGATGTGAAAGTACTTAAAAAGACATATCGTATAGCTACCTATGTGCGGGATTCGCTCTACAAGCTACGAAAATCTCGCCAATATCACGCTTACTAGGACTGATACTGTCCTCGAAATGGTCTTCGTCAAGACATTGTGAAGTTAGTAGCGAAAATATATTGTAACATTAATATTTGTACAAAACAAACGTCAAAAATATTTTTATAGGATTTTATTGTCTCTGACATAAAGGCTGTACGGATATTTATGTCCTTATTTTTGTACAGATATTAATGTTGCTGTACATATGTACTTATGCGTAGGTACCTGAATGTTAAATTATGCAGGAGTAGGTCTGTTATTTTGACACATAAATATACATCGGATTTTCTAAACTGTAAATAGGCAATGGGTATCGTTCATTGTAACTTCTTTGGATACAAAATTAACGATGTTCGCTCACAATCATAAATTCATAAAACATTCATGAGGTATTCGTGTTCTTGTGAAAGATATACGGCTCCAATTCTATTCTTTTATCCGTAAAGTTAAGTTACTGAAAAAATACTCCGCTAACACGGTTAAAAGTAAATAGATACTGAATCTATCGTCGCTAGGTGTGGTAGCGATTATTTTATGTGGCCTTTTTATAAAACTCATTGGCATTGGAACCATCTACCTTGGATAGTAGAGTGGCTCTATGAATGCAGCCAACTCAAATTATCCCAAGTGGGTATGCAATTTTTTATGTTGCACTGACGGTAGAGCCGGCGTCAATATTTTTCGAGTGCGTGGTTCGAAAGGAAGAGAGAACTATCGACCAGTGAAAATTTTTCGCATACGGGCCCTATGCGCTTTGGAAATCTCCCGCATCGCATCCCGCATGCGGACCCTATCGACTGTAATCGGTTGTCTTACTTACACCGGTTCTTCTGAGGTAAGGTATAGCGTAGCGAATGGCCCTGTTATATTGATAACCAGTGTTTACGAGATCACGTCAATACAATGACGGGTATGCCTGCGTCAGGAGAGGTCAATCTGTCATTATAGTCCGTAAGCCCACTCCCAATACACCTACGTCACATGAAAATACGATTAAACGCATGGCAGCAGGTCGAGAAAGTTGTGCTGAGGAAGAATGTAAATCACGTGAAGAAGATAATCGCACTTGAAATTGGCCGAAAGCTTGAAAAATCCTTCAATTCTGGTCAACATTTGTATGGGTAACGATAGTACGAGACACGTGGCATCATTTAGCCCTTTAATTGTAGAGAGAGTAAACCTAAGTCCTGAATGGCCGGAAGTGCTTGGCAGACGGTTCCAAAGGTGGGCGACAATTGCATGCATTTTATAGTGTTGTCATGAGAGCTAGGTGTATTGGGAGTGGGTTTACGGACTATTACATCATTGACGACATCTGAGTTACTTTAGTATTTGCCTTTTTACCCGACTGCGCGACGCAAAGGAGGGTAATGTGTTTATCAGCCTATATATGTATGTATGTATGTATGTATGTTTGTTCCTATGTGGCACTCCAGAGACCAAACGCGTGAACCGATTTTGATAATTCTTACGTCAATCGAACCGTCTTACTCTTGCGTGTGTCACTAAAGACATGACAGTAATCAAAATTCAATATGACGACAATCAGACGCCAAAATTGAAAAAAAAAACAAAAAAAAGTGAACGAAATATGTCGAGTGGGGTATCACTGAATAGGTATTTAAAAATCAGTTATAGGTTTCTTTTACAGTTTTTCATTTAGAGTGACCATTTAAATTCTATAACGTTATAAAGTTATAGTAATTCTGTTCAGTATTAATACTGCTCTGCGCGACGCAAAGGAGGGTCAATGTGACTATGTGACTAATTCAATTTGATTAGAATAGGTACCTAAGAAAAATTTTATAAGCTTCGTGAAGTAATATAAGAATTAAATAAGAAAAAGTAAACGCGGTACTTGGTTGAAAAAGCTATCATTATTTATATCACGGTTGTATAAAATTCTATTGACAAACCCAGAGTGCTTCTGCTTCAAATAGTTTTAACGACCTAAAGCGTCACTGACAGCTTACGGTGAGATATTACTTCATTTGGAATAAATAAATAAATAAGAGATAAACACATTACCTACCCTCCTTTGCGTCCCGCAGTCTGGTAATTAATACCTACTTATTTTACTTTCAACGTTTCCGAACACATCATCATATCAGCCGAAAGACGTCCACTGCTGGACATAGGCCTCCCCCAAAGAGTGCCAAAGTGACCGATCCAGCGCCACCCGCATCCAGCGGACTCCCGCAACCTTTACCAGGTCATCAGTCCACCTTGTCGGGGGCCTACCCACGCTGCGCCTTCCGGTACGTGGTCGCCACTCGAGAACCTTTCCGCCCCAACGGCCATCGGTTCTACGTGCTATGTGCCCCGCCCACTGCCACTTAAGTTTAGCGATCCGGAGGGCTATATCGGTTACCTTGGTTCTGCTGCGGATAGTCTCATTTCTGATGCGATCACGCAGAGAAACTCCCAACATGGCCCTCTCCATTGCCCTTTGGGTGACTTTGAGCCTTCTTATGAGGCCCATAGTAAGCGACCACGTTTCAGTGCCATATGTCATCACTGGCAACACACACTGGTCAAAGACTTTCGTCTTGAGACACTGTGGAATATTGGACGAAAAGATTTGCCGTAGCTTCCCGAACGCTGCCCAGCCGAGTCGGATTCGACGATCGACCTCTTTCTCGAAGTTGGACCTACCTAACTGGATCGTCTGTCCTTGGTATACATAATCGTCTACAACTTCGAGCGTAAAGTGTCCGATTGTAATCGGAGTTGGTACTACATGGGCATTTGACATGATCTTCGTCTTATCCATGTTCATTCTTAGACCAACTCGCTCGGATGCTTTTCTGAGGTCATCGAGCATCGTACTTAAGTCCTCCATGGTCTCAGCCAAGATTACTATATCGTCAGCAAACCGAAGGTGAGTGATGTACTCGCTGTTGATGCTGATGCCTAGCCTTCTCCAGGCCAGATTCGAGTCTTGAAAACGTCCTCCAGTGCAGCGGTGAACAGTTTTGGAGAAAAAACATCTTCTTGCCTGACTCCCCGCTGCAGCGGAATAGGTTTCGAGTTCTGGTCCTGAAGTCGGACTGACATAGTGGCGTTCTCGTACAAACACTTCAGCACTTCGATATAGCGATAGTCAACTTGGCACCGTTGGAGAGACGTACTTACGTACGTACAGCCCAGGTTTCAATCGAATCGAAGGCTTTTTCGTAGTCCACAAACGCTAAGCAGAGAGGTAGGTTATACTCTTCGGTCTTCTGTATAACCTGACGAAGCGTGTGGATGTGGTCTACGGTACTAAAGCCTCTTCGGACGACGGCTTGTTCGGGAGGCTGGAAGTCATTTAGCCTGCATGCGACTCGATTTGTAATGACCCTCGAAAACAGCTTATAGACATGGCTCAGAAGTGAGATGGGTCTGTAGTTCTTCAGCAGAGTGTTGTCACCCTTTTTGAAGAACAGCACCACCACCCCTCTGTTCCACACCTATGGAGTTCTCCCATCCAGTAAGACGGAATCGAACAACTTCTGAAGGGCCTTAAGGACCGGTTTTCCACCCGCCTTCAGAAGTTCGGCTGTTATTCCGTCTTCACCGGGTGCGTTGTTTTTCTTGAGCTGTTTAAGAGCCATTACAATCTCGTACCGGCTGATGTCCGGGATGTCGTCGGTAAAGTGTCGGGTTAGTCTAGCTCTACGGTCTTCCGCCTGACTAACTTCGGGTCTGCGCGTTGATGTGTATAGCTGTCCGTAAAAGCGCTCTATCTCACCCAGAATCTCAGGTTTAGAGGAAATGATTCTACCATCTTCAGTTTTTAACTTCGCGAGCTGGCTCTGCTCTATAGACAGATCTCTCGAGAATACTTTAGAGCCCTTATTGCGCTGGATGGCCTCTTCTATACGATTTGTATTGAGTTGGCGCAGATCGCGGGTAAGGGACTTGGAGATCTGTTTATTGAGCTGCCGGTATAATTTGTGCTATTCATTTGGGGGGTATGTGCCATAATCGCCACGCTTGGCATGCGGGTTGGCGATCGCAGTATTTCCACCGCACTCCAGGGATGCTGCTGCCCATCCTCCGGTGGTCTTGGTCGTAGTTTTAGGACATACTCGGGTCCGTTTCCGAACACATATAAATACCTTACACATATAATTCAACGTTTCCGAACACATAAATACCTTACCTGCCCACCCTACCTACTTGCGAAGCGCGTGGAGCCGGAGAGTGTTGAGGGGCCGAGCCGGGGAGTGGGGGCGGGCTTCTTTATACAGCGAGCGACCCAAACGGGCAGACACGTGAGGGCAGACGACGTTGTTGGTTGTGTCGATTCTTTGAATTTTTCGGACTAATATATATGTCGCAGTGAAATGGTCAAAACAGAGATTTGAACAAATCCCTAAGGGATATGATCAAATCACGCAGTATGTTAAAATGGAGAATCCATTTTATCATTTACCTGATACAAATCAGTCATTTGATCAAATCTCTGAATCTGTTTAGTGAAATGACGAAATCTGACAAAAAAGGCAACTCGTTTTTTCATTTCACTAGATTTGTTTAGTGATTTGATAAATCCCTGAAACGCGTCAGTGAATTGACGAAACTAACTCGCAGATATTGGCTCCTAAATCATTAGTCATTTAAACGGTTCTGGGACTTAGGCTCGGATGGCGGATAGGTTAGAAGATGGTGGCGGGAGCTCTGCTCCCGCCACCCTCTTCGTGGTTATTTTTTTTATAAAAGAGCGGAAAAATCTTTATCGCGTTAGTTTCGTCAACTCACTGACGCGTTTCAGGGATTTTATTAAATCACTAAACAAGTCTAGTGAAATGAAAAAACGAGTTGCCTTTTTTGTCCGATTTCGTCATTTCACTAAACAGATTCAGAGATTTGATCAAATTACTGATTTGTATTAAGTAAATGATAAAATGAATTGGCCATTTTAACATCCTGCGTGATTTGATCATATCCCTTAGAGATTTGATCAAATCTCTGTTTTGACCATTTCCCTGCAACATATAGATACTAATGCTTAAGCTCGGATCAGAATTGTGAATTAACGATTCGTTTTATTGTTTTGTTCATACTTACTTAAACAGTTTATGTATTCTAAGTTGGTATTAGCTACTAAGAGATTTTTTTTGGGTTTACTATTAATAATAAAAGTTGTTTGGTAATAAGTAGGTACCTAGCTTGTTAGGTAATTATAATTATACCTACCTACATACGTAGAAATTTAACTACGTATAGGTAATACTAATTGAAGTAGGAACCTGTAATATCAGTTAGGGACTATTACCTTCCGTCTATTTTTTTATTTGCTATTGTAAAACACATACCTTTACCTATTGCAGATAGGTATAAGTAGATAGGTAGAAGTAGAAGCTACGGTAGCCCAGTGGTTCAGGCATGCGGCTGTCAAACGGCGGTCGTGGGTTCGAATCCCGGCTCGTACCAATGAGTTTTTCGGAACTTATGTACGGAATATGATTTCATATTTACCGTTAGCTTTTCGGTGAAGGAAAAACATCGTGAAGAAACCTGCATACATCTGCGAAGAAATTCAAAGGTGTATGTGAAGTCCCCAATCCGCACTGGGCCAGCGTGGGGACTACTGCCCGTTCCCTCTCATACATGAGAGGAGGCCTGTGCCCAGCAGTGGGACGTATATAGGCTGATGATGTGTGATGTGATAAGTAGATCAGTTAGGTAGGTACACTAGGTACAAGTTATTAAACACCGCGTCGACGGATAATTTAATGTAGGTACTTACCTGATATCTAGTTGGCGAGATAGGTAGTTAGCAGGTATATTTCTAATAAGTATTGTTTTGTTTTCGTTCATCTGCTTTGATACTTTCACATCACACCATCACATCATCAGCCTATATACGTCCCACTGCTGGGCACAGGCCTCCTCTCACGTATGAGAGGGAACGGGCAGTAGTCCCCACGCTGGCCCAGTGCGGATTGGGGACTTCACATACACCTTTGAATTTCTTCGCAGATGTATGCAGGTTTCCTCACGATGTTTTTCCTTCACCGAAAAGCTAACGGTAAATATGAAATCATATTCCGTACATAAGTTCCGAAAAACTCATTGGTACGAGCCGGGCTTCGAACCCACGACCGCCATTTGACCCCCGCATGCCTGAACCACTGGGCTACCGTAGCTTTGATACTTTATGTTTAGGAATTTAGGTAAAGTTTGTGTTCGTACCTCTTTGTTGTAAGTAGGTAGAATTGTATAAAGTTACTTGGCGTATAGTTTGGTACATTCGATTCGTAGAAAGTAGCAACTTAATAATTAGGTACTTAACTTACTTAAGTAGGTAGGTAGCTATATCGGTTAGTTAGTGACTGATAAGTAGGTATTTACCATCCATCTTCTTTGTTAGGTATTGTAAAAGAGATAGTTTATTAAGTACAGATACATACCAATAATATATTTGATTTAGTAGCTACTAATAAATAGGTACCTCAGCGGTTTTTTTAATGTAATATTTGGCGAGGTAATACCATATGATTATTAATAGGTAAGTATTGAAATCCTGCATCTACTTTGCTAGTGGGTGTTTGAATACCTACATAGTTATCTAGGTGCGGTGTGAGTGTGTATTTATTGGTTGTAAGAACTTATATAATAATAATAACTAAAAAGTGTTAAATAAAAAAAATATAATTTAGAAAATAAAAAAACCCGACTGCAAAAAAGCTATCTTTAGAAAAAAAAATCTGAAAAGAAAAAAACAAGTTCAGTAGTCGAGAACATTGAATCAGTTTCATGATTAACATTTCGTATGTCAATTTGGACCTTAGAGTTTAAAAATAATGTCGAAATCGCTTGTGACGGATCCGGAACGAGGCATACGAATCGTTATGACACAGATAAAACAAACTATACCATTCTTATACGAAACAGCAACTTCATCAGTCGGGACCCATTAATAGTCTAGGCTACGGCACTAAGACCGATGTGGATCCCAATGGTGTAACCAGGGGTGTCCGAAGCTGTTCTCGTTTATTTGTCACAAAATATGAACACACGGCATCGCACATATTTGGTGGATATATTCAATTTTCGCTTTTCTGTGATTTAACCCTAAAATTGATAGAGTATCTAAAAATGCACACATTTTTTGGTTAGCTTTTTGCATTTTTTTCTAAAGCGGTTTTTTGCGCTTTATACAGCGCAAACGAGACTAGAACGCAAGATTTTTGACATACTTTGCAAAGTTTAGGGTTAAGCTCTATTATAAACGGACATTGGAAATTTTCCATCGTTGTCATTGAAATTTGAAACGTAGCGTAGTGGGTTCATGGTGCATGTGAGCGTTTAAAAAAAAATGTGTACATACCCAATTAGCGTGAATTGTTAAAAAAATTGCTCAGTTTGGTGACAAAAATCAAGCATAAAAATTATGTGAAAATTAAGTTGTTTTTTATAAATAATGTATATTAATTGTCGTCCCAAAACTGACACTGAGTAAATTTTCGTTTGACGACTCACATCACACTAATTGGGTAGTAGAGGTAACTATTTATCGAAATGGTTAATTAGGGCATTGGAATGATCTATACTTAAGTACTATCTAACTCTCCTTTACGCTGCAATGAAATCGATAAAAAACCCACGTCCGATATATTCTCGGGTACGTCAACGGCAAAGATACATTTGTAAACACGTTTTATACCTAGTTCGATTGTAATACGGCGATAAATGTATACATATATCTGACGTCGCGGTACATAATGTTCGTTGACATGACTCTGTGTACATTTGCTACTCTCCTGTCTCGCCTGTCATCCGGCTATCGCGGTTGGCGCGGAGCACGGGGCCGACACGTGGAACCTAATATGCAGCTTCCTAATAAGCAGAATGCTCCGTCTAGTTTATCTGCCAGCTACATTCACCATAACCACCAGTATATCTCGACCCCGAGCTATGTACTAACTATACCAATCCATAGGTCTCACTTACACTAGATTTTCTGAGTAGAAGGTAAACGCTGTGAATACCGCAGCAGACGGGAATTGCTACAATTCCGAACCCACACTCACTTACCCTTATAAAATTTTCAGCTGCGCTCCAAGTTCTAGAATACGTAATTTTCTGATTGCTGTATTCATTTCTATCGAGGTAGTTTCCTAACTTAATTAAGTCCAATTTTCTACAGCAATTGGTTAATTGTTCTTGTTTACATTTGTCTCGGATATCCATATATATCTGTTTGTTTTGTTCGTCAGGTTTATTTTTAGCTTTTTTTAACACATCATGCAAATTTATTTCAGCCTAACATGTCAGTGCCAGACAGTCGGTTTAAAATATACGATTTACACCTATTCCAATTTTCCGCAGAGGATATTTAAATCTGGTCTGTCTCAGCAAACATTGCATGTGCGAATTCAGCTAAAATGTACAATTCTAAGTCGATTTATGGCTGTTTGGAACTCTGAATCATGCCACTCGTAAATATAAATATCGTTCCCAGTAACACGCGTTGTGTAGGTACTTATGTCGATAACTGGTTGACTCAGACGTGATCTGGAAGTTACATTATAAACAAATTTAACTTTTTAGCAACACTCAAGTACCTACTACTGCAAAAGACCTTGTCGAGTTCATGCTAGAGAAAAAAGCTGATATATGTATATATATGACAAGAAATTGGAAAACAGCGAAACATGTTCCGATTTTTCGTGTTACGTAGGTACCAAAACTGGGTCAGCGAATCACTTTTTTCTTCTGGTATGTCATAGGTACCTATGTAAATGTTTCATTTATCTGGAGCTAATTATTTTCTGGGTATACTTATTTCAAACTTTTGAAAATACTATTGATTATGTTAAGTTTCTTTTGTAACAATCGTGAACTTCTGTAGATAGGTGCATTCTGCATTCGGGAAGATAAAAAATTGGCAAACGGTACGTAATTCGATATTGTATAATAACATGTGAAATTGTGGCAAGAACCGGACTTTTCATATTCAGTTTCAGACTTTCAATTGTTTTTACTGGTTCAGTCGAGATACCAGCTGCAAACGATTCTCACGATGTATCAAACCATAGCGGCTTTTTTGTCCGAAGCTGTCACGCGACGTATCATTATAGCAACAATGGGTCTGCTTCTTCACAAAGACTACCAACAGCTGCACCAGTATTTATCTGACCTCCAATTACAACATAGATGTTAAGAATCTCGCGGTCAAATTATACTGGAGGTGGTAGGTCGTAAATATAAGTAGACGTTTAGCTCTAAATACGCCAAGCATGCGCCAGCACAGGCCGTAGCCAGAAACGATTAATGTCGAAGTACATGCTGGCATTATCTTGGTAACATGAAACGTAATTCGGTCGCTGGGTGTCTGCCGTCTCTTGGATACATGTATTGTTTTGGCATCGGTTATTGCTATCGGGTGTCGTAGATTTTATATTGTCAGGGGAATTGTCTATACAGGACTATTGCTAATGTCATAAAGGCGTGTAGGTACGGATATTTATGTACTTATTTATGTACGTATATTAATACCTAAGTACTCCTAATTTCAAAAGGTCTTCGTTGAGGAATAAATTAATTTACATGTTCGGAAGTTTTTTCTTCCGTCTTTTTAGATAAAAAAATACGAGTAGGTAAGTATTAGTTAGATTAGAGCATTAATTAACTCTATGTCCGAACAGCTTTTCCTCCCTATACATAGCACTTGCCTGAAATAACACAATGTTGTTTTTGCTTCTAATGTTTTCCTTAATGGTTAATTTCCTTATGCCTAAACAATGTTTTGATATTTTGGCTATCCACGAGTAGCTTATCATAATAATACCTACTGGATATTTGCAGAATAACCCCTCTTATACACTAAACTTAATTCAATCAGTCAATTATTATCACTTATTCTATCAATAATTCCTACTCATCTGGTTGACGACCTCTATAGCCTAGTTGGCAGTGACCCTGCCTCCGAAGGTGGAGGTCCCGGGTTCGAATACCGGTATATAGTACGGCTCTTCCCAGGTGAACTGTTCGCTTCGAGCCCTTATCTTTCAAACAAAGGCATTGGCTCTATCATCGCATAGCCGCTAGCTACCTGTAGGACGATTGTATTGCTTCGGGGCGGTCTATCGTCCTACACTACCAAAACGTAATATCTAGAATATCAGTGACATTCAATTTGAACCTTAATACTATGACGATACCGTTTGTTTTTCAATATGCATGTTGTTGTGGCCCGTGCTTACCGGTAGCTAGTGGCTATGCGATAATAGAGACAATGGCATTTGTTTGAAATATAAGGGCTCTAAGCGAAAAGTTCACCTGGGAAGAGCCGTACTATAAGGGCATTTATTTGTGCGATGAGCACGAATATTTGTTCCTGAGTCAAGGATGTTTTCTATGTATTTCAGTATATATTTATCCATATAAGTATGTATATGGTCGTCTAGTACCCATATTCAAAGCTTTGCTTAGTTTGGGACTAGGTCGATCAAATATTTTATAACATATTATTACTTATTAGTATTTTATCCATCAGATATTCCGCTGCAAGCGAATATGACAGGTGAAATTGATCGCTCTGAGTCGAGATCTCGCGGTAATAATAATTCGGGAACTTGTTTATGTAAGGGTGGCGGGAGGCTGGTCGCATGAGTAGAACGCATTAATGGAGAGTGAAGATGCATTGCGTTGCACCAACTGAGTAATTGGATTAACGGCCTATTAATAATGGTTTGCCGTTTACATTATAGCAGGTAATGTATGCTGAAGTGATTGTTATGCCAGTTGACTGTCAGTTGATGATAGCTCTTATTAGATTGAAATAAATCTGTTAATTAAGCGTAGTCGTAGTTCGTTGGACGTTTATACTCAAGGAAATGTACTTTAACAGAAGGTGTCAGCTTTAAACGTTTAACTCCCGCTGGTCGACTTGATAACTGTGGCTGAATTTAATTGTAAAGAAACTGTCTTAATAACCTATGGATACTTGTCTAAGATAAACTCAATCAATACTTGTACCTATGTCTACTCACCGAGCCAAACCCAAACAACGTGCATTTGTGCCAAATGTTACCAGCCCCGCTCTTCGGTAACTGGTTTTAAGCTCACCTCTACGCTCACCCACGAATATATCTTGGCTTGTACAAAAAAAAACAATCTATAAACGATATTATGCATATTTCAATGTGAAACAAGTTAATTTTCACATAATTTGTATGCTTAATTTTAATCACAAAACTGACTCTGATAAAATGTTTGTTTAACAAATCTCATTAATTGGGTGCACGTGTTTAAAAAATGCCCAGTGTCTAGTGTCGTTAGGCGTGACAGGTTGGGTGAGACGCATGAACGCGTAAAAAAAAAAACCTGGGCTACCTAGTAGTACCTACCTAAGTAGTGGGCCGCTGCGCTCGCGCAACCATCTGGCCCTGCCAGCCTTGAGTCTGGGAAAGTTACATTGCGTATGTTGCCCGCACCGGCTCTTTGTGATACGACCTTTTATTTGACTTGGTGTTGTTGAAACTGTTAAATAGTGGCAATTCGACCAATCAGAGAACCCACAAACATATATTGCCAATTTTACATACTATAAAAAATGCGACTTATATCCTGCCCGGCTAGCACAATCTTAGGTTTTATGGTCACGCTTCAAGGCCTAAAGGTACTGAAACGTAACCATAAAACGTATCTTGCTACTAGGCCTGATGTACGGTTAAAGGATCTCGCTCGTAACTCTATATATTTACTGTGTGTATAATACACTAGTCTTTGCATTTTATCCAAACAGATGCTAGTAAAAACGTTGAATGTCAAAAAGTCGATCGTCCAAAATAGCCGAATGACTAGACGGGGTCATACAAAGCAAGGTCACTGATTTTCCATATGTCATGTATGACGATGAATCCTAAGATACTGCTTTTCTGGTTCTTAATATAGTCAGCTAAGAAAGTGGTCTACCACGTTTCGACTCTATTATTAGTGTAACTGTATTTTTTGTTCTTGTCTTAAGGCCGAAACGCACTGACAGCGGTGGCGGAGCGGTGCGGTTTTCTGTGCGGACCCTTTCGTATTAGCTCGAACATTACAACCGGTACCGCCTCCGCGCCGCACCCCTCCGCTCCCCCACCGCTGTCAGTGCGTCTCGGCCTTTACTGTACAAGTCGATTCGAATTCATCCCTTACTAGGAAATGAACGAGTGCGAGAGGGACGAATGCTATATCATATCCATATTATTATGACTAAGGAATGCTACAATTATGTCGTACTGTAGGTACGTGATCATGCTACTGGTACTGCATATTTTTATTTTTCTAACTTTTCCATTGTCTCATCAGAAGTGAGGCTATCCGCAGCAAAACAATTTAGGGTAACCGATATAGCCCTCCGAATTGCTAAATTTAAGTAAGTACGAAGGTAAGTAGGTAAGTGAGTAGTGGGCGAACCGATGGCCGCTGGGGCGGAAAGGTTCTCGAGTGGCTACCACATACCGGAAAACCCAGCGTCAGACCCCCCCACATCACAAGGTGGACTGATGACGTGTTAAAACTGGCACTCTTTTGGGGAAGCCCTATGGCCGGAGCAGTCGAGGTCTTTCGGCCGACTTTTTCCACCCTAATATTTAGGTCACTAACCTATTTTTTTAAGGTTATTGACCTGCTTATGAAATTTTCTCTTCATCTAAAGATATTAAAAAGTACTTAAAATGTTTTTATGTAAGTATGTCCGCGTCAAGTCAACACAGGATACATAACAATCATGAGTGCTGAAAAACAACTGAATCATTTATTTGATTTAGGGTTAAGGTAGAGTGACTTACCTAAATTTAGGTAGATTTGGAGACTGACAGGATGACATTCAGACTAAGTATGTGAAAATGCCCTTACATCCAATTTTTGACAGCTGTCATCCCAATACAATTTAGGTTATAATGTGTCATCATTGAAGATCCCAAGACTGCGTACCTGGCGCAAATGTGTTCAATTTGCTAGCGGCGTTACCCCGCTGCACTGCCAACGATGTGTGCTGCACCAGATGAAGGATGGCAACCTCACTCCTGCATGTCTATCATGGGACGGCCGCGACATACTCTCGATTTTTCTTGCACTATACCTCTTGTTCTAAGTGTTCTAAAAAGAAAGAGACGGATGGTGCGAGAAAAGTCGAGAGAGCTCGCGCGCCGTCGCGTGATAACCGTGCAGGCGAAAATTGTGTACACAACCTTTGAAAAATCTTTGTCAAATGGCTACCGGGTTTTATTGCATCCTATCAGTCCTTATAATACAGCGATCCTACAGCACTTCAACTAATCTGTTGAGTGAGTGATGTAACTAAAATCACACACGTAACGTAAGTGAACAGACACGCGTCTCGGGACCTTGGGCCGGCCTCATTGTCATACAGCGCTCCGCCTAACGACCGTGAATATTATGGAAAATATGTTTGACGGGATGCAAAAATGGTATCGTTTTTAAAAAACTTTTATTTAACTTGCTCTGTTCGTATCGAAGTAACTATTATCTTCATTACCAGCCTGTACCTAATCGCCCACTGCCGAGTATAAGCCTCTCTTCGAGTACGCTGCTCTTGTCCCGGTCCCGTAAGTACCTAGTTTTTAGCTACGTCCATCATTTTGAAGAGTGTAAGTTTGCCAGTCTCGGTTTTTTATTCATTTTAACGGCAATTTTAAGGTTATGTTTTTGGATATATACGGCTTCAAGTATAGTCTCACCCAGCGGGCGTAGCATTAGCATGATTGCAATTTTATCACTTATCGTTGTGGATAAGACATCCGTCACTCTTGCACTCGCATACCTACTTGTCAGAACGCTCGCAGGGATGACTCGTCTTCTTTTAAGCGACTTCAAAGAAGAGTTCTGAATGCTGTTGTTTGTATTAAATGCTTGTTACCTGAGAATCCCGTCATTTAAGTATGAATCGATTCGTACCTACAATTCTTTTTTCATTTAAGCTTCCAGATTGGTATCATTATTTTCAAAAAGCCAGTTGCATGATGGGATCTATGAGGAATTGAGGGAGCTCCTCAATTTTATTACGCACGCGTATATTTACTTCGTTACTTTCTATTGTAACTCGTGTATTTACACTCGGAAACCAGAAATTTGGTGAAGTAGAAGTGCTGATAAAGACCACAGATGACTTAAGGAACTCCTCAATTTCTTGAAGTACGTTTAATACTCTGATATTTTTTCGTTTAAGGAGCAACTAATGAAGTGCCATTGACGATTTTGAGATCCTTGAGGAATCGACGGAACTCCTCAAATATTATCGGCCCACATACAGCGATATGAGCATTGTGAACTTGATCATCCACGCTCGATAAATATCATAAACACAACCACCACAATTTTCCAAGAATTCAGATCAAAACAAACCACTTGGCTATAGTTAGTACCAAGTGAGATATTGTAAACAAAATAAAAAGCATGAAACACTGCTTAGCTATCTCCTTCTGATTATTCAGTGTCAGAAGATAACTCCGATTTTAAACTCAATTTGGCTGACTTCAAGGTTCCCTTTACATTGTCCTTTGTTACCGTTATTATATTGCTTAAATAACGAAATCATAAACACCTTGTATGACCAAATCGTGTTTTGATACAATCTTTTTGGCCACTTCGCCATTTAAGAATATACAGTTTGCAATAAAAACGGTTCTTAATAGCCTACTCCATTTTTCCTTAAAGGTAACACAGTAAGTACCTACATTCAGTTGGAAACATAATTATGTACCTACTCTACCAACACGCTCAAAATATTTGGACAAGGACTCGACATAATTCAGCCACAGTAGGGTTGGTGTCAAGATAATTTACATATACGGCGTTTATAGCAGATATTTTCTTTCATCTGACCTGACTTGTGGATCGATTTGGAACATACGTGACGGTATGTATAGGTATTTAGAGAGAACCACAAACAATTGCTCATCTAGATGGGGGAGTGCAGTTTAGTTGGTGGTCTATTTGACACCACGTACTGGATTATATGTATATCAAATCAACAATTGCTGCGTGCATTCGTTCTGGTAGATTAGGCTTGACGCAGCATGTGGAAGCAAGCGGACGCGGCAAGTGTAAATTTAATATCAAACCATGTTAAGGCGCCGTAGGTTCATGGTCTTCTTTCCCTCTCACGAGCATAAGCGTGAGTGAGATGGAAGTGCGTGCTCGGAAGCGCGGATTTCATGTTTTTTAATTTAAATTTTTTGGCCGTTTAATAAAAAAGTAATCACTGAGTTCTCTCAAACATGCTATTGCCTATTTTTAGAAGCCATTTTAATATTTTTAGTTTTTGTGCATAATTTGTTACGAATATTTTAAGTGTATTTTAGACCCTTTTAGACCTATGTTCATGATTTTTTTCTATCGAGCGAAAATGGCTTATTCAGGTTCGAAACACTGACCTCCCTGCAGAAACGCCTCAAGATTACTACTCGTATTTTTTTGAAACCATGTTATTAAAAAGAGACGCATTATATTGTTTCAAAAACTCTGTTCGCTTGACTTCGCTGAACCTACGGCGCCTTAAGTTTTATAGACGACCTGTTAAAGTGATGGGACCAATAAAACTTAGCTAGAAAACACGTTCTGATACTTCTGATGGGTCAAAGAAATTGATCCAACCACGGCTTCATAGGTACTCAAACTGCAGAAGCGTGAGTACAACTAGACTAAAACCAATCTCAAAATTAAAATGTGTAATTGCAGTTTTGATGATTTACGTACGTCATCATCTTCATCAGCCTATATGCATCCCACTGAGCACAGGTCCTCTCATGTGTGAGGGGGGAATAGGCAGTAGGCCCAGTGCGGGTTGGGGTCTTCACATCCACCTTTGAATTTCGTCACAGGTTTCGTCACGACGGTTGCCTTCGCTGAATCATCATCATATCAGCCGAAAGACGTCCACAGCTGGACATAGGCCTCCCTCAAAGAGTGCTACAATGACCGGTCATTCGCCATCCGCATCCAGCGGACTCCCGCGACCTTTACCAGGTCATCAGTCCACCTTGAGAAGGCCTACCTACGCTGCGCTTTCCGGTATGTGGTAGCCACTCGAGAACCTTTCCGCCCCAACGGCCATCGGTTCTACGTGCAATGTGCCCCGCCCACTGCCACTTAAGTTTAGCGATTCGGAGGGCTATATCGGTTTTACCTTGGTTCTGCTAAGCTTAGCTGCTATAGCTAATGGTATCAAATGATATTCCGTACATGGTAAGTGTGTACTTCAACGCAATATTTTTAACCATTTGTTCTGTATTAAAATGTGTTATATAGTTTTGACGGAAAAGAACCCTAAACTAAGAACCCTAAACCCTATCAAACTAGAACCTAGCTAGCATGGCGTTTATGTCGGACATAAAACATTCATTCGGCTAGGTACATGCTTGCTAGAAAGGGACAAATGCTTTGGACCGACACATAATTAATGGTAGCCAGTGCAGTAGCTATTATAACTAATAACTAGAACGTTTCCGATCGTCTTGATTCGAGTTACCGCCTGCGAACTGCGAAAATTAACACATCGTCTTACACTAGACATCTCAGAATTGCCATACATTTATGTCTACTATAGATACATTTGGCCTCATCAAAATCCAAAGTGACCTAACGATCACGGGTTGTTAAGCTAATCTCGGCATTACTGGTATGGGTATAAAGTCGGTTATCAAATGAATAATACTATGAACACAATCGGTTCTATTCAGGTCTTCTGAATTGGTTAATCAATTATATCACACTGGTAACCTTTTGGTGGTCCTTGTGGATACAATTAATTAATCAATATTAGTAACGGGATTTTCCTATACAAATCTCAGCACGTCTATCATGGGACGCCCGCGACATACTCTCGATTTTTCTCGCACTATACCTCTTGTTCTAAGTGTTCTAATAAGAGAGAGACGGATAGTGCGAGAAAAATCGAGAGAGCTCGCACGCCGTCGCGTGATAGCCGGACATACATTTACATACATACATTCACGCCTTTATTCCCAAAAGGGATAGGCAGAGCACATGAAACGTATGTTCCAGCGCCATTTTTAGCATAAATGTGGGTATAAAAATCGACAAATGTGATATTGCAGTGATAGGTTGCTAGCCCATCGTCCACAACACACTTCAACCCTGGTCCCGTAGTCGACTTTTACGACACCCACGGGAAGAAAGGGGGTGGTGAAATTCTAACCCGACGGCACACGGGTATTTTTTTTTACCTTGGACGGTACAGTAGCTGGTTATTTTTTTAACTACATTATTTTCGTGTTGTAATAGTTTTTTTTTATTATTTTTTGTGTCTTATTGTTTAAGTCTATTATGCACAGTAGAATAACGCGTCGGTTGTCGGTTCTATCAAGATCAGCGCTGGCAGTAATTCCAGCGTTAAGTATGCTGAGATGGAACCGTTTCGTGACGAAACCCTATGAGTGCATTCTTGTTTAATTATTTGTTTTTGGCTTTTTTTCTTTATTAGAGTTGCTTTTTCAAATCAAATAAACTCAAATATCCAGGCACCGCAGCACCAATGTCTGTCAGAACATAGCGCGCATGAATATCGGACACGTTTCTATTTCCAGGGTCGTCAGGAAATGTCAGATATTTCTAACATCTTCATTATGGCAGATATGAATTCAGCAGATCGATCACGTAACGCATTGTACGCACGTTAGGTAGATCTAAATGTCAATTTTTATAAGAAAAAAACTTTTTAACAAAAAAAATAAACCGCCGAAAAAAAACTGAAAAGCAAAAAATAATAAAACTTTTTTATTTAGTTCAATAACTAAGTTCTTAAATTAATCTAAGTGTACATAAGTAATTTTCAGTTGGCGCCGACTCAAAATTTAATTACTAACTTAATAACTAGTTACATGCAATATTTTTGATTACTCTGCATAATATGTGGTCATACATTGCAATCAGTAAGTGAACAATCAATCATCCCCTGTTTTCCTACCCTTAGGGTTGAAATTTTTATTTTTGTTCGACCAACTTCGAGGTATACCCTTTCTAATAAAAAAAGAATTATCAAAATCGGACTACTCTGTAAAAAGTTATGCGTCGTCATACATAAAAAAAAAATACGCGTCGACTTGAGAACCTCCTCCGTTTTTTACGTCGGTTAAAAAATGACAGGTGAATTGTCCTTGCGCGCGTTCGGAACGTTACGTGATTACCCCTCAGAACTGTAAAATACGTTATGACATTAACAATATTATTAAAGGGTAGAAACATTGTTATTCCCTTTAGTAAAAATTAAAAATTCGAAACATGGTATAGCCCTTAACAATAAAGTACTGTCCTGAGACGCACACAGAGCCAGCACTCGCTGGTTAAATGGTCAAAATGGCCTCTACATGTTGACTTAGTTGGTACTTTGTAGCTGGCTCCACGCACGCCGCCCTAAGGTCCGGGACACCATTGCCGTGTTCACTTATTATAGACCACTATGTCCGTGCACGTATTATCGAACTCGACCTGGGGTGGTTCACTCCGTGATTTCGTCGCACCGCTACAAGTACGCTAACATACCGGCTCTATGTTAGGGCTGCGTTAGAAATGGATGGCTACGTAGGCTCTTTCACCATACGTAAACAAGAGAACCTGTACGTAGTCCTATTATTACAAGATTTATATTAACTTGACCTGTTAGTACGTAAGTATGTAAGTTGTCCGTCAAAATATGCCATCCATTTTTCGAGCTGAAATTTTTGGTAGGTTCAATCAGTATAGTTTGGATGACAATTCAATATTTTGGTACCATCGAGCTGATCTGATGATGGAGACAGATGGTGGCCATGGGAATTCAGTACTTAACCGACATAACCCTGTTGAGTTTGGGCTCGTTTGAATCGTCTCAATGAGTAGTTGATACAGAAAACACACACAGAAAAGTACAACCGGCTATAAAAGCTTAAATGTCATTTTTGACAGAAACTTATTTATTCTGTGACTCGATTGAACCTAGTTTGCACCTCTAGCGTACACACGATGTCGTAAGTTGGCTGCCACAGTTATATATGGCTATTGCTTCAGTGATAAGAAAGATTGATCGATTGATAGTTCCGAAGCGATTAGTTTGTTAACAGTCGGTTAAAACGATTTCAAATGCCGAGTGACCATTGAATAGGTACTTACCTTACCTAGTAAGTGAGGACATAACGTGGACTTATCATTTCACTGCATCCCAAAAAAGGTCTATTAAAAGGCAACCTTCTCTTCAATGGAATTTATACCATTTTAAATTGGAATTGAGTTGCATTTGTTTTATTTTAGAAACAAAACAAACTAGGTACAGTCACCAGCAATAAGATCTGCCACAACATAGCACGCATAAATATCTGACACGACTCTATGTCTAATGCCATAAGGACGTGTCAGATATTTTTGCCGGCTTTGTTACGGCAGATATTGATGACGGTGACTGTACCTACCTACTCTATTTACAATTTTTTGTAGGAGAGGAGGAGGATCTACTAAGTAATACAATATATTCTTACGTTGTAACTGATATCTAATTTAGGGATTGAAACGTCTTTGTAAATACCACGTCAGTGGCAAACAAGCATACGGCCTGCGTGATGGTCGGTACGTTTACCACCGTAGCCTATGGACACTCGGAACTATAGAAGAGTTAAAGGTGGTTAGAGGTCCTTCCCATGTAAGCTTTGATTTCATTTTCTTATATTTTATTGATCACACAGTCCGCATACATATTTTTGACCTTGGCACTGCAACTGGTTTGCAGCTCGAACGATACGCAAACCTCCTAATTATACGCAATATAATTATGAGTTTATCCTTGACGAGCGGTGAATGTGCGTGATGATCGGAGCGAAACATTCCACTGACTTGTTCATTTGTTTTATGCCGCGTTATTTTGCACAACTCGTAATTCGCGTTAATGATTCATTATAAAACTTACCTTATTTTGTAAAGGGTACGGTTCACTCTAAGAATGAAGTAAGAGAGGGATAGACTGAGATAAAATAAAGAGTCGGTAGACTTGCGTTACCTGCCTCCTGTAGTAGCTATGAAGTGCAGTAAATCAAGGAATCCAAATTTCAATTCTTAATTTAAATACATCCCATCCCAGCTTCTCAGGCGTTCTGGCGATCTTACTCAACAATCTCAAGACTAACATGATCGCTTTTATATCCGACGTAAAGCATTACGTCTTTTATAAGTATGTGAGGTAGAGCGTACATAGTCATGTTACGAACGTATAATTTAGAGGCTAGGAGAGGAAAGATGTGTGGCCATTTTTCCATACAAAGATTCTCCGCTCCTCAGAGCATTTTGACCGTAGCATAATGATTTTTCGAAATAATATTGATATAATCAGTACCTATCTGTGTCGGTATGTTTTTCTTTTTTGATATTCTTAATTTAACAAGTGACACTACTAGAGATTCAAGAATACTTAAAACGGCCTATTTTAATAGCTCAGGTAATTTTCCCTTTTAATGTCATGAAGATATTGATTGTGAAAACGTTTTCTAACTTCATCTGCTCAACACATGCGTATTAAAACGAAATGCGTTTGACTGTCAGACAGTCCTCGAGATATTTAGATATTTGTGTCGTGTTTATTATGACAGTTGCGTGTTCTCTGCAATTGACCCTTTCGACTTCTACGTTTCTAATTGTCTGACACTTTCGAGAGAATTATGTTTGGGCACGATTCGTGTTTTATTTTCTTTTAACTGACTTGCAAAACATAAAAGGTTCTGAATGGAAGTGAGTAGGTATTATCTCGGCCAATACTGAACTTGTAAATAATTAGAGTGCAAGCAACCAGAACATCCATCCATACTATCCATGCTAATATTATAAATGCGAAAGTGTGTCTGTCTGTCTGTCTGTTTGTTACCTCTTCACGCTAGTGTGTAGAGTGTGAGTCCTGGGGCAAGACAGGATAGTTTTTATCCCCGAAAACATGCCCTAAGGGGGTGAAATGGGGTGGATGGGGTGGGGGTGAGTTGTAGTTTAATAGAGCTGATACCATATATGATCGATGTAGCTTCTTTCTGTGGTTCTCACGATACCGAGCAAAATCCTCATCACAAAGTGTATATTCAGAGCCGTAGTTGCAGTGTCCAAGAGGCAACCGGATGGCTCGCGGTATTTGAGCTCGCAAATTGTTGCGGAACCGCCCTGTGCAACCCGAACTGAGCCAACTTGAACTTGAGCGAAAATAGCAAAAATGTATGGATTTCTTTTTCTGTCGCGATGCAGCCTATTGAAACAGCGGTTGCCCGAAAGTGTGTACGCTGTTTATATAATGAAATGCTGTTTCAATCGAATACCAGGCGACATTTTTTTTTACTCCTCCTCCAATTTTTGCTGCAGTCGAAGTCGGCTCAGTTCGGATAGCACAGAGCGGATGCACAACGCTTCGGGAGCTCAAATACCGCGAAACTATAGTGTAATACTTTAACTAACTTATAACTAGTGTAACTAAAACATTAATATAGCCGCTATATTAATGTTTTAGTTACACTAGTATATTATAGCGTAACTAAAGACGTACAATCAACAGGTTCTCGGTCACGAATAGTTTGAGTAGCATAGTTGGACACAAGCATATTGCTAAGATGGCAAGTTAAACTTACATCTGACTTAACATGGTCATTAAAGTAGGTATTAAACTTACTTCCGAGTTTGGTATTCTCTTGCACATCCGCTGTGTAACGTTAGAGCAAGTTAAAGTTAGAACGACCTAGTCTTAGGGTCACAGCTCATTAGAGCCAACTGGCACCCGACCCGCACCGCCTCGCCTCGGAACTGTACTTACTACAGAGTTGATGTAGTGAGCGCATGATCGTACAAATCCATATAAAGAATGCTAACCGCTCGAGGCGAGGCGGTGCGGGTCGGGTGCCGGGTGGCTCTAATGAGCTGTGACCTTTACACTGTTGTTGCTGCGCCAGCGCAACTGTCGCAACGACGAGAGGTAATCTACACACTTCTTCAAGTGCTAAATGCGCGCGATTGAAATTAGAAATAATAAAAATCGGCCAACTTCGTGTCGGGCCATGCGCAGTGTAGGGGCCGTAGTTGCCTGCCTGGTTTAGTTACATCGAATTTTGTGTACGGGGGCCTTTTTTTGGTTTTGTCTGCGTAATTGATTTATATACCCATGCTGAATTACAGTTTTTTAGTAGTAAGGGTTACTGATCTAAGCCGCAGACGGACAAGCGGAGAACATACGGACATGGCGAAACTATAAGGGTTCCTTGTTGACTACGGAACCCTAAAAAGGTGAGTTTTCTTATAGCAGAGATAGTTCTGCTAGCCTGAACAACATAGTTAATGTAGTTCGTATTGCTTACACAGTTATCGCATCTGTTTTTGACGTCGGCGTGTTTTTTTTTTGCCAGTTTTGAAGAAATATCATCATCATCATCATCGTCATCATCATATCAGCCGAAAGACGTCCACTGCTGGACATAGGCCTCCCCCAAAGAGTGCCAAAGTGACCGATCCCGCGCCACCCGCATCCAGCGGACTCCCGCAACCTTTACCAGGTCATCAGTCCACCTTGTCGGGGGCCTACCCACGCTGCACCTTCCGGTACGTGGTCGCCACTCGAGAACCTTTCCGCCCCAACGGCCATCGGTTCTACGTGCTATGTGCCCCGCCCACAAATGAAGAAATATGGCAAGGTATAATAAACATTTCATGAAGCAAACCTCAAACATATAGCGTTTTGGGGAAAACTGGTAGGTAACTATGTGTTCTCATACTACTAATCTATGTACCTTACAAATTATATTTATATTTTACCTAACTTTACACAATCGACCAGCAGGATCTCAAAATAATAAAAATGTATAATAAAATCGACGACAGTATAAAAGAGGAAAAAATCGAGAGAATGTTTGCCAACCGATTAAAAAAAATCCCACTCGAAAAATGTGTCTATACCTTGGACGATTTTTGTTGAGCTAAATAGTAGATGTAGGTATACTTAGTTCTCTTTTGAAATAAATTCATTGTTATAGTTTAACATACATACATACATTCACGCCTTTATTCCCAAAAGGGGTAGGCAGAGCACATGAAACGTATGTTCCAGCGCCACTTTTAGCATAAATGTGGGTATAAAATATCGTCAAAATGTGATATTGCAGTGATAGGTTGCTAGCCCATCGCCCACAACACACTTCAACCCTGGTCCCTTAGTCGACTTTTACGACACCCACGGGAAGAAAGGGGGTGGTGAAATTCTAACCCGACACCACACGGGCATTGTTATAGTTTAAGCTTGTCATAATTGTAAATTTCTGCTGCGTCTCATCGGGGTATCATGTAAATGTTGTATAACTTGTATGTGATGGCATGAATAAACGAATACGAAAATGCTTGCCAACACTGCCTGGAAGCTTCCTTTGGCCTCTATACCACAGATTACATAATTCTATACTTCTAGATGCTCTTGGGACGCCACGGTCTTCGCCGCCTTCCCTGGGGTCGTTAGTCGAGTGCCGTGGGGTATCTTCACGACCCCGTCGAGGGGTGTAATCGCCTTTTATGGCGGCGGACACTGTCTGCCGCCATAAAATTCTGTTCTTGACCGAGACGGTTGGTTGTAACTTGATAGATAAATTGTACCTAGATTTGATGGATAATCGCACACTAACAACAAAAAATCTTCAAACAGCATCATATAGTTAACAACGCTATAAAAATTGTTCACCCTAATAACTTCTTTCATGTCTTCATACAAACAAGACTGTCAATAAAATGGAAAACTAGTATTTTAGTGCGTGACTAACAAAATCTGCGCGGTCGTTTCATAGTAACTTGCAATGTTCATATTGCCAACTACACCCAGTTGCTGGTAATAAATCAGATTTCTACACGAGTCTGGCCAACATCCGAACAGAAAACGGGTTTAATACAGTATATATTTTCCAATTATATTCCCAATTTTCTAAAGTAGGTATTCCCAATTATTATTATGTACCCAATATCTATTCTACCTGACCCCGTGAACTTCGCATCGCCATTCAAAATGTACGAGAAAATAATGTGGATAATTTTAAAATCTTTTAATAGTCATTCTGATATGTACCTAGATAGGTGTTTCCGGGAATTTCCGTTAATTTCATTTCCGGCATATTGCAGAACACATTCACAGAAACTATATAGCATAATCATTTCTTGAAAAAAAAAATTTTTTTTTTCTTTTTTTGTATAAAATAATTTAATGTAGCATAAACAGTTATTGTCTTATTGTACAAGGGTTCAAGACCAGAAGGTCCAAGACGTCACATTTAATAGAAAAAATGTACCTCCGATGCAGTTTTTTCCTAATATCGAACGAATTCACTTTGTAAATCTTCTTGTAGTGTATAGGAACCTTACAACATTTAAAAACCTGTTATGTCACCACAGTTAAACACCTTTAAACTGGTTGTCTACTGTTTGCCCGACATTCACATACTATAATAATCATTTGCCCGAACTTCGCTTGCCCGAATTTCATTTGCCCGAATGTTTCGTTTACGTTGTTTTCCAGATTATTGTTTGTCAAAAGTCAAAAGTCAAAAGTCAAAAGTGTTTTATTTGTAAAACATAGGTGATGGCTGCATAAATACAAATATGTTACAATTTCTCGTGTTACACTATGCTTTGCCAATTGGCGTACAAAAACATTCATGTAATGATAATTAGTCAGAAATAATTATAAACAATTTAGGTCATCATTTAGATACTCGATAACTGAATAATAACACTTATTCGTAAGCAGGGCTATTAATTTACGTCTCAGAAGTGGTATTGGTAACAGTTTAAATTCAATTGGTAATTGGTTATGAATCCTTATCGCAAGTGAACATACACTTTTGTGCATCAAAGCGGTTTTTCCAAGAGCTAGGGATAGATCCTCCCTAAATCTTTGCCTCAAACGTTCGCTAGTATAATTGGCTTTTTTAAACAGCGCTGGGTTATTTTTTACGAACATTACCATTTCTAAAATGTAAAGAGAAGGCATTGTCAAGATGTTCAAATCCTTGAAATACGGTACACAACTATCTGTTTGTTTAAGGCCACGCATTGCTCTGATACATCTTTTTTGGGCTTTGAACACCGCTTCCTTATTTGTAGAATTGCCCCAGAATATAATGCCGTAGCGTAAATTCGACGCTACAAACCCATGGTACGCAGTTATTACAGCATCAGGACTAGTTTTCTTTGCCAGTTTATATAGAGCATAGGCATACTGGTTCAGTTTTAGGAACACTTGCTCAGTATGCGAGTTCCATGACAGGTGGTTATCTACATTTATTCCTAAAAACTTGGTAGCAGAAACTGATTCAATCAGAGTCCCTTTATAGTTACAGATAATTGGAACAGGCAGTTTACGTTGATAAAAGTGCATGACTTTAGTTTTGTCAAGATTAATTAATAAATTATTCACATTTAGCCATTCAATTATGTCCTTTATAGTATTATTAACTTCCATTTCATAATCATTAATATCATTACATTTTATAATAACAGTGCTGTCATCAGCGAATAATACCATAGGGTGTTTTACGTGTTGGGGTAGGTCGTTGATGTAGATTATAAATAGTAGAGGTCCGAGAACACTTCCTTGTGGCACGCCATACATAATTTGCCTCTTTTTAGATCTGTAAGCCTTTATATATTTAGTGTGCATGCATATTTGTGAAAGTTCTGTGTATTGGTCTCTATTGCTCAAATAGGATTTCAACAACTCTAAAACATTGCCACGAATACCGTATGCATTCAGTTTCCTTAAAAGTATGGAATGGTTTACATAATCGAACGCTTTAGTCATATCCATAAATACGGCACACACTTGATTTCGCTTATCTAAATTTTCTAATACTGGCTGCACAAGGTCATATATTGCCATATTTATGGATTTTTTTCTACGAAACCCTTTCTGTTCTGGAACTAGTAACTGATATTTCTCCAAATAATTGTAAAGTGCCTAGTATATCACCTTTTCTACTACTTTCGAAAATATCGCTGCTAGAGCAATGGGTCTATAATTGGACACATTCATTTTGTCCCCTTTTTTATGTAAAGGTTTTACAACAACGGGCTTTAGCTTGTCTGGATATACTCCCGTTGAGATGCTGATGTTAATAATGTGGCTAAGGGGATGGGCAATTTCATGCGATATCTGCTTTACAGCTTTAGTATTTATGTCATCATATCCAACACTATTAGTGTTTTTGAGTGATTTAATGATATTCATTATGTCCTGGGGAACAGTAGGTGTCATATACATTGATTGGCTACAGTTACTTTTTAAATTACATTGCACATCACTGCTTTTGGTTACAATTTGGTCGATAAAAAAATTATTGAAGGCATTGGCTATATGGGTCGGATCAGTAATTGTCTCACCTTCCTAAATAAGCTTTAATATTGGCTCTTTGGGAAACAGCTGCTTATTTTTATTAATGACCTGCCAAGTAGCTTTTGATTTATTGGTCAATTGCTTTATAAAATATTTAATAGAAAGATATTTATAGATTCTTCGTCGTTCTTTGCAATAATATTATTTAATAGAATATTTAAACGCCATACTAAACATGCATTCGGATTCATCTTTGTTAATTTGTTAGTTTTTCCGCTATTTTATAAAAAAAAAACCTCGAAGACGAAAGCGGGAGCAAAGCTCCCGCTTCCGTCTTCTAACCTATCCGCGATCCGAGTCGGTTTTGCTACTAAGCCCCTGTTCCCTACTGCCTATGATACACCACTATCTTGGCATTGGGTAATCTCAGAGAAAAGTTTATTTTTACTTAGTGGCAAAACCGACCCGGATCGCAGATAGGTTCGAGGTATTTTTTTTTCATTTTAGACACTGCAATATGTACCCACATTACTACATATGAATATTATGGATGTTGAGATGGATGGCAAATGACATTATGGCATGTGATAGTTATGGATTACAATGATTATGGAAAATGAGATTATTGGTATTGATATTATGGAAAACAAAGATTCTGGCATATAATTAATATGGTAAACAATAAGTATGGCATACAAAATTATAGAAAACAACTTTATGGCAGTTGAATGTTATGGCAGATAAAATTCGGGCAGATGAAATTCTGGCAAGCAAGAGTATATACCCTTTAAACTGGCTAAATCTGCAAATCTGATTAAAATTAAAATATTCAATATCTTGATAACAGTAAGAGTTAAGATACTACTGTCTTGGAGACATTAACTTTATTTGATCTAACCTATTGCAATTAACGGAAATTGCCAAAAACACGATAACACTAGATATTTGATAGATATTATGAATAACTAGTTAAATTTAGTTGTCCAATAATTTGTATTAATTAATAGCTCGTTACAATAGATAGAGGCAATCCGACACATACCTACGTTAGGTAAATATTCCAATGCGAGTTGCTATCAATATCGTTCGCGAAGTGAAAAGACAATCCAGTTGGTATACGTAAAGTATGTTCCTAATCGATCCCAAGGTTACATCATAATATTGCCACTTCTGTGAAACGTGACGTTTACATTTGGATAAGGAGGAAGTTGATGTCGACATAAACGACAATTTTTGTATTTTATCACAAAAGGTCAGTCAAACCGAAAATTCTTCGTCGTTCAATCAACGAGGAAGCGTTTCGCAGTGAAGCAGGAAACTGGTTCCATATTTGTTACTTAGTAACAATTGTCGAGCAATATTGCAAGCCAACAAGGGCACAATCCTTAGGTACACTATATGATGATGATATATAAAACCGTCTATTTTCAGGACGAGCCAAAAAACTACACAACCTGGCGCTTTAGGACCATTATCTACAACTATAATTTCGGAATACGTTGCCAACTTGCCACATGTACCTGAAATATATATGGCTCCTAAACTTACAATTGATTTAATATTACAAATACAAATACAAATAGCCTTTATTCACTGACATTTACAGTTTGGGAAATATTATTTTATTTATTTGTTTTATTGCGTCAGGTTTCCAAGTTTCTCTGTCTTGTGCCAGTCTTGTCCACTTGGGCGGGAAGTCATCTTCCCATCTTTTGTGTTGTCTTCCCCTTCCTCTTTTCTTGTAATATTACTAAATATTAAATCAATTATAATTTTAGGAGTAGTAATCTTACTTACCCACTTACTCCGCTGGCTCCCGAAGTAGATCTTGGCCTCCGATACGAGTTGGCGCCAGCGCATCCTATTCTCGGCGATCTCCTCCCAGTTTTCTGCCCCCAGCACGTCTGTCATAGGACGGCCGCGACACACTCGATTTTTCTAGCACTATACCTCTTGTTCTAAGTTTTCTAATAAGAAAGAGACGGATAGAAAAATCAAGAGAGCTCGCTCGTCGTCGCATGATACGTGTGCTGAGAGCGACTGTCTCTACCACGTCCTTCAAGCGATATTTATAGTGCGTTTTTTTTAGCATTAGAAAGAAGGCTAAAGCACGAAGCACGAGGTCTTTTATATATGACACTTTATGCCACACAACTGTCAAAGGATCTCAAACAGCCACTAAAAAAGACTTACCTAGGTTATTGTTGTCTAGGTTAGTGTTTTCATTAGTTATATCTAAATAATACTTACAACAAGATATTTATTTTTAATGTATTTATTGACTCTGTTATTTTGAATTTCGTTATTCAGTTCTGGAAAGGTTGCACAATAAAAAACCTAAAGAAGAAGAGGTTTGAAACGATCGGTTCGTTTTTTTTCGCTGTCAACATGGTCATGATTGTCAATCGTATCTTACGTTATTTTTCTTGTTTTCTAGGTAATCCACGAATTGTTGAAGATTACGAGATTATTATACGAGTATTTATTTGTTAATTAATATGAAGATTTTATTTTTCGCTGTGTGTGGTGGCGTGCGGACTATGTACCAACCAGAGGCAGGTCCAAGTGGCTTGCAAAAAGATTGACTCGTTCTCCCCTGACCGTTTTGCCTTCATCACAAGCAAAGATACAGAAACAGAGTCCATTAACAATAAATGAGAAACATACAGTGGTGAACATTTACAAGTTGGTGTATGTTTGCATGCAAGGATGAATTTCCAGGTAACATCTCATATGTATTTCTCCCAAGCAGAAAAGGTTGACGACGACTGCTTCTTTGTTTACCGTATTTCTAATCCTAAAAAAAACGGACTATAGTTAAAAGTGGTATCGGTCGAAATCGAAGAAGGAAGGTTTATGACCACTGCTTCTTTGTTTGCCCGTTTGAAAGATAATTCTAATCTTAAAAAAAAAACGAAGTATAGGTCAACCAACCGGTGTACATATTCTTCTAACCAGTGTATTAAATGAACACATTATATTTATTAGGGACTATATGCTAAAAGCCTGTATCCAGCAGTGGGATGATGATGATAATACGTTAAAGAGCTCAAAGTACGACAAAGCTGCATAAGTACTGACCGTATTGTGTACGTTTTGATTGTCTGTATTCGCATAGATAAAAACATTTCCAAAAATAGATATGTCGCGTGATCTGTTGCAATATGGGGTTATCGCTGTTATTATGCTATTATAGTTGTGGCTGAGGTTACCGTCCCTTGATCTGACCTTGTTGCAAAAGTTATCTTCACTGAACTACAGAATAGATGGTTCAATTATTTATTGCCCGCGACGCATAAGGGTATATGACAGCAGTGAAAATAAATAGTTTTTTTCATTAGCAACAGATAAATATTACAAAAATACGCGTAACGTATCAATATTTTATTTATGTTTGCTATTTTAAGATTTGTGAATTCATAAAAACTAATAATAAGAACGTTGTTTGACTGGGACGTCACATGCAAACAATCTCTACTAATTCCATAGTTACTGAGCGTTTTTGACGTTTCATAAAAAGAAGCCACTTCTATCTGTAAGTTCCTTTAATTGGCTTTATAAGACATATCATGTTATTGTAGCTGTTGGTACTCCTTAAGTATAAATAAATGTGTATATATGGTCCGATTTGAGTGCCGTTTATTTAATCGAAGTCTTGTAATATAAGTTATAAATATTGACATTGATATTGTTATTCCCTCTATAAATAGATATATGGAAGTTTACCCGTTTGAATCGTGAAAGTCGTACCTAAAATAAGTTCTTATTGTTATGCTTTTAAAACAAGATCCTATTGTTTGTTCTTCGTGTAGTTTACTTTCAAATTGTGTACCGTAACCGCGGGTTACCATGGAGCCTGTAGCCATGGAGGGTAACTTTGTATTTCGCCTTATCCTAACCTACTGATATTATAATAAGAATTAAAATATAAGTAGGATAGTTTTAATCCCGGGTTGACGCTGACGAAACGCGGGCGGAAGCTAGTAGTTATATAAATTAAATTACGTTATTTTAGTTAGCGTAGCCACAGAATAGATAATAGTACAAGTACAGAAGGGACACTCCTTTGATCTTTACGAAAGGCACTTTTTTCTCAGCCATAACATTAAGATTTATTGCCCTCTGACGTCGTCGACGACGACGTCGACGTTCATCGCTACAAGTACATGCCGGTACCCCAACGTTGGGGCACCGGCATATACTTGTAGCGATGAACGTAAATTGCGGAGTGTCCCGCGCCTGGCGTAGCACACTTTGTTACTTTTCTTATGTGACATTGCTATGTGTGGTTTTTATGTGGGCCAAAGAAACCCTCCATTGGGTCAAACTAACCCGAGCTTACGGTAGGTAAGTACATTAAAAGATCGACCCTATATATCGAAGTTAAAATTTTATGGATACGGAAAAAATACAATAATTTTCTTTCGCAGAATTAGTAGTACTATGGTCAAGCCTAACGGGCGGTGAAAAGAGCTTACGAGGAAAAACCGACAGGACGCCGCCCGGTCGGTCGGCCTAGATATCGAGGGGCAGATGTGGTGAATCTGCGCGAGGTCCAGGCTGGCGACTGGCGGGAAACTGCACAGGCCCGGGATCAGTGGCGAGCAGTCGTGTTGGAGGCCAAGACCCACTTTGGGTCGCTGCGCCAGAGGAGTAAGTAAGTATGGTCACGCCTTTACTTGGCGGTAATCGGTGCGGTATGAGTAAGTAGGTATGCCAAATTAGTACAGGTTCTTTACTGCGCGGCTAAATTTCAATGAGTGCTGCCTAATCCTGACTAACGCGGAAAGCGCGGAAGCGGGGCGGTACACGTGCAGTAATGCTTGCATAGTTACTACCAGTATTTGTACGTGAGAACCTGAGTGCGCACTTTAGACAATTAACGTACAGTCAATATACTGACTGTATACCGATAAGTAAGGAAATCTGGCTCAAACTCATGGTGAAGCAAATATACCCCATATAGATTCCGGCCCACCTATTTGTGCCATGATTATGAATATCTATACAAAATATCGAAATAAGATAACTTTAAAATTCTAAAGAAAAAAAATGGAACCAACACTAATTTATCCAAGACCTGGTAAAGGTTGCGGGAGTCCGCTGGATGCGGGTCGGGCAGGATCGGTCACTTTGGCACTCTTTGGAGGAGGCCTATGTCCAGCAGTGGACGTCTTTCTGCTGATACGATTATGATGATGTGTTTTCAAATTTTCCTTAATGTCCACCACGCCATGCCATGGGCCACGCCAGCTCATTCGCGCTGTAAATGAAAGATAATTTGTGAGTATTATTATAAGAGAACGGGTGCCCAGTAGTAAAATAAAGACAGAATTTTGTCGTCCTGGCGAAAATGCAGGAACTATTGTTTTTGCTACAATTTCCAGAGAACAACTGAAACAGTATAATTACCTACATTCTGTAGCCCATTTCACTCGGCGATGTTACATGTTATAAGTCTAACCTGGCAACACTAGAGCGCTTAACCGTGGTTTGACCAAAACCGACTTCCATTTTGACAAACTGTAACTTGTACTAGTAGCTTTGAGTGTAGAACGTTCGCGAAATGCGTTCAAGTCGGAAAATACCAGATTTCAGCGGTATTACAGTCAGTCGGATCAAACATCCAAATTCCGTAAATGTCATGTCTGTTGTGTAAACCCTAGAATTATTTTCTTGTAAGACTCTCATTAGAGAGTTCTTGGGCCATTGGCAGATAATCTTTGGCCAATATTCTTGGCAACAGCTGCTCGTATCTTCTTCGTGCGCTCAGTTAAAAGCGTCCGCTGATCATCCATCAAAAACAAATGCCAGCCCGAAGCCCTATTCGTTCTGGAACTAAGAACATACGTTGGCAGTTGACACACATTAAATCGAATGCCATCAATTTCATGCAAAAATATGCCAATAACCTTTTGCCGAGAAATGAGCTAAATCCAATATATAGCTATGTTTTATTCCTTTTATATTGGCATACAAGTGGTATTTTCAGTATAACACGAGACCTCATAAGCATATTTTTACCGGACTGCCTCATGCATGTAGTTATTAAAAGTATGTATGCGGACAAAAATAATCCTGTTTCCAAACGGCTTGATAGATTAAGACAACGTATGTAGTACCAAGGTATCGTTGGGTATCTCTTAAGTTAATAATCGAGCTAGTGGCATATGCAGACAAACATTTACGTGGACGTGGAGCAGTTGGATGTCTTGAAAAAAAAAAAAAACACTTGTTTCAGTTGTTATGAGTTAGTGTTCAGTATTTTCTGTGGACACATCCCTACATAGTTTTAAGCCTTTTAACTGTCACCTGAGGGGTAACCACGTAACGTTTCGAGCGCGCGTCAGGACAGTTATACTTTCATTTTTCCATATAGCGTGTCATTTAGATCTAAATGTCACTTTTAATATTTAAAAATGACAGTTAAACTGTCCTAATGCGCATTCAAATCGTTACGTGATTACCCCTCTGATTATCCATAGCGTTACATTTCGTACGTACGTAAAGAAGATCCCAATGCATTTTTTGTACGGCAAAATGACACTTCAGTTCTCCTAACGCTCGTTCGAAAAGTTACGTTACCCCTCCGGTGGATGACCAACGCTTTGACGTGCTACTTCGTACAGCGTCGACATCTCAACATTCCTAATTTCTTCCTAAATTATGCAACTGGGTTTGTAAACGACAGATATTCACAAGATACTCTCGCGTTATCTCGACGAGTCGGCGATAGCTTATCGGCGATAACATCTCGGAGGGCAGCGCGAGGTCGTCTCATTATCACAATTATTTTACTAGCGAATTACCTCAGATACAGAATAAGAAGGAAGGCAAGGGGAAACACCGTACTACACTTCCCTAAACTTCCTTGAAAGTTGGAAATTACACCACCGACAAGACTCGGCTCTTAAATGTAATATTATGATGATGGTAGAATAAGAACTATACATACATATAACGCTGAACCAACTGTTTGATGGATCACGCTGGCAAACCAAAATTTTAAATAACGGATCAGAACCCCAATTTGTTCCATCTATTTTACATCCCAATGGCATTTTATGAGAAAACGGCAGCATTTTATGAAACGTTACGAGCGCTATTGCGTGCGTAATATTCTTTTCAACACAATTGCTCGTAACGTACCTCTTATTGTGTCGCTTTTAGGCTCATAATCCTGGATATTAAACACGCGTGTTTTATAACATTACAACACTTGTGTGTAATGATTATATCCCGATTAAGTCACGTTGGCACCTTGCAGCAAGATATATGCATGAGCATTCTTAAATTAACCGGGTTGTACAGAATGTACAGCTTTTTTTTAATTCTCGGCAAATGGATTCTTACTCGACTAAACAAATTAAATCCTTTTGGTTAATTAATTGACTATTTCTTTATGTATATGATATAGAAACGTTTAATTTAGTAAAACTATTCACTTTTGATAACATTTTACATGAATTAAATACAGATAACATTTTAAAACGAAAATAATATTTTATTTTGTATTGGCTGTAGATTTCTGTGCCCACACTGCGCAAACTTCACGAAAAAAAACTGTTACGGAATTATAGGTTATTTCACAAATATTTGTAAAATTTGTTTATGCGTGATTGGTTATTATCAAAAATGTTCACTCGTGGTGACTAGTAAAGTGATAAATAGAATGGACGCCACTGGAAATTCTTGGCGATGTGCAATTGTGAGTAAAAACCTGTTATCATCTTAATGATTTACTTAATGTAAAGAAAATAATTTGGCAGGCCTATAAAATTTTCATCTAATGAAAATGATTTTTTCTTCGCAAAATGTGTTGAAAAACGTCGTATGATACGCGTGAGCTTTGATGATTACATCCTCACCTCTGATGTAATTATCAACATACCTCACTTGTATCACAATGTACTATTGCTATTCCGCTAAATGCCTATGTCGAGCAGTGGACGTCTTTCGGCTGATATGGCCTCGTATCATGGTCGGCCTTATCACGTGATAACTGACAAGATAGAGCGTCCGTCACTGGCTGACACCGTTCGATGGAACGATACGGACGCTCTATCTTGTCACTTATCGCGTGACAATACGGGGTCTGATGATTCCGCAAAAATGTGCAGGTCTATTAGCGATGAGGAGATGCTACTATTGGGTGGATGCTGCTACTAGGAATTATCGCTCATGTCATGTAACACGTTTTAGAATTCTAATTTTTTAATTTTCAAATTTCCCTTTTTCACTTTCCAATTATACATTCTGATTGTTCTGTTATGATACATTGATGATTATTTACTACACATTTCTCAGCAACTGTGAAATTCGTATCTAATCGTTATACTTAATTACTGATAGTGATAAAGGTAAACAAGAATATTAAATTATAAACTCGTATATCTCGAATCAAATGCGCGATACAATGACGAAACTACTTAAAATCAAAATACAAAGTCGAATGACAGATTACAGAGGCACACGATAACGATGAAAACTTCAACCCTTTTTAACCCTCTTAGGAAATGGCAATAATTATAAATTGTAACCTAAGTCGGTATAAGCTACACACTGGAAAGTTTTTTAAATCTGTTCTGTAGTTTTTGCGCTTATGAGGAACATCAGCACAGACGTACACTTCATACATTTATATTTCCTTTGACAATAAACCAATATAGTGCCTACATTCATTCATTTATTCGTTCATTCTTTTTAGCTAATCATTCAGTTTCGTAAATAAAGACATGTTCCTACAATTTTTAGGAGTTTTTAGGCCGTTATAAGTAAACTTATCGCGATGGGTGAAGTTATCGATTAGTGAGAGTGAATGGCAACTTGATATGATTTATTTAAAAAATCATGACAGCGAGATATCACTAGGATATCGCTTTTGCTACCTAGGTCTATCATTAACATAAGACAAACAAGATAAGCCCTCGATATAGGGCCACATTTGATTTGACCTTTGGTGGACTGGCGAATTCAATAGTCAACGGCTCAATAAGAATTGATTTTTGTTGCGTATACAGCCTGTATGAAAGTTTGAATTTTCCTTTCTTGAAGAACCCCATGCTTTACTCTCGGATAAACCTCGGCAGCTCATTCGACAACCGGAGCGTTCCAGGGAGGAAATCTCTCTGAAACCGTACCCTACTATTTAGGTTCCAGGGTGTGAGGATGCATCCTGCCGACGGCGAGCGGTACGGCCGTAAAAAGCAGCCGTGGGCATTATGTCGAACAGAACTCGTCATACAAGCGATAGAAGAAGGCGAAGTCGACGATAACTATAAACCGACCCGTGCCCAGCCGATAATACAGCCACGCTAAATTAAATCAGTGTTAAATCTCGTAAAGTAGGTATCCCAGATATCCAACATAAACTGTGCTAGTGATACGAACAACAGCGTTGATACCTAAGTACTTGATTAATACCCTAGGCACACTCGCAAGATTAACTCTCTTGTGTTATGTATAACACTAGGATGGCTCTAGTTACTCTTTATTTCTCCGCAAAACTTTCTTCGCATTATGAACCAGTAGCGCCCTTAGGCAAGGGATAAAGAAAGGCACATTATTATCTCTACTCACTTTCCCAAGCAGCTATCTCAGTGTTCTTTCTAATTATAGAATGAACCTTGTTCTCTCAATTATAAGGTTTAATTTTGAACAAACGAGATATTGTTTTAAGATATTGAGTAAGAAAGGTAAGGTTTTGCCTAAGAAAGAGAATGCCCTCGATTCTTTTGACTTTATTTTAATAATTTGTTAGTCGCCAGATGTCATTTTCAGGGAAAAGTAATTTCAAGTTTGACCAGGGCGTTCCACGTGTTCTAAAGTTACTTCGGAGAATTATTTTTGGGTATTTCTCAAGGTCGATTGTTAACGATTGACGTGACTTATTATTAAAAGTTTGGGTAACATAATTGACCTAGCTTGTCGGCATTTTTAACTACCATCGTTTCGTTCGATTATTCAACTCGTTGTCAATTGTATTGCGTATCTTCGTATTCTAATTTTGCTCAAGTTGAATTCCACACCATGTAGGTACTAGGTATGAGGGACAACCTTTATGTTAGTGTGCTATCTTTATTTCTAACCTCCGACCCAAAAAGAGGGGTGTTATAAGTTTGACGTGGCTGTGTGTTTGATTGTAGCATAGCTCCGAAACGGATGGACCAATTAAAATGCGGTTTATTGTCCGAAAGCTGACGTGGTCGAGATGGTTTTTAGCTACGTTTCAACCAAATCAGTTCAGTTGGTTTTGAGATATCGAACTTTGAAATGAATATGTCGGGGGTTTCTCAACTTTTCTAAGCTGATAATTATTCTTAAAGAAAACTAGATATAACACAACAAAACAAGCACACAAGCTTGCGGTAAATGAGTGCTAACCGATAAAAGCAAGTCTGTAGTAGGTAGTTAATAGAGCGTTTCTGCTTTTGTTTAAAAAACAAAAAGATAACAACAAGCCAGCTAATAATTTTACGAGTGGACTTAGTCATAGCGGATACCTAATGTTTTACATATCAATGGTAAATGTATAGGATGTTCGCAGTGGTAATTTAGTTAGGTATTGGGCCAATATACTTACTTCTGTGGTTAGTTGCCATGGTAACGCCTTCTGGATAGCTTTTTATAACTGTGATTTTACCGGTTTAAATTCCCAAAACATAGCATTTTGTTTTGTTTTAATACTATTTTTCTTGATATATCTTTTATGCATGTTAGAATTAGAAGTCCATGTAGTTAGATTTTTTTCAAAGTAAATTGGCAGCAGTCGATTTCCTTTTTTGACATTTGGTACACCAATCATTGAATACGGAATTTATTCAGCCACTGACATAAAAACAAATATGGCTGAACCCACATAAAGACGACCGAACATAGAATCTCCCCTTGTAAAACTACTAGAACATTTGTTATCCTTAGGTGTGATAGGTTGAGTAGGGTCTGTGCTAAATACCTAATGTCTACATTCACATTCAAGTTATATGTTTGCATTAATGTGATTTTAGAAGTTTATGTGTATTCTAACACATAACGTGTAACAAAATTAACGCAAAACCGTTTAAGGGCATAACACTGATAAGAAAAAACTAAGAGACATTTTTTTCGACGCAATTTTTTTACATTTTTTTTATTTTATTTATTTCCAAAAGAAGTACATAGCATTAACATATATTAAATTACCCGCCAAACTGTCAGAACAGTTTGTTGGCAATCGGTTATCGGTCGCCTCAGTCGGCTAACGCTCCATACAAATGTAAAAAAAAACGCGAAAGTACTTCCAACATTCGTTCAAATTCGCCGCAAATTCAAAGCCGCACCATTTAGTTGGAGCGTGCGTGTCGATGTATAAATGTGTTTTATAACTAAGGTAGACAGGCAACTACGGTATGCTACACTGCGCGTGGTCCGACACACACTTGACAGATTTTTTTTCACTTTTTCGGCTTGTGAAAACATTATTTCGGATGTCCATATGTCCCACTGTCCCTCTGTCCGGCAGTCATCCTCTACAGGTCGCAATTCTCAATCGATTCTCGAGATTTTTTGGGAACAGGTTCAATAATTTAAGATTTTTAGTCGACTCAGTTTTTGGTTGATAAAAAACAGACCCTCTAAATACTGTCAATGTCATTTTTTTTTTTTTTTTATTTATTCAAAAACAAAGGAATTTACATTTTATACCTTATATACAAACTCGCCAAACTGTGACGTTTGATGGCGAGAAACGCTCATGTTTTATAGTAACCTATTTACTTAAATCTAACAATTTTTAATGAGACTTACTTACATTAAAATTTTTATTTAGTAACATTTCCCCTATAGGGATAAGTTTGCCTCTTATATGTTATGACGTGTTTTTAACCTGTTTCTGTGTACAATAAAGCGCATTGCATGCATTTAACTTAACAAACTTAACTTAAAACTAGGCATGCTCGTAGGTGAGTACTTTTATCCTTGAAGTTTTATCTTAGCTAGCTAGTCGACAGTAACTCGTTATCAAGGAGGAAGCCCTTTAACTTTTATTTTAACACAGTTTTGCTTACTTTGGGAGTTTCTCTTAGGATATTAATTTTGTTAAATATTTTTGGTACAATATATTTAGACACTCTTTTACCATAATAGTTTTACCATAAACTGTTATAAAGGCTTGTATGTTCAGATATTAGTACCACAGACTGTACAAGTCTTCACAGGCACGTATCGCTGGCCCCAAATTTAGTCTCCAGTAACGGTCCTTCACAGGAAAACGAAAATTATTCAACATTGTTTGAAGCAGAATTACGTATTTTCCTTCCTGTAACACAAATGATGTACGAAACTTCAGCAACATGAACAAAAGTGTATTATTCTCACCTTTATAGGCGATTAAAAAAGACCAATATCGTCGCGATCATGGGTTGCAATGTTACACAATCGTGAATGTTCTGTTACACAGTAGTTATACTACTACCTACTACTACTACTTATTCCAAGTTATTCAACTGACGTCTTTTGTAGATGGACATAACATGGAAGTGCTTGCGTGCGTGTGGTATACAATTATTTTGCTCAATACATACAGCTACATGGAAATATTTCTATAAATAATATTTATATTAGAAAAAAGTAGTTACACAGTACAAATGTTTAAAAAACTTTTCATCTAACACTCGTCAAAGTATTAAGTAAGTATTTGCGATATACGATTATACTTGAAACCATAATTATATACCACAAAGATAACCTCAAAATTGCCATTAAAATGAAAAAAAAGACACTGGCTAACTTAAACACTCTTCCAACGTGAGTAAAAACTAGCTACCCTAGTCAATCATTTGGAAGAGTGTAAGTTTGCAGTGTCGGTTTTTTTCGTTTTAATGGCAATTTTGAGGTTATTTTTGTGGAATCTAATTATGGTTTCAAGGGTACCGTGTTCCACAAACCGGATGACAGCTCAGCAGAGGGGTGATCAGGTAACTTTCCGAACGCACGTTGGGGCGACTCAACTGTCATTTTCAGATACCTAACGGGGGGAAAGGACAAAACAGAAATGCAAACCTGGATAAAAGTTTATTTTTACTTGTGGCACGTCGATTTTTATACATATTTTTTTTTTACAGTCGTATGAATGTTAGTTTTTAATGCCGACGGTTGTTATAATTTAACGATAAACACAAAATAGTAGGAAATCCCACCACACCCCGATTTCGGGGTTAGTAGTAGGGATAGTAATGAGGTGAGTTGGGAAAATTACTAGGGTTGACGCTTTCGGATTATAAACATTACAATATTATTTTATTTTTTATTTATTTGTTTATTAAAAACTAAAATTAGACATGAATATAAGATACATTGCTCCACAAAACTACATCGACTGTTTGACTGTGGAGTCAAAAATACAGACTCATATCTCTTAAAAATAATATAGTAGTGTCTTAAATATCTACAATGTAAGGGTACTCAACATTATTTTACTATTAACTACTGAGGAGATTTCTAGAGGGCATCAATAAGGAATTTTTAAATAGATTTTTTTAATCTAGCTTTTTTAGGCTCAAGAACAATGTCCGCAAATATAGCTGAACTTGTCACCCAAGCCGAATGTAACTACGAGTAAATAACAGTTTTTTCTAAGTAAGTAACTTCAAATTTACGGATTTCGACTTTTTTATATGTGCTATAATAACATGTTGCTTTGCTACTCACCAATTTTCATTCTAGGTCAACGGGAGGAACCTGTTAGGTTTTGATTATTTTGCGAGTATCAAATATTTAGCATATCTTTTGATTGCGTTGACCAAGAGGTTTGATTTTTTCGCAGCTTCATGGGACTGCAGTATTAAGTATTTGTTATTAACTTCAATTTGATACCTCTACGCGTTCCCAAGAAAAAAGGTCTTGACAGACTCTGTGGTCCTTTCGTCTATACAGACGAATATATACAGAGTGAGTCTATAAGGGTTTACCTTTTGAGGTACGGAACCGTATTATTTAATTATCGTATGGCAAATCAGTATTTAGAACCGAGAGATCTTGGAAAAGACAGTACGGTTGCCAGGCTGTAAAAAGTAAAATAAAAGTAAACTTTATTGTTTTTTTTTGAATTTTGACTACTCATGTAAATTGACAACCCTGATCTAAAAAACACCAACTCGCCCCTCTATCATCCCTATACACCCCGTTCGCCACTCCAAAATATAGGTAGCATATGTTTTTTAATTTTAAATAAATCTCGTAAGTAAGTATAGTTACGTGATTGACCTGTACAGAACACCTAAGTCTAACATAAGCTTATTTTTAGACAAGATTGATAGTCTCCTCAGCAAAGTCTGTGATAATATTAATAAAAAAATTGTTATGTGCGGAGATTTTAATATTAATATCTTAAAACAAACTAATTGTTCACTTCAATTCGAATATATGTTACTGAATCATGATTTGCATTTAGAGTTAAGGCAACCCACTCGATTAAGTAGTAATACGTGTTTGGATAACTTTGCTCACAACATCAAAGGATGTAAAGGCGAAGTAATTGAGTTGGGCTTATCAGATCACACAGCACAAATTTTAAAATGTCCAGTCAAGACATCCTGTATCATAAAAAATTATAATGTATTATGCTTCCCCTATAAAACTATCACATTGAAAACCTTTAGGAAACCTAAGTGGATATCCAGTGGTATAAAGTTGTGCAGTAAGAAGTGTCGTGAATTATTATGGCAGTATAGGCTCTGTCCTACTAACACCAATAGAATGACTCATAAAACTTACAATGCAAAATTCAAAAAAATTATAAAACTTACACGACTTTCCCAAAACAATCATCACATAACTTCAGCCAAAAATAAAACAAAAGCTACGTGGCAAGTTATTAAACAAACTAAACAGCATTTCCCTAAAGAGCCAATAGTACAAATAAAAAAAGACGGTATGATCGTATCTGGGCCTAATGAAATAGCAAATGCGTTCAACGACTATTTTATAGATCAAATACAGAATAATAATATTATTAATATTACAGAATTCCAGAATATTAAAGTAAATTGTCCACAATCAATATACATGGGACCAACAACTCCACACGATGTATCAGCAATTATTAAGGCATTGAAAAATACGAACAGTGTAGGACACGATGGAATCTCTACGAAAGTTATTAAATATGTATCTGACATCATTGCAGTGCCTTTAAGTAGCGTCATAAATCTTAGCATACTAACAGGGACATATCCAGAGGTATTAAAAATAACCATTATCAAGCCAATACATAAAAAGGACGATAAAATCGACATGGCTAATTATAGGCCTATTGCAAACGTCTCCGTCTTCTCTAAGATTTTTGAGAAAGTTATCTACAAATCGCTCTATGGTTTTCTGGAGAAGCATAGGTTATTGGTGCCCGAACAGAAAGGCTTTCGAAAACAAAAAACCATGAATATGGCCGTTTTTGATCTTATCCACCCTATAATTAATGCAGTGGATAGGCGGAAACAAATATGCGCCATCTTTATGGACATGACGAAGGCATTCGACTATGTCGATCATACGATCCTTTTGCGAAAACTTAACAACTATGGCATTCGCGGAAATGTATTGGACCTCATCAAATCATTTTTAAGTCATAGAACACAATACACCGAACTGACACAGACATGCTTAAAAACAAGAAGACAAGAGACCTATAAATCTAAAATGCGACAAACCATACGTGGAGTCCCCCAGGGTAGCGTATTAGGACCGCTCTTGTTCCTGATCAACGATCTCCCACAGTACATTGAATATCCAATGGTTCTTTTCGCAGACGAACACAGTAGTTATTGAATGCAAGAATATAAATACCTACGAAAAAGAAATTAATAATACTTTAAGTCGTATCATCAGCTGGCTTGAAAGTAATAACTTACTGATCAATTTAAAAAAACCAAAATAATTCATTTTAGACAACGCCAGCGTACATTGACTACTCCCATTTCTTGCGTCTACCAAGGAACTCCAATAGAAGCGGTTAATGATACCAAGTTTTTGGGGCTTCATATAGACAGTGGGCTGACATGGAAACCTCACACTGAAGCAACTTGTAGAAAGCTGAACCAATTTGCCTATGCTCTCTACAAACTTGCGAAACAGTCAAGTGTTGAGGTTGTCATGACAGCATATCATGGTTTCGTGGCATCGACGTTGCGCTATGGCACCATATACTGGGCAAACTCCACGAACAGAGAGACTGTCTTCAAGGCGCAAAAGAGATGCATAAGGGCAATCCGCGGACTCAAGCAAACAGACAGTTGTATGCCACACTTTAAGGATTTAAAAGTACTAACATTGCCCTGTCTGTATGTATTTGAGGCCGCGGTGTTTGTCAAAGCAAATCCAACTCTTTTTAAGATGGTCTCTGAGTTCTTTCCGCGGAGTACTAGGTACGGTAAACATATATTCACAGAGCCTGCAAGTACTGCGTTAAAACGAAAAAGCGTATTCTGTGTCGCTAGTAAAATATTTAACAAGCTTCCCGATAGGATCAAAAACTTACCATTCCCAATATTCAAGACAGAGTTAAAAAAATTACTTACTGACAAATGTTTTTATTCACTATCAGATTTCCTGACATGCGATAATTTATAGTTACAAGATTTAATAATATACATTTAATTAAATTGGGATTGACATGGAATAATTTCAATTGTTATAATAATTTATTGTGTTGACATATTGAATAATTGTATAAAATAAATTAATTTAAGTTATTGTAGAATGTAGACTTTAAATTTTTGTGTTACCTATTTTATTATTATTACTATTATTTATTTTATTGTAAAATAATATTAAGTTACTATGTAGCATGTTTTTGTATGCCGAAAGGCAAAACATAGTGGAACGAGATTTCTAACTTTACACCTCTAATTGATGTACCTATGTTTACGAAATAAACACTATTGATTGATTGATTGATTGACTGTAGGAGTACATTAAATTCCTTTGGTTGTACAAGCCAACGCCATTACCAAAGTAATTCATTATTCATCTGACAATACATGCATAACATATCATTGCTTATTTACTCGTAATCTAAGCATTCCAGATCACGCCACCATTATTTATCGAGTTTACATAACCAAACAATTATCTGTATCATTGTGTATATTTCTGTCTGTCGCTGTTCGCCTGTTGGCACGTCTTCAAGCGGTTTTTGTGGTTCTATTTGCGGACGACATTGCTCTTGCGAACGTACAAGGACGGAACCACGGTCAGGCTTTTTAAATTAATATTAGTGAAAGCAGAGACGGATCTAGAAGAAATCTATAATAATAATAATAAGCCCGCGGGGCAGCTTGTGGCGAGCTGACGGTGAGTGGTGACACCGCGGACCCCTAACCTCCAGAGTGTCCGAGTGATCTGGCCCTCTGGCATCTGTGCTTGCCTTAAGGTGGTGCATTGGAAATTATCGCGTGCTTTGAAACGCCGTTCTGACTAGATAGATAGACTCACTAGATTAGTTTAGTGGTTTGATAAATCCCTGAAACGCGTCAGTGAATTGACGAAACTAACTCGCAGATATTGGCTCCTAAATCATTAGTCATTTACACGGTTCTGGGACTTAGACTCGGATGGCGGATAGGATAGAAGATGGTGGCGGGAGCTCTGCTTAGAGATTAGATCAAATCTCTGTTTTGACCATTTGCCTGCAACATATACACTTCCAGGTGGGTCCCATTTTTTTCAAATTTCTGTTAGATGATGGGAACCATGAGGAATTGAGGGAACTCCTCAATTTTATTAGGCACGTGTGTAGTGATTTTGGTATTTTCTATTATAACTCGTATATTTACATCCGGAATCATAAATTTGGTGGCGAGGAATTGATCCCGCCCGTTCGGTGGGAATCGTACATTACAATAAACAAAACATTTTCATATAAACTAATATAATTACGGCCCTGGATATATAGCAACAGGATGGTCATGGGAAACTGCCAGAGCTACACTAATGTGATGTCTCAATCAAAATAACATTATCGGAGTCAGGTTCATAGACACTGTTTTGGCAAAAACGTTGCTTTGCCAGTTGGCTGGGTATTTAGCACTTAATATTCCTAAAAACATTATTTGAATAGCACTTGAACATTATTATCTTTAAATCTATGTAGTAGAAGCACGGCCACGACGAGATAAAAAATTATATTCTCACTGAGCAAAAATTTACTTTAGGGTGATTGCTGATGGAACTGTTCCTCCATGCCTTGCATGCCTCCATGCATTAATACGTTGTTGTCGTGCGATAATCGCGTCGCGTGGCATGTGCGCGCACTGACATATAAACACATACGTTGCATTTTTGCGACGCGATTATCGCACGACAAAAAATCGAGTGCGCGCTTGGCCCAAGGCTGCATGAACGAATCGCGTAACGGCTCGCGACAAGCGCCACCGTACTCGTAGCTACTAATGAAATACTTATTATTGTAATTATTTCAGTCAGCGATTTATCAAAGCTGTCTTCTTTTGACCTTTGACAGATCACAAATCTATCGTCCGCACCGTAAAAACGTCTTCGCAAGACGCCTTCGCCTAGGCTCGGGCCTAGGGCAGCAAACGCCCACATTGCCCGAACGACACTTTTACACAAGCCAAGAAAAAAAAGCGGCCAAGTGCGAGTCGGACTCGCGCACGAAGGGTTCCGTACATCTATAAAAAAAGTTTGATGTATGGGAGCCACCCTTATTTAAATAATATTTTGTTTTTAGTATTCGTTCTTATAGCGGCAACAGAAATACATTATTTGTGAAAATTTCAACTGTCTAGCTATCACGGTTCTTGAGTTACAGCCTGGTGACAGACAGACGGACGGACAGCGAAGTCTTAGTAATAGGGTCCCGTGTTTACCCTTTGGGTACGGAACCCTAAAAAAAATGTTTATGATAACGAAGATTATTAAAAGGAATTAACCGAATCAATGTCCCGCCCACGATTTTGTCACTGTGATGGAGAAATGGGATATTAATATATGCGACTCAGAGGCTGTTAAGTCATTCTTTCAAGCGCCTTGAAGAAACGAGCGAGAATAAAATAAACCCAATGTTCATCGAACATAATATCTTTCAGCGGTATATTATATCATGTAATGTAATGGCGAGGAAGGCTATATTTAGCCCGCTTTGACAAGGTTAGCGCTGTCGTTACGGTGGATTTTGTGACCCAGGGGGGCGAGCACAACTGACGCCGCGCCGCGACGCGACTCGAGAAGGATCTACCGTTCTAATTTGCGCGGTGCGAGTGTGACAGGGGACGCTCAGTCGCGCGACAAGCGGCTTGCCTGCAAGTTGTGCTAGACGTACAGCTTTCCTTGTTCTGAACGTTATGGGGCGAGAAAGTGCACATTTTCCTGTAAAACTTGCCTTCAGACATTTTACTGTTACGCCTCATATTATTTATATTTCTGGGTAAATATAGACACTGGAAAAACAGTGGTTTCTCGTGTTACTGAAAAGTTCGTTAGTAGTCGGGTCGGGCGCGGCGCGGGTCGGTATATCTCTCTCACTATCTATATAGCGAAAGAGATAGAGATACCGCCCGACCCGACCCGCGCCCGACCCGCGTTCAGTGTCCCAAGTTTCCATGGACATAATTAGTAGAGAATTTATTAGAAAAGGTTTTTAGAAGTAAAAAAAAAATGTTGCATTTTTTTACGTGTCTATTTTAATATAATTATTCTGTACACCATTGTATTCTGACTTGTTTTGTATTTCATTAAAATAAATGATCAATTGATTGAATGAGGTATGATTTTTCATTATAATAAATAAATACATCGTTTAGCGATCGGTGATTGGTATGATTAATATTGTACACAAATAAATATAGCACAAATAATAAGCTAGGTTAAGTTTAATTATATTTGTATCGAAATAAATAAATCAAAAACTAAATATATTCAACCGTCGTATAATAACAACATGAGAGGTTCTCGTTCGCGATCAAAACCGAAAATAAAAAGCTTGTCTATTTTCATTAGACGAGCCCGTGGTATTTTTCGGTTATTAAAAAATAACAGACGACAAAAACTTCGGACGGCGCAGCTGTCGCCCCTAAATATCTGAGACAATGACGGTATAGACTTGTGTGCGTGAAAACACATTGTATTGAAACGAAATCAAATGTTTATCTGTACGGCAACAGTATATATCGTCAATATATATTGCAGAATTATTTATACTGCGGCTACTAATTAATATGTTTTGAAACATATGTCATAGACAAAAGTGTTGGAGCCAAATCATTTATAGGAACCTACTCAATACTGCTTCCGATTACGGACGAATTAACTGTCGCTGTCGTTTAATAACAGTATTAATGTAGGTTTATGCAAAGAACCGTGACATTAACAATGAATCTGATTCTTACATTTTCAGTTTAAAATATCAATGTCGTTCGCACGCTCACTCAGCGCCGAGCTAACGTGTCAGTGCCATCGCGAAACATCCAAAAACAAATTAGAATGCAGAATGTAAGTGACAGATGACCCCAGCTGTCGGCCGGCATATCAGCTGAAACAATGCCTCGTCCAATAAGGTCGAAGGTCGGCACGGATCCTTAGATTTATTCGCTGAATTAGTGCGGGCCGGAGATTTGTTACAGGCTTCTGGAAGATGAGGGTTGTACGGTTTAGTGGCGTTCGTTGTACACTACTGTCGTTGTGTATAATATAACAAACACAAGCGTTCTTGCTGGAGCTTCTTCATTTTTGTGTTTTCATACAAAATCTTGGCACTTACAGATTTTTATCTGCTGAACTATGTTTTCTTTAGTGTCCATGTTATATTCAATAAACGCCTGTTCTATTCTAAATTGCCAAGAAAAAAATAGGTTTTTGCAAATTTGATACTTACAGAGTTCTTGAGTCCCAAATAAAATTTCGTTAAATATACGTCTCAGACATCACTAACACCTGATATTTGAGACGTATATTTAACGGACGTGTCAGAATTTTGCGGAGCGAACAAATTCTAGAAGACTTCTTTGCAATGAAGAACTAAGAATACAAAAGCAAACAAATGTTTAATAACCTTCTTAGGATCAACGCACTGAAATGATCTGCATGCAAACGAAATGTAGATATATGCAAATTAAGAATTCCATACGGATTTGCAAAGCAGTTTATGTATGCAGAAACCAGACTTATAATAATCACAGCTTCATCTAGCAAATCGCTTAGAAAAATAAACAACGATGCTGCGCCATAATAAATTCTAGATGGCTCTATTTTCGTCAAGAACTCGTAATTATTCAATGACACGGCTTTTTTCTATTAGACTCATTGTTAATGTCCCGCCGCTTGGACTGGAGCCACATTCTGACAAAGTTTGTTATTATTGCACTTCATTACAGGCGCGGCGCGGCTTTGGACGCTAGGCGACTAAATTTGCGATTATCGACTTTGAAATCTGTTCGGCAATTTATAGGTTTAATTAAATGAATGCCAGGCAAACTTATTGGCGTCTCTTGTGACCCGAACGAGAACATTTCTGAACGCACCGACACCGACGTATTGCAATTCGATTGGGATGAGAGCGAAGTGCGAGTGAGCAATGTGACGATAGTCTAATTTCAATGCGTTCTGAATTGAACCCCCAGATCCAATATGAAATGGTAGGGAAGGTGCTCATAGTTTTAGGTTACGTTACGAGAAATGACTTATTTTTTTATGGCATACCTATCACATTACAAAAAATATATGGTGGGTAGATTAACTAATAAGGCATTCACGTGACGCTCTGCAAGAGCACAACAATGCAGACTTCTAAACCACTTTTAATTTAATATTTCAATAAAATTTCCATTGAAACTAATTTATTGTAGGTAATCCATTATATTCTTAATTATAATCTGCATCTTATTCTGATTTAAAATAAATTTTAAATTTATTGCAAACTTTTTTATTAACAACGATATACAAAAATTTTAATTAAATAAAATTATTCGTGGTGTATCAATTACAAAACATCTAATTTTTTTTTTATAATTTTCAATTAAATTAAAATTTTACCTAATAATTTAATATTTAAATTAAATTATACATTTATTAATTTATATCTAATACATTTCAATTTGTATAGCCGCAACTGCTGGCATTATGGATATTAATTCAGGGAAGGGTAAATAACACTTAAGTAGAAAAGAGAAATATTTACAGTTAAGTGGCCGAGAGCCTTGGGAACGAAATATTGAAGTCTTCAAATCTTCTTGTATTTATAGACTTCTAGACAGCTTGATTTGAAATGAGAATAGTGCTCTACAGCCAGCACTGTAAGGAACCTCTTTAGAATGCACTCATTTGTATGGGATAAATACATACATTTAGGCGGATGTAACACTGCGTCGCATCTCCGGACGGAGGTGCGGAGCTCGTTGTATGCAAGTACCTCAGTTTGTATATAAATTCCGTATGATACGACACACTGTGCTGCACCTCCGTCCGGCGTTTGTATGCAGCTCCGCACCTCCGTCCGGAGATTCAGCGCAGTGTGACATCCGCTTTAGAGATGTAGGGCGCAGCGCAGAGGAGTCATCTCGCTCGTAATTGGAGCAGCCCAACTGGAGATCGCCATCACAGTTAACTGACCACCCGTGCACTTTATGAGCATTGTAATACGGTTCAATATAAATACAGGATGTTAGCCGTGTTGCCGTTTGTACCTACCTTACAGAATACCATAGTAACATCATCACTTCTCTGTAGGTACATGATGCTGTGGTCCTTGTTGTGTGCGGTCGCCAGAGCTCCAAGGGACATGAATTTGTTTCTATACTACGAATCGTCAAAAGATTAAAGGCCTGGGCCTTTGCCGTTTGTGATTCTTCTTGAATCCCAAGGAACCATAGGCTACGGTGTCTGCGAAACATCAGACAGACTAGTAGCAGTATACTAGTACCTAGCTGATTGCCCGATTATGAAGGTGAGCCCGGTTGGTAATTTAAATTCTGATATATGTATCTTTTCGTATTATTGCGGCCATTACCGTCAAAATATTAAAAACTATAGCTGCCCGGCCCGGCTTCGCACGGTTAGCTTTCCGTTTTCCCGTAGGAATGGAGCATTTTCCCGCGGTAAAGTAGCCTATGTTCATCAGGGATAATGTCGGCTTCTAATGGTAAAAGAATTCTTCAAAGCGGTCCAGTAGTTTCGGAGCCTATTCGATACAAACAAACAATCAAATCTTTCCTCTTTATAATATTAGTGTAAGTATGTAGATAAAAAATAACTGAAGCTAAAAGCCACGGCATGTCTAGAATTATGGCCCTTGGTTCACCATCTGACAAGAGCGCCTTGAAATTATGTTGCTTGAGATTTCTTGAGACAATTTTATCTATACTAATATTATAAATGGGGAAGACATAATTCCGAAGAGTCATCTTATTTATTTATTTAACGTATCCTGGCAAATCAGTATTTAGAAACGTGAGATCTTGGAAAAGACAGTACGGTTGCCAGGTTGTCGCACTTTTAGCACCACCCTTTTCAGGATATAATAACCTAACATATCGATCACCTGCATTCTAATTTGAATTTACTTATAGGAAAGTATTGTTCGGACTTTTGTAATTTCGGTGTAATGATAATGGTAGTTTCGTACAAATAACTCTTCGGATTTCCTCCGAGTTCCCTGTAGTATGACTATAAAGTGCTCCCAAGGTATTTCAAAGTGACAGATTAGATTTAGTTCTGCTAGGCTCGCCGTCATTGAAATCGACGAGGAGAACTATATAAATGCCGCCAGCATCCTCGGTACAATGAGTCGAGGGCCTTTTTTTTTTAGATTGAACTTAGCTTTAATTTAATTTAGTTAATGTTATAGTTATCATCTTGTTATTATTGTTATTTATCTTGATTTGCAAATACATCAATGTCATTACGTATGTATATGCAACTATCAAATCTTACACTCGACCGTCCTGAGAATGTGTCCTTCGTTTCTGTTATAAAACCTTCCAATCGACACAGCTGAAAACACGTGTTACAAACGCTACAGATTATCAAGCTGGTATTACAAACGTTGATCTAATACAGGTATATTAAATCCTACAAGTCGACTGAAAGTCACCGATTCCCGGCCCTGTACAAATAACGCTAATTTGGCATTTCTCCGGTGCCATTGGTGCCAATAATGTTTACGAGTATTATATCTCACACTAATCGCGCGTGGGCTGAGTGAACGACACGCCGAGGCAGTAAGTCCTCAGTGTAACAACAACGTAAGTCGCTTTAACGACAGACTGACATATGACGTTAATCACGCAGAGGATGGCATTTTGTAGGCTTGTAATGACAATGACACAGGTGACTAGGGATAATCTCCTTAGTACGATGAATTCTCATACATGTGAAGTTTTCCCAAGAAAATGTACAAGCTTCTAGGTAGGGGAGATAGGGGAGCATTGGGCACTTTTTTACTTAAGTCGTAATAAAAGTGTATCTTTTTAACCAAATCAACTTTTTATTTCTTATATCAGTAGCACATGTATTAGGCTTCAATTATTACGAAGAACACTTGTACCACTATGATCAGCCTCAAAATTGCAAGAGATTTTCTAAACATTGTCAAAATTGTCAACACTGTATCAAAGTCTCGTTCCTAAAAAAATATGATATATTAAATAAGAACCAGCTCGGTTTCCAAAAAGGCAAAAGCACAACATCAGCAATTTTCAATTTTTTGCAACAAGTATGGAGGGATGTAGAAAAGAAAACAGCGTCAGTTGGGCTATTTATAGACCTTTCAAAAGCGTTTGACTGTGTTTCTCATAAAATATTATCAGATCAGCTTGAACACGTAGGAATCCGCGGCCCAGGCTTAAAATTACTACAGTCTTACCTTACTAATAGAAGTCAAGCTATAATTCTGGACACATATGATAAAACAATGAAAACAACAACTAAAATACAATCTAAATATGAGCAAATACACCAAGGGGTGCCACAAGGCAGCGTCCTGGGACCATTATTGTTTTTAGTATACATAAACCAGTTTCCCTTAATAGTTGATCACTTATGTGTTATGTTTGCAGATGACGCTACCATATTTATATCTGACAACAATCATAATAGCTCTGATATTAGTAATGAAATACACAGGACACTTGAAAAAGTAATAAATTGGTTATCTTCATATAACTTAAAAGTTAATTTAGATAAAACTAAAATTGTTCAATTTGTTAACTATAAGCAAGAACCGCTATGTTTAAATATAAATATAGATGGTAAAACGATAGAGCAAGTAAGTAACACGAACTTTTTAGGAGTCACTATTGATAAAAACTTGAATTGGAAGCTACATATAGAAAAAATAAACAATAAGATAATCAAGAGCTGTTATGCGTTATCAATATTATCCAGCATAACATCAGTAGACATTGTCAAACAGGCATATTATGGAAATGTCTATCCTCATTTGTCTTACGGTGTAATATTCTGGGGCAACTCAGTTAATGTTGAGTCTACATTCATGCTGCAAAAAAGATGTTTGAGAAGGATGTTTCAAATCAATGTTATTGACTCCCTTAGGACTATTTTTAAAGAATATGAAATTTTAACCTTGACGTTTATATACATACTACAAATTTGTCTATTTTTTAAAGATCGCAAAGAAGTATTCTTAAAAAAATCTGACTTTAAAAGAAATCTCCGAACCCAATATAGACATGACTTATGTACTGTACGGCCTTCTAGTCATATATTAAGAAAGAGCACATACGCAAATGGAATTATAATATTCAATAACTTACCGGACAACATCAAATCATTGGAAGGGATTCAATTTAAAAAAAAACTGAAAGACTGGCTTTTAAGTAAATGTTTTTATAATTTAAACGAATATTTTCGAAATGGACTATGATTATATAATATTTTAATTGTGTATGAATGCCATTTAATATTATTATTTATTGCAAATATGTCTAGAATGTGATTATTATTAACCATTATAATTTTATTAGTTTTAAGTATCTTGACATTGTACGTCCGAAATGGGCAACTGTTGAAACTTAATTTATATGACATGTAACACCACTGTACACAGTTGAAACAATAAACTATCTTTATCTTTATCTTTATTAAATACGCCTCTTAATGGTAAATTATAAGAATATTAAGTAATACAACTAAAAAAAATGCGATAAAATCAACACACAATCAAATATTTTAAACTATTAATACTGAAATAAAAACAAATACTTAGATTTAATAATCAATACTCAGGATCCTTACTAATTATAAATTCATATTATAATTAGTTACACTAATAATAATAAAACATCAAAGTATTTATTATTCTTCAAATTCGATATTTATACGCAATTAAAAACCGTCAAAATAATTTTATTTTGACAGAACCCTCTTTTTACACCGATTGCCGAAACAAACATTAGTGACGGGGGAGCATTGGGAATGCCCAAACCTCCCTTCAAAATTAGTGCTCAATGCTCCCCACCCCCTCATTTGACTAATAAATTGATATATGTTTATTGTAGTCTAATGTTTTACCTTCATTTATACGTTAATATTAGCTTTTGGAAACACATAACTAGCTAAAATGCCTTTTCGCAGATCACGTTATTATTTCCTTCGAAATCACATCAAAATATTTACTTTTGCACGCACGAAACGGTTGATGTGACACTGACAACTAAATAAAATGTCAGATGATATTACCTTGAGCGGTGTTGTGTGTTACTAAACTAAACTACCACAATATACGAAATGATGTATCTCCTACACGATCCGACTTACAAGGTGGTGCCCGAACCTCCCGATTGCCCCTACCTCCCCTACTATTTCGTTTCGTTCCGATAAATTGCACTGATTTATCACCAGTAAATCTTGCGTTTATTTGAAAAGATATGCGTTTATCGGTGGAGATGCCTTCCATTTTTCTCTCCTTCGTCGATATAGATTCAAAGTTTAAAAATCTTTGACCTTAAGTAACCGCATTTTATCATTTTCAAAGTTCAGTTTATCAACTCAAATGCTACTAGAATTATAATTTAACGGGTCACTCAGGTCATTAAGGTCGAATATTATACATGTCAGTTTTTGGTGTGTTAAAGACGTATTATAATTCGTAATTCTAATATATCTGAAACTCACAGGAGTTCCTATTATCTCAAATAAATTAATTGAATCAAATAAAACCGTTAAAGTGAACAAAATGTTAATCCCGAGGTATATTGGTCTTACAATACACTTTATAATTGTATAAGATTCAATATTCATTCTTCCCGGAAATTGCTACAAGGATGATTATATGAATATAAAATTATATATACAGCAAAACGACATGCAGTAATTATCGCGTGTCGATTTCCTTTCCTACAGTGTTTAGAACTTTTGAGGATAATAACCTTCTCGAACACAATATATTCGATCGTCGACTTCAAAACATCGGTCTCTTTCTTCATTGTTTCATTCAATTAAGAGGAGAATAACTGATAATATATGTCGGATGTGTGTTAATAGTTTCTACAGTTCATTTATAGATTGCTATTATTAGGTTAGGTACTGAACTATGCGCTTTGATGATACTGTTTGTTTTATCTTGCGTATTTGCAGTTCCTTTCAGTTCAGTGATACAAGATAATATGTATGAGAATATACGATAGGATATACAAACATGCACTGGCCCGGTTCACGAAGACACAAGTTACAATTTTACATGTCTTAACAGGCAACAAGGAGTCAAATGGTCAGTCAGCCAGGTCGAGTGCCTCAGTGTTGCCAGTTCAGGGCGGTTTGACCCACTTACGATTACAGTCCGATAACATTAAATATGGCGAAAGGAATACCTTAGAAACTTGATAAACTTTACGTACATTCAGAATTTCCACCGCGCCTGCCAAAAGAACAAAAAATAAACAAAGAATATTTAAAACCCAACCCGCCTGAGATTAATTCTTTCATCTCCGTCACACAGGTGTATTCGAAAATGCCTTATTCATCTTTGCTTGTGTGCCGATAGTGTATTTTTTTAATAAGCTATTTTCGGCGAAGGAAAACATCGTGAACCTGCATAGAACCTACACCTGCGAAGAAATTTGAAGGTGTGTGTGAAGTCCCCGCACTGGGCCAGCGTGGAGACTACTGCCCGTTCCCTCTAATCCTTTTTTTTAACTAACACGCAGTTGCATTCGCATTGAACTGGCGTGCTCTGCCCACTCCTTTAGGGAACACAGGCACAGCAACGTTACCGCAATCGACTAGGAGGCACTAGAGTCGATATCGTTGCTGACTGTACATAATTCCAATCGGTCTCAACTTGTACTTAAGCGAAGATTAACGGAAACATCAACAAAACGAGCCGCCTTAATCCTTAGACTTTACGGCATTTATAATACAATACAATACGAGCAAATCTTGGCAACGCTTGGCGGGAAACGTTCGGAATTGGAGCAGACACGTTTAAAGCTTGGTGTTGAACGATGGGAAAAATGTGGACCTCGATATTTCCACCACCGACTTTTGACCTGAAAAAGTATTCTTAGTGACCGATTTTTAGGGTTCCGTTGACAACAAGGACCCCTTATAGTTTCGCCATGCCCGTCTGTCCGTCTGTCCGTCCGTCTTCGGCTTAGCTCAGAAACCATTACTACTAGAAAAGTATGATAAAAACTTACAAAAAAAAGTTTTTAGGGTACCTCCCCTCCCCTACACCTAAAGCGGGGATGTAATTTTTTTTCTAGTTAAATCCATGTTGTGGGGTATCGTTGGATAGCTCGTTCAAAAATAGCATGGGTTTTCAACAACCATTTTCCGCATCAGTAATTTGTTTGCGAAATATTGGGCTTTAAATATGGAACCCTACACTGCGCGTGGCCGGTTTTTTAAATACCATTATGGTGAGCATGGTGGCAAGTGGCAACCAAGCATACGGCCTGCGTAAGGAAAGAGAATCCAGTGGAATAATAAACCCGCTGCTAACCCTCAATGATTTGAGGTTTCGTTGTCTCGTTACTCCCAGCCCAGGGCATCCTCGGCAGAGTTTCACAAAGCTATCCTTCCAGTCTAAATCTAAAGTTCAATTCAAACACTCACCAGTCGTGAAGTGCATGACCAAATAATATCCTAGTATGTGCGTAGGTAAGTATTTCATTTTGTGACATACTAGGGGTTCTATAACACTATTCAAGAATACAGTGAATAAGTAAAGAAAGGATAGTATTGATTTGTTTTTCTTTAATAGCTAAACAACGTCGATGGTATGGAACCAATTCTGACGTCAGTCACTCAAATGGGATATTTTTTTATTACATGTAACGGGTGTTGGCGAAATTCTGGAGAGGTAATACAAAAATGTATTTTAAAATTAGAAGTTTATCTATTTTGATGTCACATTTTTTTAAGGCACATTTCTCACCTAACACAGTTCAAGGTAGGTTTTTCTGGTCATTAATATATATTTATATATATATACTTATATATATTTAATAGGTGACAAATATATGAATACAAATATGAAGGGAAAGTGAATCAAGATAATTCATAAGTATGTAGTTTATTTCGGAAACAACTATTGTAAACCTCAAGCGGAAGAGCGGGGTTAGCGGGGGAGCTAAGAAGCAATTAAAAGTATTAATATGTGAAGAGTCTAATTGAGTAACTTTACTTTGTAACATTTGTTAAATGAATGGCCCCTAGCTGTAGACTAGACTCAAGAACTATTATGTATTGTTTAATGAACTTAAGGACCAAAACTCTTCTTCCATTCAACAAAAAAGCTCTCTTGCTTCCCATATTTGAAAACAACAATATTGTAAATTATGGTAGGTTTGACTTATTTTGTAATCGATATTACAAACTGCTCTAAAACAAGATTCAATAAAGTACTGTTCATAAATCTAGTTTGATTTACGTAACTTCCTATTCCCGTTTTCGGCGCGGAAATATTTTTCCCGCCGAGTTACAAATAAATATCAGTAGCCATGAAGGAACCGGGTGCTATATGTACATATTGCGTTATGCATATGTATATCGTGAAATTATTGACTTACATATAAACTAGATGGCGCCACTAGTAGTGACAGTAGACGACGTGAAGTTGCCGATCTATCTCAGTATATTACATTCTTATTTATGGTCACAGGTGTATATTTTCTTCTTTCATCTACTAGGGAACTCCAGCCATTATATTAAAATTGTAATTTATTTGTTACCCAAAATAAAAATTTTCATTTTCATTTTCAATTCAATAGCAATTAAACGAGGTCGTCTTAGAAAGAAAAAAACAATTCTATGAGTTTTTTTTGTGGCTGAGCTTGCCAATTACCAGGGCTGCTGTTCAGGCTTGTGAATTATATACAACTAGTTACCTATCGTCTAACCTAGACCAGATCCTTTACCATTACTTCCTATTCTTAGCTATTGAAACCTCCTCAATGAAATCAGTGCAATTGCGTCGATATAAAAAATAAGCCTCATAACGATAACAAAAACATTTTTTTCGGTGGATAGTAACATATTTTCAAAATAATAAATATGCACAAAAAATAAGAAAGAGCGTATTTAATAATTAAAAATACTAGGATACCAATAACTTTTGCTTTTTTTGTCCATTCACAGGACTGATTGAACGCCCCTGAGTGCAAATGAATTCACTGTTCACGTGTACACCGGGCTTTACGGACATTTTGTTGTGACTTGTGCACGTATTTCCGCGTGCCAAAGTATTTTAACTGTTAAAGAAAATGGAACGTGCAATGACTTCATTTGTTGCAAAACGTTAAATGTTTGTTTAAGGTCAACTTCAATCGTGGCTTCATCATATCAGCCGAAAGATGTCCACTGCTGGACATAGGCCTCCCCCAAAGAGTGTCACAATGCCAATCGTGGCCAATCCAGGGAATCAATGTGTTGACCGGAATGAGAAAAATGATAATTCTAATTGACGGGCTACTGTCGAAATGGCTTGATGGATTTAGACATCGATCATGGATTCCTCATTATAGTGGGAGTCACAAAGGCCAGTATTTGTAAAATAGCAGTTGCGTTTAATGAAAAATCTTTTAATTTCTCATAGAACACCACTTATCACGGTAGAAAAGACAGATGTCCCTCTCGTACTCGCATATTTATCAGAACGCTTAATAGATTCGACAGCGATAAGTGAACTTTAAAAATGTACAAACCCCGACCGAAACATAATGCGTTTGACGGGCAAAATTATCCGCTTTGCAATAAGGATCATTTCTAACAGCGTTGTTATGCCGCGGGAGTCCGCTGGATGCGGGTGGCGCAGGACCGGTCACTTTGGCACTCTTTGGGGGAGGCCAATGTCCAGCAGTGGACGGCTTTCGGCTGATATGATGATGATGATGTTATGCCAAGCGTCTTATTGACACCGACGCGGCGGTACCTTGTCCTGTGAACTATAATATTATAGGTACTCCGCCACGGCTGATGACGTGGTGCAGTATATTCACCAGAAGGCTGACTACTCGCTGAGGGTTTTCCAGCTGCGTTCGCGCCACTACGTGCACTTCAGCTCGTTTGTGGTGTGCGTGCCGCGGCCGCTGCAGGAGACCATCGCGTGTGCTGACTTCTGGCCGAAGGGTGTCGTGTTTCGGCGGTTCCAGGGCAACCTACTCTACACCGGACTTGACGACGCAACGGAGCCACACTTTTTCGTCGCCTAAATGATAATTAGTGTTTATATTGTATGTATTATGGCCCTTAGTTGCCTGAAATAAATGTTTTATTATTATTATTGATAATAATAAAATAATAATGGTGTTTTTTTTTGCGTTTTGCATTTTTTCCCACCGCTCTGATATTTATCTAACTACGCAACGCAACTTACGCGCTACATACACAATAATACCATAAATGCGAAATAAATAACTGTCATGTCACCTCCTAAATCGACAACGTCATTTCAGCTTATCATGTTTTTATGACCGTATCATTTTGTTTATATATTTTGACCTTGGTGACAAGTACGGTGAAGCAAACCTTCATAACATAACAATAACCTACGAAGGTCGCGGGAGTCCGCTGGATGCGGGTGGCGCAGGAACGCTTATTGTGTGCGCTATGTCTCGCAGTGTACCTACGTCTTTCGGCTGATATGACGAGCCTATGCAGTTTGGCCAATAAAAAGGCCTACTGAAAAAAAAAACGGTTTTCATACAAGTCTATAATCGCTTTTTTTTCTATTATATTATAGCTCCAGAACCTAGTTTCCGACCTAGGTATGGTGGATCCCATTGTGGATAAGTGAAGTTTCATGATATTCCAGCAAATCGTTTCAAAATGAGAACCGAACCAAGTTTGTTTGGAGAGTCGGGCGTCCTGGCCACCCATAAATATTCATCATCATATCAGCTGAAGGATTTCACTGCTTTTTGTTTAAGCCTTCGCAAGAGCGCCAATCTTAAACATTACGACCATCCTTTGAAAGAATCCATTTGTCGCACAAACTGAAAATGCAACGCCCAGCTTGATACAAAAGGCACTGTTATCACGGTATCCGAAATCAAACGAAGTTGAGTTACGTTGCTTACACATCATTACGTGTCGGTTATCGAGTACTCGAGAGTCCATCTGATAAGCTCGATAATAATAAAAGCTAATAGCCCACGCAAAAGCTTGATTCGGCATTCGGTTTAGTCACAATGACGGTTACTGACTGTTTTATTTATTTAGCAGTATATGGACAGTATGTGGTGGATTAAATACGACAACAATAAAGTTCAGTCCAAAATGATTTTTGTCTTTTCTTCATAGACATCAACTCTCGAGCTTCAACGAGCCGAACACGTTGGGTGACATCATTTGTTGGGTTGTACCCTAAAGGAGCCCGGGGTCTGCTTTGACACCCAATCCCAAGATTTGGCATTGGCACTTACTAGTTTTACGAAAGCGACTGCCATGTAACCTTCCAACCCAGAGGGATATACCTTATGGGATTAGACTGGATTCCTCACGATGTTTTCTTTCACCGAAAAACTGACGGTAAATATTCCGTACATAAGTTCCGAAAAACTTGTTTGGTATGTGTAATAATCGTATAATGGCTAGGCGGGTTGACGTGTACGATAATTTCTGAATAAAAATAAACCCGACAAAGCCAGCCAAGGTCGGTAATGTTCGTATGTTACCCGCATTTGTTCGCAATGCAGAGAAAAAAACTGCATATCTAGCCAATACCGACACTTTTTACTGTGCAATTACTGGTAACACTTTGCAGATTACCATGATAGTTTTATTGTACTTAGACTTCGTCCAAGTTTGCATTGATAATTTGGTAACACAGTGTCACATTTCCATAAACACATAAATATTTCGAATTTAATGACGACTACTTTAGCCTAGTTGGTATTTAGTGCCCCTGCCCACTAAGCAAGAGGTACTGGGTCTGAATTACCTTACCGGGGTAAGGAAGGGCATTCATTTGTACGATGGGCACGAACACGAATATTTGTTCCTGAGTCGTGAATGTTTTCTATGTATTTAAGTATTTATTATCTATACTTACATATAAGTATGTTTATCGTCGTCTAGTACAATCGGCCTCATAAGCTGCTGAACACCTAAGTACCTTGTCGTTTCCAATCGTTTGACAACTTCATATGGCAGTTTAACATGATGTCTAATGCGACAACGGTACAAAGGTGTTAAGCTCCTGGTACCGGTGGTGCAAGCTTTGCTTAGTTTGAGACTAGGTCGATTCGTGTAAGATTGTCGGCAAATATTTCATTATTTATTTATTCATTTATTAATCTATTAAATATGTTTATCCCATCCCATGTCACATAAATCTAAGCCATACTTGTCACTATTTCGTCACTTAATCGGTTTCACGGTTGGTAGTTATTAAATTTTTCCACACGTCGATTCAGTGATCCGCTATGGCTAAACATGGCATTAGGCACCTCTTATTACCCTTAGATTTTATTTTATTTTTATACTATTGTAATGTATCGTTTAGAATTCCATCCATTTATTTATTTAATCGTGTGGCGTACATTATTTTTGGCCTTTAAAGTTTTTCACTCTTTAGTACCACCCAGGGGACACGTGCAGGGTTGTGCTAGTTAGCTCCTGCGGACGTGAGTAACAGTTGTCCCCCCCTTTGTCAAGCGGTCACCCATCCAAAGACTGACCGCTGCCATCTTTGCTTAACCTGCGTTATGGTTTCCGACTCGCAAGCGCCGCTCGGTCCCGCTGTACTTATAGAGCCAAAAAAACATTCTTATTGTATTACAGGGACTCCTTTTCCTATAATATCTATTGATAATGCTAGAAAGAGAAAGCAGCGAAGCAAGGATATCCGATGTCATCCCGCTGACGCATTTGATCAACCCACGCGTGTTCAGGCCGATAAACACACACAAGGAGCCACGTTACTAAGAGATAAATATCTTATTCTGTATACGAGTAAATACTGTTAGAGGAAAACCACTTTAGTAGAGTAAAAGTTGAGTTTAATCCGTGAATACGTATCGTGAGTACAGCAGCTCTGTTAAGAGCCTAGCAACCGTCATATAAGCCAATACCACGACAACACATCTTGTATTAGCTTCTATACAGCCAGTATACATATAGTTTATATGCAGGTTCTAACACCACCCCTTAAACTGTACGAGTATGTTCATACTACATGTACTAACTAATGCACTACCTAAGCATGAAAAAGTCTTTTACAAAACGTTGATACTTTTCAGTACTCAAAGGCTTTGTCAAAGCATCCGCCAGCAAATCGTTGGTACACATATATTTCACTACCAATACACTATTTTCAACTATTTCGCGGATAAAATGATGTCTGACATCAATATGCTTAGTTCTTGCATGATACATATGGTTTTCAGACAATTTTATTGCAAATTGGTTGTCATTCCAAACTACTATTTTGACATCCAACCCCAAACACTCTTTCATGAATGATTTTATGAACAATGCCTCTTTGCACGCATCGGATAACGCCATATATTCTGCTTCCGTGCTGGAAAGAGCCACCGTACGCTGTTTACGACTCTCCCACGAAACTAGAGAATTGCCCAATTTAAATATGTAACCAGTGTAAGACCGACGATCGACTACAATAGCCGCCCAGTCTGCGTCCGCTGACCCAGTCACGTCTAACGCATGCCCTTCTCATAGGTGATGCCGTAGTCCATTGTACCCTTAAGGTATCGAAGCACGCGCTTTGCCGCTTTCCAATGAGCTTCCGAGTAGCAATCGTTAAACTGGCTTAACATACTCACAGCATGCGCAATATCAGGACGCGAACAGACTGCGATATACTGTAGGCAACCAATCAGGTTTCTGTATTCATAGCCTCCATTCTTCTCAGATTTTGTAAGTTTCAGTCCAACTTCCATCGGTGTTTTAGCCGGTTTGCATTCAGTCATTTTGAACCTCTCTAAAACTTTGCTAATATAAGCAGACTGATCAAGAATGATCTTTCCATCTTCACGATGGATGTGTATACCAAGTATACTTTTTGCAGGCCCAAGATCCTTCATAACAAATTGCTTCATTATCTCCTCTTTTACCGCCCTTTTCTCAGTTTGACTGTTGCTAAGTAACAAAATGTCATCAACATAAAGACCGAGGATAACAAGTCCGTTTTTGCTAGATCTGACGTAAACACACGGCTCGGACGCTAGTCGTTCAAATTTCAGCTTCTTGACAAGCGCGTCGTTTATCTTCTCATTCCATGATCTGCTGGCTTGTTTTAATCCGTATACAGCTTTAAGCAAACGATATGCCTTTCCTTTGCTGTTTTCCACGTTAAAGCCTTCAGGAATTTCCATATAAACGACTTCCTTCAAGTCACCATTTAGAAATGCTGTCTTGACGTCCATATGATCCACTTCCATGTCATATTCAGCCGCCAGTGCCAAAAGTAATCTTATTGTAGAGTATCTCACGACAGGTGAGAACGTTTCAAAATAATCTACTCCATATTTTTGTGTAAAACCCTTTGCAACCAGTCGAGCTTTGTATTGTAAGAGCTCTCCGTTCAGTCCTCTCTTCTTCTTGAAAATCCACTTGCACTTAACAGGTTTCTTGCCCTTCGGTAAGTCCACAAGTTCGAGACATTTATTATCCAAGAATCATCGCTGCCTTCCACTGCGCAGACTCCGGACCGTCGAGTGCCTCGCGAACGGTAGATGGTGTTTCCGTGTCGCTACTCGCGTCGGTCGTGAGTGCCGAGTACAAGTAAGAATCCTCAAACTCGCTCCGTCCTCTCGATTCCTCAGAATCCCAAGATGACAAACCAGGAACGTAGTCGACATCTGAAGTGCTGGATTCTTCATTATCGGTATCATCTGTGTCATGGATCAGGTCCTCGTGAGGCTCTTGTGTGCTGTCAACTGGTTCTGCCGTCTGCTCTTCTATATTTTCAGATTCATTACTAATGATCACATATGGAGTCGGCTTGTTGACCACAGGTTGCTCAACTGTATCCTTGAAGTATTTGTCCTCTACAAACACAACATTGCGCGAAGTTACACATTTAGTCGGATATGCGGGGTCTACAAGTCGATATCCCTTCGTATTTTCGCAGTAACCAATGAAGATATACTTCTTACATTTCGGGTCTAACTTCTTTCGTCCCTCTACCACAGAATATGCCACACAGCCAAAAATTCGTAAATGGTTCAAGTTCACCTTAGATCCCGACCAGTTCTCCTCAGGAGTAGCACCCAACACAGCCTTGGTTGGCGATCTATTTTTCAAGTAAACCGCAGTGTGCATCGCCTCTGCCCAGTATTTTTGTTCCAAGCCAGCACCCTGTAACATACACCGTGCAGCCTCAACAATCGTGCGGTTGCCTCGTTCCACTACGCCATTCTGAGATGAAGAGTGAGGAACAGTCCTCTGGTGTACAATACCATGCTGGTTCAAAAAAGCGTCAAATTGTTTGTTAACAAATTCCTCTCCCCCATCAGTCCTCAAAGCCTTAATTGTTTTATTGGTTTGATTCTCGACGAGAGATTTGAATTGCTTGAATTTATCAAAAACTTCATTCTTTGTTTTAATAAAATAACAAAAAGTTTTCCTTGAAAAATCATCTATAAACAGTAGCATGTAGCGAGATCCACCAAACGAAGTTTGCGGCATAGGCCCGCACACGTCACTGTGTATGAGTTCCAAGACTTCAGTCGCCCTAGTAAGCGATTTCTTTGGAAAAGGTAATTTTGTTGTTTTCCCTTCTATGCACGAAATACACTGTTTATACTCAGAGTTATTAAAGTCAATGCCATTCGCCATACCTGTTTTCAGTAGATTCATGCTCCTACAGTTCAAATGTCCCAATCGCTGATGCCATACATCTTGAGACACAACACGCCCAGTCCCCACGTTCGCCGCGACATGGTCAGCGGACGCAAACTCAGACGATTTCGGTTTACTACGCGTCGAAAGCGTTTCTAATTTGTAAAGCCCATTTTCACGTTTAGCATTAGCAAACAAAACATTTTCAAAATAAATGTTACAAAAATCAGAACAAAATACAACTCGAAAACCTTTTGACGTCAAAACGTTGACAGATATCAAATTACATGACAAGTTAGGAATAAACACTACACTGCTTAAAGTTTTTATACCATCTTTAACATGCAGTTCGGTACTGCCGTAACCTGCACTGACAAGTTTTTCACCGTTCGCCACCGTGACTTCCAAGGTTGTATCCACCACGAAGTCGTCGAGTATGTCCTTCCTGTTGCAAAAATGGCGCGATGCCCCGCTATCGATGTACCAGGAATCCTCCTGCACGTCCACCGACAGCGCGCTCATCATATTTGCCTTTTCTTTAGCGACGGGATCCTTCGACTTCTTATTCTCTGGACAGTACTTGGAAATGTGGCCCAGCTTCTTGCAGCGATAACATTTGACAGGTTTATCATGCCGTTTCATCACCATCACGGAATCACTGCTCGTGTCCGTTCCGTTGGTCCGACGTTGTTGTTCTTGTAACAACTTTTGTTTCACTAGCTCGCTCGACATTTTTACGTTGCAATTCTCTAACGCCATTATCAGTGGGTCATAGTCGGGTGTGAGCCCACTTAGCATTATTACAGCTAAAAATTCGTCCATCAAGGGAGCTTCGATATCCGTCAATTGTTGTGAGATATCATTTATCTTCGTAAGGTAGGGTTCCATACCGGAATACTCCTGGAGTTTCATTCCGAACAGCTGCCGCATTAACCCAAGTCTTCGACTATGACCTCTGTCTTCATACGCAGTCTGAAGACTTTTCCACGCTTCCCATGCGGTAGTGGTATTCCGCACGTGGGTGATAGCCACAGGGTTTATGCTCAAACAAATGCGAGCCAGAGCCTTCTGCTGCTTCTTTTTATCATCGCAATCAGGCTTCACGCCGTCCTTGCTCTCAACGCACTCCCACAAATCCTCCTGGATTAGGACCATTTTCATTAGAAATTTCCACGATCCGTAGTTACCCATGCCGTTCAATTTTTCCATGGTAGTAACAATAGCCGCCCCTGTGCTGGACGTCGCCATTTGGGATAAGTTCGTGCACACGATTTATTTCTCGATAAAAAGAATTTACACAGCACACATAGCTTCGCTACTCACTTTACCTAAGCGAATGCTACCATGTTAGAGGAAAACCACTTTAGTAGAGTAAAAGTTGAGTTTAATCCGTGAATACGTATCGTGAGTACAGCAGCTCTGTTAAGAGCCTAGCAACCGTCATATAAGCCAATACCACGACAACACATCTTGTATTAGCTTCTATACAGCCAGTATACATATAGTTTATATGCAGGTTCTAACAAATACTGCCTTCATTAACTACTTGCTGTGCCTTCCAAAGGACGGAAGGTGAGGTGGTCCTTAAAAACCGAAAATTTGAAATTTCAATGAGCCTTATTCAAAAAAAAAAAAAAAAATACATTATTTTTTCACCTAAAAGAACGCTTAGCTTATCTTCCGTTAACTTATATTATAAGTTAACGGAAGCTAAGTCATATTTTATACATATTGCATATATTGCATTTGGCATATACTGAGTGGCATGGGTTTTGGTGCATTTCAGTTAAACACATGTGTAATTACTTTGACACATTTATTTCTTCTATATTTAAAAAAGAAAGAGTAAGTACGTGTTTTGATGCGCGCGGTTGATGAGAGGGCCCTGGTACGTCACGTGTGTAATAATGGTCCTTCCACACCCAAACATTCGAAACTGGGACGATTCTTTTGGCAAATTGTAATTACTAAAGTGGTTTGCCGTCGCTGAATTAGGCAGTTAACTTCTGAGTGGGCCGGGGCCTCAAGGCAGTTCACTAAAACTATATAAACGTTATACAAGCAACTTTTTATATTTTAGCGAATTATTACTTGAAATGTTACTCTTTCCTTGTACAACTAGAATTTATGGCGGTATATAATACTATTTAAAACGAATAAATATTTTATTAAGTGATTTTTGTATCCAAATGAACTACGTCTACTTCATCATCATATCAGCCGAAAGAACGTTCACTGCTGGACATAAGCCTCCCCCAAAGAGTGCCGCAATCACCGGTCCTGCGCCACCCGCATCTAGCGGACTACGTCTACATTTGGTCCAAAATGAATTCCTTCATTTAAAAAATAAAGTGTCCTCTTTACCGAAGCCTATTTGAAGTTACAAGCGTACCCGTATACCGTAAGCGGCCCGCCTGATGGTAAGCGGACACCGCAGCCTATAGAGGCATGCAACTCCAAAGGAGTAACATGGGCGTTGCCGACCCTTGATATGTTTGAGGATTCGACGTGTTGACAGCTGAAGGAACAAATGCCTGCTGTTTTTTTTTATACAACGACGGTGGCAACAAACTTAGGCCCGCGTGACGGTAAGCGGACACCGCTGCCTATAGACGCATGCAACTCCAAAGGAGTAACATGGGCGCTGGCGAACCTTGATATGTTTGAGGATTCGCCGTGTTGACAGCTGAGGGAACAAATGCCCTCGCTCTCAACACAACGCATCCTCGGGAGCTCTGGCGACCTTGCTCACCACCAGGAACACAACACTACTACAGAGTAAGTAGTGTTATTATGTAGTAGTAGTGCGTGCGGTCGGGTTCCAACTTGTACCTTAACTTTTAATCCGTTGTACGCTAAGGCACATGGCCTATATACCTATGTGACTTTCAAAATAACCGGAGAGCACGTTCAAGCATCGGTCGAATCAATTGGGGAAGTGCAGTTATCTTTCTAAATTGCTTCAAGAGTGGGAGTGATTTGTTCCCCTCTGTTTTATTCCGACGTAATCATCCCGTGAAGAGGTGACTTTTCACATTGTTCTGCCTTTATAGCGGGTTTAATTTTCTCATATAAACTTGTAGTACAGAAGTTCATGACACCATAGTCAGTAGACTGGCGGCATAATGAATTATAATAAAACGGTGTTGAGTTTCACGTCTCATGAAGCGTACCTAGTAGCTACCTACAGGTTTGGAGTTTATACACCTACTGCAGAATCTTTGCCCCTATAAGACCACTTTCGTGGGACTTTTTATATTTTTTATTTAGTGGGAGTGGCACATAAATGACATAAATGGAATTCGTATGCAGTTTTTTCTTGTCGGTATCCTGTTAATATTATATTTGCGCAATAATATTGCTTCCTCTGTTCTGTTTATACGTACCCTTGTGTACACCCTTGTGTAAAAAACAAAGGATTTATATATTTTGCAAGTGTACAGTCATACAGGCGCACAGTAAATAATCTATATTATCTCGGTGACGGCTTACCTACTGATCGCACCAGCAAATGAAGAAGTAACCTAAGCTGGGAGGGCAAGGATTTTTCACGCCACTGCTCGGAAATGTGGCAAAAGATGGTCAGAATTCAGGCTTCAAAGCTGGGGTTAATTTTATTGGAACACGCACGAACAGGCCAACAATGAGTTCAAGCTGTCCAGCAATGTTATTGTTGTCCAACTATTGATGAATAGCGAGTCGCTCAATCTCACGCGCGCCCCGCGCAGTGCCCATCGGCCGCGCTAGTGTTTAAGAGTCCGCAGTAAGCTAGATTCTCCATACAAACGTAGTTACGCTCTCATTTTAAAACTACGTGTTGGATTGTAACGAAACTTTGCATGTTCAATGAAATGAGGTATATCTATGTCTGTAGCTAGTTTATGTAGCTTCAGATACCATAATAAAAAATATATAGCGAATTTCATTTTTTCATACAAAACTAGTTTTTGCTGTATTTCGTTTGTTTTATAAATTGGAACCATATAAACTACAGACATAGATATACCTCATGTCATTGTATATGCAAAGTTTCGTTACAATCCAACACGTAGTTTTAAAATGAGAGTGTAACTACGTTTGTATGGAGAATCGAGCTTACTGCGGACTCTTAATATTAGGATCTTTAATTACGTAGGTACTTCATTTTGACTTATAATTATAATTATTTTCAATTTCCTCGCAGTAGGCGTGAAAAGCACTACTTATGTAATATCTCGGTCAGTGAGGACGTTTGACGGGGATTTTGAGAGTGAGGGACCTACATTTACCTATAGCTGTCAACACAACGAATCCTCAAATCAATCGAGGGTCGGCCACTAGCTTCTGATTCTTCGGAAGTCGCAAGCGTCCATAGGCTACGGTGCCTGAGGGGCTACCGCGAAACGAAAACGAACTTCGTTCGTGTTTCTCCGTCTCTGTCGCTCGAACCCGCAGGTGGGACATAGAGGGAGATACTCGAACGAAGTTCGTTTTCACTTCGCGGTAGCCCCTCTGTATGCCACCAAGCAGGCAGTATGCTTACCTACTCGACGTCGTCGTGCGAGTCGAGCGACGTTTACTACGGTCGTGGACAAAAAAAAGGGAAGGGGCTCGTTTGCTTCCTATAACATAAAAAAAAACGAAAGTATTGACAATATTATCAGTTTGACAGCACTTTATCAAATCCTTACTTAATCGAAATATCTCGCTATCGGTCACACCCCCGAATCGTGCAAAAGAAAAAATACCTATTTTAACGTTGTAGGTACACAGTACCTACTCATTTACCAACACATTTACCCACGTAAAGTGGGGTTGTAATGTTTTTCTTCTCGTTAAGCTTCATCAAAACTATGGTACTTATGAGTTTTTTTAAACCATTTATCAAATCAACTAGTGGTCCGTTTGTTTAATATTGGGCTTAAAAGCCTAATTTTTGTTAAAGTCATGTGTCCCCACCCCCTGCCGGCTAAATGGCTGATACTGGAAATGTGATAAAAAAAACATTTTTCTTTAAAGAAATTTCATCGATTTTTTTTTCCATACTAGGTGTGAGGTGTCCTTTAATATTAATTGACCGCTACCGGAGGCGGCGCCAGTGTGATTCAGGCCTGAAGCCTCTCACAGATCTAGGGTTTGCAAGATCCGCCAATATCTCGGATCCGGATATTTCGGATCTCTAAATTGAACAGATCCGGATATCCGGATTTTTCGGATAAAACGGATCCACAGGGTTTTTTGGTATAAAGTAGGAATTGTAAGGCTAAACCAAGAAACAACTAAAAACTGCTATACCACCGCATTTTAAGACCTGAAATATTTTAAATAGATACACATTCCCGACTTCATAAGAGGTATAAAACTTTATTTTGTCTAAAATTTTTACTTGTCAGTGAAAGTTGTCACTTGAATAACTACAACCAGGTCACGTCATAAACAATTGAGTAGAGTACGTATTACTTCTGACTTCCTGTGTCAAATATACTTCTTCAATATTTCTTTAGGTATATCTAAACTAAGTCTTTAGTAGGTATGTATAGTACAACTATAACTATGGGCTTGCTCTGAAAATAAAAGTATTTGAATTGAATTTAATAGTTCCGGCACGTTGCGATATTATTGGATTTATATAATACCTACGGTATTTAAACCAATTTTCGCCAATTTTCGCCATCAAACTTCGGAAGTTTTACTGGTTTGTGGTTAAATTATTTTTTTGTGACTAATAAATTAAAAACAATATGATATAATCTGGTCTGGGATGAAGAAAGGGCGAATAAAATCAAAGATTGAGAATGATCTTCATTATACCATTCCGTTTTCAGCGTGGACTCGGTAAAAACTTCATTTTGGAGCGGTATTTTTGGTTTTCATGGTTGTATTTTAAGGATCCGTAATATCCGAAAAATCCGGATTCAGGAGCCTGTCAGATCCGGATCTGAAATTTTGCGGATATCCGGATCTTTCGGATATCCGGATATCCGGATTGCAAACCCTACACAGATCACAGACTGGCGCGCCCTGCGGTGGCGGTCTGTAGTAAAATTTGACATTGACCGTCGCCGCAGGCCGCGCTAGTGTAAACACGCCCATTGGTCTGTGAAAAAAACTTCAATTAAGTCAAATCAAATCAAAACATTTATTCGTGACAAACACAACACAGATAATAAAAGAAAGAAATAAAAAAAAACTCATTATCTTTACCACGAAATGGACCCAGCTCAGCATGTTGCTAGCTTTGCAGCCAGCGCTGGTCTTCCGCAGGGTCCATTTGGTGAGGACACGGAAAGTAACAAACAAAAACAACAAAAAAAAACAAAATAAAAAATAAAAGGAAACACACACCATAATTGTCGTTGTTATCGACGAATTGTATTATTATTGAAATATTAAAATAATATTGTGACATTATGTTAAATATTTTATAATTTTTGTATACTAACAAACTGTTAAGTACATTGCATGCCTATTGTAGGTCGAACATTAGAACTCCAATTGTTATTAAGATCTTGTATACTGTTCTTGCAATAAAAATATCTTTACCTTTAAAGAAGGCAACACACTCAACTAAAATTCAAACATAAAACTTACAAAAAATGAGTAAACAGCTTTTTTTATATTAAATACTAAATAGTAGTAATGGTTTGTTGGCCTGTAAAAAGTTGCATCCCAACAAACCACTACGTGCGCATGGGCCTTAATCGAAAACGTGAATGCAGCCTTAGCAATTAGTAATTAGTACACAGGTTTGTTTATTTTTCCAAGGTAACTTGCAACAAGCAGTTAGATCTGACAAAGTAAGACACTACTCGAATGGACATTACATCATAACGCGACGGATCGCCTTGACTCACTTAATGTAACAATTTGCGGGCGATACATCACAATATTCGTCTCGTGAGCGAACACACATACATTATAATCAGCGCCTAATATACCTACGTCTGGAGAATATTCTAGAACAGGAGCGCGATTTAACTTGCAAAATATGACATGTCCCAAGAGGATGAGAGAAACGAGAATTACAGTGAAACACGAGACATGGCGGCGACACATCACATTTTGTTTTATTTGATCTAAGGGGAAATTTTCTAGAAAGTGGTGGTAAAACTGCAACATATGGTTTATTTTCCCCTCCCCTATTAAGTGCACTGTCAGCCTGATGATTAGTAGGAGTCTGATGACCGATTGCTTGCACAATGTCCTTACAAAATATTGGAGTTAAGTTATTGTAGGGAGTAGGGTTGGGCACAAACGGATGTCATCAGGGCTGTAATTCAATTCGACGGCCGCGACATAGTCTCGATTTTTCTCGCACTATACCTTGTTCTAAGTGTTCTAATAAGAGAGATACGGATAGTGCGAGAAAAATCAAGAGAGCTCGCGCGCCGTCGCGTGATAGCCGTGCAGAACGCGCTAATGCGCTCCACCTCACCCGTCAAGCCTAGCGAAGCTAGATCTATGAAATCATTACGCTTAGATATATTTAGTGGGTGAGGAGAGTTTAAAACATGTCATAGATTAGCGGGGTAGGATCACCAATGTCGCTAGTGCTCTTTGTGACGGGGCCAGGTACCCTAAAGATGGCGGGGTTGACAGGGGCGGCTTTTTTTTTTGGGGGGGGGGACTCATAGGGCCTCAACTCGCCTCAACTCGAGCGCTAGCGGAGGTGCTAGAGGGCGCTACGGTAATGATCGCAACCGGGCGGAGAATGGGCTAGACACGCCTCTGGGTGTTGACATTCTAGAAGACGCAAGGCGAGAGGAGGCCTAGTGTGCTTATAAACCCTGAACCTTCTGAGTGACGTAAGCGCAGATGGCGGTTGACGTGGAGTTTTAAACGATATATGTATGTTGCAGGGGGGGCAATGGTCAAAACAGAGATTTGATCAAATCTCTAAGGGATATGATCAAATCACGCAGGATGTTAAAATGGCCAATCCATTTTATCATTTACCTAATACAAATCAGTAATTTGATCTGAATTCTTTATATATTTATATTATTTTGAATCTGTTTAGTGAAATGACGAAATCGGACAAAAAAGGCAACTCGTTTTTTCATTTCACTAGACTTGTTTAGTGATTTGATAAAATCCCTGAAACGCGTCAGTGAGTTGACGAAACTAACGCGATAAAGATTTTTCCGCTCTTTTATAAAAAAAATAACCACGAAGACGGTGGCGGGAGCAAAGCTCCCGCCACCATCTTCTAACCTATCCGCCATCCGAGTCCAAGTCCCAGAATCGTTTAAATGACTAATGATTTAGGAGCCAATATCTGCGAGTTAACATATATATATGTCGCAGTGAAATGGCCAAATCAGAGATTTGAACAAATCCCTAAGGAAAGTTTCGTCAATTCACTGACGCGTTTCAGGGATTTATCAAATCACTAAACAAATCTAGTGAAATGAAAAAACGAGTTGCCTTTTTTGTCCGATTTCGTCATTTCACTAAACAGATTCAGAGATTTGATCAAATGACTGATTTGTATTAGGTGAATGATAAAATGGATTCGCCATTTTAACATCCTGCGTCATTTGATCATATCCCTTAGGGATTTGTTCAAATCTCTGTTTTGGCCATTTCACTGCGACATCATTCGCTCGGCGTCTTCGTTAGCGACTAGACGTTACCCGTGTATCGATATTTTGTGCGCGCTAATAAGCTTTCTAGTGATGGATGCACTATCGATATTTATATCGATAGTTTTACAACACCATCGTTATGGATAAATTCCTATCGCGATCGTCGTCCACTGACAGTCTATCGTCTAAAAGGCCAGCTGAAGATGATACCTTAGATTGGCAGAAGCCTAAGAGACCTGCGCATAGGGCGAAAAATATTGGTGCTCAACAGCCTCTTGAACCACTGAAAACCGCTTCAACGACTTAAGTAAATTCGGCAATGAAGATCAAAGTGAATCGAAACAAGACGAAAACAAGAGCAAGCGATCCAGTATCCCACCTATATGGATCGATGCAGAGCCGTCCTGGAGTCATGAACATGCAAGGAGCATGCTCGACAAACATACTACAGAGTACCATCTAGAGTACAGGAAACAAAATAAGATCCTCGTACACTGCAAAACAGGCGTGGCCCATCAAATCTTGAAAGATGCCTTGAAAGAAGACAAAGTGTCCTATCAAACCCATATTAGGAAAGATGAAAAAACCTATAAGTCGCTAGTTCGTGGTCTCCCGACAGGAATCGAAAATGATCTCAAAGAGGAGCTCAGTGCGCTGGGATTTGGCAGCGTTTCAATAAGCAAACTCAAAATGAACTCTGAAGACTCAAGCAGTCCTGTCTATTTGGTGAAATTGCCACCTGGCACTGATATAGTCAAGTTTCGCAGAACCAAATACTTATGCCACTGTGTTGTACATGTCACGAAGTTCAAACCAAATAACTCTCTCGGAACACAGTGCTATAGATGTCAAAAGTTCGGACATGCGTCTCAAAATTGCAATCTGCCACCACGCTGTGTTAAATGCCCAAGTAACCACGGAACAAAAGATTGCTCGAAACGTGATCGTAATACCCCGGCTACATGCTGCAACTGTGGTGGAGACCATCCAGCAAATTTCAGGAACTGTCCCGTACGACTTAAGTATCTGGAGAAAATCAGCGAGCTAAAATTGAAAAGACGTTCAACGCCTGCAGGCAAACGAGAACCAGATTATAGGGAGCCAGGACCCGTTGAAGCCACTCGTGGAAACTGGCCAAGTCTTCGACCGGTACAATGGTCTACTTCAGCAGCAGGACCTCCAAGAGAAATACAAACCAGCCAAATAGCATCTCAGCGGATAAACCCTACTCAAAACGCAGGACACCTGGACCAGCCGCAGATGCAAGACCCGGTAACTGCGGAAATGATTCAAATTTTAACAGTAATTAAATCCATCAAGGATCAATTTTCTTCTTGTTCAAGCATGGCGGATAAGATCTTGCTAGTTCTTAATCATTTGGGTAACTATGTCTAGTACATCTAAACTGTGCTTTATAACATGGAATGCGGATGGCATACGTTGCAAGCGATCTGAACTTCTGGACTTACTGGTAAGTGAGGTAAATGCTGATGTGGTAGCCTTATGCGAAACTAGACTAACCACCAACATCAATTTCGAGCTACCGGGTTATAAATGTTATCGTACCGACAAACATTACAGCGGGAGAGGTCAAGGTGTAGCTATATTGATAAAAAACGGCTTACCTCACTCGCAAATTAAACCACCCTCGACTGTACATTTGGAGGTAGTTGGTATCGAAATAACCACTTGTAATTGTAAATATGTAGTGTACTCCATTTACCAATCTCCCAACTTAGCTTTGAATCCAAGTGATATCGATGTTCTTATGAAAACGGGCAGCAATGTGTTGGTCATGGGTGACTTCAACGCCCGTCATCAGTATTGGTATGGTCGAGTCAATAACAGAAACGGTAGAATACTGTTTAATCACATGACCCAAAATCATTATAATATACATGCGCCGTCTTCACCTTCCTTAATACATTACAGAGCGGAACTAACACCAACCCTACCTGATCTCGTTTTATCTTCTAATATACATAATATAGAAGATATTTGTACAATCTCAGCGCTCTCGTCTAATCATTTACCTATTTACTTTTGCATTAACGGTACTAACTCATGTAATACTACTAAACCCAGGCCGAATTATAAAAAAGCTAATTGGTCAAAGTTCAAACGGTTCTTGAATGACAATACTGAATTATCCGCCAAAGTTCATAACTCAGCATTAGATGTAGACTCTGCTGTCACGCGTTTGCAAAATCACATTATTAAGGCAAGAGATATAAGCATTCCAAGTTTGAACTCGTACAAACAGATTGAGCGTGGTGCACTTCCTCGTAATATAAAGCGCTTAATTAAGTACAAAAACAAACTCCGAAGTCGTGAACAGCGTGAAAATAAACCTAGTGAGCGTAAAATTATTCGGACCCAAATCAATTATTTGCAAAATATTATTAGCACAAAAATTAAAAAACATAATGACAGCAAATGGCAGGATAAGCTAGCTGGCGTAGACAACCCCAGTTCCGATCTATGGCGTTTCGTGAAATCGCTTAAACCAAAATCTAATACAGTCGACCCCTTGACTCGGCCTGATGGTACATTTACGGCAAACACCACAGAACAATGTGAGGAGTTGGCAAGCGCTTTTCTGGGTAACATGTCTCTAACACTCAATTGGCGTAACAACCACACCGATTCGATGGTGTTTAAGTCAGTAGATGCCATTTTGAATTCACAAATAACAACCTTTGATTCACCGGTACATCCATCGGAAATATCCAAGCACATTCGCAACCTCAAAATACGGAAGTCACCAGGCGAAGACAATATTACCAATATTCTTCTTAAAAATATCCCACAAAAAGTAGTTGTGGAGATAACAAGAATATTTAATTCTTGCCTACGACTTTGCTACTTTCCTTTGAACTGGAAAGTTGCTAAAGTTATAGCCTTAAAAAAACCTGGTAAAGATGCCAAAATCCCGTCGAATTATAGACCCATTAGCTTACTTCCAAGTCTGGGTAAGCTTTTTGAAAAGATCATTTGTGACCGTTTGAGACATGCTACACAGCAAGTTATAATAAATGAACAATTTGGTTTTCGCAATTGTCATTCAACCATTCAGCAACTTGCGCGAGTAGCGGAGCATGCCGCACACAACCTCAATCTGGGAAACTCCACTGGTATGTTTCTGCTAGATCTCGAAAAAGCATTCGATACCGTGTGGCATGAGGGCTTACTCCACAAAATCGTACAAAGTAAAATACCTATGCCACTAATTAAAATTATGCACTCCTATCTATCTAACCGATCGTTTCGTGTACATATTGGAGATATTGCTTCTAGTCCGCGTTCTGTTGTAGCTGGTGTACCACAGGGCTCAGTATTGGGTCCCTATCTATTTCTCCTCTATATTAACGATATTCCCGTTCAACCGAGAACGACTCTAGCATGTTTTGCAGATGACACTACGTCACTTACTTCGTCAAACGACACTGATCTCATAATTTCCAGACTTCAGCTCTCAATGGATCTCCTTCAAGATTTTTTTACCAAATGGAAGCTGAAACTAAACGAGACCAAGACTGAACCCATCATTTTCACAAGGCGACGTAAACTACCGTTGAGAAGACTTAAAATGGGTGGTTACGAGATTCCATGGAGTATGTCGGTAAAATACCTCGGCGTATTTTTAGACAATAAATTAAACTGGAGTACTCACGTGACAGCTTTAAGCTCAAAGGGTTTGCAAGCACTGGGTGCATTATCTCAGATAATGAATCGACGATCTAAACTAAGCCCTAGTACTAAAGTGTCAATATACACTACTCTCGTCCGGCCCGTGATCACTTATGCCTGTCCCGTATGGAGTAGCACTTCTGATACAAATTATAATAAACTGCAAATAGTCCAAAATAAGGCGGTGAAGATTTCTTGTAATACTCCGTTTTACACTAATCTTAAAACACTTCATTTTAAAATTAACCTATCACTGATAAAACCATTTATTTTAAAACAAACCAGATCATTTTACCTAATTAAAAACCCACATCACAAAAATAAACTCGTGAGAACTATTGGTAAAAGCCGCTTATGCAACTTACCATACGTCGATACGTACAAACGCTACAGGCTACCACATCACTATGTGCTCGAGTCCGATGACGTCGCGCGGGAACCGGTCCCGCTGTGACGGCTCGCATTTTACCGCTTGCACTTACGCACTCGTTACATTGTATGCACTTATTGTTTACTTAGCGACACAAATGTTATTCTACCGACACCACTTTTATGTTTTCTCTAGTAAAATTACGTTTTATGGTGTCGAATGTTTTTCGAATAGCCAATTTTATACATGTTATTTTATTAATTAAATTGCTGATATTTTAATGTATACTCATTAATCACTTACTACATAATGTTAGATAAAATTCAGTTATAGTAATATTCTCTAGTTACTTTAATTACCTGCATGCAATAAATGCGCGCTGTTCAAGGCAAGCATACTTAAATAAAAATTGTGATTACCTTTTTCTTGCGTAAATATTCATTATGTTTTCAAAATTATGTGTATTATAGACCTGTATTGTCTATTTAAAAAGTTTAAAATGAGCGTTTTAGCTCACTAAACTGTTGGCAGCTATATGTTTTTACTATCTAGGATTTTTAACGTACACTAGACTAGTAAGTATTGTAAAACCTATTTATATAAATAAAGACATTTAAAAAAAAAAAACTGCGACATATACATAACACAGAATTCTCTCCCAAATTACTTCACGGATAAATAAGGATTGATCTCACCATTGAGTACAAAATGGTTTGCCCAACAGACAAGCCTGTGTCTAATTAATGCCATCACGATATCATTTACAAAGTATTATCTAAAAAATACCAGTTCAACGGTCGATGACACCTTGGATCTGATATAATATCTACAATTCAGGTAGGATATCAGCTGATAAGTTCTAGGTTATTATTCTTCGATGATATGAGGAGGTGAACTGTGAATTAGTACCTAAAACACGGATGTAAGATTTATATTTGTATGATCTAGGGTATTTAAATAACGTAAAAGAGAAATAAGTAAATAAACTCATATAAAAATAAATAAAAATAAAAATAAAATATCTTTATTCTCAGACCACTTTAGGTCCATAGGATGTTAGTAACACGATTTAAACACTTAATGACCTATGTTAGAATAAAATTAAGAATTAAATAAAAAAATAAGAATTAAATAGCCTAAACTGGCAGCTGGTTCACCGAGGTACACTCACACTCGGGGCGTGCAACTCGTTGAACCTGCCGAGCACGGCACTGTCCTGCCTGCCCGCCACGACCTGCAGGAGGCTGTTGGGGCTGTTGTATATTATATTATGTTGTATATTGTATATATATTGATACATTTTTTTGTTTTTGGAGTGAGAGGCGGACACTGATTTTATTATTATTTACAGTAATTTTAATCAAATGAAGTGTATAGTTTGAAGGGTTTAAAGTGGCTTTACAGTAGCTAGAGTTAGCGGCAAAGGTAGCTAGGCGGGTCAAGTGGCTTTACTGTAGTTACAGTTAGCGGCAAAGGTAGCTACGCAGGTCAAGTGGCTTTACTGTAGCTACAGTTAGCGGCAAAGGCAGCTACGCGGGTCAAGTGGCTTTACTGTAGCTACACAGTTAGCGGCAAAGGTAGCTACGCGGGTCAAGTGGCTTTACTGTAGCTACACAGTTAGCGGCAAAGGTAGCTACGCGGGTCAAGTGGCTTTACTGTAGCTACACAGTTAGCGGCAAAGGTAGCTACGCGGGTCAAGTGGCTTTACTGTAGCTACACGGTTAGCGGCAAAGGTAGCTACGCGGGTCAAGTGGCTTTACTGTAGCTACACAGTTAGCGGCAAAGATAGCTACGCGGGTCAAGTGGCTTTACTGTAGCTACACAGTTAGCGGCAAAGGTAGCTACGCGGGTCAAGTTAGCTACACAGTTAGCGGCAAAGGTAGCTACGCGGGTCAAGTGGCTTTACTGTAGCTACTCAGTTAGCGGCAAAGGTAGCTACGCGGGTCAAGTGGCTTTACTGTAGCTACACAGTTAGCGGCAAAGGTAGCTACGCGGGTCAAGTGGCTTTACTGTAGCTACACAGTTAGCGTCAAAGGTAGTTACGCGGGTCAAGTGCTCGCATTCCCTACATAGACACAGGCTAATATTCTCACAAAAATGTAGCGGGCGTTTCAGACGTTGTCCTTACCAATTAGCTGTGGTGTTTTGTAGCTAACTGAGTTTAATTTAATCTCACAAAATCAGAATCTATCCTCGATCGAAAAATTAAAAATACATTCATTGGTAATTGTGTAAGGTTTTATAACAAACTTCCAGGAAACGTAACTGAGTTATCTATTAATAAAATCAAGAACTACCTATGTGAATCGTAAACTTATTTCGAAAGCTTTAGCACACATGAATGATATGATATATTATTAATTATTCCAGATTTTTTTATGAATGCTCAAAAAAATGTTTCCATATTAATATATTTATACCGATACTTCCTGGTAAGTATAATACATTTATTGATAAAATCATAGATTTTTTAAATTATTTATGACGTTTGGAAATTTATTAAATACATTGTGTTTTTTAGTAGAAACGTTAAATTGGCCACGAATAATGACGATGATTAATGTTTGCCACATGGCGGCATTCTCTCCCCTCTTCTTTTTTCTGTTTTTATTTATCTCATCACTCCTAGAATTGCATGCTCTCACCACCTATATGCTGATGATCTTCAAATTTACACACAAGCTAGTCCCGATAGTCTTAATTTAGCAATACGTAAAATTAATAATGATCTGGACTGTATCTCCAACTGGTCTCGTAGCTTCCGCATTAAGGTAAATCCTACCGAATGTCAGGCCATTTTAATTGGAAGCCTCGTCTATTGACACTAGTTGACAAACAACACTTACCTTTAGTAATGTACGAAGATATAGCAGTTCCTTCCGCAGCGGAGATGAGAAATCTGGGCGTGACTGGATAGTGGTTTCACCTGGGCACCGCAGGTGTTTGACGTTACAGTCACCAATATGCTGAGATCGTTTTTTGGTTTAAGCACTTCCATCCAGTCAGCACGAAAACTCTGCTAATTCAAGCGTTAGTATTACCTGTTATTGATTATGCTGATGTGTGTTACTCCAACATTACCCAGGAGCTCTTAAGTAGACTTGACCGGCTTCTCAATAACTGCATTCGTTTTGTTTTCGGCCTCCGTAAATATGACCATATCTCCGCCTTCCGGCGTCAACTGAACTGGCTTCCCATTCGCGAGCGCAGGTCTTTCAGGATTCTGTGCACACTTTATACCATCTTATTTGACCCAGCTGCACCGGGATATCTTAAATCTAAATTTCAATTTGTTGCACCCCGTCCTGGTTGCGAGCTACGTACATCGAGGAGTCTTAAACTCTCTGTCCTATTTCAACGTACTGGATTCCTCTCAAATTCCTTCGCTGTTCAGGCTATTCGTCTGTGGAATGATCTCCCTCTTACCGTCAGGCAAGCTCAGAGCAAATTCTCCTTTAAACGCAAGTTGCGTAAGCATCTGTTATCAACTATTAAAGATTGATGATCTTCATGATATCTTTGTTCGGGTACATATAATTGTATGTATTTATGTGGGTATAAGTAAGTTTATAGTATGAATTATATATGTAAGTATATTAATGTAATTAATTGATTTGTGTTTCGATTTGAGTCTCAGTATTTAGGATCCTGCACCACTAAAGTTTCTGTTTAGCCCAAGTGTTGACTGGTAGAGAATGCCTTAAGGCATTAAGTCCGCCAATTGTACCTGTATTTTTTATATTTGTGCAATAAAGTTTAAATAAATACATGTTTACATATTATATGTTTATTAACTTCTCATGTGGTGAATTTAACGCGCAGTAATTTAAGCAGATAAGAATTGTTTCAGAGTGCTTACCTACACAAATATAAGGGCAATGGCATATTTCAAAGAATCTCATCCAACGTAAACAAGTCTTTATTGAGCACGTGTCAAAATATTACATTTACTTGTGAAAACTACATGTAAACATCGACTGTTTATCTCACTGGAAATCCCGCGCCATATGCGATAATAAAGAATAGGTACTAATATGTTTTAACGCTCACAAGGTCGCCATTGAATTTTTTTATGATAACAAGAATAAGTAATAGAAAAGTAACATTATTATCTTTTAAATACGTACATAAAAGACAAGAACTTCGTATAAGAAACATATCTGAACGAGCGAGCGAAGCGAAATAAGTTCTCCGTTTTAGCTTGGGGCAAAACGCTTTCGTATGTCCGGCTGTCCAGATGTCTGACTGTTCTCCTCTATTTAGAGTTTGCACTTCTCAACCGAATCTCGTGATTTTTTTTGAGTAGGTTCGATAAGTAAATGGTTTTTTTTTCGATTGCAATTGTTTTTTTCAATTATTATTTTCTTAAGCACTTGAGTTCTGTAGCTAACAGAATAAGGGTGAGTTGCACCAAACCGTCTGCAATCGTAAGCGGTGTTCATTAATATCTGAATGTATGGAACGTTTGACAAGTTTCTATGGACTGACAGCTGTCAGCGCCATATTTAACGTTGATCGGTCGGTAATCGTCGGTGTACTTTAGGGTAGGTTTTGATTTTTTTTATGCTGTTTATTTTTTTAGTGCATCCATATATTTCGGGTGTTAGAGATTATAGTACTTCGTATTTACGAACACATTCGATTAAATTTTCGTCGTCCATATTCTACGTAGGTGCAACGATAGGTATATATCTAAACTCCACGAGTAATGAGACACAGAATCAAATCAGTTGCATTCATCAAATACTAAGGAACAAGTGACTTGTCTGGACCACAGCGGAGCATACGCGGTTAGAACCCGTAGCAAACGCGGACCATACGCGGCATCAACCGGCGAGCCGCCGGCACACATCGGTTTAGCACTGTCGCGTCACGCGTGTCATGCACGGAACACTGGCGAGAATAGCCGGACGGTGTTGGCCGGTGCCGGAACGGTCTAGTGGGCATCACCTCATAGTTATTCATTATAATAATAATCGTTTATTGAAAAAAAAAACACATTTTGTTACAAATTTCGACAGGGGTCGACTAGGTCACTAGGCTTCGCCTGTATCGCGGGGTACCAGTTGAAATGACATAACAGAACTTTAAAAGTTACCTACAGTTGACCAAAAGTAATAAAATAAAATGCACGCCTTTATACCTAGAAGGTGTTGGCAGAGCACAAGAAAGTTGTGTCCAGTGCCACTGTTAGCATAAATGTGGGTATAAAAGATCGACAAAATGTGATATCGCAGTGATAGGCTGCTAGCCCATCGCCCACGACACACTTCAACCTGTTCCCATAGTCGATTCTTATAATATAATTTTTTTTTTGCATGTTCCGGTACTGTTACGGTCATGGTATGATACGGTCTAGTGGGCACAGACCTTAATATATTAATAATGTCTAGTGTAGGTACAGTCAGCATCGAAAGTAACTGGTCAAAAGTCTTTATTAAAAGGGAATAAGAGCCTTTGAAGACGTCAATTGCGCAGTTACTTTTGTCCGACTGTATTACTTATTGACCGCCACCACTAGATATAACAACTATAACAAGAGGGCGTGCGAGCTGTGTCACTACGAAATACACTATCCGTCTCTTTCTAATTGGAACACTTAGAAAGAGACGGATAGTCTTTGTCGCCGCGACACAGCTCGCGCGCCGTCTTGTTATGACCTTGCTCTAAATACACAAACACTAACATGACGTAATTATCTTGCTGCTGTAAGTTTTGTGTAGGCAATTAGTGCAGACTGGTAAAAATCTGGAACCTGTTCACGTGCGACTTACCAATCGTTAGTCACGTGAGTGGAATGGCTGCAGTTGTCGTCCCTCGCGAATGTCCTAAGAGGCGTCTGTAGTGTGACCACACTGTTTGTTACACAGGGGGCAGATGTTAACTAGATAATATTTTGAGTTTGAGTCACTCATTGGTACAAATAAGTTCAGGTAATAAATAGCTTATGTTAAGCTTTTTATTACCTGAACTTATTTGTAATCAACCAATCGAGCCATTTAGAGATATACTGGGACTCTATTTACATATAAGTACATTAAAAAAAAATTGTTTAGGATGGCTAGCATAAGACTGCACGGAAAATGTAAGCGCCAGTAAGACTTTCTGATTATTTCTAATCAAAACAATCAGTCAGTTTATCTCGCTTGCGGTCTTGTGACTTAAAAGTTAAAATGTTGCACTTTTATAAGTAATTCATTAGTATTTATACCAGTCAAGACAAATATTATATACCTACCTTCAATAAAATTTAATAGATAAATGTGTAATATCCATGCAATTTCTGCATGCCATTCATTATGGTTACAAAATGGTTACGACGTCAGAGATTTAGCTAATTAATTCAAGTTTATTTCGAGTTAAATATACAATCTGACGGAAAAGTTACGTCAAACTGGTTAAACTATTAGTGGGGCAGAGTGCTCCAACGAATTGTCATAAATGTGGACACGCTGGAAAAAAGCATAAATTTTTTTCAGCAAGTGCCTGAAAAAAAAAAAAAATTAAAAAAAGGTCGTGGCCAAGGTCCGATTAAGGGAAAATTGCCCGTCTGGTTCCACTGGTATTTAACGGTACTCCCCTACGTGGCTGCGAGATGGTCGAGCAGGTCCAGGGGCGTAATCTCTATCACGGGGAGCGCCGTGGGCAGCCGGTACCTGGAAAAAAATTTGTGCTTTTGTCCAGCGTATCCACATTATAACCTGAAACTGCCCTACTATATCTCTAATTACTTATTACAAATAATTATACCCATAATTTTTATTAACACGTCGCGGTGAGTCTTCATCCCTATGCCAGCTGTCACCTCAGTAAAAAAATACGTTTTAAGGTTATAAATCATGAACCTATAATACTTAGGACATGCTATGGTAATAATAATACCGCGTGCGAGCGAGTTGGTAGCATACAAATCTCGACAAGTGTGACAGAAAGGGAAATGTCATTCATTGTCCTCGTCATAGTTTCACTTTTTTTATTTGCCACAAAGAACTGATTTAGGCGGATGTCACAGAAGTGAGTGCAACTTTACGGCTGAAGGATGGCGGACACAATACTGAGAACCTAGGCCTCCCGGATCGCTCGTCGACCAACCACCGGCTGCCCACGGCGCTCCCCGTGATACAGATTACGCCCCTGGACCTGCTCGACAATCTCGCAGCCACGTAGGGGAGTACTGTTAAAAACCAGTGGAACCAGACGGTCCATTTTTCCTTTAATCGGACCTTGCCCACGACATTTTTTAAAATTTAATAAACTGTTTTTTTGTTGACGGTTGCCTTTTACTTGCCATTTAAATTCCAACCGTTACACTGACAGCTACTGCAGCTTTGTTGAGCTCGTTGTATGCAAGTACCTCAGTGGAGGAGCTGGGGTGGTTAGAGTAGCGCTACCCCATTTCACGCAAAATAGGCACACTGGGTGTCGACTTACGGAAAATAGCCCAGTAAACTAACTAACTAAGTACCCCAGTTTGTATATAAATTCCGTATAATACGACACCCTGCACCGCACCTCCGTCCGGAGATGCGGCGCAGTGTGACATTCCGTATGAAGTTTTGGCACATAAAAGATTACCCGTCCAAATTAAGTAGGTGGTTTATGGTAAGTCATCAGCCATTTTAAGATCAGTTCTTAATTTTAATGCCTAGGAGCCTTACCGTCCTTCACTGTGGCAACACGTATAGCCTGTCCTGAGTATTACAGGTCCATGTTATAAATTGTACAGAAATGACAGCTGTCATCGAAATCAAGATTGGCTGCGACACGTATAATCTCACCAGCAACCAAAACATAACATATTGCGTAGTACACAGAGTACACCAAGAACTTTAAACAACATAACACAAACACACGAGGCCTCAAGCACCGCTTTCTCATGTTAATACTAAAATACATGCAAAGTTATCTTGTTCTCGGAACCGTGAGTTCAGTGTACGTTGAGGTAGTAAATATGTGTTAGGATGGTAGGCAGTTAGTCACTAGGCAGCATTTTGCCATATGAAATTGGCAACATAGCCGGAAGAATAAAAAAATCGGCCAAGTGCGTGTCGGGCCATGCGCAGTGTAGGGTTCCGTAGTTGCCTGTCTGTGTTAGTAGTTAGAAGAATGCTACGTCGGCAGATTCACGTACAATCCTCAGCAATGAGGGAGCTATTGAGGAGGAGGAGTATGTTCGTTAATATTTAATGTGTTTGTAAGTATGAGTCTTAGATGCCTGTAATAAATGGTATATTATTATTATTATCACGTTATCCACGTTAATCACCTGACCCCGATCACCCAGAGGAACCTAGCCTATTTTATATTCAATAATGATAATGTTCAGTTATGGCGCTTCGCCGGAAGCTACCGCGTCACGCTCACTTCACTCGCTCGGCTCACCTAACAACCTAACCGTATTTTTCCCCTGGGGGATCAGGATTCTATAGGACAACAGCATGATTATAAAGCGAATGCAAAACTATTCAGGCATTTACCTAATAACCGATGGTATTTCTTTGAAAAACAAATGGATTTGGTTACCCTACAGAGCGGGCAGCGATAGGTACCTTAAGTGTCCATAATGGCTACAAATATGGTACACCTTGTTAAAATTTCAATAGCGGTGTTAACCAGATATGAAGTCAATTCGAGACACGAATTGAATTGGAATTGGTGCTGTATTGGCAGTGAGCTCTCGTTTTGGCACGGGAAGCTCTGCGCGAGTGGAAGCGAGCGCGCGCTACAAATTGAGATGAATACCAATTGAATACGCTTCTTATATAGACGCCAGGGTCATGAATGTTAATTTTAATACAAAGTACCTGTGGACTTTCACTAATGTGATACAATCAGTCTGTTCAGACTAAAACGTTTACGAGACGTTTTATACAATTATTCTACATACATTCAAAATTTCAATGAAACCCTCTTGTCGCACTGGCCGTGTGATATGAGCGCTCGCTTGTCGCTGAAAGAATTAAAACAAAAAGTCCAATATATCAAAAACGGCTGAACAGATTTTGATGAAACATAGCTAAGAACACTCGGGATATAAAATTATCTATGACACAGAAAAAACCGCAATCAAATCAGTCCATCCGCTTGGGAGCTACGATACCACAGACAGATACACAGACACACACACGTTAAACTTATAACCTCTTTTTTTCGTCGGGGGTTAAAAACGTCACTCAAAAACTGTCGACGGAAAAAAGTGTGCATAGAAGGATTTCAACTTTTACCATATAAATAATCGGATTATTGTTAAATAAAGATTTCTGCTCAAGTATCAGCATGTGACACGAAACTAGACGGATCGGGTGCCGTGTTCGGCACGGAGCCTTAACAGAGCCACGCGACGGCGGCCATTAAAAAAAAGGCGGCCAAGTGCGTGTCGGACCATGCACAACGAAGGTTTCCGTGCCTATTAAAAAGGTCGTATCGTTACTGAAATCTTATGGCACTTACGTCCTTTTCTTTAAGGAAGGCAGTTTTTTTGAAATATCTCGAAAACCTTAGAAACCGATCTTGTTCAAAACAATTTTCGCTGAAAGAATTTAATAAGCCCTATGTCCATGATTTTTTTTCATATTTTTAAAATACACGGTTCAAAAATTAGAGGGGGTGACCCAATTCACTTAATCAAAAAAATTGCTAAGAAACCTTGTATTTATTTTGAAAGGCCTATCGATTAATGTGCAACACATGGGCTTACAATGAAAAAAATGTTGACTTTCAGTTTTATATATGGAGTGCACTCCTAAAAATTTTTTTTAGTAATTCAATTACAAAACTATATAGCGGCTAACAAAATACACCTAGTCTCAAAAATTTATTAAAATACTCCTTATAGTTTTCGAGTAAAATGGTCACAGGCATTTATATACGTTATACGGACGGACAGACAGACAGACATGACGAATCCATCAGGGTTCCTTTTTTGCCATTTGGCTACGGAACCCTAAAAAATAAAAATAACAAAAATCTTTATGTAGGTAAATTCTGAAATAACATTTTTCACAGGGCAGGGGCAGGGATTCAGCGCAGCGACAACATCAAAGGTATAGGGGATTTTGGTTTAGACGGAATTTTTTAGTCTCCTTAGGTTCTTGTAAGTCAATCTTATATAATCAATCGCTTTATTGCTAACTGTGACTTAGTCCTATAACTGCCTAGTATGATCGTGTTTGATCGGACACAAAGCATTCGACCCTTACTCTCAAGTGCGAGAGAGACAGATGCGTTATGACCTCCATAAACGTTAATCATCTCATGCTAGCTAGGTTTGTAGTCACGTATAAGTGTATAACATATCCTTTGCAAATAAATTGGTAAGCGTTATCAATGGCAATTCTGATTAGCAATTACAGTGCTTATTCTCAGCCAATTAAGGGTGAAATTGCCGTACATTGGTAAATTTTTATGTACCTAATGGCGTTTGTGATAGAATGAATCGTATAGTGTTATGAGTTGACCACCGTAATTGTAATATTTGTAATAACACGGGGACAAAGCGTCACTTCATCATCATCATCAACATGATCATTTAAAATGAAAGAGATCAGGCACTGCTGGACATAGGTCTCCCAAAGAGTGTCACACTGACTGGTCCTGCGCCACCCGCATCCAGCAGACTCCCGTGAGAGACTCACACTGCGCCTTCAGGTAGTTCAGGTACGTAATCACCATCTCGAGAACCTTTCCGCCTCAACGACCATCGGTTCTACGTGGAATGTGCTTCGTCTACTGCCAGTGTTGATGTATTCATGATAGGCTACTTATCACTGCAACATCCCATTGTATTTATCTAAAACCTACTTTTACTAAAAGTACCCCATTTTGGGAATACGTGCATGAATGATGTAAAATGAATATGTGGAGATTTTTCACACAGTTTACGCCTGTAGACTCTTTCCGTCTATTTACGTCCAAGGATCACGAGACAAAGGTAATCTTAGTCACGGGTTATTTATTACATAAATACAGTTTACGAGGCGAGGCGGGCTGTATGTGTTGCTAACGTGTCAACACCGGTACAAGCATTCCAAACAGTACGTTGACTTTATTGAAACATCCACCATACACATTGCGGATTTGCCCGACGATTTTTCGCTGGCAACAGGTCCGTGGATAAATCCGCGTTATGCAAACAAAAAAGAACGGGCACGCGTATGGCTCGCAGACAAATCGGCGAATGGTGCGAGAGATCGCTCGCGTGTCTCTGGGTGACGGCGGATTTGTCCAGCGTAAATAAAGATAAAAAAATATTGTCGCTAGATAGGTGCGTCTCGCGGCTCGTGTGGTGAATCCCGGGCTTAAAGGCCTCCACCCACCGGACGCGAGTGCTGCGCGGCGCGTGTGCTGCGCGGCACACGCGCAAGTTGTAAAGCATTGAAACTACACTTCAAAACCACATCGAACGCGGCACACGCGCAGCACCCGCGCAGCTGCAGCGCAGCACCCGCGCGGCACACGCGCAGCACCCGCGCAGCTGCAGCGCAGCACACGCGCAAGTTGTAAAGCATTGAAACTACACTTCAAACACACATCGAACGCGGCACACGCGCAGCACCCGCGCAGCTGCAGCGCAGCACACGCGCAGCACACGCGTCCGGTGGGTGGAGGCCTTAAGAGCGGTTACAATTATGCAGCGATACTAACGTGCGTGTCGCGAACGCACAACCAGAGGCAGCTCGCCCTAAGGAGCGCTGGTACAGTAAACTCCCAGAAATAATTACAACACAATTATACTCATTATTTCCTTATTAATAAATCTATCGTAAAAAGCTACTGTACCAATACCAATAATATAGTTACCTTCACACATTACAAGATATATTAGATAGGTAGCTATACCCTTTACCCATCATCCCATACACCTGTACTGTATTTCATAGGTAACGCGCGAAGCGGAGCGCTCACGATTGCGCTCCTATGAAATCCAATAAGAGTGAAAGAGAAATTTCGCCACAGTCCTGCGCGTGAAACAGAAGATTTTCTATGAAACCCTTTCGTATTAGTTCAAGCATCACAACTGGTATCACCTCCGCGCCGCACCGCGCCGCTCCGCCACCGCTGCACGCTGTCAGTACGTTTCGGCCTTTAATTTCATTTTGAGCCATTATTTTTATTATTGATTTAAAACTTCATTGCACAGGCAAAAAGTACAAATGGACTTAATGCCTTTAGGCATTCTCTATCAGTCAACCGCAGGGCTAAACAGACAAGCTTATGAGGTCTGAGATGATATTCGAGATCAAAAATGTAAACAAATGGGTTGTCACCATAAAAAAAATAAACGCAAGCAGTGGTTAGTCTAAAATCATTGAAATACTCATAAATATTATCATATTCAGACTAAAAACATTTATTTTCTAAAGTATATACAAGATGATAATTATAACATTAACTAAATTAAATTAAAGCTAAGTTAAATCTAAAAAAGGCCCTCGAGGCATTGTACCGAGGATGCTGGCGGCATTTCCTCGCTGAATTGCGATGCTGGTGCGTTGCGTGAGAAAACCGCCAGCTCTTCGGTCACCAGTTACGTCAACCAGACGTTTCGCGATTTCCGCAAATAACTTTTGCGCACTGGGACCCCATGGACCGAGGGTCTCGACGCCAAAAGATACAAAGTTGTACTCTCTGCCGAGGCCTCTATATTTAATGCGTTTCAGATTTTCGGCATTTTCCGCCGCTGCACCCGCTTTAGAAGTAGTCCGTTGGAGGTGGGACGGTGCCAGTGTGTCTACACAGGTAGCGTCCCACACAAGCATCCGTCCCAAACTCCACGGAACCAGAGACACTCCATCAGGTCTTTTGCCATCATCTCTGACAATGCCAGGCGGCTCAAGAAGAGCAGGCACATTGATGATGGCAAGAGACCGGCGGATTATGTCATTAAGAGTCGCATTTCTTGCAAAGCGGCCTGCACTTTTTTGACAACATAGTCCGTGGTGACCCAGTCGGTCCACGTCTGTGCCACAAGGGCATATGTGTGGAGTGCATTCAGACTTAAATAATATCGTATGAATAGACAAAAATATTTTACTTTTAAAAGTCAATATTTTTTTTAACTACGTATTATCGTTGTTTAAATAAAATATGTGGAGTTTTAATTTATGCTGTTGGTAATGGTGAGAAGTTTTAAACATTTGGTTTGTAATTAAAACAATTATCGGTTTCCTATAAGGTTATTTGGCAAATATTCATAGTGATTGATAAATCATTAAATATTTCTGAACATAAAAAATGGGCACCACCTGCGTCTGCCCCCTTGCCATTGTGAACTAAATCCCATAGAATTAGTTTGGGCACAGGTAAAGGGGCACGTCGCCAGGAACAACAAGACATTTAAAATGAATGAAATTAAGACCTTATTTGAGGAATGTTTGCAAATGGTGACGCCTCAAAAATGGAGTGACTGTGTAAGACACTTCATTAAAGTAGAGATACAAAATGTGCCGTCTGGACCACCTGATTGACAATATCAACGATAGATTTATTATTATGTAAATTCTGATTCTGATTCTACAACGTCGTCAAGTGAATAAAAAAAATTAAGTGTTTTATTTGCTCCTTGTATTCATGTTAAAATATTATACTAGATATCCGAAAGTCTTTCGGCCTATAGCCGTATCTGTCAGTTAAAATCATGCATAATTTTTAGATTTGGTGAATACATTGGATGAAAAAGATTGTATACCGCTGGAATGTCACTTTCAAATTGATAGTTGTTTGTTTACATTTTTGATCTCGAATACCATCTCAGACCTTAAATGCAGACAATTGAGTAAGAAAAAGACAAATGACAAGGATAGTAATTAGTTGGTCACTGTACTGTATTATATTTACACTGCCTAGCCCACTCACACTTAAGCAAAGTTCTCAGACAGTGTATTCAAATGGCGTTTTCCAATAACAATGACAGTTCACATCCGACGACTAATTAATCACAATTTACCAATGGAAAGCTGGATACTGGGTAATCAAAATCAATTACTGGCAATTACCTATATAGCACTCCACGAATCTTGGATCTTTCGTGTCGAAATGACTTAAATGTATTTCGGATTTAAGGCAATTCCAATCTTGTCACCAGTGTCTTAAAGTTAAAAATGATTGTGAGTTGTGTTGGCGGTAGATGTTTTTGGAAGTGTTTCAGTGAATGGAGCTAATAGCTATCAGGCGAAAATTTATTGTTTCTGTTAACGTGAGTAAAGATGTAATTTAGATTTTTTATGTTCTGATAACACAATGTTATGTATCGGTTTTTATCGAAATTGCTGTTAACAGATTTTGTTTGTTGACAATTATTTATTAAGCGACAATTAGCTGAGTCCGAGACGCAACAAAGTTATAAAGCTCCCTAGTACCCCCACGATGTCTCAATCAATAAATTATTGGTCATTCGTTAATTAGAAGTTATCGCTTTCTTTGAACGTTCTGTCTAGATTTGGAAACAATAAGGAATAAACAGATTTTCAGATATATATGATCCTTGACTACTATATGATTCTTTATCTGATTTAATCGATATATTATGCTTGCTTAAAGTTATTCTTCATCAATAATTATCTCCGTATACATACATATTATCTATTAAGTAGATAAGTTGATTCAGGAAAGCGAGCCTTTTCTTTGTCAATCAATCTGTACTAGTTGGATAAATCATCATCATCATCATCATATCAGCCGAAAGACGTCCACTGCTGGACAAAGGCCTCCCCCAAAGAGTGCCAAAGTGACCGATCCCGCGCCACCCGCATCCAGCGGACTCCCGCAACCTTTACCAGGTCATCAGTCCACCTTGTCGGGGGCCTACCCACGCTGCGCCTTCCGGCACGTACGTGGTCGCCACTCGAGAACCTTTCCGCCCCAACGGCCATCGGTTCTACGTGATATGTGCCCCGCCCACTGCCACTTAAGTTTAGCGATAAGGAGGGCTATATCGGTTACCTTGGTTCTGCTGCGGATAGCCTCATTTCTGATGCGATCACGCAGAGAAACTCCCAACATGGCCCTCTCCATTGCCCTTTGGGTGACTTTGAGCCTTCTTATGAGGCCCATAGTAAGCGACCACGTTTCATCACTGGCAACACACACTCCTTAATCCTGAAAGGTCCTACCTTTCAGGATTAAGTGGGGTAGTATTCAAGATTTACCAAGCTTGTATAATCGTGTTAATGTTAAGCAGTCATCCATTAGGTACTGGCAAGAATATATGTGTCAAACGGACCAATGCTTTACGTCGGGCATGAACGCATTAATCGAAAGGGACTGTTAGTGTTTACATCAGTGGATAGGCTCTACTTAAGGGGGGACATTGGAAATAATCGCGTGCTTTGAAACGCCGTTCTGACTAGAAACAATAAGGTCTGATTTTCAGATATATGATTCTTGAATGATTGTTAATCTGATTTAATCGATACGCGATTTCCTCAAAATTCCTCTATGTAAAAAATCCAAAGTTGGGTTTTTTTTTTTTTTTTTTACTCAGGCTACTCAAACAATACATTATTTTACGACACAAACAAGTTAATACCGTAGTATTTTATTTCATCTAAAATCTCACTTCTCTCATCTCACAATATAAATAACACTTCACTAAGTTACGTATTTACCGAAATTTGACCAAAAAAGTCGATTATCGAAGTGTCGTATCTCTTTTTCTCTTGTGTATGGAAAAAGCTAAAGCTAGTCTCTAGACTCGAATCAAGCCATCTACTTAAGCAACTAATTGTATCAGGCGTTAATTTGCGGAAGTCTATGATAAGTTACGTGACCAATATTCCTTTGCTATTCCGCCAAAAAACGTGCAGGTTGCAGCAAGGATTAGATGCACCTAATATTTATTTGCGTATATTTGCATGCGGTTAATGTGAACACCCTCTTTTCGTGATACGTGCGTTCCCACATGATGATCAAAATATATGACCAGCTACATTCCTTTATTAAAAACCTAGAGAAAACTTTATTTACCAAACATCTAAACATATTTCGCATCAGTACCTAAATGTTTCTTATAACTTAAGCGCCTACTTTGAAGAAATGCCAATAATTATAATATGATAAGTTAATAAATAAATAATTCTTGTAAGATGATATACATAGCGTTTTGAAAATCTATTTATCGCCATCTCGTTTTGTTTTGTATTCATGTGCAATAAAATGTATACCTGTAAAAAGATTACGTTCAAATATTAGCCCTCTCAAGCTGCTGTGCCTTTGCAGGGCGTCACATGTTGTGTCTATATACTTATTTTGTATTTCCACCCGATGTATGAATGTGATACGCAATAAACGATTGATTTGATTTGATTCACACGTGTAAACATGGAAATAATTTCTACAAACCTTTACCAAAATTACAAAACCTCGACACGTGTTTCGCCTCTGCGAGGCATCATCAGGAGGTGGAGTACAAATATACAAAAAACATATTCAAAAAATATTTTATTGATTTAAAACACAGTGGTTTACAGACAGGGCAAGGTTGAGGCCTCTCATATGTATGTACCTGTGTTGAGAAGTCTCGCTCTTCCAAACATAGTAATCATCCACAATTTAGAAAAAAATCGTTTAAAGGATATTATACTAACTTCAAAATATGTGCATCTCATCACAAGTATGCGAGTGCGAGAGTGACGGATGTCTTATAACGACGCTGCACGTCTTTTAGTGGAATAGCAAAGGAATAAAGTTCTCGTAAGCTCTACTGAAATTGGCCATTTAGAAAAACCATATTAGGGTAGTTCTACCGTTTCGTGCAAATCCGCAGAGCTTGGGAGAATTTTTTAATTATGTTTTTTTGCAATGTATATGGTAAGAAATATGAAAAAGAAACACTATTATATAATTTATTCTGAATTATACGCAAAATTGACCGAGATATGGCCAATTAAAAAAATTCAAATGGAATGGTAATGAAGTACCGAATATGGTAATGATATTAGATATTATGGGAATGAAAATGCGATGTTGGTAATGAAGGATTAAGTAGAAAACCGATATTCATTATATTATATATGTATATATATACATATATATTATAATATAATACTTTCTATTTTATATTATATAGATATTCGATGTTCATTATAAAACTGACAAAGTCTTCTAATTGCACACAGGCATTCTCAGATGCAGGTATTATATCAATGGACCCCAGGTGGTTCCCATGGGTACAGATTTCTCCATTTTTTTAATCTTCTTAATCGAATCAGTACTTTTTATTTATTTATTTATCGTATGGCATTAAATTTCTCTACTTAAATGATTATGATATTAGATTTAAGGTAAGCAACTGCATCCGTCGAGAGAGTCTTGAAATGAGCCGAGTTCCCGCTAAATTTGGTGATGGGACACTCAAAGATGTTATGATGTACCGTCTGATCTGGGCAGCCAGACTGCCATTCCGCTGACTCGCACCATACCCATCTGCACCAAAGAGATGCGCAATTTCCGACCCCTGTCCTGATCCGGTTTAGTAGACACCAGCCAGACCCGTCGAGATTCCTCAAAACCCACAGGCCGGGCCCCAGCATCAAGCTCAAACAGGTCCCCAGAAACTGACCTGGCTTCCCATTTTTAGTCCACGAAGAAAGTGAGTTTTGAGTTCACGTGTTTGCGTGGACTTTTGCGATTTCTCGGTTTAGGCACTTTTCCCTTCGGAGGTTTGGCGGTAGGATGTGGCTGAGCTTCGGTAGCCAAAATGTAGGAGTTGGTTTGAGGCACCCGCTAATAAGGCGCATCCTGTGGTTTAACTGGACGTCGACCTCGGAGGTATGAGCGCTGTTCAGCCATACCGCTGAGCAGTATTCAGCAGCATTGTAGATCAGGGAGAGTGCGGTAGTTTCGAGTGTAGCTGCGTTGGCGCCTCAGGTGGTTCCAGTGAGCTTCTAGATTATGCTATTCCTGTTTTCAGTTTTGAAAATAGGTTGCAGAGGTATTCCTTAAAGTGAGCTCCTAGATTATGCTATTCCTGTTTTCAGTTTTGAAAATAGGTTGCAGAGGTATTCCTTAAAGTTGAGGCTCCTATCCAAGGTGACGCCTAGGTATTTAGGGAAGAAGTTGTGGCGGAGAACCTTGTCCCTGAATTTAACCCTTAGCTCCTTATTGGCCAGTTTGTTGCACAGGTGAAAGCAGGATACCTCGGTCTTAGAAGCGCTAGGACACAGACGCCAGCGGGAGAAGAAGTCATCCAGTACTTCCAGATCCGTCTCCAGAGTAGCTTCTGCGATTTATATGCTGACCTATTGTGTCACGAGAGCCAGGTCATCAGCGTAGGAAAATTTTAGCGAGGTGGTATTAGGCAGGTCAATCAAGAGCGGAGCTAGTACGGATCCCTAGGGGAGACCGTTGTTGAGTAATCTAACGGAACTGCTTGTTCCACCCAAGTGAACCTGGAATAGCCTGTTGCTGAGTGCGTTTTCCGTAAGCCTGTAGATCTTTATACAGGGCACTATCTTCAAGAGCTTGCAGAGGAGGTCCTGTCACCAGACAGTACTCAAAAAAAGTAACGGTTGAACATAGGGTTTCACAATTTAATACTAAAATGCATTACCATCGTTGTATATTCATTACCATTCTTCTTATAGTGAATGGTAAATTATGGTAATGAAGAGAATGGTAATGAATTATCTTTACTCTTTGTAGATTTTCTCTTCGTGAAGAAGTGTAATCGCAGGTATATTCATTTAGCAAGCTTTCGAACTTAAATATCTACATTTAAGTCTCCACAGTACAATAAAACACTAAAGCATTAATATCAAAATATAATAAATGGTAATGAAAAAAAACCGTACCAAATCCAAAATTCCGCCACGAATTATTTTTTCACAAGAATTTGGCACGCACCCGTCTTGTTCACTGTTCAGAGGTCGACTGAGGAAGAGATAGCGGGTAGAGGGAAATATGTATAGAATAACTGTTCGCATTTCTGCAGTTCGATTTTGTGGTTGCAAATTTAAGTTATGGTAATGAAGTTTTTTTTTGTACAATGAAAACTTTGCTACAGTGGAAGTAAATAACCATGAAATATCACTCAAAACCTTCATAGTTTTATTCCTTAATAAGTACTTTAACCATTTATGTGGATAAATTTAAAGTGATGCTTGTAATAATTTAGTAATTCGCCCTCAAATATATAAATTTATGTTAGGAACGATAATGGTAATGAATTTTTGGCATGTTAATATTTTTTTATGTACATTTATATTACAATAATAAAAAGAATTTTAGATGCAAAGTAAACCTAAGTACCTAAAAGAACATATAAAAAATATTTGAAGTTTATTTAGCAGTAAATACATGGTTTTTTTCTATGAACATGTGATTTGCACGAAATGGTAGAACTACCCATTAAACTGGGTGTTGTTTTAAACGTCTTAGAGCCGTAGCCCAGTTAATGTATACATTACATAGAACAAAAAAAAAGTTTTTATTTGTTTTATTTTGTTATTTTTTTTTGTATTAGTATTAATTTTAACCATCCAGCTGAGTGACAGCAGTGACCGCTAGCCGTCGTCTTTTGTAGATTGGTACGAACTCTAACCGGGTGAATGAACTTCGCACCGCGCGCCATACTGGATTTTTCAAACTTAATTACCTTTTTTTAGGTACTAAAAGCTGAACTAATACTTTTTTTTTCACGAATGATTAGTACGTTTTGGATACTTTAAGTGGGCTTCGGCTCTAAGAAGGTTAAAAAAACACTACTATAATTCAGTCAGAATCAAACCTTTATTCGTGACACAGTAACAAGCAGGACACAAATACATAAAAAACTAAAACTATGGCGTGTCACAAAATAGACAAATTATGTGACGGATACGTATGCCGAAGTGCCTGACGGTTAACAGTAAGTATTCTTAATGTGCAAAGGTTTTAACTGAAATCAGTTTCCTAGAAAGATAAACCTTTTCTTCCGTATACGGTTCACTAGATAAGTGTCTGTTAATTATATAGCTTAACCAATAATTAGCTACGGAGCCTTGAATATGTCGCAGTGTCATGCCCGACGAGGGAAAATGACCCTTATTAGGTTATTACACTGGCACGGTATCGTTACAACTACGTTCAAAATATTGTTTGTAAGTGACTAACTCATTAGGGACCATTATCCCATGGCCGCATGCTTGTATAATTGCACACAATTTAAATTACCCCGATCTATATGTAGATGTATTATAACAAAAAAAAACCGCATGGTGAAATCTATCTGCCCGGGATAGATTGAATATACTTAAATTAGTAGTTGGAAGTCAATTTAAGGGTTAAACAATGGCACCAGTATTTAAAGGCACATCAAAAACAAACCTAACAACCTTAAAAATACTGATGTGCAAATCAGTATTTTTTGGTGCAGAGTCAGCATTTTTAGTGTTCCGTACCGAAACTGGTCCAACGGAACACTTAGTAAGCGATTTTTTTTATTTGTGACGCTTATTATTAGAAATCTGGAATTTGGGTGAGGCCTATGTCCAGTGGACTTCTTTCGGCTGATATGATGATGATGATGATAATGATGACGATGACATATACGGAGTGAATCCTAAGTCGTTAACAGAAATATGTGTTTCTTACTGTTTTAGTTTAGTTTGAATTTTTTGTAAGATGTTTCTCTCTTGTCTTGGTGCAATAAAGAGTATTTATTATTATTATTGTTTTAGTTTAAACATGTCGACGTGAGAACAGGCAAAAGTATGTAATGTTGTTGGTAAAATCGTTACTTATTTGCATCCTAATTGCTACTAAACTGTCACATTAAGCTACATAACAAGTATTTTTCAATGCGGTGACCATAAGGTTGGGGTTTTTGCTGTTAAAAATTACTATAAAAAGTTTAAATTTGGTCTAGAGTTAATTAGCAATGAATTTGCCTTACAATACTGCAATAGAAACAAAACTTTCTGTTTACGACTTATGTTTCACCCTGTATATCCATCACGCCAATAAAATGGTACTATAAAATGTTGTTGTTGTTTCATTATGAGTCTCCTTTGCAAGTTAGTAGTCAAATCGTAAAACATAAGTCAAGAGCACTCAAGACTATAAAACATAACAAGGTTGGATACTGGTTTTATTAGATCTTCGGCAATAAAAAAATCGTTAATCACGAACTACTTAATAATGACCTTCTCAAAATACTAAAATTTTGCGAAAAACCCACTGACTCGCTTGGTTACTCAATATTTTAGGTGTTTGATTAAGTAATCCAAATTGCTATCGATATCGCCTTTGGATGACGACCATATATGTTATTAATGTTAATAAGAGTAATCCTGCCGGTCGGTGGTTGGCAGACATCATAGCATTGGGACACCGATAGAGCCACATGCGCATTGCCGACATTTTCTTGGTTTGACGATGCACTGTGTTGACACTCTTGACAGCTAGAAAAAAATGCAGAACATGCTGGTACCTCACTCTCATCAACATAATGTATGCACCCGATGGTGCTCATGAGAAAGATCTCAGACCGTAAAGCCAGTCGTCATTGGGGGGTTTTCACTCAAAACGTAAGCAAACGCTATGAATTAATTTCTTTTAATGATTATCAACATGTGGAATAACAATTGAAACTGCATGTAGTGGTTTATAATATTCGTTTTACGTTTTAATTTTTTTTGAATATTATATATTTAAACATCGTGAAACCATTATTATAATTAAAAGTAATACAATTTGAATCAAATAATAGTACCTAGGTTTTAATTTGTCAGCCAGATAATACTTGTGTCATGCTGTGGTTAGTATGGAAAGTTCAATCTCGCAACCTCGCGAGATCTCGTACGAACATTAAGTACACAGTACCTACAATTTGGACGATATCTGCACTCTGCATTCCGGGCTCTTATTCGCATGCGACTCACCCCGCCGGTCACCCGTCATGAAACTAGACCTCTACCGACGCTTAGTTACGCATCGCGGTGTCAAGATATATTTGTGGGTGAGCGCTGAGGTGAGCTTCCACAATAGGTACGGTATTTGACAAAAGTCAGATCAGCTTCTTTTTATCGTCAAAAACCCCCCGTTAGTATGGAAATTGTAGGGATTACTTGCTTGTGACGTCACAATCAAACAACGTCCTTATTGTTAGTTTTTATGAAATTATGAATCTTAAAATAGCAAACTTGAATGAAAAACAAAAAATACTTTCCTCGTATTTTCGTAATGTTAGTCTGTTCCGAATGGCAAAACAATTTATTTTCACTGTTCTCAAATACCCTATTCTATGTCTTGTCTTTCGAAATCAGAATGACAAGAGTTGATGTTAAGATATTCAATAGAAATTCGCTTAATGTACTCGTAATAGCCTCGTAGTTTAAACCTTATTAACAGGGCTGCCAGATCGTATATTTGGATACAAAATATGTATAATCGGACAGTGTCTTGTATCCATAATCATTCCGTATAATACGATACAAAAGAATACGGCATGAAATGGAACGTGAGTTCGCCACTTGCTTTTTTCGAAGTTCTCACACTGCATTAAAAAGTACTTATACCGTCCGATTTTAAAAGTGTAATAAAAAACCAAGCAGCATCAATGTACAGGTCAGAATATTAGTTTTATTCAATTATAAAGAAAAATCGATTTATAGAATGGTTATGTATAATGCGATCAAATTTCGTATAATTGCAGATACCTAACCGTATAGCCGCGATTTATTTGCTGGCAGCCCTGCTTATTATTAAAATTCACATTGGTTCATTGAGATTGCCTCGCTGGGATTTGCGCTGACGAGTCTTTTATAGAAAGGACGCTGCTAATGCTATGGGTATACTACTAACACGCAATTAGGTTCATATTTTCACAGCCCAATGACAATTTAAACCTTTCGGACATGCTAGCTCCGCGCACGTGGAAGCGAGCGCGCGAAACATATTAAAATGTGACTGGAATTGGAAGCAACGGAAAAATATACTTCTTTTTGTTAATGTGATAATAATATCCCAAGTATGCATGCATTACGCTTCAAGAAACAGCATTAAATATCAGATTAAAGGTCAGTTTCTTACATAGTGAGGAAATATTGAACACAGTAGTACCTATGCAACTGCACAGTTGCAGAAACATAAAAAAAAGAAGTCACGTGGTGTGGTTTCTTGTCTTGAAAAAATGAGTAAGGACCCAATTTGTGGCCAGCTCAACTCAGTCAATTAAAATTTCTATGAAAGTTTGCTGTTGTGACACGAATGTATCCGTGTGATCTGTAATGCTTGGTCTGATGATTCTTGCGTCCCCTTATTTAAAAAACTACATATTCTCCCGTTACCCTGTCTCTATATAAAGGAAATATGTATCTTTGTTGACACCCACCGACATCTATTTAAAAAACGAGCAGAAGTACTGGACAGACAGACCCGACAGACCATTATGAATTTACTTTTTAAGCCACGTGTTCATAAAATGATTTACGGCAAAAATGTGTTTAATATGTGCATAGTTATATATAATAAACTACCTAAGGACATTAAATTACTAAAAGGAAATAGTTTTAAATCAAAATTGACTGCCTGGCTCTTGGACAAATGTTTTTATAGCGTTAAAAAATATTTAGATTATGACATTTATACCTAACTGACATTTCATAATAATTAATTGTTTGCTTGTTTTATTTTTATTACTATATAACTATTTCAATTGACTTTTTAACTTTGACTATTGTATTTATTATTTTGTCTTTAACATGTATTATGTAGCATCGCCCCTGCAAATGTTTGCATGCTTGTACGCAGGCTGAATACACAGCACGCATTGTATTTTATTACCACCTAAGCTTACTGTATTCAGAGCAAATAAATATTTTGAATCTTTGAATCTTGAATCTTGAAAATTAACCATATAATTCTGTGGTAACTGTTTGCGTCACAACGGAACTTTGTTATTTATTATTTATCGTATGGCAAAACGGTATTTAGAACCGTGTGATCTTGGAAAAGACAGTACGGTTGCCAGGTTGTTGCACTTTGTACACTTCTTATGTTTGAATGGCTAACTACCGACTAACCAGGCTAAATACTGGCCAAGAATTTGGTCCGCGACTTCGCCCGCGTATTGCAAAAACGCAGGCAAACCCGCGGGGTAAAATATCGCCTTTAATCGGTCAGAAGCCCCACTCTACACGCTGGTGAACGAATTTTTGAAATCAGATAAGCGGTTCCGGAGATATATCTATATGTATCTACATATAGGAATAGATATAGCTATGATAGTCTTGTAAAATAGTTATCAATAGGTACCATTTTAGTTAATATCGGAAATAGTTATGAGTCGCCAAAAGTCGTTCCAAATGCATGAATTTGTTCTTGATTCTCAGTATTTTCTATGTCCACGTTCACGTGAGATACTTATGTCGCCACGTTGTGCACGTGAACAGTATTTATATGTATCATATAATTATATCATCGTCTAGTACCTACCCATGTCAACTGTCATGCCAGGGGCTATTTCGATTTGTGTAGCATTGTCCTTTAATATTTATTATTTATTATATCACTATCCTCCGGATTATTATCTCTAGGAATTAGGAATAAAACTATTTTCTTACGTAACTAAAGAGTTAAAGATAACCCAAATTAGACAAGTCTCTAAGGCGACGTATATGTTCCATAACGTGCACATATACATTTCTGTAACTATATAAAGCTAATCGTATTTAACCTGTCTGTTTGGAATCTTATCACTAGCTATCAAATCCGCTAAGCTCCCGCGCTTGGCAAAAATCAGAAGTTTCGTATATGATTTGTATGGACATATGATGTTTTGGACGAGAATAGGGATAATCTTTTCGCTTCTTTGTTTGTCACGTACCATTTGGTATACCTACGTTCAGGATACCGTACCTATACGGTGGCCTGAACGGGTCGGGTTTCCTCTATTTGGCATAATTTTAATCTACCGAAACGCTTTTAGCACAACAGACTTGCCATATTCGGTTTTCGACGAATGTTAATGTGGCAGTTTATTTGGTATAATTTCTAACATTCCGAAAATGTGTTAGCCCCACATGTACTCGTGTATCATGACGCTGCGATTTGTTGTACCTAACTAAGCGTAGGTACAAGTCTAGTTTAAAAAAAATGTACACGCGACCTTCATGTTAAGGCTATAAAGTCGTGTATACTTACATAGTTTTGTAACTGCGATCAGAGGTATAGAAAACCTCCAATAATTATTTCTTTACAATTATAAAAAACTTACAGTATTCTATTTATATATTCAACTATTCATTCAAGAACGTAACGCTTGCCATTGACTCGCTCTCATGCTAATTCGGTAGACGGCATACGTCGCGACCATTATTCGGAAATCAAAGAGATTTCACGCACTGACCGATGGTATCGTGTGAGTTCCAAAGCGTTACCACGGTTTCTTAAATATCATATATTGCCGTGTTCTGTGTATTTGATAAATAAGTTACCCCCTACCCGAAATTCCTAAAAAAAATCGCAAAATTCCTTATGATTTGGCAATTGAAACGCGGCAACACTGCGCCGCGTCAAGCAGTGTCCAGACGACCCAGCATGGCAGTCGGCCTCAGCCCGCGGGAGTACGCTAATAGAGCGAGATAGGTTGATGAACCTTGGTTTTCTCGCTCTATCTTATGGCGCATGGACGCGTTAAACGCATTACACACGAAGCAATTTGGCAGACGGTCCGTGGCGCTGGATGGCGAATCTATCGCATGATTAGGATATTGAGATGGAGCGCAGGGCGTTAGCGGTTCGTAGTAATATGCTTGCACGCAGGTTTGCTCGATGTTCATACGAAGTAAAGATAACAACGCTTTTCAGCCGACGAAAAAAACGGAGAAGGTTCTCAAGTCAACGCGTATCATATATATATATTTTTATGTATGGCCACGCATAACTTTTTACAGAGTAGTCCGATTTTGATAAAAAAAATTAATACAAAGGGTCGCCTCGCCGTTGGTTCCACATAAATTTTAAATAAAAAATTAAACCCTAAGGGTAGGAAAACAGGGGATGATTGATTGTTCACTTACCGATTGAAATGTATGACCTCATATTATGCAGAGAGTAATCAAAACTATTGCATGTAACTAGTAATTAAGTTAGTAATTAACTAAAGTAAGCCACAGAAAATTGAAAAATCAAAACTTTTTAACAAAAAAAATAAATTGCTCGTAACGTACCTCTTACTGTGTCGCTTTTAGGCACATAATCCTAGATATTAAACACGCGTGTTTTATAACAGTACAAGACTTGTGTGTTATGGTTATATCCCGATTAAGTCACGTTGGCACCTTAAAGCAAATGCATGAACACGGTGCATTCTTAAATTAACCGGGTTGTACAGAATGTACAACTTTTTTTTTAATTCTCGGCAAATGGATTCTTACAATCAAACTAAACAAATTAAATCCTTTTTGTTACTTAATTGACTATTTCTTTTTGTATATGATTAATTTAATACGTTTAATTTAGTAAAACTATTCACTTTTGATAACATTTTACATGAATTAATAAGTACAGATAACATATTCAAATATTATTTTATTTTGTATTGGCTGTTTAGAGATTTCTGTGCCCGCACTGCGCAAACTTCAAAAAAACCGTTGCGCGCCATTATAGGTTATTTCACAAATATTTGTAAAATTTGTTTATGCGTTATTATCAAAAATGTTGACTGGTGGTGACTAGAAAAGTGATAAATAGAATGATCGCCACTGGAAATTCTTGGCGATGTGTAATTTGTGACCGTACCTAAGTTATTTTGAGTCGGCGCCAACTTAAAATTACTTAGGTACACTTAGATTAATTTAAGAACTTAGTTATTGAACTAATTAAAAAAGGTTTATTATTTTTTGCTTTTAATTTTTTTTTCGGCGGTTTAATTTTTTTGTTAAAAAAGTTTTTTTTAAGCAATTGTAATACACAGTCTTTTTACTCGAACAGCCTGTGGGTTAGGTATACAAAGCGAGCCTATAGCGCCCTGCGTGTCCAATTTTATCTTTCTGGGTTGGGCAGATTAAGGGCGTTGCCCAATTTGTCATTTAAGAATTATATATTGTTTTTTCGTGCCTCCTGTTACTAACTTATTTAGTTTTAAGTCGTCTGTTACTAACATACTAAGGATCAACGGGTCTGAAATAAAGATATTTTTTTTAAACCCCGTAAACTAACATTGTGGAATGCAAAAAATGATTGAGTATTGAAACGTTATGTAATCGATAGTTAGTCATACTCATCTTAATTAATTAATAAAATATACCTAATTTTTCACGGTAACACACAAAAATTCCGAAATTTCAAAATTAGTATTAATGCTAAAAGATCGAAAACAATATCAGCGGGTCCTACGGTTTTCGGAATTATGAAATTCGAAATAAATATGCTTTCGGACATATTACTCTTCGGAGTTACGTAGTGTACGCAAATTTTACATGTCAGAAATAATATGAATTATAATAGTTAATAAGTGAAATGAATCACATTTTTCAAGTTAATTTAAATCACAAAGCTATACAATTATTATTATTACAAATATATTATATATAAACTCATAAAGGTCTTCGCACACAGCATTTGTTTAGTTTATTAAGAAATGTCACATACGTCTACATATTAATTCGGAGGGTAATTTACCGTAGATACCATGCCCTACAACAGAGATTGTTTTACGTATGATTTCATAAGTCGACAGCATGTCATGGCCAGTGTATTCTTATTGATCTGAGCAATATAAATAAACTAGCTTCTGCCCGCGACTCCGTCCGCGTCGAACTCGTTTTTATCGCAGCTCCATACAAACTTTTACCCCCCCCCCCCCCATTTCACCCTCTTAGGGGATGGTTTCGTGTATAAAAGCTATCCTATATCACTCTCCATCCCTTTAACTATCTCCGCTTAAAAAATCACGTTAATTCGTTGCTCCGTTTTGACGTGAAAGACGGACAAACTAACACACACATACACTTTCCCATTTATAATATTATTAACTGAACATGTAAGATAGAGATGCGAAAACCGTAACTGTAACACACGCCTATAATATAAGCTTGAGTGTCTCGTATGAAACGAAGCTCTCAGCTGATTGGAAAATATACGAGAGGTCTTCAAAGTGAAGACTTCATGGTCTATTAAGAAACATTTTATTCCATTTAATTATGAGAATTGGTGCCATAACTGATTGTTAAAAGTAGGCGCGCTAAATGTGTGGCATTTAAGTAAGTAGTTGTACATATTATACAGTTTCTTACACATGTTTAGCTTAGAAACTGATAGTTTCTATTGGTTTCTATTGTAGAACTGCTACAAAGTAAAGGATGAGTATACGTTTTTGACTTATATTATTATGGTTTGTTTGGTGGTTAAACTATATAATTGTTTATTGGCAAACGTCTCCGTTTAAGGGATCTCTTCCAGCTAATCTTTGAGCAGCTGAGTGAAAATAGGTACTTAATGTGGCAGCAGAGATGGGCAAAATGCAATCGACTAACGATTAACAACTAAGATTAACAGAATTAGTTGCGACTGACGATTGAAAACGACGATTGATCAATCTTAGTTGTATAGAGTGCAACTAGTTTAATTGCAACTAAATTAGTTGCCGATTGATTTCGGACAGCTAAATTTTGTAATAGACTAATTAGTTAGACTACTTTTCCACGACTAATGTTAGAAGCAAATTGAACAGAATGGCTATGTTAACAGACTGAATAGAACATCTTAACGGATGCATTAAAATAAAATAGTCATGTATTACTTACGATATTTTGACCATTTCTATGGAGTGAGATCTCTGTGCTAACTATTATTCTGTTTGATAATACCAAGCGAATGAGCTAAAATTGTGTATTACACGATTTACACATTTAGGTCTTTCACTGCGCCAGCGTCTTTGTTTTACATGAAGCTTTCGCGGCCATACACACGAAATCATGCGTATTGGCTTGACGCAACCGTCGCGTCACGTTTTCCCTCCTTCATACATCGTTCTATTTCTTATATTTTACCTGGGGTCCGAGTCCATAAAACTTTACCTACATTTGCTGTACTAATCGTATGAGCATCGTAAATATCGTAATAAATACCTAGAATCTAAGATGATTGATGACAACATGTTCAATATTTTAGACAAATCTTAATCAATAACTTATTGAAAATTTTTATTACAATCTTTTATTAACCGACTGTACTCTTTTGACAATCGTCATTTACGCGTTTAGAGGACATCAACGAGTCCGAGCGCTAGTTTATGTGTTATTATGGCCACCCGCCAGGTCCAGCACCAGATCAGCTCGATGGTGCCATAATATTGCATTGTCATTCAAACATTTCAAATTAAACGTGTTTGCCTACATAATTTTAGCTCAGTCGGTTGAAGATAAGATAATATATCTGCTTCAAAATAAGTTGCAAGATTCCACCCAAACCAACATAGTTACAACACAACATATTTACGAGTACCTACAACTACAATGTACATACCTACTCGTAGTTACATATTGCAAGTTATGTATGTAAGTTAAATAAAAAATGCAAAAACGAGCGACTACCGAATTTTAATATAGATTTAATCGTGAAAAGTCGATTGAAATTGCAACTAATTTAGTTGTTAGTCGAACATTCTCACAACTAATTTCATCGCAACTAAATTAGTCGCGATTAAAAAATGACGATTGATATTTTTAATCGATTGATAAGTTAACTAAAAAAATAGTCGATTAATGCCCATCTCTGTGTGGCAGTCACACTGTAAATAATAAATTAATATAAAAACAATGCATATTACGTACGCTGCCATGTTTTTACGATTAGTGTACTCGCATAATCACAATATAATTGCGTGCACAGGGTCCTATTTTTGACAAACGTTGGATTGAAATCAAATTAGTAAAATATATGCACGCACACATTCAGACACGTTACAATTGGCGGACGAGGGAACGAGAGCGCACGACAAATGTTTCAATTTCAATCCAATTGTTTCTGTAGACGCAAGTGATCAATCATACGCACGTTGCGTGTGCTAACTAAATATTTAATAAGCACTTTCTCCCTCGTACTAATTGGGTCGATGATACGACTCCATTGGTGGATCGCGATATTCGCAAGTGCAAGTTGCAAGTCAGTGCTGATTGTAGATGCAGGTACTTATGATTAATAAACTATAGAAGCTACTGTAGCTTAGTGGTTCAGGCATGTGGCTGTCAAGCGGCGGTCGTGGGTTCGCTCGTACCAATGTGTTTTTCGGAGCTAATTTTGACGACCGGTTGGCCTAGCAGTGTCGCTGTCTAGGAAGCTGAAGGTCCTGGGTTCGATTCCCGGTAAGGGCAAATATTTGTGTGATGAGCATGAAAATTTGTTTCTGAGTCTTGTTACATCGTCGTCCAGTACCGGTACAGTGTTATGGGTACCTAACACAAGTCTTATTGAGCTTTACAATCTACTTTAATTTGTGTAAAATTGTTCCTTAATATTTATTAAAAAAAAACAAATGTAGGTTTAGTTTTCCCGCTTGGTGGAAAGGCCAGATGGTAGTCGCTTTGGAAAACTAGTGCGTATGCCATATCTTGGGATTAGGAGTCAAAGCGGACCCCGGGTTTTTTTAGGGTACAACCGGGAATAACGCTATGAGGATGATGATGATCGATTAAATATGAAGCTGCCTTTCCATATTTATATTTAATCGAATGGCTTACATTGAATATAGGCTACTATAAAAGTACATTAAGAGATTTCCATACGGAAATATCGACAGGCAATCGAGTCGATAATATTTAATTGTGGTCGTGGTTTTCGCTAGCCGTGAGGAGTAGGCATTTGAATACTGGGATTACTTTCAAGTCGTAGTCATTGCAGAGGGTCGTGATTTCCCTGTTTTGGAAGCAAATTTTCTTGGATTAGAGTTCGCCACCTTTATCCGTACTTTCCATACTGGAGTGCATCATAATGATGTTCAGCGGTGAGCGGACTAGGTCTGACCATGTGCGACGCTACCACGAAATCCGAAACTCGAAGTTCGTATACATGCATCCCTGTCACTCGAGCAATATAAGTGCGATAGAGATGGAGATACACGAACTTAGGAGACTTTAGGAGATACTCGATTTTCGAAGTTCTTAGTTATAGCTCTGATCGGACCACGAGTACCACCTCTAGAACGATACTTTCATTCAGATCCAGCCATTTGGTTTTAATGCTCTCTTGGCAATGGTCCTAAAAAGGTTATAAACCTTGTGCCACCAGCAGGCAATTTTTGTAAATAGGTGTTAAAATCCTCCAATAAATCATCAATATTGGATTCAGGGAGGGACTCTACGTGATGAATTCCTTCTTCAAGAAACGCGAGCACAGAAAGCGGACCTGGATGAGTCCCGACGGTGCAACTAAAAACGAGATTGACTTCATCATGTCGACGAGGAAGCATATATTCAACGATGTCTCTGTGATCAATACGGTCAAAACCGGGAGCGATCACCGTCTGGTAAGAGGCACATCTAAATATATAAAAGAAGAAGCTGACTGACTGACTGACTGACTGACTGACTGACTGACTGACATATCAACGCACAGCCCAAACCGCTGGGTCTACGGATTCCAAATTTGGCACGTAGGTTCCTTATAGGGTGTAGGGGAGCACTAAGAAAGGAATTTTCAAAACTCACCCCCTAAGGGGGTAAAACGGGGGTCCAAAGTTTGTACAGGGGAAGCATTATTTTTTGAACTAGAGACTTAAAACTTTTTAGGAAGATTACTTATTAAGATACAAAAAACACACTTTCAGCGTTTTACAAAATTCCACCCCTAAGGGGGTTAAATAGGGGTGCAAAGTTTGTATTCAAAACAACTGGGACTACAAGCTTGAAATTTACACCAGACCTTCCTTTTATGACGTAGGCAAGGGATACGACGGGATTTTTGGAAATCCTATCCCTAAGGGTGTTAAATAGGGGTGCAAAGTTTACATTACATTATTTTTTGTACTAGAGACTTGAAACTTTGTAGGAATATTACTTATTAAGATACTAAAAAAGTTCTTTAAGCGTTTTAGAAAATTTCACCCCTAAAGGGGGTCAAATAGGGGTGCAATGTTTGTATGGGGTAAACATTATTTATTGAACTAGAGAATTGAAACTTTGTAGGAAGATTACTTAGGATACAAAAAAAACATATTCAGTGTTTTATAAAATTCCACCCCTAAGGGGATTAAATAGGGGTGCAAATTTTGTATTCAAAACTACTGGGACTAGGAACTTGAAAATTACACCAGAACTTTATTTTATGACGTAGGCAAGGGATAAGACGGGATTTTTGGAAATTCTATCCCTAAGGGGGTTAACTTAAAGTTAATTTGAAGTTGCGGATATCTTATGGACCTTAATCATTCTATTTTCAACGAATAAACTTTTTGTTATGAATTTGAAGTTTGAAGTTGAAGTTTGAAGTTGAAGGTTTTGTACGGGGAACACTGGATTTTTTAAAGAGATGTACTCTTCATTAACCTGTCTCCATTTCTCGATTTCCAGTGCTGAGTTTAAGATTGTTTTAACAGCCTTACGATATTTAACTTTTTTTTAAATTTCACTCATAATAACTAAGATCCCCATTTTCTAGCTCCAAATCCATGCGTCGCTCTATATCTTGTAGTCATTTTTGCAAAAGATTAAAATTAGATTAAAGCATCAGGTAACTGACGGAATAAGTATTAACCATTCTGCAAACAATTCCCGTAATCTGATTGGAAAATCTTTTTAAATCTTGAACCATCGCATATCAGTGCCTGCCACTGTTTGAAATGTAATATGTCTAGACCATTTTAACTAAGAATAAAATTCACTTACCTATTTTATATCTTTGTCATCATCAAAAATCTACGCGGACGAAGTCGCGGGCGGCCGCTAGTTGAATATAATGCGTCAAGCAAGAGCGCTCTCGATTGATGAAGTCTACGCTCCGTCCAGCATCAATCCAAATTCAAAACCCCGAGAGCTTCCAGCTGGAACTCCAAAACCGTTTTGATTGCCTAGGCGGCGATGTGGACGAATTGAACGACGGGTTTGTGGAAGCTGTCCGTGTCACTGGGTCTAAGTTCTTCAAGGCCCAAGGCACTAACGGAACTAAAAGGCTATCTAGCTCCACTCAGAAGCTCATGAAGGAAAGGAGTGAAATTATTCTACAGTCTTCAGCCGACGCGACCTTATACCGGCAGCTCAATAAACAGATCTCCAAGTCCCTTACCCGCGATCTGCGCCAATTCAATACAAATCGTATTGAAGAGGCCATACAGCGTAATAAGGGCTCTAAAGTATTCTCGAGAGATCTGTCTATAGGGCAGAGCCAGCTCGCGAAGTTAAAAACTGAAGATGGTAGAATCGTTTCCTCTAAACCTGAGATTCTGGGTGAGATAGAGCGCTTTTACGGACAGCTATACACATCAACGCGCAGACCCGAAGTTAGTCAGGCGGAAGACCCTAGAGCTAGACTAACCCGACACTATACCGACGACATCCCGGACATCAGCCTGTACGAGATTGTTATGGCTCTCAAACAGCTCAAGAACAACAAAGCACCCGGTGAAGACGGAATAATAGGCGAACTTCTGAAGGCGGGTGGAAAACCGGTCCTTACGGCCCTTCAGAAGTTGTTCGATTCCGTCTTACTGGAAGGGAGAACTCCAAAGGCATGGAACAGAGGTGTGGTGGTGCTGTTCTTCAAATAGGGTGACAACACTCTGCTGAAGAACTACAGACCCATCTCACTTCTGAGCCATGTCTATAAGCTGTTTTCGAGGGTCATTACAAACCGTCTCGTACGCAGGCTAGATGACTTCCAGCCTCCCGAACAAGCCGGTTTCCGAAGAGGCTTTAGTACCTTAGACCACATCCACACGCTTCGTCAGGTTATACAGAAGACCGAGGAGTATAACCTGCCTCTCTGCTTAGCGTTCGTGGACTACGAAAAAGCCTTCGATTCGATTGAAACCTGGGCTGTACTACAGTCTCTCCAGCGGTGCCAAGTTGACTATCGCTATATCGAAGTGCTGAAGTGTTTGTACGAGAGCGCCACTATGTCAGTCCGACTCCAGGACCAGAACTCGAAACCTATTCCGCTGCAGCGGGGAGTCAGGCAAGGAGATGTTATTTCTCCAAAACTGTTCACCGCTGCACTGGAGGACGTTTTCAAGACTCTGGACTGGAGAAGGCTAGGCATCAGCATCAACGGCGAGTACATCAATCACCTTCGGTTTGCTGACGATATAGTAGTCTTGGCTGAGACCATGGAGGACTTAAGTACGATGCTCGATGACCTCAGTAAAGCATCCGAGCGAGTTGGTCTAAGAATGAACATGGATAAGACGAAGAGCATGTCGAATGCCCATGTAGTACCAACTCCCATTACAATCGGACACTTTACGCTCGAAGTTGTAGACGATTATGTATACCTAGGACAGACGATCCAGTTAGGTAGGTCCAACTTCGAGAAAGAGGTCAATCGTCGAATCCGACTCGGCTGGGCAGCGTTCGGGAAGCTACGGCAAATCTTGTCGTCCAATATTCCGCAGTGTCTCAAGATGAAAGTCTTTGACCAGTGTGTGTTGCCAGTGATGACATATGGCACTGAAACGTGGTCGCTTACTATGGGCCTCATAAGAAGGCTCAAAGTCACCCAAAGGGCAATGGAGAGGGCCATGTTGGGAGTTTCGCTGCGTGACCGCATCAGAAATGAGGCTATCCGCAGCAGAACCAAGGTAACCGATATAGCCCTCCGGATCGCTAAACTTAAGTGGCAGTGGGCGGGGCACATAGCACGTAGAACCGATGGCCGTTGGGGCGGAAAGGTTCTCGAGTGGCGACCACGTACGTGCCGGAAGGCGCAGCGTGGGTAGGCCCCCGACAAGGTGGACTGATGACCTGGTAAAGGTTGCGGGAGTCCGCTGGATGCGGGTGGCGCGGGATCGGTCACTTTGGCACTCTTTGGGGGAGGCCTATGTCCAGCGTCCAGCAGTGGACGTCTTTCGGCTGATATGATGATGATGATGATTGGATTCATGGTATTCGATACCTATTTTAGGGTTAGGGGTAGGGACTTCAAAAAAAGTTCGTTGTATGGGAGCCCCCCTTAAATATTCATATAAGATCAAATACTATAAGCAAAATATATTTGTTTTTATAGCGGCAACAGAAATACATAATTAGTGAGAAAAAACCTTTTGTTGTATGGGAGCCCCCCTTAAATATTTATTTTGTTTTGTTTTTAGTATTTGTTGTTAAAGCGGCAATAGAAATACATAATCTGTGAAAAAATTCTTGAGGCACAGCCTGGTGACGGACAGACAGACAGCAAAGTCTTAGTAATAGGGTCCCGTTTTTACCCTTTGGGTACGGAACCCTAAAAAGAAGTGGCGGTGAGAATGTAGTTTACTAAGTTTGTACGTACTTAATAGGTAAACTCCGGAATCAGATATCCGATTACAAAAAATATTTCCCGTGCATGTAGAATGGACTTTCTGCATGGTTACTCGTATCTAGGCTATATTTTATCCCGCAGAGTTGCCTGCGTTCTTTGCAATACGTGGGCGAAGCCGCGCGGGCAGCTAATTAGTATATGATAAACTTGTGAGAATACCGCGAGTTCCAATAGTAAACCCTCGGTAATTGGTGCGCCAAACGAACGGCACAAATCGATTCCAAACTAACATCCATAAGGCGAACAAGCATTGTTTTGGCAGCTTGTTTTCGAATCTTCTTGGACAGTCTGTGTCGAAGATATGTATGCAATTTGAGTCTTATTACAAAGGAATAAGGCACGGGGAGCTACGGTAGCTTAGTGGTTCGCAGGCATGCGGCAGTCAATCGGCGGTTGTTGGTTCGAATCCCGGCTCGTAACCAATGAGTTTTTTGGAACTTATGTACGGAATATTTATCGTTAGCTTTTCGGTGACGGAAAACATCGCGAGGAAACCGGTCTAATCCAAATAAGGTCTAGTTTACCCTCTGGGTTGGCAGTCGCTTTCGTAAAACTAGTGCCTATGCCAAATCTTGGGATTAGATGTCAAAGCGGACCCCGGGCTCCTTTAGTGGCACAACCGTGAATAACGCTAGGAGGATGATGATGATGATGACAAAGGAATATGGCATAAATGAGTAGGTAATCATGTCTAAGATTGACGAATACATAAAGTCCGTTTTTATCTGCCCAGCGAGCATCTGCCTCTTTCTAATTAGAACGCTTTGAAAGAGATGGCCTGTCTATGTCGCCGCAACATTGCTCGCGGGCCGTTCTGTGATAGCCATGCTGATTGCGGCAAACGTACGTCTTCCTACTAATAACGATTTCTAAATTGCCCGAACCAGTAATAGTGATCGCAGCAGCGACTTATATCCAGAGGGGTGATCACTGATCACGTAATGTTTCGAACGGACGTAAGGACAACTCAACTGTCATTTTGCCGTACAAAAAGTGACATTTACAACTACCTGACGCGCGTACAATGCGTTACGTGATTGACCTGCAGATCTGCCTGGGCTATTATTCGCTACGCGATAATGCGGCTCACCCCGCCGGTCACCCATCACGACACTAGATATGCATTGCGGTGTCAAGATATATTTGTGGGTGAGCGTTGAGGTGAGCTTTAAACAAGGTACAGAATAGATGTGCGTACGATGCGTTACGTGATCGACCTGACGCCGTATCATGCTCCGCCTTATCACGCGATAAGTGACAAGACAGGATCGTCGTCTCGTTCTATCGAACGGTGTCAGCCAGTGACGGACGCTCTATCTTGTCACTTATCATGTGATAAGGCCGACCATGACACGGGGTCTGCAGATGTTATAGTTCGTTAAGAGTCCGCAGTAAGCTCGATTCTCCATACAAACGTAGTTATGCTCTCATTTTAAAACTACGTGTTGGATTGTAACGAAACTTTGCATGTTCAATAAAATGAGGTAACATATCTATGTCTGAAATTAGTTTACGTAGCTTCAGATAGCATAATAAAAAAGATACAGCGAATTTAAGTTTTTCATAGAAAACTCGTTTTTGCTGTATTTAATTTGTTTTATAAATTGGAACCATATAAACTAATTACAGACATAGATATACCTCATGTCATTGTAAAATAAGAGCGTAACTACGTTTGTATGGGAAGGTGAAATTCGGCCGAGCTTACTGCGGCCTCTTAACATAAAAAGTTCAAAATGCTGCCTACGGAAAAGTAACTGAAAAGAAAAAAAATGTCCAAAAAGTATCCTAATTTCACCCGGAGAATATTTTTCTAATCCATCGATACCTCATTCGCCAACGTCAGTTCATTATCTTATCGGATACGGTGGATGGAACATACGTACAGGTCGATTCACAAAAACTGGCACGAATGAATTGAACGAGTGAATGATAATGTCTATGTGTGCATCACATCATTATTAAATACAGGTTGATGCAAAAAGTGATAATTGTGTTTTAGAATTTGTTTGTTTGTGTTTCTCTTTTTTTAGATTTTTTACAATTCGAAGAAGCCATCACCTTTCGATTCTTGACATTAAAAATAAGTTAGAAAATTTTAAAATATCTATCACCAGTGTATAAAAAGGATCTTCAGAATGGACATATGCTATGTTTGACCGCACGGCTTTGCCTGGATTCTTTGCAATTCGCGGGCGGAGCGTGGCAGGCAGACTATAAAAGGTTTGTTCTAGAAATGGGTGCGCCATTTATTACAATCGCGTTGCGCCGTAGATTATTTCACAGATTTCTACTTATTATAATAAATAGAAAATCTCGCGTGACCCAAGGTGACGCCGTGTCATGTACCCGGTCATCTGCAATTACATTATTGGCAGCCTTCGATCATGCAACGATATTATTCATAATAAAATAATAATTGCATGATTCTATCTTGCACTTTTCTATCTATAAATCATTTAACCTACATGCGCAAGTAATATTGCATTATATTACTACACAGGCCGCGAAATAAGGATGCTGCGTGTCTAATATCACAGTTACCTTTAAATGATTTTTTTATAATGACTGATGTTGTGTCACCAATTGAAGATGAAAAATAACTTTATATTTAGAAATTGAACTCTTTATATCGCTTTAAAATTAAAATATTAATAGCGATCAGTCTTAAATCTCATCATTTTGAGATTTTAGATTGCCTGTTACTACACAATTATTTTAAGAGTGTAAAGTTATTTAATAACTTTTTGAATATCAAGTCATACGGAATACCCCAGGAAAATTTCGTTTTTTTTTAAACATTGATTTATAACAGTGTTTTTTTTGTTTGTTTAATTTTCAAATGTTATTCTAAGATGCCTTATCCAAGAATCCACCAAAATTTCCAACGGGAAGTAAATATATAAAAATAAATGACACATCCATTATGTTTTTTGTGTGATTTATTTGTTATTCTTGAAGAGCTCCTGTAAATTAACCAAAACAAAAATTAAAATGTCTTAATATTTTTCCTCTTTTTTCAGGAATTGGTTAAATATCTATTTTTATGATGACTAATATTTTGGTGGATTTTGAGTCTACGTAATTACTAAAATGATTGTATATCAGTTACACACAAAAAAGCTGCTGTTATGAATTATTTCCAAATTTCTATTTTTATCCATACTAATGAAAAATGCTTGGGCTAGAAGGCCTACGTTTATTGCATATTTAGATAGATGGCACTAGGTAGTAATAGTTCGCATACGGTGGGGAATAATTGTACCTTGAGGGATCATTTTATGTACATCTCCCCTTTGTGCCTACCCTACCCTACCTTACCTACTTAAGTGCTTACGCGAGTTCGAAAGTTACACGATTACCCTAATAGAATTTTTGATAACCCAGTCTTTTGCCGATGGTCAGGTACATAGTTTGTGCATTTGCTTCCCGAAAGACATGGAAATACATTTTATTTCCGTTTTTCAAGTAGATAGAGCTTATTTCGCAAGACAAGCTGTCTAGTTTTTGCATACGATAATATACCAAAAATTTTATCATCAGTTAGAAAAAAAAGAATATGAAGTTATTTATTTAGCACTTTAATCAAACACATACAACCGTTTGTTTGCCGCTGACAAGATATTAAAAAAACAAACAAACAGAGAAGCGAACATATCATCATCATCATCATCATATCGGCTTAAAGTGTGGACTTTCAGCCGATATGAAGCAGTGGCGCTTCACCTAGGCCTCCCCCGAACGAGGACCACATACCGTTCCTGCGCCGCCCGCATTCAGCGGACCAAAGAATACTATGGATACGAGCAATGGTCCCGGATAGAGAAGTCCAACCTATTTCGTCCATTAGGTAAGGAGTTGCATATTTAAAGATCAGCGGACTGCCGCGATCTTTACCGAAGTCGTCGGTCCACCTTGTAGTCTACTTACGCTGCGCCTGCCGGTACGTGGTCGCCTGTCGAGAACCTTTCCGCCCCAACGGCTAAAGCTACTGCACATCTTTTCGTGTAACATCCCGCAAATACATAGTAGGTGCTAAATATGACACCCAATTAGCGGATTGTCACGGAAGCCATGACGATGAATTTCCATGAGGGCCCCAAAACTTAAAGAAGTTGGTAAGCGTGTTTGCCCAAACTTGTGAATAAATTAACTCAACGTGCCTATACTGCCGACACTTGGCAGGGTTAATCTTTGTTAATATTGCGTTAATTCCACTTATTGCGGCTTATCGATTTTAACACGACTTGCATTTGTTTTTCAACTAAAGCGGCATTCCACTCATGAATTGGGAAATTACCTATTGACAGTGGTATATGTATAAATAAATTATTAATTGAGTACATTACCAATAAATAACAATCACGAAAATACTCGAACAACTGATGTATTTTCCTCAGTTTGGCGATGAGCAAATGTATACTTACCACTAAGATGTTTTTTTTGAAATAAATAAATAAATTAAAAATAACTACAAGCTATTAGCTATTTAGGATAAAAAAATGTACACCGTTTGACTCAAATCGTGACGTTAGGTACCTGTTCCTACAAATTTCATACATAAGGGTCTCCCCACACCTATCGACGCGGAATCGGCTTTCGCCGAGTGGTCTGTACAACATTCCTCGTGTTTTGTTCGTAATCCCGTCGATGGACGTCGTTTCGCGTCCACCGAGCCGATCGACGTCTTTTTCGCTCTTATTGCGTGGACATGAGTTTTTTGATCGGCTAACGCCGATTCCGCGTCGATAGGTGTGGGGAGACCGAAAGCATTTTGACGATCGGTCAGTCAACATCCTCCTATTTTAGTATCACTGCACGGCTATCTCAAGACGGCGCGCGAGCTGTCTCGGTTTCTACTAGCACTATACCTCTTCTTCTAAGTTTTCTAATAAGAGAGAGACGGGTAGTGCAAGAAAAATCGTGATAGCCGTGCCGTGCTGGGTGCATAGCTGGGTTGACTAATGTCAAATTTTAGGCTAAAAGGTTTTTTTTTAATTAATTATTTAGCATGATTGTGTCATGTGTTCTATCGAATAATGTATTTATCCCTCCTCCCGAACCCCGACTGACTGGATTTGATCATAATCATAATCATTTATTCGCAATATTGATAATATCAGATGTCCGTATAGTGCATAAGATAATACTAATAATATGATGTAAAATAGTAAAGTCAATAATAAAGTCAATAAGAAATTAAAAATAATAAAATAAACCAACCCACGATAGGATATATTTATGTAAAACGCAAAAAATGCAAGTGCCAGACGAAGAGATTCGCATCAAATTGGCATACACCCCCATGTAGTCCAATAATTAAATCGGTTTATCCTTGGTTTATGACATACGAGCGTCTAAATGACTTTTTCTTGTTGATGAATGATGCGAAACAAGTCATTCATCAACAAGAAAAAGTCATTTAGACGCTCGTATGTCGATTGGAACAAAAACAGCACCCTAACTCCCAGTGAAATCAATACTTTTCGGTCTTTATGTAGACAAATTGACCAGTCATTTCGATTTCGATTATTTAATTGTGTCGCCTTTGTAGCGCATTTACCTGCATCCCCGAGCTTTTACGAGTTATCAGGTATGCTATACTAAGAAATGGGTGACTGGTGTACGGTACGTCACCCAGTTTAATATTTCGTAACCGAACGTCAGAAGTTTGAAACTTGCATCGTTTATCTTAAAAGCCAGACGGCGATAGGTCAGGCGAAATTGTATTTGAGCGATAGCCATTCCAGAAACATAAAGACGTCTGTTGCGTCTCGTTCAACTCAGATGCGAGTAAAGCGGTATCCACGTCGGGAAAATACATAATTTAAAACTAAGATTCTGCTAAGCGTTGGTAAATAAACATCGACCAATACTACTATTCTACTGATCCTTATAATAATATCATAATTATAATATACTAGCTTCTGCCCGCGACTCCGTCCGCGTGGAACTCGTTTATATCCATACAAACTTTTACCACCCATTTCACCCCCTTAGGGGATGATTTCGGGGATAAAAACTATCCCTGCAACTCTCCACTTAAAAAATCACGTTAATTCGTCGCTCCTTTTTGCTGTGAAAGACGGACAAACAAACAAACACACACATACGCTTTCCCATTTATAATATTAGTAGGGACTTTAATTATTAGGGGCATTTTCCTGCGGTAAACAGTAGCCTATGTTCATCAGGGATAATGTCGGCTTCAAATGGTAAAAGATTTTTCCAAATCCATCGTTTCGGAGCCTATTCAACACAAGCAAACAAGCAATCAAATCTTTTCTCTTTATAATATTAGTGTAGACCATAATATTGTAAATATGCGAAAGTTTGGAGGTTTGGAATGTTTGTTACTCAATCCCGCTTAAACAGCTCTAACCGATTGTGCTGATTTTTTACACGAAGATAATTTATAGCCTGGTATAAAATATTGGATATTTTTTAAACCGGGTCCACGCAAACGAAGTCGCGGGTGGAAGCTAGTCCTTCCAAAGTGGCGCTGTGTCCTTCACTAGCAGCGCGATACAATACTTAGTACAAGCTAGCTGCTATAGGATATTTATTCCATTTAAAACGTACAGTTGCTTTAGCCTCGTGGCGTCCAAAGATTTTTTGGCTTCTCCGTAACTACGAGTATGACCCGACCGTCCTTCTTATAGGACATAATAGTTATAGCCTCATGGCGCCCGCGGGCTTTTTAATAGGCCGTGTCAGTTGATGAAAATTCTAATAAATTCCATTTAAGACAAACTTCAAACTTCACTGTCCGTTTTCGCGTGCCGGGCGCCACGAGGATAGTCATATCCGCCCAAGATTATAAATTGAAAGTTGTATGTGTTAGAGTTACTGGTTTGAAGTACCTAATATGGTCTTCTGAAAGGCGCATGAGCAGTAATTGAAAGTTAGTTGAAAAATGTTCTGGGCTGGAGTCGCCATGTTTATTTTGGTTTATCAAAAGGCGCGTGGGCGCGTAAACCATCGAATAATTACAATAAAGTGTAAATTACAAAATATAGGTAGGTAAGTCTTTTAAAAAATCATTGAATTATATGTTTGGATGTTTTGTTACCAAATCACGCAAAAACAGCTGAACGGATTAAAATTAATTTAGAGACTCAGAAAAATGTCATACTTGTGTTTTTTGTTTTTTTTTGGTAAGTACGCAAATGTAGTATATAATCTGCACCAAGACAACTTGGACCTATAATTAAAGTGTTCGAGGGTCTCTTTTGCTTGGCTATCACGTGTTACTTATTGGGAAAACAGGCTCACCCGAAACCTGGTTGAATCCGAACACCCTGCTAAAACGCACCTTTAGCTGAAACAAGCACTCCCGCCAATCGCGTAGTTTCGTCTCGTCTCGCGAAAATTCGTATTCAGTTTTACGACTGACGCGTCACATAAAACCCCAGATGCGGTGTCTTCTCTTCATGTATACAATGTACTAACTGACATATATATTCTCTGCTAAAATAGTCCCATTTAAAATAGGTGGTATACATTACGTTCTGTTCTGAATCCGCATTCCATGGATGACTGATGGATCCGCGTGATACATTAGCGAGTTAAAAATAATTATGCGACGCGCGAGCTGGTTGTGCAAACATTTACTCGGTTTTCAAGTTCAATTTCAGAGTACAACCTTGTTCACTTTGTAACTGTAGTATGTAAATATTGTAAGGAACATATCAGATATTATGCAAGAGTAAATGTAATTTTCTTCATAGTTGTTCTTAGTGATAACATTGTTCCCCTTTCAGCCGGCTTAACAACAAAGTTGAATACCTAATTAATATGTTTACTTTCCCCAGTTTAAGCCTAGTGTTCTTCCTTGTATCGCAAATAACGCAAGCGGAGCCGCGACAAAAAATATAGTCTGTTTAAAATGTTAACTGCATTGATTTACCATGTCAATATTAATTCAGGACTTTCTAGTCTACAAGATAGCAGTCGTGGTAAACACGTAACTAGTCGAACGATCGTTAGGGTTAGAACAACTCAACTGTCATTTTCCCATTAAAAAATGACATTTAGACGTGTGACAAATTATGTGATATTTTGTTATCCATAAACGCATTCTCCTACAATATCTACAATTAAATAAAAAATACATAAATGAATATCTGTGGACAATCTTATACAATTTGACCTAGTCCCAAACAAAGCAAAGCTTGTACTTTGGGTACCTACTACTAATAAACATACTTATATTGAATAGAAAACATCAACGACTCAGGAACAAATATTCGTGCCCATCACACAAACAAATGCCCTTAACAGGGTTCGAATCCTCCCGGGACCTCTTGCTTCGTAGGCAGGGTCACTACCAAGTAGGCTAAAACGTTCGTCAAAAGAAAAAAATTACTTCACTTCACAAGTTCCTTCAGTTGAAGGAATCATTTTTTGCTATTATTTATTAAGTCAGTGGCTGATTACCTCTACCCATTCTACCGGAACAATAATGACGACATAAATACCCTGCATGACAGATAACATTCTATTTACGGCCGATCTTGTACCGCCATGCTGACAAAGACAAGTGATAAAGCTATTAATGTACAAGGAAATTAGCCTTATCATTAAAGGGGTTTATTTTGCTTTTCCGTGTAAGTACTTACAGGTTTGGACGATTATATCTCTCTTCTTCAAATTAAGCTGTACGTAAGTAGGTTTGAAAGTAAAGTTTTCTTACATCTGAAATTTGAGCATCAAAATAAATATTTTTAGAGACTCTTTAACTGTAGGCCAGTCATACCCAACCTTTTTAGGGTTCCGTAGCCAAATGGCAAAAAACGGAACCCTTATGGATTCGTCATGTCTGTCTGTCCGTCCGTATGTCACAGCCACTTTTTTTCGAAACTATAACAACTATACTTTTGAAACTTGGTAAGTACATGTATTTATTCTGTGAACCGCATTAAGATTTTCACACAAAAATATAAAAAAAACAAATAATTTTAGGGGGTTCCTCATACTTAGAAATGAAATTCAATTTTTTTTTATCAAACCCATACGTGTGATACTATGGATAGGTCTTCAAAAATGATATTGAAGTTTCTATTATCATTTTTTTCTAAACTGAATAGTTTGCACGGGAGACCCTTCCAAAGTGGCTAAATGTGTGTCCCCTGTAAATTCTAAAATAAGAGAATGATAAAACTAAAAAATATGTGATGTACGTTACCATGCAAACTTCCACCGAAAATTGGTTTGAACGAGATCTAGTAAGTAGTTTTTTTTAAATATGTACGTCATAAATCGTAAACCGAAATTTACCTTTCATTCAACGGATAAATGGTACGGAACCCTTTGTGCGCGAGTCCGACTCGTACTTGGCCGGTATTTTTCTATAAAGGCCGCCAAGATAGCTAAAGAGTCGCCCCGAGCCTCAAGGATACAATTTATGGTTTTTATACTAAGATCGCACGGTGGATGGCGGGTTACTCCCAAAAGCTCGGCGGGTCGCAGGTTGAGTGTAGTTGCTCTAGACCCAATTTATATTACCGTACAGACCATCCAAGAAGTTCATTCAATCCTCAGGAATGGGGGAACGACTGTAAAGAGACTGTACCTACTGTAGGGAAACCTGCACGGCTATCACGCGACGGCGCGCGAGCTCTCTCCATTTTTCTCGCACTATCCGTCTCCCTCTTATTAGAACACTTGGAACAAGAGGTATAGTGCGAGAAAAATCGAGAGTATGTCGCGGCCGTCCCATGTTAGACGTGCTGGCTTAATAAAGTCGTTTTGTATTCGAATTGGTTCGTAGCTAGCGTGAAATCCTGACAGGGGTAATCTCGTAACTTTTTGAAATCGACAGCAATTTTCGTTTTCAATAACTTACAGTTCATGCCTCTCAACACGCGTTCGAAATTTTACATGGTTATTCCGGTGACGTGAGATATCAAAATCCGCATTCAGCGCTGTAAAACCTTAGTGGTACGTGATAGTATTCCGTATCAAAAATAAGACCAGACAGAATAACCAGCGCAAAAATTAACAAACCATCGCATTCCTCGACGCTACAAGGAAAAGTATTGCACGACAAAAACCAAATCGTAGTAGATACTTATTTATGCAAACAAGTGATTAGCAAACAGCGTTTTCCTGTACTGCAATGCTGACGCTTGCTCGATGGAACATACGTAACTGGCTTGTTTAATGCAATCAACATCATTACAATCTGAATGAATTGCGTCAGTGTTCGTCGAAAATGTCCTTATATTTTGTATTACAAGAAGTAGTATGCTAAAGAATATTATTGTTTCAAAATAAAACGTCCCAATGCGCATAGCACGTGTATCTTCGCTTAATTTTTAATTAAATTACTTTAAGGTATTTAAGTTTTCTCACCGGCAGGCGCAGTGTGGATAGGCCCCCACCCCAAAAAGGTGTGCTGATGACCTGGTAAAGATCGGGAGAGTCCGCTAGATGCGGGTGCTGTAGGAACGGTCATTGTGGTACTCTTTGGGGGAAACTCTTTGGTCCAGCAGTGGGTGTCTTTTGCCTGATATGATAATGATGTTTTTTTTTTTCAAATTAGTGAATTAATGTAATTTATAAGCGTTCTTAAGCGTTTTCCCGGGGTCGTATTTGGCACCTAAACCTAATCCAAAGATTTGAAGTACGAGTAGGCACTGGTTAAACGAAAGCGACTGCCATCCGATCTTCTAACCCAAAACCAGAACTTGCTAGGATATTGCGCCGGTTTCCTCACGATGATTTCCTTCACCAGAAAGCTACAGTTAAATATCTAGCCATATTTATTTATTTCATCTTCATAGCACAAAATAAGAACGTACCGCATAATAGGCGGACTTTATGCCTTAAGCATTCCCCACCAGTCAACCTTTAAGCAGTACATACGTTTTGGCAAAACCAGTGTGTAGGACCCGGGGTTTGAAAAGTGAATTAATGTAATTCTTTTGAGAATATAAATCTTGATCACGATCTTCAATCATGAAGGAACGACAATGCAACGAGCGGAATTTGTACCAACAACCTCTGCATTTCGTGCATCGCTCAGAACCAACTGAGCTTATGTAGGATCCGCTCGTATGTTATTTAAAACATCTCTTTGATTATATGATGTATCAACTAAAGATACCCTTATATGAGAGTAAAGAAATATGTAGTGTTTCTGATGGGACTATAAATGACTTGCGGCACAATGCACATGCAGAACTGGGGCGATACTCGGTCAATCGGAACAACACCCGTCGTCTCGATTACCCTCAATACTGGGCTGGTATTCAGAACGCTTATTCTCGCCTCAGCTCAGGCTAACCAGTTAGTTAGTTAGTATACTGTGTGCCTATTTTGCGTCAAATGGTGGGGTAGCGCTACTCTAACCACCCCAGCTCCTCTAGAAAGTTGGTGAGTACCTTTGTGTTTTTGACTGCGTCAGGCAAACCAGTATAGTTAGTTAGTATCCTGGGCTCTTTTCCGCAAGTCGACACCCAGTGTGCCTATTTTGCGTGAAATGGTGGGGTAGCGCTACTCTAACCACCCCAGCTCCTCGAGAAAGTTGGTGAGTGCCTTTGTGTTTTTGACTGCGTCAGGCAAACCAGTATAAGGCACTCAGGCTATACTGCAGGTTATACCTGCTGAAGACGGAGAGACGCATTTTCTGGGAGTCTAATAACTGGCTAAGAACTTAGAACCCGCTGGAAAAGTACAACCTTGCTGGGTACTCCGGTTCACAGGTTTTAAGAGCATTGCTGTTATACTATATGTGTGTTCAACGACCTCCATTAATTTCGATCATCTTTAGGACCCGCTCCCCGCTCGTACCAAGTGACTTAAGCATGAAGCTAGATGAAGATGGAAGGAATAGGTGTTTGTCCCTGTCACATTATTTCGCTACTTAATCGTTGAACAGGGTCAAGAACTACATTCAGTCTTCAACCTATTTTATCGGGTGTCATCGGTTGCCAGCACCACAGGCTAATGTATGTGCTCGGGTTAAACTCAGCATGTTGTACTCTGTGATGTGATTTATCCTTAATCTATTAAAGTCTCATGACTCGGATAGGAGTCAAAATGCTGATATACGTTACAGCAAATCACAGGTGGCGTTGCCGTGTCTGGAATGAGTTAATACTCGTTCCCCTGAGGTGAGTTATAATGTTTATTGTGAATGCCCTGTGCCGAGTGTAGCGGAAAACTGCCCGCATGTCAGTTTCTTTGTCGACATCAATGTGATCTAACCTATTTACTTTGCGTTAGTTGTTATAAATATAGCATGGGGATACCCTCGAGTATATTCCTAAGACAATAATTCCCTTTCGGTAGGCCTGATTTCGAGAAAGAGCTAGGTCACACGTAACACCCACTAATATAGTATCTGATGATAGAATATGTAAATTTTCGTATCTACCTAGATCTAAATGCAATTTCTTGTATGGGTCAAACAGACGACTGTTGTTATAATCTAAAATGTTGGTAGAAATAATCTAAATTTTTAAAAAGTTTGGAAGCTTCGGTAGCCTAGTGGTTCAGGCATGTGGCTGTTAAGCGGCGGTCGTGGGTTCGAATCCCGGTTAACTTATGTATGGAATACTTACCGTTAGCTTTTCGTTGAAGGAAAACATCGTGAGGAAACCAGTCTAATCCCAATGAGGTCTAGTTTTCCCTCTAGGTAAAAAGATAGTTGAAGCCTATCCTAACGCGCATGTCCCAACGCGCGAAACGTAAGACTTTTTTGTTGAATAAATGAAGTTCAGTTCATACTTTGATATGATTGTCTTGGCGTAATACCTTTGTAATCATTATAAGTACCTACTCGTATGTACTTGAAATAACTGTTTATTTTGACATTCGCAGGGTAACGCCGTGATATTTTGAGCAAATAAATTAGAATAATTTGAGAAATTAGTATGTCACGTGATACTTTGGGAAAACGATAATTCTCAAATTATTCTAATTTATACAAGTTTATTCTAGGAATGAGGGAATTTCGCGCAAATAGAAAGCCAATTTATGAAAAATTGTTGCATAAGTTGCTCAAAATATCACGCCGTTTGCCTGCGAATGACAAAAGACGTTTTGAATGGTCGTTGAACCACCTTAATGTTGTTTTTTGACGCTTAGAGATCTTTTACATCTCTAAGGACATTAAAATTATTATTCGTTGTATTTGGGTACTCAGAGACCTTATACGTCTCTAGGATACATAATAAACTATTAATATAATTAACTTCTTGACGATTCTCATACAGATACTATTTTGAAAATTTGTTTTGTTTTTTTATTCAGTGCCATTTAGTTTGTTAACCGTTTATATCATAGGTTCTTAATCTGCAAATTTTAAATGACTATTGTGTAAGATTATCGTTATTTAAATGGCAATTACCGTTTGACATGTAGATTGCGGCCTATTTGCTGAATACATAATTGATTTTGATTTTGATACATGTACATACTTAGGCTCTCATACTATTTGCTTTTTAATGACGCAGATGGGTTCTCTCTCGTATTTTCAAAAACCATGACGTAGGTTTTTAATATAACGTGCATAGTTTATTCAGTTCGTTCCCACATTCAGCTTTATTATTCCGTTGACCATTCACAGCTTACTGACAAATGGTGTGTCCTTGTTGTTTTCTCTTATTGTTTGAAGTGTAAAACTGATTTATACTTAATGTACTTAATGAATACATTTTCTTTTGAATGTTGTATGATTTATAATAGACATAGATTTTGACTTGTAAAAGTGTATTTAATATTAATATTTTGCTTTTGACTGTATACTTGTGAATAAACAAAGAAATTGTGTGAGGTTCAAAACATACTGGACACTAGTCATAAAGAAGTAGACATGGTTTTGTGAATAAAAGGCCGCCTGCGGCTAAAAGCCGGTTTAATTGAAATGTCAGCAGATAAATAACAACTAGCTTTTTGAAACACAGATGCTTTTGTTGATTCAGCTTTCAGGGTTTTTTTTATTAAAATTGGTGATTGCATGTGAACTTCCAGATATATATATCTTGATATTGTTTTCTGATTTTGCTTCAAATTATCTGAATACTTACAAAGTGTTGAAAGAGGTTCTCTTATTTTTCGCAGAAAATTGTTTGGCCAATTATTAGTTCCCAACCAACGTTTCGCAGAATATTATTTCGCCAAATAATCACTTGCCAACTCGTCATAAGATTTCGTTTCGTTTCCCAACCTCACAGTTGCCAACTGTACGTTTGGTCTGATGATTATAAAGTAAACTTTCAAAATGCCAAAATTCGTTTAACAGAATGTTTTAGTTGGCTGAATAGTCATTTCGTTGTATAACGTTTCCCAAATGTTTCACGCAGTTGGGTTCGTACAGTTACTATGTAATATAATTTACAATGTGGGTAAGCGCAACTGCTCACTTCTTTTAATAACTTTGTGGGTGAGTAAGAATAAACTGACTTATTAGCGATAAGTGTTTACTTACTTATTTTGAATATTCAATAAGGCGATTTTGGCACTCGCCGGCCGCTGCCGCGGCACGCTCGCTTCGCTCGCTCGGCTTCGTGCGCTGTAAGATCGCGGTTAACCTAACACGCTCCTCCTCGCTTCGCTCGTCGTCGCACCTATCTGGACTCTGTCACAGTTATTATTTCTGTTACGTAACTATTGCACTGACGAAACGTTGTTCGTTCAATAGTTGTTTGGCCTAGTGAAATAGTTGGCAAGTGATAAGTTTTCCAAACATTTTTAGTCATTGTGATATTCTGCTTTATAAAAATTCGACCTAGTGTCAGGTTGTCATACAAAAAGTTGGTAATGGTTAGTTGTCAAAGTGTATCATTTTCGAAATGTTGGTTGGCAAGTGATGTTTGACCAAAGGAAATTCTGCGAAAAGGCAGGACACCGTTGAAAGAAGTGTTCTTCCTTATTTTTCTTCTTCACAACTGCTTTCTCAAAGAATACCGTACTAAACGACATAAGTTATCCTGCACGGCTTTCATGCGAAGGCGCGCGAGCTCTCTCGGTTTTTCTCGCAATATTCCTCTCTTTATTAATAGAACACTTAGAACAAGAGATATATTTAGTGCGAAAAAAGTCAGTTTACATGGTCATAATTTACCACATAAGTCATAGGTAAGTTTATCTCATCAAAGATTAAAGAAAAAAAGCAAATATGGATCAAACTTCACACTTATAGTTTTTATCGACTTTTGTTTAAAAAAGAAATCGCCGTGGAGTGATGCATCTCTTTCACTCGTGCGCGTATGACATATTTTTGTCTTCTACATGGTGGCGTGGTTTACTTAGTAAGGAATCGCTTACATCTAGCTAGAGGCAAAAATACTTTTGATGCGCAGTTCTGATTTCTAGGAATTTGATTGTAAATGTAAACCAAAACCCTTTTTAAGCGGCGGTTGTAAATTTTAATTTCCTTATTGGGAAAACCACACTGTTCAAACCATTTTGTTTAAAAGAAGTTTTACATTGTGGTCACTTTTTTAATACTCGAGAAATAACTGTTGGTAAATAATGTTTAGCGTTAGTTATAAGCAAATTATAATCCAATTTATTTGAATGAACTTGAATAGTTTATGAATGAATGATGACACATGGCGTCAGTGTTGCCATGATTAAATTGTCCTGAAGTAGGCGTGGGACACTCCGCGATTTACGTTCATCGCTACAAGTACATGTCGGTGCCCCAACGTTGGGGAACCGGCATGTACTTGTAGCGATGAACGTCGACGTCGTCGTCGACGACGTCAGAGTGCCATAAATCTTAATGTGGCTGAGAAAAAAGAGCTTTTTGTAAAGATCAAAGGAGTGTCCTGAAGGTGTGACACAGTATTTTTATCTGTGTCACACCTAGTGACATCATTCAACCATTCAGTAAACTGTTCGTTCACGAATGTTATAAAAGTGGCGGGATCGTTAAAATAGCTCTATTTCCCTTGTTTGAATGAATACAACTAGTCATACCTACTTCGAGTATTATTTAAATGCTCTGGCCATTAATATCGCTCGTGCTCGCTGTTTATTTTTTTCGCAGCACGCTCTCATAATCTCTCTCACATAATGAATGAAAAAACCGTAGAAGTTATTAAAAAACGGATGAAACTATTTACCTACGTTATTACACACACCGCAATGTAAGTTAGTACAAGTTGGATCTCCTTCCAATATCAGCATTTTTTTTAATTCTCAGTATAATAACATTTCGACAATATGTCATGGAAAATGCCACAGTTTAATAGAATGTTGCTTAACTCTGACTTCCAGGGAAGCATATTCATAAACTTACAGAGTACGCTTCTAGCGTGACTGGCGAATTGCATGCGAGTTACGAGCGTGTCACAAAGAGAACTACTCGCTCTCGTAACTTGTGCTAGTGATGTGCCGTCTCCGAGAAACCTGGTACTTTCGTGATATTTTTCCTAAATACATACTAGTAAAACTCTTGCCGGATGATTCCCTTATCAGTTACAAGATTGAGAAAGATAAAGTTCCCGTTACTACAAGGGGAGTAGGTAGCCATAGCCAAGTGAGATGATCGTTTTGAAACGTTTAATGTTCTTAAATTTGCCAGCAAAAAAAAAGAAAAAAAAAGAAATATCCTTTGCAATAAATAATCTACTTCTATAAATAATTCAAGTCATACTCATTTTTTTACATAAATATTTATTGTGATACTCGCCTCTATATTTATTTACTTACTCGTGACTCAGAGATCGATAGCGAACAAGACGTTCAAAGTTATTTGAACATGACTCCACAGTCAGCGTGTTCAGATTATTTTTCCTACTTATTGACTAGGGACGTGTGTACCGTACCCGAATTGCAGAACGCAATATCGGAAAAATGCTGGCAAATTAATATTCTGAATTTAAAAGTTGACTAAAACAAATGTTATTATTTGAAATTCGAATCCGCTCTGCGGTCAAGAGTTGCGGCGTCAGCTAGCCTGATGTTTTTTTCCTTATTCCTTATTATTTGGCTGTTACACGGGAATACCCAATTTCTGGTGCCAGCGATAGTGTCCATAAGACTTGATATATTAGACTTATGCCTGCCAAGAATCAGTATTACAAGGTTAACACAAAATTACGAGCTGTGTTAGTGTGTAATAGTGTGACAATAGAAAATAGTACATTATTGCAGAGGCCGGGAAATAGCGATTCGTGGATGACTTGATTACGAATGCACGAATTGCTATTCCCACCGAGGCAGATATAACGCGAGGAAATCGAAGAGTATTTTCAATAATCAAATCAGCGCGTTTGTGAATAAACATATCAAGTTGCCGCCAACATATTTTTTTAAAGTAGGTACACGGCATGACTCGTGGTGCCCGTTTGAATTAAATAAATTAAAATCGATCACAATATTAAAAGGACGGATGTTTTTCCATAGGAACGTAGTCCCCTGTTTTCTCCCTGGATAATGGCAGTAAAGCAATATTATTTTCCATAAATCTATGGCTACTAGTGACATGTTCCTATGTTTTACTTTTTTCATGAATTTATTCTTAAAAAGCCGAAGCCTTTCTTTGATTTTTAATTTAAAAAAATAGATAAATAGGTCAAGTTTTGGAGAAGAAATCAGGGGACTACGAAACGATGATTTATGTTCTTTGAATAGGTATTTTCGGTCCAAGCTGCAGTTGTCTCTATCACGCTCTGCGGGGGAGGCTTGAGGTTAGCGCGACAGCAATACATTTTACAAATACCTATTCCTCAATTATCTCGACCTTTTTGTTTCCTCTTTTAAGTTTTATGCTATTAAAATTATTACAGATATAATGGGTGGAAACATACCGCATGTTAGTTCGTTTTGAATTTTATTTCGAAAATATTATCATTCTGTTACTTATGGCATTTCTTTAGTGTAGTTCTTCACCTACCAAACGAAAACACTACTTACTGTAATTATATGGAGGTAGAGCCTTTTTGCACGTACTCGTATGTAATGAATTAGGCTTCGAAGTATCACGTTTCTGGCAACGTCAGATGAGAGATCCGTAATGGCATTTCATACAAAGTCGAAGGCCCTAGGCCTGCAAAGCGACCTGTTTTTGTTTCAATACAATTTGTGAGACGTCACGGCACTGTAGCCTCATACCTCGGCAATTGGCGAAGGGATTGCCAGCCTTATATCCCGTAACCCAATATATAAGTAAATTTTTCGAGCTCCTGCAATAATGTACCATTGTGGGCGTTACACCATACTATACCTATTCGGATTTGTGGACCAAAAACTTGCAAAGTTGTCAAATTTTACATTCGTATTGGAATACGCAGTGGTATGGATGAAAACGAAGTGTGGACACTTCGTTTTTAAAGAAAAATGGCGCAAGTTTTTTTTAACTGATTGTTAATGCTACTATTTGTATCGAATATGCCTGTCGCAACTTCTTGAATTCGTGGTTTTATTTGAAATAAATAGTATTTATAGTATTAACATGCGATGTTTGCAAGTAGTTATTGCACAACTCGGCATTTTGGCAAAAAACGGAACTTTCTCAGTGGACAACGGACGGTAAATGTATGGCGGAGTATGCCCAATGAGCTGACATGCGCGACACAGCCGCCGGCGGCTTGTCCGCTCTATAGTATTTTATGCTCTGAGGTTGCAGCTAACCATCTGTAATGGTAAGCGGTGTTCGTTAGAATCTGAATGTATATAATGTTTGAATAGTTTATATGGAATGATAGGATGACTCTCCTTAAATGCTTAACTAAACTTAATGTGAGTGAAGTACGACCTACGAACCTAATAACTTCGCTCGGCGCACTGGCGCAGCGGTCTACCAGTGCCCTATTCCGAAACGCGTGTCTGAAGAACCGAAGTGACATGAAATCGTCTTGTTTCATACTCTCCCTCTCATATAAATGTATAGTCTTATGTGTGTGAACGCGACGCCCTGCTAATCAGACAGGATTAAAATGAAATCAAAGTAGTAAAATTGAGGCTGGAAGCTGTATAAACAAACCTCGAGTCAGCATTAGAATTTCAGAGCTGTTCTGTTTTCATTTACAAATTCGAGCGTTGGCGAGATTCGAAATGCAGTCTCCGCCTTTTGATGTCTCATTGCTTATTCATCCACTGTATCTAGAATCCGCTGTGAAACTGCTTTCTGCATCTAGCTCCCACTTCAAGTGGAGGAGCGGGATAGTTGATAAGTACTTGAAAGGAATGACGCCTTCGGAGTAGCGAATACTCAGCTTCTGTGCAAGTAAGTGCAACCACAGAAGTGAAGTTATCGACGCATATATAAAGGTACCGACATGGCGGTACATTCAAGGAATATGCAATATAATTTGAACTTTATTCCATAGAGATAAGTTCCAAAATGTACAAAAAATCTTGACTTGATTTTAGGTTTTGCCAAGAATGAACATAAAATTGTATGTTCGTGTGACAATAATTCAAATGGCAATAAAAGTTTGCGGGTAAACATGGGAGAAACGATAGCTTTTTGTTTTGGCTCTTTTATGACTTGAACTTGGGGGGTAATAAAAATGAATTTGATGGCAGGGAACCTTACTTTTTACAAGGAATATACGAGCATTCAAAAGGTCATTCTGATAAAAAAAAATCGAATGTCACTGTCTGTCACTTTTTCACAGCTCATATTTATTTGAATTTATATAGTTTACGTGGCTCTAGATGTCCAAATTTTATCGTTTTCTTGTTAATCAAGGCCTAACTGCTGTGCAAAAGTGTAGGCAGCTCCCAATTCCGAACAAATAATAACATATCTTTTTGTTTCAGACGTTGCGGTCTTCCTTGGCAACGTTGTGTCGTGTCGTCGTGACGTCCGACGTCAACGCCCTTGAAAGACTATATAATAGTTATATTTTAGTGATAATTTCCATATTGTGTTTAGTTAAGTGTTTTCTGTGTTCAAGTGTTGCTTTCTGGTAAGTGGATGCATGCCGCAACCCAGTCCGGCGATGGCACGTTAAATCAAAATTACATTTGTTTACAATGCGATAGGTCTTTTCAATCCAAAAGGGGCCTTAATATTCATATTTCCAAAAAACATCGTGTTTGAGTTAGTCAGGACGCCCCTGCTCTAAATTTAGACCCGGTTTGTTTACCGGCACCTGTTTCCGACAGTCCAAATTCTACCCCATTCCATTTGTACTAGTGATCTAAAAAATAATGTGCCTGTCATCAAACGAGTCCCGCGTGGTGCCAGGATCTCCGTCGCAAACCACCTTTCAGTCCTAATTAAAAAATGTGTGGAGAGCAACCAAATTGTAGACTGGCATAATCTGTTCCTTTTTTCCTACACTACTTTGCACGCCAAAAAAGATGAGGCTATTTCTTTAACTCAAAAAATCAAAAATTACTGTTCGACAAATTCACCTCCACCTTTTGCTTCTTCTAAGTTGGGAGCACTATCTAGAACCAAATTAATTGAAGGCAAAATTGGCGACGGGGATCTTAAAGGTGCCGCGCGTCTTCTTTTTACTAACGACGTGTTGTCGCCTGATACTCCTGATACCCTTTCGGCTTTGCATTCGAAACATCCTCCGGCTCCCGCGATCCCGTACTTTTTCGACCCTCCTTCGGCAGACCAGGCCTGCCTCGAAATTGAAGGCAAAGACGTCATTGACGCAATAATTTCATTCAAAACCGGTTCAGCGGCCGGCCTGGACGGAATCTCACCCCAACATTTAAAAGATTTAACTTCTTTTTCCGTGGGTGATGCAGGTGAGCAGCTTATTTGCTCTATTACAAAATTATTAATTTTTATGTTTTCAGGCAAAATCAACGCTGATATTGCCCCCCTTTTGTTTGGTGCCAATTTGATCGCCCTCACTAAAAAGGACGGAGGGGTGAGACCCATTGCTGTCAACTTTAAGACGTTTGGCGTTGGCGTCCAAAATTGCGGTGAGACACATCAAATCAAAATTACAGTCAGTTTTCGAACCTGTGCAATTAGGTTTTGGCACGAAGGGTGGGTGTGAGGCAGCCGTCCATGCCTTAAGAACCTACCTTTCGTATGATGATTGCGAAATTGTAGTCAAAATTGACATTAAAAATGCCTTCAATTCAGTAAACAGGGATACCATGCTGGCAGAGGTTAAAAACAAAATTCCGGAACTATATCAATACCTTCTCCTTTGCTATGCAGACCCTTCAAAATTAATTTACTGTTCCCATGAACTATCTTCGGAGGTCGGCTGTCAGCAGGGCGATCCCCTCGGGCCAGCAATATTTAGCTTGGCTATAAATGGCAGGCAGGTGGGATGGGGCCTACATAAACCACTGCACTAAGCTCCATCATAGTGTTCCAATGGTAAAGTACTACTAACACTAGATCTAATATTATAATGTTACTAACACCTTTATATTTATATTTGATTGTTAATGTAATTTAATTTAATTTAATTTAATTTAATTTGATTTAATTTAATTTGATTTATATTTTAAAGTGTAAAATATGGATGCAAATGTGAAATAAATGACTATTTAATTTAATTTAATTTAAATCCCATTATTCAAAATTTAACGTTTGGTATTTGGATGACGGAACCCTGGGAGGCGGACTTATCATATATTAAAACAAATTTCGAAAATATTGGTTTAGAATTAAATTTTAGCAAGTGTGAACTCTTTACTCAAAAAACTTCTTACGGTTTGGATGATTTAAAATTGAAATTCAATGATCTGACACCCAGCATAAAAATTGTAGACAGAAAGTCACTTTGCCTCCTAGGTTCTCCCATCTTTGAAGATTCTTTTCCTGATTATATTAATAACACAATTTCTAAATTCCAAAGTCATGCAAATTGTTTACTTGAAATCAGTCCTCATTATGCTCTGGTAATTTTAAAGTTTTGCCTTTTTGTCCCCAAATTCACGTATGTACTCCGCTGCTGCCCCTTTTGGAAATATCAAAATTTGCTTTCACCAATAGACGATTTAGTCAAAATTAGTTTAGAAATGATTTTAAATATTCAGCTCAATGAACCATCTTAGTTACAAGTATCCCTCCCTATACGGTTTGGCGGCTTAGGAATACGCAAAATCTCGAGTGTTTCTTCCCCAGCCTTTTTGTCGTCCACCCATAGCACGTCACGTCTCATAGGTAATATCCTAAGGGCTTTTCCCACAGACTATGAGACTGCGGGCTTGGAGGATGCCAAGAATGCTTTTAAAATTGCTTGCCCGGGTAAAGATTTTCCAGAAAACGCTAAATCTCAAAGGAGCTGGGACGATATTTATTGCGATTTAACGTACAAATCGATTATTAGCCGCAGTTCAGGTCCAGAACGCGCAAGGCTTTTGGCGGTCGGAGCCAGAGAGGCTGGTCACTGGCTGCATGCCCATCCTTCACCAAATACCGGTACCTGTGGACAGTTGTTTTGTTCTACGAATTCAATGTTGGAGAGGCAACCAGATGGCTAGCGGTATTTGAGCTCCCGAAGTGTTGTGGAACCACCCTGTGCAACCCGAATTGAGCCAACTGTGACTGGTTCGGAAATAGGAGAAGGGTTGTAAAAAAAAAATGTTGCGTGGCAACCGATTGAAACGCGGTAGCCTGACAGTGTGTACGCTGTCTATATAGTGGAATTTTTATGCCATCCCTCCTAGTGTGACCGGAGCCGAGTAAACGAGCGAAGAAAAAAAAATAAAAAATTGGCAGGCAACCGCTTGAATACAAACGCGAAATTCGACAAAATGGGAATACGCCAAGAATACGCGCAATAAAAGGTTTTGCAATCAATTGCCATGGACAATTTTTGCTAGGGAGGGACGGTTGCCTCTCCGACATTGAATTACGCGTCATTGCTCTGAATATTAGGCTAGGGCGATTTTTGCCATATGTATGTAGGAGGGTCGGGCGGAACTGGTGGAGATTCATTATTTTCCCCACTCTCGTTAACCATGATATTTCACGAAATAGAAGTCGATCTACACTCTTTATGTTTAATCAGATTGATAAGAATTACAAATAGCGCGAAATAATCATAAACCACTCGGATGAAAACAGATTACTAATTCTGTAACACGGAACGTGAGGAGATTCATTATTTCCCCCACTCTCGTTAACCATGATATTTCACGAAATAGAAGTCGATCTACACTCCTTAGGTTTAATCAGATTGATTAGAATTACAAATAGCGCGAAATAATCATAAACCACTCGGATGAAAACAGATTACTAATTCTGTAACACGGAACGTGATAAAGTCGGCGGAAGGTTGGGAGCACAACCGCACTACAGCTCGCGTCTCATTTCAAAGTGAGTTGCTTGTCAACGTGTTTCCCACTCCACCTCCATGTGACAGCTGTCAGATTATATGATTATAATGTAAGTATGAGGAAAAAATTGTTCGTTTCCGGAACATCGCCGGCCGCTGCCGCTGCACGCTCGCTACGCTCGCTCGGCTCACACCCTGTAGGTTCGCGGTTCTTCCTAACACTCCTCCTCGCTTCGCTCGTCATTGTACCTACACTGACCTGCCTCAGAATCCAACAAAAAATATTATGCTAACTATACGTTACTAATAATAGTAATTATCATAATTCCAAAGCAAAGTTTATATTTTCCCAAATGACATTTGACGGTTGGTTTTTTGCCTAAGCAAATCGTTTACTTCATAATTATTTGCCACATAAAAGTTTGTTGTAGTATTGCATTATAAAAATGTTGCCAAATAAGCATAGTGCGAAGTAAAGTTATGCCAACGATTGATTTACCAAATGAAAATTCTGCGAAAATTTGGTTGCGAAGTGAAATTTAAAGAAACATATTTCGTCGAAAAGGCAGTAAACCATTTTGGCCCTATAGTTAAATATCGAACTCACTAACAAAATTTCACGAGAATCTGTTGAGAGATGCGACCTATAGAGGTGACAGCCGGACAGCCGGACATACGAAATCATTTTTGCACTTTAGTTAAATATCGGACTCGCTCACAAAATTTCACGAGAATCTGTTGAGAGATGCGACCTATAGATGCTAATTATTACCCAATCCTTTTTTATGATCAAACCGAGGAAGCATGTTGTTAAGTTCTACGTGATTTAAATATGTTAATCAATGAACATAAGAATAATTTTCGTTTGAACCACTGTGTACTGATTTTGTGTAGTACACGGTTCGATCGCAATCTGTCAATGCGGCGCCAAGCGACGTGGTCTCGCTCCGGAGGCTCGCGGCCGACTGAACGCGGCCGCCGCGAGCGGTCGCACTTGTAGTGAGCCGGCCGCTCCATACTAATTCGTATGAAGAATTAGAGCGTAAAAATTGGGCATTTTTGTGATACTTTTACACGAAATAAGTACATATTTGTTAAGAAATAAAGATTGCAAGAATTTAACTATAGTTTTAACTTTATTATTTGTAAAATTCATTTAAAAATTCTTGATACTTACGACTCAGTTGTTACAATACGGGAGTGCGTTTTACACGTTTTTAGTGTTTTTCAGATTTTTTTTTACACTTACCTATAAGCATTATCTTAAATTCGAATGATTCAAGAGGAAGTAACATTCATTGGCTAGCTGTGTAATATTTTTCAAGGTTGTGGAACATCGTTTACTATATAATTCTCTTACATTCCCGACCCTCGATTGCCCCCTGCCGGCCCTTAAATATAGAGGCCTCGGCAGAGAGTACAACTTTGTACCTTTTGGCGTCGAGACCCTCGGTCCATGGGGTCCCAGTGCGCAAAAGCTATTTGCGGAAATCGCGAAACGTTTGGTTGACGTAACTGGTGACCGAAGAGCTGGCGGCTTTCTCGCGCAACGCATCAGCATTGCAATTCAGCGAGGAAATGCCGCCAGCATCCTCGGTACAATGCCTCGAGGGCCTTTTTAGATTTAACTTAGCTTTAATTTAATTTAGTTAATGTTATAGTTATCGTCTTGTATATACCTACTTTAGAAAATAAAGAAAATTTGTATTTACCTTTCTGATAATATTCTACATTTCAAAGTGATTTATCAACGTAGTGATAAATAAATAAATAAGCACACAACAGAATTTGGCTTAAGTCGTTGGCTAATATTACGTTTTGCGTTTTTTATGTCCCGTCTGTCATTTTCTTGACTTATTTTTCCTTCTTCTGGAACCGATTCTGACACCATGTGTTATTGTTTAGGGTTCTGTTTGGGCGTTATTATATTTAATTATAATTATTTGCGTCGGGACGGATTTAAATGAAAGTAGCCATGTTCAGCTCAGATCAAAGACCAATTTTATTTTTTCTTTTCATTACAACCATAGACTAAACCACAGACATTGCTACAACAAGTAAAATGAAACGACTTTAAGTACTAACTTGTTATATTGCTACTTAACACATGACACAAGATGAATGTCTTTTTATTTGTATGAGATCATGTTAATTTTAATAATAGTTTTACGCATGGTTATTACCACCTTTTATTTGTTGGTTTTCGTTACGTTATGCTTAAGTCGGGGTTATATTAAAGCCACGCCGCGTGTCGCAACGCAATCGGCTTCATACATTTTGTATGAAGCCGATTGCGTGGCGAACGAACGCGTGCGAAACCGAACACAAAAACTATAAGAGTAAACGGACAACGCGCACTTAGCGCATGACTTTGCTCTGCTAAACTACTTATTAATACCCACCTCCAGAAACCGAAAACAGCGCCAAAAGCTAGGCTTCGGTTGAGTTCATCTCTTTCACACCACAATCACATTTCAATGTCGCTCGTTCTCGCACGTTACTAGGCACACGTGCAAGCGAGCGCGTTAGAAGTGACGGATGAAAATACCGGCCGCTGCTGCGGCACACTCGCTTGGCTCGCTCGGCTCGCCCGCTCATGCTTCTTCGTAACACTCCTCCTCGCTTCGGTCGTCATTGTATTTAGCCCTGATATAGTGTCGCTACAAACGGCTTACCTACATATGGCAATAATACGTGTACGTCATGAATAGTCGGGACAGTGTGTATTGGCATCGTGCAAGAACGAGTGAGATATACAATTGATTGAGATATACGTAGATTGTGAAACTATGTTTTCAGGTTATCGGAAGAGCATGTCTAGTTGATAATTAAATATGAATAATATCCGTCAAAATCCGACTCTAAATTTTCGACAACCATAATATATATTTATCAGATTCTGGCTTCGATCTTCACTTTCGTCACTTTCAGGACCACCAACCTCGATTATAAGTCTTTCGGTCTTTTATTCGATTGTAGGAGCTTGTGTTAATTAATAATTTACATATTTAGTACCAAGCTAACCAGTTCATTACAACCGCACTATGAATATCAGTACCCGTCATGCAAACAACTAATTTCAAAACATTGTTTATTGGAAAGCTGCTGAATTCTTCGTCTGAATGAATGTATTTAAAATGTTTTTTTTATGCATCGGTGTGAACGTGTTTGTGTATACAACATTTAATTTCCTTACAAAATATTACACAAGTTTGTAAAATTGTCAACGGTAGACCCGAAAAAGTCCATTACCCGTCCATTATTTTAAGTGTCTTAGAGCCCCACTCCACCTCTCCTCGTCGGTGGATCACTTCACTAGGGGGGTGTTCATGGAACATTCTGGCATTGAGTTTACTCCGACCTTCACCAGGTCGTCGTCCCGTGGAAGGCCGGTCGACGACCCATCTTCCGGTGCTGCGTCACTACCCGCGGAAACTCTTACAACATGCTGGTTTCCGTCGACGCTAATGGACTCTGTAATCGCAATATTCCTGTATCGATGTAATACGATATATTTCGGGAAACGATGAATGAGCAGGTTGGTAAGATATGTTACAGTACATATGGTGCAACTTTCCCGCACTAGTGCGGAAAAGAGCACTTTTCGTGCATATGTCGCAACTTTAAAGAGCCATATGTACAGTAAAACGTTGTACGATACACGTGCGAATAGGTAATTCGCATCTTGTGTCGATTTAAAACACTCCCTTCGGTCGTGTTTTAATTTATCACCACTCGTTGCGAATTTCCTATTTTCGGCACTTGTATCGTAAATAACTATTGTGTCGGTATTTTATTTAAAATAATGGTTTTCGATGTAAACAAGAACTACGCTTGTTATAGGTTTGTTTGTATGTTTTAGGTATGTCTTGTTGTATGTTATAGGTATGTTTGTATGATTTTCATGCACTCTATCGTACTTTTCTTGTTTTGTAAGAGCCAAGGGAAGGCGACTTCTCTAATAAAAAAAAAATGTTTAGGTTTTATCTTTGTTACAAGGTGACCTGGACCTGGTAAAGATCGCGGGAGTCAGCTGGAAACGGGTTGCGCAGAACCAATTAGTTTAGCACTCTTGGGGGAGGCCTATGTCCAGCAATGGACATCTTTCGGCTGATATGATGACTTCTTCCTCCTCCTCTTCCCTATAGTAGGATATTAATATCATCCAAACTAAACTGCAAAAATTGTGTAGATTTTCAATAATTATAAAGTGGCGGACGTATGCGAGCAATATATCAAATTCCGAATGATTCTTAGTAGGTATTTCCAGCGACATTTGAACATGACCTTACAATGAGATCCTTTAATTTTATGCGGTCCTATAATACCAAGGTACACCTCCGTCATAAGTTCTGAATGGCATATCCTCGTTACGAAACCTCATGATTACGAATCGTGAATGAGCGCGATCATTTCGCATCGCTGACAATGCTCGCAACAATAATGCAAATACGGTCATAATTGTCGTATTGTTCGTACTGACGTCATAGACGCGGACCTTTGACATGTGTCGGGTTTACACCGACCGGACAGCGGCATAATAAGCATTTAGGACATTAAATTACTAAAAGGAAATAGTTTTAAATCAAAATTGACTGCCTGGCTCTTGGACAAATGTTTTTATAGCGTTAAAAAATATTTAGATTATGACATTTATACCTAACTGACATTTCATAATAATTAATTGTTTGCTTGTTTTATTTTTATTACTATATAACTATTTCAATTGACTTTTTAACTTTGACTATTGTATTTATTATTTTGTCTTTAACATGTATTATTTAGCATCGCCCCTGCAAATGTTTGCATGCTTGTACGCAGGCTGAATACACAGCACGCATTGTATTTTACCACCTAAGCTTACTGTATTCAGAGCAAATAAATATTTTGAATCTTTGAATCTTTGAATCTTTTTTCCTACTAATATTACATGTGGGTCTGTGAGCGGTAGAAATCGCGAGCTTGACTTTTTATATATTTATTTATTTATTTATTGAGTCATGGAAAACCAACAGCGCAACATATTTATATACACAATAATAAAACCATATAGCCAATTACGGGTTCTCATAATATATGAAATTTGGTAAAGAGATAGTTTGAGTCTTATAAAAAAATTTTTTTTTTAAAGATAAGATTAAATTTAATACTGCCAATACGATCTTGACACTTAAACAAAAAAATATATATGCGCCAATTTTATTTCACGACCAAAACTTTTTTTTGTTGACTTCTGCCAGCGAGGTCCGCCTTTGACGATTGTTTTTGTTTATTTATGCCCTTTGAATGTAATTGTTCCAATATAAACATTCGTTCCTGTCTAAAATCTGTTACGAGTGGCATCGAAAAAAACCGTAGGAATCATGCCTATGGTCGGTGCGTAACCGGCTGCTCGGACCTCTGACTCCGGTAATTGGAACGCTCGAACTTATTAAGTTTAGGCGCCATATTGTTTGTGTCTAATTAACACTTTGCTGTTCACACTTTTAATATAAAGGATTTAGAGGGCGTCAAAGTCATTGAGTCAGATTAGGATTATGCGAAATGTAATTAAGGGGAGGAGGATATTGGTAGAACTGTGGTTAGCAAGTTCTACTCTACACGTATTCACTCGTTAACAGTACGGGGTATGCCCCGGTGGTATATTTTTTATGGTGAAAGTAAAGTGGTTTCTGGCAAAGCGATTTACGAAAAACTCATGCATAGGTCTGAGGACTGCGTACAAAACTGTGTTCAACATGTAGAAAATGTGATTACTTATAAAAAAGCAGCATAATGTATTTTTATCTTCTTCTTCTTCAACTTAAGAGCTCTGCTCTTGTCGGTGGAGTAACCGCCATTCAGCTCTACGCTCTGCCAATGCTTTGAGCTCCTGGTACGACACTACATTGACCTTCTCCTTGACCTGGTCCATAAAAGCACGTCGCGGCCTTCCTCTGCCTCTTCTTCCCTCGTTTTCCCCTTCGATTATAGTTTTTATGTAAATGTCGTGTCGTAACAGGTGCCCCAACATATTTCCTCTTCCATTTTCAATCGTCCTTAGCAAGGATCTCTTCTCTCCGACTAAATCCAAAACCTCTTCATTCGTTCTTCTTTCCGTCCAACTAATTCCTTCCATCCTTCGCCAACACCACATCTCAAATGTATCTCGTATTTTTATAATTGTGATTAATTATTTTTGTTAGATAAATGTTGGACAGCACGGATAACTTCATGGCCGGGACTAGAAAGCGAGGCAGACCTATAACAAGATGGGCTGACGACATCACCCAAATAGGAGGAAAAGACTGGATAAAGACTGGAAAAGAGAGAGAGAAATGGCTATCACTGGAGGAGGCCTTTACCTTCACAGGAGGGGTTCTCACAGAAACTTGACTGAAATTAAAAACTTAGTTATTTCAAAACAATAAATTTCAATAACAATGTATTTCAATAATTAAGAATAATTAATAATTAAGAATATTTTTTACTGAACTTAGGACATACACTAGGACATACTTAAATTGAACTACTATTACTAATTACCATTGCATTGAATGTTACTAATTATTAGAAATAATAAGACATTAAGTAGTGTATTTTATGGAAATCAAATTATCATTGCATGTAAAATAATTATATAGAAATAATAAGATAGAATAAGATAAGAACAATCAATGTATCTTGTAGTAATCCGTGAGAAATAAAAAGGCTTTTTTATTTTTATTTATTTATTTAGATAAAATGTTCGATTTTAAATTAATTTTCAAAAATATAAGTAATAGTACTAGCGATGTTGTGTGACGCTAACCACACTCAATAATCAATCAATTATTCTAGAAGACGAACAATGAGTGACGTAACCACTGCAGTAAGTTCATTGAACTTTTACTCATAATGTTAGTACGAAGTGGGGGTTCATTGTTTAAGGATGCAGACGACAGCTGATTAAAACTTATTCAATTTTGGTTTAGTTAAAGTTCTATGTTTCGAGTTATGTTTTTATTTGTATTTCAACCTGCGGTTCGGCAATTGCAATGTTTGTTTATGTCATATATGTGAGTAGTGGTCAGTTTGTATTATAAGTGTTTCATTAGGTACTGCTGTGATGTTTTAAAGTGATGGTACCTAAGGTATGCGTAAACAGTATGATAAACATACCTATACAATGCTTACGCTATTTTTATTATCATAAACAATGTTGCGAACTGATAGGAATATATAACGTACACAAAACTTTAAATACTCACTTATTAAAAGAATGACCGGGCAACCCTGATCAAAAAAAGTTATGAAAGAGTTTAGAGTAAGTATATAACTATTGGGTTTGCCAAAAAATAATTTTGGCCAAGCCGGTGGAAATCAACTTGTACGGCCGCTACTGCTGCGTATAGTGCGTTCAATATTAGCTGGCGTGATTCCACTTAAGTCGTCATTAGCAAAAACCATAGGCTTAAGTCGCGGCGAGCCCATTTTTTGTAAACACTTGCTAAACACGTGCGGCCGGAAATGCTTCAAACGATCTTGATGCTTTCCTGTTACCTTTCCGTTTAGCAAAATTGACACAGCTCAGGTTGTTGTTTTAGAAGGATTTTTAAAAATACACAATGTTCGAACTCTATAATAAATGTCAGAAGTGACTCTGATACTGAATGTACCGAAGATAATTCGGAAACAAAAGAAATGTCATCATAAAATCATAACTGAAAAACCACGTATTTTAATTTCTTACTTTATAAATAGTAGTATTTTACTTAAGATACCTGAACGTAGCTGTTTTAAAATTATTCTATTAATAATATTTAAAAGTAACAATACTTGCTGGTATGCACCAAAACAGGTAAAACCGAACCGGCACTTAAAATTTTTATGGCTTCTACGAGTGTTTGGTTTATTGACTGTATTGTTTGCGTTCAAGTGGAATCACGCCAACTAATATTGAACGCACTATACTAAACCACTCCGTTGCTCGCTTGGAGGCTCACTTGTTCGCACCTACAGGACAAGAACGTCATATAGAAGCTGTAAAACAAATCTTATACGACCTGAGTCGACCATTAAATGCCAAACTGGCATATTATTAAAGCGTTATGTCGAGACGCCGTTGAACTTAAGCGTATATTTTGCATAGAAGTCGGTTTAGGGAATTTAGGGCTCGTTAACGTTTATGTGATTACTTTAGTTTGTATTATATTGCTTTATTTGATTAAATTATTGAGTTCATTTAGGCGGGATTCTGCAGTGAATATGCATTTTGAATAGCAACTTAGCAGAATCATCGTCACTTTATTAGTTTATTGTGATTAGTATATATAGTGATTAAGGGCAGGTTGCACCAACTTACGATTGCAGGCCGATCAACGTTTTTGGCGTTGGCAGCTGTCATTCCATAGAAACTTGTCAAACTTTCCATACATTCACATTTAAACGAACATCACTGCCACCAAAACTTCTGCAACTGTGCATACAGACGGTTTGGTGAAACCTAATCTAAACGCTTGAAACGCAAATGACTATAAGATTTTATAGTTAGCTAAGTAGCCACTAGATGTCGCTGTTACGTGTATGACCAATCCTGAAACACGCTGTTGAGATTTTTCCTGAAATAGGGACCCCCAGCGTGGTAATTAATTTAAATTGAACATTAGCTGGTTCGAGTATAGGTAAGTATAGTAGTAGTATAGATCAGTGTTGCCGTTTGGTTCCGTTTGTTCCGTTTTTCGGAACTTTGGACACCCCCGCGGAACTTGGAAGAAACTTTAGATTTTAGGACAATTTTCGAAACTTTTAAGGTCCCGGCATTAATTTATTTAATATAATTAATAACACTCTAAAATATTGTTCAAAAAATTACACTAATTTAATTTTTCTGTTAAAACTAAATGATTTGTTGAGACGAAATAAAACAATTTTTTTTTGCTGTCTTCCAATTTATAATGATATAAATTCCATTGAAGAGAAGGACGCCTTTTAATAGACCTTTGGGTGGCTAGAGGTAAAAAATATTCGATAAACGGTATGTATAATATCTATTTAAATTGAATTATTTACAAGTTTTTCGCCATTTAAAAAAAACGGAATTTTACAACCTAAAATGGAAATTTTCAGGAATGGCAACGAAACTTTTAGATATCCTATCTTATCTTATCTCAGTATGTAGGTAGCAGTGTTATTTTGGGGCCCAGTTTTTCATTGTCAGGTTGCCCGAAACGATGCGATGCGACCTTTTTTGACGTAATCCTCTCTTGCAGCAAAAGTCTTGCCCAAATCCCGTTACGGTAGGCCCGCCGTGGTAGGCCTATCCTCCACCCCCCCACAGGCCTATTAAAAGGACTCCGTTTTCATGGAATACCCGGAATACCATTTTAAATTGAAACAGAGTGCATTTGTTTTGTTTTGTTCGATTATAAAACTAAACAAAACGAATTATAGTTGATTAAAATTTAATTGCTATTGTTTACTTGTACCTAGATATGGGGTGCGGGTACAGGCTTTACTTTTAGCTAGTTAAATGTCGTGACGTCACAGTTTCTTAACGCCGTTCAATCTCCAACCTTGCTGCCTAATAACGTCAGACTGCAATTATCTCCAGGCAGGCGCCGGTTAATGTGCGGCCCGATAATACGCGTCCATCTATCTTTCAGTCTCATTTTATGCATGAGTAAAAAAGAGACAGAGATATAGTGGACGCCAATTATTGGGCCGTACATTAACCGGCCCCTCCACGCGCACAATCAACTTTTTTCCCGTGGTTGTCGTAAAAGCCGACTAAGGGAGCAAGGTTGAAGTGTGTTGTGAGCGATTGGCTAGCAACCTATGACTGCGATATCACATTTTGTCGATCTCATTTAAGCTAAAAGTGGCACTGGGACATAAGACTCATATGCTCTGCCTATCCCGTTTGGGAATAAAGGCCTGAATCTATGTATTTAACACTATAATATACACAGACAGAAAGGCACACATCGTGGATATTTCTTATTTTTTTATTTATTTATTTAAAGGTTCATCAACAGTTATTACATTGATACTTAATACAGATAGTTTATAGATCAGGTGTCTTATGCTTAATGTATAACTACTTACAGGTAAACACAGCATGCCAATTTAAACAAGGACTCAATAAAAAAAATAAGAAGGCAATTGACGTTAATTAGCTAAATGAACAAATTTCTGATCTTGGATATTGAGTCAAAGTTTATGTCGATAGAATCGCTATATTTGTTGAGTAATTTGCTCAATCGTGGTAGAGGGGAGGAAGAGCCCAAAACAGTTCGTCGCAAGGGACAAGACAGTGGTTTGGCTGCAAAACGTGGAATTCTACGAGGCACTGAAAAGCGAAGACTACTGAGGAGCTGTGGACAATCAATCTTGTTTCTTACGAGTACCATACTCGCCAGACAATAGTACCATACTCAAGATGACTGCGTACAAGGCTATAGTATAGCATTTTTTTAGTGTTAAGTCTTCGAAATTCCCTACCGTTCCTCATAATAAACCCTAACATTCGTGCCGCTTTTTTAACTGCTAAGTCAATATGAGGAATAAAACTGAGTTTCGTGTCAAAAATAACACCTAGATCACGAACAGTATCGGCTTTAGGTAGTTCTTCGCCAGAGATGCTGTAAGATGTCGAGATAGTATTAATTTTACGGGTAATGGTAATGGATGAACATTTTTTTGCATTCAGGGCCTTAAGATTATCTGTGCACCAATTGTTGAGCCGGTCTAGATCACCTTGGAGAAGGACTGCGTCGTTGGGAGTTGTTATAACTCTTGCAATTTTAAGATCGTCTGCGTACAAAACAGGGGTGGAGTGAAGGAGTTGATCAGGTAAATCGTTTATAAAGATGTTGAATAATATTGGTCCGAGGTGGGAACCCTGTGGGACGCCGGAAGGAATGTAGAAGGAGTCTGATGAAAAACCATTTGCCACAACATAAAATGATCTGTTACAGAGATAGGACTTAATCCATTGTAAAAAGGGACCAGCAATACCATATGACGAGAGCTTCTGAATTAAGACCATATGAGATACTCGGTCAAATGCTTTGCTGAAATCAGTGTAGATAATGTCAGTCTGTTTATTTTTATCAACAGCCTCTGTAACAAACTCAGAAAACGTGACGAGATTGGTAGAAAATGATCGCGCTGGGACAAAACCATGTTGATGAATGGTTATGTATTGTTGGAAATGACATTGGATTGTAGGACAGATAAGAAAATCGAATATCTTGGCAAAACTGCTGAGTATCGAAATACTTAGGTCTGTAGTTTTTTATTACTCTTACATCATCAGCTTTATGTATTGGGACGACTTTAGCTTTTCTCCATGTGTCTGGGAATATCCCAGTAACAAGAGATTTATTGTATATAACATATAGTGGATACGCCAGTGTTCCCGCGCAATTACATATGAAAACTGCAGGTATGCCGTCAGGACCAGCGCCTTTGGTAGTGTCAAGATGTTTTAGTTTACTGTAGATTTGGTCATATTCTAAGGAGGTATTTGTGATACATTCGGACGAACGCTCGACAGATGACCTGTTGTTTATATTATCATCCCGACAGTAAACAGATGAAAAGTATTGAGCAAACAGATTACATATAACTGAACCATCCGAGCTTTCGGAATGTCCGTCTGTCATAGACGCTGGGTAACTACTCGTCCCTCCTCGTTTTGCTTTAATGAAAGACCAGAATATTTTTGGATTTTTAGGGATGTTGGTCTCTATGTGAGTAATATAGGAATTATAACAAGAAATTGCCAATGAGTCGCATCTTTTTCTGAGTAATGTAAATTCAATTTGATCTCGCGGGTTTCTATATTTTTTGTAGCGCAATCTTACATTATGTTTTTCTTTTAATAGCCGTATCAGATAGCGATTGAACCACACAGGATATTTATTCGAGGTATGTTTTTTGGAAAATGGAACAAACAACATAATAACATATCTAAGTACTTCGTAGAATATTGACAACATATCATTTGTATCCTTGCACTGCTTAAATAGTTCATCCCAGTTTTTAAGATCTAGGTGTTTATTAATATTGTCATAGTCAGCCTTACGAAAATTTGGAGTCAAAGGAAAGTGATTGTATTTTAAACTATTAGTTGTATTAATCGGAATCGAAGTGACAATCGGCGAATGGTGTGGGCCAGGTTTCGAGAGAATATCGCAAGCTTCAGAAACAGCGGAAGATGAAATATCTGTCAAAACCAAGTCGAGTATTCTACCGAACTTATTAGTAGTACTGTTAATTTGCCCCAAGTTATTTAAATTTGTGAAATCTATTAGAAGTTGTTCCGTTGGTGACATGCTGATATCAGGCATTTCGATTGAATATTCTTCAATAAATAATTGCAATAATTAAAATAAGAACATCTGTAAATTGCAGGTATGTCTTGACGGACAAGGGACGAAATCTTCGACTATTACTCTTATTAAATGCGGTAGCGAACGTTTACTTATTGCGTTGGGCTTTATCAATTCGCAAGAATACTCAACACTACTAAAAACGACTGTCTTCAATCCAATATAACTCATGTCTTACAATTTCTCAAAGGCAAGAACTGCATATTACATCTTTCCGACTCTTGGGAAAGCATTAGTTCAGAGTGTGAAAGCCTTAAGCTGAATACGCTGGTTTCCAATACTGGAAACAACTATCCGAATCTCTTATCTCTATAAATATGCTATGAGAAATTTAATCTTAACTTAAGGTAGCAAAGTGTTGATTTGGATGAAATGTAAAAGCGTTTTAGGAGAAAGAGAAGGCTAGTTTTGGAATACTGGCTCCATTCAAGTGAATGCTCTGATATGTCTTTCATCTTTCAAAGCTAAAGTATATACTTTGTTCGGAACGCGACATATTTTGATTGCGAAGGGAACCTTTTAATGGTAAAGCGAATTTAAGATGGATTACCTAACGGCACGAATCCTAATTATTGTGCATTATAAAAATAAAAAATGTATTCGTGCATTTTAAATGTGTATTGAATGCGCATGAAAACACGCATCAATTCTCAAATACATATTTTCACAGATACTCATACATATATTTGCTGCTGATAGTACAAAATATTAACTGCGATTTGCTACCTGCTTAGTAGTACCCACGTGAAAGTGCCCCAATTTTCCTCTATCTTTGTGCTAAGGTCCTTTATGAAGCACAATTCTTTTACATTACGCTTATTAAAGGAAAAAATAGCGCGCGGAATATGGGCCACGTTCGCCCTGGGTAAAGAAATTGTAGAATGTAGGTGTGTCGAGTGGGATAACCATGCGTTTTGATAAAAGTTCTTAGTCCTTCTACGAGTACTATGTAGTGGTTGATTGGTAATTAATCAACGGTGAAGGTACCTGCTAATCGGTTTTTACGACTGTTCCGATTAATTGATGACAATGAGCAGTTTTGAAATGGATTAAACTTGAAGTATGTGTCACATTCATCGTCATCATCATCATATCAACTGGACATAGGCCTTCCCCATAGAGTGCCATAATGACCGGTCATGCACCATCCGCATCCAGCGGACACCCGCGACCTTTACCAGGTCATCAGTACACTTTGCGGGGACCTACCCACGCTGCGCCTTCCGGTACGTGATCGCCACTAGAGAACCTTTCTGACCCAACGACCATCGGTTCTACGTGCAATCTGCCCGTAGTAATGTAAGTGTTATTGTGCCCACTACCACTTAAGTTTAGCGATTCGAACACTGCGGAATATTGGACGACAAGGTGTGCCGTAGCGTCCCGAATGCTGCCCAGCCAAGTCGGTTTCGACAATTTGATCTACCTAAATGGACAGTCTGTCCTAGGTATATATTACCGTCTATAACTTTTAGCGTAAAGTGTCAGATTGAAATGGGAGTTGGTACTAAATGGACGTTTGACATGATCTGTGTCTTATCCATGTTCATCTATGAACTAACTCGCTCGGAGGCTTCACTGAGGTCATCGAGCATAGTACTCAAGTCCTACACAGTCTCAGCAAATCGAAGGTCCAGATATGTACTCGCGGTTAATGTTCATGCCCAGCCTTCTCCAGAGTCTTCAAAAGAAAACGTCTCCAGTGCAGCAGTGAACAGTTTTGGGGAAATAACATCCCCTTGCCTGACTCCCCGCTGCAGCGGAATAGGCTTCGAGCTCCGATCCTGGAGTCGGACTGACATAGTGGCGTTCTCGTACAAACACTTCAGTACTTCGATATAGCGTCAGTCTTGTTGGCACCGCCGGAGAGACTGGAGTACAGCAATACTCCTCGGTCTTCTGTATAACCTGTCACAATTCATATACGTCGTCATTAAGGTACTAAGTATACTAATCTGTTGACGAAAAATGATAAAATCTAGTTCTGTTGGCCAATCAGGTAAGATCACGTAACGTTTCCCTGACATTTTGAACGCGCGTAAATTAGACTTAAGTGTAATTTTTCTATATAAAAAGTGACATTTAGAGCTACCTGACGCGCGTACAATGCATTACCTGATTGACCTGCTGAAGTTTCAAGTTTAACAAACCAGAATTGAGATTCTTCTGAGATTAAGTGCATACAATTTTGGGGTTTAACCCCAGAGTAAGCACTTCCTTCTATCCGTTTATAATACATTTTAATTTTTCTAGTTTCCAATATTTTTTCTGCAGATTGGTTACTGGTATTCAGAATGTACATACATATATGTATATATATTGATATTGATGTAATATATCACTACGAAAAGTCAACATTTCTCACCTAGCTTTTATGCTTTTATTAGATTGGTTTTAAAAGCTGCGGATGTAATTCCAGTCCGGACGCGCTCATGGCCTCTCGTAGCTTTTGTTCCGACGTTTCTACGTCCTATCTATGTGCTTTATATAGGACAATATTTACTTCGCTTTCTTAAAGTATTAGTTAAGAGATTTTTGATGCTTTGTGTGTAGGGAATATCAGCATACAACTCGAATACACCTACGCCAATTAATCAAAATTGTCAATAATCACAGTAATTTCCCGAAAAAAATGAGATTCCTCGACATCTTAACTAAGAAACACTTTGATGTGAACATTGAAAGGAAAATTTTGAAGCATAGAATTATGAAATTGTCCGCTGACATGGCAATGCCAGAGACGGAGAAATGTTGAAATGTGCAACATTTTGTAAGCATTATTGAACAAATTTTAACAATGTAAATATACCTTTTTCATTGATAATTGAATCAGCGAGCGAAGCGAACGACATTCTCCGTTTCACCTTTGTTTTTTATTATTATTATTAAACAATGGGATAGAAAACTCAATCTATTAAATTTCTCTGCAAAACTGTTCTAACAGCTCGGCGACTGTTCTCCTGGTCTCATCAGGTTCAATAATTATACAAAACTTTATTGACGATTCAGTTTTTCGAAATTGGAAAACAAAATAATTGAAGAAAAGAGAGGCTTGCAAGTTTAAGAGCTCACAGAACTACTGGTTATATTTGTTCTATATACTTTGATATAGGTACAGTTGTCATTAAAGCACGACATGCTGAACGAGTGATTGTATTGTCCAGAAGTAAGCGTGTTAACACAGTATTCGTTTAAACATATAAACAACATTTTGTATGTGCCACAATTTTTTCAAGATGTATACTGCAAAAAAACGTGCACGACATCAATGCCGTGTGAACGAAGCCCTGACGGTACTGTCAATTGACCGTTGTTAAACCTACACATTGAATCCCTGTGTGACGTATTGTTACGGAACGTGTTAAGACGTATTTATGTAATAGCATTCGTAGGTGACTGAATTGTATCCCAACTAACAAATCAGTAATCACCCCGAGCCGGTGGGTTAAACTCTATTTGGTTTAGCCAAGGTTTAGCAAAAACTCGTGATATAGCCTGGGCATTTACGAGTTATCGTGACTTCGAAGCGATGTTTGGCTCTTCTGAGGATCTAGTATAAGTTTTACCCAAACAAAACTTTACGATCGCGTTTGCGTTTTAGCTTCAATTTGTATGGGATTTGACAGCTAAACGCAAGGTCGGACGTAACGTTTTGTTTCGGTAAAACTTATACCAGAGCCTCTGTTCGCTGTCGACAAAGTTAAAATATAAAGTGTAGTTGATGCACCCAAAAACTCGATACTTCAGTTCGTGACCTCTAAAAGTGCAACAACCTGGCAACCGCAGGTCCTGTCTTTTCGAAGATGTCACGGCTCTAAAAACACTCATTCTCCATACGATAAACGAACTGAAATCGCCAATTTTCAGAATAGTTACATTTAGTACGTCACGGTCTCCATGTCACCTGTTTTTATTAGAACAAGTAAAATTTACCCCGAGTCGTACTCAACCTCAAGTCGATGAGCCGTTCCCTGATTAATTTGAGCCGTGACCGTGTGGGGCGGTCATTAGACCGGGCAAAAAAATCGCCATCCACTCTATCTAGACCGAATTCTAATAGAGTATAAGCACCTATATGTGCAAAGGAGGCATTACTCGTACCTACCTAACGTGCTGGGTGTGCGTTGCACACGGACGCAGCGAGCGGTCCTAGGGGGTGCAGAGTGCCACTCGCCGCGCGCGCCGGCCTACTACGATCTATTTCAGATTGGAAGAGTCCGGTGACAGGTGTCATCTCAGTATAGTTTCTCTTTATCTTTGACGTTTGATGACATAAACTGTACTGAGATGACAGTAGTCAGTGGACTCTGAAATATGTAGATTGTAGTGGGCGCTGGGGTAACGATTGGGCGCTAGGGTATCGCTACATTGGCTAGAGATATCGCTGTATATGTGGGTGTGCCTTGTTATACCTACCTAACTACTTTAGCCTTAAATGCTTCATTAGACCTAATTGTTTTTTTTCTTAAATGATGTAACTTTATGATGGCAGTTACTTAGTAAGTAGCTGGCATACACTACTCGTCTAATATTTAGTTACCTATCGTATTCCTAAATATTATTGCTTACTAGTAAGCTATATATACATATATGTAAATGTTGATTTGATCCGAAAGCATAATTTTCAACGTTTTGAAAATCTAGCCTTAACCTAGATGTGGGTAATGTTTATTAATTATTACCGTGTCAAGTTAATTTCATCTAGACAGTTTATATGTAATGGGTAATCTCCGGAACTGCTTATTCTTATATATTGCATAGTTAATGGACATTCTGGGTGGTTATAGGCTATATTATGTCCCGCGGATTTGCATGCGTTCTTTACAATACGCAGGCAAACCCGCGCAGGCAGCTAGTACCTACATACATGAGTATAAACATAATTTCCCATAGCGACATTTATCACGTCCTAGTAAACATTAGGGTTATGGAAATGGCTACAATTTAGTCTTCTCCACACGGTTGTAAACACGAATTACTCACTACAATCGTTCTGCTTATGACTTTCACGTGAAACTATTTTATATATTACTTACGAAGTACCCATTGTCATAAAACTGTTATATATCTCGGTCTAGACTGATTCACGAGAAAGCACTTTTCTATGGATACTTTTTAGGGTTCCGTACCTCAAAAGCTGAAGCTGTGGAAGAATAAAATTTCTAAGTTAACATAAAAAAAGATCGGCCGTTTATGCTGCATAAAACGTACAGGGTGACATTTTTATTCAGTGTCCAAATTTTTTGCAGGCATTTGGTATCACTAATAGACTCGATTTTTTTAAAAAAAACTGGTAGGTATTTTTAAAATTATAATTTGTCTATCCTAAAAGAATTATCCGTACTGCGTGGTTACTGGGCATTCAGTACCGCGCGGAACGGGGCGGGGCCGAGGGAGGGCAGGCGTGCCGTGCGCAAACCTTACTACCCGCTGAGGTGCCCGCGCGGTAAGTTTTTTTGGGATAACTTTAAGCAGCAATTACTGAATTTTTTTGTACCGAATGATATTAAACAAAAAAAAATGTATTTTATAATTTTGCTGAAGAATCTTATACTTAATTAATATTTGTTTTTAAGCAGTAACGCTGCTAAAGAAAATTATAAATTTTTAAGTGAAAGGAATGAAGGATGTTTGGTGCCCGAACCGGATTGTTCCGATAGCTCAGTTGGTAGTAGCGACGGGCCATGAATGCCTGTGGTCGCCGGTTCGAATCCGGCTCGGAGCATTAAACTTTTCAATTTTTCCTTTCTTTTAAAAATTTATAATCTTATACTTACTTGAATTTGGACACTGATTAAAATGTCACCCTGTATAATTTCGACACTCAAGTAATCAGAATGTTTAGGTAGCCAAATATTTCAGTGCAAGTCTTTATTACTGGAAGAGTGTGTTACGAAATATTTTGCTACTCTGGCTGCTACTGACTATATGACGCTGACTGTGCTAGAGTACAGTCACTAGAAGTGTCTTCTGAGATTTCGATCACCATATTAAAATTCAATTCAATTCAAATATTTATTTTAATTTTTATATATTTATTACTGCTAAATGCCAGCCATTTTTCATGACTTCGCATTTGCAAGAGCATCTTAATTGCAGCGACTAGAACTTTAATTATTTTATTTTTATTATAAACTAGCTTCTGCCCGCGGCTCCGTCCGCGTGGAACTCGTTTATATCGCAGCTCCATACAAACTTTTACCCTCCCCATTTCACACCCTTAGGAGATGATTTCTGGGATAAAAACTTTCCTATGTCCATCCCTTGAATTATCTCCACTAAAAAAAATCACGTCAATTCGTCGCTCCGTTTTGCCGTGAAAGACGGACAAACAAACACACACATACACTTTCCCATTTATAATATTAGTATGGATAAGTAGGCATGTAGGTACACAGTTTCATTAACACATTAAATTATAAAATAAATGAATAAATATTAGTGGACAATCGCACACAAATCGACCTAGTCCCAAACTAAGCAAAGCTTATAAATTTTTATAATTTTTTTAAATGAAAGGAAAAATTGAAAAATTTAATGCTCCGAGCCGGATTCGAACCGGCGACCACATCATAATTTTCTTTAGCAGCGTTACTGCTTAAAAAACAAATATTAATTTAAGCAAAGCTTGTACTATGGGTACTAGAAGACGATAAACATATTATGTACTTATATAAATAAATATTTAAATACATACAAAACAAGAATGTGTAGGGCACAAAAATTCGTGTTCATCACACAAATAAATTGCCCTTACCGGGATTCGACCATAGGACCTCTTGCTTCGTAGGCAGAGTCACTACCAACTAGGCTAAAGTGGTTGTCAATTAGGAGGTCACAGTCCGTCGAAATGACCCTGATATATAATCATGACTATGACCATAACCATAAGTAATAACAAATTCAAGAGTTTTTTTTTCTCTTAAGTCATTCGCAATTACATAGTGACACAAAAACTACAACTTAGAAAAGTTGAAAAACCCCCGACATCTTCATTTCAAGGTCCAATGTCTCAAAAGCGGCTGAACAGATTTTCATGAAACATGGCTAGGAACACTCGGGATAAAATTGCCTGTGGCACAAAAAAACCGCATTCAAATGGGACCATCCGCTAGGGAGCTACGATACCACAGACAGATACACAGACAGACATGTTAAACTTGTAACACCCCTCTTTTTGCCTCGGGGGTTAAAAACTATCTGCTCACATATTTAAAACCGATGTAGTCTCCGTACACATTAAACATTAATTTCCCTGAAGGTTTCCTCTAAAAAGAAAACCGAATTGTTTTGCGTGAAACCTAAGGTCACAAGCCATTATGATTTGGGTACAAGATTGATTGCTCGCGTGCTGGCATTTCACAAAATTGGGCAAATAGAAAAAAATATATATTATTCTAAATTGAACGGTATCCCCTCCCCGTAAAGTTTTCCCTTTGTTTGACTGGAATACTAGCATGTGAAACCCATTTCTTGTTTTCTGGCTGGTTCTCTATACGAGTGTAATATCAACATGTCCAGAACTGTTTGGCCTAAAACATTAAAGTATACTTGAGTTTATTTGAGTTAGCCGAATTGCATCAAAGTAGGCCATTCCAAAAGGAACTCTAGCGTGCAAGGCAGAAGATTGCAATTCCAATGACAGTTTTATAAATAATTAACAACTTGGATAAATATCAATGTCAAAACCAGCTGCACCGAATTTGTTGAAACTTAGCTAAGAACCACGTCAACTTTAGGACAAAAAACCCATAAAAATTGGTCCATTTGTTAAGGAGCTACGATGCCACTTAGAAACGCAGACATAAAATCAAAATCAATTATTTATTCTTCAAATAAGTCACGGGCGTTTCTACATGTCAAACGTTAATTATATTAAAATAATAAGTAATCATTTTACACAATTATCATTAAAAATTGACAGATTAAGGACCAAGATTAAACGGATAGCGAACTAAATGTCACTAAATGAAAACAAAACAAAATTGCAAAATATCCGTTACGTTCTAATTCATTCAGAATTAACAAGAAGTTTAGTGATACTAATTAATTTAGTATCCCGCACGTCTATCATGGGACGGCCGCGACATACTCTGTACCCTGTGCATGTTTTGACTTTCCATTCTGAGACAAAGTTCTATGGTAAATGTCCCAATGTATGACACCTCAATTCCAATAAGTGATTGAAAAAAATATGTACATTAAGAGTTGATAACTTCCATGTTAAAATAAAACAAACCAAAAAACATCTAATACTAGTAATTTGATTAGTTTAAACTGATATATAGAGTATTTTTTTTATAATTTATTCATTGGAATATATAGTACTTAAGGTGTTATAACTTACAATAAAGAGTGTCAGGAGAAAAATGCGTGGTCATATTTTTTATGCTTACTAGTACTATAATTGAACGTCAGACTCGTAGTCACATCGTTTTTCGAGTATTTTTTTTGCTCTACAAAAACGAGCAATTCGCGCCTTATTTCTTGTAAGGTTAAGTTTTATTGAATAACTGTGTAAATCTTTATACCGCGACTATATCGGTTGTTAGTTTTTAATTGTGTAAACACCATGTAAGAGTAAACAACCCGGAGTCAGCATTAAAATAATCAGCGCAGCGAGGCGGCAATCGGCAGTAGTGAGGTGACTTGTCGAAACCGAAACAATTTTGACTCTTACTTATGACGCGATTTTTGTGACAATATTATCGCGATGAATTGCATGGATATTCGTTTAATAACCTAAATATGCAAGTGATACGTGCACGCACGTATTGTGATATATGAGGTATCGCGTGATTATAGTGACCGTGTAATCGGTCTCCTTCAATACATATTTATACCTATATAAAAAACATTATATTTCTTGATGTTAAAAATGAGTAATCGAAACATGACCTTGAGTTTGGGAACTATAGGTTCAAATGCTTAGCACGGATGCGTGTAGCAAGCATACGGGGGGTTAAATGGCAAAAAACAACGGGTAAACAACAACAAAGAAGTTCGAAAGGAAGGTTCTGTTGTTTTCCGAAAAGCATTATGTCGATCAATATAGACTTTAAATACTTCAAATCGATTAACGGGAATGTCATTAGTCCATACTGCTTTGTTGAACTAGCAAGATTGAAAGCTTATACATTCGACAACCGCTTTAGCCTAGTAAATAAATGCCGTCAACCAGATAAGGGATTTCCTGCCAAAGCACGTAGATTAATTATATTTTACAGAATAACTTATTGTAACTAGGAGTTCAGAAGAGAGTTGTACTTGTGTGACACATAAACTATGTTCGATTACTACTAAGGGTATCCTTCAAGACCCATCATCGAATCCCCGAGACTACGCATACTACACTAGAGGTCCTGGTTTGAATCCCGGTAAGGTAAGTAATTTATTTGTGAGATGAACACGAATATATCGTCGACTAGCACTTATAGTAGGTACAAGCTTTGCTTAGTTTGGGGCTCGGTCGATTTGTGTAAAATTATCCGCATTTATTCATTTATTTATTTTATTCATAGTTTTCAAGATATTTTAATGTAGATGTATTGTCAGACAAGTTTGTAGGCGGCTGAAAAATAATATTCAGTGAGAAAGAGCACAAAGCCATACGCTTTTCAAATTGTCAAATTATGGCCGCTACTACTGAAAAGGGTTTACACAAACTTACTATTGCAGCTGAAAAGAGCGCTGATGTAGAACTATTTCTTGCAGTTTCTACGACGGAAATATAGTTCTGGATTTATTCGTCCGCAAATATAAAATGGTTCAAGTTGATTTGTAACGTGAGGCGGTGAGACGTGGAAGACGTCGAGTGAAAAAGACAGATAAGGAATTTATTTGAAAGCCTTTTTTACGAATTTAGGATGAATGGAAAGGTTATCTATTCTTTTAGCCAGCTAGTCGGTCGGTTAATCCTAATTTGACGGCCTATATTTTAGTCGAGATATTGAGCTTTTGATCGTGGCGGCAATAGTTGTCTCACATTTAAAGATCAAACCAAAACGAACAAGAATATGCTATTTGTTAGCAGATCCAGATTTTCACTTGTCTTGTCAAACTCGAGAATCTTTCAAGTAGTTTTTCACTGATTTCCTATGACGGGATTTATTTGGATCTTGGTAAAGACTGCAAAGCCTATGGATAAGCAGATTAGATGACAATAAATGCATAAATAAATATTACGCAAATCGAACTAGCCCCACAGTGACTCAGAAACAAATATACATTCTCATCACATTACCGGGATTCAAACCCGGGATCTTCAGCTTTATAGGCAGCGTCACTACCCACTAGGCTAACCGATCGTCCACTATACAGGGTGTACCAAAAATGGGGTGTGAACCGATCAAGGGCTTAACAGGTATCGTGTTCTGATAAGAAAAAAACTAAAAAAAAATTCTTTTGATGCGATTTTTTTACATTTGAATGGATGGAGCGTATGGACTTACTCCAAATCTTCGTCAGTATCTTTGGCAAGAAGTTTGTGTCTTTTGCATTTTTTTCTCCTCTCAAACACTTTTTTTTCGGTATCAATTTCAGTGAGCACAACCCTAGCTGTGCAATGGAATAATTAACGTCTACGTCGCCCGCTGTTAGCGCACACTGTGTTACACATGACGTGACTCGTAAATACTCAGACGTGGATTATCCTTATAGGCTAAGTCTTTAAAGAAATTAGCATTTTAACAGCAACGTCCCAATACATTTATGAAAATATTGTTTATTCATTCTGTAAAAACCCTGATATCTATAATTTTAATACACGAAATAAAAATTAAATAGTAACTAAAAAGTTTCGAGTTCGTAAAGTATACTAGAAGTCTGTTTCTGGTCAATTATTATACGGAACCCTTATAGGATCACTTTGTCGTCCGTCTGTCAAGAGCCATTATTCCGGGAACGCATGGAGGTATTGAGCATTAGGATAACATTAATATAATTTTCCAAAAGATAAAAAGAGAATTTAGGTCTACCTGACACGTTACGCAATAGAGAGGGGTGGTCGCGTAACTTTTGGAAAGCAAATTAGGACATCACAACTCTAAGTTTTCATACAAACATTGACATTTAGATCTTCCTGACGCGCGTACAATGCGTTACGTGATCGACCTGCTGGTCACAACTTTTTTTTTATACAACCACGGTGGCAGACAAGCGCCGCCTACCGCCTGATGCGGACACCGCAGCCTATAGACGCATGTAACTCCAATGGAGTAACATGGACGTTGCCAACCCTTGATATTTTTGAGGGTTCGCCGTGTTGACAGCTACATACAAGAGGCCATAACATTTACACCATCACCAACATCATCATCCTCCCAGCGTTATCACGGTAGTGCCCCTAAATGAGCCCGGGGTCCGCTTTGACAACAAATCCCAAGATTTGGCATAGGGTCACTAGTTTTACGAAAGCGACTGCCAACCCAGAGGTAAAATTTGACCTTATTGGGATTAAACTGGTTTCCTCACTGTATTTTCCTTCACCGAAAAGCTATGGGTAAATATTCCGTACATAAGTTTAGAAAAAAACTCATTGGTACGAGCCAGGATTCGAACCCACGAACGCCGCTTGACAGCCGCATGCCTGAACCACTAGGCTACCGTAGCGTCATGTGTATAAAATACGCATGACGTGTTTATCTACTGCCAGAATGCCAAACGAAAACAGCAATAAGAATGGGTGTTATACGAGTATCTAACAGGCAAAAAAACTTCAAAAACTTTGCCCGACTAAAGTGGATTGCAGGAATAATTGCATTCTACCATTTCCACGGCTTAGTGCAGAAAAAGCCTGTTGGAGTTTTCATCCGTCCGAGCGTCGAATGAAAGTAAAAACGAATTTGAGAGCACTGAGCTACCTCGAATATCGAATAGCGCCGTCAAACCGATGCTGGGATAGCAGTTTTCAACTTAGAAAAGTTGGAAAAAACTTGAATATATTTCCAACCGGCTAAACGTTAGCTTTCGGATAAAAATGCATCAAAATCGTTCCATTCGTTTAGGAGGTACGATGCCATAGACAGACGCACAGATACACAGCGCAATGACACTTTTTTAGCTTTATATTATCAGTTACTACTTGTTACCTACTGTTCATTTTATGTAAGAAATTTTTGACGACCGGTTTAGCCTAGTGGCCAGACCCTGCCTACGAAGCTGAAGGTCCGGGGTTCGAATCCCGGTAAGGGCAAATATTTGTGTGATGAGCACGAATATTTGTTTCTGAGTGTTGTATGTTTTCTATGTATTTCAGTATTTGTAGATACAAATTAAATATATCGTACTATAGTACCCAGAACACAAGCTTTATTGAACTTATTATCGGGTAAGCTATATTTTTGCAAGATTGTCCCATACTCGTTTATAAAAAATCTGTTTTCAAGCTAAGCCGATAACATTCGCTTGCAATTGGTTTCTCGCCTAAGCCAGAAGCAATATGTTCGACATAGAAGCTTTGTCTCGACTCCATATCATACCCGATCTGGTGTCAGTCAAGGATCCACACTGGGACCTTTCCTGTTCGTAATAATGACTAAATTACCTCGCAACAGTTATTAAGTCATGCCAAGTTTCCTTTACGCCTGAGTGGAGCAATTATGGACATCAACTTACAACTTAGTCTTCCGGTGGATTATTTGCCAAGTATTGGCTGCAGCACCTTCTGCAATGCACGTACCCCGATACATGCTCAATACATGCTCGGAGCAGAGCCTATCAACCGTGTCTCCAGCGTTAAGGATCTCGGCGTGGTCTTCGATATGCTGCTTACTTTCCATGAGCACATATTATCACTTGCTGCAAGCTGCTATCGAAGATTAGGCTTTGTGAGTCTTCAAGCTTCGTTTATTTATTTTACTTTCATGATCCCGGGGCCGTCATGCTAGTTTATAATGCACTCGTTCGAATCGAAGCAAGCTTGAAGCTTCGTCAATCATATGGCACCCTTTACGACTCAACAGAGAGAGCGTACAAGCTTACGAGCATACAAGCGGGTAAGTCTTATTAGGTAGACTGTCTGTGTGATGTTTATAGTATCTGTATTATGTAGTATTTTATTTTTCACCTCAGCAGCTCGAACAAGCATATTTTGCTGTGTGAAAACAGTGTGCAAAATGCGATTTTGCTCACTCCGTGAGACAAAGTAGCTTTTTAATTTTGGTGCGGAGCACTGACATTTCGTCGTATGGGGTCTATTACAAGTTCAGAATATTTGAACTTCATTAGCACTGTCCCTTTCATTCCGATACGAAAAAAGAAAATGGCAGACATAGGTTGATTCATAGTTCGACCATCGAATTTCAAAGTAGACCCCCAAAAAGCGGATAACACACGTTCAAAAACTATCAAACTAACAAGTTTAAATTACCAAAATAATTATAGGTACAAAGGAATTTTAAATTGAAGAATATTATTTAAATAAAAGATCTCAGAATAAACTCCGTTTCTTATAACAAATAGGTAAACATGGATTTTATTATGCTAGATAATTAATAATTCTAGTTTAAACAATCTTTAACTCTATGAACGTATACCACAGATGCAGTTTCCGAACGCAAGCGCGGGGCCCCGCCCCTTTTAAAAAGTTGCCCGCTGTTAATTTGTTTGAGATTTTATTATGTATATATTCTTCGTCATTCTTGCGTTATTGATATTCAAATATAAAAACTACTGGGATAAATCAATTCTCTATCTAACTAGGAAATATAGTGAAATCAGTGACGTGACGAAGGCAGTATTTTAACATTTTTAAAAACAGTACTACCACGGCTAGTTTTTGATGTGCACGCGAGATACACGTAATATGCTAATGTGTGCCCTTGTGATAATAATAAATATTTACTAAATATCTCGAAGATATGAGTAAAATCTGTGAATTTTAATAATAACACGGTTAATTTTTAGTGATGTGTTAGTGTCACGCGACACTTGTATACTTAGATAGTGAAATATCCTTTGGTTTCTCGCGCCTTGTCTCGCCTTTCTAGTATTGAATAACGGCGCGACCGGCGCTGAGGAGCTTATTTTACAAGCAGTAACTAACGCCTAATTAAGTTTTCTTCCTGAATAATCTTGAGACGAATAGCTACGTGATACTGTGATATATTTTTGATGTGAATATGTTCTCTCTGCTGAGGTGAAAAATTGTATGTGTTACTCGAGAGCAAAGTATTTGCATCTCGTGCTTTTGAGTCCTTCGCTGCGCTCAAGATTCAACTCTTGTTGCACAAATAACTATTGTATTTGCTTGTATTATACGTATTAAGATTAATTTGTAGCGTTATAATGGTAAATTTATACGTCTCAGAATACGTGTAAGTTTGTTTAACTTTCTGTTCCTGATCTCCAATCAATTGCTAACAGGTTACTTGAAGAGATCCCTTACTGGGAAAAGCACACCTTTGCGATTTAACCTGTTTTTTCTGTATTTTTACTGTGTCTTGTGTACTGTGTGTTTCACTAAACCTTTTCTTTGAGTTAAGATGTGTTTCTGAAACCTCCAGGTAAGAAACTTAAAGAAGTATTTTCTGTATACATTTTTAACCATCCACCACTGCCAAAAATCCGTCCTAACTAACGTCTGATTTCTTGCTGTTTGCAGTATAAATATAGGGGAGGGGAACCACTATGGGCTTATACGCTCTCACCGTGGACCCGATAGGCGAGTACGCATACTGGTTACTCCGGGTGGCACCATAGACATCCCGCGAAAGCCAACTAGTGCATATCCTAAGTACGTGTTCACGCCTGACTTCAGTGGATGCTCATGGACCGTCACACCTTCAAGCAACGACAGCATGTTGCGACTCCGACACGTCAACGGCGGGAGAGAATTCGTTGAATTTAACAACAATACTGTAGAGGAGAAAGGAGGCTTTCGATCGTACGCAATCCAGTATAAAGAGTATGGCTACATTCAATAGAAAAGTCAGAAATTTGAAAAAGGTCTTGCGTACGCTTATATGCACTTTTCCAACGGAGCTTGGTCGCTGCATACTCAGCAGAAGACCTGCACCCCTTTTACAGGACAACCTACTATAAAGAACGTAATACAGTAATAGAAATAACTACGATCCGATTAGTGGTGGAAAGGTTTATAGGATTCCTTAAAATAACTTGCCTACTTCGTCCATAGTTTTAAATGGCATTTTATTAGAAATTAATTAAAAACATTGCTGAGTTTCTTGCGGCGTTTCTTCTCAGCAAATATTGAGTTTTCCGAAGCGCTGGTAGTTGATTAACTTTTTTGATAAGTTAGGTTAGGTTTGGAGTCTATGCATAGGTTCTAGGAAAAAAACGGATTAAAATAATCAAGATGGGATCTAAGAGCTCAAGCCCCAGGATCATCGGAATCCTAACTAAATTGTAACCTCGATGGAGTTTTTGTTCTTGATTTTAACCCAGAAATAAAATATTTTTCTTTGTTTACATTCTTTTGTTTTATTTAAGTAATCATATTTTTAGGTTTTCAATACGCGACGGTCCATTCAAAGCAAGTGCAATACTTAGAAACTTTTATTCATTGGTAATAAAGGAATAATAGGTAATGTAGGTTTATCTACGCACATATCATACGAGTAAGTACTCTTAAATGCGTTCAGAAAGAACCGATTTTACTATGAGAACTTTCTTGTCTGTGGTAGTAGGTAAAATCTGTACTGTAATATAATTATAAACAGTACAGATTTTTGTATCGTTATGAGTTTAAATTTAGAACAGCTGTCAAAACCCAAGTGGGTCTCTATTCTAGTGTCCATAGATATTAAAACAGTTATCGATACGAAACGTCCATTCAGTACGTTTTTTAATACAAACCGCACGACATTTGATCTCGAGTGATATGAGTATAGGGACTTCATTCGTTTGTCTATGATTTAAAAAAAAAACCATTCTTCATGACGGATGATCGAACTGCCGCCATTGCTGTTGTCATTTTTTTGTTGTTTTTGCTGTTTCTTATACTACTTATGATATGTGTGTAGATAAAGTAGTGTATGTAATTAGGCCTTAAAACACTCGAGTGATCCTATTATCAAACTCGCTGACGCTCGTTTCATAAAACCACACTCGTGTTTTAAGGCCTCTCATTATGGATCAGTCGCATAAACAAATATTTCATGTACATACTGTATATTCTTCATGGCTGCCATATTCCATAAACGGCCTTTTGCAAACATTCAATTTGCAAGTTGGCACGCAATAAATTTAAAATTCGAATCCCGTATACACCCGAGTCATTTTGGATGCGTTGTTTATTTAAATTCAAATCACAGAATTTGCAAAGCACTTTCAAAAAATCTTTCCTCCTGTCACAGTAGGGTTCAAAATTAAACCTTATACATTGTATACTTACCTTTCCAATTACAATAAAATTAAAAGAATATGATTTAATTCGAATTTGCGACAGTTATTTAGATTTAACGCCCCGTAATTGACTCTGTGGCAATAAATTTAGTTAAAATCCGTACAAATCGGGAAGCCCTTTAAATACGGTGTGTTCTTGATTTAGTATGCCATCTCATTTTGCATTGGTTATGACGTCACATACTGTGTAATCCCGTGATGAGGTCATTGTTTCTTATTTCCAAAAGATGGTTTCAGTTTGTGCAAAGTTGCGGTTCATGTGTTGGTTTCCATAATACCTACTTATCAATACTTGTTGAGTGGTATGTAGGATTATAGTTCATACGTGGGTATTTCAGGGCTGTGACTTTCAGAATACATAAAAAGGCATTTAATTAGTCCGCGTTTTGATCATATCGGAGGCCAAAACCTTTTTTAGGGAAGTGGGGCGTAGATGCAAGAAAGAGGCCTGGATCCCCGCTCTGGGTCATTTCTGGTGCAAAGGTTAGCCATAGCTGTGCAGCGCGGCAATGCGGCCAGCCTGATAGGCACCTTTGCACCTGGACGCGGGGCGGGTTTTTTGATATGTACCTACCTACTTACATTTAAGTTAAGCTTAGTAGAAAATTTTAGTTTTGTATTGTAATATTTTGACCGTCATTTTCTTTAATAAACATTGTATTTTTACGAATTTAATAATGTACCTGTAGGTATATATATATAGATATATATTAATTTATAGTATATGTGTATAATATTTGTTTTAGTACTAGCTTGTAGTAGCTACATATAATGTATTATGTTATTAATTTACTGTAGCAAATAGGTAATGTACGTCTCTGTAAAGTGGCCGTCAATAGAATTTGCTAACTATGTAAACAAACCGCCATAGTGAAAGACAATTTCAATATGGCGGTTTGTTTTTTTTAATGTCCATTACAATGTAACGTGTAAAATTAATGTCCCATAGCCTATGTTAGCGTATGATGGTTTTGGTACATATTTTTGAGTAGATTGAATCGATACCTTTTTTTCACTTGACTGTACCTACACGTGTTAGTTTGTCTATCTTTTAGTTCCTGATTTCTGATCTCGTCTCAATTGCTCAAAGGTTAACTGGAAGAGATCCCTTACATGGATAAGTTCGCCTTTGTACCAACTTGATACAATTTGTCTATATTTTTACCAATGTCTTGTGTACAATAAAGTATTTACATACAATTTTATTATAATATTCTATTATTCTATTTATATTATATTGTGTATACCATGCCATGATCAATAAACGATTGATTAAACCACTATCTACATATAATTTAATATCAAACTTCGAGCCAATCCGATGACTGAACAGAATTGACTTAAGTTAATAAGTTTAAGTGATTTAGAAAACACAAATTCTGCTCCATATCCAGTTAGGTATACCTATAGCAATGTCGACTGTTACATAGAGAATTATTTCCCTCGCATTTATTCAACAAAATGTCATCTAGTCTAGCCCACAAACATACCTACCTATATATCGCTAAACGTTCGCAAAATGGGTCACGTAAATACTACTACTGGAAAAACGGACTAAGTCAAAACATCTTCAACTCAATTAGAACTCTAAAACCACCGCATTAAACTCAATTTAGAAGAAAACTATATTCATTTGCTTTACATCTTTTACTTTTTCAGGCTGCCGGTGTGACGCTAATTGGAAAACACACATAGTAGTTAAACGTAACAATATATGTGCTCTATCATGACGCAATAAGACCTCATTTTGAATACAGGATTCATGTTTGTTCGTAATGCGAATTCAAAGTGACGTAAGTTGATTTGCAAATATGGCAAAGGTAATTGGTGTACATTACGCACAACTCTGAAATTATTGATTCAATAAAAATTGTAGTAATAATACTCTACATCCCCACGTCTTCGCCTGAAGTCCACTATCTCTACTGCCCCGCTATTTCGTAACTTATTTAGCCTGACATTACCGTTCACCCTCAAACTCAAATACATATATATTTTGCGTTGGTCTCAGACGGTCCTGAACGCAATTTGCCTAATTGGAGTTTTGCCCACATTGCAGTTTGACCACCGAGAATTATACCTAAAATGCAAAGTGACCACTTATAGGTAGGTTAGGTTCGTTAGGTTTCTTCAGATGCCCGAAGGGCAAACAGACCAGAAATAGGAGCCCCGCTCGGCGGGGCTCCGTCAATATCGCTAACGTAACCTCAAAACGACTAAAATGTGATGTAGGCATTTTGCGTTTTAGGCATAATGCTCGGTGGTCAAAATACAATGTGGGCAAAATTCCAACTAGGCAAATTGCGTTCAGGACCGTCTGAGACCAACCCTATATTTTTACGCTGCGATTCGTAGGAACTCAGATCAGAGGGGGGTGTACCGTTTTGAACGCGCGTTAGGACAATCGAAATGTAATTTTTCCATATAAAAAATGGACGTTTAGATCTACCTAACTTACAATACGTTATGTGATCGACCTGCAGAGGGGTAATCTTGTATTCATGTAACGTTTTGAACGCGGGTTAGGTTCAATATCAATTGTATAATTGCACGCAGGTGTTTCGGTAGGCCCAAAGTAAATTGAATAAACAATACTAGCTACTCCACACGTCACTTCGGTCACTTGTATTAATTACGTCTCTTTGTTATCGTTTCCTTTCACATTTAGCAAGACAAGAAGTTGTAAAATCCACGTTATGTGCATTTTTGTAATTTTACATACATACACACATTCACGCCTTTATCCCTAAAAGGGGTAGGCAGAGCACATGAAATTTGTGTTCCAGTACCACTTTTAGCATAAATGTGGGTATAAAAGATCGACAAAATGTGACATCGCAGTGATAGGTTGCTAGCCCATCGTCCACTACACACTTCAACCCTGTTCCCTTAGTCGACTCTTACGACACCCACAGGAAGAAAGGGGGTGGTGCTATTCTAACCCGACACTACACGGGGCATCGTCATTTTAACTAAAACAATATTATAACTACTAAGTATAAAAATGATTTGGAGTCATATACCTCATCGCCGTGAACTCGTAGCGTGTCCACAGTTCATGTCAAGGTCGTTCTTCGAATTTGGAATCAATATTGCCACATTCCCACACACGGTCATTATGGGCCAAGCGGTGATTAATTAATGTAAGGCCTTGGAAGGTGATTGACGTTATTGATTTATTCATTTGAATTGATTACATTAATATTCGTTTATTTATTTTTTGATTGTATGTATGTTCGTCTTTAAGGTATTTGTAACTATGGGCCTTAGATGCCTGAAATAAATGGTTTATTGTTATTATTATAATCTCTTTATTCATATTTCCTCGTAACTTAGGTTTATACAATAATCATATAAAAAGTAAAATATAAAACTATACATACAAAACATAAAATCACTACATAAACCTAATCTAGGGTGCAGCCGGCAGCGAGGCGGGGCCTAAACTACCGGCGGTCAGGGCGACAGAGACAGGAACCACCGGACTAACCCCGCAGCGTATCCAGGAGTACGTACCGCCTTCTGTATCTGACCCTTGATCTAGCCATCTAGCGAGAGTCTCTTGAGGTGATGGTGGACCAGCGAACGAACAAACCATCGAACACTAAGGTAGCGCCGCAAAATGCACAGATCAAATCAAATCAAAAACAAATCATTTTATTTCGTGTAACTACAAGACATAATATAGACAATCAATACATAGTTATACCCAATTGGACATTTTTACGATAATATTACGCTAGTCGGAGCATGCAATCCCGCACAGTGTAGCATAATTGTACATCTGGTTTGTCGGCTTTCGTTTTCGGAATGGTATTGGGGGACTGTCCCGCACCCGGCGCACCAGGGGCCGTAGACAAGGTTACAAGCGACAAGCGCTAACGCCAATAGAAAATAATAAAATGTATGGCAATGACAGATGCCGACGAAACAATTTTCGTTAACATCTGTCATTCCCATACATTTTATTATTTTCTATTGGCGTTAGTGCTTGTCGATTGTAACCTTGTCTAGGCCCCCAGGGATGCGGCGCGCCCGCGCATGTTGGCATAAAAACACTCAACACGCGCCCCCGCAAACATTCCATGCGCTGCAGAAGACAGAATGGGTGCCATTGACATTATGCGGGGTTGGGGGCGGGGTGTCAAAACGATGCCAGGCAGGCGACTGCGAACCGAATTTCTCAGTTTGGGCGTGAATCCAGTCCTACTATCACTCACTGTTCACGTTGTTATTCCATCACGCTTAAACTGCTTATCCGATGTCGATGAAATTTTGCACGACGTTAGTTTAAAGCTTGGATTAAAATATAGAATAGTTTTTATCGCGGGTCTACGCAGAAGAAGTCTCAGGCGGAAGCTATAGTTTAAAACCAGACAAGTGTGAGTCTGACTCGCCCACCGAGGGTTCCGTACTTACATAATTACAAAAGTATAATTTTCAGATTTTTCCTATCATGAGACGATATTAAGGGTTCTTATATAAGGGTTCCGTTCTTTCCTTATGTGGTACGGTACCTTAAAAATGTACTGCTGATATGTACCCGCCATTTCGTCACGCGGAATGTTTCCATTATAGAAGCGGCGATAATCACGCGCCCGGAATCCTCATGAATGAATATTCCAAACTCATTACTTAATTTAAATAATTTTAGCACAAACAGGGTCGCCATGATTTTGTTAAGGGTCCTGTTAAGTTAGCAACTTGTTCGATCACCTCGTTGTCTTCCCGTGTGTCTGTCACATCCATTATATTATGCGTCCATTTTGTTAAGGGTCCTGTTAAGTTAGCAACTTGTTCGATCACCTCGTTGTCTTTCCGTGTGTCTGTCACATCCATTATATTATGCGTCCATTTCACATACAAAATGGAAATAAATGATCATCATCGTTTCAGGCGAGAAGCGTCCACTGCTGGACATAGGCCTCCCCCAAAGAGTGCCACATTGACCGGTCCTGCGCCAACCGCATCCAGCGGACTCCCGCGACCTTTAAAAGGACATCAGTCCGCCTTGTGGGGGTCTACCGACGCTGCACCTTCCGGCGCGTGGTCACCACTCGAGAACCTTTCTGGCCGAAGGTTATCAGTTCTACGTGCAATGTACCCCACTGCCACTTAGGTTTCGCGATTCGGAAATGAATTATACAACGTGTTAAAAACATATAGTCCTAGTGGTACGCCAAAATATGTGGCAAATTGTGTTAAAGCTTTGAAAATCGTTGATCTTTAGGCCAAACGAATCAATTCGACCCGTATCACAGAATAGATAATAGTACAAGTACAGAAGGGACACTCCTTTGCTCTTTACAAAAGGCGCTTTTTTCTCAACCAAAATATTAAGATTTATGGCCCTCTGACGTCGTCGACGACGACGTCGCCGTTCATCGCTACAAGTACATGCTGGTTCCCCAACGTACCGGTATGTACTTTGTAGGGGTGCCTGTCGTATCGCATAATGTTGATCGTCCTAAAATTTTTTGGCCGAGAATGTTTGGCATAATGTTGAGTGGCATACTACTTATTTAGCCTATTCATTTTTGCGCATACACATTTAAAAGTCCTAAAGTATGTTTATCCTAATATTGATTACTCGAACATCGAATTACCTAAAAAGTAATAGTCCTAATTTTCATTGTCATAGTAATTATTTTGCCTATTGTTAAACGTGCTAATATTTAAACCACCTATACTATTTTTTTCCTAAATTTTATACTATTTGTTAACTCTGAGCAGACCCGACCTACATCTAGATAAATAAAATAGGTTCGTTAGTTGCCTTTTGCCCCTCAGAGCAGAAATAGGGGCCCCGCGAAGCGTGGCTCTGTCGACACTAAGGCGGGTCATAGGTTATTCAAGTATTAGGCAATTCTTAGCTGAGGCAACCTTCATTTAGATCAATTAGATAGGTTCGTTAGTTGCCTTTTGTCCCTCAGAGCAGAAATAGGGGCCCCGCGAAGCGGGGCTCCGTCGACATGAGGGCGGGTCATAAGTTCTTAACCCATTCAGGGCCCGTGACTCAGCGTATGGGTCATGTTAAAACAGTCGCGCAGGGCCCGTGACTCACATGCGAGTCGTGAATAAATTCTGATTTAAACATAAACAAAACGTAACATGACGAAATAATATAAGTATAATTTGAGCTAACAACCATCTTTATAAGGCATGTTGAAAAACATAATTGTAAACATGTTTTTTTTTAGTGAAACAGGGTCTAGAATATTCAAGTTTGGTTTACTGGAAGTGTAATATAGTAAATATTCTGAAATTCGCGATACATACGTGTCCCAAGAAAATGGATAAATCTACATTTCAGAAATATCAAAAATATATGTATGCCTGATGTTATTGACATAACTCAAGGTATGGGTCACCGTGGCCTGGCGCTAATTGTTAAAACTACACATATCTTCATAGCACGCAAAAATAAACTTTATACCTTGGTTTTAAAGCTTATTTCATGACAAAACTCGTTGCAAATTGTACCTTTTTACAATGGATTACTGTTTGGATGGTAGCAAGCAACATTTCTAAGGACCAAACTTATTACCATGCCAATTTTTTTTGTTTCATTATAAAAACAGGGCGGTTTAAACTGTCACCAACTAAATGGTATATTGTATTATCACAACAGTGTGTGAGAAATATTTGCAAGAAAAGATTTTTTCTGAACTCTATAATTATATGAAAATAACAGCGCCCTCTTAACAATGATCATCTATTTCTGATCAGGCTTTAAAATGTTCATTCTTAGTTTCTTACAAATATCAGCAAATTAGTAAATATATATATTTTAATATGAACAGTAAACAGTTGGTTGGTAAAAATGTTGCATAATATTGTCCAACGGACCGGATTCATAAGCGGCAATTTCTTTGACGTTCGCGCCAGGCCCCGAGACCCATAAGCTGAGTCACACGTTTTAGCTGAAAACGGTTTGTATGGTGGCCCGGCGTGTTGTGTACGCTTCGTGGTTCGTGGCCATGAATGGGTTAAAGTACATACCTAAATAGGAAAGATTAGGTAACCACAAATAAAACATTTATTTTTACTATTTGTAAACTCTGAGCAGACCCGACCTACATCTAGATAAATAAAATAGGTTCGTTAGTTGCCTTTTGCCCCTCAGAACAGAAATAGGGGCCCCGTGAAGCGGGGCTCCGTCGACATGAGGGCTGGTCATAAGTAATTCAAGTATTAGGCAATTCTCAGCAGAGCCAACCTTCATTTAGATAAATTAGATAGGTTCGTTAGTTGCCTTTTGTCCCTCAGAGCAGAAATAGGGGCCCCGCGAAGCGGGGCTCCGTCGACATGAGAGCGGGTCATATGTTATTCAAGTAGTAGGCAATTCTAATAGATATGTATGCGTAACAAAATGTATGTACAACATTTTTAGTACATTAAATATTAGTAACATCAAAGTTATGCACATCAATCACTCTAAAAAAAAACCTTCGACACAATATACATTCGGACAATAAATATTTAGGACAATCGATATTAGGAACAACAATTTCGGCAAATAAAAAATATGCACAACAATGTTTATGCAATTCGATATTCGGTACAAAGTTGGTATGCGACAAAATATTAGGATCAACAATTTTATGCCACCCGATATAGACCCACTTTGTAGCGATGACCGTAAATCGCGGAGTGTCCTCGCCTTGCCCGTAGCCCGAAAAAAAAACGAAAAAGGAGAGGAGTTATGTCAACATCTTGTTTTTTGTATGAAAAAATATATATTTCTTTCTGAAATCTATCGTGTGTGGTACCTATAGTGAAGGGGCTTACTAAGCCGATTCTAAAAATATATCACATCATTATGTTTCAGCCATTTTTGTTAAATTAAAACAAAAACAATTTTCGAAACATACCAAGTTTGGGCTCCTCCAGACACGATATGCCCTTTTTTTTAAATACACCACAAATGATACCTGATATCTTCATATATAACCTCAAAAAAGCAATGTTGAAAATAATTTAATTAAGTATTATTTTATAATTTTTAAAAATGACGAAATGTGATAAAATCACAATCTGTTGAAACGTGTACCTTTAAAAAGTTCAATTTTAGACACTGAGGATGATAAATACTAATGCGAGAGGAGTTTTCAATTATATTTATATTATTGACTATTATTGATTAAAGTCAATAAAATAAGCCCCAGATCGTCTTTGCCTTTTGCGCCAGACATTCATATACTATTACTGCTCTAGTTGTGGAATGTAATAATAATAACGTTTTATTTAATAACGGCAACGAGTATATTCGAAGACAGCATTTTTATAAACCCTCTTCATAAAATGCCTCTGCTAAATAAAATGTGCTTTGTCCCTTTCTTACACACAGATAAGGAATAAAAACAAACGAATTTTAACGCCATTTAAGTTAAAATAGGCTTGTAGGACGTTTATAAATAAGGCCGATATACTCGTAGTATAGCTTTACTACCCAATGACGTCACTGCGGTTAATAATAACCATTAGTATAATTTTATCCCTTAAAAGCCTTACCATTTTTATGTCACCCTAACGCGAACGGATGATCAAAAGGCTCGTCCTGCCTATTAATAAACGTGTCTGCACCCTAGCCCGAGCTGGGAATTGTCCGGAATTCAAAGCGCTTGAGAGCTCCTTCATGTAACTTTGTTTTCGTTAGAGGGAAAATACTTTGTCACCGTCCTCGTTAGTAGACGCGCCAATAATGTACGTAGTGATGTGACGTTGGTTTTAGTGGAAGTCGATATATGGGTACATGGGGAATGGCGAGATATTGCAGCATTGCAGCAGCATTCCCCCTTGTTAATGTTGGTGAAATGCATTTCCGCATCCCGTCCGGTCGGGGGACGGACTGACAGCGGTAGAAACCTTGCAGGTATACCGTCTATAACCCCAACGCGCGCCGGCTCTACCTTGTAGAGGAATAGGCATTGTTGCATCGAATGTATACATGTTTCGCCGAATTTTAATTTCATCGAAAACCATTTTATCAGAATCAGTAAAATTTTCAGGAATGTCAAACCCAATCTATCCTAATGACCCCAAGTAATGGGTTCTACAGAATGTCCTTTTAGATGTACCTAAAAAGTTAACGTTCAGAGTAACAAAATTTGATGATACGAAAATTCGGCGAAACCATGCATTCGTTTGTCGATGAAATAAGGGGACACCAAGCATATCTTATCTTATCTTATCTTATTAGATGAGGGTCCTTTCGGATGCACTTTGACCCAGTGGGATCTTTTGTGCATTTGCCCTCTCCTTACGTCTACTCCCAACTTCGCTCCATCACCAAGCATATCACGTGTACCGTCAAGCTAAAGAACTCTAAAAAATGGGACGCGTCACGGAAGGGGACACCAAGCATATCACGTGTACCGTCAAGCTAAAGAACTCTAAAAAATGGGACGCGTCACGGAAGGGGACACCAAGCATATGACGTGTACCGTCAAGCTAAAGAACTCTAAAAAATGGGACGCGTCACGGAAGGGGACACCAAGCATATCACGTGTACCGTCAAGCTAAAGAACTCTAAAAAATGGGACGCGTCACGGATATCACTGTGTGGTGGCGAAATTACTCGAGCGTTGTCTTAATGTTCGCGGCTTGTCATAAGTAAGTTGTTGTTTGTTTTAGCTTGTTTTGAGGTGAGCTAAATGAGGCGTTTGGCATGACTTTGAAATTACTTACGTTAGAGGCTGAAGTAAGTTGAGTTGCCAATGTTTTATCGAGAGCAAAGTTCGAAGAGAATGAGCAACAGAATTAAAGCGACGCCGTCTGCCAAATTGGCTTTGGAGTTAATTAATATTTCGGTCTTGAAATCGGACAGTTTACTGTTGTATTATTGTAAAAGGCTAAAAGGCCTTTACAGTCTAGTGCCAGCGTAAACTGACACATTAAGAGTATTCAAATTTGGAATTGGTTGCCGTATCTGTCACAGATGGGAACAAATTATTTGGTTATTGGAATAGCGGTCGTCGCAGCAGGCAAGCGACAGGACGCTGTTAATTAATATTCAAGCGGAATTGATCAACCATTTTCATTAAGCACCGCACCCTAGGCCATCCTACAGTATCTTTCCGGTCAGATATCTGTAAACATCAAATAAAATAAAAGCACATAATAAAATAGGCATTAACAAAAACTATAATCTTACGTAATATTTTGTTTATGCGCTCTCATAACCATTAACGAATCTTTTGTAGGACAAACACTATCAACACGCCTATCACGGAGTCGCTATAAAAATGCCCTTGGGCAGTGAACGTTTATCGAGTAAGCCCATGAAAAATGCCTCTTTAGGAACTCTAAGCTTTATTCATTAGTTACGCAATACATCGGATGGGTAGGTACTCAGCAAATTAATAGGTGTAATAAACTTTCCACGCCAATGCTTTTCGGTTGCTACATTGCTTAATAAACAATTTTAATCATATTTAGTCAGTCACATCTCTATTACCGCGAAATTTATAACAGGCATGGATAATAAATTAAAAGCATAGATTCGATTTTTTCAAACTACCTTTTACTCAACTACATTTTTCTCTAGGATTTCTGCTTTTCCTGTAACCTCTAGTACCAATTGGTATATATTATTGTTTCCAAAGTCCATAAAAAAGGTTTACAAAATAATTCCGATCTTAATACAGAAAATAAACAAAATAATCTATAATTGTGCTATTGAAAAACGCCCCAACGTGCGCTAATTTAACAGACATGCATAATGTCACAACAATGGCGTCGCGTATATCGAATACGGTATTGGACTTAACTCAAATCAACTTCTTATTATGAAAAGTCAAAAAAGCTGGTATTTATTAATTTTTACGTATTTAAATATAAATTAAAGATCGAATATTTCCGTAGGTAATGTTTATCTGTTACTAATGAAATATGGAACCCTAAACCTATTAATGTTCACTGTTGTCAAATAATATAAATAGTGAATCCTGTCAACCACACTGACGTGTACCAGAAACATATACGATATTAATTATATTTATAGATTTATTAATCATGAGTGTATGTCCCGCACGGTTGAATTGTTTAAGGTATATTACGATGGTCTGATTTCAGTCACTAGAAAACGAGGGCAAATTCACAAAAATGTAATACCTATGAGCCCAGACTTTTCCAATAACATTCTTAACACTTTCGCAACCAAGAATCCGTCTAGCGGGCGCCTACGCCGTAGTCGCTTCCCGCTACATACGAGGAAAACCACAGGATCGGTTACGAGCGTAGCTCATAGCGATTCTTAGTAGCGAAAGTGTTAATGTACGAACCGAGGAAATCTGTTGTCCCTTTTTACAAATGCGGTTTGTAAAAGAGAAAGGTTATATTTTTGTCTTGGCACTGACAAGTTTCACAAGGGCATAGCATTCGTACAGATAATGCCTCACTGAAATTTTCATCATCAACTATGCCGTTGAAAGTATTTCAAAGACCATAATTAAAGCCGCGTCTTATGGCCTGTTTCTATTTTGCTTTGTATTTATTTCGAGTAAAACAAACTTAAACGAAAGGTGAAATAAAACGTAGTAAAAACAATTACGTGCTTTTTAATGGCTCTTGTTTAACTTTGTTTGATAAGCACTGACTAAATTTCCTGTCTTACGTGGCTGGTGAAAAGTACGACAATTTTGAATAAAGTATGCTTATTGGTTAAATTCATAACCTTACTTATTTTTTATAAGTTGAAAGCTTTTATTTAATTTATACATATAACCGTAGATAGCGATTCATAAAGAACACAAATACAGACTTTTTTTGTTCGTTAGTATTGTATTCTACCAGGATGGTCTCTTATCAGCAAGAATGAACATGAACAAATGAACAATTCTTGATAGAAATGACAAGTTCTGTACTTAATAATATTAATAATACTTATATTGAAATGACGACTTCTTAGAAGCGGAATCCATAACCTTGTGAAACCTAGTCATTGTAAAAAGGTGGCATTTCAGACTTTCATCAAAGCTGAGCAAGCATTTGCCTGGACAGTTTTATCTAGGATCGGAGTGGCATTAAACTAATGAGTGACCTTGCTCCGTCAATTTAGATCGCATCTACTAATCGATTAAGCCCAATTGATCGGCCATCCTGTACGATGCGAGATAAAAAAACTTGTTAAGATTTTTAACAAAGATTCGTCAAGTACCTATTTCGAAGATTTATTTATTTACAAAGGTAGGGCGGAATCTAATAAATGTTATGAGAATAAAATAAAAGACAAAAATAATACCACGGTAAATTAAATTAGGCGGGTGCGTACTTCATATAATAACCTATAACATTTTTTGAAACAATATTTGTTGCAATTACGCTCATTTGACATAAAATTCTTGATTCATATAACAACTGCTGTTATATGACTCAAGAGTTACTCAAGTGTTACACTTATTAGTATACTAGTTTCTGCCCGCGACTCCGTCCGCGTGGAACTCGTTTATATCGCAGCTCCATACAAACTTTTACCCCCCATTTCACCCCCTTAGGGGATGATTTCAGGGATAAAAACTTTCCTATGCCACTCTCCATCCCTTAAACTATCTCCACTTAAAAATCACGTCAATTCGCCACTCCGTTTTGCCGTGAAAGACGGACAAACAAACATACAAAACAAACACACACATACACTTTCGCATTTATAATATTAGTATGGATTTACATATGATACCTATAATTTTCGTTTTATATTATGATGAATTGATGATGTAAGTAATAACATTTAATGTAACATACTATTAAGTTTAATGCATACTTCCTATAACGAACATATGAATGATATAATGTTAATTTGTACAGTAAGCATAATATTTTTTGGTAGATTCTAAGGTAGGTCGGTGTAGGTACGACGAAGAGCGCGAGTAGCAGTGTTAGGTTAACCGCGACCCTACAGCGCGGGAACCGAGCGAGCGAAGTGAGCGTGCCGCGGCAGCGGCCCGCGAAGCGCCAGAACCGAACACTTTTTTATTATCTAATACTTACACATTATTTAAGTACAATTCGCAAAGCGTTCTATATGCGCCTTGAACAATGATGCTTGGTTGCTTGCTTGAAACCTGACGATAGAAATCATTTGCCTTATTATATCGGGCGTGAAATAAGTTTTTGCAATTGAAACATTTTACTACTTACATGAAATTTGGTCAAAGTACCAGTTGGTGGCACCAACTTGGTGCGAATCATTATTTCAATGTTGACTTGCCAAAGATTGGGTTTGTGTTATAATTATTTGTGAAGAGTTTATTTGCCACATAGCAATTTGGCAAATTAACTTATGCGTCAAATTGTTTGTGAAGTGATACTTTGTAATTTTTTTTGGTAAAACAACGGTAAACCACGCATCGAAACCAAGTGAAATGCAAATTGAAATGCGTCACGTAATAGCGTATACCTACGAGTATTGACCCACAGAGTATACAGCGTGAAACCTACAACGTTGCTTCATAAACTGTAGTATTAAACATTTCAGAAATAACCCCACTCTAAACTGAATTAATATCTCATTTATAAATTCATCTCTAGAGGGAGATTTTCTGCTCTTGTTTCAGAAATCTTTTTAAGTGCACTTATTCTATCCCAAGAGAAAGGGTTTTTTATCTGCTAATTTTCCAACGGCAAAGTTAATTTTATCCCTCTATCAAGAGGGAACCCCAACAATTGTAGGGAATTCTCGTAGCGTGAGTCCGACTCTCACTTGCCATCTTTTTGTGTAGAAAATTGGAAGCCTGGAAAGTCTCTTTAGGAACCTGAGACTAATTAGGTAGGAAAAGGGTGGACAGGTAAAAAGAAAGCGGCAACTGTTAATTTCAGTCCAAAATACACTTTTAGAAGCTTTTCTCTGTAAGGGATCAAGGAGTTAGAATGGCTTTTATTAGTCTGTATTTAGTCAGCTACGTCCCTTACACCCTTATATTATTCATTGTTTGATTGAATGATGTTCAAATAATTTCGACTGATTTTAATACGAACCGATGTCAATGACATTATTGACATTTAATCCTTTCGACGCCCTAACGTTCTTGACGCCGCGGGCACAAGAACACACGTGTCCTGAGAGGTAAACACGTACGGTATCGAACGCGCATTAGGGTTTAACTGCCAATTTTCCATGTAAAATTGTACATTTAGATCTGCCTAATGTACGAACAATACGATACGTGATCGACCTGCAGGGGGGTACTTGCATAACGTTTCGAACGCGCGTTAGGAAATTTTAACTGTCATTTTTTCGTACACAAAGTGAAGTTTGTGTCTATTTATCGCGCGTACAATGCGTTACGTGATCGACCTGCTGCCCACGGGTGTCAAGAACGACTATTGCTGTTATGGCGTACGCTGTCAGAGTCAACTGGGTGAGGACCAAATTCTTGGCCAGTAGTTAGCCTAATTAATTGATAGTAGTTAGAAAGTTCCGTTGTGACACGAAAATTAACCATAGAAAATGTATGGCTCATTTTCGTGTCACAACGGAACTTTTTAACTACTACCAATTAACGACGCTAACTACTGGCCAAGAATTTGGTCCTCACCCAACTAAGGTTTCTCAATTTCACACTCATCATGGTGCAAAAAAGTTGACGTGTCAGTGACACTGTTGTAGGTGAAGAATGGAAAAGGTTAGGTAAGTAACCTACGTAAGAAGCTATAGCAAAACTATTTTATAATAGAAAATAAATTATTGTTTGTAGTACATACGCTTGCTTAATTGACCGGTAAAATCCATTTCACACTAGAATTGCAACCGTTCTACAACATCTCATGACGCGAATTACAAATGTCTCGAGTTAAATGGCTCGGTTTACACTCTTGTTCAACAATGTGCCATTTTTATCTACCAATTATAGTGTCTTTATAGCAAGAGCGTCGTAGTTTAGAATACTTAATACCTGCTAGTCGAATTACGCATGTACCTACGTACAGTCACCAGAAATAAGATCTGCCACAACATAGACACGACTCTATGTCTAATGCCATAAGGACGTGTCAGATATTTTTGCAGGCTTTGTTTCGGCAGATATTGATGCCGGTGACTGTACTCTATGGTAGCACGGTTAGTAGGTATACAAGACGGCGCGCGAGCTTTCCCGAGCTCTCTCGCACTTTCCTTATCTCTTTTATTAGAAAACTTAGAAAGAGACGGATAGTGCGAGAGAGCTCGAGAGAGCTCGCGCGCCGTCTTGTGCTAACCGTGCAGGTAGATCAAAATGTCACTTTTTGTATGGGAATTTGAAAGTAGGGGACAACTCACCTGCTTTCGGAAAGTTACGTGTTCACTGTTCACCCCTCTGGTTTAATACGTAGATACGATTGCGATACATACATTCACGCCTTTATTCCCAAAAGGGGTAGGCAGAGCACATGAAACGTATGTTCCAGCGCCACTTTTAGCCTAAATGTGGGTATAAAATATCGACAAAATGCGATATTGCAGTGATAGGTTGCTAGCCCACCGCCCACAACACACTTCAACCCTGGTCCCTTAGTCGACTTTTACGACACGCACGGGAAGAAAGGGGGTGGTGAAATTCTAACCCCACACCCCGTGATTATTCAGGTATCACAAGCGTCCATAGGGCGTCGACCATCAAACGGGGCTTACAATATGGTTGTTTGTTACCTCCGTGATATAAAAAACTTATCAATACGTTGGCTTTTCTTCTTCTTCGTCGCATACGTTTGACTGAGGGTTGTGACTGCACGACGTCGTTATTTTGCACCCTAATTGCTATCCAGGCCGGTTTTCGGGCGTTCGGACGTTGGGTAGAGACACTGGGATGTTATTTATACGCGCTCATGCGTCTCGCCTCACCCGTCACGCCCAACGAAACTAGACCTCTACCTACGCTTTGTTACTACGAATCGAGGCGTCAAGATATTATAGCGTATATTTATGCGTCTCATAAGAAGGATCAAAGTCACCCAAAGGGCAATGGAGAGGGCCATGTTGGAAGTTTCTCTGCGTGATCGCATCAGAAATGAGGCTATCCGCAGCAGAACCAAAGTAACCGAAACTGAGCCCTCCGAATCGCTGAACTTAAGTGGCAGTGGGCGAAGCACATAGCACGTAGAATCGATGGCCGTTGGGGCGGAAAGGTTCGCAAGTGGCGACCGCGTACCGGAAGGCGCGGCGTAGGTAGGCCCCCACAAGGTGGACTGATGACCTGGTAAAGGTTGCGGGAGTCCGCTGGATGCGGGTGGCGCAGGACCGGTCACTTTGGTAATTTTTGGGCGAGGCCTATGTCCAGCAGTGGACGTCTTTCGGCTGATATGATGATATTTGTGGGTGACCGTTGAGGTGAAATTAAAACAAGTTAGAGAATAGCGTGCCTGTAATTATCTTAGCTTTCTCAATTTTTAAGATCTCTGATCTTAAGCTATATAATCTGATCTTAAAGATCGCTGTTGACTTGAACCCGTGATAATATCCTCTTCATGTCACAAGCGAACCTCTACTAATCTTGAACTTGATATTTCGGCTCTTCATTACTCGAATTTAGCGACCCAAGCGATCCTTAGCGATATTGAATATGAAGATATCTCAATTACGGGTTGAATGTGTCAAAACCGGTGACTTAGTGTATGAAAGCTAGATATATTTAGAGATATATTATGTATGAAGTAATTTATAATGTGTATACGTTTGTATCCGTGTTGCGTTCCGTGGGCCACCTACACGGTGCTGTCTGAAAATCAGCGATGTAGTAGGTGTCTGTCTGACACCTAGGCATAATGCTGAGATAGCGATCGATTCACTGCCGTGAAGACTCACACAATATGTGTCAATGGTATTGTATGTACACTCCCTTTGTCTCTGTGTGTCTTTTGTGTAGAATAAATGTCTCCTTTCTTTCTTTTACACAAGCTGCCCGCACGATGGCTCCGCAAGATAAAACATATACCTAGTTAAAAGCAATGAACTGTAGTTTCAGTGTCCGAGAGACAACCAGATGGCTCGCGGTATTTAAGCTGCCGAAGCGTTGTGGAAACGCCCTGTGCAACCCAAACTGATCCAACATGGGCTGGGGCGGAAATTGGTTGGGGGAGGGGGTGGAAGCAAAAAAATGCCAGGGATTCAATTGAAACAGCATTTCATTACATAAACAGCGTACACACTTTCAGGTAAACGTTGTTTCAACCAAGTACCGGCAGACGCAGCGTCACAAAGTGGACTGATGACCTTGTAAAGGTCCCAGGAGTCCGCTGGATGCGGGTGGCGCAGGACCGGTCATTGTGGCACTCTTTGGGGGAGGCCTATGTCCAGCAGTGAACGTCTTTTGGTGATTGATGATGATTGTTAATGACTACTTTTAAATGACCTATCTAACCACAAACCTAGTCTATATTGTCCATGGTTAAAATGCTAGCGCAAGCAGTCTTTTTACATTTCATTTTCCAACTTAAAGAGACAATTTCACTCAAGAAAAATAAATTAAAATCTCACTGCATCTGCCTCATAAAAATACAACACCGCAATAAAACTAACTTTAAGTTCAATAACCAGATTTGATGGCATTCGAGAGTGGATTTGGGAATAAAATTAAGTTAAGTTTTTTGTAATGTAATCGAATGGGTTTGTTTCGTCTGTTTCGTAGTCTCCAGAGACTAGCATCGTGGGTTGTAAAATATCTCACAACTTTTAACGGTGAAAGAGTTTCGAGACGTAACGTTCGAGTTACGAATAAGGTTTGCAGTCAAGGAATCCTCACATTAATCCTTTTAGTTTTAATGGAGTTGTAATTTCAGGTGCGACTCATCTATACTTCTATCTATAGTAATATTATAAATATGAAAAGTATGGGAGATTGTATTGTTACCGGTCTTTGTTTTACCAAAAATATTTTGACAAATTATCACTTCCCAAAACATTTTTCGTAGAATTTCATTTGCCAAATAATCGTTTGCCAAATTAACACTCGACAAATAATTCTTACGCAAACCTTGTGTTTGGCATATTCATGTTTAGGCAATATCTCGTTTACCAACTGGTACTTTGACTAAATTTCATTCAGTCAAATATGTTAGTTGGCATAATATGTTTTAACCAAAACAAAATAAGGCAAATGATTAGTATCGTCAATATTTAATGGACCGTTTCTATTCCGTCGGTTAATCAGCAGAGGAACCTTATTCAATGACAAATCATTTGCATCTTTATTTCAATGGTGTATAAGATACACAAAAAAATAACAACTTTTTTTGTTATGTGGGTAGGGAAAATTAATTTGTGTAGAGGTCGCAATTCTAACCTAACCGCCAGCGTGTCGACGTCACCCCGCTTCGCGGGGTGCCTATTTCCGCTCCAAGGGACACAAGCTAACCCTAACCTAACCTACCAAATAATACCATTGTTACGATTTTTTGTTTTTTTACTGCTAGGAGGCTTCGCCCCCCGAGCCCCCCTTTTTTGGCTGCCCTAACCTAATTTAACGCCTTTGCCTACCGACCTACATACTTAACCGTGCTTTTTTATTCAAGGGACCGTGCCGTTTTATTAATAGTATTTTGGTAAAATGGCATAACCCAAACAATTGTGATTTTTGTCTATTTATAGTTTGCCATAACATTAACTTGACGAAATGTTTATTGTCTAATGTTTTTTTTGCCTATTAAAGCATTTGCTAAAAGACCACATGCCATAATGCAATTTTTCGTACTAATAATTTGCTGATAGAAAATTTGACGTACCTAATGAAAATATTCGTATTAAAATTGTGCCAAAGTTTGCATTGGCAAACAAAATAGTTGCTAAAATTTGTTTGGGAAATGAAGTTTGACCAAAATAAATTTGGTAAAACAACAGGATCCTGAGATTGTAGCTTTGTACGTTTGTATGTAATGGTTAATCTTCAGAACCACTTATCCGATGGACTTTCTTGATAGGCTATATTTTTTCCCCTGGGTTTGCTTTCTTTGCAATACTATTTAGTGCGGGCAGCTAATAGTAACGAATAATAAAATTTGTTATAAAGCTAATGTATGTATGTAAACACTTTATTGTACACAATAACAGGTTAAAAAATATACATATCAGTCAAATGTCACGGTACTTACCTATACAGCGGCGGTACATGTTAAACTTAATCTTAACCAATTCTCTAATAATGATAGCGTACGTCAGCGAGGAAAAATAAACAACAGACCGGTTTAAAACTGTCCTACTGTCAAAATGTGTATAAGGTATGGCGCCTAGAGTTTACGATTAGCTACCTAGATCTATCTTAAGGCCGAGCCACACCGACTGCGTGTGCAGCATGTCTGCGTATGCAGCACGTCTGCGTGTGCAGCACGTACACCGCTGCGTTGTAATGTATGAATACTCATACGACATGACACACCGGATGCGTCTGCGTAGACGTGCACGCTCGGCCTTTAGATATAGACAATGTAAACGATTTAAATGAAAGCCCATGCATGTTTTTAGAGCAAAAAGCAAAGACTACTCCTTAAAATAATATTTAAAAGACATTGACATATAACATTACATATACCTGCATAACATATATATCACATTTTGTCGATATTTTATACCCACATTTAAGCTAAAAGTGGCGCTGGAACATACGTTTCATGTGCTCTGCCTACCCCTTTTGGGAATAAAGGCGTGAATGTATGTATATCTGTATACCTGGATAAGTTTACATTTTGAAAAACCTAATTTTAATAATTTAGTTTTATTTGTTTTGCTTAATTTGACATAATGACGATTAATGCGATTATTAAATAATTTTGTTAATATATTTAAAAAAATGTGTCATATGTTATGGCTGTTTGTATGCGTTATGACGAAGACATAGTGAGACTGTAAAATGTTCATTTCACCTCTGTATGTTCCTATGTTCTACGAATAAATTATTTGATTAATTCATTCATTGACGTTAGATGTGATATATAGTTTATTCTGTAGCCGTATTAAAATTACGGTCATTACACAATATCATAACGAAACACGGCAGTCATCAATATTTATTGTTTTACTATTCCAAACACATTGCTTGCCGTACACATTCTACGATATCCAACATATTAATTAATTCACTTATAAAAATGAGCAATGCCAAATAACTTGATAAAGCCATAACTTTACTTTTTTTTTTTAATCAATAACAATTTATTTTCGAAAGTAGGTATATATACAAGATGATAACTATAACATTAACTAAATTAAATTAAAGCTAAGTTAAATCTAAAAAAGGCCCTCGAGGCATTGTACCGAGGATGCTGGCGGCATTTCCTCGCTGAATTGCAATGCTGATGCGTTGCGCGAGAAAGCCGCCAGCTCTTCGGTCACCAGTTACGTCAACCAGACGTTTCGCGATTTCCGCAAATAGCTTTTGAGCACTGGGACCCCATGGACCGAGGGTCTCGACGCCAAAAGGTACAAAGTTGTACTCTCTGCCGAGGCCTCTGTATTTAATGCGTTACTAACTTAACTTTACTTATTTTTCCCAACACGTAAGCCCTTTTCGTTAAGCTCAAAGAGTATTTTCTTTAGATAACATATTTGGGAACTTCGTCCATTTGGCAGGGTTGAGCAGTTTTTATGCTCGAACAAAATTCTGATTCCAAGTTTACCAAAGGGTTTGCTTCTTTACTGCCTACTTTTTAGGGTTCCGTACCCAAAGGGTAAAAACGGGACCCTATTACTAACACTGCTGTCTGTCGCTGTCCGTCTGTCTGTCTGTGACCAGGGTGTATCTCAAGAACGGCGAAAGCTAGACAGTTGAAATTTTCACAGATGATGTATTTCTGTTGCCGCTATAACAGCAAATACTAAAAACAAAATAAGTAAATATTTAAGGGGGCTCCCATACAACACACGTGTATTTTTTTCCCGTTTTTATAGATAATGGCACGGAATCCTCCGTGCGCGAGTCCGACTCGCACTTGGCCGGTTTTTACAACTCAATGCTGACTCATACATTTAGGCACTATTTGTTCCCAAAGTTTTTTGCTAAAGAGAAATGGGTTTCCACTTAGATGTCATAACATAACACGTCGATGCCTATTCAGCGGTTAGTTTGTAGCAAAAAACTGACTGGAGCCATACCTATTTAACTTTTAATTACGAATCGTACTCCAGGAAAAATATGGTTTTGTGAAACATTAATCCAACTTATATAATTATTGCACAGTTTACGCTCGAAGTTGTAGACGATTATGTATACCTAGGACAGACTATCCAGTTAGGCCAACTTCGAGAAAGAGGTCATTCGTCGAATCCGACTCGGCTGGGCAGCGTGACATCTTTTCGTCCAATATTCCGCAGTGTCTCAAGACGAGAGTCTTTGACCAGTGTGTGTTGCCAGTGATGGCATATGGAAATGAAACGTGGTCGCTTACTATGGGCCTGATAAGAAAGCTCAAAGTCACCCAAAGGGCAATGGAGAGGGCCATGTTGGGAGTTTCTCTGCTTGATCGCATCAGAAATGAGGCTATCCGCAGCAGAACCAAGGTAACCGATATAGCCCTCCGAATCGCTAAACTTAAGTGGCAGTGGGCAGGCCACATAGCACGTAGAACCGATGGCCGTTGGGGCGGAAAGGTTCTCGAGTGGCGACCGCGTACCGGAAGGCGCGGCGTAGGTAGACCCCCCAAGGTGGACTGATGACCTGGTAAAGGTTGCGGGAGTCCACTGGATGCGGGTGGCGCAGGACCGGTCACTTTGGCATTCTTTGGGGGAGGCCTATGTCCAGCAGTGGACGTCTTTCGGCTGATATGATGATGATGATGATGATATAATTAATGCGAAAGTTTGGATGTTTGAATGTTTAGATGTGTGTTACTCAATCAAGCTTTAACGGCTTAACCGATTTGGATGAAATTTTGCACGACGATAGTTTGTAGTCTGGATTAAAATACCTATAGGATAGTTTTTATCCCACTTCGCAGATGAAGTCGTGGGCGGAAGCTAGTTTATAATAATACATTGTTTTTCTTAAAACGATATCCAAGAATCCCACAAACTGTCCATCCGCAAGTAACTATAGATCTAAATGAAGAATTGCAGTTTTTTGTATGATCTATTTTTACCATACGGGGACCCAGGATTAAAACTATCCTTTATTTCCAGGCTACCTAACTATATTGATAACTATCTTGGTGCTTAATTTCATTAAAATCTATTGAGCCAGTTAAGCGTGATGTGATTGAGTAACAAACATAGTACTTTACTTACATCTATAATTTGAACATTCAGTAACATTTTTTCCGACTTTTTAGGAGCTAATAATTTAATTTTGATTTTATCAGTAGGTTTTACTTTATTTGCGATATTTAAACACATTATTTACTCACTATATTCTATAATTGGCCCACCACCATTGTACCATTTCGTAAAACATACCCAAAAGGCCGTAGTGTTCACAGCAATTGGCAAAGGAAATTGACCTTTACGCCTATGGAATAAGACTCAGCCTCAGGGAAATACTGTAGGCGTGTATGTGTACCTACTCAATATCCCTTTTATGTGATAAGAGTTTGCCGAACACTTGGATATTATGGACGACAACATCAACACGCGACGGCAGAGCTACGCATCGCGTCATACGAAGATTATACGTAAGAGAAATATGTGATTATTTATAAAGACTTAGATTGTTTAGAGTAAATAAAGAACCCAGTAGTTAGAATCCCCATAGTAATTATTTACATAAAACACCCTCTCATAGCATTCATTTGATATTGTAAACATTAAAGTAAAATCCCAGTACAAATTGTATTAGAAAGAAAGAGGAGATGTTGCCTATGCGCGAGCGCAGCGCAGACTGGTCGCCATGGAGGGGAGGGGTGTATCGCGCCAACATGACCGTAACGAGAGCCGCGGCCACCGAGCCTGAATTAGAATTTAGTACGGCGCATTTTCACTTTGAAATTAATATGTTTACGTTTATATCTTTACAACGGCTCATCGTATCAGAATGGTTTATATATTATTAGAAAGCTAATTAAAAGTTCTATTAAATGTTTAAACTTACAAATAAGTAAACTCAGTAGGTTCAGCGCAAATGATAAATAAGAGTTACAAAAGGGACCGAATTACGGTTTGCCCGATTTCCATGTACGATTATTCAAATAAGAAAATATTTACGAACCCTACTGTACTTATAAGATCTCAAGCCATATTAGAACTTTGTAAATCAGCTTAGACTTCCGCCCATTAATATGTATAACATCCCAATAACATCTTGCAATGTAAATTAGTCAAGTCAAAGTGGGCGTAACTTTTATTGTCTCACTCAGCACGTCTTGCTCGCCCACTAGCAGGTATAAATAGCAGGTACGGCCCGGAGCAAATCAGAGATTTTGAAACCGCCCTTGGAAGGGATGCGCATCACGGTCCAGGGACCCGAGGACTACCGTGCTCTGACCCGTCTCTTCGACGAGCTGTCGATGGCCTACAACCGGAGGCTGACCGTCGAGGAGAAAGGCTACAGGGCCGTCCTCCGGGGAATCCACAAGGATATCCCGGAGGACGAGGTAGCCGCGGACCTCAAACGCAAGGGGATCGCCGTCAGGGAGGTTCATCGCCTCTACAATAAGCAAGTAGGGAAGTACGATATCGTACTAATAGTCACCGACCCGAACCAGCGCAAAGCCGTCCACTCCCTTAAGGAGGTCCTTAAAATGGCGGTGAGAGTGGAGACTCCCAAAAAGAGGACCCACCTCTCACAGTGCCACAACTGCCAGCGGTTTGGCCACGGCGCCCGTGGCTGCCACTCTCCCCCCCGTTGCGTCAAGTGCGCTGGGGATCACGCGACTCGCGATTGCGAGCGCCCAAAAGGCTGCAAGGACCCGAACGGCATACGGTGCTGCAACTGTTTGGGTCGCAAGCTCCCCCATGGGCATACTGCCAATTATGGGGGATGCCCTTGCCGCCCAAAGAGTCGCGACACCGGGGCAAAGTCGAAGTCCTCGCCTCCCTCTGGGCGCAAGCAAAGCGCGGGCCGGGGTGCTCCCCATAGCACTCCGCAAAACTTCCCCGCCCTTCCGGCCGTAGGGTTAGGAGCCCCTAGGAACCCGCCGCCTTCAGCGGCCGTAGGTCCCCGCCCGGTGCCTTCTGCACCCCAATCCCAGGCGGGCCCCTCTGTATGGGGACCCGCCGCCAGTCAAGCGGGCCGGCCCGCTATGGACCCACTCTATGCGTTTATGCAGTTAGTACAGGTACTCCCACCGGAGGTGGCGAGCGGCCTGTCTACCCACATATTCGCATCAGCTACTCGCTATCTCGCCGCACCAAGCGGCAGCCAGGTTAACGGTGCCTATTAGTATGGATAGTACATCCCAGAAGCTTAAACCTGCTTCGATTACCATTGGCATTTATAATGCCAATGGTCTAAGGGGTATGAAGGACCAGGTGATGAACTTCCTTCGCGATCACTCAGTAGATTTACTTCTGGTCCAAGAGACCTTTTATCGTCCCGGCATTAGAGCCTTTCGCGTCCCTGGATACGTTCAGATTAGAGATGATAGGCAAGATGGTAGGCCATTCGGGGGCACGCTCATTTTCTACAAACGTAACTTACATTGCATAAGTCTCAATCCACCGCCCCTGACTAATATGGAAGTGTCGGTCTGTCGCATCTCGATGGAGGGGCACCCCCCGATATCGATTGCGTCAACCTACCTTTCACCTCAACGAGACTTACTTCTGACTGACCTCAACTCTTTAGCCTCCCTAGGTCCTTCGGTCATCGTGGCCGGGGACCTAAATAGTAAGCATATCAGCTGGGGATGCGTAGCATCCAATCCCAACGGCAATCGGCTTCATCACCTTTTGATCGATAGCCTCCCTTTCGATCTCCTCGCTCCCTTAGAGCCGACTCACTTCCCTCATAACGTAGACCACCGACCTGACATACTCGACATAGCACTACTAAAGAACGTAGCGTTAACTCTGCGTTCTATAGAAGTGCTACACGAACTAGACTCGGATCATAGGCCAGTCCTTTTGAGACTAGGCCCTCACCCCAATAGTACTCCTCGAACCAGGACACTCGTGGACTGGGACAAGGTACAATCAGGTCTCCTACAGACGGACTCCCCCCTGCTTAGAGATATCCCAGACAATATAACTACAACCGAACAGACAGACCAAGCGATCGATTCTTTCACCAACTACCTCAACGCTGTTCGAAGCGAAGCCTCAAGGGAGGTGTCGGCGGAGGACATCCAAAACCGACCTCTACCTACGGAACTGAGAGAGTTGGTGACAAGGAAAAATCGCGCCATACGTACCTATTCAAATCACCCTTCTGCCGAAAATCGGCAAATCCTGAGGGACTTGTCTAACGAGTCCAAACAGAGAATTGCCGAATTTCGGGAGAACTCGTTCAGGGATCTGATGGGGGAGATAACGCCTAGTCACCTGGCTTACTGGAAACTAGCGAGATCTCTCAAATCCGATGCCTGTTGGACCATCCCTCCCTTGGATCGACCGGATCACTCAACCCCCGCGTTCGAGGACAGTGAGAAAGCCGAATGCCTTGCGAGTAGTTTAGAGTCCCAATGTTCGCCCAACCTCCTCAACACCGACGAAGCCCACATTAGTAGGGTCGATTCCGAGGTGGACAGGAGATCGCGTCTCCCCGTAACTTCACCCATTTTACCGGTGTCGGTTAAGGAAGTCAGTGACCTTGTCAGGCGTCTCCGTATTAGGAAGGCTCCGGGTGCGGATGGTCTATCCAATCGCATCCTGAAACTTCTCCCCGAAACCCTCCTCCTCCTTTTGGTCGGCATCTTCAATGCCGCACTGACCAATGCTCACTTTCCAGCCGCGTGGAAATGTGCAACGGTCATAGGGATAGCGAAGCCCGGCAAACCCCGGACCTCGCCTGCCTCTTACAGGCCGATCAGCTTACTTAGCTCCCTTGGAAAGCTATATGAGCGGATCCTTCTCACGAGAATTCTCAGATTTACGGCTGAGAATAACCTCCTCATCGATGAGCAGTTCGGTTTTAGATCCGGACACTCATGCGTCCAACAGGTGCACCGCGTCACGGAGCACGTGTTGGATGGTTTCTCTCGATTCCAGGGGCTCAAGACCGGTGCGATCTTTCTCGACGTAGCGAAAGCCTTCGACAAGGTCTGGCATAACGGGCTTGTATACAAGTTATACCAGCTCGGAATGCCGGACAGACTCGTACTCACAATACGAGATTTTCTCAGTGACCGAAGCTTTCGATACCGACTGGAGGGAACGTATTCGGACCCACACCCCATCCGGGCCGGAGTCCCGCAAGGCTCCGTGCTCTCTCCCACTCTCTACTCGTTATTCACAAACGACATTCCCAGGCACCCTAAGGTGCAACTGGGGTTGTTTGCGGATGACACCGCGCTCTTTACGACTCATTGTAAGTACGCTACTATCCGGCGATACCTCCAAGAGGCAATCTCCGACCTAGGTCGTTGGTTTAATCTTTGGCGTATCGAAGTCAACCCGGAGAAAAGCACTGCAATAGTCTTTCATCCGTCGGACTGCATTAGTACAGAAAGGCGGGTGGCTCCGATCCAGATGTTTGACCGACCCATCCCCTGGGTCAACGAGGCCAAATATCTTGGAGTGACCCTCGACAGGAGACTGACTTTCCGTAGCCACATCCGTAGGGTACGCAACCGCGCGTTGTTCGTGCTAGGAAGGCTAGGGCCGATGATCAACAAGTTTAGTAAAATGTCACTTAGGAATAAGCTGACACTCTACAAGACTTGTGTTCGTCCAATCATGACATATGCAAGTGTAGCATTCGCTCACGTGCCTATGTCATCGCTCAAGCCGCTTCAGGTCATTCAGAATCGTTTTCTCCGAAGGGCGACTGGTGCCCCGTGGTACCAATTGAACCTCAGCCTGCACCACGACATGGAGATTAGCACCATGTATGGTTTCTTTAAGCAGGCTGCCAGACGTTATTTTGATAACGCTCCCCACCATAGGAATCCGTTAGTTAGGAAGGCTGCTGACTACGTCCCCATCCCTCCCCCCTCTGTCGTTACTCGGCGCTCACTGATTAGGGGCCGCACGGTCCGGCGTCCTAGGCACACACTCACGGACCCGGACGACGAAATCACAGCGTCCATCGAAAGATGGAACGCTGCGCTTTCGGCGTCCAACACATCGCGTACACTTCAGCGTTCCCGCCGGCGGGGACGTCCACCGCGAGACAACACAGACACATACAGTCCGCTTTCGTCCCGGTACCGCCGCATACCGGGTAGAGTCAGTCCGACGCAAGTCGGGCCTAGCTGAGTTTCTTGCTGGACTCTTCTCAGCTAGGCTAGGTTTTAGCGAACCAGCGATAAAACTCCCAGTAGTTCGATACCACTCACACCCCAGATTCGGTTGATACCGTTCAACCAATCTCACTGGAGCGCAAACTCTTAGAGTATTCCAGTGCACAAACTTCCCCGCGTGGTCGTGCCGGAGGCTTCCCCTGGATTTTCCCCAGGCCACCCTCCAACCACGCAGTTCGACCGCTATATTGGGTCCGTCCTATTATAGCAACAGTCAGGTTCAAAAAAAAAAAAAAAAAAAAAAAAGGAGCAAATCAGTGTCAATTGGAGCCTCCTGGAAGTCACAACAAGAAGAAGAAGAAAACTACAAAGTAATAGGAAGTTAGGGACTTGTAATCAAGTCACTTAGGGCAGTGATAGGGCAGTTAGGGAAAAGTAAATAAAAAGTCTATTTCTCGTTATTCCTTCTTTTATTTTGGTAACATCGTTTACCCAAAGTGTCTGAGGACACGGGCAAAGCCCAAACACACCATTCGGGCGCCGAGTGGTAGTACGCGCTGTCCGTACACATAGGGGCGGAGCTCGTCCGTCGCTGACTTGTGTCACGGAGCGTGGTCGACGCACTGTCCGAGCACATAGGGGCGGAGCTCGTCCGTCGCCGACTTGTGTCTCGGCACTAGGTCACTCTTAGGTGACTGTGAGGGGCGAGCATTGCCGCGGCCGGTAGCGCGCGCGCTCATTCGGATTGGCTACGCTTCGCACGGACTACACCCTCCCCCGCGCCCGGATCGCCCCGACGTCAACCGCCACTACCCGCGCCGCTGTACCGCCCGCCTAGTTCTAGCCAGCCCCGGCCTCCCACAAGCGGGTCTCACCGGGGTCTGGTGGTGAATGAAGCGGGTAAGGGCAACCGCGCCGCAGCGATCGCGCCCGAAGCGCCCTAGGAAGCCCTAACCAGGGCCCCCCACCGCTCTCCGCCCCTCACCTTTGTCCAGCAAAGGTGAGGGTAGAGCGAAAAATCGTGTGGGCTAACTACCCACACGAATCACCAAGATGTCCCAGCCGCCCCCGCCCCCCTCGGGAGCCCCCAAGGAACCGACCAGCCGCCCCCGGACTTTCCGCCGCACCCGCGGCCATCCACGGCTTGCTGACGCGGCCGGAATCGCCCGCGACCCGCGCGTCCAGCGGGCGTTTAAAACCGCCCTGCTGGCGTCCGCGGCAGCTCACAAGGCCGCATCAACCCCGAGCACCCCGGGAACGCCCACCAGCGAGGATGCGCAGGAGCTCCAGTTTCCCAGGCCGCCCATCACGGTCAAGGAGATAGTGAGCCACCTCGCCCCGCTCGTCATAGGGATACCCAACTCCATGAAGAAGCTGACCGCCGCCGCGCCACCCGCGCAGGCCGCAGTCCCTCGCGCCGTCGCCTCCACAAGCAGAGCGCCCGCGACACCCACCTACGCAGCCGCCACCACCGCGTCCGCGAATAAGCAGGCCCCCAAACCCGCGCGGCGACCGCCGCCCGCCCTCGGAGCGGGCAAGGCGAGCCTCGCGCCCCGCACAGCGCCCGCGTCGCGACCGCCGCCCGCCCTCGGAGCGGGCCAGGCGAAGAACGCCGCGCCCCGCGCGGCGCGGCAGATCCCGACGCCGACCCCAGCTCCAACCACGCAGCAGCCGACCCTTCCGGTGCTGAAAACGCCGCCGCACGGTGGACTCACAGTCCGCCGAACGCCCGCCACCATCTCGCCGCCGCTGGTGCAGACGCCGGCGCAGGCGCCACTCGCGACGCCACGAAGCCTCCCCCGCCTGGACACGTCCCCGATGGACGTCCAGGACGAGAGCGCAGAGGACAGTGGCGACGACGAGCGTCGGGAAGAGGCCGCAACCGCGCCGGCCGCTAACCAGACGCCCCATACCGCACCGAGAGCAGCCACGACCCAGCCGCCTCTGAAGAAGCCGCGCCCAATCACGGTCGACAACCTCCCGGACTGGAGCGCGCATTTCAAGCGGATACGGGAGCAACTGGGCCGTTTCCCCAACGCCCGCCCCTACGGAAATGGAGTCCGCTTCCGCCCCGACGACCACGAGGAATACAGGGTGGTGCAGGCCTACCTCGAGGCCCTCGGGGACTCCATTTCCTGGTCGGCGCTTCAACCCAAGCACGAGATCCCCCTGAAGGTGTGCATCAGGGGGTTACCGGCGAGCACAGACCCAGCACACATCGTGGAAGACCTGGCGGCGAAGGGGTTCGCGCCAATATACGCGCGCCATGTTGACGCGCGCGCAGGACGGCCCGGCTGCATATTCTATGTGCAGCTGCACAAAACGGAGGACCTCATCTCGGCGATCTACGGCGTCCGGGAGTTGCTGGGAATGACGGGAGTGGTGGTGGAGGCATGGCGCGGCAAGAAGGGGCCGGCGCAGTGCCACCGCTGCCAGGCCTTCCGGCTCTCACGGCTGCCGCCGCCCGATTAGGTGTGTCCGCTGCGCGGGGCCACACTTCGCGGGCCAGTGCGAGCGGCCGCGAGACCAGGAGGGGACCTGCGCAAACTGCGGCGGCCCCCACACAGCGAACAACCCCACGTGCCCCACCTACCAGCGTGAGGCACGCATCAAGAAGACCGGCACTGCTCCCATCACAAGCCGCCGCGGGAAGATCGTGCCCCAGCCGCGCTCGGTGGAGGACGTCGAGAACGCCCCTAACACCCTCATGGCGAGGGCGAACGACGCGGTACCCCCGCGCCGCCGCCGCCGAGGGAGGGGCGGACGCGGCAAAAGGCAGCCCGCCGCTACCACTACCGACCCCATCACCCAGACCGCCACCGCCGCCGCCGCCCAGCCCGCGGCCGCCAGCTCCAGCTCCGCCCAAGCGCTCGCTCCTCCTGCAGCAGCGCCGCCCGGATTACCCCACGTCACTGCCTCCCCCTCCCTGCCAGCAAGCCAAGATGGCGCCAGGGACAGGGTGATAGAGCAGTGCGTGGAAATTCTGCAGACCGTGCTCGGCGCTCTGCGGACAGGAGAAAACCCTGCCCCCATCATCCTCAGGGGACTGGCTGCCCTGTACCAGGATGGCTAGCCCCCCCTGAGACCCACCGGACCGGACCGCGGACGTTCCTGCAGCGCCGTCGGCTCGCAGATCGCTCGCCGGGCCTCTCCTAATGGAGTCCCACCCGGCAGGGCTCGATCGCGCCGACGGACGAAACAGATGATCCCGCAACACCCTGGACCAGACGGGCGTTACGCCCCCCCCAGCTCCCCGTCCGTAGTAGCGGACGGCGCCCGATCCCGCCAAAAGCGGCACTGCCGCGCCCGGCTTCTCCGAGCCCACACAAGGGCCCGTGAGACTACCATCAGGCGCGCTCATTCGCCCAGCCGACGCCGCCGAGAGCGGACGTCGCTCACAGATATCGTAGGTACATTTACCATTTTTAGGGTTCCGTCCTCAAAGGTAACTCGGAATTTGTAAACATTAATGCCGTTATTCTTAAAAGTTCATGAAACCTATTTTAGATTAAAATGTTGTTTAAATTAGTCTGTCACATTGACAGTTGTTTATGGGGATAAAAATACCATTTAAGTGATATTATAGAGAAAAAAATCATTTTATTTCGTTTTTCTATCTGTTACACATCGGGCTCGGGTTGGGATCTCCTATTAATTTAATCTCTTGATTCAGGAGACACCATTCCAGAAGATTTTGCGTGTAGCGAATTTCATGTATAAAAATATCTCTAAATGAAATGAAAGTTTTCGCTCCTTATACATACATGATTATTGATAAATCAATCGATTGATATTCTTTCTTTCCAATTACCAGTGCGTTCAAGTATGTGCGGGTATGTCGATCCGGAAATAGTACATTGTTGTCTATTCAGCGCGGTCGTGCGTTGAACGGGTTCTGGCTTCGATAACTTTGGGTCCGCCACCACGCGGCATAGACGACCCAAACCACAGGCACGGCGACACGCCTGCGCTAGCCACGGCGTACCGAGGCAGTTGGAGAGTGAGGGAGAAAGTGAGACCTCTTCTATTCGGTCGCACTTTCTCTAGGAGTGGAATCCGCAGGACGGAAAGAGAAAACAATAATTTCTGGTTCTCAGGGCTTGATGGTGAGGGAGATGGCTAGATGTTTTCGGCTCGAGTTGCAGGTGATGAATGGAATTAATATCGGGAGCCATTTTTTATATATATAGCCAATTCGCTTACCATGAAGTGATCAACTTTTATTTTCCAAAATAGGTAATGCATTACATCATTTTCATTATCGATTTAGTGCTTACGTCTTAACACTAATTATATCTAATTATCTCAAAATGCTGTGTTGCATTTTTATAATACAGAATTAGGTGAGGAATGATAAGATATAAGTTATATGTATATAATTCAATTCTATTTCGAGAAATTACTATGTGAATGTCTAATTTAGGAGAAAGTATGAACAATTAAGATTTTAATATTGATACTGAGACTAACAGCGGGCTTACAGACTAGGTTTAACTATGTTAATAGTTATGTATAGTGATGCAGAATTACAATTTAATAAAATCTTTTAGCTACAGTTAATTGTTAGTTATTTATTTACGTGCGAACCTGATTACATAAGTAAGTTTTACGAATACTAGTACAAATATGAGTATGAACGAACGGTTTTCGATATGACGAAATGTCTTTCAGACATTTCAACTTAACTAAGGGTAGGCGCAGTGCCTTTGAAACAGAATTACTAAAGAGATTGACGTGAAGCTACTACAAAAAACAAGGTTAAATAAATCTACGTTAAAAACAATGTGGGTCAATCTGTGTGAAAACTAAATTGCGGTCTGGTTAGGTTTGTGCCGACTTACACAGCAGGCTATGCAAGCCTAAGCACGACCTGATAAGGGTGGTCAACCCAGAGTCACTATTCAGGTATTATCTTTAGGTAGGCTATTCAAATGTGCGTTCCTCGGGAACGCACATGACCTAAGGCGTGCAATGTTACATTTTATTTGGATACAGGGTATCTTGTTTGCAGCCTGATAACGTGTTAACGTTATGATGTCAAATCCGGTGTTATGAATGGCTAGTAAACTATACCTATTCGTTATCTAAAGATGTTGTTATCGGATAGACGATTCGTATGACATAAGTAGACATACGTAGCAGAGAGAGCTATTTCCAGGTGGTAACTAGGTATGGGAAAGAAATAGTCAGGATTGACGGGTGTTCCAAACATTGTCGAAGCAAGGGAAGTAGGCGATTGCTGGCTGAGTATTAATTTTAAACGGACGACCTTGGGAGTCCGTTTAATTTAATACGAAGCCAGCAATGGCCCTTCCAGCTGAGACAAATATAGTGCTTTTCTCAAAAATTGTGCAAGAAAACAAAAATGTACTTTCTGAAAATGATAAGGCATGCATTTCATCTCGCCGCTTCAGGAAATTGACATACGCCTTTCGATATTTGTCTTTTGGCTTTATATGTTCGTTTTGAATCGACTACGATGAAATTACAATCGATTATTTTATTAACATCTGTGTTCAATTGGCACATTGCGTACAAATGCTCCAATGCCAATGTATAAATTAAAAAAGTAGCTTGAACAGAAAAGTAGCGTTTTGGTCCCTCTCGTCGTGGAGCAAAACTTACTTTTCCGAATGAAAGGTGTGAATTTTTTTTTTATGTATACTTGAGATTAATTAAGCTATTTTTAGGCAATACTTTTGTTGGGAGGCTCCGCTCTTCGTCTACATGGTTATAATACACTCGTAAGTGTAGGTAATATAGTTGAGTAGATTTATTTCGATTGTTTTTGAATATGAATGTAAGTTATTTATTATATTTAGAGTATATAGGTATTGTGACATGTATATTTTTTATTCTGTTATTGTGTATATTTTTGTATAATTATTATTAGTTTGTACTAACAGCAAAAAAAATGAATTGTATCTACTAAGATACAATTCATTTTAAGTTTTATAAGCTGTTTTGTCCCTTTTATAACCCATTTGTCAGATTTATAAAAAGTCAGCCAGATAAAATAATCTCAACAATACCTATTGGTGAAAAGATATTCAAACCTTATATATATTATATATGTTACCTTATATATGTAATATGTAGTATCAGAGATTACCCGTTACACACATTTTTTTAAAAGTGGCATAAGGTAAATATCCTAGTGCTTGACACAGGCCCAATAGTAGAGAATGTCAATCTTAATTTATAATAATAGAGGTGAACGATAAGTGTCAACTATTAGGCAATTAGGTGTCCAAAATTTCGACATTGATTTTGTTGTACCTGTTTATAAATATTAGTTTTGATTGGTTTCAATATAGTTTTCCATTTTCGGAACCCTTTACCCATTCGTATGTTTTTCCTAGTCTATTATGATGTACGTACTTACCTAAGTATAGTAGAACACTGAAGGGTGGAACTTTTTATGACTCTGTAACTAGGTATCGAGCTTTCAAATCGAGTTATGCAGCCCTTAGGTAATATTTTGTAAGTGTACCTAAACACCCGTCTTGTAGTTAGTAAAAGAGGGTAGTAAAATTAGATCCCTACTAATATTACAAATGGGAAAGTGTATGTCTGTGTTTGTTTGTTCACGGCAAAACGGAGCGACGAATTGACATGATTTTGTGGAGATAGTTGAAGGGATGGAAAATGACATAGGATGGTTTTTATCCCTGAAATCATCCCCTAAGGGGGTGAAACGGGAGAGAAAAAAACTACGACAACTAACCCGATATGGATATTAATCTTAAATAAAGTAGGTATTTTAGAATTAAGAATGATTCATCATAGACCTATACCTACAGTTCCGCATCCAAGTTGAATCCAGTGGTATTTCCACCCGAGAGCCGTCAAAATCGCGTAGAAACAGACTGTATATTTAAACGGCAAAATAATCATGTGACTGTGACAAACACTTTATGTAGTCGGGTGACAAACGCTTTATGTTCCAGATTTGGCACGGGCACTAGTTCGGTGTCATCCTTTATACACTTTTTTGGCATTATTTCACAGAAAGAAGATCCCATTTAAATCGCAAACGCAATTATTATGTCTTGAATAATGTCTGTATAAAATACTAGCTTCTTCCCGCGACTCTGTCCGCGTGGAACTAGTTTATATCGTCGCTCCATACGTACTTTCTTCCTTCCCTTCCCCTTTTAACCTCCTTGAAGGATGATAAAAACTATCCTTTGTCCTTTCCCGGGACTCAAACTGTATCTATACCTTTCATCACAATCAGTCCAGCGGTTTAAGCGTGAAGATGAAACAGACAGATAGACAGACAGACACACTATCGCATTTATGATATTAGTAGTCAACGCCCAGCAACGCTTGACATCTGATATTTAGCGCGAAGCTTCTAGTCGCAAGGCTTCCATTAAGAGCTTTCAAGAACTCAAGGGCCTCTGTGCTTCGGCGTTGACTTCAGTGACCTTTTTTCGCTTCCACATTCCGAGCGTCATCGGCATGCAGTATTTTGTATTTTACCGACAGCTGTCTCACTGGGCTACGTTTTCTTAAAATGGGGTGAGTAGGGATCGCGAGGAGAGTTGGGTTATGAATGGGGAGAGAAGGGGCGAAAGGGGGGTGAGATGGGATTTTAAGGCCACTGCTACCTAAATAATGTATTCCAATTTAAAATGGAGCTATAGTTATATATATATATATATATATATATATATATATATATATATATATATAATAAAAAAAGTCGATCCAACAATCATCCAAAATTACCTTGGTATGAAATCCCATTTCACCCCAACTACGAAGGACTACGGGTTGAGGGAGGGGTGGGATTTCGTGTTTATCGTTAAAGTTATGAAATTGAACTACCCAAAAACATAAAAAAATAAAATACAAACACACGACGTTTATATGTCAATACAAAGTTATTGCGGTAAGCAGATTGCACCTGTAAGTCAATCTCGGCAAACCTCATACTTGTTTAACTCTCAACTATGTACTCGTATTTTTTTAGCACAGTAACGAACTCCTTTATTTTTTATTTATTAATCAACAGAAATAAGGCCGACAGTATCGTCATGTTACAGCATTAGCTCCGATTGAAGTACATTACAATAACCATTCGCAGAGATTGGCAATTTTTGCAGAATTACACAGCCTTATTAAGACTAAACGGTCGTATTAGGCAGAAAATTTAAAATTTAATTCATTCGGTCTCATTTATATAGCCTGCCTAACGAACGTGAATCCTTTACCTACCCCAATAAAAATACAACCTTGCGTAAATAATCATAAAGTTGATATTCCATAAAAAGTAAAGAGAGACCTATGACTTTAGGATATTAAGTTTTTATTTCTTAAATCCGGTATAAAACAAGGCTTTATCCTTAAAACGGGCGTTTAGCGATTGGTCGTCCATGTTTTTGCATGCAGAAGCGAAAACTCTTTCAATAAACATAGCAGTTCTTAGGCTGAAAACTGTCTTTGTTTATTTGATTAGATTTTTAATATTTCACTTTATTTAGCTTATTGTGTAGCGACGAGTTATTTAATTCAATTCATTTATTTCATGTAAGGTGGTTAAAATATACGAAGCCTTACTTAGTATGTTAGAACATCATTCATAAATACATAAATTATAAAAAAATGGTGATCACTCCCTCTGGACTTCATGTGGATAGTGTCCTAGTGTTTCCGCATTGCACTGGCCGGGTACTCCACCATTAATTTGTCGGGACTCTCGCGCACGCACCGCATCGGGGAGGTTGCGTTGAGAGCGGCGGACGTGAAGATGTGTTGCCTTGAGAGCGAGACACCCGAGGACGTGTTGCGTTGAGAGCGAGACACCCGAGGATGTGTTGCGTTGAGAGCGAGAGGCACGTGGACGTGTCGCGTTGAGAGCGAGGGACCGGTGGATATTTTGCGTTGAGAGCGATGGAACCGTGGATGTGTTAAGTTGACAGCGAGAGGCTCGAGGACGTCTTGCGTTTAGATTGAGGGACCCAAGGATGTGTTGCGTTGGGAGCGAGGGAAACAAAAATGTGTTGCGTTGAGAGCGAGACTCCCAAGGACGTGTTGCGTTGAGAGCGAAGTACCCGATGACATGTTGCGTTGAAAGCGAGGGACCCATAAATGTGTTGCGTTGAGAGCGAGTAGCCCGAGGACGTGTTGCGTTGAGAGCGAGGGGCGCGATAATGTGTTGCGTTGAGAGCGAGGGACCCGAGGATGTCTTGCGTTGAGAGCGAGAGGCACGTGGACGTGTTGCGTTGAGAGCTAGGGACCGGAGGAAGAGATGTGTTGAGAGCGAGGGACCCGAGGATGTGTTGCATTGAGAACGACCTGGGCGAGCGCTAAAGGACACCCACCGGTCGCGAGTCGTGCGCGGCGCGTGTGCTGCGCGGGCTGTCGCAAGTTGTAAAGCATTGAAACTACACTTCAAACACACATCGAACGCGGACCGAACGCGGGCCCGCGGCGCTAAAGTTACAACTCGGCAGCGCGGCCGCGTGTCGTGCGCGTCGCGTGTGAAGCGCGGGCCCGCGCGTGCCCGCGTTGCTGCCGCGCTGCTGAGTGTGATGGAGATGGTGAAATATGACGCGCACGACACGCGTTCGGTGGGTGGAGGCCTTAATACTATCCACGCGCGCCTCCCTGATGCGTTACAAAAATGCAATTCTGCGTACGCATTATATACGCGCAGAGCATTATACGCCTTTTTTGTGTATAGGTCAGCCCATAGACTGCATGTATAAAAGGTTAGACAAATTGTCCGAAACAAAGTTATCTTGACATCCCCGTTACACCGAGCTAACCTACGAGCCTACATATTGCATCGAACGGTGGAAGGAACTGCGCTCCCTCTCCAGGTTTTTTTTAATACAACGATGGTGACAAACAAGCGTACGGCCCGCCTTATGGTAAGCGGACACCGCAGCCTATAGACGCATGCAACTCCAAAGTTACGTTACCGACCTTTGATATATTTGAGGATTCGCTGATGAAATTCCCTCGCTCTCAACACAACACATCCTCGGGAGCTCTGGCGGCCTTGCTCACCTCCAGGAACACAACACTACTACTACAGAGCAAGTAGTGGTGTTATTATGGCTGTGGTCTTCTGCAAGGCGGAGGTACTTCCCCAGTTGGGCTGCTCCAAATTCGAGCGGGATGACATTTCGCTATGCCCTGCCTCAAAAAAGGTCCTAATCGTCATGGAGATTCTCAGTTACCCAATAATCGTCTTTTTTTTAAAGGGATCATACAATTTTATTTTGCCAATATCTGTTCACCTCTGTCTCTCAGGCTTTACGCCCCGCACGTGCACTGCCGATCCCGTGGTTTTTCTCGCGGAATGCGCCAACGGCGTAGGCACCCGGTAGGCGTGTTCCTGGCAATGAAAGTGTAAAGACGACACAATGAGCGCTAATAATTGATAATGGGTTTACTCTCTGATCAAAGTGACTAGCGAATAAAAGTCAAAGATGAAGGTATCATCTCTAAAACTCTTCTTGTGAAGATGTCAATATCACACCTTTAAGTATTTCTCGTGGAGAAAATCTGCGAAGTGTACGTAGAGAATGGCAAATTTAAGTTCCAGTGTATCTTCTAGAAAATGTGCGTATAAGAGTAGCACGGTCGACTTACTCTCTATACAAACTTAGTTTAGTTATCATTTTAAAACGGCATATAGATTAAGCTAGCTTTAATTTATATTGTAAATTGTATATTATGAAATAAATAAATCTAATCTAATCTAATCTAATCATACTATAATAACATTCAACTTTTTATACACAACGAAATCCGCCATATCAAGGTAGGAGACTAGTTTGTGTTGCTATAAATTATGATAAAAACATATGAAGCTATTAGAGATGACAAACGTTCTAAGTAATTCACCCTCGAATTGAAATCGAAAGACGTTTACTGGACTGACTGCTGGACCTAGGGCTCCTCCAAAGAGTGCCACAATGACCGGTACTGCCTCACCTGCCAGCGGACTCCCGCGACCTTAGTAAGTGCTCTATTTTAATTTCTAAATACAGAAGCTACTGAACCTTTTAAACTGAGGACCAAAGAAGTGTCCTGGCGACCCTTAAACTTTGACAAATATGTATATGTCGCAGTGAAATGGCCAAAACAGAGATTTGAACAGAGGCTCTAGTATAGGTTTTACCGAAACAAAACGTTACGACCGCGTTCGCGTTTAGCTGTCAATCCCATACAAATTGAGGGTAAAACGCAAACGCGATCGTAAAGTTTTGTTTCGGTAAAACTTATACTAGAGCCTCAGACTATATATATTAAATAGGACACACAAGGACACAATCTTACACAAATCAACCTAGTCCCAAACCAAGCGAAGCTTGTATTATGGATATGGATGACGATTTATTGTCAAGAATAAATATTTACTTTCTTTCTTTCTTTCTTATTTTTTAACCGACTTCAAAAAAAGGAGGAGGTTCTCAATTCGGCTGTATTTTTTTACAGCCGCGGAGTACTACATTGAAGTCGGTTAAAACTTTGTTTTTAAAGTAAATTATTCTTTCTTTATTTCCTTAAAGACGAAGAGAATGTGACATTACAGTGATAGTTTGCTAGCCAATCGGTAAAACAAACAGGGTAAAACAAACAGGGTAAAACAAACAGGGTAAAACTTTTAAAATATATAAATCAGTCGGTCGACGCTTATTATCCGGGAGCGTTTTCAGTAGGTATTATTAGATTATTTTACATGTGAGCTGGAACTCAACAATCGGATTCATTGTAGTCACGTAACGTGAAGGCCTTTATTGAAGATTTTATCGACTCCATTCTCCACGACTGAAATAGATACCAACTACTGGGACAGTATCTGTATCTACAACATTGTTGTCTTGCTAATTAAGGGAGAAATCTGGGTTAAGTAGTATCGTTTTGTCCTCCGTTTTTAAAGACATTACTCTTAGTCATATAGTCGCATTTTAAGAAAGCATTAAATAGTGCTTTACTAGTTACAGGGATAAGCTTCTTTTAAAAAGTCTTACAAGACTAAATGCTCGTCGACAGAATTTAGAACAGCGACAGCGCAGAAATTAAATACCTATAATTAGACCTTATTACTTTGTAAGAAGGCGAAAAATGTGAACATATCTTTGACGTCAACTGTACGACCATAAAATCTCGCTTTTATCCAGTTTAATACGTTTAATATATCCATCATCCTTATCTTAGCGATTTTCCCGTTAGTGCCCTTAACGAGCCAGGAGTCCGCTTTAGCACTTAATCCCGCTGTAGGCACTAGTTTTACGAAAGCGCCTGCTTTCTGACCTTCCAACCTAGAGGGAAAACTAGACCTTATGGTATTAGACCGGTTTGCTCACGACGCACGTCTTCCTTCACCGAAAAGGTATTATTAAATATGAAATGAAATGATATTTCGTGGGTACCTACATAGTTCATTTATACAACGAAGGTGGCAAACAAGCGTATGGCCCGCCTGCTGGTAAGCGGACACTGCAGCCTTTATACGCCTGCAACTTCAAAGGAGTAAAACGGGCGTTGCCGACCCTTGATATGTTTGAGGATTCGTCGTGTTGACAGCTGAAGGAACAAATTCCCTCGCTCTCAACACAACGCATCCTCGCGAGCTCTAGCGACCTTGGTCACCTCCAGGAACACAACACTACTACAGAGCAAGTAGTAGTGTTATTATGGCTGTGGTCTTCTTGGACACCTTTGGTCTCTACCATCATTAGATCAATTCGGTGGTGCAACGATCTTATGAATAAACTGCGACTACATTCAACTTATCATTGCTACTTCTCATCATTGCTTTTGAAACTTCAACAAATTCTCGACCTTACCGAGACTCCTAAACCTCACGGTCAAATCAATGCGATCTGTTTGCTCCAAGTGTTGTAGGTATTCGGCCTACGACGCGCGCCCTCCGAATACTAACACGGTAGGGAGCCCCCCCCCATCCCTCCCCTCCCAGGTGCCACATATCACGTCTGGTGGAACATCTAATATTGTTACACTGGAAGGATGAATCCTTTAATTCACTTAGGCTCGTACCGCCTACGGAATTAGGGAATTGTATTTAGGTATTTATTTCGCCTTATATTCAGTTGTTTTGATTAGGTATACTTGTTTTTTCTGTTTGAAGATCAAATATTTGTTTAACTTAAGGCACTTGTCCCACCGCCGGCGAGTAGCGAGTACTCTCATAGCAATTTTTATTCGCTTTTACTCGCTCGAGTAAGAATTACTATGAGAGTTCTCGCTACTCGCCGGCGCGGTGGGACGACTGCCTCAAAGTGAATAAATGTAATTGATCTTGGCTTCAAATCCATTAGGTGTAACATTTGTGTGATATAGAGACATATAATGTGTTATGCATTTATATCTACGTATATATAATTAGGTCAAACCAAAGATCAGGATGCTGACGCTGTGATGAGAGTGCTTGTCTGTAGCTGTTGACACTACGAATTCTCAACTCAGTAAAGGGTCGGCAACGCGCCAGTCACACATGTCCACAGGCTAGGGGGTGTGTTTACCATAAGGCAGGCTGTCTGCTCGTTTGCTACCGTCGTGGTATGAATAGTGGTAAGTATTAAGTTGTTGATGCGAAATAAATTAGGATTCAATTTTTCTATTGACCGTAGTAAACAAAGTATGTATGTTCGAGTGAAGTAAGACGGAACTAGGTTAAAAGTGCCAACTACACCAATAAAATATTATTTAACAAAAATGAGATTCTACATATTTTCGAACGTTTCTGCCAATATAATTTTATGTAATGAGAAAAAAACAACTAAACAAATACTCAGCATACCTATTCGTATTGTACACAAACAAATGATCATTTAAATAATCTGACACCGTGCAAAATATCTGATCATTAGAACGAAATATCGGGCCTGTCTTTTTAATCTGGGGAGGTATTGTTCACGATACAGGGGGTGGCACTGACGTCACCCGAGTTCAAGGTCGAACAACAGACGGAGATTAAGGGCTGGTTTTCACAAAAGTTACTTACAACTCCTCAACAGAAACCATTTAGTGCTGACCTCCCGTGGCCTAAAGTGCTTATGAATCTTAAGCTCAATGTATACGAGACATCAGAGAGGTGAGTCGAGACAGTTGGTGAAGCGTACACTTTGTTGATATTTTGGAAGATAAATTTGCTAAGGAGCTAAGTTCGTGTGAATAGGTACGGGTATAGTTAGCAAAACAAGGCAACCATTTTTGCACCTTAACATATTCACTGCCAACAAATTCCTACCGCTTCGCCCGTACCCGAACCGATGGTTTTCTTACTAATTAGCGTAGGGTTTCTGGCTGTGAAAGTGTTAATTATTATTTGCTTACTGTACCTACCTCAATAAAATTATTGCTATCATGGCACCTTCGGTTTGAAATACTCAATCTTACGCCATAGTCAGCCTCTTTAGTATTTTTTTAAGGCGGCTGAATACTGGGTCGGCTTTGAGATAATAGAACTGAGACTACCATAGTCAGCCGACGCGCCCACTACTAATGTAGCGACCACTGGGTATCAAAAGACTGATATTAGGGTCTCAAGAGCAGGAGGCTGGCTAATGGAAAAAATCCCACTTTTCCCTTTTCTTTGAATATTTTAGATATTATGATGTTATCATTTTAAATACGGGTACTAAATGAAAGATTAATGAATTCTCCACAGGCGACTATATAATGTATGACAGATTTAGACGACTTTAAACTTAGAAAGAGGCTGACTCTGGTGCGTTTCTTAGAATTTTATTGATCTTCATTTCTAAGTAATACGCGGCTATTAAAACATGAATATCTATCAAACTACGTGCTCCGTGTACAGTCAGCATCAAAATTAAACACGCAATCGAAGACGTCAAAAGTTATTATTACCTTTTAATAAAGACTTTTGACGTCTTCGTTTGCGTAGCTACTTTTGATGCTGAATGTACCGTGTAGTGTCCGTGTACGTGTTTAAAAGTTTGCTAAACGCGATGCTGAATGAGTTAATTTAATTATGACTCTCCTTGTTGTCAAACATTTGCAGCTTTAATGAAAACTCAAACCTCGTTGGAAAATAATTACACCGAAATCATAACCTAAATGTAAACAAACTACGCTCGCTGCAACAAAATGCGGTTTACCTGCGTGCTCTTTTGTAGACACTGCCCTAGCCTAACTAGATTTCATCCATTTTTAATGAGCTCCCGTACATTACTAGTTTAAATAGTAAATCTACATTCATGTATAATAATATTTTCTCCGAACCTGGGTTGTATTAAAGTTGTGTTACACAGCGCGAGTTACTGCTGTTACCGAGGATAGCTACTCGCAAACAACTATTACTTGCTAAAGCGCGTGCTAACTTCTAGCGAATGTTACAACACAGGCAGAAGCTCACAAAATAAACAGAAGCGTTTAGTGAGCGTTACAGCGAGCACTCTAGCGATACGGCAGTTGCTTCGGGCCAAGCCGAGCAATTTTGTTGTCCCTGTCCAACCACACATCCCGCCCGCCATTGCAGCACACGCGACCCTGAAATCTTCGTGAAGAATAAGTTTTTCGACCAGCATTCACAAGACCGTCCGCTAGTATTATCGTGAAAATGTTCGTAGCGATGTTTGGCTCTATGCTTGGCACTGTTCATTGTTGAGTTCGAAATACTTTAAACTACGAATGTTCGATGTTAAGGAATAAGTGAATGCTGAAGTTTATCAGCACCTTTACATACAAGAGAGTTTCTTCGTTTGTGAGCTCTACAAACTGCTCGGGATGAACCTAAATTATTGCCACCGTTATGAGTGAAAAGTTTCTGTAGGTCCAATTCAGTATGTTTCTTTTTAAGACATTACAAGTTTTTGTTTGACTAGTAATGTATAATAATAAATGACCCAGCTTACTTGAGATTATTTGAGTAGGCCGAATTGCATCAAATTATTTCATTCAAATAGCAATTCTATGGTCCAGACAGAAGATTTCGATTCTGATGACAGTTTTATAAAAAGTCGGACCCATATCATTTTCTCAACCGTAGGTCCTTTATAAGTCATTTCATTTTCTAAGATACATGGTCAGTGAAACGCTGTTAAAATTATGAGAACTCTTGTATGATAATTTTACGATATTTTTTATTCTTTAGTTGCTATTGGTTTCTTCATCATCATCATCATATCAGCCGAACTGCTGGTCATAGGCCTCCCCCAAAGAGTGCCACAGTGACCTGGTTTCTCAATTATATTATATTGATAGCAATAATGCAATGCACCCATTTACTCGCCCGATAACTTGCACTGTACACTGTGGACATTAAAAGTTTGTTTGCCAGTGATTTCCATTGTAGAAACATTTTCAAAGGTATTTTATTAAAAAACTGTTGAAAATGAGCATAATTTATTTTGAATGCTAATAACAAGATTACATCGTTAATGCAATTAAATTAGAACAAAAAATCGTAAATGAATTAAAAACTGTAACAACCATACAAATAATCTCCCTAACCAGAAAAAACTAAACTTAATAAAATTAAGCTTAACTTGTCCACTCATACAAAGAAGACCTAGCAGTTCCGTCTGCAGCATGGAGTTCTGGCATTACCTCTCTGTATTGCTGATGAAATACGTTGGGAGAGGTAAGCGCCAGCCCTATGGTCCCCTGTAGCGTCGATGAGTCGTTTAGACCTTCTTCTTATAAAAGTACCGCAAACTCGTAGTCTTATTCATTAATTATCACCTATTATTTTTTCTTTAAGCATAATTTCCTGCTGTTGCTATGTGAGTAAGCCTACGTCATATTAATAATAATGCGTAAATGTTGGCGCGGCTATGGTTGCGTTCGGAAATTTTATTGTTTGTCTTTACTGTATTACTGCTGTATTATTATATTTTGTGCGCGTGTAAAATGTGTGTCACGCCGTTGAATGACCGGAAGACCAGCGCTGGTCACCAGGCCAGCACAACGCTGAGATGGAACCGTTTCGTGGCAATGTTGTTTTCTCGTTTGTATGTTGATTTATGTGCATGTATGTGTTGTTGTCATGAATAAATGATATTCTATTCTATTCTAAATATGTGGCTAGGTTTGTTTTTGTTATTTTTTCTCGTGCAAACGCCAACATAATTATTTGAGCATCTTGTATTTATATAGAACCTTATTATAATTCATAAAAAGTGCACGGATTGTCAGTTAGCCGTGTTGTCGATAGTACACATTCATTGCCAAGGATTTCGTAACGCTTCCTACATAGGTAAGGTACGCTCGTAGCGGATAACATGCGAAAAACCGTATGTATATAAATACACCTACAATCAAAGCTTCTGAATTAGACCCACTACACTACGTCAAGACCAGATAATAGTTAACGTGTTCGTTTATAGTTAATAGTTTAAAAGTAACGAATTAATACAAACATTTATTGTATTTTATTATAACAGTCCAATCTTAGCTAGACAGAGACGATAACATACTTTAGCGGGTATAAAATAGTGAGAAAATGCCTGCCTTTTCATTTCATATTTGTGTAGCTTTACGTGAGCTTTGCAGCTTCGTAACTAGAACGTTCTCGAGAGAGCTTTCATATCTGACCGCTGGAGGAACTTGAAAAGCTTGGACGTACTTTATCTCGTGAATTTTCTTTCACTTTATATATTAAGCTGTTGTTACGAGTTAGTTGTAGGACTTACATTAAGTTTATTCTATTTTCGTGTGCGCAACTAGGTTGAAGTCAATTTAATTTGGTACCAAAATATAATATCGGGGACATTGTTGTTCAAAATTTATAACCAGCTAAGTGCCACAATAAGCTAGCTCAATTAGGTTATAGAAGGTCCACTCCCTTAATGATATGCCCAGCTGCTTTTTGCCGTAGACATTATAGATAAATAATAAATATAATTAAATATTAGGGGACAATCTTACACAAATCGGGTATGGGTACTAGACGACGATAAACATACTTATATAGATAAATAAATACTTAAATACATAGAAAACATCCATGACTCAGGAACAAATATTCGTGCTCATCACACAAATAAATGCCCTTACCGGGATTCGAACCCAGGACCTTTTGCTTCGTAGGCAGGGTCACTACCAACTAGGCTAAAGCGGTCGTCAAGATTGGAGTGAGATAGGGGTGGTCAACGGACCACATATCCGATTATATTTATTTTATTTAGTTGCTATGTTTGTTTTCTATTAAATAATTTATTTTAGAATTATGAATATATGATATGATAATAAAGTAAAACTATAATTTACTTTCAAAACAAAGTTTTAACCGACTTCAATTTAGTACTCCGCCAAGCCACGAGCACATTTCCTATTTTTTACAATTTACCACATGAACTGATTTCCGATAGCAAATGCGTTGATTACTTTAGAAAAAAATCGAATCGCTGTATGTGGGCCGATAATATTTGAGGACTTCCATCGATTCCCCAAGATCATCACCAATGGCACTTCATTAGTTCCTATTTCAACGGAATCTTATCAGAACCTGTGACGTACTTTTGCACTTTTAAGTACATAATTGAGGAATTCGATAAGTCATCTGTGGTCTTCATCATCAATTCCTCGCCACCAAATTTATGATTCCGGATGTAAATACACGAGTTATAACAGAAAATACCAAAATCACTACACGCGTGCCTTATAAAATTGAGGAGTCCCCTCAATTCCTCATGGATCCCATCATCTAACTGAATTTTGAAAAAAATGGGACCCACCTGGAAGTATATACATACGAACAAAAAAAAAAATTTCCGAATCGGTTCATCAATGACTGAGTTCTGAGGTAACAAACATTGAAAAAAAAATAATAATAAAAAAAAAATACAACCGAATTGAGAACCTCCTCCTTTTTTTGAAGTCGGTTAAACATATCCGTTAAATGAGGACCATAGCAGTCACCCCATGACAAAGCATTGACAGTGGGATAGGTCTGACTTTGATGCTTTTTAAACCCCGACGCAAAGAGAGGGGTGTTATAAGTTTAACGTGTATCTGTGTATCTGTGTGGCTGCGTATCTATGTATCTGTCTTTGGTATCGCAGCTCCCAAACAAATGGACCGATTTGAATGCGGTTTTTTTGTGTCATAGATATTTTATCCCGATGTTTCACGAAAATCTGTAAAGCCGTTTTTGAGATATAGGACTTTGAAATGAAAATGTCGGGGCTTTTTCAACTTTTCTAAGTTGTAGTTATATTATTTTTGAATAGGTTAGAACTTGAAGGGGCAGTTATGAAAAACACTGAATTATCAACAATCACGTAAATATTTAAGAGCCATCAAGTCTGACAAAATCTTGCAATACTCGTAAATGCTCGAGAGCACAACTTCTCTTCACAATATTTTGCGATCGAAATCAAGAAAATACTTCTTCCGGTAAAGCTTTTTCCAGGTACTTGTACATCAAGACGATAGTGCTATCTAGTTCTGCATGTAACACCCTCGACATCATCATCACACCATCAGGTGAGATAGTGGTCAAACGCGTAATAAAAAAACACATGTACTGTCAAGTTAAGACATTAGTTATGACATATAATGTCTTATCGAATCGACCCTTGAAATAATAACCTCTTTGCAAAACGCTATCACTACGGTTTTCTAATTACGAACATATGTCGTGTCAGTGTCAGTGAAGAAAACAGATGGAAGACAGGACCAAAAACCCCCTTACCCAAGTAACAATTACTCGGAAAACATCGGAAATGATCGTTTGCCCTCGCTCCAGTTGACGTTATTGCACGGTTGCCCCTAGAAACGTAAAGTTGTCGATGGTAAACATTATGACATTGACATTGCGTTAAAATATTAGCTCTAAATAGCGTAAGTTTGCTACACGATATTCAACCTTAGGTGGGTCTCAAATTAAAGCTCGTGACTGTACGTCTTGTTCAGGAAACATTGCCGGAGATAATTCATATTCCCGAAATTTTATCGGCAATTGGTAGTAGTATTCCCGGGAATGTAAATAAATATCGCCAACGGCACAGCATTATTCCTAACCAATACGACTGTAATGCACTACCGCCAATTAAGTTACGTAAGTATTTCGCGCATATCAAAACAAAAAAAACCGGGCAAGTGCGAGTCGGACTCGCGCACCGAGGGTTCCGTACAAACCTATAACAAGCAAAAGTTGTAGTATGTTTATTACTAAATGATAAATTAAGTAAACATCGCTCTCAGAAGCTTGGGACATAGGAAGTCCCGCCAGACAGTAAATTGCCTCTTGGGGTGAAATATTCGAAGAATTTAGAAATGCTTTTGATGTAGCGCGTAAAGAGTCTCTTATGCTACTGTTGCTGTTTTGGCCTCTTCCACCGCCGCTCTTAGTAAATTTGAAATGCATCGATCAGCTTTGTTAATCGACAATATAAACGGACTTACTCACTTTTAAATTATGCGACTTATATTGCTATTTTTTATGATTGCGTGGACATAAAAGTTTCGTCTTGCTACAGCTGAAAGGTATTATAGACCTGAGTATTTGATATGAATTTCAATTTAATACCTCTACGCGTTTACGAGGAAAAAGGTAGTAAGTCAAAAATTAAAAAAAAAATATTTTTGTATGATTTTACCAAAAATGTCTACTTTGCGTAATTTTCCTTTGTCTGTGTTATATGACGTTGCTTCGTGCCAAATTTCAAGTTTCTGGGTTCACGGGAAGTACCCCGTAGGTTTTGCGAGTGCCGAAAAACTCTAAAATTTGCAGCATAAACGACTGTATCTTTTGATTGTGTTGGTTTTTAAGTTTGATTTTTTCACAGCTCCAAGGGACAATAGACCTGAGTATTTGATATAAATTTTAGTTTGATACCTCCACGCGTTCCTGAGAAAAATGGTCTTGACAGACAGGCAGATAGACGGACAACAAAGTGATCCTATAAGGGTTCCGTTTTTTCTTTTTGAGGTACGGAACCCTAAAAACCCAATTTATTTCAACCCGTCACCTGCTATAATTACCACCCAGTAAAGCTCCATAAGTCACACAAACCGATAGCGTTACGCCGAAGTCATAAATAACCGTCTTATAAATCCGGAGGCTGAACGAAGGCGTGACGTAACTTAGGCAATCACTGATTTAGGAAAGAAGATATAAGCGCCATTAATTTTCGAAACACATACGTCTTTTTGAAGTAACGTAGTAAGTTACTGCCGATATCGATCTGTGCCCTTAACCTTGTACTGGGATACGAAAGTATACGATTGTCAGACATTTGGTAACAGATGAGAGAGGAAGGATGTGTTTTTTGCTAGTGTGGCCAAATGGGCGAATGTTTCTTTTATCCATTAAATTGAGAATTTCTGATGAGAGGAAATATATTAATGAAATACCTAAAACCTTGTTATTGCTCGAGTTTTAAAGACGTTAATAAAAACTAAGTCTTTGTTTCTGGCAATGAAGCAGAAGAAGACAATCACACATTTTCGAATTTTATGGTAATTTCGACTCGCTGTTGTTCGCGATGGGATACATTAGACTATTAGATATCCCCATTTTCAATAAAGATCTAATCTACCTTAAATTATTCCCGCCACGCTACGCTGGTAGCGCTACGCCGTAGCAACTTTACACATTCACTGCCGAAAATCGCTACGCTCTACGCTCCTACCCAATCCCGTGGTTATCGGTAAGTAGCAGAAATGTACGCAAGGCGGGTTCTCGGCGGGTTCTAGGCACTGGAAGTGTTAACATATTACATAGCTAAGAATCGCTACGCGTTACGCGCGTAGCCCACCCCCGTGGTCTTGCCGCTAATTAAAGTGTGAACAAATTCATTACCAAGAATCGCTACGCTCCACGCTCGTAGCCAATCCCGTGGCTTTCCCTGTTAAATTTCATATGTAACGAAAAACGCCCCTTGACATTACTGAATTGGCCCTGAACGGGTAGAAAATTAAAGTTCAGTTTCCTTATTCTCCAGAGTCTTACTCTGACAATTTTCGGTAGCAAAAAATATATTATTTGTTTTTCCTTGCCAATATTATACCAATAAAACTGTCCCAAGATTACCCTAGATACCATTTTACTTAATGTAGCTGATACTCTCAATTATATTATCCTCTACCGCGGGTAATAAGGACAGCTATAATTAGACCAAGTCTAAACAGGTATCACAACTGTTTACCGGTCTCGTTTAGGGTTGGTCACACATGGGAGTTACCGAATGTTCCATGAAATCGGACTCTATTTGAAGATGCAGGAAGCTGTAAATTTAATCATGCTATTTATCGTTATCAAACTCAGTGTATGGAAAAAGGTACAGGCTTGTCCTTGTTTATTGAATTAATTGTATACAAATACTTAGGTTTAGTAGGTATTATAGTGTTTTTTTTTGTCACTCAGTTTTAAAGTATGCATGCTTCTCTCCGTGGCCCTTTGGGTTACTTTCATTTAAGTACTAGTTTCTGCCCGCGACTCCGTCCACGTGGAACTCGTTTATATCGCAGCTCCATACAAACTTTTACCACGCCCATTTCATTCCCTTATGGGATGATTTCGGGGATAAAAACTATCCTTTGTCACTCTCCATCCCTTCAACTATCTCCACTTAAAAAATCACGTCAAATCATCGCTCCGTTTTGCCGTGAAAGACGGACAAATTTCCCATTTATTATAATAGTATGGATTATTTTTATTTAAATAACTAGCTTCTGCCCGCGACTCCGTCCGCGTGGAACTCGTATATATCGCAGCTCCATATAAACTTTCACCCCCCATTTCACCCCCTTAGGGGATGATTTCGGGGAAAAAAACTATCCTATGCACTCTCCATCCCTTCAACTATCTCCACCAAAATCACGTCAATACGTTGCTCCGTTTTGCCGTGAAAGAAGGACGAACAAACAACCAATCACACACAGTCATACACTTTCCCATTTATAATATTAGTATGGATTGATTTATCAGGCATTGATTTGCGGAAGTCAGTCCCCCTTTGCTTTGCTTGGTTTTGGAGGGAGGGTGGACGCATTAGCCGCATGCAAAACTACGCAAATAGTTGCATCTCATCTTCGCTGATAGGTTAGCACGTTTTTTTAGCAATAGCAAGGGAATATTGTTTTCGTAACGTACTTTTATTTACTTTACTTACTAGACATCAAAGGGTTATATCAGTGTTCAATCTCACAAAGCATCCCAGCGAGTCAATGGCGTACCATTTTCTACGTACGTTCTCCTCTTTTTAGTCGTTTTGTCATGGCTGGGTCATGATTAACACGTACGACTTGCAACACCTTCCTCCAAGCACTTCTATTTTGCTCCACCCGCAGGCAAGCCTGAGCGCCCTGCTGACCACCTGCCAGTTGATGCTTTTACGGAGTCTATCCACCTGATAGAAATTGATACTGGCCGGTCAAGTGGAAGGGAAGACACGTAGAGGAAGATTGCCTCCTCTATGTCTCTTCCCTTCCACTTGACCGACCAGTATCAATTTCTATATACTGTCCGTTTCAAAATAATTGAAGCACGCGTTGAGTACATACGAGAGAGTCGAGTTCGAGCTTTCAGCTGGTTCAGGATCGATTCGTTTGTACGGCGGGCTGTTCACTTGATGCTAAGCATTTTCCGCCAGCACCACATCTCGAACGCAACAACCCTTTCTTTAGTCCTGGCCTTTAAAGTCCACGTTTCGGCTGCGTATAACAAGATCGAGATGATAAAGGTCCGCATTAAGTTAACTTTTGTTTTCAACCGTATCCCGCCGTTTCTCCATATCTTTCTCTAATCTGACCTCTTCGACCCACTTGTTTACTTCTATTTACGTACGTTAGGTAAATCTAAATTACAGTGAGTTGTCTCAACGTATTTTAGTGAAGCTTCATAATCACCCCTCAGATCTTATAAATGATAAATTGAGCAAGTTATAGCCTTCAGACTAGGTCCAAGTGTAGCCAATTATACTCGAGTGACGAATAGGCCGTTCAATCATTCCTGTTTAACTTCGCGATATCGTTATATCACAGTTATTACAAACTCGTTACGGGAACTTTACAAGTACTTATTTAATAACAGGATAGGTAGGAAACGGAATTGAAGGAAGACATTTTGAAAGTGTTCAGTGGCGGTTGTTTTATTTTTTGTATATAGCGAAGGCGGCAAACAATTAAGCATACGGCCTGCTCAATCGTAAGTAGTCTGTGGACGTTTGGAACTCCATTGGAATCCCAAGACCATTGCTCTCTTCTTGTACTTGACATGTAAATTCTGATGTAGTTAAATTTTCATAATGAATAATATACTCATACTATTTTGAGTCTCTGGATAGACATTTTGACTTGTAAAAGTGCCCTCGTGGCCTATTTGCTGAAAAAATATTTTGAATTTTGAATTTTGAGATATTTTTCTGGAGGTACCGCCACAGAGAGAAAGCCTAAGCTCAGCTGAGATGATTACCCTCATAAAAGCTTGAACTTATTGATGTGAAATTGCACAACTACACATTTGTTACTCCGAAAATCATCAACATCACCAATAGTGGGATGAAATTGTGATGGAAGTTAATACAGGAGTTCTCTAGGACGATACCACCGGCAAAAGCTACCTAGAGCAATACCTACTAATGCAAAATCACGCCACATCGGAAAAATTATAGAACTTGAGATCATTCGCCTTTCAGAATTACGTGACCTTTATTTAATTAGCCATTGAGCAGCAACATAGTAATAAAATGTTGGAGATTCTGGGCATATTGCTCCGTAAATTACCGTAGGCGTTCTTTGTGATAAATGGTTACATCTTTTCTTCACATTAAAAGTAAGGGGCGGACCTCTCAAATCTGTATTTATTCGTACTGTAAAGATGAAAAAAATATGTGATTAATAGCTCTACAAACGATTTTTTTGAAATTACAGAGTGTAAAAGAAAGCGTAACGAAACCCAATTCCCTGATTACACAGCAATATCTTTTCCGTAGGTAGTGTAGGGTTTCGTAGTTGCCAGTCTGTCTTTGTGACATCTATACGCACGAGCCGATTAAATGGTGCTATTGCAGTTGCGTCGGCTGAATTTGTACGAAAGTCCGTTTTTTTTATTTAACTCTAGCATTTTGCTAAGATAAGGGCCGGTTTCCAACTTTGAGGTCAAATATCTCGGCCATTTTTGATTTTAGAGAAAAGTTTTTCCTACCTTTTATACCTACTGTTACAGTTGATACTGATATATAATATAGAAGATTAGGTAAGGGAAGCTAGAAAAAAAAACCAACATAAGTTTAACGATGGTAGTATTTGTAGGTTAGGCTAGGGTTAGCTTGTGTCCCTTAGAGTGGAAATAGGCACCCCGCGAAGCGAGGTGACGTCGACACGCTGGTGGTAAGGTTAGGTTTAGGTTAGGTAATGTGCGAATATGGTCGCAACTACAATACAAGGTTATCCTAGTGGTGACCCTGGCAAATGAAATTCTGACTCCAATTAATTCAAATTATATTTATGTGTTCTATTTACAAAAGTCTCACAAGAAGTGTCTCGGGACGCTAGGTGGGCTCACAGCCCGCCTCGTCCCGCGCCGGGGGGGAAGGAAAGTGCAACGTTGTGAGAACGCTGTGCTACTGTGTTCCCACAGTAATCCCCCCCTTTTAAAAAAAAAAAAAAACAATTAATAAAGAATTAAAAACAATACATTAGTCTCTCATTTGGGACCTTTACCTTAAACTAAAATCACTTATTCTAGTTACACACTTGTTATCACTAATACACTGTCGATGCAGCCTGCACTTGCTGCGGTTGCACATTGTGGACTCGGATGGCAGTGGGCGGTGGCAGCGATTCGACTGTCTTGTGTAACCAGCCATTGACATGGCGCTTGCATTTGGCGCGCAACACGTACAAAAATGTGATCAACATGATCACCCCGACGACTAGTAGTCCTATTCCGACGTAATCAAGTTTAGATTCAACTTGCCCGGAGAGTGACTGAACCTGGGCGATGGCGATATTACTATTTTGGGACCTATCGTCTTTGCTCGGTCCCAACCCCATCGTACACATGATACAAATAATGACAACTTAAAATGATTAAATAATAAAAATATACTCGCGGTGTTTCCGCTGATTTCTGAGAGTCTGGTTACGCACTGTCGCTACCGCTGTATTATATATTACAAAATTTGCTCATCCGGCAATAATACAAAACTGAAATACACTCAAATCTTATCATTAAAAAGTAGGTTTAGTCCAAAGTACTACAAACTTACTAGGTTGCAACCTAAGCTATAGCACTATTCGTAATTATTTTTTTAAAACACGAGCAGATGGCTACAATTACTGACATTGCATCTCGGTTCGGCCGCACCGTATGATACAACAGCAGTAATGCAACGCAGTGCCATGTTGCTGACATATTTTCAACTCGTTGAATTGAAACACAATAGTAACTTAATACTAACACTGGACTGGTACAGTCACTAATATTATTCAGTAAGGACAACTTAGTACATTTCTCAAAAGATTTCCTAAGTTTTCCTTACGACACAGCAATATAACAAACACAATTACATTATAAACGACCTTGACAGTTATTCATGCTAGGTTGGTAGACCTATATTACCAACCTTCTGCGCAAAACACTACTGACTTCCCTGCGGAAGTATACTATCACGCATCAGTTGCGCTACTGTTGTGCTATGAGACTGTGTACCATGAATGTTATGTTTATTCATCGATCAAAAACCTAACTGGTCTCTTAACAACCCTTCCGCCGCGCGTGGTCCGAGTTACCGGAGCAGGTGCAGGTGATGGTGTCGCAGATGGCGATTCCCGGTCCCCCGCACTCTTGTACGTACGTTTGCTTGCTACACTGTCACGCGCTGGCGTATCGGCGTTGTCGGTGTTCGCATTAACTAAAAACGCTGGTTTTAATCTATCGATCGAGATGTGCGATTGCCTACCTGGGAGTTGGATTAAAAACACTTTAGCACCTCTTTCGATGACCCTGTAAGGTCCGTCGTAAGGTGGTTTTAAAGATCTACGGACAGTATCGTCTCGAACAAAGACATGTGTACAACTTAACAACTCCTCGTGTATAAAAATGGATCTATTCTTATACTCTCTTTTCGGCACGGGTTTCAAGCTAGTAATGTTATCCCTAATTCTCTCTACTACACTGTAAGGGTCGATAGGGTCTCTTTCACACGGCGTTTCGTAAAACGCTCCTGGCAGTCGAAGCGTGCGACCGAATGTCATTTCCGCTGCGCTTATACCACTATCGCTTCTACCCGCGGTGCGTAATCCTAGCATTACGCTGGGCAAGAGATCTACCCAGGAAGTACCATCACCGAGTTTTGCCATTAGTGCGGCCTTCAGCCCTCGATGGAACCTCTCTATTTTTCCATTAGATTGGGGATGATAGGGTGTGGTCCTAATTTTGTCTACCCCCAACAACTTCATCAGCTCCACAAACAACCGACTTTCGAACTGACGTCCTTGGTCGCTAGTTAGCCTTATCGGACAACCGTAGCGAACAATCCATCCTTCGTAAATAGTCTTAGCTATGATTTCAGCGGTTATTTCGGTTATGGGAAATGCTTCCGGCCATCGCGTATACCTATCTATGATGGTTAGCAGATACCTATACCCATTAGACGTTGTTGGCAAGGGCCCTACAATATCGGTATGAATGTGCTGGAATGCAGCTGCATCTGGAAACGTACCTAGATCAGACACAGTATGACGGTTGACCTTTGCCCTTTGGCATGGAATACACGACCGTGCCCAGTTGCCGACATCCTTATTCATATCGGGCCAAAAATAATGTTTGCTAACCATTTTCCTAGTTGTTCTGATGCCGGGATGGCTCAACGAATGTATACTATCGAATACCTTACGACGAAATTCTAAAGGTAAATAAGGTCGAACCTCGCGTGTCGACGTTTCGCATAGGATAGCTCTATTGCAATTAGGTACCTTTATTAGCTTTAGTTGCAATTTACTCGTGTTGTTTATATGATCCGAATGCGACATTCGTAATGCATATTCATCTTTATACTGAGCACTAGCTAATTCTGAGAAATCTATGATAGTAGGACATTCTATAACTTCTACTCGTGAGAGCGTATCTGCGACTATATTGTCTTTTCCGCTAATGTGACGTAAGTCTGTGGTAAACTCGCTAATAAACAGGAGTTGCCTTACGCGTCTAGGGCTTTCCTTGTTGTCATCGCCTACCTTGTTGAATACTATACATAAGGGCTTATGATCGGTATACAAGGTCAACTGTCGACCCTCGAATGACTTACGGAAATATCTAACCGACAAATATAGTGCAAGTAGCTCACGATCGTAGGTGCTGTATTTCACCTGAGCCGGAGACAACTTTTTTGAGAAAAAGCCTAAGGGTTCCCAAGTGTTATTTACCCTTTGTTGAAGCGCACTACCCACAGCGGTGTCAGATGCGTCACACATTAGGGCTAAAACGGCGTCAGGCTTTGGATGTGCGAGTGTAGCGGCCTGTTGAAGACCTGCCTTACACTGCGCAAATGCTTCTTCCGCCTTTGACGTCCACGCGACCTTGGACTTATCCCTTTTTTTGGCGTTAACCAAATACTTATCTAGTTCCGCTTGTCTCACAGCTGCATCCGGAATATGCCCTCTATAGAAATTGAGCATTCCTAAAAATCTGCGGAGCCCTTCGATCGTTTCCGGTTTCGGATAGTTGACTATGGCATTTACTTTGTCCTCGAGCGGCTTAATACCTGCCGTCGATACCTGATGACTTAAGAATTCTACCGAAGGCTGTCCAAAACAACACTTGTCTAGATTGATCGTTATGCCGAAATTCGTGAACCTTTCGAACACTAACGCTAGATGTCGTTCATGCTGCTCGAAATCCTCGCTAGCTATGATAACATCGTCCAAATAATTAAATACAAAATCTAGACCTTGAAGTACCGAGTTACTCATGAAGCGCTGGAAGGTTTGTGCAGCATTACGGAGTCCGAAACTCATCCTCGGGAATTCAAATAACCCAAAAGGAGTTATGATACTCGTTTTCTCGATGTCCTCCGGTGCTACAGAAATACAGTGGTACGCGCGGTTAATGTCTAATTTAGTAAACACTTTTTTTCCAGCCAGGATGTAGGTAAAGTCATGTAGTCTAGGAATGGGATACCTATCGGGCTTAGTAATAGCGTTAAGTCTCCGGTAGTCTCCACAAGGTCGAATATCTCCGTTCTTTTTAACTACTACGTGCAGTGGAGTTGTCCACGCACCTTTCGACGGTCTACAAATTCCTAGTTCCTGCATTAATTCGAACTCTTTTTTGACCTTGAAATACCTATCCGGGGCAAGTGGCCTTGCACGTGCAAAAACCGGCGGCCCTGTAGTCTCTATGTAATGTAACACGCTATGCGGTGTCGACTCTTTGAACGACGCTGGTTTCGTAATTTCAGGGAACTCGGACAACAATTTGCGGAAAGGATGTTTTTCGTCAACAGTAAAGATAGAAGGTTGGTTCATACTCACGATTTCAGCAGCGACCTTGAGGTCGGTCGTCTGGTCTACCAACTTACGTGCACTTAAATTAACGAGCAGCTTATGATGGGCCAGGAAGTCGGCTCCTAAAATAGGCTGCTTCACCTCCGCCACCACGAATTCCCATCTGTATTGTCTACGTAAATTAAGGTCCTGTCAAAGTCTTCGTTCCATAAGTCTTTATTTCACTTCCGTTCGCGGCGTAAAGTTTATATTTCGTGCACTCGCGATTATAAAATCTGTTTTTGGGAGGCAAGATCGACACGTCAGCGCCAGTGTCCACCAAAAACCTCAGTCCACTTTGTGCGTCCGTTACGCACAAACGACGACTATTTGATGTGGTGCATACCTCCGCCGTAGATTGCACCACCGCGCCTAGTTTTCCGAAACCGATGATTCCCACGCACATGGTTGACAGCATTTCTTTGCCTTCTCAGCGTACCGGAAGTGGTAAAAGCAAAGCCAATTGGGGTTGTCCTTGGCACGGCTTTTCGAGCGGTTCCGGGACATATTTCTCGTGCGCGATGTGGACCTCCCGTTACGTTGACCTTGACGTCTCTGACCTGCTTGTCGACCGACTGACCGCTCCACATTCGCCACTCGGACGCTGAGCTTTGCAATCTCTGCCAGTATGACGGCAGTATCCTTAGAAGTGTTTGGGGCGGTACCATCGGCCTGTTGTGTGCTGTAGGAGTAAGCTGGCTGCCTGACCTCGGACACGTAGCTACGACGCGTTGCTTCGACGACATTGTCCGCGATGCTTGCCAGTCGATCGAGGTCACTGGTTTCTGCGGCGGACAGGACTGCCCGCACGCTGGCTGGTAAGCGACCTTGCCACAGGATCCGTAAAGTCTCGTCAGGGAAGTTATCGCGAGCCAGATCTTTCATTCGGTTTAATAACTGGCTCGGCTTCATTTCGCCCAGTTCCATATCGCCGATTAATTTCTCCACTTGTCGAATTCGTGTGTCTTCGTACAAGGACAGAAGTTTGGCCTTGAGCGCTGCAAATTTACCTGTAGCCGGCGGTCGGGACAGGAAATCCGTGAACTGCACAATAACTTCTTTGGGCAGCTTCGCCACCACAAGGTCGAATCGGGCGTCGTCCCCTAACCTCTGCGGTGCTAGAATGGCCTCGATGCGTATAAACCATACGCGCGGCTGATCTACCCAAAATTCGGGTAACCTTGACGCCAGCGATATCGCCATTATATCTGGTTTCCTGTCTTCTTCTGGCTGCATTTGAGGCTGGTTGACGTCGGACGTCGTAGGGACCGTAGGATGTCTTCCTTGCTCCAAAGGTTGTCCCTGGAGTCCGCCTTGTGTCTGACCCTGTGCGCCGCCTTGCGCGCCCGGTGCACCGTGTTGTAATCCGTTGGGCATACTCGCAGCCGTAAACTTGCGAACTTTTTTTAAAAATCACAATCACGTCGGGGTCACCACTGTGCGAATATGGTCGCAACTACAACACAAGGTTATCCTAGTGGTGACCCTGGCAAATGAAATTCTGACTCCAATTAATTCAAATTATATTTATGTGTTCTATTTACAAAAGTCTCACAAGAAGTGTCTCGGGACGCTAGGTGGGCTCACAGCCCGCCTCGTCCCGCGCCGGGGGGGAAGGAAAGTGCAGCGTTGTGAGAACGCTGTGCTACTGTGTTCCCACAGGTAATAAATGGGTAGTAATAAATGTTAGCACAAGAAACTAATTCTCACGGCCATAAGAGTGCAGCGGAATAAATAACCCAGCGCCAAAAAATAATTTTAAGGTAACGGCGCCTATTACTGTGGTACGTGAGGAAGTTTTCAAATGATTATAAAAATGATGGGTATGAAAGCTCCTTAACGTCCTAGATTGTAATACACTATACAGGGTGTTATAAAAAACCTAATAAGTACCCTACTGAGCATACTAATAGGCTAAATGACTCGAAAAAAACATTTTGCGTTTTGTGTAAGTAACACCTTATGTGTCGTTTCCGAGTTTCAAATGTTTTAAGACTTTATTTAATTTACAAATTTTGCTGAGATATCTCCGTCCACTACACATCTTTAAATTTTATCAAATGAAACTGTACGAACGGATACTTCTTTGTAACCTATTAGCGACCCAAACAAATAAAGAATGAGTTGGTAAAAGATTCCCATAGTTACTATTACCGAGTGTTATGGGATCTTACCATCAGTAATAGACTTAATTTGGAATTTTGTAAAATCTAATTCCGATCCATAAAAACTATAAGATACAATTGCATTTTCATTACAAATCAAACATGCACATTACAACTTGGTATAAAACCATTAATCACATAACTGATAACTAGTGATAAGTAAATATAGTTAATTATTACAATATTTAAACGACGACAATAATATAAGGGTTTCCATAGAAACTGCAGATTCAATACCACGGAAATGGTTCTTTAATATCGTAAATGTGGGTATACAATATCGACAAAATGTGATAATAGTCCAATCACTGAACTGACCACTTGTTTGGAAAAATTGTAAATACATATCCCTCTCAGGGGTAAGCTCGCCTTTGTGCATGTATCTTCTGCTCCTGTAATAATTGTATGGTTGTTGTGTTCTGTTCCATGTACAATAAAGAATTTTACATACATTTTACATACATACATATAATTTATTTTTTCTGTGTAACGGATATATTATCAATTAAATTTTAAAATTTCAGACATCAAACAAATGATAAATGAGCTAGCTTCTGAAAAGTCTGAAAAATATTAATAAATATTTTTGTCTTTATTTTGGTTCAGTTACAAATAATGTCATGTTGGACGAGTCGGTCCCCTTGAACAACGTGATGATGTCCTTGAGACTCTTCGCACCTCCCTCCTTGCCGAGTAAGTAAGTAAGTAAGTAAGTGTTTTATTTGTAAACATAGGTAATTACAGAGGTGTTATTTTTTACAGTTTCACTATGTTTGCCAATAGGCGTACAAAAACTTTGACCTTATAGCTAGTATCATGCATACTAAATTCAGGTGCAGGTTATTTTATTATTAATATAATCTGAAATGGAATAATATAACATAGCGCCGAGCGTCCGGTAGAGCAGCGCCTTGCCACTGAACTCAACTCAAAATAACTATAAGTATAGTATCAACACGCAAAATTTATGATCAGTATATAAAACTGAAGCTTATGCTATAGTCAGTTATTTGGTAATTTACCCTATATGTACCAATCTACAAGTACTACACGGTACTAAAAAAAAATATCACAGGACGCAAAAACCCATGAATGTTCGTTACCGTATCATCTTTGTTCGAAGTCGGTTGAAACCGAAAATGGCATTATCAGTCGATCACATACCAGGCTTAAATATTACGTTCCGATCAGCGTTTTCAGTAATCGGCGGATTTTTCCACGAGGAATCACCTTGGTACAGTTGGTCACATTCATGGTAGGTATACAATACAACATCGTGTTTTGTAGAAAAATACTGGTCTATATTGTCCGCCAGCACATGAAACATAGGCAGTTACGTATTCATCATCATCATATCAGCCGAAAGACGTCCACTGCTGGACACAGGCCTCCCCCAAAGAGTGCCACAATGACCCGCAACCAGCGGACTCCCGCGACCTTTACCAGTTCATCAGTCCACCTTGTAGGGGGCCTACCCACGTTGCGCGTTCCGGTACGTGGTCGCCACTCGAGAACCTTTCCGCCCCAACGGGCATCGGTTCCACGTGCAATGTGCCCCGCCCACTGCCACTTAAGTTTAGCGATTCCGAGGGCTATATCGGTTAACTTGGTTCTGCTGCGGATGGCCTCATTTCTGATGCGATATTGAGTTACGAATTGAATCTGCTAAATAGTAGATTCTCAAGGGAGCAACATTGCATATTTACGGCGAAGGCGGTATATTGCTTCCTGAGTGAAGCGAAAAATCCTTTAACAGAATCTTGAGCGCAACGAGGGATTCGAGTGTTTACGCCCAAGATGGAAATAATATTGCTACCGAGTGGCACATACTTACTGCTTTTCACACTTTTTATGAGGAAAAGTGAAATCCTTCATTTGAATAACTCTTTTCTGCATAGCAGGATGAGAAAGAAAAGAGAACTTTGATCCTTTGAGAGTAATAATACGAATAATGCCAAGACGTCGGTAAGAGTTTTTTTACAAACGAGAATCTATTAGAAGCCTGACGCCGAAGGCGGTGGGTATTGATGGCTTGAGTGTCTCCGTGTCGCATGCAATGATGTTCCTCACATTGGCGAGGAAACAAATTTTGATTCGTATTTTTTATGTAATATTTATTTATAATTTCGTTATAAAACGTCAAACCTTCGTCATCATTTTAGTAACCCTCCTTGCTTTACAGTATAAGACGCATGACTTACAGATACAATTTCAGAAAAAGCCATTACGCCCATCGGTGTGCTAAAAGCTATTGTAGCTCTATACGCCTGCGCGTTATAATGCCCTTTACAAACAAGTGTGATGAAAATGAACGTTGCTATAGTTAGAGTAACATTGTAATACATAGTACATTACGTAACTAAGGGCGGTGAATTCGTGAATGCCCCAGACCGCAGGTGTTTGTGGCCCGAACCGAAAGTGAGGCCCATAAATATGCGCTGTGGGGCTTTACGAATTACCGCCCGTGTTGAGTACAAAATTTTACGTCACCTGGCCAGGTGTGACGTAAAATATATAACATTATAAATGAATAAGTGGGTAGGTTGTTTTAAATCTTCGGTAAAATATGTACCCACGTTAAAATCTGATAGTATGGGATGTTTGACAGTTCTCAATGGGATGACAGCTGTAGGCGCCATTTTTGACGGCTACTGGTCCGTTAAATCGATGCAACCCGCCGTTATAGTCCGTTTTTTTAGGATTAGAAATACGGTAAACAAAGAAGCAGTCTTCGTCAACCTTTTCTGCTTGGGACAATTGGGATATTACCCGGAAATTCATCCTTGCTGCAAACACATACCAACTTGTAAATGTTCACCACTATATGTTTCTCATTTGTTGTTAATGGACTCTGTTTCTGTATATTTGCTTGTGGTGAAGGCAAAACGTTCAGGGGAGAACGAGTCGATCTTTTTTGCAAGCCACTTGGCCCTGCCTCTGGTTGGTCTATCGCAGTCCGCACGCCACCACACACAACGAAATAGATAACCAAGAAAATAAGAAAAAGAACGTGAGGCACGAATGATACGATTGACAATTTTGACAATATTGACAGCGAAAAAAAACGAACCGATCGTTTCAACTTCTTCTTCTTTAGATTTTTTATTATGCAACCTTTCCAGCATGGCTAGTATGGCTTGTATTTTATCACATATCACGGCGTGATAAATGACAAGTCACGTGATTTGTCTACTTAATCACTCAAATTATCGATTCAAAACATGGCTGCACGTGTCAAAATGGAGTTATCCAACTTTGACAGCTGTACGTGAAATATGATAGCGGGTACCGTTTTGCATAACATGGTACGTGATTATGTGATAATTTGACGTCTCAACTTAGTTTATTTTAATTATTTTATCTAAGTGCTTCCGAAGTTTTAACGATAAGCTAAATACTTTGTTTTTACCAAAACTACGAGTGAATATTCGATTTTCTAGTGACAATAATATTATAGTTACTGTGATGAGTGTGCTATCGTGCTGGTGAAATATCTCCAGGGAGTCGTCAACAAACGCTGTTGGCCCTTGGACTTGGAGTACCAGAAATTTCGCTGCATACTTATAATTAGTAAGAGGATGACACTCTTATCAAAGCGGAACTTAAGGTAGGTAAGTAATGCTATTTGGAACTCATTTATAACACATCTCTATTCAAACTATCTCTATACCAAATTACATTTAAATCGGTTCAGCGGCTTGAGCGTGAAAAGCATCTGTAATATCAAGATATTGTGAAAAATTGCAGTTACTTTTGCAAGATAGAATACCAGTGTGTCAATTGTGTATATGTAATTAAGTGGTCCTACTTAATACTTAACAGTCTGTTTTCATCCAAGGTCCACATTGCAGTACCTATACTGTAAACAGAGTTACAACATACCATTGTTGTACCTAGTCCAGTTCCTACTTTGGTGACTAAGATAATGATCATTTTCTAAATGACTTAGTAGATGTGCGCGCGGCTCCGCTCGCGTAGGTATTACTGTTAACCAAGACGGAGTCACGGGATTAAATGTAGGTACTGCATGTCTATTATGCGATTCATGCGACGGCTGCGACGTACTCTCTATTTTTCTCGCACTATATCCCTTGTTCTAATAAGAAAGAGACAGATAGTGCGAGAAAAATCGAGAGCGCTCGGTCGCCGTCGCATGAATGCCGTGCTGGTGAAGAGAGAAAAAGTAAGTAGCTATGAGTAGCTTTGGAGAATGCCCATTATTTAATAAACTTACAAAGCCACCATCTTACAAATTTCATCTCTTTATAATAATAGTATACAATAATATAGACTAGCTGTCCCCGCGGCTCCACCCGAATTAACATGCACATGTACCTATGTTATATACAAATAAAATATTCATTCATTCAGTATTTCAGCTTACTGATGACCTGTATTTTATCTTCTTTTCAGATCTACTAGCAAAGGAAGGAAAGAAGATTTCAACCGATGGTACTCAAAACATCACATATTATGTTCAGAAATCTAATGTAATGTAAAAAATATATATGAACAAGTTACTGTTTCCTTTGAATTAATTGATTCCTTTCCTTATTATGTCACCTATATGCCTATATGGAATGTTTGAAAGGTGAGGTTCAAGACGGAGGATAAGACAATTCATACTAACGCCCTCTACCTTCTCAACCTTATGACAACCATTTTTTTAAAGAAATCCTCAAGAATTTTAAGAATCAAACTTCATGACACAACACACAGTATTACAAAACACAAAAGAAATTTACTTTGTTGATGTCCTTTCTAGAATAAGTACATACATAGAAGAAGCATCGGCAACACAATTGTCAAGCTTCCATAAGCTACGATGCCCGCTTACCATCAAGCGAGCCATACGCTTGTATGCCTACGATGTGGTATAAAAAAATACACAATATAATAATCACATTGAATTTATTACTTTTATTTCAATTGTACTCTATTGTACAAAATAAACTCAACAGGTAACTATACAATTTGCAAGAACAAACGCAGATTTATCCATTTCAAGTCAACCTTTGAGTAGATTTGAGTTAATTTTAATGTTTAGATGTTTTAAAATTTAGGATTCATTTCCACCATTCGGCATTCTGAAACATAAAAGTATTGTTAAGTACATTTTTAATAATATTAATAGACCGACTTTTGTGATGGTGGGTTAGGTCGCCAGACTTCCCAAAGGTGTGATGAGAGTAAGAGACTTGCATTTGTCTGCAATTATTAACACAGAATCCTCAATTCGAACTTTACCAATTCAAGGTTTATCACCATACAGGCCATATGCTTGTTTGCCACTCTTTGTCCAATAAAATTGAATGGTATGGGAGTCAAATTGATTAATATTTCAGTACCTAGTCTAAAAACAGATAGTAAAAAAAACTACTGAGTAGCGGCTACAGTATATTTATAATGTCAAAGTAAATATTAATCTTATTTCACTAATCCACAGTTGACTGATTATTCATATCTTACCTATTCCAATATCATTTAAATAACAAAGTTGTTAATGATAAGTCGTTTTTTACAAGTAATATCGGTGAAATATGACTACATTGATATATATTTCACACTACAGTAGACAAATATTTCTAATATATGTATTAACTTACATAGATAATTCAGATAATTGATAAGTAATGAGGAAAATAATGGTTTGAGATAACCAGACTGTCAATTACCTACCATCAAATTTATTGATTAAATAGTAAGGGGGAAAATACTGACTAGGCACCAAAAAGAGAATTATCTCTACAGGTATTTCTATTTGATGCAAAGGATTGTTATTATGTGTCACATTGTATGATAATATTATTATGGATCAATCGGTGTGACATATATATACATAGTCATCTTGAATATACCTACTTTAGAAAATAAAGTACATAAAAATAGGATTGAGAAAAGATAAGTTTCTATGTTGCGGTAAATCTTTCAAAGAAAAACTACTGGAAATCATGTATGAGAGCCAGAAACCCAAATATAGTGTAACAACACACAATTTGGTAAGTACACAAAACTTGCATTTAGCCAAAATATTAGAACTTAAAGGCTTAGCACATTTACCTACTTATGCTATCTAATGAATGTAAGTAAGTATGTTCAACTTGCCTGGTTTTTTTACAAGGAATGTTAGTTTAACCATTTGGGACTGATTACACAGCAATACATCTTTCTGTTTTCGTGTTTTCAGACTGGTATCTCATTTGATTAATGATTTGTCATCATATAATAGCCCTTTCTTAGAACTGCAGCACACTTAGCCTAATTTCATCTTCTTTGTTTCCAATAAAATTGTTATTTCTATCATAATCTTGAAGTCTGAAAAAAGAAGAAACATAGTTGTAAACTCGGTAAATAAGCAAACTTTTTATTGATAGAATGTGTTGGTAAATAGTATACAAACTAACCTCTTAAGCTGTCTTTCGGGTCGCTTAATTCGGTCCAGCGTTTAAAGCACTGCCTTTTATTGATCCGTAACTCATATTTGCCACAATTCATTGCAGGAATAGCAAAATATTAACAACATTATTCTAAATTTAGAAGAGACGCATTTAACCAAAACCAAAATATTTGACATTGCAAATTTCACAAATTTGGCATTTTTTATCGTATCGATTGTGACATTTTTGTACATCTTCCGAGCATGGCACCGGACCTTTTTATTTATGAGAAGATTAAGCCGTCGATAATTTGACAGTTTCCCACGGTAAGTGACATTTGGTCGCGCATCAAAAACTCTAGCCATAAAGCCTTTTTTATATATTTGTTGGTAATATTGGATGACTGCTTGCTCATAAATAGGACGCTTTTTCTATAATGCCCTCAAACTGAGAGGCAAAGAGAATATAACCACTACGTAGTACTAGAAATGTTATTGAGCCTTTTCAGTTTTTCAAAGGCCTGGGCAGCAAAGTAAACCGTCGTCGTCAAGTTATCATCATCTTTTATAAGGGTGTAATATCACGATACTCCTAGCACAGTATAGAAGAATATTACAGTAGGGGAGAGTGGAGTTCAGTGGAGCACTTTTTTTGTAACTGATGGAGCGGCACCACTTTAACCTAAAGTGCTAGTTTCTTAATTAAACCCTAGAACACTAATCTAGTTATATAAATAAATGACAAAATGGCTGTTTTGTGGTAAGAAACAGCCTTTTTATAAAAACTGATGTTGATTCACTGTGACCCACTAATGGGTTGCACTGGATCAGTATTGGGGTACTGTGGATCATATTGGGTTCACTGGATCCGAGTATAAAATGTATCATTGTTAGAACAAACAAAAACAATCAAAATATTTCGTAAGTAGGCATTACTCAATGTAACTCCTTTAACAAAGTCTTGTAAGAAGTCTCTTAGTCACCAAATCACAGTATTTAATAAACTGGATCAAGATCCACTGAAACCCATTCCAAATTGATCCGCCGTTCCCCATATACACGTATTTTATAGAAAAAAAGACCGGGTTGCACTCCGGGAGTGCCGGCATAAGATTTTAATTTTGTTAAAAATAATCCCTTCCTCCCCCCTCCCTCCCCCTGCGTGCCAATATATTTCATAACAACCCTATTAGTAGTACGCTATAGTTCAACTTAACTCAGCAAAATTGATGAAGGAGACGATGAAATAAAATACCAATTTGTTTTTGCCATTGCCAAATATTTTTCAAAGCTTTGTCTGTTTAGGAATAGCGTCCAAATTCGAACTATTTGAATTTCCTCAAAAACAAAACGGTGAAGGACGCGTGGACAAAATTACAATTTTATTTGCACAATACCTATGCAACTGCAAAGTGTTTAACGGCCTTATACTCTTACGAATAGTTTTCAGTTTTGAATGAAGTCGAATCGGCTAACAGGCAACAGCAAAATATAAAAGTTTGATAAAACAAAATGGAATTGGAAAATGCGTTACGACCCTATACTGTTAACAATAAAGTACAAATTAGAACTATGTGCCCCTAGTCGAAATGAAACACGTAAATAAATACTTTCGCTTTTACTTTGTGACGGGGCCTCCGCGACGTGACCTCCGGCTCAGATACTGCGCGGATCACTGGTTAGGTTGATGCGGGCATGCCAGAGCGGCAACGTCGCGAGCATTTATGTGTGTGCGTACTATGTACATCCAAAGCTATAGCAAACGATCCACTGAGACCCATGACCCACTGAACCCCACTCTCCCCTAGTAAAGTTAATCAGAGGATATACTGTTCCTATACTAACTGTGCTCCTAGCGTTTGTTATGTGTGTAAAGCGTACAACGATTACAGTGTAAGTCGTACTTAATAAATATTACAGGATTATCTTATCTGTGACACTGACATTTGACATTTGATATGGAAATTGGAAATGGAGAAATATAAAATGGTGTCTGATTACTTTACTACTTTTATTTTAAAAACAAGACTATGTTGCTTGAAACCTAAGAATACTACAGCGTTATTCCCGGTTATCTCAGTTTAATACAGTATATAAGTTAAATTTAGTTTTCACGACGACGAAATCTTGCGAAAAATGCCACCAAAAGTGTAAGTAGGTAACAAACAAAATAAGTTCGTTCATTATTTCAACGTTGGTCGCCTTACTTATTTGTGTGATGAATACGTTTTCAGCCGTTGCACTCCGGTTTTAAAGAGCAGTGCATGGCGACGCACGCGCTTATTGCAAACGTCGCTCACGGCGGGCCTCTCGTCAATCTTGGCAAAGAGCCTCCAGCACAGCAGGCAGAACGCTGAGGGAGTTCGGCCCTGAAAAGTCGGTGGCAGCATGGAAAACCGTAAGTAATTAATAATTATCTAAGATTCATGAATATATCATGAAATCGTAATGAGATGTAGGTACTTCTTACTACCGAGCAACGATGTAATATAAAAAAAGAGGTAGATAGGTATAAATATATATATTATCCTTATTTAGTTTCATCCGATGCTATGTTTTGTATAATAAGTATAATTAACCCCCTTCTTGATAAAACTTTAAATGCTTCTTAGCCTCTAGCCCGATAAGTTTCTTTTTGACCCTAGGTTTCCATTTAAATCCGCAATGTGCCTAGCCACATTGTGAATTTTTATTGGAATTAATTTCTTTTACTAGCATTTAATTTTATTTTCTTTTACTTTCTCTTTGACAACATATGTCCGAAGTCATCGAATGTCACCATGTCAGACAAACAGCAAGTAAGACGAAATACTTCGCGATTATAGAAAAAATACAATAAATATAATGAAAGCAATCCGTAGTGATGTCAGAAAGCAAAGTTTGAATATAATTAAGTATTTACAGCAGAAAAAAGGACACCGGATTATCTAGTATTCCTATAAACAATGTCTTGAAATTGTTTGTTGACATGACCGGTACTTTGAGCTTTCTTATCAGGCCCATAGTAAGCGACCACGTTTCAGTGCCATATGTCATGACTGGCAACACAACGCTCAAAGTAACCCAAAGGGCAATGGAGAGGGCCATGTTGGGAGTCTCTCTGCTTGATCGCATCAGAAATGAGGCTATCCGCAGCAGAACCAAGGTAACCAATATAGCCCTCCGATCCGAATCGCTAAACTTAAGTGGCAGTGGGCAGGGCACATAGCATGTAAAACCGATGGCCGTTGGGGCGGAAAGGTTCTCGAGTGGCGACCGCGTACCGGAAGGCGCGGCGTAGGTAGGCCCCCAGTTGCGGGAATCCACTGGATGAGGGTGGCGCAGGACCGGTCACTTTGGCACTCTTTGGGGGAGGCCTATGTCCAGCAGTGGACGTCTTTCGGCTGATATGATGATGATGATGATGATGATGATGATGATGATGATGATGACCGGTACTGGTACAGTACTTTACATTTTAACAACCATAAATATTTCATATAGTGCAAATTGAGGCAAATAACTCATTTGGAGAAACAGGTTGTGATAAATTCCCATTTCCCACCCACATTTGTGATAACTTTCTTTTAAATATATGTCTTGATTAGTGTCTCCAGAACACTCGGCTCTTCATACAAACATAGTTTTGTTGTCATTCTAAAACGGCAATCTGGAATAGCATGATACTTTGTTTTGTATAGATAATGGGAATAATGGGATCCGCCGCTAGGTCTGAAATTAGACTATGTTGCCACAAACTATAAAAGAATTATGACAATAATTAAAAAAGGTTATTAGACACTTTGTATGAAAAACGTTCTCCACACTCTGTTTTTAGGGTTCCGTAGCAAGATCTGAAAGAGCTGCAGCCGACACGAGCCGGTATCCCCACTGCCTCCGTCGGCGCCTGTGCCCGCGCCGTCCGCCGTGCCCATGAAGTTATAATAGATAAGATAAAATTGTAACTTTGTGACATCCGTTTGTACCTACTGTATCCTATCCTAATAAATATATTTAATAAAAATAGTTTGAGCTTTATTTTTATGTAGAATTCAGTAACATGGTGGGTTAGTACAATCTTTATCATTTAAGATTATTTCCTAACTTTTATTCTTAATAATTAATTATATATATCTAGGTATACTTACTGGGGGTCTCAAAGAACATTTTCTTAATAATATTTTTAGTTTCTGTAGGTTTCCTCTGTTATTAAAAAAATCGATTTAGTCTGAGTGAGAATGGTCACTCGCGGACTTTGATTCATTCGAGAAACAATTATACCTAAGTTACCTTTATATGGACCGGCAACCCGTCGGCGTAATGAGTCCCAATTCATCAAATATTAGAGTGCCATCTCCTTGCACACTCTATATATGTATATATAATATATGTATGTGTGTGTGTGTGTCGGGTTAGAATTTCACCACCTCCTTTCTTCCCGTGGGTGTCGTAAAAGTCGACTAAGGGACCAGGGTTGAAGTGTGTTGTGGGCGATGGGCTAGCAACCTATCACTGCAATATCACATTTAGTCGATCTTTTATGCCCACATTTATGCTTAAAGTGGCGCTGGAACATACGTTTCATGTGCTCTGCCTACCCCTTTTGGGAATAAAGGCGTGAATGTATGTATGTACGTATGTATATGTGACAGAATTAATAATCATTTGCCACACACAATACAATTAATAGAATAATATGTTAAAAGTTAGCTATAGATATGCTGTGCCCTAACAGGGTCCATGTGAGACATTGTATATTATATGTGACATCTATATACTGTACCATGGTTGCAATAAAGAATTATGAATTCGGCTTCCGGCTATTCAAACGGGCAGCTGGCATCCCGGATGGCTCGCGGGTGCTGGTTTTTCATCATCCTCCTAGCATTATTCCCAGTAATGCCCCTAACGAAGCACGGGGTCCGCTTTGACACCTAATCCCAAGATTTGGCATAGGCACTAGTTTTACGAAAGCGACTGCCATCTGACCTTCCAACCCATGTTTCCAAGGATGTTTTCCTTCACCGAAAAGCTACTAAGGTGTTGTATTGGCTGAATCAGATTGTTCAGATACCTCAGTTGGTTAGTAGCGACGGGCCATTAATGCCCATGGTCGCCGGTTCGAATCCGGCTCGGAGCATTAATTTTTTCTTTAATTTTTTTTAGCAGTGCTACTGCTTTATACAAAATTAATCATTATTGTCACTAGAAAATCGAATATTCACTCGTAGTTTTGCTGAAAACCAAGTTTTATTGCATCCGATATAGCTTATCGTTACCTCGGACGCACTTAGATAAAATAAACTAAATTGAGACGTCAAATTACGATAATTTATCACATTAACAACGTACTATGTTATGCAAATCGGTAACGGATAGCCTTTACCGTAGATGATATCATTTGTCATGTATTCCTGTCAAAGTTGGATAACTCTATTTTGACGATTGTGAATCGGTAATTTGAGTGATTAAGTAGACCACCATTATTGCTTGCGTGCATGTATTTAAGTCCCCTAATATTTATTTATCTATTTACTAGATTCTGCCCGCGACTCCGTTCGCGTGGAACTCGTTTATATCGTAACTCCATACCAATTTTGACCTCCCATTTCTGAAATGTATCTCTAACCGTACTTTTTAAAAAGTATCTTAAGAGTATTTTAAACCCCATACATTTCTTAATCGTCTTAATTTAGTGGCATAATAAATAAAGCATCCTATTCTTGTGCAAGCATTCGTCCAATATCACCGAAATAGGCTCTATGCCTAGAGTTGTCACGCGTCGTGGGGTTCACGACAATCTGTCAGGCATATCACATATCGTGGGTTAAGCGACAAATTGTCGACGGGGCAAGTTGTATGCTTGGGATAAAGTATCACGTTCGATAAAAAACATATCCTCTATCGCGTGACATGTGATAGATGGCTGTGCTAAGCCCACAGAACTGAATAACGAAATTCAAAATAACAGATTCAAAAAATTAAAAATAAATATTTTGTTGTAAGTATTATTTAGATATCTATAAATAATGAAAACCCTTCAATAATTTTAGGGTAGACAACAATAACGCCTTGGCCACGACTTTGGTCTTAAGCGACCTGCGGTGCGACCGGCGGGGCGGAATTTCGAGCGGGGCGGCGAGCAGGCCACGTACTCCGCAGTTGCCGCGGCGACTTCGAGCGGATGGGACGTACTCGGGTAACTCAAAATGTCTTTGTCGAAAGTGGCCCTTCAGTGCCTCGAAAGCAGCTCCTATTTCACGGGAGACATTTAAAATATGAGAAAAGGTGTGCACGTGACAAATAGACGACGTTATACGTTGGGCGAATTCCGGACATTGTATGAAGAATACCGACAGCATCCCCAAAAGTTTTATGAATACACACGAAATGAGTGTGGAAACTTTTGATTACTTGTTACAACACTTGGACGAGCATATACAGAAACCCAAACTCACGCCAAAGAGAGCGGATAATACAATAAACTTTGTTCTTAAAATCACCGCCCGATCCGTGCCGCCGCTAAGACCGGTCGCACCGCTCTGAGTCGTGGCCGCGCGTTCGCGCGCCTTGTCTTTGTTCGTTCCGCCCGCCAGCCCGCTGCCCGCAGTCGCCGGTCGCTCAAGTAAATCCGCGCGCTTGGTCGCCGGTGCGGAAGTTCGTGGCATCTCTTCTTTTCCGCGCTGTTTTTGTATTATGCGCGATCCGCTAGTCGCCGCCGCCGAAGCAGGTCGCGCAAAGTCGTGGCCAGGCGGTAACGTAAGCCTTTTTTTAGTGGCTGTTTGAGATACTTTGACAGTTGTGTGGCATAAAGTGTCTTATATAAAAGACCTCGTGCTTTGTGCTTTAGCCTTCTTTCAAATGCTAAAAAAACTCACTATAGTCTTAGCCTGTATTAGGTGACCGTTTGAAAAACATTAAAGTATAGTTTTGTTCGGGTAGGTATTCTCTATTATCATTATAAGACCAATGGAAATGTGTGTAAGCACGTGTGTGTGTGCAATAAACAAATGTTAAGCTAAACAACATTTTTGATAACTTGCTCAGTTGCCATAATATTGCCACTATCTGTAAGCTATTAGAAAGATACCAATAACTTGACGTGTTACCTAATGGACGCGATCATTACGAAGGATATTTTTCTACATTACGCCGACTGTACATTTTATGTCGCAGGAGGCGAGCAAACCTTCCGCCCCCGCGGCGTGACGTCATTCCAGCTCACGAAACATGCTCTACTGGAAAAGCTTCCAGTTTTTGAGTATTCTATCACACAGAATAGAATAGAATAGGAAAACTTTATGGTTTAACCGTGTTACATAGATGGTAATAAATATTACAAGTGTTAAGGCCCAACGGGCTCATTTCGGGCGTACAATATTTAATAAAAACGAAGGAAAACAAAACTAATATTATTATAAAAGATTGAATGGTACCTAAAGATACAGAATGTCCAAAGCCAAAGTGATGACCTTAGCTATATTTTTTTGCAATAGACAATCATAGAGTGAGGTAGAGTTTTTGACATACCACATAACTTAACTTCCAAAATTTTAACTGCTTTATTTCCTATTATTAAGAATGATATGATAATAAAAAAATACAATAGCCATGAAGTCAGGATAAAGAAAAAAGCGCCCAAGTGCGTGTCGGACTACGCACAATAAGGGTTCCGTGCCTATTAAAAAGGTTGTATCGTTACTGAAATCTTACGGCACTTACGTCCTTTTCTTTAGGGAAGGCAGTTTTATAGCATACATACATACATTCACGCCTTTATTCCCAAAAGGGGAGGTAGAGCACATGAAACGTATGTTCCAGCGCCACTTTGAGGGCCACCCCACACCTGGCGTCTTTCGAGCGTCGTCCCATAGTAAACCGTCCCCCCAACCCACCTCGCCTCGCCCCTCGCTCGCCTGCTTACTATGGGACGACGCTCGAAAGACGCCAGGTTTGGGGTGGCCCTTAGCATACATGTTTTATAGCAATATCTCGAAAACCTTTGAACCGATCTTGTTCAAAACAATTTTTGCTGGAAGAATTTAATGAGCCCTAAAGCCATGATTTTTTCACATTATTAAAATACACGGTTCAAAAATTAGAGAAGGGGAGGCCACAATTTTAGTGACTTTCGGGGCTATTGTCTCCGAATCTATTCACTTAATCAAAAAAATTGCTAAGAAATCTCATATTTATTTTGAAAGGCCTATCCACACGTGGACTTGCAATGCATTTTTTTTCCCTTTCAGTTTTATGTATGGAGTGGACCCTTAAAAATACGTTTAGTAATTTAATTACAAAACTGTGTAGCGGTTAACAAAATACACCATACGGACGCACAGACAGACAGCCAGACAGACATGACGAATCTATAAAGGTTCCGTTTTTTGCCATTTGGCTACGTAACCCTAAAAAGGGGGTTCTGCCTTTTCGCCGATTTTTTAATATCCGAATTTCACTTGCCAACCAACTTTTCGCCGATGATTCACTTTGACAACTAACTAATGGCAAATATTTGTATGACATTTCATTTGGTAGAATTATTGTAAAGTCGATTATTATAATGACTTAATTTTTTCGCCGTACCTATCATTTGGCAAATCTTTCAGTTGGACAAACAACTATTTATTTATTTAAGTACAACCACATCATATATACCGGGTGGAAAGGCACGACGATCCCTTCCGCAAAAGGGGGATTGTTTAGACTGAGTACAGTATTTCCTCTAAAGAAACTAGGCTCATATTCATAACCGTTTTGAAGTTATAGGCAGTTAACTTTTAATGCAAAATACTGCAAGTGACCACCCTCATTAGGGTCAGTAACATTTTAACAATTACACAAGAGTCAGTGACCTTTATCAATACGTATAAACGATAATTAATACGTATAGTAATAGTAGGGTTGTCACAGAAGAACATTAATTAATTTTATTATTATTAATAATTGATCGTAAAAAAAAATCTAAACATTACGAATCGATTTTCCATCACTTAAACTAACCCCCCTTTGCGGGAAGGATCTTCGTGCCTTTCCACCCGGTATTACATTTCACTTAAAGCAAACGCGTTTCGTTTGTGCAACAGTTCCCTTTTCTTACATTAGCCAACCTTTTACTTCAAAGAACAAGACAGCATAACATAGTCAGATTTTTATTCAATGTGTATAATATAAGTTACAAGGATGGTAGGGGGGATGGGGGGACGAAGCCAACTGAAAAGGGGGCTTGGAGGCGAAGCCCCCGCAGTTACAAAACAACAAATAATCGTAACAGTGGGTTAGCTTGTGTCCCTTAGAGCTGAAATAGGCACCCCGCGTAGCGGGGTGACGTCGACACGCTGGCGGTTACGTTAGGTTTCGTTTAGGTTAAAATAATTAGCGGGTGTTTGTTAAAAAAATAACACATACATACATACATTCCACCAAGCAACAGTCCAAAAGTAAAACACACAAACAGGTAAACACTTATCTGCAATGAATGATGCGATTCATTCAGGTAGCTTCATTGTCATAAAAAACAAGTGGGCGGTTGCGCTTACCCACTCTATAAATGCACTTTATATGTTACATAGTAACTAAATGAAACCTTACTAATTAAAACATTTGGTAAGCGTTATACTACGAAATGTATATTAGTCAAACTGAACCATTTTGATACTTGAAAGGTGGCATTTGAAAAGTTACTTTATGCAAAAAGTCCAAGCATACAGTTGGTAACCGTGAGTTTGGGAGTTTTGCCATTATTTTACTAAATATTACGAACAGTAATCATCTAGAACGAACTCATGTGAACTCACTCGAGTCATGGCAATAGGAGTACTGTAAAAGTAAATCTAGTAATAGGAGTACTGTAGGAGTAAATCTAGAAATATGAGTACTGTAGGAGTAAATCTAGTAAAATGAGTACTGTAGGAGTAAATCTAGAAATAGGAGTACTGTAAAAGTAAATCTAGTAATATGAGTACTGTAGGAGTAAATCTAGTAATAGGAGTACTGTAGGAGTAAATCTAGAAATAGGAGTACTGTAGGAGTAAATCTAGTAAAAAAAATCGCAAGTTCAGCATTTAGACGTCCTAGTCGTCGAGTTGCACTAGTGTATGACATGAGCACTTTATGTCAAAGCAATATGGGTTAAATTCGAACTAAGAGGAATTTTCTTTTATCGAATTCAAATCAGGTCACTTTGACATAAAGTACCCATTGCCATACACTAGTGCATCGTCCAGACGGGTAATCAACTAATCACGTAACGTCTCCGACACGCGTTTGGACAGTTCAACTGTCACATTGCCATTTAAAAAGTGACATTTAAGGCCTCCACACACCGAACGCGGGGTCGTGCGCGGCGCGGGTCGGGCGCGGCGAGGGTCGGGCGCGGCGCGGGTCGTTATATCTCTCTCACTTACCAACGCATTTAATATCTCACTGTCTCTATCACATAGTTGCGCGGGCCCGCGATGCTGCCGCGATGCTGCCGCGGCGGGCCCGCGACGGGCCCGTGCTACTGTGCGATAGAGACGCCGCGCTGATGTGCGAAAAATATAGAGATACCGCCCGACCCGACCCGCGCACTACCCGCGTTCGGTGAGTGGAGGCCTTGAGATCTGTTACTGATCGACCTGCAGGACTTAGACGTTTATCTTACCCAATTCTGGACAGAATTCATTAAAAAGGCAAGCTATATTAGTGTCCTTACCTACTTCGACAGTCCAAGGATTTCCTTCACGCCAAAATTCCTAACTATCCAGTGACCTTGATCCATGTTCAGGACGTTTCAAGGTCGTCCGCTTCGCCCGGCTGAGGTTACACTTGCGGAATTAGCAGCCGGCCACTTTACGGCACATTATAGGTGCGTTTACCCTTCACGAACTTTTACAGGTGTCTCGGGGGGTAAGTTTACTTGTTACTGTTATCAAGGAGCCTTTTAGTTAAGTTCGTGGTGTAGATAAGTTCATACTAGTCATTATCGTTTATTCATCATCATCATCATATCAGCCGAAAGACGTCCACTGCTGGACATAGGCCTCACCCACAGAGTGCTAAAGTGACCGGTCCTGCGCCACCCGTGTCGAGCGGACTCCAGCAACCTTTACCAGGTCATCAGTCCACCTTGTTGTTGTTGTTATCGTTTATTGGTGAGAACAAAATATTAATTTAAACCTAGCCATAATAACGCGTTTACTGCCCGCTACGCTGAGGAAACGTGAAATGTTGTACTCACCACCGGCGGTAATGAAGAGAGCCTCGATCGCACATTGCTTTCGGTTCGGGCGTCGAAAGTGCGGTTTTCTTTTACGAATCGAAATCGAATTCGAGTATCGAAATCTCATAGCAGAAACGATCAGTATAAATTCCTTCAGCACTGTCAGTATACATTGCATTATCATCATTATCTACAGCCCGTAGTCGTCCACTGGTGGACGAATTCACGCCTAAAGGCCTCCACCCACCGGACGCGTGTCGTGCGCGGCGCGTGTGCTGCGCGGCACACGCGCAAGTTGTAAAGCATTTAAACTACACTTCAAACACACATCGAACGCAGCACACGCGCGGCACACCCGCAGCACCCGCGCAGCACCCGCACGGCACACGCGCAACACCCGCGCGGCACACGCGCAGCACCCACGCAGATGCAGCGCAACACCCGCGCGGCAGCGACGCGGCAGTCACGCTGCACACGCATTGCTACACGCAGCCCGCTTCCGGTGTGAACATACCGCTTCAAACGCGCCCGACACGCGCAGCACACGCGCCCGGTGGGTGGAGGCCTTAATGCCATTATTCCCGATTCTCAGCTGTCCGCATCCAACCGCTTTCTTGAGGTCTTTGGTCCGCCTGACGAAGTGTCTCACAGGGCAAGTCGTTCGTGGTCACCACTCCAGAATTCGTCCGGTTCGGGCACGTGTTTGGGTAGAATTTTGTAAGGCTCGTATTCTATGAATCCTTCGTTCGCTGGCTAGAACGTTGTAAAATCGTAATTAAACTGTACATTTCGTTTAACGATAGGCTTCTGTGAACGCGACATAAAGTTGTTATCTGAGACGCAACATAAAAATGTAACGACCTACGATATAAAGGTAATGTGAGTAGGTATAACTGAAAAACTTAAGTATGGGCTTTCGCGGGTTAGTAATTGGTCGAGCGAGCGAAGCGAACGAAGTTTTCCTTTTCAGTTTTGGCAAGAACGCTTTCGTTTGTCCGGCTGTTCTTCTTTACAGGTCGCATTTCTCAACCGATTTCCGTTTTTATAGATAGTGGTAAGGAACCCTTCATGCGCGAGTCCGACTCGCACTTGGCCGGTTTTCTATTACAATTTATAGCAACATAAACTAGTTTCCAACCTAGATATATAGCGGATCCCATCGTGTATAAAAAGCGTCATGTTTTTTTTTTATGTGATAGGAGGAAAACGAGCAGACGGATCACCTGATGGTAAGCGGTTATTCCAGTATGCCGTTTTAAAATGAGAACCAAAGTACATTTGTATGGAGAGTCAACACTGCTGGGTACTCTTAACACTTTCACTGCCAGGAGCCAACCTAGCGGGCTCCTACGCCGTAGCTTTCCGCTACATACGAGGAAACCACGGGATCGGCTACGATCGTAGCGCGTAGCAATTCTTGGCAGTGAATAAGCTACGAGTAAGCTGCTACGGACATAGGAGTATCCGTTATTTATTGAACACAATAGTTTTCCAAAGAGCTCAACCCACGTTACCCTAGTAATCTCGTTTGGTGCTTTCATAAAAAAAATCGCATTAAAATCCATCAATCCGGGCGGCTATGACGCTACGGCGTCCCTAGGGAAATCCTATTTCCCTAAACGAGGCCTTTTCCCTACCCGTTACTTTATTGTATTGTAATGGGGAAACACGTATTTACATGGGACAGTTGGAATTGCTCTTGTTGGCCGAAATTTTGTAGATCTACTATTGGATTTTGAACCTCCTAGCTTGAGTAGTTAAGTCGCTTTTTGGACAGATTACTTTGATAAAATTCGGCCAAGTTAAATGATTTCTAGTGTGGGTATCTCTCTTGGCTGTAAAGGCTTAGGTTGGATTTAATACTGTACACTAAATTTCGGAATTTGGACACCAATTTCGTCAACAACGCTTCCATTCTAGAATAAATAATCCGTTTCATTATTTAAGGTAATTGTACAGTCGCGTCAATAGTACATTACTGCAGAGGCCGTGAAGTAAGGGATTGCTGGACGAGCTAAGAATAGACGGGCGAGTCGTAGACGAGGCCGGATACGAGTCCAGTAATCCCTGTTCTGGCCGAGGATTGTATAGTGCTTTTCTCAAAAGATTTTAGGAAATATTAAAATTAAAATAAATTAAAATAAAAATAAATTCGTCTCTATTGTCTCGTAAATCAACTCATCCATTAATTGCTACATCCCGGTCGCTGCAATATTGTACTATTCCTGTTTATATTCTGCGTTTATCCACGCATTGAGTTACATGACATTCATTTTCGTATCGGAGGGGTCACCCACTCGAGTTCAGTGGCATAAACAATAGAGGTACGCCTTCACAGGTTTTATATTGAGAAAAGCGTTGTAACACAATTAGCTTTTATATTCTCGTACTTTATTTAGGTCACTCGGCAAGGCTCGCTACAGATGACTATAATAATATCACTGACAGAAATGGATGACCCAAACCAGAGCCCAAAATAGCTTAATAATTCATATAGCTTATTTGGACATGTGTCCTTGTAGAACAACGCATTATTTTTTACGTAGCCGTACCTTATTTTAAGTAGGTTAAGAACTATCAGTGTAGTAAGCTTTTTTTTTGGCAAACAACGACTGACTGTTGAGTTTGTTTCGGCGTTTCTTCTTAACAGTAGTCTTCTTTTTCAACTTTTGACTTGTAAAAGTGCCATTATTAACTGGTATATGGAGTTGGTTGGTTAAGGCACATTGAGGTATTTACTGTGTACCGATAAAGATTTGCGTTGAACATCTGCCCTCTGGCTATCTATTGTATCTAATGCTTTTTCGTAATTTATTAACCCATTCATTGCCGACGAGCAGAGCCGCCGCCTTCCACGCGACGACGCAAATTCGCGTCCGCGGCATTACGTTAACATTTCATGAAAAATGAAAAAATGAAAAAAGTATTTATTGACTCCACCACAAAGTATACATTGTGTAGGTACATTAGTTTTCTTAAAGTAAATAAAATACAATAAGTGCATAACTTGTGCGGCGGAGACTGGTGCCCGAACTAGGTTGAACCTGTCTGTCAGGTCGCCAGGTCTCCAAACCTCAGATGTATATAGCAATGGAAGTAACTGCAGTCACTTTTATTCTTTATATTGAAATGGAGTTTGCAACTAGGTAGTAAACAGTATTAAAACAATTTATTCATAAAAACTAAAAACTATTCAGCTTATACACTATTTATCTAATCTAATGCCAGTGTGTGTGTGTGTGTGTGTGAGTGTGTGTGTGTGTGTGTGCGTGTGGGTATGTGTGTGTGTGTGTTTATTACTTTACAGGTTTCATAACGATTTCAGTACCAGCGTAGTCTAAGGTAAGAAGCCAGTTCATAATGCACCTTTTACAGGCTGTTTTTGTGAGGGAGTAAATAGAAAATTCTGCATTAACTTGTTTGTAAAGGAAACCTCCAAGGAAACAGAAGAAACGGTGAGCAAAACATGTGTTAAATTTCTTTGTGGGGCAAATATGATCCATGCGACGTCTGTTTAATATTTTTGAGGGGTCAAATGACAAATACGAGTGCTGTTTTTGTAAGATATGGAGAAGAAAAAGTTTGCGAACTGAAAGGACATTAAAGATCTTGTACAGATCAGTAGTGGGATATGTAAAGGGTAGGAAGGAGCTGACTTTCAGAATAGCTCTTTTGGCCCGCTCTAATTTTAACATATGGGATTTGTGTGCTCCACCCCAAGAACCAATACAGTAGGATAGGACTGATTGGACTAAAGCAAAATAAACTGTTTTTAAAATATTTATATCTGCACATTTTTTAAAATATTTATATCATGGACGCGAGTTCGCGTCCGCGGCATTAGGTTAACCTCCTCGGCATTACGATTACACATACATGGGACGCGAATTCGCGTCTTCGGCATCCGAGATAAAAAAAAAATTACAAATGCACTGAATCCAAAAACCAGCAACAGTATAATATTAACCTTCATAAATAAAGTAAAATTTTGGTATCAGCATTTAACTAAAGTTGTTTCTGGCACAAAAAAAAACAAATAACTCGAGGACGCGAAATCGCGTGCTCGGCATTAAGATTACACATACATGGGACGCGAATTCGCGTCTTCGGCATTGAATGGGTTAACAAACAATACATATATATACTGTAGGCAAACAATATACAGATAGATGTAATTCTACTGTCGAATATTAAAATGTATATATACACCGTGGCCCAATAAAACGTTGACAAAATTAAAAAGTAAAAAAAAATAAAAATGGAACGCGGTTCGAATTCATTTGTTTTTATATTGCGTTTAGACACGTTTTTGCCACCATTTAAAATAGACAGCGTGTTTAAAACTATTGGTTATTCAATATTTTTGCCATGTCTTCGCAACGTGGAGCAATAATTTCCCTACACGAGGCTGGAAAACGACAGTGTGAGATAGTTAGATCGCTCGGTGTCAGTCGTCAACTTGTGTCTAAGACTATGCTATTAAGCGATTTAATGAGCTCGGCCATATTGGAGACCGCCAGGAAGAGGAAAAAAGAGGACTGTGAGGACTCCCAGGCTCCGAAACGTTATCAAAAAACGACTTGATCGTAATCCACGGACCAAAGTCCGAAAAATGGCTCGAGACCTGGGTATAAGCCGTTCGACGGTGCAACGTATTGTCGCACATGACCTCAATTTGAAGGAAGGCGTACAAACTGCGAAAGGCACAACTTCTTGAAGATAAAGATAAAAAAGTTCGCCTCGAGAGATGTCGTCTAATTAAGAAGCGTGCCGCGGCTGAGAAATGGAATCACATCCTTTTTTCAGATGAAAAACTGTTTTTTATTGAACAGGCCCATAATCACCAAAATGATAGAATGTATTATCCTAGTCGTCCTGGAGCAATTGCAATGATTCCTCACCGACAAAAGCCGGAATCCGTTATGGTTTGGGGTGGGATTTGCTCTACAGGCAAAACACCCCTTATTTTTATAGAAAAAGGTGTCAAAATAAATCAAGAAATATATAACAGAGATATTCTTGAAGCCGTAGTGCTTCCTTGGAGTCAACAACATTTTGGTAACCAACCGTGGATATTCCAGCAAGACTCTGCCCCATCCCATAGGGCTCGTAGTGTGCAGCAGTGGTGTAGGGACAATTTTCCCGGATTTATAAGCTCCAAAGAATGGCCACCCTACTCGCCTGACCTAAACCCAATGGATTATAGTTTATGGTCAATCCTAGAGTCAAGAGCCTGTGCGTCCAAGCACAAAAATATACATGCTCTAAAAGCAACACTTACGAAGGAGTGGGAAAAAATTACCTTGGAAGAGCTGCGGCATATCGTCGATATAATTTTACCAAACGTTTGCGTCTGTGTATCAGTGCAAAAGGAGGATATTTTGAAGACAGTTAATTTTTTTTTATTTCAAGATATTGAATTTTACTATTTAATGTTATTTTATGAATTTGGTGTAAGTAATAAAATAATATTCTTATAACGCGCGTGTGACGCGCGTGTGCAGCGCGGCTGCTGCGCGGGTGCTGCGCGTGTGCTGCGCGTGTGCTGCGCGTGTGCTGCGCGTGTGCTGCGCGAGTGCTGCGCGTGTGCTGCGCGTGTGCTGCGCGTGTGCTGCGCGTGTGCTACGCGTGTGCTGCGCGTGTGCTGCGCGTGTGCTGCGCGTGTGCTGCGCGTGTGCTGCGCGTGTGCTGCGCGTGTGCTGCGCGTGTGCTGCGCGTGTGCTGCGCGTGTGCTGCGCGTGTGCTGCGCGTGTGCTGCGCGTGTGCTGCGCGTGTGCTGCGCGTGTGCTGCGCGTGTGCTGCGCGTGTGCCGCGCGTGTGCCGCGCGGGCCCGCGCGGGCCCGCGCGGGCCCGCGCGTCGTATCTCTCTCACTACCAACACATTTAATATGTATCTTACTATCTCTATCATACCTAGCAGCGCGGGCCCGCGCGGGCCCACGCAGCTTACGCGACGCGCACGACAGGCGGCCGCGCTGCCGAGTTGTATCTTTACCGCCACGCGGGCCCGCGCGGGCCCGCCTTCGAAGCGGGTTCGATGTGTGTTTGAATTGTAGTTTCAATGCTTTACAACTTGCGCGTGTGCCGCGCAGCACACGCGCCGCGCACGACACGCGTCCGGTGGGTGGAGGCCTTAACCATGCGTCGTTATCCTCAATGCTGAGGGCCATGATGTCGTGAACCCTTGCCATACTTCTCTTTACTGATTTTTGCCAAGTATGTCTGTTTTTGGCTGCACAGCCTCGTAGGTATCTAAGTTTCGAGGATCGTGCGGATTTGGTCGGTCCATCGAATTGGGCTGCCTCTCGGTATTTTCCCCTGTCACAACAAGGTTTTCTCCACTCTTCCTGGCAATGTGGCCAAAGAATTCGAAAATCTTCCGGAGACTGTAATGATAGTATAATCATCCAATTCCTTTATTCCTGCAAAGCCTACAAAAACCTTGTTAAATATTACAATGTATAAACTGCCTTTAAGGGCCATCGGGCGAGTCTGGCCACTTTTCCGTCAAAAAAACTTTGGCACCGGAAAGTTTAAATTGGTCCATAAATCCCTATCAGAGTAAACCGCTAAGGTTCTGGAGGATTGTTAAAAAGTTTAAACATCTAGCTAGCGAGGCAATCAGCTTGGGGTCGGATGGGCCTTCGGACGGGGTAATAATGTGCTTTGTCGTAATGAATGATGACCTCGTCAAGGTCATGAGAGTCCGCTGGATGCGGTTGGCGCAGGACCAGTCACTGATTCAAAATTTGTACGAAAGTTAGCCTTTCGAAGTACATTTTAAGTTGGTCGATTATTACTCGATAGCTAGCTATAAGTAAAGTAAAGTAAAGTACATTTTTATTAATAACATATTTTATTAATAACGACGTTATACGTCGTCGTCACATCATTGTATTATAATTACATTAGCAATTTTGTTATAATACTTATTCATAATATTACATTTATTCACTTATCTGCGAGTACACATGTATTAATGTTATTGCTATACCTACTTAGCTGTAATTTTTTTTCTTTTAAATTCATTATATGTACTACCTACTGCCACGTTTTTTTTTCACATCCCAAGTAGTAGCCATTTAGCTGGCCGAGGTGGAGGGACACATGACTCGAAAAAAAATAGGGCTTTAAAGCCCAATATCTCGCAAATGCATAACTAAGTTGAAAAATGGTTTGAGCAAACCCATACTATTTTTGAACAAGCTATCCAATGATACCTCATACTATATTTAACGAGAAAAATAATTACATTACCACTTGACATGTAGGGGAGGAACCATAAAAAAAGGACTTTATTCTATTGTTTTGTCGGCGTGATACATACCCATGCCAAATTACAGTTTCTTGTTGTAAGGGTTACTGAGCTAACCCGAAGATGGACAGACGGACGGATGGACATGGCGAATCTATAAAGGTTCCTTGTTTACGACGGCACCCTTAAAAGGCCCTCGTGACATTGTATGCTGATTTTGCAATTAATATTGCAAACCGAAGTTAAGCGATCTAATAAAAACTTTGTCATATGTAAACACAGTAGGCGGTTTCGGGCAAATCGGTCATTTGTAAATCATGGCTCACGAAATTCAAAAACGGCTCGTGTTTCTTTCGTTTCACGTTCATCCATCACAGAGCGTCTTCACATGTCACATTTATTGTCGTCCAAAGAGACTATCTTCTCTTTATTTTGTTTATGAACTTAGTACAGTGGAGGTAGTTAGATTCAAGGCTTTAATAATGAACGCAGCAACAACTACAGATTGTTGTGACAAAAACGTCCGAGAAGTGCTGCCCCAAAAAAAAAATGAAGAAGACGAAGACGAAGAAGAAGATGAGAGTGAAGGTAGTCAGCATCATTTTTTGGCGCATATATATATATGTAGTATTTAACTATACCTAGTTACAATATTTATTATACCTTATAACGTATTGAGCAAATTTTTGTAACTTCAAATTATTATGCCTGATCGCAAGTTCTAATCCTGCTCGGAACGATTTTTTGAGTTCTTTTGTCATTTGTTACCAAGTTGGTCGCTAAGAAAAGCCGGACATGATAACTTTGAATTAAGTACATCATATTATGCGTTATATAACTCGGATATATAAAACTCATCCAACGTAAAGTATATATTTATAAAACAATCGTAGGTACTCTAAACTGCTTTAAATGTAAATTTCTCCGGAATTGTTTCATCGCTGAAACAGCATAATTGGCTTTTTCCAAAAGGATCTGTTTTGTAATGGTAATAACGTTATGATTAAAATTTCAGTCGATTCTTTGAAATTTTAGGATTAAAATGAAAAAATAAATGTATTTGAAATTAAAATAGAAATAAAACTAAATAAGGTAAACATATAACGCTAATTAGGTACATTATTTTTGTTACTAAGTAGTAATACTATTTAAGGTCCCGTAGCCAAACGGGAAATATAAAACCCTTAAATAGTTTTGTCAGAGGGTGAATATTCAGCATTTTACGGCGTTTTTGGCGTCATTATTATCTCAGCAAATATTGTCAAAATAAACAAAGATCAGGATTAACTTTTGATAAAATTGTATAACCATATCGACATTGATTTGAATTTGATTAAAATTTTGCGTAGATAAGTGCATTCGTCAGTTTGTAAAAATACATACATTTGCTAAAGAAACTTGAGATTCCATACGACTAATCTTTTCTTGGAAACGGTAAAGCTTTTCTGAAACTCCTGGCTTTCAAATAGACTTTTAGATGTCGTAAAAGTCATTTGAAATACGGAAGAACGATGGTTTGTACTTATAGCCAATTTTAGATTTGTTTATGTATAGAAAGCTGTAAAGTTAAGAATGTGCATCCTGCCTTGGCAGGGTTGGCACCTTCGGACCGATGCTTTGGATTTTATTCTCCGAGCTGTGTGTTTGTTTTTCAATACTATTCAAGCTCAAGGAAACTCCAGAGAAATATGATTCCAACTATAACAGAAACTGTAAATAAAAACTTTGCCGTGCTAAACGAATGTTTGCTGCATGTGTGAACTTTATAAAATCTTCAACATGTTATATTTATATACGTATATAAAGTTTATGTTCGGAAGCTAATTAACATCAAATATTCGCCATTTTTCGTGGTAGGATACGATTATATGTTCCTTAGTTTACTTAAAACATATGTATCGATATGCCATTTAAAAATGTATTTGTTTGTGTACAGTTAAACACCTTTTAAAAATAACGTGGTCTAGAGAACGTAATACGAGTATGTAAGTGTTAATTATTGAATGATCCAAAAAAAAACAAAACGTGTTATAAGTAATATTTCATAAAATTAAAAACGGCAACATTTCCACAAATAATGTGTGTTAAGATACTTAATTTTTAGTAGGTATCCTGCTGATTGTCCGTAGATGATTGAAAAGTAATGCGTACAAAATGGTCTAGTGTCTATTTGTAAATTGCAGTTAAATATAAATACCTGTGACGTATGAACTGGTAAATGTTCACCCACTCTTCGTTTCGTTTGCTGGATTGCTTGCAATTTGTGTGTAGATAGTAACGTCACAAAAATCGCTAAGGAAACAATTGAAGGGTATTCAATTTAAAACATCTTTTGGGGTGCGCTTGGAAAGGGTTCGAAACGTCGAACTCACGACATTCGTCTTAATCGTTTTGGTTTAACGAGTATTAATCACGGAAACTGAAGACAATTTAGGCCTTTTACAATTTTCAATTTGTGATAACGTTAGTGTTGTTTATTCGTTTTATATTAGACACTGCTTGCTTCGTATTTTGTATTGTACATTTTAAACCATTACCTGTAATTAGGCGTTTGATATCTCATCATGATCCGTTAAGTATCACTTGATATAGAAGCCCTAAAAATGTTACTTGCAAAAAAAAACATTTTAAAATTAAGCTGGAGCTATTTATGGATTACACTTAGATAGATCACTTCAATAATACGCGCCATAAATTTTGTTACGAGACTTTTTTCTAACCTCAACTGATGAGGTGTGCATATTTTATTGCTAAGCGAGAAGACGAGATTTAAATTCTTAACGATTTTATACCGCCTTTCTAACTACGAAGGCTTTATTTACGAGCTTTTATTTCACAATTTAAAGACAACCTAAGAACTTTGAAAAGTCAAATTGTACTAAGAAAGAAAATAAAGAGAGAAGACATTTATTCACTACACAGAAGACACACGGAGACAAAGGGAGTAGACATACAATACAATTGACACATATTGTGTAATAACGTGATCACCAACTTTAGAAACAATTGTATGAATAGACTAGGTGCCTGCGCGGCTTTGTCCACGAATCGCAAAGAAGAGGAAAACCCACGGGACAAAATATGGCCTATCATCATCATCATCATCATCATCATCATCAGTCGTTCCCTCAATGCTGAGGATCGTGACATCATGTCCTCTTCTAGTTGACCAGACAAAGGCTCCTATCACCCGCTTTATGTATGGCCTCGTGCAGGTGCAAGACTGCAGTGATTTGTGTGCTACATCTAGCGGGTGGTCTGCCTCGAGGCCTTTGGCCCTCAACTTTTTCCGTCATAATTATCCTCTCCAGGCTATCCGAAGAAAAATATGGCCTATAACCATCCAAAAATCCACCCCACTCGCGGGTGAATATTCTTTTCACATCATATATGTCAGCTAAGCGCTTCCGGAGATTACGCATTACATACAAAACTTATAAATTTACAAAGCTACAAACAGGAGCATTTTTATTTGAACTGTTTCCTTTTTATATTAGCATAGAAGAGTCCTTGTCAACTTAATACTATATAGGACTGTTCCTTTAAATTTCTTTGATAGATTCTTCGATCGAGTTGATTGCTAGAGCTAATTGAGTTACAGGCGAGGCCCCGTCAAGATAATCAATTAGTGTCTCTCAAATTGTATAAAAGTTAAATGTTAAACGTCAGTTAACTGATTTAAGATGTCTCGAGGACTCTTTACTATTGTGAAAGTTTATTGTTCCAAGATACGGATGAAGGTAGAAACATTTCAACATTCGATTATTTTGTATTTAATAAAATGATCAATACCAAAACATATGAATGAAAAAGTAAAACATCGTCCTAATGCAGTTCTTATCACATTGCACCATTGCACGTAGAACCGATGGCCGTTGGGGCGAAAAGGTTCTCGAGTGGCGACCACTTAACGGAAGGCGCAGCGTGGCTAGGCCCCACAAGGTGGACTGATGACCTGGTCAAGGTCGCGGGAGTCCGCTTGATGGGGGTGGCGTAGGACCGCTCATTGTGGCACTCTTTGGGGGAGGCCTATGCCCAGCAGTGGACGTCTTTCGGCTGATATGATGATGAGTGCTTATCTACTTATTTATCAAGTGTGACAAAAGTATTGAACTGGTATCAAATTAAATTAAAGTTCTGCTGGTCGTTATATGAGGAGTTAATTGACTAGCTCAAACAAAGGGGTTTGGAGAACGGTGGCGAAGATCACGTCACACAGTCACGACCCCCCCCCCCCAGCCCTGAGGAACCAACAAAGGAGAGAAAGAAAAGGGAGAGAATTTCATTGAATAAGTATGACTTCGATGTTTTTGCAAGTAGTTCGAAATAGTCCGACGAGGTAAGAGTATGTGATGAATCATCGTCCTGAGTTAGTTGTTAATATTTTTGTTATTATACTCGTATGTTTATGTGAGTACTTACTTAAATAACACTGTATGTATTTCACACTGCCTTGGCCGTAATACCGTGTAATCTGTTTGAAATTAATAAATCAATAAATGTTCCAACAAATCATTTGTGTCTAAATCATCTGTGTTTCGGACAACTGGCTCTTGGGTTTTTTTAGTGTTCTCCTTGCGTACAGATAGAAGATCCTCTGTCTAACAAAACGGCTATTTGACAGCTAGTTAATACTTAGACGTAAAGGAGAAGTGTTGTATTTTGTGAATAATAGAAAAGTATTTTTTGTGACAGTTCAATAATAAAGTGTCACAAGAAGAAAAAGACCGGGTTGCACTCCGGGAGTGCCGGTAGAAGTGAAAACTCAATGACATTATAACAGTTTTTCGATCAGGTCACGTGACCGTCTTACGAATTTTCAAGATAGAAAATTGTTGCGAGTTTAACATTTTTCCCCTTTACAAAAGTGCACAGCGCAGAGGATCTTAAATATTCATTCCTATCCCACCCTAATTGTTGGTGATTTTAATATGTATTCAGCCAAAACTCCTGTACAAAAGGCGTTTGAAAATTTTCTTTGTCATTGTAATCTTACACAACAGAATACTATATTGAATGGCCTTAGCCGATTATTGGATCTAGTATTATCCAATGAAGCGATTACCCAAATCAGAGTTACCGAGGCTGTCGCTGGACTGGTGTCGTTTGAAAAGCACCACACTCCTCTTAACATAGAAATGTCATGTCCGACACTATTTAGTAAAAAGTGTCCTAATCCTGTGCACAACCAAAAAGACGCACGGTCTCGTGAGAGGAACTACCGTAAAGCCAACTTTCATCAGCTATATGATAAACTGGCGAATGCTGATTGGTCCCAATTGCAGGATATAAATGAAATAAATGACGGCGCTAGTCTTTTCTATTCTATTTTGAATGATGCTCTGACCGAATGTGTCCCATATAAAAATTCCTCTAAAAAAAAGGACAATCAACAGTACCCCGAATGGTTTTCATTTGATCTAATTAATTTAAACAAGATAAAAAATTCTTACCATAGATTATTCAAACAAACGACTAACCAGCTATACTACGCATTTTTTTCCTATTATAGAAGAATGGTAAATGCTAGATTACAATTGGATATGCGGTCGTTCATACATAATTTGGAAATGAATATTGTAAATGACCCCACCTCGTTTTGGTCGCATGTGAAACGTCACCGTGCATCTAACCAGCCTGCCACGTTTGGTAAAATGTCCGCACAAGAGGTTGCAGAATCTTTCGCAAACTTCTTTAAAAGCGTGTTTCTTCGGAACACCCCCAAACTTGACCCTGCGGTAGCTTCTGCGGCTGCTACCGCTGAAGCACCCAATACAAATAATCGATTCATCACAATCGATTTCATTAGTGACACGAACATTCGCATGGCCATCAACCGTTTGCGGCCCAAACACACCCAGGGTCCAGATGGTATACCTCAATACATAATTAAGGATTGTCGTGAAGCATTTGTACAACCGCTTAAGTACTTATTTAATAAAGCCCTAAAGGAAAAAACATACCCGGCTGTCTGGAAAACAAGTAAAGTACTACCTATACATAAATCGGGATCTAAATCGGACGTCCGTAATTATAGACCGATTGCTGTACTATCAATATTCGGGAAAATATTCGAATCGATAATTTACGCTAAGATATATAAACAACTGAATGGTTGGTTTTGTGAGGAACAGCATGGGTTCTTACCGAAGCGCTCGACTACATCCAACCTCTTAAATATTGTTTCATTAATAGCTAATAACTTGGATAAAAGAACACAAACAGATGTTGCATATTTTGATTTCCAGAAGGCATTCGACCGAGTTGATGGTGACGTGTTACTTAAAAAACTAGCTATGGCGGGGTTCACTATTCCTCTCCTTGAATTTATGACCAGTTACCTTTCGGATAGGCAGCAGTTTGTGCAGTACGAGGGCTCTCAATCTGCTCCATTCCAGGTAACATCAGGGATCGGACAGGGGAGTAGTCTCGGGCCCTTATTGTTCCTTATCTTGATTAATGATCTCCCGACAGTCATTAAATACTCAACATGTCTTCTATTTGCCGATGATCTGAAATTGGCACTTCCAATTAGTAGTCCCAGTCACTCCTCATTACTACAAACAGATATAGACAGTATTTGTACCTGGGCCCATAACAACAGTCTCACCCTCAATGAAGAGAAATGTTCTGTAATGACATATGCACGGGTTCGGCTACCTAGCAATTATACCTACGTAATAGAGGGAAAACCATTGAAACATACTAATGAAGTCAAAGATCTCGGCACATGGTTCGATCCTAAACTAACTTTCAATCCGCATATAACTAAGGTGTGTAATGAGGCTAGAAGGTGTCTAGGTTTCGTCATCCGTCAATCTAAATTATTCACCTGCCGGCACGCCATTAGTGTCTTGTACAATGCTTTTGTGCGCAGTAAGCTCGAAACTAACGCCATCATTTGGAATCCCCATGAACATGAATATACGTTGCTCCTTGAAAAAGTTCAAAAGTCATTCGTCCGTTTCCTATACAACAAATTAAACGGGTACTATCCCTACCTTTACCCGACTCTCTTCGTGCTCGGTATGGTAGACTACACGTCACTTGAGACCCGCAGGAAAATATATCTAATAAAATACTTTTTTCAGCTAACGCGAGGCTTAATAACCAATCCCCAACTAATCAGTCAAATAGCACTCAGGGTTCCTCGTCTCTCCGCAAAGCTGCTGCGCCCGCGTCGCCGCGATCTCTTCGTCGTCCCCCCGTCTAGGACTCGCGCACTCGCTTCCTCTCCTTTACACCGCCGCTAAAGAATTTTTAACTTCAAAAGTTAATGTACCTAATCTGGTAAAGAACCATATACGAGTATGCCCATACGTCATACTCTGTGCAATCGAATTGATGTGGCGAAACAATTAATCATCATAAAACTGGATCTGTAATAACCACCCAATACGTAGATTTTACTCCGGCACAACCAAATTTATACTGTATTCGCTACGTTATACCATTCAAAATCAAATAATTGATGATTGTGGTAAAACAGACAATGTAAAGCAGTTACTATTCGAAATTCATAATTGAGGAACCCGATTTAGTCGAAACAGGTGATGGATTACTATTTTACTATTATTGGAAGGGAATATTAAATTCAAGGTAAAATAATCCATACTATCCATACTTGCATACTAATATTATAAACGGGAAAGTGTATGTGTGTGTTTGTTTGTTTGTCCGTCTTTCACGGCAAAACGGAGCGACGAATTGATGTGATTTTTTAAGTAGAGATAGTTGAAGGGATGGAGAGTGACATAGGATAGTTTTTATCCTCGAAATCATTCCCTAAGGGGGTGAAATGGGGGGTAAAGGTTTGTATATGGAGCTGCGATTTAAACGAGTTCCACGCGGACGGAGTAACATAATGTATTTTCGAAGACAACTTTATCTCCCATTTGGAATGATTAAAAGTGGTTTAGAGTTTTTCTTATTTGCGGTCGTATCTTCGACAAAACTCTCGACTCTTCATCATCATCATCATATCAGCCAAAAGACGTCCACTGCTGGGCATAGGCCTCCCCCCAAAGAGTGCCAAATTGACCGCCAACCGCATCCAGAGGACTCCCGCGTCCTGTACCAGGTCATCAGTCCACCTTGTGGGGGGTCTACCCACGCTGCGCGTGCCGGTTCGTGGTTCCCACTCGAGAAACTTTCTTAATAGGGGTGTAACTCGAAAATTATTAATATTCCAAAAGAAAGAAGGCAAAAAAATATGCCTAGTGACGAAAATCCCATCAAGATATCTCAAAGAATTACGAAGCTACAACCATTTTAATATTGCTTGTTAGATAGAGAAAACGCAAACAGTGTGTGACGTCACATTATGGGATGTTGCCGGGGGGCCGCGTCGACGGTGGCGCCGCACACGATGGGCACGGCACATTGCCGCCTATTAGTGACGTCACAATCTTCCAGTATCATCGTTTCATATGAAGTTGCGTTTTGCGAAAAAGGGACATAACATACCCCTTCTTAAAACTTTGGACACTCCTTTGTGATTATTTAACCTTTTGCGTTGATTTTTTCACTATTGACTAAATTTTAATCCTTTTTCGAGAAAATATGACATTATTGATTATTTTATTTAGTGCCTCCACCCCTATTCTCCTCATACTGTCAACACTACTTAAGGCGCCGTTGGTTTATGGCTCTCACTGAGCATAAGCGTGAGCGGGATGGAAGTGCGTGCTCGGAAGCGCGGAAATCATGTTTTCTAATTTTTTTTTTTGCCGTTTAAATAAATAAAAAGTAAACACTGATTTCTCTCAAACACGATATTGCCGATTTTTAGAAGCCACTTTAATATTTTTAGCTTTTGTGCATAATTTGTAAGAAACATTTTAAGTGTATTTTAGACCCTTTTAGACCTTGTGATTTTGATGATTCGTGATTTTTTTCTATCGAGCGAAAATTGCTTAATCATGTTTCTAAACACTGATCTCCCCGCAGAAAAGCCTCAAGATTACTATTCGTATTTTTTTGAAACCATTTTATTATAAACAGACGCATTATATTGTTTCATAAACTCTGTTCGCTTAACTTCGCTGAACCTACGGCGCCTTAACACATGCACTGCCAATTTTTTCGTAGCATAGCGCTAGGAGACGATAACGCGGGAAAAACCGTTTATAGGGGAAAGTGCCTACGAGTGGAGCGTCCATTATCGGGTTCCTGGCACTGAAAGAGATAAGATAAATAAATGTAAAGATTTTATTTTTTTAGCCACAGCAACACCAAATGCGAGGAAGAATATATTTTTTAACAAAGCATCGGTGGAATACTTAAAAACTACTAATATTTAATGCTACATCAAATCCATAAGTACCATTTGGTCTAACTTCTGGTCCATGGCATAATAGTACCGAAATTAAATATCACGTTATTAATTTAAAAGAATTGGCGACCTCGCCTGACCTATTTCCCAAGTTCCCAACTCAGGTCAATACTAGAGCTGTTCAAACAAATTCAAACTTTAATAGCTCATTTTTAAAGTTGGTTTTCGCTTGTGTGGAGTTGAACTGAATCTTCAAATAGAACCGAGACATTTAGCTATGGAGTCTACTTAGTGATTGGTCTGTGTGTGCTCGCTCGTGGATATATGAGAGGCGGATCGATTTGACAAAGGCAACGTAGACCTCAAGCGGCCCTTAAACCTGGGGGCCTACCACCAAACAAAAAAGAACCTCTTTCGTGTACCCCCCTCTCTATCGCACTTGCTATTTTGACAAAAACAGAGATACCGAACGAAGTTCGTTTTCGTTTCGCGGCAGTCCGTCTGGCTAAATGTAGTGCACTAACTGGGGAAAGGAGATAAACTATCTCCCTCTGATCGATGAGTGTGAGTGCAGTCAGTGCACTGCATTTAGGCAAATCTACATGCCGCTTCAATAAGGGCGTAATATAAAATAACCAATAAAGTAGAATTTTACCGAAATAGGATTAAAATATTGTCAAATGGTAATTTTTTTTTAAGAGGGGGTAAATTCTGTCCGTTTTCCGCAAAACGCACCTTCATATGAAATGATTGTCATTTTACTAAAATACGTTTAAAAAAAATACTGACGTCACGATCTGCGAGCGTTTTCTCTCTCTCTAACAAGCAATACGTAATTCTTTGAGGTATCGGAATGGGATTTTCGTCACTAGGCATATTTTTTGCCTTGTTTCTTTTGGAGTAATGATAAATTTTGACCCGTATTAGGAAAACTGCTATTGTATGATGGTTCCTATTTTTAATCCCTGACGAAAAAGAGGCATGGTATAACTTTAACAAGTACATGTCTGGCTGTCTGTGCCGTCGTAGCTTACGAACGGGTGAACTAATTTAAGAAAAGTCTTGTCTGTCGAGATGGTTCTTAGCTGTTTTTTGTGTCAATGGTTTTTTACCCGACTGCCGAAGGAGAGGAGGGTTATGTTTTTGAGCGTAAGTATGTTTGTATGTGTGAATTCTTGGAACGCCCTGCAGCCTAAAACGTTTGACGGATAATATGTAATATTTGTAACAAAGCAATCGTGTTTGTCGAAAAATCTTTTGATTTTACTTGTTTAAGTGACACGTTTGCGATTGCGACAATGACAGATGTCGTGTTCACAGTGATAAATGAAACAATTGAAACCATCATACGCACCTTGTATAGAGAAAGGATAAAATAGATAGACTATGTACATACACACATGTGTGACAAAGATCTAAGCATAGAGAATACCACAAGTGGGAACGAGATCAGACGAGACAAATCTTATGTCCGTCAGCGCGTATAGACTTTTTTTTGTAAAATATTGTACTGAAACTGACGCGGATATAATAAGACTAAAGTATATTAGACATGAGATGTCCAGAATGAATTAGTCTAATCTGTCCTTCTCAATTTAGTCAGGTTAATTTACCTATATCCCTTTTGGACATTACATAGGACTCCATCTATTAAATCCCCTATCAACGGCACCATGGGAATTTTGCTTCCTTTTGCTTCAATGAGATTTTATGTTTGATACAATACAGTATATAATAACAGCAGATACTTAGTGTATTGTTTAAGTTGACTGCGGAAAAAAAGGAAAATAACAACCAAACTTTGAATTTCGTTCTCTTATGAGAAAATTTTAACCATTTTAATATTATGTTCAAAAATTAATTAATTTTGTTTCATAGCTCAGACACACGGTTTTATTTAATGTGAGCAATTTTTCATAAAACTGTCATTGGAATAGGAATCTTCTACCTTTGACGGTAAAGTTGCGTTTTGAATAGACTTTGATGCAGTTCGGCCCATTCAAATAATAAGTACCTATTGTTCTGAGAGTTTATTAATGTAGTTTTTCTTATTTCTGTTTCTTACATACTATCAGACTTCGTTACAGACATCTATTTTATTTACGTACCAACATAATTATTTCAATTAACGTCATTAGTTTCTTAAGACTTTGACAAGGACGCTACTTATATACAATAGCTCACAAGTAGCGGGCTCCAACCAAATTATAAACGACCTTCTTCAAGGGTGAGAATAGGTACAAACAGTCCCATTAATATTATATTTTCAACCTTCAGTGTTACCATGTCGGAAAAGTTAAGAAACTACTTAAGTACGTAGTTCAAATTGACGATTAACAATGACAAACTGGTGAGAACTTTAACAATTTGGCAGGTCAATATTATATTACCTATAATATTATAACAAAATCTCTATGTTATATCTTGGCCGAATTTGGTGCACTATGTAGTTATTTGTGTCACAAGGGAGCGAAATAGTATAGTGAAGGATACAAGTTCAAAGGTTAGCTGGAAGAGATCCCTTATAGGGATAAGTTCGCCTTTGTACTTTGATCTATTGTGTGACATGTATATTCCTAAACCTGTTATTGTGTACAATAAAGTGCTTACATACATACATACAAGTATTAACGCCCGTGACAAAGATATTTTTGCTACCGAGTAACACTTATACTATTATTCGCACCGACTATGAAGAAACGTATTTAAGATGTGGTTAAAATTACTTAACAAGTTGAAACATTGAAAAAAAAAATTACCAATTTTTAAATAATACGAAATATTCATAAATTTTCATATTACGTTGTTAAAGTTAAAACTTGAAATATATGTTCGTTTTTACGATGGTTCGATTACGATGAAATTAAAAACCGTTTATATTAAGATCCGTGTTCAATTGAGTTACTAATAATACATGCCAATGAATAAATTAAAAAAGTAGCTTGAACAGAAAAGTAGCATTTTGATCCCTCTCGTTGTGGAGCATTACTTACTTTTCCGAATAAAAGGTGTGAAAAATAATACACATACGTACCACCTCCTATGTACCCATTTTCTGCAATAAACATCATTTCATTTAATTTTGTTTTATAACAGGTCCTTGGCCTGATTTTAGTCGTGTATAATTTTTTGATAAATATAGTATGATTTTCGATTTAATACTTCCATGCATAAAAATATGCAAGATAACATATTTAAGATTCTGTGACTCAGCGGCAGGGTTAGTCAAAACACACACGGCATTGCTGGGAGAGTGTGGGTCCCTTTTTTGGTTTTTCGTAAATAACTCGCTTATACAGCAATTATTTCCCCTAAGTATATTTGGCAGTATTTAGTATTCGTTAGGTATGGTAATAGTGTGTCACTCTAAAGCAGTGCCGTAAAACGTGCCTACTTTGCTCCCCACTAGGTAAATGTGCTCCAATTTTGTATTTAGTTTCATGCCCTTATAAGTCGATGTCTATGGTTAATACAGCAACATTTCCAAACGCATTTGTTATACTGAGCAATCAAGTGGCAACACTGAAAGTCAAAGTTTCGTTCCGCTATTTCCTCTTTCTGTCAGACGACGCACAGTGCCGCTACGAAAATTTGTTAAAAAAAAATACGGGAAAAAGCTACTTCCATCTCAGCAAGTTGTCATCGATTGGCGATAAATATGTTTTGAAGTGTTCTTGTATTTAATAGGCTACTCATTGTTTACAGTATTTCTAGTAGTACCTACTTTGCACCACGTGTTGGGGTAACTTTAATCCTGGACATAGTTACCTCAGGAAGTTAATTATGTTTATAAATAGTAAAAGATTGTGGCATTTTTAACTAAATAGTATTAGAATAATATCATATTTTGTATTTACAGTTGACTCATAAAGTTTTTATTGTAAAAAAATACAAAAATGGTAGAATTTCTTGTTCCACAGCCACTTCAAAACGTGTTCGTCGCAGAATTGATATAGTGATAGGTGATAGAGTTCCTATGCGGAAGGTGTTAACATGTCTACTCACCACTCCTCTTCTGATCTGGCTTCACTGGGCGACTATAGATAATGAACCGGAAACAAGTACCTGGAATACTCTAACCAAAAAACCTCATAATCATCGTTAAAAAAAAATTGATTGTTTTATATATATCCTAGTTCTGTATTTTAGAAGAAGTCAGTTTTTCTTTGTTCCTAATATTTTTAGTTTTTTTGTTTTTCTTCAAATTTACACATAAATGGGCAGGTATGACTATAAAATGTGCATTATTTGATTGAAGACGGTGTAAAACTGCGCCAAACACTTAAAAGTATTAATTTTGGGACAAGTTAAATTCAGAGGCAAAGTTACCCAAATACTGGATAACATTGCTCCTAAATGTATGTTTTTATATATATATGTAACGTGATTGCGGCTTTATAAGAGCATTGTAATACGATAGTAGGGATGATCTACTTTTAAATGATGTACATAACGACATACCATTTTATAATAATTTTCCGACAAAACGAAATTTCCGAAATTTGGAGCAAATTTTGATGCAAAGTAGGCACGTTTTACGGTGCCGTTGTTAATCTCTCAAAGCATGGCAGGCACACGCCCTATTATTATTCGACCACCTTATGGGCTCTTCTAGAATAATTTGATATGAAAACATGATGCTGGTTTAGGAATAAAATAAGCGGCACCATAAAACACTAAACAATGACCCTTGGTCTCGTAACCTAACCCCTCATTTCTAAATATAGCAAAACTAAATAACAGGCCAGAGAGCCGGGATTTGTTGACGCTCCATCGTGCCTTTACGGCGTCATAAACGAAGTTCTTTGCCAAGTATATTGCTTACGAACGCCCTCGTGGAAAAGTATTCTAGTCTGAGAAGATATTCATGTATTCTACGTCTAAATAAGTAGGACGGAATAGCTCTGAAATATCTTACAAAGATATGTTGCCGGATTACGAGAACAATATTCCTTTGATATTCCGCCAAAAAAAGTGCAGGTGTTAATAGACCTTACCTGGCGAGGATGATATATACGTGTCGAGTTTTTGTCATTATTGGTGGTGGTTTTCTGTAATTATTTGCACGTGAGAAGCGGCAGTAAACGCATGTAATAGTTATTTGTGTCACAAGGGAGCAAAATAGTATATTTACGGCGAGGGCGGTGTATTGAATCCTGAACGTAGCGAGGGATTCTAACGTAGGATCCTGAGCGTAGTGAGGGATACAAGTGTTTACGCTCGAGACGAAAATAATTTTGCTACCGAGTGACACATACTATTTTTCACACCGACTATGAGGAAATTTAAAAAAGCTATTGTTAAAATATATCTAAATTATCTTAATTTTAATTACTAATTTTTAAATATTACGAAATATTTATAATTTTTTATACAACAATGTTATAGTTAAAACTTGAACTATGTTCGTTTTGAATCGACTACGATGAAATTACAATCGATTATTTTATTAACATCTGTGTTCAATTGGCACATTGCGTACAAATGTTCCAATGCCAATGTATAAATTAAAAAAGTAGCTTGAACAGAAAAGTAGCGTTTTGGTCCCTCTCGTCGTGGAGCAAAACTTACTTTTCCGAATGAAAGGTGTGAAAAAAACTAAATATGCGTTTTTTAGCGGAATAGCATAGGAATATTGTTCTCGTAACTTGTCATGGACTTTCGCAGTGACAGTCGTCACTCAAGCGATTCAGTCAATAAGTTATGTTGTTGGTTATTGTATTTCCACGAGAGAATATGAAATAAGTTTCTGTCAAAAATTTCATTTTTGGTACAAGCTTTTATTGCCGACTATACTCATTGAGACGATTCTAACGAGCCTAAACTCAACGGGGTTACGTCGTTTAAGTACTGAATTCCCACCTTCTGTCTCCATCATCAGATCAGCTTGATGGTACCATAATATTGAATTGGCATCCAAACTATAATCCAAAATTTCAGCTCAATCGGTCACCAGGAAGTGGGTCAACTTGCAAGCTTTGTCCCATACATACATACATAGACAAATCTTGCAAGTATACCTACATACTAACAGGTCAAGTTAGTATAAATCTTGTAATAAATGATATTATTTTGCCGGAAAATTCTGAATATTCACGTATTTTTAGCAGTTTTTCGGTGAAAGAAAAACAACGTGAACCCTGCCATACATCTGCGAAGAAATTCAACAGTGTATGTGAAGTCCTCAATCCGCACTGGGCCAGCGTAGGGACTACTACCCGTTCCCCCTTATCCATGAGAGAAGGGCTGTGCCCAGAAGTGGGACGTTGGCATAGCCTAATTTATTATGTATTTATTATTATTATATACCCCTTCACGCGAGGTATCTCAATTAAGCGTAGTTAAATTTTATGTTCGACGTCTATAGACGCCTGTGCCACGAAACGGGTTAGGGAGATGTTTTTTATTCCGAAAAAAATATAAAAAGCTTATTACCAAGTTACAGGTACCATTATTTTTACGGTTGACTTAATCGATAAACGAAGGATATCCTAGATTTCCGTTAAGATTTTTTATTCCTCACGAAAATAAACTTGAATAGTTCTTCCGATTTTTGCCGATGCGCACGTGTTAATCATAGTAGTTTTATTCGTTTTTAAAATGGCTTTAAATGCCATAGTGATTTTATTTTGCGTCACTGTTAAATGTGTATTAAGTTCGGAATATAAAAACACAACACTGGATCCTGCTTCAAGACAGCTGTACAATTTCAAATTGCAACACAAGGTTTGTCATATTTTATGATGAAAAGTCAGAATCAGTCCAGTAAACACACAAAATTAAGGAATAGCGCTAACTTATTTCCTTAACTGACATCACTGTAAACAATACGATTAGGTATGAAAAGATGTAATTCTAGGGTGTTCGACGGATCAAATAAACATCCAATGAAATTATAAAAAAACGTAATTGTGCATTTTATGTGCAAATTTAGGGGGGGGAGGACACATGACTCGAACAAAAATTAGGACTTTAAATCCCATTATATCGCAAACGCATAACCGAGTTGAAAAATAGTTTTAGAAAACCCATAATATTGTTGAACAAGCTAGCCAGCGATACCCCACACTATACCGGGTGGAAAGGCACGACGATCCTTCCCGCAAAGGGGGGTTAGTTTAAGTGATGGAAAATCGATTCGTAATGTTTAGATTTTTTTTTACGATCAATTATTAAAAATAATAAAATTAATTAATGTTCTTCTGTGACAACCCTACTATTACTATACGTACTAATTATCGTTTATACGTATTGATAAAGGTCACTGACTCTTGTGTAATTGTTAAAATGTTACTGACCCTAATGAGGGTGGTCACTTGCAGTATTTTGCATTAAAAGTTAACTGCCTATAACTTCAAAACGGTTATGAATATGAGCCTAGTTTCTTTAGAGGAAATACTGTACTCAGTCTAAACAATCCCCCTTTGGCGGAAGGGATCGTCGTGCCTTTCCACCCGGTATATAGATTTAACGAGATTTTTTTTTGTCGCAGTTGCAGTTTTCTAGCTGTAAGGGTTACTGAGCTAAGCCGAAGACGGACAGACAGACAGACGGACGGACATGGCGAAACTATGAGGGTTCCTTGTTGACTACGGAGCCCTAAAAACTTGGATTCACTAGAAGTAAAATATTTCCCTGTTTTGGACATAGACCAACAAATATACATTACTAGCTTTTGCCCGCGGCTTCGCCCGCGTAGTAAAAGTAATTTTCCAATAATTGTTGAATTGCTACGCCGCCTACTAACCTACTACTACTAACTTCCCCTACGAATAACCCTTCGTCATAACCCATTATGGTAAATTCATTTTTATTTACTATTATTTTTATGCCCGTGTGGTGGCGGGTTAGAATTTCACCACCTTCTTTCTTCCCGTGTGTGTCGTAAAAGTCGATTAAGAGAGCAGGGTTGAAGTGTGTTGTGGGTGATGGGCTAACAACCTAAGCAATATCACTTTTTGTCTATCTTTTATACCCACATTTATGCTAAAAGTGGCGCTGGAACATAAAGTTCATGTGCTCTGCCTGCCCCTTTTGGGAATAAAGCCGTGAATGTATGTATGTATGTACGTATTTCTGTTATTAAATTTACAATCATGATTAATGAGAATCTGTCCTCTGGAATAAAAGCTACTTCATGTTCATGATAATGTTGAAATACCAAAATATCTCCACGAATGTCAAGTCAAATTTGTGGCCTGGACATTGCTATAGGCTAGTTTCCTAAGATTTTTTTCCCACGCTTTTCGAACCAGTATTTAACATAAATACCCAAAAATTTGTTTTAATTTAACGGCGGCCAAAATGCTTAACTTATAAAAAGTAAGCAGATCTTCGTGCAGCACCTTGAATGTACATATTACGGATGCAGGCACTTTTGTCTCCTACCCTCCCGTCCCGCCGCGCCGCCCGCACTCGCCTAGGTACCGATTGCTGACGATCGAGATGGCACCAAATACAAACTTTAAAACCTATAACCCTATATAACACGGGTCTCGTTCCGTACCTCAAAAGCAAAAATAGAACCCTTATTTATAGGATCACGTGTGGCTGTCTGTCAGTCCGTCTGTTACAACCGATTTTCTACGAAAAAAACTGGACCGATTGAATTGCAATTTGACACAAATATTTTCATGAATTTTCATGTCCACAACAATACATTTCAAAATTTATGTGATTTTCGTTATTAACGTCCCAAAAACCCGTAATAACAACGCCCATATTGATATTAAGACGCCAAGTTGGAATGTAAAATCGTTGTTGTTTTCCTAATCAGCGACCCGATAAACCATAGAAACAATAGATGCCGATCGATGTTGATTTTCAGATTTTGTCACCACACGTCTCCTTTTAGGGGTTGAATTCCCAATAAACCGGAAACACTTGTTTACTCATTTATCGTTAGGAATTATCCTGTGAATTCTCGAATAAAATTGTCTTACTAATCTTTTTTCGCCATACAAACTTTGGACCTCCTTTTTAACCCCTTTAGGTGTAATTATTTCCAAAACGCTGAAGGCACTTTATTTGTAAATGAATAAGTAATCTGTCCACAAAGTTTTAAGTGCGTAGTAGCTAAAAATAAGTTTCCCTTATACAAAATTTGGACCCTCATTTAACCCCCCTAGGGGTGGAATTTTATAAAACGCTGAAATTACTTTTTTGTATCCTAATAAGTTATCTTCCTACAAAGTCTCAAGTCTCTAGTTCAATAAATAATGTTTCCCCCCACAAACATTGCATCCCTATTTAACCCCCTTTGGGGAAGAATTTTATAAAACGCTGAAAGTACTTTTTTGAATCTTAATAATAATATTCCTACAAAGTTTCAAGTCTCTAGTACAAAAAAATATGTTTCTCCCATACAAACTTTGCACCCCTACTTAACCCCCTTAGGGATAGAATTTCCAAAAATCCCGTATTATCCCTTGCTACGTCATAAAATGAAGTTCTGGTGTAAATATCAAGTTTTTAGTCCCAGTAACTTTGAATACGAACTTTGCACCCCTATTTTACCCCCTTAGGTGTGGAATTTTATATAACGCTGAAAATACTTTATTTGTATCTTAATAAGTAAAATTCCTACCAAGTTTCAAGTCTCTAGTTCAATAAATAATGTTTCCCTTATGCAAACATTGCACCCATAATAAACCCCCTTAGGGGTAGAAAGAACTTTTTTAGTATCTTTATAAGTAATATCCCTACAAAGTTTCAAGTCTCTAGTAGAAAAAAACATATTTCTCCCATACAAACTTTGTACCCCTTTTTAACCCCCTTTGGGATAGAATTCCCAAAAGTCCCGTCTTATCCCTTGCCTACGTCATAAAAGGAAGTTCTGGTGTAAATTTCAAGTTTGTAGTCCCAGTAGTTTTGAATACAAACTTTGCACCCCTATTTAATTTTCTTAGGGGTGGAATTTTAAAAACGCTAAGGATATTTTTATTTGTATCCTAATAAGTAATCTTCCTACAAAGTTTCAAGTCTCTAGTTCAATAAATAATGTTTACCTCATACAAACGTTGCACCCCTATTTGACCCCCTTAGGGGTAGAATTTTCTAAAACGCTGAAAGGACTTTTTTTGTATCTTAATAAGTAATATCCCTACAAAGTTTCAAGTCTCTAGTACAAAAAATAATATTTCTCCTATACAAACTTTGCACCCCTATTTAACACCCTTAGGGATAGAATTTCCAAAAATCCCGTCTTATCCCTTGCCTATGTCATATAAGGAAAGTCTGGTGTAAATTTCAAGTTTCTAGACACAGTAGTTTTTAATTCAAACTTTGCACCCCTATTTAACCCCCTTAGGGGTAGAATTTTATAAAACGCCGAAAGTACTTTTTTGGTATCAATAAGTAATCTTCCTACAAAGTTTTAAGTCTCCAGTTCAATAAATAATGTTCCCCCATACAAACTTTGGACTCCCATTTCACCCCCTTAGGGATAGCATTTCCAAAAATCCTGTTCTATCCCCTACCTAAGTCATAAAAAGAAGTTCTAGTGTAATTTTAAAATTTCTAGTCCCAGTAGTTTTGAATACAAAATTTGCACCCCTATTTAATCCCCTTAGGGGTGGAATTTTATAAAACGCTGAATATATTTTTTTTGTATCTTAATAAGTAATCTTCCTACAAAGTTTCAATTCTCTAGTTCAATAAATAATGTTTACCCCATACAAACATTGCACCCCTATTTGACCCCCTTTAAGGGTTGAATTTTTTAAAACGCTGAAAGAACTTTTTTTGTATCTTAATAAGTAATATCCCTACAAAGTTTCAAGTCTCTAGTACAAAAAATAATGTTTCACCCATACAAACTTTGCACCCCTATTTAACACCTTTAGGAATAGATTTTCCAAAAATCTCGTCTTATCCCTTGCCTACGTCATAAAAGGAAGGTCCGGTGTAAATTTCAAGTTTGTAGTCCCAGTAGTTTTTAATACAAACTTTGCTCCCCTATTTAACCCTCTTAGGGATGAAATTTTGTAAAACGCTGAAAGTGCTTTTTTTGTATCTTAATAAGTAATCTTCCTACAAAGTTTAAAGTCTCTAGTTCAAAAAATAATGCTTCCCCCATACAAACTTTGGACCCCCGTTTTACCCCCTTAGGAATAGATTTTCAAAAAATCCCGTCTTATCCCTTGCCTACGTCATAAAAGGAAGGTCCGGTGTAAATTTCAAGTTTGTAGTCCCAGTAGTTTTTAATACAAACTTTGCACCCCTATTTAACCCTCTTAGAGATGAAATTTTGTAAAACGCTGAAAGTACTTTTTTTGTATCTTAATAAGTAATCTTCCTACAAAGTTTTAAGTCTCTAGTTCAAAAAATAATGCTTCCCCCATACAAACTTTGGACCCCCGTTTTACCCCCTTAGGGGGTGAGTTTTGAAAAATCCTTTCTTAGTGCTCCCCTACACCTTATAAGGAACCTACGTGCCAAATTTGGAATCCGTAGACCCAGCGGTTTGGGCTGTGCGTTGATATGTCAGTCAGTCAGTCAGTCAGTCAGTCAGTCAGCTTCTTCTTTTATATATTTAGATGTATTTTACACCGATTGCGTCAGAGCGATTTTAAAATATGGTTGGAAAATATTACTCGTTCTATCCAATTAAGGGTTATCCATAAGAAATATAGTATGATTTTGATCACCCCTCCCCAGCAGGATCGCCAATAACCACATATTTAGCCTTACATAATGATAACATTCTATTGTTTTTTTATAGGAGAATATCGGAACACTGACCACGAGCAGAGGAATACCAGTCGAGATGCGTGATACCAACTCTATCAACTCAGACCTTCTCTCCAACAGATATTACCTGGACAGTTTGGTTCATTTCGACCGGGAACGAATACCTGAACGAGGTGTCCATGCAAAGGGAGCTGGTGCTCTCGGTTATTTCGAAGTTACTCACAATATCTCCAAATATACCAAAGCCGATGTGTTTAACACAATTGGTAAAAAGACTCCGCTTGTTGCTAGATTTTCACCTTTGTACCAAAATCTTGGAGGCACGGACTTAACTAGAGAGACTAGGGGCTTCGCCGTCAAATTGTACACAAAAGAAGGAAATCTTGATCTACTATGTTCGCATATTCCAGTGTTCTTTTTCAGAGACATTGTATTGTTTCCCTCTTTCGTTCATACTTTTAAGAGGAACCCACGAACGAATCTTCTTGACAACAATATGCGCTGGGATTTTCTTTCTTTGAGACCGGAAACATTGCATGCTTTCTTGTGGCTTCTGTCAGATTATGGAATTCCAAAAGGATACAGGCATATGCATGGATACCCAATTCATACGTTCGTTCTCAACAATAAACATGGAGAGAATTATTATGTCAGATTTAACTTCACCACTGAACAAGGCCTTGAAAATTTGTCTAGCGAAGAAGCTAGGGAAATACAAGGTCGTGATCTTGACTATTTCAGTAGAGACTTATACAATGCTATTGAAAATAGGATGTATCCAGCTTGGCAATTAAACATGGATGTTATGACACGGGAAGATATTACAAAGAACAGTTTCAACCCGTTCGATGTGACACGGTTATGGCACAAAGGAAGTTATCATACCGTCCCTATTGGCCGAATAGTGTTGAACAATAATCCAGAAAACTATTTTAGTTCTATAGAACAAGTAGCATTCGATCCCCATACTTTAGTTCCTGGTATACCTGGACCGCAGGATCAACTTTTCAGAGGTCGACATTTGTTTTATCGTGATACTGCTATCTATAGATTGGGAGGTAACCCTGGTAAAATTGATGTTAACTGCCCTAAATATGCCAAAACGTACTTAAGAGATGGTCAAGCCCCAGTTAATGAGAATATGGGCGACGCACCAAACTACTATCCGAACTCTTTTAACGGCCCTATGCCTTACGTTGACAAAGACCGACCGTATGAAAGATTACACGAATACGAGAGCAACGCAGCCGACTTTCAACCAGCTGCAGACTTCTATAATAATTACGTGTCTGATGAAGGGCACAGACAACGATTGTCTAAAAATGCAGCGAAATCACTAGCTACTGTGACGCCTCCGGTACTTAAGAGGGCACTGAAGTTGCTGACACTAATCGATCAGGACTTAGGGAAACGAGTTACCCTGACTCTACCTGAAGCTAGAGCTGAGAACGCTAATCATTAACTTCCTAATTTAAGTGAGTTGTGTGATTTTATAAATAATATGAAATTTGTAATTGGTTTTCTTTGGGAAATGGGACCTAAATGCTAAATGCAGGATGCTTATTGTCATTATTATTGACATTCCATTAAGTAAACAGTTAGGGCACAGTGGCATGTCATTTCTGTTTAACTTGGAGCAGCGAATTTGGGGAAGTACCTTCACAATACCGCAGCCATAACAGCACCACAACTTGCTCACTAGTTATGCGGTGTTTTGTTCTTTTTCAGAGACAGAGATGACATGTGGTGCTGGAGGCGAATGCTTAGGATATGGACAGCCAAACGCTTAAATTATCCTCTGTTTGCCAGCAACGGCTGCTCGTACTTTGGAAATGAAATGCGCAGAGGTAATTAATAGTCTGGAGGAACTGGTTGTGGTTGGCGAAGTAGAAGCAAACCTGCGGACGCTCGCTGACTTGATGGCCAGACCAGATCAAGGAAGCCACATATTCAGGCAAATTCCGGCAAGCAGTGAGGGCAACCATGGATCGACTCCGATGGAGGCAAATCATAAAGGCTGCAAAATGCAACAGTGATCGCGATCCTTAGTGGAACGGCTGAGGAGAGAGAAAGAGAGAGAGTGAGTTGTGTTCTTGGTAGTTAATATCAATTCTATTTCAGATTAGAAAAGTCTGCTGACAGCTGTCATCTCAGTACAGTTCATGTAATCAAACGTCAAAGATGACTTAAACTGTACCAAAATGGCAGCTGTCACCGAACTCTCCAATCTGAAATAGATGTAATAGGTGAGAAATATGATACTTAGTGAACAGGCACTGTGTTGAGAGTGGGAGACCAAATGGGTGATCAGTGATCACGTATCGTTTCAAACGCGCGTGAAGACAGTTTAACCGTCATTTTTCCATATATAATTTTACACTTAGATCTACTTAACGTGCGTACAAATTTGTTACGTGATTGACCTGCTGAATTAGTCTCTCAACACAACGCGTTCTCAACTCAATTGTTATTATTCGGTAGTCGCAAGCATCTATATGCTACGGTGTCTATTTACCATCAGGCAGGAAGCGTGTTTAAAAAAGCATTCAGGGCAAAAGCACCAAAGAAGCTTGCTCTGTTTTCTTAGAAAAAGTCGCAATATAGAGGAGTCATCATTCTCCTAGCGTTATTTCCGGTAATGCCCCTAAAGGAGCCCGGGGTCCGCTTTGACACCTCATCCCAGGATTTGGATAGGCACTAGTTTTACGAAAGCGACTGCCATCTGACCTTTCAACCCAGAGGAAAAACTAGACCTTATTGGGATTAGACCGGTTTCCTCACGATGTTTTCCTTCACCGAAAAGCTAACGGTAAGTAAATATTCCGTACATAAGTTCCGAAAAACTCATTGGTACGAGCCGGGATTCGAACCCACGACCGCCGCTTGACAGCCGCATGCCTGAACCACTAGGCTACCGTAGCTCGCAATAGAGGAGTAAAGGGAGAAATTAAAAATAATATGAAAACATTAAAAACGATGCGACGGCAAAAAATAACACATCGATTCGTGAAAACCGCGCCTACTCGAAAGAGACACGCGTAAGAAAATGACATGGAACTCTCTTCGGCTTTGGCTTTTTTGGACAAATTTCGATAAGTACCTAAAGTAATGTAGTTTTATTTATATTTCATTAACTGAGATTTTAGATAACTCACCATCCATACTAAAAATATGATTGTGTAAAAAAATGATCTATGGTTTGAGGAGGCAGCGTTATAAAAAAGCTAAATAAAGATCCCATTTTGTTTATTTCCTTCTATTTAGGTAATTATAAGAAATCATATCTCGATTAAATCATATAACCAATCATTTAGTCAAGAATTATATATATCTGAAAATAAGTTATTATTATTGTATCCTAATCTAGTCAGTACGTCGTTTCAAAGAGCGCAATAATTTCCGAATCACGGCCTTTAATATAAAACGATACGTGACGGATGAGTGACTATTGAGTAGGTAAGTGAAGCAAGCGAACATTCATCAACATAATATATTCTGATTTGATGTAAATTAGAATAGTTTCATAACTGTAACTTAGGTTATTAAAGCCGTGTGCGGCAATCATGCATTAACCGCGAACAAAACAGGAAGCATTTCCTTGCATTATACAAAGTAATTAAGTTACGGAATTAATAACGTTCGTTTTTTATAAGTTACTAAATAGAAAAGTGGCAGTCTCAGGGGCCTTTGCCAAAGACTGTTTTGGCGCCTTGAGTTTGAGGTTTGACACAATATAGCTATAAAGCCGGAAAATCTGACCAGTATAGGGTTTAAATCCTTCCCCTCAGCTTACTATCACCAAACACTGGCTTGGCAATGCCCACGTACCAGAAATAACTTCACTTCCCAATTATTCCACTCTCGTCCATTGGCACTCATTGGATAGTGACAGAATTATCTTTGCCGCCAATACAGGGACACACGAGACAGTGTGTATATGCTTTTTGAGCTACTCGCATACACTACACCTTGACTGTGTTAATTTGACTGTCGTATATAAAGAAAGCCCAATTAGGAAGTGTATGTTGGCAATGTTTACGTCGGGGATACTGGTTTAATGTTGACACGAATCTAGGCCATACCATGGTAGGTAAGTATTAATAATTTAATGAACCAACCAAATGAAACAAAATAATTAAGTCCTCGGTGATAACTTTTTCATAACACGATTTCATAACTTGCCTGTAAACTCTGCTGCAGAATCCGAATCGCTAAACTTAAGTGGCAGTGGGCGAGGCAAATTGCATGTAGAACCGATGGCCGTTGTGGCGGAAAGGTTCTCGAATGGCGACCACGTAGCGGCAGGCGCAGCGTGAGGAGACCCCCACACGGTGGACTGATGACTTGGTAAAGGTCGCGGGAGCCCGCTGGATGTGGCTGGCGCGGACCGATCATTGTAGCACACTTTGGGGGCCTATGTCCAGCAGTGGACTTCCTTCGGCTAATATGATGATGGTGATGAATTGACCGGGATAAATTCACTTATATATAAAGTACGTCAAAGGTACAGAAAATGTCTTATTGGGCGACCAGTATTGTATTGCACACTGTGTTTACATGTAGTAAACGCAGTGTGCTGTCGATGATTTGAATTGCAAATAGGAATAATTAAAATAGGAGCAACCACATTTATTTTTCACGAGAGCGGTTGACATTGATGGTGCATTGATGGTTTTCCAAATCTGACAAGGCAGTTGACATGTTCTTCTTTTTGTGCTATTGAAGGCGGCTATAGCCGCGGCGGCGGCGTTTATATATACATATAATAAAATATAACCTTATTATATACCTCCTCTTTTCCATGCTCTGAAAGCATGGAAAACAGGCCAATATGTACTTACGACATTTTACGTTCTAAAATTATTTCTTAGGTCTGAGATGATATTCGAGATCAAAAATGTAAACAAACAACTGTCAATATCAAAGTGACATTCCAAAGGTATAAAACCCTTTTTTATTCAATGTTTTCACCAAATATAAATTATGCACGATTTTAACTGACAGATACAACTATAGGCCGAAAGACTTTCGGATATCTATAATACAATACAGGAATACAAGGAGGAAATAAAACACTTCATAATTTTTTTTTATTCACATGACGACGTAGTGGAATCAGAATCAGAATTTACATTTTATAATAAATCTATCGTTGACATTGTCAATTAGGGGGTCGAGTCGGACATTTTGTCTTCGACTTTAATGACGTGTTTTACATAGTCACTCCATCTTTGAGGCGTCACCATTTGCAAACATTCCTCAATAAGGTCATAATTTCAATCATTTTATATGTATTGTTGTTCCTGGCAACGTGCCCTTACCTGTGCCCAAACGAATTCTATGGGATTTAGTTCACAATAGTAAGGGGCAGACGCAGGTGCAGGTGCCCTTTTTGTATGTTCAGAAATATTTAATGATTTATCAATCACTATGAATATTTGCCAAATTAACTAATAGGAAACCGGTAATTCTTTTAATTACGAACCAAATGCTTAAAACTTCTCACCATTACCAATAGCATAAATTGAAACTCCACATATTTTATTTAAACAACGGCAATATGTAAAAAAAATATGTTGGCTTTTTAATTTAGTAAAATATTTTTAAGTATTCATACGATAGTTTTTAAAGTCTGAATATGATAATACTAGCTTTTGCCCGCGGCTTCGCCCGCGTAGTAAAAGTAATTTTCCAATAATTGTTGAATTGCTACGCCGCCTACTAACCTACTACTGCTAACTTCCCCTACTAATAACCCTTCGTCATAACCCACTATGGTAAATTAATTTTTATTTACTATTATATTTATGCCCGTGTGGTGGCAGGTTAGAATTTCACCACCCTCTTTCTTCCCGTGTGTGTCGTAAAAGTCGATTAAGAGAGCAGGGTTGAAGTGTGTTGTGGGTGATGGGCTAACAACCTAAGCAATATCACTTTTTGTCGATCTTTTATACCCACATTTATGCTAAAAGTGGCTCTGGAACATAAAGTTCATGTGCTCTGCCTGCCCCTTTTGGGAATAAAGGCGTCAATGTATGCATGTATGTACGTATTTCTGTTATTAAATTTACAATCATGATTAAGGAGAATCTGTCCTCTGGAATAAAAGCTACTTTATGTTCATGAACATTAATGTTGAAATACCAAAATATCTCCACGAATGTTAAGTCAAATTTGAAAGAAAGAAAGAAAGAAAATATATTTATTCAAGACGCTACTTAGACTAAGACATGGATAATACTTAAACATTTTTGCTTAAAACTATTGCGAAATGTTAATCTAAAAAAAAGCGTCAGAGAAAAGGACTCCACTCAGCTTAATGACAAGGTACCATGTAAATACCTTGACGCTGATCTTCCGTGGATTCCCTTGCAAGAGAGCGCTCCTATCTGCGGCAACATTGAAAAAGGATACATAAATGACATTAAAACGATACATAAAATATTCTTAAATATTCACGTTCTTTACAAAAAACAATACTAATATTACTTATGTACTAGTCTATAAAAATTAAAAATTAAACCAAACAGCGGACTAAAGTAAAACTCTAAGCTGCTATTGCAAGATTACTCCTTATTTTGAAAGATGAAATACAATCGTCTGTATGGGTGAAATTAATACATAATACTAATACTAAACAGATTTCTGTAAAAAAAGAACATATTTTTTGTACTTAACTTTAAATGAGGAAACCGATGCTGAATTCCTGATAGGCGGTGGAATATTGTTCCAACACTTCGTGGCAGAGTATCTAAAACTACCACGAAATGCAGTTGTGTTGTACTTTGGACAGATAAGACGTACAGCTTCTCTGACATGCCGTTTCGAAAATATTAACTTGTTATACAGGTACTGGGGTGTCAGATTCTTTACAATGCCAAATAGCATACAGGCAAAATGCAGCGCTCGTCGCGACTCCATGTTCATTAGCCCACTCCCATTAAGATAGGGTGTTATATGTGTTCTGGGCGGTATGGTGAAACAGAATCGAGCGCACGCATTTTGGACACGTTGTATTTGCTTTTTAGTTTCGAACAATAGACAACCACCGATGACAGTATCAGCATAATTGAGTTTGGACAAAACTAGAGATTCACACAGTGAAATTCTGACATCAGTACTTAAATATTTTCGGACTTGATACAATATTTTTAGTCGATAAAAACAGACTTTAGCAGTTTCTAAGACATGGTTATGAAATTTGAGTTTACCATCCATGAGAACTCCCAAATTTCTTGCTTCTTCAACCTGTTCAATACAGTCAACACCAATTTTAAGCAAAGGGTTGTTGTTGATAATTTGTAGCCTTTGCTTTTTGGAACCTAAAATAATATATTTCGACTTAAGGGGATTTAAAACTAGACTATTTCTATTGGACCATTTTACTATACGTGCTAAGTCATCATTAATATTATCTACTATACAGGGAGTCTCACTAGGTTTAAGAGGCAGATACACTTGTAGGTCGTCGGCATACATGTGATATTTACAGTTTTGGATAGAACTGATTATATCTGCACTATATAAAATAAACAGGATTGGACCCAATATTGAACCCTGCGGGACACCTCGGGAAACATGAGAAGCTTCGGAGAACCGGCAAATACCATGCTCATTATTTAATTTTACTTTTTGTAGGCGACCATTTAAATAGCTAGAAAACCACTTTAAGGTAAGATTATCAAAACCATAATATGCAAGCTTGGAAAGTAACAAATTATGGTCTATGGTGTCAAATGCGCGGGTAAAGTCAAGCAAAACCATGATTGTTCCCTTTCCTGCATCAACGTCATTCAAAATATCATCAACGACATCTAATAAGGCAGTTGCAGTACTACGTCCAGCCCTGAACCCAGATTGTTTTAACGGCAAGATGCCGTTGGCTTCAAGAAACTCGGTAATTTGTTGGCATACAACTTTCTCAATAACCTTTGACAAGAAAGGCAATATACTAAACGGTCTTAGATCCTTATATTCCACGGGATTGTTTTTTTTTGGAATAGGTTTAATAAGAGCTTCCTTCCAAATGTCTGGGAATACTCCTGATCGGATAGATTGGTTAATTAGTGATGTGATGAACCCCAGGGTTCGCGGAAGCGTTAAAATAATCATTTCTCGCGTGATGCCGTCCACACCCTCAGCGTTTGATGAAATCTGCATGATAATTTTAGAGACAGTACATTCATTGATAGTTTTTAAAGAAAAAGATTCTGTGTTGAAACGATTATATTCAAAGAACGTAAGATCTGATATAGTAACATTCGTGTGTGGAGTGTTAAGAAAATGTTTGTTAATTAAATTAGGGTCATTAAAGTGATGGGGAAGGCTGGATTCTTTAGCATTAAAATCAACAATATTGTTTTTTATGTTTTTCCACAATTTACGAGAGTCTTTCAAATTGGCATTAATTTTTTCATTAAAGAAGGCCTGTTTTTCGGTAAACATGGCTTGGTTAACAATACCTTTTAATTCCTTGTAATATAATTTATGAGACTCCAGTCCAGTGCTACGACTCCTTGTGCGTGCTTCGTCTCTCAGCCTCATCATCTCTTTAACAGTTGATGTTACCCAAGGATAGCTTCGATTTTTTATGAGAGTTTTCTTTACAGGGGCATACAAGTCGAAAATATAGATAGATTAGAAAATATAGATTTGTGGCCTGGACATTGCTATAGGCTTGTTTCCTAAGATTTCTTTGGAAGCCTTTCGAACCAGTATTTAAAATAAATACCCAAAAATTTGTTTTAATTTAACGGCGGCCAAAATGCTTAACATATTAAAAGTAAGCAGATCTTCGTGCAGCACCTTGAATGTACTTATTACGGATGCAGGCACTTTCCCAATGTCTCCTACCCTCCCGTCCCGCCGCGCCGCCCGCACTCGCCTAGGTACCGATTGCTGACGATCGAGATGGCACCGAATACAAACTTTAAAACATATAACCCTATATAATGCGGGTCTCGTTCCATACCTCAAAAGCAAAAATAGAACCCTTATTTATAGGATCACGTGTGGCTGTCTGTCAGTCCGTCTGTTACAACCGATTTGCTACGAAAAAAACTGGACCGATTGAATTGCAATTTGGCACAAATATTTTCATGAATTTTCATGTCCACAACATTACATGTCAAAATCTATGTGATTTTCGTTATTAACGTCCCAAAAAACCGTTAGAACAACGCCCGTATTGATATTTAGATGCCACGTTGGAATGTAAAATCGTTGTTGTTTTCCTAATCAGCGACCCGATAAACCATAGAAACTATAGATGCCGATGTTGATTTTCAGATTTTGTCACCACATGTCTCCTTTTAGGGGTTGAATTCTCAAAAAACCGGAAACACTTGTTTACTCATTTATCGTTAGGAATTATCCTGTTAATTCTCGAATAAAATTGTCTAACTAATCTTTTTTCTCCATACAAACTTTGGACCTCCTTTTTAACCCCTTTAGGTGTAATTGATTTCAAAAACGCTGAAAGCACTTTATTTGTAAATTAATAAGTAATCTGTCCACAAAGTTTTAAGTACGTAGTAGCTAAAAATAAGTTTCCCTTATACAAAATTTGGACCCTCATTTAACCCTCTTAGCGGTGGAATTTTATAGAACGCTGAAATTACTTTTTTTGTATCATAATAAGTTATCTTCCTACAAAGTCTCAAGTCTCTAGTTCAATAAATAATGTTTCCCCTCCACAAACATTGCATCCCTATTTAACCCCCTTAGGGGTAGAAATTTTTAAAACGCTGAAAGAACTTTTTTTGTATCTTTATAAGTAATATCCCTACAAAGTTTAAAGTCTTTAGTACAAAAAATCATATTTCTCCCATACAAACTTTGCACCCCTTTTTAACCCCCTTTGGGATAGGATTTCCAAAAGTCCCGTCTTATCCCTTGCCTACGTCATAAAAGGAAGTTCTGGTGTAAATTTCTTGTTTGTAGTCCCAGTTGTTTTGAATACAAACTTTGCACCCTTAGGGGTGAAATTTTAAAAACGCTAAGGATATTTATATTTGTATCCTAATAAGTAATCTTTGTACAAAGTTTCAAGTCTCTAGTTCAATAAATAATGTTTACCTCATACAAACATTGCACCCCTATTTGACCCCCTTAGGGGTAGAATTTTCTAAAACGCTGAAATAACTTTTTTTGTATCTTTATAAGTAATATCCCTACAAAGTTTCAAGTCTCTAATACAAAAAATAATGTTTCTCCCATACAAACTTTGCACCCCTATTTAACACCCATAGGGATTTCCAAAAATCTTGTCTTATCCCTTGCCTATGTCATAAAAGGAAAATCTGGTGTAAATTTCAAGTTTCTAGATACAGTAGTTTTAATTCAAATTTTGCACCCCTATTTAACCCCCTTAGGGGTAGAATTTTATAAAACGCCGAAAATACCTTTTTGGTATCAAAAAGTAATCCTCCTACAAAGTTTTAAGTCTCCAGTTCAATAAATAATGTTCCCCCATACAAACTTTGGACCCCTCATTTCACCCCCTTTGGGATAGCATTTCCAAAAATCCTGTTCTATCCCCTACCTACGTCATAAAAAGAAGTTCTGGTGTAATTTTCAAGTTCCTAGTCCCAGTAGTTTTGAATACAAAATTTGCACCCCTATTTAATCCCCTTAGGGGTGGAATTTTCTAAAACGCTGAAAGAACTTTTTTTGTATCTTAATAAGTAATATCCCTACAAAGTTTCAAGTCTCTAGTACAAAAAATAATGTTTCACCCATACAAACTTTGCACCCCTATTTAACACCCTTAGGGATAGAATTTCCAAAAATCCCGTCTTAACCCTTGCCTACGTCATAAAAGGAAGGTCTGGTGTAAATTTCAAGTTCCTAGTCCCAGTAGTTTTGAATACAAAATTTGCACCCCTATTTAATCCCCTTAGGGGTAGAATTTTCTAAAACGCTGAAAGATTTTTTTTTGTATCTTAATAAGTAATATCCCTACAAAGTTTCAAGTCTTTAGTACAAAAAATCATATTTCTCCCATACAAACTTTGCACCCCTTTTTAACCCCCTTTGGGATAGGATTTCCAAAAGTCCCGTCTTATCCCTTGCCTACGTCATAAAAGGAAGTTTTGGTGTAAATTTCTTGTTTGTAGTCCCAGTTGTTTTGAATACAAACTTTGCACCCTTATTTAATCTCCTTAGGGGTGGAATTTTAAAAACGCTTAGGATATTTATATTTGTATCCTAATAAGTAATCTTCGTACAAAGTTTCAAGTCTCTAGTTCAATAAATAATGTTTACCTCATACAAACATTGCACCCCTATTTGACCCCCTTAGGGGTAGAATTTTCTAAAACGCTGAAAGAACTTTTTTTGTATCTTTATAAGTAATATCCCTACAAAGTTTTAAGTCTCTAATACAAAAAATAATGTTTCTCCCATACAAACTTTGCACCCCTATTTAACACCCATAGGGACAGAATTTCCAAAAATCTTGTCTTATCCCTTGCCTATGTCATAAAAGGTGTAAATCTGGTGTAAATTTCAAGTTTCTAGATACAGTAGTTTTTAATTCAAATTTTGCACCCCTATTTAACCACCTTAGGGGTAGAATTTTATAAAACGCCGAAAGTACCTTTTTGGTATCAATAAGTTATCCTCCTACACAGTTTTAAGTCTCCAGTTCAATAAATAATGTTCCCCCATACAAACTTTGGACCCCCATTTCACCCCCTTAGGGATAGAATTTCCAAAAATCCTGTTCTATCCCCTACCTACGTCATAAAAAGAAGTTCTGGTGTAATTTTCAAGTTCCTAGTCCCAGTAGTTTTGAATACAAAATTTGCACCCCTATTTAATCCCCTTAGGGGTGGAATTTTCTAAAACGCTGAAAGAACTTTTTTTGTATCTTAATAAGTAATATCCCTACAAAGTTTCAAGTCTCTAGTACAAAAAATAATGTTTCACCTATACAAACTTTGCACCCCTATTTAACACCATTAGGGATAGAATTTCCAAAAATCCCGTCTTATCCCTTGCCTACGTCATAAAAGGAAGGTCTGGTGTAAATTTCAAGTTTGTAGTCCCAGTAGTTTTGAATACAAACTTTGCACCCCTATTTAACCCCCTTAGGGGTGGAATTTTGTAAAACGCTTAAAGTGCTTTTTTGTATCTTAATAAGTAATATCCCTACAAAGTTTCAAGTCTCTAGTACAAAAAATAATGTTTCACCCATACAAACTTTGCACCCCTATTTAACACCCTTAGGGATAGAATTTCTTAAAATCCCGTCTTATCCCTTGCCTACGTCATAAAAGGAAGGTCTGGTGTAAATTTCAAGTTTGTAGTCCCAGTAGTTTTGAATACAAACTTTGCACCCCTATTTAACCCCCTTAGGGGTGGAATTTTGTAAAACGCTGAAAGTGCTTTTTTTGTATTCTAATAAGTAATCTTCCTGCAAAGTTTCAAGTCTCTAGTTCAATAAATAATGTATCCTCCATACAAACTTTGGACCCCCATTTCACCCCTTTAGAGGCTGAATTTTGAAAAATCCTTTCTTAGTGCTCCCCTACACCTTATAAGAAACCTACGTGCCAAATTTGGAATCTCTAGACCCAGCGGTTTGGGCTGTGCGTTGATATGTCAGTCAGTCAGTCAGTCAGTCAGTCAGTTTCTTCTTTTATATATTTAGATTTATGAGTAATTCAATGATTTTAGACTAACCACTGCTTGCGTTTATTTTTTTATGGTGGCAACCCATCTGTTTACATTTTTGATCTCGAATATCATCTCAGACCTTACTTGCTCTTGTTCTAAATAAATAAGAAAAATAAGAAATTTCTTATAGAGGTTACCTCTTCAGTTCATTGCATAAACTTATTACTTTATGCAATGAACTGCGAATATGACACGATTGTTAATACTAATATAATTATTCTTAATAATATTATTTTTCTCAAACATGCAATGAAATGGTGTCAAAATTACGTGCGTTAATTATAACCTTATAACAGGCTTCAAAGTATCACGTTTCGGTCGGAATAACTCGAGGGAACTGTAAAAGCATTTCATACAAAATTTAAGGCCTAGGCCGGGAAGTTTTTTTTTTCAATTCATTTGTGGCACATCATTCAGCAGCATGCAGCAGTAAAATTAAAGTTTGATTACTTAGAGTTTTATTTTATTTATTTCATTGCATGTTTGAGAAAAGCACTATACCTACATACCTCGGTGTGAAAAGGGGTTGCCAGCCTCATAACTATCCGATCATACTCCGATAATGTACTCGGCCGGGAACCTCTTAATTTCCGGCCTCTGTAGTAATATTAATGTACTTTTTCTTATACCTACTTAATATAAATTAGACAACTCAACGTTTTAAATTAATTCCATTATTATAGGTATGTTTTCATATTGTGCGTGAAATATCTGCTTAAAAAAGGTTAATTAGTTTTGCAATGAGATTATTAGTGTATAAGTAATAATTATAGTATATATATGACTAGCTGCCCCAACACAGGCACACCAAAGTCCATTCTACACGCAGGTGAAAGTACTTTTGAAATCGGATAAGCAGTTCCGGGGATTACCGAAAACATACAAACTTATAAGAATAATAGTAATTAAAGAGCGCTTAAATTAAAGACACAATTTGTTGTACTTATTATAGACTTAACTAAATAAATAGAAAAAAGAAGAGAGAAGAAAGGAAGAAAAAAAAGAAGAAGAGATCCCTTATAGGGATAAGTTCGCCTTTGTACTTTGATCTATTGTGTGACATGTATATTCCTTAACCTGTTATTGTGTACAATAAAGTGCTTACATACATACATACATACATACATATATATTTTATATACTTCACTTATAAACTAAGCATACTACGATCTCCATATAATATAAGTACTTATATAGATAATAATAATAAATACAACATGTCATGAGGGAAAAATCAGACAATAACGTATATTTCGACACTCTGAAGGGAATCAAAATGTTTAGGAAACTTTCTGTTGTCCTAGAACTATGTTTGGCAAGTAATTTTGTCTTATACTACAAGTACCTACAGGGAAAAATCTGAAAACTGAAAAACTTGGAATTCTGCGCGAAACCTTCGGTGGGCGAGTGCGATTCGCACTTGTGTCCCCGGTTTTATTTAATTTTATAGATATTGATTAGTATAGATTTTCGAAATGATCAAGGAAGTCTACACGTTCCCATATTTTTAACCGCATCGTGAAATTCTATTAGCTGATGTTTAAATGATTATGATGAGCCATATAGATTAAAATACATGTGCCAGCCAGTACTAAATTAGTACGAGTTCTCATAAATTGAATGTACTCGTACCTACCGGAAGGTCTGAAATAAACACGTCTGGCAGATGTGGTTAACGATCATTGGCAGCCATTCTAAACCGCTCGACATTAGGGAAACAGTTAATTTATCTTAAGTGTAAAATACAGACAGAAATAAAATTCGTGAGACAGAATAGCAAAATGTGAATCAATCTATGATTCTCAGCAACTTTTACTATGGGACCAATTTTGCGTTATGCCGAAAAAATCCAACTATTTGCTGTTGTCGACTAGAACCCCCTAGCCTGATCCCCCAGGGGAAAAAATGGTTAGGTTGTTAGGTGAACTGCGACCCTACAGCGCGCGAGCGTGATGCGTCCGGCGAAGCGTCATAACCGAAATTTTTTTTTTCCTTGTTGAATATAAAATAATTGCCGCTAGGTTCCCCTGGGTGATCGGGGTCAGGTGATTAACGTGGATAACGTGAACTATTTCATGAACTTTGCTTATTCTAGAGTGACTAAAATGTATGAACAGGTGTAATTTATTTGCATAATATAATAACACAGAGTTGGTCCTATAGTAAAATGATCTGATCTGGTCTATGACTGAAACTTTAATAATAATTACTAAAAGAATTAACATGATACTAAACTAAAAAAAAGAAAAAGCGAATAAAACTAAAACTAAAGGTAAAAAAATTGCCCCAGGTCGCTGCCAGGCGGTAGTGTGCCCAGAAGGCTGGCAGCATTGCCACGTTGAATGGCAATGCTGATCTTCTGGGCGAGGTAAAAGCCAGTCTAACCTCGACCAAGCGCTTGCACAATCCATTGTAGATTCGGTGCGCGCTTGGTCCCCACGGACCGAGGGTCTCTACGCCGAACGTCTCAAATATGAAGCCACTGTCGATGGCTCCATACTTGCGCCGTTTGAGACCCTCGGCTGAATCAGCAGCGAAACCAGCCCCACACGAAGTCCCCGGAAGATGTGGCGATGCCAGGGTGTCAACGCACGTGGTGTCCCACGTACACTAGGGGTCCCGTAGCGACCCATCTTCCAGGGAATGAGCGTCATTCCATCGGGCCTTTTTCCGTCGCTCCGTGTCAAACCAGTAGGTTCGAGGACTGCAGGGACACCGGCGCTGACGAAGGCCCGGCGGATGATGTCGTTAAGGCTGGCATGACGCGGTTTGCGCCCCGCGCTCTTGCTGCATGAGAAACCATGGTGGGCGAGACGATCGACAGCGTCTCCGCAGTGGCAGCGATGAGGGGCGTCACACGTCGCTCCCAGACGTAGACATGTGGAGAGCCTGAAAGTATTGTTGTGGATAGATTCACATTTTGATATTTTGTCTCACGAATTTAATTTCAGCATGTGAAAAAAAACTTTTGATTGATGATGTTTTGTTTTTCAAAGTTTATTGTTTAAGGGAAACTACCACTGGGTTTTTCAAAAACCACTTATGTACGAAATATCATTTGACGTTATTTATTGGCTTTTCAGTGAAGAAAAACATCACGAGGAAACCGGTCTAGTCCCAATAACGTCTAGCATTCATTCATTCATATTCCTCTTGCGTATCTACCCAATACAGGTTAATGAGTGGTCTTCACTGATTCCTCACTCAAATAAATACAGGTAAAACCAACTAACATATTACGAGTATAAAAGACGTTTTTTCTGTCATTTACATAGTCCCGAACATTAATATAAAGACATACAAAATAAGTCTGCAGAAAAGTCTATACTCTATTCCCCATAACAGTACGGCACAACCGTGCTGTTTTGTCGCCAAAACGATACGCTTAGCAGCCATACAACAAAATACATTAGGTACTACCAACTTAACAAACCACTGAATGTTTTTACTTCAAAGAAATTATTGTACTAAAGGCATTGCTGCCAACTTAAGAAAAACCTTATTCTTAATACGACGGTACTGGCAAGTTGAATTAAGAACAAAACAGACCATAAACAAGAGGTGTCAATGTGTCATGTTTCCAATTTCCCACCAAAGTTCCAGTTCAAAATTAAAAGACGAAATATGAAATATTCGTTATTAATAACTTTTTAAGATTTGATTCGTGTTTGCGAAGTGAAGAAAAATGTGTAGGTACGTTCCTTTTAAAATGGACGATGAAGAAAATAACTGCACCGCTGGAGAAATTGCGTGAGTACTAATAGAAGTAACGGAAAACTGCCTGAATAGTCAAATGCTATTTATTTAAAATTAGTCGTAGAAAAATTATTGTATGCAACGGTGTATAACTTGGTCTTAAAACGCTCGTGGCGTCTTTAAGACGATGCGAGCCATGGCGGCTCGCCATGGCTCGCATCGCAACTCACGACACTCACGTTTTAAGACCCTACTTATACAACAGTTGCATAAAATACTATTAAGCAGCTTCCATAGCAGTACGGCTTGTGAGGCCAAAACGAGATCTACCTATCGACAGCCTATTGCGTATTGGACAAGTAAATGTTGGCCACGATGATGGAGGGCAATCAGCAGGACGCTGGTGTCTCGGTTCTCGCCGGAGCGACATAAGATTGAAGGAAGCTAGCAAGTAAAACACTCGCCAACAAACTGTAAATACAATTTGCCAATTGAAATGTACACAATACAATACAAGTACTCTATATTGCACACCGCACACAGATAGAGTAATTAAAATTCAAGAAAACACAAGTATACAGGGAGACAGTAGAGGTAAAACAACGCAAAACTAAGTACCAAGCAAGTGGTGCTAATTAAGTTGGTGTTGTTGTGCCTAAAGTTATTTTAGGACTTTTTGAGTTCAATAAGCAAAAAAACTACTTTCCATTACATTAGTTGGTATATATGCGTTGTAACTGCTAATAAAAAATCACACGTCATTTATCACAGGGACGTGAGTATGAAAATAGCCCACCGCAAAAATGCAAAAACATCACGTCAAACGTACTAAATAAACGTCTATTTTTAACGTTTTATATATAAAATTTGCCCGTTGGTAAACATGATATACAGTTTATTTCTGAACCGTGGGTTGGGTTTAGATGAAAGTTGTTAATTTGCCTGGCTTCGCCGCGTTATGTTTACGTTGGTGACAAAAATATGCTACCGCCAAAAAAAATGCAGCGATTTAATGAAAATTGGACATTTACTATGTGCAACTTTATGTAGCGATACAAACGCGTGTTTCACGGACGCGCGACTCTAGCCATAACTAGATCACCTGTGAAAATCACCTGTATCTATACTGTATCGCGATTGTAACGCTGCATAAAGTCGCCGTGTGTAACCGCCCTGAAGGGGTGTGTGAACCTGTGAACGCTCGTCGGCTGTGCCAGCGCTTTGTATAGGAACACATATAAGCGGAGGTTATTCCGCGCCTGTTGTTGCGGAAAACGGGCTCCCGCCGCCAGTGTGTTCCTGTCCTAACCAGGAAATAATATATAATACCGTTGATTTATTTATACCTTTAACACTTTCACTGCCAAGAACCCGTAGACAAGGTTACAATCGACAAGCGCTAACGCCAATAGAAAATAATAAAATGTATGGGAATGGCAGATGCCGACGAAACACTTTTCATTAACATCTGTCATTCCTATACATTTTATTAGTTTTCTATTGGCGTTAGCGCTTGTCGATTGTAACCTTGTCTAGGCCCCCAGGATCGGCCACGAGCGTAGCGCGCAGCGATTTTTGGCAGTGAATGTGAAAAGAGGCTTCTGAGGCGTTAATGACTTATGTAGGTAGTCTTAATCAGCCTTTTTCACGGATGGATTTGATGACTTAATAATGTAAACGTCGTGGACTGAAAAGATTCTTCAGTCTTAAATTGGCGAACCTTTTCATTACTCGAAAATACTTCTTCACCAAAAAGCTTAGAAATTATTAAACACATTCTTATTGAGGAGTACGTTTAATGTAGATCCTAGAGTTATAAATGAACCCAATCGTATCACTCTTACAGACAGCTACGTAACGACCCAGTGAATTTAAGTATAAAAGAAAAATGAGGTACAGCGCCTATGTTAATAAATGTTTTGTCCACAAATAGTCGTATTTAATCTTAAATATTCTCAAAGTACATTTATTTAGTGGGATCCTGTTGTTTTACCAAATTCATTTTCGTCAAATTTCATTTCCCAAACAAATTTTAGCAATTATTTTGTTTGCCAATGCAAACTTTAGCACAATTTTAATACGAATATTTTCATTACGTCAAATTTTCATTCGCAAATTATTATTACGAAAAATTTCAGTATGGCATGTGGTCTTTTAGCCAATGCTTTAATAAGGCAAAACAACATTGGTCAATAAACATTTCGTCAAGTTAATGTTATGTCAAACTATAAATAGACAAAAATCACTATTGTTTGGGTTATGACATTTTAAACGTGAATCGGAAACTCGATCGTTCAAATATTCAAGGAATATTGGAAATTGTGTATCTATTGAAATAAATTAATTGCCCTTGAAAAGTAATATCAAAGATTATACAGTGTGTTACCGGCATGCGGGCATTTATTAGAACTGATAATAATATGTTCCATTAGCAAATGTTTGCATGTATTTGCAAATCATAATTATGTAACTTAACTGCGCAATGAATTATCCGAAATACAAACCTTCAATGGACTAGGTGTGTGACGCCGTACTAAACAAAGTATGAAGAGCTGTCAATGTCATAAGAAAACGAATGTACCTACACAATGTATACTTTGTGGTGGAGTCAATAAATACTTTTTTCATTTTTTTCATTCTCACACTTACTTGTCAATGTACTTCGCTGTACATTGCTGGCAATTTAAATTTTGTTAGAAAATGTATGAAGTCGGAATTATAGTTAATATCTGTATTAAGGTCATGATTAAGCTAAAGACCTCCGTTAATTTACCCTACTTAAAAAAAACCCGCATGCCGGTAACACACGGTATAATGTAATAGGCATTAAGGAAGCGCCCTTCTCCATTGCATGCAAATTGTGTTGTGTTAGGTGCGGCCAATAATGTAATAAAAAAAGAAGTATATTTACGTTGTCTATATGAAATTCCGTGTTTGAAAATGGCCAACAAATCTGAAAGCATACCTTTCCATTGACGACGCGAAACTGAAGTAAATTGGGGCAATTGACTCAATTGTGTGCCACTTATGGAGCGCTTATAAATCGAACTACCTCTTTTTATAATTCATAAAATAGAATAAAATATAATAGTAGTTTATTGCCACACAACATACCAGACACAGAAACAAAACATAAAAACATACTAAACAGAAAAATTAAAAATTAATATATGTGTACGACAATAGGATTGAACTCGGCATTTACTGCGGCACAGACTAGCTGCACACAACTCTGGTTTTCAGTTCACCCCTAGTGACAACCAGTTTACAATTTGGTGGAAGCTTAAATTGCTACAGAGATTTTAGGTAAGTAGGCAGGTAGATAGGTCTTTGACCAGTGTGGGTATCGGCCTCATAAGAAGGCTCGAAGTCACCCAATAGGCAATGGAGAGGGCCATGTTGTGAGTTTCTCTGATCGCATCAGAAATGAGGTTATCCGCAGCAGAACCAAGGTAACCGATATAGTCCTCAGAATCGCTAAACAAGTAGCAGTGGGCGTAGCATAGCACGTAGAACCGATGGCCGATGGGGCGGAGAGGTTCTCGAGTGCGACCACGTACCGGAAGGCGCAGCGTGGGTGGGCCCCCACAAGGTGGAGTGATGACCTGGTAAAGGTTGCTGGATTCCGCTGGATGCGGGAGGCGCACGACCGGTCACTTTGGCACTCTTTGGGGGAGATCTATGTCCAACGGCTCACTCCGTGATTTATTCGCACCGCTACAAGTACATGACGGTATCTTAGCGCTGCTACGGCACGCACGCGTTCTATCGCAGCGCGTTGCATTCGATAGAAAGGGATGGCCACGTTTAGGCTCGTTCGGCATGCCTTTTTACATCGTGGAGATAATCGGTGAACCAGGTACTCAATCACCGTGGGATGACGGGGTTATGTGGTGTTTCTAGTCACTACAACTCCACGGTGCTCTGCATCTGCGATCTCATGCAGGGGACTCCAGGATCTCATGCTGAACGCACTGGAGCCCCACTCGCGCCTGGCCACATTTGGCTCGTCCTAGGGTAAGGAAATGCTGTCGCCTTCCCTGGGGTTTTTAGCGAGTTTCCCGCGGCCCCCGCCAGAACATTGCGACCACGATGTCCCCTTTAGTCGCCTTCTACGACAGGCGGGGTTCGTTCGGCATGCCTAAGCAAGGGATTTAATAAAGAACCTTCTGTACGTAGTGCTATTATTTACTACTAGTGTCATATGAAATCGATATGAGTCAAATTCAAACAAAGATGATTTTATTCAATGGAATCCCAGCGATCTTACAACTTGTGCTCTAAGGCTGTAAATTACACGTTCTGTGTTGCTAAAATAGACAGGAATAAAACTCTTTTATGGAGAACAGGAACTTTCGAATGGACATCCACTAGACTATTAAAGTATATAACCGGTAACACCCAATAATTAGGTACCTAAATGATTTATCTACAGCGATAAGCCCTCCCCTCCCGTCAACTACATCTTAAAATCTTGCCTTGCGTGTTATAGATATTGTAAGTTGTACTTAGTTATAATTTAATAGACATAGTATGTTTACACAGTAGATAAGGAATCTTTCATGAGTGATGTTCGCCAACAAACTGTTATGCAATTTGGCGTAAATTTAACTGTTAATTTTGCTACGTAACCCTTGTTTTGATATACTTATGTAATAATAAAAAAAGCAACAAAACTATCACCGTTGCTTAAAAAATCTTAATTTATATCAGACACATACCGCAAAATGTTGAAAGAAATATCATCATCACATCAGCCTAATGACGTCCACTGCTGGACGTAGGCCTCCCCCAAAAAGTGCCACAATGACTGCACCCACGCCGTGCCGGTACCTACGTATTCATAGTCATCGCTTGACAACCAAGATAATATTATCAATAACAAATTTCCTGCCACAGGCATTATGCTCCTGCTAGGATTCCACCCACAAATTTAATTTTAAAAAGAGCACATAACAAAAAGAGGTTATAAAAAACGAGCACCTTTTTTAATCCAAAGCTGAAATATTCAGAAAGGCCGCAGTCGCGTGGGCGTAGGTCTCAAAGAGAAACCATAACGTGGAAGCAGGCCTGCAATTACGAGACAAATTATATTTCTGTCTACGCCACTTTTGCGCTCTAGGGGCGTTGTGATCAAGATCCATTTTTGTAATGGTGAGAAATATTACCTTCTACAGAATCGGAATATAAAAATATATACTTAGTATAAAATATATTTTTCTGCCGACTTGCAAAAACATAGCATTTCAAAGTGCGAATGACATCAACCAGACGTAATGTTATCTTAATATAAATAGATACAAGTAGGTAAGAATGAAACTAAAAATCGACTTCTAAATTATGTTGATATTAACAAACATCACTTTTTTCATTAAATAAGTTTTATTATTTACCCACACACCCACCCAAATCATTTTCTAAAGCAATGTAAATACTTATTCAAAGTTGTAAAAAGAATTGAAAACGTCAACTGCATTTTTCAATAATATAATTCCGGTTTCCTTCTTCATTTCCGGGAGCGTCGTGTAATATTGGAAAATGCAGGAATTCAGCAAACGGAGACCTGCTTAGAATATTTGAAGCCTTGTTGAAGCGAGTTCGATTTGTGTAAGATTACCCCCTAATATTTATTTATTTATACATCTACTCGTAGTAATGGGAGTTGGGGCGGAAAGGTTCTCGAGTGGCGACCACGTACCGGAAGGCGCAGCGTGGGTAGGCCCCCGACAAGGTGGACTGATGACCTGGTAAAGGTTGCGGAAGTCCGCTGGATGCGGGTGGCGCGGGATCGGTCACTTTGGCACTCTTTGGGGGAGGCCTATGTCCAGCAGTGGACGTCTTTCGGCTGATATGATGATGATGATGATGATGATGACATCTACTCGTTGGTGGTTTCTAACCCTTAATTTGGCAAATAAAAATAAAGGTCTATAGTTCAAGCCTCGGTGACGCTAAATAGTCCAAACGTTAATAGTCCTGATAGGACTGATGATTTTACGGAGATCGGACGTTGTATTTATATTCGCTAGGTCCGCTAACTAGCAATAACATAATTGCGTGCGGCTAATGCGTTCTACTCCTATCGTGTTGCGTAAAGCCGCTTTGGTCACTGGTGGCGTTAGCTCCGCCCACACTGGTTACGCCTATTTTCCTTATGATTTTACTTTACATTCGTTATACCGCAAGTGGTAATAAATTATTGGTGACCAAACCTATTTGATAATGTTAACCAGAATCTAATTGACACATTCCAAACAATTCGTGTCCCTAGTTGCTTTCTAATTCGAAATATTCAACATTGAATGCGGGTTCGTCTCGTTTTTGACCAGTCACTACTTACTTATTTTGAGTTTACTTAATAATAACGTTATTTAGACTTGGTCCATGATATTAATCGGATAGCGCCTACTTTGGCCGACCTATCGATGTATGATTTACATATGTACTATCAAAGGCAAACAATATATTCAGCTGAATGTTTCGCAAGATAGGTAAAATTACTCGACTTAGAGTTAAGTTTTACAATTTACAAAACAATCTTGTTAAAAATGGTCACGCTTGACTCTGCGGTCGTAACTATGGGCGTGCCTATCAGATATACTCGATTTGAGTGAGGTTTATATTGCCAGTCTGGCTTTAGGCTTTTGCCTTGAGAACATTAACAACTTACAGATAGTTTCCTACTATTTATCCAATGTAATTGTACAATGTTGGGGACTTTACCTACCTAACTTGTTAAGTGAAATGATGATTTTAACTGGGTGAGTTTCTTATTAACTTATACAATTCAAGTATTTATACATTAAATAATACTATGATTTACATGCCATGCCGTCTTGATTGACCCCTTTAACCTCGTGACGGTTCCGTCGTCCACAACATTAATATATAGCTCTGATCGTTTTACATCTGTGTGTGGACTCTGTCGTCCACAGGAGGCCTAAGAATGTACTCCTATATAACTCGTATAGACGTTGGTTTTATGTTGTGTCTTGGCCCTGTATATCTCTATAGTACAAATGAAGACTGACATTTAACTTTGTACCTTCGTATGAGGTAATCTCCGAAACTACTAACCCGATGTAAAAAAAAACTTTCTCTAGTATATTGTTTTTTATCCCTTGGTTCTACATGTTATCTTTGTATACGCGGACGGAGCCGCGCAGCAACTAGTATAATTGATATGCATATCGCTGGAAGCGGGCGGCGCGGGACCAATCAGCGTGGCACTCTTTGAGGGAGGCCTACTTATTTCCAGCAGTGGACGTGTTTCCGCTGATATGATGATGATTTTCTTCCAACACATTCGTATAGGTAATCTCTCGTATTTATTCATGATGCCGAGCATCCCTAATACCATTTCTATATGCGCATTATTACATCATCTTGTTCCCATATGAAGGGTGTTCTGAATAATTAGGAATCCTAAAGTAAGTAGAATAATAAAGTAACTAAGCACTATGATCAGAGTAGATAACTGTGTAAGACTAAACTTGTGGCAGGTTATTCGAAGATGCGGCTTGGAGTGTGATTTAGTTAGCTCTCTTCGCTAACTCTGGGATTTGGATTTTTTTCTATTCATCATCATCAACATACCAGCTGAAAAATGTCCACTGCTGGAAAAAGGCCTCTCCCAGGGAGTACCAAAGTGACCGGTCCTCCAGGTCATCAGTCCACCTTGTGGGGGCCTACCCACGCCGCGCCTTCCAGTACGTGGTCGCCACTCGAGAACCTTTCCGCCCCAACTGCTATCGGTTCTACGTGCTATGTGCCCCGCTCACTGCCACTTAAGTTTAGCGATTCGGAGGGCTATATCGGTTACCTTGGTTCTGCTGCGGATAGCCTCATTTCTGATGCGATCAGAGAAACTCCCAACATGGCCCTCTCCATTGCCCCTTGGGTGACTTTGAGCTTTCTTCTGAGGCCCATAGTAAACGACCACGTTTCAGTGCCTGATGTCATCACTGGCAACACACACTGGTCAAAAACTCTCGTTTTGAGACTCTTGAGTCTCCGCAGTGGCGGAATATTGGACGATTTACCTCTTTCTCGAAGTTGGACCTACCTAGCTGGATTTTTCTATTAAAACAATTCAATTTCATCCTATATGTGTTTCGGTGACAAATTTTTGTACGCGCTGACTTAGGTGGATAGAGTCAAGATAAATTGAATCAAGTTATTTTTTGGCTCAAACTACCTCTTAGTACCAGTCTTCAGACTATAACCGTTCAGAATTCCGACCCTACTCAGGTTGTCTGAAACTCGCACGTGACGGGAAACTTTAACTACCGAACATCCGATAGACGTTGATTCGCAACTTAACTTTCTACCCAACTTTGTAAACTACTGAAATTTAAGAGTGTAGGAACGCATCTTGACTATCCTAATAATATTATAAATGCGAAACTTTGAATGTTTTTAGGTTAAGATGTTTGTTAGTCAATCGCGCTTAAACGGCTCAACCCATTTGGATGAAATTTTGCAAGAAGATAGTTTATAGCCCAGATAAAAATATAGAATAGTTTTCATCCCGGGTCCACGCAGACGAAGTGGTGGGCGGAAGCTAGTATTATATGTACTCTATAATCAACAATAGTTAAATATAATAAAATCGTAACTGATCGCTCTGTAAATGGCAAATATATAAAAAAAAACATGAGGAACCTTCAAAAACGCAATAGAGCCCAAAAAATGATTTTTAAATTATTTGTCTGTTTGTCTGTGCGTTTGTGCACGCTAATCACAGAAAAGGCTTAACCGATTTGGATGCAGTTTTCAGTCATATGATATGCTAGACTTCCCTTAACATTTAGTGTTTATTTTATTCAAATAGGTTAATAAATAAAAAGTAATGTCAATTTAAGTCATAAGTATCGCATAAACTGGTAGTAAAACTCATAATGATCTATACATATAATATTGAATAATAGGTAAAACAAATACTGGGCTGAATTGGCTGAAATTTAGGTATAATAAATATGGCTTCTGCCCGCGACTTCGTACGCGTATAAATTATAGCCAATGTAGCTTCGCTTCTTCTTCGCTTGCCTCCCTGTTTACCTTCAGGATTTCGGCCGTCAAGTTTCGCTTGCAAGACATCGGAAGATAATGAGTTTCGTTAGGGGTCATTGCTCGCATTGAGACCGCTCTCAGAAGGGTTGCGAAGGGCCCAATCCTTTCATTCCAACGAAAAAGCCTTGCTTTTCCTGGCCGCTCACCGCAGGAACTTTGGCCTGGGGTTTCGCTTGCAAGACACCCGAAGATAATGAGTGTCCGTAGGGGCTCGCATTGAGAGCGATCTCTAAAGGGATGCTTTGGACCTCGCTGCCATCTGGGGATAGTGAGTGACCTTCAGCCCCCAGCGCTCTCTTAAGGCTTGATTTGGACCTTTCATTGTTACGAAAAGCTCGGCCTTTGGCCTCACTTGCCCCGGCCGCTCACCTTCAGGACTTGGGCTCCAGTTTTGCAGGACAGCTCACCCACGGGCCTTCAGCCCCCGAGCTCGCATAGCGACCGATTTCTAAAAGCATGCTTAGGGCCTTTCATTCCTACGAAAAGCTCAGCCTTCGGCTCCCCTTGCCTCTCCGTATACCTTCAGGAATTCAGCCCTCATCAGATTTGGCTTACAAGTTACTCGGACATAACGAGTATCCGTATGGGGTCGGCCTCGGGCTCGCATTGTTACCACTCTCTGAAGGATGGCTTTAGGCCTTTAATTCCAATGAAAAGCTCTGCCTTTGGCCTCGCTTGCCTCGCCGCTCACCCTTGGGACTTTGGCCACAGGTGTCAAGACACCTGAGGATGGTGAATTGACAACATTTCATATTTTCATGTAGGCCATTTTATGATTTAGTTCGCTAGAAAATGTTTTTTTTAAGCGACACGTGTTTTTTTATTTCTCCCTTAATTGTAATTTTCATTCAAAACTATCAAATTGAAAAGTAGCGAATTCCAGAAGGATTATGACGTCAATACTACGACTCTGTATGGCAGTTTGGACACCTTTCATATGGCAGCCATAATACTGATGTCACACACGGTGAAAACCACTTTTATACGTTTTCGCGATTTTCTTAAAAGCGAGCAGGAGAAAAACACTGAAAACTACTTTATTACGTTCAGATAACATAATTACCGAAATATTTTTCGATTTAGGTGTCATTACATATTTTGAAATATTGTCAAATGTCCGTTGGGCTCGCATAGGGAGCGCTCTCTAAAATGATACTTTGGGCATCTATATAATATTATTGAAGAACAAGTTTATGAGGTTGTTTATTTGGATTCGAAGTGAACTGTTACACGCACACCGCACAGTCCATGTAAATTAAATCTTTATTTTTAAATTTGTCAGATTTATGGTTAAACATAAGAATAAATATCATGTACTCAAATCATATTTTATACGCGTACGAAGTCGCGGGCAGAAGCTAGTCCGTACTTATATCTCTGTTAATATCATTAAAAAATAAAGAAAGAAGTATGGTAGATTGTAGCTTTGAAAGCTTGTATGTTTTGGGTAATTACCGGAACTACACGTCCGATTAAGAAAAAAAAAGACCGGGTTGCACTCCGGGAGTGTGGATTGGATTTTTGTCGATTCAATTTTGGGAAATTTAAAATTTATTTGTTTTTCAATCAAAGATACTGGCGAATTCTAAAGCTCACAGAGCCTCTAGTAACGTTCATTTTTATTTACTATCCTTTCCACAATATAAAAAAAAAGTGGCATGGCGAACGTAAGAGGGTGAATAAATTGAGGTCTGTTACTTATTCAGAAGTTTCTACCATCGCAATAAAGCCCTAAACATGCCCGATTAGAAACCGTTCATTGACAGAGAACAACGACTTACCTACTCTAGAGCGACGTGAAATCTACAACGGCTTTTTCCTACCATATACACTAGTATACATATCTACAGCACTCGGCAGCATCCAATCTCAGAATGGAGCGATCACTTTCCCCTTATCAAAGAGATTGTTCCCGACAGAGCATTGATAGTATTTTGTTTGTTCTAGAACAGATACTTTCACGTGCCTTCTCTATACAGAATGTCGTAACAAACGCGATTGTCCTACAACGAAAGCGAAATGTATCTTTGACGTATCGATATTAAGGTATTGAACGAGTATAACGTTAAATTCTATTCGACTGAATTTTCCGTTGAGTTTGCATTTTAGAGTTGGAAATAGGTCGCGATAGTCGCTAAAACGGGGATTTTTGGATTTTATGTAGTGCATTTTAGTGATACGATTTTGTGTAGTTGAAAGGGAAGATGTGGTGACACATACCGAATAGCGAAGTCCACACGAGTACATTTTCACGGTCAACAGGGAATGCGACATTGAGTACGCTTAAAAGCTAGTTGTCGAACGTATGAAGCTGTGTCGCTTTGAATATCTCGTGTGGATTTACGTACTTAAATAACTGACCTAAATTAGCATTTTTTCACGCCTCGATTTTGCCACTATGATTAATATGTACAATCTTGCCACAAGACTCGGTCGTCTTCACAGATGAACATGCTAATACTACTATACTAATAGTATGAGAATTCCTTATAAATAACTGCAATGCAATTGATTAAGTAGGTAAAACTACAAAATTCGGAAATTTCATTTAGGTAAGTTTACTTACTTACCTACTTACTCAAAGTGGATCTTGGCCTCCGAGACTAAAGCTGGGGTTATATTAGAGCCACGTCGCGTGTCGCAACGCAATCGGTCACAAACATTTTGTGTGAACGTGGTTACATTAGCTCAGTCCCGCGTGTCGTCACGCTCAATACAAAGTACGCGTTGCGACAAGCGGCGTGGCTCTAATATAACCCCGGCTTAAAGACCACCAGGCTCCCCAGTCCAATGCCGTTTCTGTCCAATCGACGGAATAAAGTTCGTTCAGATCTTTTTAGACTTCGTCACTCCACCCGTCACCTGCCCCCCTATTCTATCCTGTAACTTGTTTTAGCTCACTCAACGCTCACCCACAAATATATCCTGACTCCGCGATGCGTATAAACCAAGCGTAGGTAGAGGTCTAGTTTCGTGACGGGTGACCGGCGGCGTGAGCCTTATTAGCGCTTAGCGAATAACAGCCCTGTTGGTCGTCCGAGGTAGGTACCGGTGGGGTGACGAAATCAAAAAAGACGTTTCTATACGCAATTTTTGTCTGAAGATTAAACCTTCGTTACACGGTTTTTAGGGTTCCGTACCAAAAAAGGTAAAGAAGGAACCCCTTATCCCCGGACTCCGTCCGATCTCCGAAGTTATCCAAGCGAAAAATTTAAAATGACTTAACTTGTGATTAAGATAAACATATATATTACTGGAAAAGTATATTTTTTTCTGTATCTAGCGTATTTTTTGTTTTATTTTCAAAAATCATTTACTAGTTAAGTTTGCAATTTAATCAACTTTATAAGTGTTTTTTTTTTGTTTTGAAATTTCTATAAGACTATAAAAGATGTACTCTCCTTCAAATAAAAATAATAATAATCGAGATCGGTTCACTTGATAAACAATAATCGCTAAAACACCAACATACGTACTAAGCTGATTGCCCTTGCACGTTAGTTCCAAATGCGGCCGATAGATGGCGCTGACCCCATTCCTATTTCGCGCTGTTAAGATTTTTCTAGATTTAATGGGGTTGGGACAGGTATGTTTCAATAGCAGGTCAAAAAAAGATCGCGATTCAGTTGTCTTGGTAGTTGGATGGTCATCGTGTAAAAGTTATTCGTTGTTTGAAATTGAATTCTGTTGTGTTGGGTCAAAAGTAATTTAACAAATCAGGGACATTTACTTTACCTTGAGATAATTGTTAGTTTGTACGGAACCCACGGTACGCGAGAGCCTTGCACTTGACCGGATTTATTGTATTCTAGAACCACTGTATCAAACGCAATTTCCATATGAAATCACTCGGAAAATTGTCATGATTACAGTTCACGGCATTATTATTACAATGACTTACGGCAAAAGTTAGAAACATAATTCTTGCCACAGTCGTTTTAACTCAAACTTTGAGTCAATTAGTCGAAAAAACCAAGTAAGTATACTGGTGATTAGTGAACTTAGTTTAAGCTAATTAGAAGTTAAAAGCCTTATTCACTAAACTGAATACCCATATTTATTTAGTTACTAGCATATGCCCGCAACTCCGTCCGCGTGGAATTCTTTATTATATAGTAGCTCCATACAAACTTTCACTCCCCATTTCACCCCCTTAGGGAATGATTTCCGGGAAAAACTATCCTATGTGCTTCTCCGGGACTCATACTATCTCTTTAATACATTGTATCTTAATCGGACAGATACAGGAAGACAGACAGACAGAAGCACTTTCGTATCAATAATATTAAATAGTATGGGTATATTTTCTTATTTAGTCGTCACCTGTCTAGCTAGCATTAGGTATCACGTTTATGTCGGACATAAAACATTTTCCCCTCTCGCACTAACATACTTGCTAGTTAGTAAGGGACAAAATGATTTATGTAGGCTATGCTGAAGCATAGATTCTTTTCGATTCGGCTTATTGTATTGAGATCCGTTTTACATTTGTCGTTTTGTGTTCCCAATAAAGACCTCTCTGTCCCGCTGTATCTACCTCAAACTCTTATTATAAAATAGCTACATGTGGCTGTAATAAATAATAATAATAATAATATATTCTTTATTGCACCACAACATAAGAAAAACATGTTACAAGAGTACATAATGTTAAATAAAGTTAACAACAGGCGGTCTTATCGCTTTAGAGCGATCTCTTCCAGACAAACTTTGGGTAGCAGGAAATTTTCAAGAAGAGTTGTAAACCGGTAGTGCAGGAATAAATAAAAAAGAAAACTTACTATCGCATACATCTCATTATAATGACAATTTCAGAAATCATAATATCATAAATAAGTATTGTATAAATACATAGATACATACATACAAACTATAACACAATTATAAAAATATATTACAGGACAACAAGGCAACTTAAGGCAGCGACAAGTAATATTGTTTCAACAGATTTTTGAAAATTTGAAGAGATTTTGCACATCTTATATGCAACGGCAAAGCATTCCACAGCCGAACAGCCTGGAAGGTGAATGAGTTGTTATAGAACTTGGTGGATGAAGACGGCTGAACCCAAATAAAAAAGTTATATTATCATTTGTTTACCAACAGTGAGCCCCAAATGCTTAGTCGACTAAAGCGATGAAGCTTACGTAATTGAAGAGCTTTTAAGTAAGCGTCGACGGGCTAATTAAGTTATTTCAAGAACATTTTGTAATTAAATCCATCTGGACAGTCGACTGAAGTTCTCTTTTATAACGACGGACTAAAACTTAAAGCCCCTGAAACTTAAAGATTATTAACTGTATTATGTTAAAGACTTACAATTCAAATTAATAGGTATGGAGAGCATTCCTGGAAAACATCCAGTTTAGCTTAGTGGGTACTGACCCTGCTTAAGCTGATGGAACAGGGTTCTAATCCCGCGGAGGGCACATATTTGTGTGATGAGCATAAATATTCGCCGTTCTAATAAATTCTATTTTTTTTTTTTTTAATTAGGCTTACTTGCATTTCACTTTCCACTTTTATATTGCTCTCAGTACACGGCAACGGCAATCTGTAAATTATATGTCATAACAATCATCATCATCATCATATCAGCCGAAAGACGTCCACTGCTGGACATAGGCCTCCCCCAAAGAGTGCCAAAGTGACCGGTCCTGCGCCACCCGCATCCAGCGGACTCCAGCAACATTTACCAGGTCATCAGCCCACCTTGTGGAGGCCTACCCACGCCGCGCCTTCCGGTACGTGATCGCCACTCGAGAACCTTTCCGCCCCAACGGCCATCATTTCTACGTGCTGTGTGCTGTCAAAACAATAGAAGTAAACAATAGTCGTAAATTATTAGGCATCAAATTGTGTCAAGCATCGGGACGTTTACCTTATTTACTGTTATGTCTAACTGAGGTCGGTTACAAAAGTCACCTCATTCCTGGAATATAGATCGGCCTCGGTTGAATCGGTATGGGAATAAAAGAAGGTTTAATCCAGTTGAACGACTGGGGCAAATTTAACTCGGTGCGTGTTTCGCTTATTGTGTAAACTTTCCAGTGTAGGACTCGCCAGGCGTTGGGCGGAGCGGGTGTGAATAATCGTGAGTAATCGATTCTTCATTTGTCATAATTTGACACTAGGAGCCTTAGAGCATTATAAGTAGCGTATCTAAGTAGCGGGCTGAAAGAGATGATCCTAGAGCCAAAAAAAAAAAAAATGACATGATGACAGATTTTTGTAAGGCCTGTTTTTTGAAGTGGATACTTTTTTGCTCGCGTTCTTGTATAGGGGTACAGTTCAAAATGTATCACGTGACTTCCCGAATAAATTTTTGTAGAGAAGCCTAATCTGATTTCAAATAATTGTTTGTTACATGTTTTAATCCATTTATTTGCTATTAGTTGTTAATCACAAAATGCAATTTAGTTTATGTGGCGGAAATGAAAATACGAGTAATGCTGAAATGACCGCCATTTTCAATGTATCGCAACTTCGCTACTCAAATGAGCTACGTCAGTAAATGTTGCCATACATACCGATTTATCTGTACTTATACAGATTTTACTGAATTAATTCAGTTAGGTATATATTTTACGGGTTCACCATAATAGCAGATTCCTTTAAATAATCAAAAAAAATCGAATTTAACAATTAGACTCGCCCTTGGCCGGTTTTTTTATTAGGGTTCCGTAGCCAACAAAGAAGTATCCACTTAAACTCAATTAACGGTGATCTCCGACACAAGCCACTTCTTTTTTTAATTACTTTTCAAATTGGCGAAAAATATAAACAATGCTGATGCTTGACTTTCAAAAAGTCTTTCACATTAATTACTCACAAGTTAGTAATTTATTTTAAGTAACACTGAACCAAGTTCAAGTTCAAACCAATAATTTGACAAGTTGTTTAAACCAGACACCGTAGTAAGTAGGTATAGTGGAGAAAATACATTTTATATAACCTCATTTCCTTATAATAAGTTAAAGTAACGAATCATTGTCGTCAATTCGCTCCGCGTACTCCGTAACCGTACCTTAGTCCTCTAGAGACAGGCCACGTTTCACCTCAAGGTCGGGAGCAAATTACTTCGATTCTAATTGATCTATCAGCCGTATTGTGGTAAATAAGCGAGCGTGGAAAACAAATAAACTGACCATGTCCCAGGAGTCTAGAACGGAACTCTTCTAACTAATTGAGTTGGAGTTACTCAGAACGATCATACTGATAAGATATAGATACATGTATTAGATAAACTGATTTCAAAAAACAAAATCTTCTAAAATACTGGTTACCCCTCCTAAATTTGGTAAAAAATGGTGCGGCCTAGGCGGCGCAGGATCATGTAAAAAGCACAAAAAAGTTTAAAAAATGAAATGCCTTATTTGTGACAAAAAAAGAGTCCATTTAAGTACAGGCCAAGTACAAAGAGAAACCTTTGCGATAAACTACATATAAAGGTTGACATAGACATCTACTACCTTTATGTGCCTAGGAATACAGCCAGGGCTGTTATTCGGAACGTCGTAATGCCCGCACCCGTCACGCCTAGCCGAACAAAAGCTCTCATTACGCTGAGTTACTACGAATCGCGTCGTCAAGATATATGAGTGAACGGTGAGGCGGTGCAAATTACACCAGAGTGGGGCTGAGGAGAGGCCAAACAGCAGCAGTGCGAACCTAATCATTTGACGATTCTTTTGGTGAGGTAGGGCACAGCGAAAGGTCATCCCGCTCGAATGTGGAGAAGCCCAACTGGGGAAGTACCTCCGCCTTGCAGAAGACCACAGGCATAATAACACTACCACTTGGTCTGTAGCATTGTGTTCCTGGAGGTGAGCAAGGTCGCCAGAGCTCCCGAGGATGCGCTGTGTTGAGAGGCAGCGAATTTATTCCTTCAGCTGTCAACACGGCGAATCCTCAAACATACTAAGGGTCGGCAAAGCCCATGTTACTCGTTTGGAGTTGCATGCGTCTACAGGCTGCGGTGTCCACTTTCCGTCAGGCGGGCCTTACGCTTGTTTGCCTCCGTCGTTGTATAAAAAAAAAGAATACCGAGGCACACGGAGTCAACTCGATATACATAAGGGTGGAAACCTTCTCGTCGTGTCATAGTCCGGGAAAAAGTTAATGGTGGCATCGGATCGCGACGTTCCGTAGCGCAATTTCTAAAATACACCCCCGACTCGTATGTATAATACATATACCGACACCCCACACAGGGATGATTCCCGGGGTCTCAAAATAGGTATCTCCTTCCAAATGTCATCTAAATCGGTACGAGATAATAGTCAAGACAGAGTTACGCGTTTATTGAACGAGCGAGCGTAGCGAACGAAGTTCTCCGTTTCATCTCGGGTTTCTTTCAAATATCCGGATGTCCCGCTGTCCGGCTGCTTTCCTCAATAGGTCGAATTTCAACAGATTCTCGTATTTTAAGTTTAGTGAGCAGGTTCAATAATGAATATAATTATATAGTTTGTTTTGCCAATTCAATGTTCGAAACATGACTTGAACAACTTGAACTTTTTAGGAGGATAATTTACTTTAAAAACAAAGTTTTAACCGACTTCAATTTAGTACTCCGCCAAGCCACGAGCACTGCATTTCCTATTTTTTACAATTTACCACATGAACTGATTTCCGATAGCAAATGCGTTGATTACTATAGAAAAAAACCGAATCGCTGTATGTGGGCCGATAATATTTGAGGACTTCCATCGATTCCCCAAGATCATCACCAATGGCACTTCATTAGTTCCTATTTCAACGGAATCTTATCAGAACCTGTGACGTACTTTTGCACTTTTAAGTACATAATTGAGGAATTCGATAAGTCATCTGTGGTCTTCATCATCAATTCCTCGCCACCAAATTTATGATTCCGGATGTAAATACACGAGTTATAAGAGAAAATACCAAAATCACTACACGCGTGCCTTATAAAATTGAGGAGTCCCCTCAATTCCTCATGGATCCCATCATCTAACTGAATTTTGAAAAAAATGGGACCCACCTGGAAGTATATACATACAACAAAAAAAAAATTTTCCGAATCGGTTCATCAATGACGGAGTTCTGAGGTAACAAACATTGAAAAAAAAAAAAAAAAAAAAATACAACCGAATTGAGAACCTCCTCCTTTTTTTTGAAGTCGGTTAAAAAGACAGTCTCGCGAGTTCTACAAGTCACAGAGCCACTAGAAATGTAAGTACATATTATTTTGTTTGTTTTATAACAAATGCAAACCTTCGCGAGCGTGCAAAACAAGGAAAATCCCTATATAACCCCATTTCCCAAGAAATAAACCCGATTCCTAGTTAGAAACGAAGCCACTGGGAATCAACTCCTACGCAATGTTTTTTTTTTTGTTTTTTTTTTGTAGGGGACGATCTTACACAAATCGACCTAGTCCCATTAGCCCAAGACTTTATTTTCATTAGTATGGAAAAAATTGAAATTTGGAAATAATTCATAACAGCAGCTTTTTTGTGTGTAACTGATATATTATCATTTTAGTAATTACGTAGACTCAAAATCCACCAAAATATTAGTCATCAAAAAATCGATATTTAACCAATTCCTAAAAAAAGAGGAAAAATATTACTAGATATTTTAATTTTTGTTTTGGTTAATTTGCTCCTGTAAATTAACCAAAACAAGAATCAAGTAAATAAATCACACAAAAAACATAATGAATGCATTTATTTTTTTATATTTTTACTTCCCGATGGAAATTTTGGTGGATTCTTGGGTAAGGCATCTTAGAATAACATTTGAAAATTAAACAAACAAAAGAAACGCTGTTATAAATTTATGTTTCAAAAAAACGTAATTTTCCTGGGGTACATAGTACAGTAAGGCTTGTGTTATGGGTACTAGAGGACGTTATATATAATAGATATAAATACTTAAATACATAGAAAATATCCATGACTCAGAAACAAATTATTCATGCTCATCACACAAATTTTTGCTCTTACCGGGATTCGAACCCAGGGCCGGGACCGGATTGCTTCGTAGGCAGTCACTACCAACTAGGCTAAAGCGGTCGTCAAACATGTTTTATGATGGAACTTATATTACAGGCTGTTTTCAGACGACGGTTTGAAATAGTGTTGTGCTTGCTCGGACTTTGATTGCAGCGCCTCGGTCTCGTTCAATTAGTTATGGGAACTAGTTCGGTCAGTTGGATCCTTTAGTTCAGTTCTACTTGTCTTGTTCGCACTGTCGTCAGTCTTTAACACGCTCCGTCCCGCTGACGTGTTCTTGGAATTCTGCGGAGCTGAAGTATCCAAGGCCGATTTGGAACGCGCATCGAGGAGGTGATGCCATTCCTTTGCTCGCGAGCATAGTTTCTTTCCGCGCCGGGAAATCATGGATCAAGAACTGCATGAAGTTACGACAACCTTATCTAGACACGCGGCAGCGTGTCAAGCCAAGTTCAAGCAAAGGAACTGGCTAGCCAGCGCCGAGTGTAATATTACACGAACCACTTGGTGCCACTTTTGACCCTTCTATAACTCAAAACCTCTTTAACGTAAACACATAAAACTACGTGTGTTTAATTATATTCATAAGGACATCTAGAAGCCCAAATTTCATGAAGCTAGCTCAAACCAGTCTGGCGAAACTGCCTAGTAAAAAAACTATGTATGAAACGTGAGCTAGAAATAATGGCGGCTATTGTTGTCTTGCTTTAACATCTATTCGACTCTATCTTGTCTACACGGCCGCCAAGCCGCCATATTCTTGTTTGCTGTCAGTTGTCAAGTATTTTATCACAGCGCCGTTCTTGCAAGTTCTTGTGTTTATTGTGTGTTTTGTGGGATTTTATTCTAAATATGGAATTATTTATATATATACGGGTTTGCGTGGCATGTAGTAGTGTTACAATGCATTATAAAACGTGTGAAATATGTGGAATAAGATCAGGCCGGTCAGATGGTCGAAAGCGAATCTTTATGGCCAAATTTCCATTGAATGAAGATATGTAAGTATAAATTAAGAATTGATAAGCTATTAGGTTCATACAGAAAAGACATTTCTTGATTTACAGCGTTAGTTTTGGTTAAAAATTTACAAAATAACCTACCAATAGTGCTTGGCATTTTTTTATCGACTATCGATATTTTTATTTCTCATAATTAAATAAATAAAGCCCAAAGTTTTGTTTTATTTTATTATCACCATAGCAAATTTCATTATTAGTCAGGTTTAACTCGATTCAGACTATACAATGGAATTTGCCTCTTAGCTCAACTTGCGCCAATGTGAAATCGCAGGTTAAAACTTAAGATTTACTGGCTTCTTTTTAAGAAAGTTGCTACCTAACACTAGTTTAAACCGAGCGTTTACATTGGCGTAAGTAGGTAGACCTTACCTTTAATATGAAAGAATTATCTTTTAGAATTAGAACCCATCATTTTTATGTAGATTTTTATCGAAATTTTTTTGCGTGAGTGGGACATCCCTATTTTGTTGATTATGTTGGCAGCCCTGTCGTTTTGACATGTCCATGTTCTTTCTGCTTTGTTGGTATTCAGTTCTAGTGCACGTTTTATACAAACGAGTATTTCCTCTTCTCTCTATGGAAGTCCCGTCTCTTAAACGTAGTGATTATATCCTCTTTGGCTCAAACGGTTATAAAGATATGAAGGTCAAAAAGTCGTAAATTTTACCACTGACTGACTGACTGACGTATAGTACCTAAAACCTAACCTACTTCCAGATGACCTATATGGATGAAATTTGGAATCCAGCTCGGTAATGGTGTGTAAGCGTAGGAAAAAATCTAAAAATAAAAAAAGGTAAAAAATAAGGGTGGACCCCATACATTTTTTTTTATTTTTTTTTAGCGTTGCGTTCGTAGCGTTAATTATATTTGCTATATAACAGAAATATAAAAATAAAGTTGAGTCAAAAAATAAGTGGTGTCCCCATACAAAAAACTTGTAATACGCGCTAAACAACCGGCCAACGGTGTGTCCTCGGCGGCGCGGGGCAGTTTTCTTTACAGAAAGTAATGATATCCCACCAAAAACATAAATGTAAAAAAGGAGAGCCAAGTTCAATACAAAAATTATGCTTGGCTGTGGGCTTCGCCGCAAAAAGAATGGAGATCTAAATGAGTGCCAAGTTCTATGCAAAATACTAATATGTATTTATAGGAACAAAATAACATTATGAACAAGTTTAAACTCTATTTCTTTGCTTTATTGGATACCTATAATAATTGCTGTTATTTAAAAATGTGAGATCTTAAAGTAGGTTAGATTTGACTTGTCCAGTTATTATCAGAATTAAAATGTTGAATAACTTTATAAAATGACTGATGTAATGAAAACTGCTATAGTTCCACTATTTCACTGAATGGAGATATAAATGTGAACCCAGAATCTACAGTACAAAAAAGCACTATAGAAGCGTCACGATATCCCGTATATCAACAAATTGACCTATGCTTCACCATTACATCCATTCTGTAGACCCAAATCGTTCCGCTTGACACTGTTATAGTTCTACTATATCACAGAATGGAAATATAATTACGCCAAATCGGGGGTATGTAGCAGTTTTTATGCCTCTTATAGCACTGATGACTGACACCAAATGGAGACGACGTCTCTTTGTTATATTTTCTTATCATATAGAGCAATCGTAATATCCCATGTTAAGTGCATTTTCGTGATTTTAATTGGAACAAAGCATAACCACTCTAAAAGCCGCGAATATGTATATATACATAGACATATTTATTCAGTAAACAATAAAGTATTGTGCTTGATTGTGTTACAGCTAACAATATAATAACTGTATACTTATATAGGAGTTGTATCGTATGTACTACTCGTATATATCAGTCTGCGCTCGCGTCCAAACGAACGAAACGATATAACGAAAAGTTACCTTTTATTTGAAAGTACCTTTAAAGGAAATCGGGTGTGACATGTGTTAAAATGAATTTTCAACCCTAACGGGTTCATGAATACCCACCGGCTCGGCCATTGTAAAAACCTGGCCACTCGAGTGTGTGCACAATTTCACCCCTGTCCATACTCTGACCTCAGCCTGTATGCTTATAAATAGTTCCCCATTGGACTTTGAAAGTGATTTTTGTTTGTTTTCTATAGACGTAAAAAAAGGTTTATGAGTCAATTTTACTAGGTATAAGGTTATTAATTTATATATATATTGTAAGAACCAACAGCTACAGCAACATATGGTATGGTTTATTGCGCATCATTTATAATATTTAAATATAGATCGCTAGGACTTTACTTTTATGTAGGTAATATGAATTATACTGTGGTCACATCGTCAGGAAAGTTAACACCTAAGCAAAATTCCTTATTATTGGGAAAATCGAAGGCAAGCGCCCAAGGGGCAGAACCCTGAAATAATGAGGGAACTTGTGCAAGGATTCACAGATCAAAGGGCCGCCCCAGCCGTGGGCTTCATATGGCAAAGGAATCATTAGGCTTTTAATGTTGTTAAAGTATTTCCTTATTGCTGCCTGTTGTTTATTATGAAGAAAATCTACTAAAAATGCTAACACAAGTTGCAAATAGATGAGTAATAAGGAAAACAAATAGCTTAAAACAAGAAACGGTTAAGCACCTGAATACTTGTATATTAGTTGTACGAGTATGTATTAGTCTGCGCTCGCGTCCGAACGAACCAAACGATATAAAGAAAAGTTACGTATTATTAGAAAGTACCTTTAAAGGAAATCGACTGTGACATGTGCTCGCAGTGCTCAGCATCCCTATTCTGTAATTTGTTTTAAGCTCACCTCAACGGTCACCCACAAATATATCTAACACCGCGATGCATAATGACTAAGCGTAGGTAGAGGTCTAGTTTCGAGACGGGTGACTGGCGGGGTGAGCCGTATAAAGGCCCACCCACCGAACGCGCGTCATGCGCGGCGCGTGTGCTGCGCAGGCCCACGCAAGTTGTAAAGCATTGAAACTACACTTCAAACCCACATAAAATGCGGTCCGAACACGGGCCCGCGGCGCTATTAAAGTTACAACTCGGCAGCGCGGCCGCGTGTCGTGCGCGTCGCGTGTGAAGCGCGGGTCTGCGCTGCTAAGTGTGATAGAGATAGTGAGATACATAGGTATTAAATGTGTTGGTAGTGAGAGAGATATGACGCGTGGGCCCGCGCGGGCCCGCACGGTAGCATCGCGGCAGCCGCGCGGCAGAAGCGCGGCAGCGGCGCAGCAGTATCGCGGGCCCGCCGCGTACCCCCGCGTTGCTACACGCCGCCCGCTTGTGTGAATATACCGCTTCAACCGCGCCCGACACGCGCCGCACGCTACACGCGTTCGGTGGGTGGAGGCCTTTAGAACGTAGCGCATAACAGCGCAGTGCTGTGGCGCAGTTCTTTATTGCGTGCCTTCACCCACAATAATAATAACGGATTCTATTCGTTGACCGACAACGTGCCTAATGAACCTGTTCATATTTCTTGTTCAATTGACAAGCCAACACATCTTTTACAAACGAGGAGCTATACACTAATGTCATTAATTCTACGACAATAGGAGCAGTTATTGTAAGCCCATAGGCGGATTGATGCCAATGCTTGTCACGTTGATTAGATTACGCATGGATACAAGTTGTATCGTAGGTATATCCGTATGCAACGCGCATGGTATTACTCGTACTTTTCGCTTTTAATTTTGAAGTTCTTAACTGTACTTGGTTTACGTAAACTTATCCCGGTAACTTAAACGCTTTCGTACCTTCGCAAGGATGGCACATTAATATCTAAGCCTTGTATTGGTAGTTTGGTGCCTGCGATGGGACATAACCGATGGTGGTCAAAAGAAAAAACGACATCATTCATTTCCAACAAGATAAAAGCAAAGACCCCCAAGCTTGATTATGCTTATTCAATGTGATGCAGTATTATAGGATGTGCCAATCAGACGGAGAACGTCGACCTTTTAAGATGTATGAAAATAGCATAGACTTTTGCCTTTTTTACCGACTTCAAAAAACAGGAGGAGTTTGTTACCGCAGAACTCCGTCATTTATGAGCCGATTCGTATTTTTGTTTGTTTGTAAGTTTATGCTTCCAGGTGGGTCCCATTATTAAAAGAAAAACACGTGTATGATGGGATCCACGAGGAATCGAGGGAACCTTCTATTATAACTCGTGTACTTACATCCGGAAATTATAAATTTGGTGGATTGGAATTGATGATGAAGCCCACAGATGACTTATGGAATTCCTCAATTATGTACTTAAAACAAAAGTACCTATATCACAGATGCTGATAAGATTCCGTTGAAATAGCAACTAATGAAGTGCGAAAAATGATACTTGTGGAATCGACGGAAGTCCTCAAATACCTATTATCGGGCCACATACAGCGATTGGGTTTTTTCTCTAATAATTAACGCATTTGCTCCTGGAAATCAGTTCATGTGGTAAATTGGAAAAGAAACGTGAAAATGTTCTCGTGGCTTGGCGGAGTACTAAATTGAAGTATGTTAAAACTTTGTTTTTAAAGTAAATTATTTCTAATAGAAACAAGTTACCTATGTTTACCGACGTATTCAATTGATAATGGACGTACAGTCGGTTTCTCCAATATATACACACACAACATTTTAAAAATATCTACACAACAATAAAGTCTCTGTATAGATTTTTTGAAAGGTTGTCTGTTTAGATAGGTACTGGAGAACGACTGTTCCTACCCTACTTTTAAGGGTGACTTGCACCAAATTACGATTACAGATTATTCAACGTTAAATATGACGCCGGCAGCTGTCATTCCATAGAATGTTTTCAAACTTTCTATACATTCAGAGTTTAACGAACACCGCTTACGATTACAGACCGTTTGGTACAATACAACCCAGCCTAACTAAACAAAAAGTCACGCTGAAATGCTGTCGATTAAAAGTAAATAGAGATTGTACGTAAAACGTGCATAAAACGCACCATTTTACGCGAGACGTTTATCCGTTTATTTATTATGGATATAAAATTGAGTGTGAAATGGGTTTTATGGACGAATCGTGCACTCTACTTTTCACTTCGACTGCGAGGAAATGAAACTATAAGTTTATTTCATGAAGTTTTATTGTGTACTTTGTCTCTTGGTATCCTTGCCTTGGTCTTAGAATACTAACGAGACAAACACGAATAAATTAAAAAGAGTTTATTCCATGAAGTTGCTCGTGTGGCTGTTGGACCGATTGCCTTTAACAAAAGTAAAATGCTCGTCGCTTTTTATGCAATATGCTCTGGGTACGTGAGGGTAATATGGACACGTTAAGGTTTGGAGCTCTGTAAAAAATTAAGTAAGGGCAGGTTGTGGAAAAAAAATACACGGTTATTAAAACCAACTAATTTACCATAAAAAAAATCTACAAAATATGTTTGGTAATTAAATAATTAGAAACTATTAAAAAAATCGCCTTTAAAAAAAGTGGTAAATGACCATATTTCCGGCACGTGTGGTTATTATGGACATCCCCAATTTTATCTGCTTCCTCCCACTTGAACTTGAACATTTTGAAACTACAACTTACTTTTATTCGATTTTCGAGCGCTCGAAAGTCAAAAATCGGTCCCCGTCATATAATTTTTAAGTTCTTAAATGCACGTGTCGTGTCACGTTGAAAAGCCCGTCGATTAAAAGTAAAACAATATTTTATCATTTCATTCCCGCCTCAATATTCATGGCTTAATCGGCGTATTTTTGTGAAAACTAAAGATGCAGATTATTATGGTCGAAACCAATTTTGAAAAATGCTAAGTACTAAACATGCTTGTATTACAAACAGTTTGTACAGCTTCTCTCTTTACTAACAGATACTGTATGCTTATTTAATTTGTTATAAACTTATAAAACAAGAATAAAATAAATGCAACCAGTTAAAAATGTGTTGAAACAAATCCACGTCAAAAAAGAAAATATCTCCGCACACGAATGTTACAAATAACGCAAAAAGATTTCCCGTACCGGGAATCGAACCCGAGCCTCCTGGGTGAAAGCCAGGTATCCTAGCCACTAGACCATACGGGATACTGACAGCCTTGTCAAAATTTTATTATATATGCTAAGCAGATGTAATAATACCATTTTGTATGAAACAAGTAAACCACAGTATTTTACTGATAGTGATAATCAAAATGGCAACTATTTATGAATCTTACAAAATACTGTTAGTATAAAGTTATAAAGAAATGCTACTTAATCATGTCAAGATATCTTATGCTTTGAACTTTAATTATTAAGTAGTATTCTTTTTTCTGAATCTTTAATTGTGACATTCCTTATTCTTAATCTGTATGACATCTACTTAGTATTGGTTGATAATACTGATATTTTTCTGTTTGTGATATGTGTATATGATATGAATCTGTTTAACATATAGGTATTTAATATAAGAACACAACATCTGCTATGATGTAACCATTTAAGTACTATTGTAATGGTTTTCCTATTTTATTTTATTTTTGTACGCCGCAGGGCAGAACATAGAGGACTCCCAACCTTATTTAAGAACTACAATGTACTTACCTATGTTTCACAATAGTACATTACGTAACTAGGACGGTGTATTCGTGAATGCCCCAGATCGCAGGTGTTTGTGGCCCGAACCGAAGGTGACGGCCATAAATATGAGCTCTGGGGCTTTACGAATTACCGCCCGTGTTGAGTACATAATTTTACGTCTTCACCTGGCCACAATGCGAGTTTTCTCGTACGCGCAGCGTGCAGTAAAACTCGCATTATGACCAGTTGTGACGTAAAATAAATTACTTACTTACGATGCAATTCTTCGAGGTTGCAGGACTTGACCAAGAATTGTAGTATTATGTGGCGATCACAATAGATCAGCGATGGTCGCAGTGATATAAGGGCTCTCATGGTCCGGAAGCCACTGCCAGAAATAATAATAAATACTTACTTACGGCTTACTTACTAGCGTCCATATTAGCTAGTACCTATTTAAAATTCTTTAAAACAGCCTAAATAAGTTAACGAGTGATGTTTCCTGAGTATTTTTGTGTATGTATAATAAGAAGAATAATTTATTCTTACTTACAATTTTAGTTACAATTTTCCGATTCCAAACCAAAAACTTTCACGCTGTTCTCTAAGCAGTAATCTTAATATTTACCATTCACATACCAAATCAAATTAACCAATATCATGTTCGTGCAGATCGACATCTACAAGACATAGGAGGCAATTGGGACAGCGGTACCGGTACGTAATAAACTTAGGAGCGCAGCAATTTTAGTACGCAGTGTAATTGTAGTGCGATAGATGTCGCTTTAGCGCAGAGCATAATTTCACTATTTAAATAAGGTGGCTAACTGTTGTAGTTCTGAAGCAAGTTGATAGATGGCACTAATACTTATAATGTTTGAACACAAAACTCATTATTTTTTCTGAAGCTTCTTAATCCACTAGTGCTATAATGGTGTCAATACAAACGGATAGATGGCGCTTTTATGGATAGTAAAGTAAACATCGGTATTGTTTTACGTAAAGTTTATCGTAATAATGTCGTTTTTTTTTGCATTGACAAGACGTATTAATTTTACGGAAATAAAAATAGGTGTGTTATGTACTACTCTTGATAAATTAACATATTTAATGAATATTTCCTTTAGAAATAATGAATTAAGAAATAGTAACTAACACTGACGTGATCCATTTCAGGCTACTGCATTTACTAACTGTAAAAATGTATTAGTGATGTTATTCTTTCTTTACCAAGAAATAAACCTCACAAAAATACTTGCAAAGATGCTTCAACTCATTTTTGCTAGTTTAATGATGTTTAAATTGGGTCATTTCATTACGCCGGTTACGCGACCCAATATCATTTCAATTAAAGATAAGTAATAAAATTTAATTAGACTGTAAACAAACAACGAGCCGTAGGTTCTTATGCAATTATTAAAAAATTGGCTTGTACTGAAGAAACGAGAAAATATCCTTTCGGGTCTCCAGATCACCTGAGTGGTTGGAAACCGGCACACTAAATTACCGTGGTCGCTAACCGGCGAAACAAAGAACACCCCACCAGTCGGGGTGGTCTGTGCAATAGATACAATATGGACGCTGCTTGAATACATAAACTCGTGAGGCCATTTGCATCTTGCAAGTATTTCCCATCGCTATTGCCCTATATACAAATGCAAAGTTTGCAACGGTTCATAAACAGTGGGTGATTTGATTTTTTATCAGTGAAACAGCGTATTCTATCGATGATCTAGAATTTCTTCTCTGTTTTACTATTGATTCAACTCTGCTAAAATTCTTAGTGCTTTAAGGGCAGAAAAAAAACACCGTTGAATGCATCAATGATATTGTTATATAGCATATTATTTTAATAAGTATAATCTTGTCAAAGAATAATGCAAACACAGCAACGTTAATATGAATATCTCTTTATTTTTAACAATAAACTCTAGACAGGAGGTATTTTATCACTTATTTTATTCATCTATCTAACTATTTACTATATAATTTGCCACGTACATTCAGAAAGATCAAATTACATAAAACATGGTTATGTAGGGTCAGATCAACTTATACTTAGCTAATTTATAAGAATTATATATAGTTTTAATGGATTCTTACAATTTGTAATGACTAGAATGTTTTAAATAGGTACTCGATTGAAAAATATTGAACGGAATGTAAAATTAAGTACTTTAAAATAATGAGATCAAACATTATATGATTTTTCCCATATCCACTCCTGGGCTCCTTGACGAATGAAACAAAACAGTAACGTTCCTTTGTTCTTGCGAAAACATTGAAATATTTTTGTTATAATCTACGTTGGCTGTTACACGCGATAATATTTTAACGAAAAGGGTTGGAACAATTATGAGGGCAATAAGGGTAGGGTTATATGAACATACGTTTGGTAAATACCTACAAACATACAAAGCTTTGTGCATTTATTGCGCATTAAATTTAGAAAGAAGATTTCAACAATACTAATGATAATCTATAGGTAAGATGTTTTTTTTATGTTAACCAGCCATTTTACAGGGAAAAGTTATAGAGGTCTAGTATAATATATGCTGTTCTATAGATATATAAATTTCGATTTCGGATGTAGTGAGACCTCTTGTGACTTATATATTATATTATAACAACCATACAAAACATGCCTGTTATTAAGAATGTCATAACCAATGGTAACATGACATTTGGTACCATTATTGTGATACCCTTAAGCAACATTAAGTAAAATTAATAATGCTCGTACTTTCTCGAATTACTAAACTTTTGTAACTATTCAGAATCCAACTAACAATGTAAACACCACTATTCAGTAACAATATGAATACAGACGCCAAGCACTATAAAAGTACAATTTTGTTTTTAAATCATTAGCTGACAACAAAGTATCAAACACAATTGAATCTTAAGAAAATTATCCAAATCAATAAAAATTAAGTGTTCTGAATTCAACAAACAATTGAAGACTATAGAATCGAGTACAACTGAACGCATACATTCTAAACCAAGCGTCACAAGAGGTCAATCAGCTGTGTAGGCCTCTAATGGGCGTCTCGCCGCCTCCTGCCGGGGCCTCCCTCGTAGTTGGCCGCTGCTAGGCCGAGAAGGTGCTTGGCCTGCATTGCGCCGGAGTAGCCGCGGCTGAGACCGAGGTCTATGGCGCGTTTCTCGCTGGAAATGAGGTTTTTCTTATACAACGTCGGTGGTAAACAAGCGTACCTGATGGTAAGCGGACATCGCAGTCTACAGACGCATGCAACTCCAATAGAGTAGCGTTGCCGACCCTTGATATATTTGAGGATTTTCCGTGTTGACAGCTGAAGGAACAAATGCCCTCGCTCTCAACACAACGCATCCTCGGGAGCTCTGGCGAAGGTTTCCTGAATTGATGTGATCGCAGTGAGGCATAACGTCCGACTTAGGCCAGGCGCGCACTAGTTAGCCTGGCTGCCGCAGCAGTAAAACATATGACGTTGTATGGGAGCCCGCAATCTCATATGTTTTATGGCTGCCTAGTGCGCACCTAGCCTTAGGGCTTGGTCGACACCAATATCGGAAAGACGAACTCCATTACTGAGCATTTCTAGAAAAGTTACGTTAAGTTAAGTACCAACTAAGTGCGAAAAAGCATACATATATATAGTTTGTTGTAATTTTTTTAGTAATATCTGATACAATGTTTAGAGTAAGTATAATAGAACCTTTTATATCAAAGATACTATCGACGTGCATTTATATAATTACACAAAAGATAACAAAGAAGGAAACTAAAATTGACTTATTTGATTGGTAGAAACTATTCTAGAAATGCTTTTCATTTATTTGGCACAGTAATAAAGCATTTTGGATTAAACTGCTTTATTTATGAAAGAGTGATAGAGAGATCCAGGTATCGTCGATAGTTCTCCCACGAGCATGCATGACGCATGAGCAAAAATAGCACGTTCCTACCAAGCAATAGATCCTCTTGCGTAATGTTTTATCCAGTTTGTTCCCTGATATTTATTTATTATTTTTTCAACGCAGACGTGCCTACAGTGAACTATCCCGAGATGGACTCATCGGAAGCTCAGAGCACCACCGAAATGTTCAAGGACATGCTGAACCAGAAGCGGAATCTCCTGTTCAGCAAACTGACCTCGTTCGTCTCCGATGTAAGTACAACCGAAACACCGAGGGAGGGTTCATGTTGTACTGCATGGGACATATTCTGTAACTGATTGTCAGTAAATGTATTTATTTTGAATTGAATTATTCCTGAAGCCGTATTTAGGGGCCAATATTATTTGACAGTTTTATCGCTACATTTTTCAGCATGACACGAAATATATACATGTATAAACAAGTCAGAATCAATATGTTTTATAGTTTTACGTATAAATTGTGCATTCAATAGTAAATGTAATAAGTATATTATAGTATTTTCACATGAAACGAACGCAGTCTATGTATTTTGATTTCCCCTGTATTTTATTTCGCCCGCCATGGCTGATGGCTGACGGTAAACTGTTGCATCCCGCATCTATAATGATCGTCGGTAAGGTTTGCGTAAAAGAAACGCGCAAAGAGACCCGTCGGCAAAATTGACCTTATTTGTTTGCTACTGTCTTAATCCAACTGGTCAAACTTCGAGATTGATACATGGTAATAGCTTTTGACTTAGCACAGCAATAAAGCCAAAAAACCTAGAGAACAACAGTGTCATTGTTGCTAAATTCAAGTGTTTTAAAAAGTAGGTAAGTACATGATAAATTTTGAATATATTTGTACATTATAATCAGATATTATTAAATTGTAAGTAATTCTCATAATGTGGAGCATTTAATGGCTCCATATTTAAATAAAGAACGTTTCGAGCATGCACTTCAAATAAAAAAATCATAACATTTGATGACTTAACACTATACATATATTTTGAGAATCTGACAACGGCAGGGGATTCTTAATGATAGTCAGGACGCTCAACTCTCTTTAAAAACGTGTAAGAACTTTGGTTTTCATTTTAAAGCGACATGCTAGAATGAGATGAAATTGTAGTATTATTTACAACAAAAATGTAAATTCTGCGTTGTTCCATTACAGCGTCCTAAAAAATCTCAACAAAGCATCAGGGAAGCCTTGGTCAAATTATTTCAAGCCCGTATTTGCATATACAACTTTTGGCTACAGCGACATTTGCAATGTTAAATGTTTCGACATAGTTCGCGGACCAAGTACAAGGGAACACAAATACCGTTGTAGAGTTTTAAAACGTTTTACAGAATTTTTGGTGGTACATTTAATAAAACAGTCTAACAAATTATTTTCTGCTTCATGCTTCGGATACTAAACTAAAGTTTTTGAATAAATTGCACGGTTCATAGTTTAAAGAAGTTTTTCTTAAAATAGGTAGCAATTAACCATTTTTAAGCCATATTCTGATTGAGCGGGAAGTGTCAGTTTGGTGACAATGCAATTCTTCCACCGAGATGTTCAATGATGGAGGCAAACGGCCATAGCAATTCCTAACAACACGCACAAGATAAAGCCGTCGTGATTTTCCTAACTAGTAGTTGATGACTAATGACTATTGAGGAAAAAGTACATACAGTCTGCAATTAAAACATATACAAAAATAATATTTTTTACTGCAGCGTCTTTTTTAGTGAGGTCATAAATTGCTAAAATAATAATGTGTCATACATAAAGCATGTCCAGTTCAGTTGGGTTACAAATAATGAAGCTTATAATAAATATAGTTGATAATAAGGTAAAAATAAAGCACTGCCGTACCGCCAATCACGGGTCGTATTATATACCATATCTCATATTATAAGAACATACCTTCATAAGAACTCTCTAGGGACTTACGGGCTTTTGATTTGATTTTGGGCGGTAGTTTAGTGTTTTCGATTGGATGTACGTAGCCTACTTGTACCTCATTAGTTATAATTTTATTAAAGTGAGCGCAACACTAATTAACTGCTACACAGTTTGACGAATCTTTGATTAAAGGTACTTACACACTTTGTATTTTTGTATGCAACAGAAAAAAGAACTCGTTATTAACTTTATCGTAATAATTAGCACTTTCCATCTATCTAAAGTATGAAACATAAGCTAAGAGAGTTATTTCAGGCATGCAAATAATTTACGAATCCAATCATCAATGCTATCATGTACAATTATATATGATTATTATTATGTAAGTATTAATTTAGCTCAAATTATTTTAAGCGTCATACGTAAAACAGCTAAACATGCAATAAATAATATTCATATACAACATTCATACACTTCATATTCATGACGCTTCAAGACGTACCTAGTAATGTCGTCTTTAAAGCTGTGGACAGATGAAAACAGTTCAAAATGTGAAAAATAAAAGAAGAGTTTACTTAAATCAAGTTTTTTTAAGTAGCTTTTATATATAATATATTTTACCAACTCAATGTCATCTCTAAATCGGTTATCATTCATCTGAAGCCAAGAATTATGGTTGCAATTTCAGATTTATTTTTATCCAGTTGAATTGTGGGTGGATGTCATATATGATAGACCAGAAACCATCCAACTAAAAGCCATCCCAAAGGCTAACCACAACTATTTATTAGTCCTTGATTTAAGTAATAAAATAGCGTTTCAATTTATGTTAAAATACGGATTGAAAGATAAATGCATTAAAATTTTAAAACACATGACAATGTCATGCAAAATTTATAACCGATTAAAATATTATTAATATTACATTTGATAATCAAAGCTGACTGATGGTGGCTTAAATATGCGTCGGTCCCCAATCATAATAAATATAATCCATCTAGGTACATGCGGTCGAGTCAACGTGTAGATTTCCTTTTTTTGTTAAGGGCATATAAATGCTAAGATATTTTTGTATTTTTGGGAACGTAAGTTCCTACATATATTTAGGAGCTCTACAATACAGTTGCCATTGAATATATCTGTACCCTACAGGGCGTTGAAAAATAATCCAAACATGCGGTCACATGGCTCGGCCATGATATCGAGCGGTAGCGGATCGCCTTACTTGGGAGCGAACGTATGTCGCACGATCGCATCCCAGCCTCTACCGTCGCCGCTCGAAACGTAACGCCTTGCATTGCCATTAGACGTTCAGATATTTAACAGCATTGCGTGCCACATTATACGATTGGTTACCAACGGCTGTAGATGGATTATTCTTGATAGAGTGATACTTAATTAACTGTGTATTACAGGTATGGGACTCACTTTTCCATTTTACGTTCGATCTGGATGAGGTTTCCCAGGCGGTTCAGCATGTCCATAATCTCTTCAGGGTCGTACTGGGCTTCGTTGTAGTTCGTTCGGTAGTAATTGTTTTGACTAGAAAAGGACACATAAAATATTAATAAACGGTGCCCTTATAATATCCGAAAACTGGGACTCCGCTTCAATATACGGTTTTTAAATAGTGAAAATAGTAATTCAAATATAACATGTGAAGCTTATATAGAAAACCACCTGTATTGTACTCGATTGACGTACTAAGTGAATTTTCTCTCTTAAATATTAAAGACTGAGTTAGTAAGGCGTTAGCAATTATTGGAAATATACGTCTCTGTTCAACTTAGGTAACATATCATATGTTAAGCAAGTGTATGGGAGATATTAGAAATACAGCTGCAAAAAATGCTTTTTTGTTTCCTAGTTCTAGGAGCTTATTTTTGACTTTTGATTGCTCGAAAATTGTAGTATCAAAATTGTAAGGACTTATTTTCTGCCGATAGAATATGATAAGATAGACCAGAAATCAAATTTTCTATCGCTATGTCGAAATAGCATTCCATTGTTTTTGTTAGTTCTCGGGCAAAAAGAGGCGAGCCCTTCAAAGTTAAAAAGTTCTCAGTGCGTAGGAATTTTATGCAGAATATCAGTTTAGGTGTGTAAATGTTACAATTATTTGGTGCCGTGACCAGGATTCATTTTGTACAATGATGCTAAATGATTTAAGAACTTTGAAGACTGGCCGATGAAAAACTTTGAAAGCCTTATACCAAGCGAAGGACAAAGTACTACTACCTGGGGTAAGCCGCCGCAGGCACAGCGACAAGGAGGGCGACCAGCGCACCGCTCGCCAATACACAGCTTGCTCGGACCATTCTGGAAGCAAGAATAATTAACATTAATATTTAAAAAAAGGTAGTAATATTACGGGGCGTGACACCAGACAGTCTAAACCCTATTAATTGCTTGTGTTTCTAATAAGAAATGTTTAAAGTTAATATACTATGTATATACATTTCGTGAGTTCAAAGAACTGTTTTCGGGTTTGAGTGTTATTTTGGCTAAGAGCGCCTACGAAATGCAGAATTAGAATAACACGATATGGCCTTTATACCACTACCACATGCAAACTAAATTCATTCATTTGCCTATCCTAAATCCTAATTATGGCAATTTTGTGTAAACAATAGATACATTCAATACGTCTCCACGACAAGGTCACTATGACCTAATTTGCCTTTGAAATAAGTATTCATAAATAACACGCTGCAAGGATAATAAGAGCCTATATAAATAAATATTTGGGGACAATCTTACACCAACCGATCTAGTCTCAAACAAAGCAAAGCTTGTACTATGAGTACTAGACGACGGTACGTATGTATACTTGTAAAACTGTAAGCCAACCTAATCCTCCTGTTTCCCAAGAAATGCAAAATATTTGCACATGTCCTAGCACATGTTGCAACAGTGCTGTCCGGTAATTTGATTGCGGTGCACTTAGTCAGTGATGGCTTCGGATTGACTGCAGGTAACCACAAACGATGTCCAGACATGTCCATGGGCTAATTATTCAATCAAGTCCCCTGCCTCCCTTGATTCACAACCATTTGGCAACAATGGTATCCTATCGCAATCACTAAATTTCATTTTCCAAGTATATTGTTTGTCCGAATTTTCATATCGGCAAAAAGCCAGTTTTCGAAACATCGCAACGTTTTTTATTCTTTTAAACACTTACGTACACGTACGTAGAACACACATTCGTTTAGAGTAAGTTTTTTTATAATCCTAATATGTCATAGTTACCTACAGAGGAAAACCGGCTTTTTGCCAAAATTAAAATTCGGGCATACGATACAGTTGGGAAGTAAAATGGCAACACTACTACCCAAAGTACAAGCTTTGTTTCGTTTGGGATCGGTCCGGTCAGTATAAGATTCATCATCATCATCTTCATAACAGCCGAAAGACGTCCACTGCTGGATAGGCCTCCCCCAAAGAGTATAAGATTGTCCCCAAATATTTATTTAAATAGATCAAAATTATCCTTGCAGCGTGATATTTAGTTATCTTACTTTAAAGTCAAATTAGGCTCCCTTTATTAGGAACCTACGCGACATAAATACCTTTTCGAGCAACACTGAATAATAGTTTGGTAACATACGAGTAAGCTTGAGATATAATTTAGTTCTGTTTACATTCCTAATCACGAGGGGAAGACAGTTTATGTCACTAACCCCACGTTCGTATTCTTTGGGGCGGAATCTGTAGGTACGGTCAGCATCATAAGTTGACTGTACTTAGCGGAATTTTTACTTTACCGAGAGCAAGCTGATATCACCTAGACTTCCTGGGAAAGGTTTCATATTTTTTTGAAGTTCTGTTAATAAAGATGTAAATACAACTCATTTTGCCTGGCTAAAAGTGCGTCTATAAATTTTATTGAAGCTTAAAATTAATTTATAAGCTGTGAAAAATGATAATCATCTACATTGCTTGTAATATTAAGGACTCTCCGTTTCAAATATTTTATTATTATACCATTTCTGTAATTCCCAATTTACTTTGTTTACGTAAAATAAAAGCTCGTTTCTTCGCTGTGAAATATAAATAAAGAACCAGAAACCACCATATTTCTTTAGTATTATTAATAAATGAGTATGAGTACCATCTCGCACATAATCTCGCAAAGACATTTGCAAAACGTGGTATTTTAGTAAACAAGTACTTCATCTGAAATAAATAGAGTAATATTTTTTTTAAATCATATTTTCCATTTCGCATTAAGGAACGCATTTTACGTACCCCGCATGGCAATAACTCAATCTAAAAAAAACTGGTTTCGGTTTATAACAGTCTATTTTCTACGAAAAAAATTCCAAACGAAGAAGCGTACATAGAAATTGGTTCCCTAATGTTCAATTGTTGGACGAGAGAGGAAATTTCAAACAGCGGAACGTTGCCGAGCGGAAATGCATTCAGACAGCTTACGAATTGCTGTTTGTGTACCTGCAATTTTGTGTTTCTGTGACCACATTATTGACTCCAATTCATGATTAAACGATTAAGCATATAATTAGCAATTTATATCCTTCTAGACGTTAATTTTTTGGATTTTTTTAAATATTATTTTTGTTATCTAATCTTGCTTAATTCACAGTTTCCGTTGAAGAAAATAAAGCTCGATTGGTGCCATCCTGGTTCCCGAGATCTACGATAACTACATAAACTGGGCCATTCAGAGGTTATCTCGCTCGAGGCTATCTCGCTCACACCCTATCGCAGCGATAGGGTGTGAGCGAGATAGCATGCGAGCGGACGGCCATTTTCAGATCCATTCTTTATCTGCGCGCGTTATAAGTACTTGTATCCCCGTGCACGTGGCACCTTCCTGTATACCGGAAATTCTGTTTCCTTTTAGTTCAACTTATTTACCCACCACTGATTTTTATAGCTTCAATATATTCTGCCTTTTTAAATATAAAATTTTGATATAAAATAGCGAAACGTAAAAGTAGAAAAAAAGTGCATAATTCAATTCAAATCTTTATTTTATAAAATCCATATTTTGTGAACGAGACTTAAGACTAACAACTTAGTTATCGATATTGTTAAAAACTAATGTACTATAGTAGTTATTAAAATAAAATGAAAACTTAATATATTAGTTCTCCGACTACGTACATACTTTCGTGTTGCATAAAATGTATTACCTATATGACATCATACATTGTAATATTAACTTGGCTAAGTATTAGTTCTTTTACACCGAGCAAAGGTATTTTTCAAATTCCTCGGGGAACATGATTCAGGGTAAAACCCTTGTCACTCTCAAGCCATAAACTAAATCTATGCAAAAATCACGTCACACCGCTGCTCCATACCTACGTAAAAAAAGGATACACACATGAACCAACGAACCATCAACCACGCTTTTGCATTTACATTTTATTTTTCAACGGATGCTAAATGCTTTGGTGGATTTGAATGTATCTGTGTCATGAGAAAACATTGTAGGTATCTTAAGTGATAGTGTTTTGAGGGACTACTTTAGTATCTATATACGCACACAGTGATTTATATGAGACATGGAAAATCAATATTTCCCGGAAATGAAAGCTAGCCGACATCGTTAGAGACATTCTCGAGACCTCGTCTACAACAAAAAAAAACGCTGTTTAATACTAGGTACGTATATACTTACCTTTAGTATGGACAAGTATTTACCGTAAAATGGGGTGAGTAGAATTTTTTGTTGAGAATTTTGGTGAGAAGGGATGAAAGGGGGGTGAGATGGGATTTTAAGCCTACTGCTATCAAAATAATGTATTCTAATTAAAAAATGAACTATACAACTGATCCAACAAACTTCCAAAGTCACCTTTGTATGAAATCCCATCTCACCCCAACTACGAGGGATATGGTGGGAGGTGGGAATTCGTGTTTATATTTAAAGTTATGAAATGGAACTACCCAAAATCATAAAGAAAAACTAAAATACAAACGTCCGGAACACTTATTATACTTATACAACCGGTATACTTATACAACATTCAGTTTGCATATGTAAAAATAAAATGTTATCGAGGTTTGAATGTCAGTTTTGTCCCTACTCACCCCGTTTTACGGTGCCTAGTTATTTTAAAATCGATAACAAATCACACAGTTCTTATCTTCGAGTACTCGCTATGGCAATCTATATGCGCCATCAATCAACATTGTATTAGTAATCCAACGGGATTACTTGGGTTCAATTCCGGAACGCAATTATAATGTATTGAAAAAATGTGCCAATCGTCTTGGTTCATGCGTATGTACTGTAAACGGAGCCACATAATAACTATAGTACCAAACACAAAAAATAATACCTAAAAAATGTTGCAAGACGACAACATTCTCTATTTGTTGACGTAAGAGCTTGATGTAACTATGTCCAAGGCACGGACACTCCGCGATTTACGTTCATCGCTACAAGTACATGCCGGTGCCCCAACGTTGGAGAACCGGGCCACAAATCTTAATGTTTTGGCTTAGAAAAAAAGCGCCTTTTGTAAAGATCAAAGGAGTGTCCCTTCTGTACTTGTACTATTATCTATTCTGTGCTGTGCATCATCAGTCAGTCCTTACATCCCACTGGCCAGGCAGGCCAGGCAAGCCTCGTATCTCGTAGAAGACCGAGAAAGGGCTTTAGCCCTCAAGATGACCCAGTGCAGGTTAGGGACTTTACATCCTGCAAGCACCTTAGAATTTTTCCACAGAATTTGAGGTTTTCTCACGACGTCTCATCCCCATAAGATTTAAGAGTCCGCAGTAAGCTCGGCCAAATTTCACCTTCCCATACAAACGGAGTATCGTTCTCATTTTAAAACTACGTGTTGGATTGTGACGAAACTTTGCATATATGTGTATGAGGTATATGCCATGAGGTATATCTATGTCTATATTTAGTTTATATGTTTCACGTTTTTAAAACAAACAAAATACAGCAAAACCAGTATTGCACGAAAAACTTAAATTCGCTATTATTAACGTATTTACTTTACTATGGTATCTGTAGCTACATAAATTAATTACAGACCTGCATATACCTCATGTCATTGCACATGCAAAGTTTCGTTACAATCCAACGCGTGGTTTTCAAATGAGAGCGTAACTACGTTTGTATGGACAATCGAGCTTACTGCGGACTCTTAATATTAAATGACAACATGAGTTCCAGAAATATTGATTCGTATTCGCCAGGATTTAAAGACTCCGTTGGAAAGCCGTATATTCAACCACGAAGCTGCCAGCGTCTGAATTACAAAAGGCTTGTGGAAGAGAAAATAATGTTATTATGTGTGGGTAAACGATTAGGAGCTCGCTGCGTGGAAAGTAGTGCAGCTATCCCACAAAAGTAAAAATTAGTTTAGCAGTTCACGTTGTAGCCCGCCTCACGTTCTCTGCACTGCCACACAATTGCTGGAACTTTCTAATGTTGATCCTTTACTAAACCGCTTACTAGCTACAGTTTACGCTCTAGCGTGATAATGAGCAAAATTGTACTAGTTTTACCAGCCGGCCTTGAACACATTGTTGCGCATCTTATGCATGTCAAAATACGTAATTCTATACGTCGAGAGTTGGTAAATGCTTTTAAAATGAAATACTTCCGATGTTAGTTTTCTTCATAATAGACGCCTAACGGCCGTATATTCATATTCATAAGCATTCAATAAACCAATTTTAACTGAAATGGCGTTAAAGTTAGTTTGTCTCTATCTGTCATTTTGACATTTGTATTCGTAAGACAGGGACAAAGCACATTTTCTTTTATCATCATCATCATCATCTCAGCCAAAAGACGTCCATTGCTGGACATAAGCCTCCCCCAATAAGTGCAAGAATGACCGGTCCTGCGCCACCCGCATCCGTCGGACTCCCGCGACCTTGACCAGATCATCATTTCACCTTGTGAGTGGCCTACCCGCGCTGCGCCTTCCGGTACGTGGTTGCTACTCGAGAACCTTTCCGCCCAACGGCCATCAGTTCTTGCAATGTGCCCCACCCACTGCCACTTAAGTTTAGCGACATTTTCTTTTATCATATCAGCCGAAAGACGTCCACTGCTGGACATAGGCCTCCCCCAAAGAGCGCCAAAGTGACCGATCCCGCTCCACCCGCATCCAGCGGACTCCCGCAACCTTTACCAGGTCATCAGTCCACCTTGTCGGGGGCCTACCCACGCTGCGCCTTCTGGAACGTGGTCGCCACTCGAGAACCTTTCCGCCCCAATGGCCATCGGTTCTACGTGCTATTGTGCCCCGCCCACTGCCACTTAAGTTTAGCGATCCGGAGGGCTATATCGGTTACCTTGGTTCTGCTGCGGATAGCCTCATTTCTGATGCGATCACGCAGAGAAACTCCCAATATGGCCCTCTCCATTGCCTTTTGGGTGACTTTGAGCCTTCTTATGAGGCCCATAGTAAGCGACCACGTTTCAGTGCCATATCTCATCACTGGCAACACACACTGGTCAAAGACTCTCGTCTAGAGACACTGCGGAATATTGGACGAAAAGATTTGCCGTAGCTTAGCCGACATTTTCCTTAGCAGAGGCATTTTAAGTTTTATGAATAAGGGGGCAAGTGTCTATCTATGTACGTCCACACAAACATATATAATCGCCTTTGTTTCCAAAAGGAGTAAGATCGCATGAAATGTAATACACAGTTCCATTCATAGCAAGTGTAGGTTTACAGACCGAACAATAATATTTTGCCATCATAATATTCTCCTCCATAATATGACGCAGCCTAGCAGTAATTATAATCTAAATAGAATATTAAATAATAATCTCCACATAAACGGTTGCAAACTTGTTGCAAAGCTGTAATAAATCCTATAAGAAACTGACTCAAACGATGGCTTACTAACAACAAAACGTTCAGATTTCTTCGGAGGCTTTGGAAATATGACCGGGAATCAATGTGATCTCCTTTAGGGTAAGCTTTGAGTTTCTTGTACATTCGGCTTCAAAGATACGCATAGCGCGTAACTTTTCGCCTTAATACAACGGAGAATGGTGCAAATTCGTAAACATACAAATTAGCAGACGATAATTCAGTAACAACAACACGTGGGGAAAACATGTGCAGACAAGACAACACATACATAAACACATATACACAGATTGAATGGCAAAATGAAGATGTGAAACCACAAAACTTTACATACGTCCGTCAAGCCACTAAACCGCCATAGATCACCATAGTGCCGTGCCATATTCACCTAAATACAACCTAGGTATCCCTAGCGGCGCCCTGTAGCCCGGGCATTAGAATACGGTACGGCTACGGTATCTCCTGCCTGTCGTACAAGGCGACTAAAAGGCGGCCTCGGGATGGTACACGGTTCAGTTGGGCGCTGCAAAAGTAAAAAAAAAAACTAGGTAGGACCCGCAGAGCCATGACGCTGGGGCGGCACTGGTGCGTTCCGTAGGAGATCCCAGAGCCGTCCGAAATGCGTCGAGGAGGACTATCGGTGGGTTTTTAGTCGGTGCGAGTCCGACATAACCTCCGCGCTATCCCCGTGGAGGATTTTCCTCCCACTCAAAAAAAGGTATCCATAATAGCGAATGCATACCCTATAAAATTTGCACCACCGTTAACCTTCATTGACCCGTTTAACAGGAAATATCTGGATGTTAAGTCCCGTATAACCGGGCAGGATATATTATGTGGACATCTCGCAGAAATGGAAGAAACGGGTTGGGTGTTTAAATTTACCTTTTAGGACAGTAGGTTTTACGATGGTGATGTGGGAAAATTAACATTAAATATGATACAATTTTATTAAAATATAATTATGAAATTATATTATATTGGAATATATACTTGTCGGAGACAGGATGGTCATTAGTACGGACGCTAAATTGTAGCGCAGCGTGGGAATGGCTACGATTGGTTGGTTCGTGGCTGACGTCACATCGAACCATCTAGCCCCACTCCTTGCGCTAGGATGGAGCCGAGCGGGCCGAGCTCCGGACATTCTCTGGCTGAACACGCGAGTGACCGGACTCATTGGATCCACCTCGGAACTGTCCACGCAACAATTTAGTATCATTGAAGTGCAATATAACACGAGTATACCCAATAATTAAATAAAGTCTTGATTTGATCCAAAGTCTCGATACTCGATCTCCCAACGATGCCCGACGGCAACGCCCATCCTGAAATGAACCACACCCACCATTCTCCTACATACTGATATATTATTGATGTTTATTGAATTGAATTTGTTGAAAATTGAATTGATAGTCTGGATTTAAATGGAGGATAGTTTTATCCCGGGTCTACGCGGGCGGAGCCTAGTACTTAACATATTAAGAAAGGAAGAACATACATCACAATATACATAATTAAAAAATACCAAAGAATAGCTATGATTAATGCCAGATCAGCATGAAGACACGGCAAGTAAGTAAGTATTATTTTTCTTAATGGAAATCGCGTGTAAGTACTTAAGTAAAATGTTCCACTTAAATCTCTTTCATTGAACTTCTGTAAATTAAAAATGATGTGTGAATAAATACTCTAAATACTTGCCAAGACAGACGCTTTTCTAAAACCTTAACGAGCGAGCTTTTTATTCAATTATACTCGTAGTTGGAGTTAGTTTTATATGAATTTAACTAACTCATGGGTGATTAAGCATTCTATTGGCTTGGCAGGATAGAATTACGAACACAGTCGAGAAGTAAAATAAATAAATCAATCACACTCAGATCTTCTAGCTGGCCAGAAGCCTTGTGACCTGTAACCTTGTATGAGAAAAATCGTCATTTTTTTTGCAGCGGCCGCGGATGTTTGTGTACAAATCTTTTAGGGGACCTCTTAATACGCATATATATATATATATATAAATAAACGCGTTTAACAATATCGGAGCCGAGATGTTTTAGTTTGGTTTATAACTTTTCAATATGACCTGCGGAAATATGTATTGCAAATATCTCGGCTCCTATGCATTTTAGAGTATTACATTTCAGAACAAAATATGTTTGTTTAAAATAGATCTATCATAATATACCAATTTAACGAGTGGCCGCTCATTTAAAAAATATTACAACACATTTACCCAAACCCCTTTGTTTTGGTTCTAAACTGGAACAGAGTTGCATTTGTTTTGTTTCGTATACTATTCTGAAAACATCGTGAGAGAGTGTCTAACTACAATAAAAGGGCGAGAAGGTCAGATGGCAGTCGCTTTCGTAAAACTAGTGTCTATGCCAAATCTTGGGATCAGGAGTCAAAACGGAACCCGGGCTCCTTTAGGTCACTACCGGAAATAACGCTAGGAGGATGATGACTATCTGAAATAAACCAAATTCTTTCCTCTTTCCCATTGCAGTTGATTAACATTTCATATGCTTTTTGAATGGTGTGCCAAAAGATAATCAGGTACTCGTATACTGCGTATACTAAGTAAGGGAGTAATTTTCCTGTGAGTAAAATTTTAAGGATATTCCGGAGAACTTTGTCAAAGTTTTTCGGTTAAGGATAACGATCTGAAGCTCGGATATCACTTTTCGTCACGCTGTCAGTTATACTCTGTGTAAAAAATCCGCACAACAAATATTCAAAGATTCTCTTCACTGTCGCAAAGAGGTCGTTGTTTAACGTTTCGTAAGTGTTAAGACTACTCAACTGTAATATTCCACATAAATCTACTAAACGTACGTGTATGCTACGTTACACAATCGACTGGTTGGCAATATTACGATGAAGTAAACGTTAAAAGGCGTTTATAAAGAAATCGGATATGCCATTGCGGTGTGAAAAATAAAAAGGTTACATTGAAAGACGTTTCAGTGAAAGTGATAGCCTTGACAACTCTTGTTTCATATCGCAACTGACGGCATCCTTCAATGAGTCGGAAAGTGTTTTTGTTTTTACATCGTATTTTATTTCAATTAATTCGGGAATGGAAAGATTAGGTTGAGGTTTGGCTGTTTTTCCGGTTTGTAATGTTTGTATTATTCGAACCAGCCGAAGTGCAGAGATACTTAATGTAGACTAAACTAAACTCAAAATGAAAGACCTTATAGTAATCGGCGTGTTTCAAAGTAGGACAGAAAAAATATTGTATCACTCAAGTATTAAAAAAAATTAGTTTATTACTATATTTTAGGAACAGTATGCAAGATGTAAGTATTTTCGGTCATACATTGTATGTACCACCTACTGTAGCATCATATCGATTGGTTTTACTCTAACAAATGTATTTTTTTTACAAATCGAATAACTTATTTAAATAAGTACGCGCACAAGCTATCCGACATATAAAATGTGTCGTGTCACCGGTATGCCATTGGGATTATTTGGGATTTTCCGAACTTTATATCGCTGTATTTCAAAATCAGAATGTCAGGGTCATGAAACAAAAGCGGTCTAGAGGATATCCCTTTCCATAAATTAAGACGAATGGGTTTGCAACATTGGGATGCGAATGCAGCGGTTCCTTGCATGTCATGGGGTCCCTATCTTCATGACTCAAGATGAGATTGGCAGCAGAGACATGAAATAAGTCGAATACACCTCCGGGGTAATGTCTCTTCGATCTTTGAACAGTATTGGAACTTAATTTATTTCCATTTTGAATCTAAGGATCTAGTCTTATTGAACTTTTAACGTCATATATGGGATAAAATATTGTGGTACCAGTAGAGTTCTCTAATATTTATACAGACAACCTTTCAAAAATATCTAGGTGCACATGCGTCTTATGTCAGTATCAAAAAAGACTATGTACCTACATATATTTGTCCATCAGCAGTGGACGTCTGTCGGCTGTTATGATGATGTTACGTATTTTTGAAAGGTTGCGTCTATAGATATTGCAGAATGAAAAATAGTATGAAAAACTCACATAATTGCCCTGTCCCTTCAACTATTTCAAAACCTCCTAGCCAAACGGCAGGCCTCTTGCCTCCGGTCTAACTAACTACCGAAAATCAAAGCCCGCCCTAAAGAACACCGTCCTTATCAAAGTGCCCGCCCAACCGTGCGGTTGACACTCTCCACACTACTAATTGCGTCGATACCTATCTAATATCTATTACTTATAATCGACTCGCAGATTTCAGCTATCGTTTCCGCCCTTGTGCCGTAACATGTTACGCCTACGTTTTGTTACTAATTATAGGTTAGGCATTGTCATCGTAACTCGACGACTTTCATATTTGTTTAGATAAAAATACATTGAAACCTAACGTTAAGCATGACAATTTTCTATTTTAATCTTTTCTGAACAATATAATGTTCAATATACCTAAGTATTATTTACATTCGTCCGTAATATAGGTAGTAAGTAGGTCTACTAGGCACTTACTATGGTTATGATTTACTTCTGTATTATACATAATGTTTTTAGTTCGGAATGGATTGGTAGAGGTAGGGAGTTAGCTAGGTACTGTATTAGATACTATTAGACTAATTGTGTCTTATGTGTATGTGTTATTTATTACATGGATACATCATTTGACTGTAAAAGCACTGTTTTCAAAACAACATTTTCTTGTTTTTGTCAGTAGGTAATTGTGTTTCCATGAAATAAAAATGTAGCTGGACATTTTAATTTATTATATCCCTGTAACGCGAGTTATGGGCCGCAACAATGTCAACAGGTTAAACGTAACTTTTAATCACTTTAGTCAATGTTAACCCTTTACCTACGGGGCATTAAATCGCCCCGGCACCTCTCAATACGGGTATGTTTTGGCGAGAGTCAGCGGTTAGGCATAATTTCACTTACTTGTAACTTTTGAAGTATTACAGCCTCACACATGGAATTTCACACGCACAATAAGTATAATGTGTTTAATCAATAAATAATCACTTGGAGTAATAGTATTCACTATTTTTTCTGATATCAATCAATATATTAGTCACTAAGAAATTGAAGATTTTTAAGTAACTACTCGCGGATTTCACTAGTTTATGTTTAAGAACATTATTTTATAGGATATTTAATACAAATAAACACTTAAAGAACGATAATTATACAGATAATGAATAAATATCAAGCACTTAAAACGTTGCATAAAAACAATTTACGAGTTATGGAAAATAGTGATGTGCGTCTATCGAGACAGTTATAGATAAATCGATAACCTAGTACACCATCTACCAAGGGAAAAAATCGAGCAATAATTTACTTTTGTGTATGTTCAATCAGTGCAAACTTAAACTCCGCTAAAAGGTATGATTCTATGCCCGATTCAACAACAACAGTCAACATTACTCTTAGGTACTATAGTATCTTTAATAATGATTTCATAACATGTTAAGTTTCAATTTGTGAACCAAAAACGGTAAAAATAACACTCCAAACACTCCCGCGCCGAACTCTCACAACTAGTCGATGAAATTGAAAACAACACTATTGTCCGCCATATTGATTTCAATTATTTGCACTCCTGCAGTACGGGTGTCAACCCGAGTTGACAGCAAAAATGCGGTTATTTTAAAAAGGGTAGGAATTAACACAGCATCTTTAAATTGTAATTTTCGCTATCAAATTTAATTAGTTGCCATCTAAATGACTATTGATACTCTGACCTATTGTCAGCAGCTAATCTTAAGCGTCTAATAAAAACTTTTCGAGCAACCGTTTATTTATGACTGAGCAACGTGATAATTATATAGCAACTAAATTTGTACTATCCCTACATATGTTAAGCTTCCAATAAGTGTTTCTATTGCATCAATAAAATAATTTCAAAGGACTCTAATTTTATAGCTAAGCTGCATAATTGAACATCAAATTTACTTAATATTGTCATCTAAAATGGTGAATAATCGAACGCGTGTCGTGCGCGGCGTGTGGCGTGCGCGGGCCCGCGCTGCTGACGCGCTGCTGGAGTGATAGGGATAGTTAGTTACATATTAAATGCGTTGGTTAGGGAGAGAGATGACACGCGACGCGCGCATATGTAACTCACTATCTCTATCACTCCAGCAGCGTGGGTCTGTGCGGGCCCGCCCGTGCACGCGCAGCACACGCACCGCACACGACACGCGTTCGTTGGGTGGAGGCCTTTACTTAACCCAATCGCCAGCGTGTCGACGTCACCCCGCTTCGCGGGGTGCCATTTCCGCTCTAAGGGACACAAGATAACCATAACCTGACCTATAAATAATACCATTGTTATGATTGTTTGTTGTTTTACTGCGGTGGCTTCGCCCCCGAGCCCCTTTGCGGGGTGCTTCGCCCCCCCTTCTCCCCTTTTTCTAGCTGCCCTTACCTAATCTACTATATTATAATCATTATACGAAAATGTACTATGTGTTAGGTTAGGCCTTGACCACGCTAGCGGTTTGTACGGAAATATCGCACTGCGGGCCAGTCGCGCGCAGGCCGGTGCTGTCTGTTATTATATATGGAATATTCAGTTATACAAATTTTCATTAAAAAAGAATACAATGTATTAATTCAGTTGTTAAATAATTAAATGCGATGCTCTTTATTGATGCTAACTGTTGATTTTATTGGGGGCCAGATATTGAATCTCTAAAATAAATAAAGAAGCTGACCAACAAAATTAGATGCTGAATTATCAATTTAGAAGCCAATATATTATATCGGTAGGCGAGTTATATTAATTGTTGTGTGTAAATTGGCGCTGGATTTTTCATATTCTGTTGGCATTGTAAAGATGGCGTATTATTTTAATAGAAGCTGTTTCTTTAACCCGTTGCTTACATATTAAAAAAGATGTTACGTTCTTATGCTAATAAAAACTTTAGATGCTGCGTTTATAATTTCCCTTTTAAAAATATGTTTACGTCAGTGCCATCTACCGAAACATTATGATATTTTTTTCTTTGCATCTATACTAATCCCAATGCATAATGTGACCGCTATTACCAAGACACAAGGTCTCGTTTTGACTTAAAAAAATATTGAACATGACCATTACTTCGATCAACTATAATAGACACCCGTACTGCAGCGGTGTTGCCTTACTGGCAACTCTGGTTGACACCCGTAGGTAAAGGGTTAATGATCTGAAAATATACATGTGAAATAGATGTAGTTGTAGCGATAATACTAGTATTTTTTCTAAGTATTTATTAAGTTTTATCTATGTGCATGTACACACAGCACCTTAACACTTTCACTGCCAGGAATCCGTCTAGCGGGCGCCTACGACGTAGGTAGTAGCGTATCGCGTAGCAATTCTTGGCATCGAATGTGTTAAAAAAGATACTCCTGAAATAAAACCTGAATAAACCGGTCACATGACTAACAACTTTGCGAAGTTATGAATAGGTGCTGCATGCAGTTTGGAACAAGCCACTGTCAAAACAAACCTATTTTCAGCGCGTGCGAAACTCTAACAATCGTCTCTATCTCTCTCAGCAGGAACAATTTCACCAAATCACAAATTCATCAGCCACAGAACTCTGCTGGTATTCACAATACGGGCTACTCACATCAGGTGAACCAGTGTACAGCCCCGTTACTTGTTTCAAACTCACTTCAAGCTTCAGCGCGCACTCACAAATATCTAGACGCGATTCGTAGTTACTAAGTGTAGATAGGAAGCATGATTGTGTAAAAAAAAACAGCCCTGGTAAACCAGTGTAATTGATGTCAAGTAGATGTTTACTCTTTTACACCTTAGACCTTTGTAATATGATGAAACAAGTATACATGTCTTTGACTGTACTGTCAGGTCGACTGTACCACTTCCGACGGTGCAGGTTCGTTATCTGTCATATGTCAGTGTCAACTGTCAGTCAGGCCAGACTATTTACTGCACGCCTATAACTTACAAGAGTGCTTTCTGATTGGCGCGGGTTTCGGCGAAACGGTACTTGCAGTACCGCATGCATATTGCCCCGCTTCCGCGCATTATAATTCTAGTGTGCAAAAATTATACTGACAGTATACCGTCAAGTAAGGAAATATGGGTGATATCAGTAAGCTCTCAAAGACGAACAAAATACCGCATAGGTTCCGACTTCGCCCCACCAGGTGGGGCCTAACTGTGATATCCATTTACGATTATTATGAATATCTAGGCCAAGTTATATTAGTTATATGTGCCGTGGTGACGTGAGCCGAGTGTGAATGCAGCCGTTCATTGTGAAGTTGTATGCAGTAACAAATTTGTGCAGTACTGAAAAGTTAGAGCACATTGCCTCGTCCTAACGACCTGGAGTTGCCATGTTGGGAGTTGGACAACGCTGTTCAGTAATAATGACACAATAACGTTAAGGTCGTAGTTTAATAGTCGCAAACAAACCTAACACACGTGTATCCAAAAATAAATTGTTGAAATTTAGTGGGGAAATAATTACCCTTCAAAATTTAAAAGAAAAAAATAACAATCAGACGTTGTCAACAAATAAGTATATATATATATATATATATATATATGTTTAAACTCGTAATATTGTATCGACATAATCCATAAAAAGTGAAAGTCTAATTACATCTTATTCACATAATCCAGGGACACATTGAATATAATTCGCCGTTATCTGAAATTATTATTTAAGGGACTAATCTGTAAGAATTAAATCAAATCTCTGTACTTCCACAAACAAATCTGCTGCAGAATAATTTCGTTCTATTTTCAAGAACAAATAAAACAATTATCTCGTTTTCACCCGCCGCGGTCTCACCAATTATAATCCTGTGGCATTCACAACACTCACTAAGAAATGAACTTTGGTCCAGTATAAACCTGACTTCTGGATTTCGGACAGTAAAGTTGCTACGAATTGAAAGCTCAAACTAGACTTTGGATGGGTTATGAGATGAGTGAAACAGTATGTGAATATCAGTCATGAATTTGGTGTTGGGACAAACGACGCATATTACAGGAACTAATTCGAATTCATTTGCAAAAAAATAACAAGCAATTTGTTACAATGGCCGAAATATGTCCTTGTTAGATTTATTATATGACATGATGGACGGTGGGATTAAGAAAAATACCGTGGTGTTTTTTTTCATGAGTGTAAAATGAAGGGGAAACAGTATATTGATTTAACATACAGTTTACTCAATTTAAATATTTGGAAAGGGATTAAAAACGGTACAGTAATGATACAGTTATAAACATTATAGGTACAACAATTTTAAAGGGAGCATAATTGTCTTCTTTTCCGCAAAACGTGAACAAGTATGAGATGAATGTCAGCTATATTTCATATTATACGCTATATTCCCCCGCACAGTGATTAATGGTTGTATAGAATTTAACAGATTTAGGGCAAGTTGTTCCAAAATTGTTGTTGTGTTGTGTCCGTTTTAAGCTAAAGCTCTTTAATATTTATATTCCTAGGGAAGTTTGACTTTAATATTAGTACGATTTTTAACTCATTTTCATAGCGAATTAGATCATAACGAAGGCGATAAAACTTTCAAATATGCAAGAAAAATCTGAGCCCATAATATTATACCTATACTGACACTGCTTAGTTTTCGAGCAATTGTGTGAAAGATGTGGGTTTGCTTATACGATTTTAATTTATAATTATTTTCAAAGGGAAATTACGTTCGCCGTCGCTTGTCTTGATAATTAATTAAAAACTCATCAATAGATAACTGAGATCGGCACCTTACGCATGTGAAAATTGTTTAAAGCAAGGATCAACACTTCGGGCGACGTTAGGTGCTTGTTGTCAACCAAAGTTTTGTTTTTGGCACTCTTCGTGTTTGTTTTTAGTAAAAATTACTCGCTGTAATTTACTTATGTTTTTCTTTTATAAATTTATATCGCCACCTATCCACACTGCACAGATTGCTATACCTGTATAAAACTATGCATATATGCATATACTTCTTTTATAATCAATGCAAAAATGGAGTCACGATGTTATGCCGTTGCCGAATTATTTTTTTGACTGTCACAGACACATGTACAGGACCCAATTCGCCCCAATTCGTTCCCATCATCAGAGCAGAGGGCCTATCGCGACACGAAAACGAACTTAGCTCGTGTATCTCCCTCTTGCAATGCACTTGCAAATGCGACAGAGACGTAGATACACGAAGTTCGTTTTCGTATCGCGGTACGTCCTCAGGTTGATGGTAAGTACATATTGCAATAATATTGCATTGTCACCGTACTTACATAAAAGTAAAATTTTACTTCAATAGGATGACCGCAAGCGAGTCCATTTTTTGTATTTTTTTTAACTTAATACATATAAACTTATATTAAAGGAATGGTAACAGGGTAAACTAATAGCCCTAGGAATCGCTATACCTAAGTGGCAGTGGGCGGGACACATTACACGTAGAACCGATGGACGTAGGAACGGAAAGGTTCTTGAGTGGCGACCACGTAAAATAGGAAATAACTAAAACGGTATTTCTAAATAAATTCTAAAGTGAGCATGTGCACAAGGACTGATGTACATAGGTCAGGTAATCATGTAACGTTTCGAACGCGCGTTAGGACGAATTAACTGTCATTTTTTCATATAAAAATTTACATTTGGATTTACCTATACTATCGACTGGTAAACGTCGCGAGAGTCCACTGGATGCGGGTAGCGCAGGACCGGTCAGTAGACATGTTTCGGCTGATGATGGTAAAAAATACATGAACGAATATGCGCAAACTAACTTAGCTACGAGAATACGTGTCGTGGTAAAACTATTCCCTTATTCTTGTCGCCGTTCTGTCAAGGTGTACGGCTGGTTTAATAAGCATTTCTTTGTTTACGCCTGAAGAATGCTTCCCACGAGTATTGTGCGGTAAACAAAGCGTCCTTATCAGACGATAGAGGGAATATCATCTTTAATACATAATACGCAGTTAGGCGTCATGAAACTAGTCCACATACGAGTATTCCAGTCCATGAACTGACAACTTGAATGAAAATATGTCAATTTTGGAAATAATTTATAAGAGCTTATTAGACAATGCATAATCTACATAATTACTTCCGGATGGAAAGTTTGTAGGATTCTTGAATAAAGCATCTTAGAATAACATTTTAAAAATAAAATAAAAAAACGTAAATATAAATTAATGTTTCTTGAAATCGTATTGTACCGTACTGAGCTATCGGAACAATCTGACGATTTCTCAATATAACTTGAGACGTTGGTGCCGTTAAGAAGCCTCAGTCTTCTGGTAGATGTCGCTACACGCCTCCCTAAGGCGTTGTATGAAGGAACTGATTGAAGGATTTGGTGCCTGAACCAGATTGTTCCGATAGCTCAGTTGGTAGTAGCGACGGGCCATGAATGCCTGTGGTCGCCGGTTCGAATCCGGCTCGGAGCATTAAATTTTTCAATTTTTCCTTTCATTTCAAATTATAATTTTCGTTAGCAGCGTTACTGCTTAAAAAAAAACAAAAATTAAAAACTATACTATGTCCTACCCCGGGACTGAACCTAACTTTATACCAAATTTCACCTATATCGGCTCAGCGGTTAAAGCGTGAAGAGGTAACAGACAGACAGACAGACACACTTTCGCATTTGTAATATTAGTATGGATATACTGGCCAGTAATTTGAGAGCTACGATAGCCTAGTGGTTAAGGCAGGCGGCTGTCAAGCAGCGGTCGTGGGTTCGAATCCCGGCGCGCACCAATGAGTTTTTCGGAACTTATGTACGGAATATTTACCGTTAGCTTTTCGGTGAAGGAAAACATCGTGAGGAAACCGGCCTTATCCCAATAAGGTCTAATTTTCCCTGTGGGTTGGAAGGTCAGAGTGCAGTCGCTTTCGTAAAACTAGTGCCTTTGCCAAATCTTGGGATTAGGTGTCAAAGCGGACACCGGGCTCCTTTAGGGGCCCTCATCATCCTCCTAGCGTTATTCCCGGTGATGACCGGGAATAACGCTAGGAGGATGATGAGACTGGCCAGTAATTTGTCCAAGTCCCCATACGTGAATGACAGCAGGGCCTAAAATGACGCTCACTTGTTCAGGTATAGATTTTAGTTTTAGGTCTCTTGGATCGTAATTGTCAGGGAATGTGATGGAACCAATTCCATTCCTTAGCAGATAGCAAAGACTATCTTGCTTAGGTATAGGTATATATTAGAAATCTGCACATATTAAAAATACGCATTTATTAAAAACAGTTACAAACAATTCTTCTAGAAGTCAACGAAACCTTCGTGGTTGGTTAATTATTTATTACTTTCCAAGGACAAAATTATACTCAAACCACTGATTTATAATGTGCATGCATGAAATCGCTAAATAGATTAAAACATAAGTATTTACGTTTCTAAGTGAAAAGCAATAGTGTAAAGGATACCATGTCGCAAAATATACCTGACGATGTGTGTAGCCTAGGGGGTAGTGACGCTGCCTACGAAGCCGGAGGTCCCGGGTTCGAATCCCGGTAAGGGCATTTATTTGTGTGATGAGCATGAATATTTCATCCTGAGTCATGGATATTCTTTGTATTTAAGTTTTTATTTATGTATATAAGTCTGTAAATCGTCGTCTAGTACCCATTGTACAAGCTTTGCTTAGTTTGGGACAAGGTTTATTTGTGCAAGATTGTCTGCCAAATATTTATATTTTTTTTATTTAATATCATCAATAATATTCTGCAAGACATTTGTATTCTAATATTTAGTACAAATAGCAGAATATGCTACCTTTTGTCACCTAGCACCTAATGAAACTGATGTACCTACTTATTCTATGCAAATAAATTCTGTTCCAAATTCTAAAAGGAAGAAATTCGCTGCGTGCAAATGGTGACAACGGAAGAATGACTTCACGTCCCGCGCCTGGAGTTTCGGTGAAGGAATGTGTTCAGATTGTCTTGTGTCATGACTGCGCTCGAAGCTAGACGAACTGTTGTTATCGTTTTGCCTAACAAGGGATAAGAATAATGTTGAAATAAATTGTTACTTACCAAGTTTCACTAGTAATGCATGCATGACCCATTTACATTGACTTTGTGTCTTTTTCAACATAGGAATCTTTATAGGTATAATACTAGACAGTACCACAATATTAAACCATTTGATTCAATACAAAGAAACTTAAAAGTTGTAATTTGAAGTAGAAACTTTATCAAGAAACTGATGCCATTGCAACTGTTCCGTAAATCTTATGTATCCAACAATATCCTTCCAGGGCATAACAAACCTGACAGCATTTATAAAGCGGTGTCGACTGACAAAGCAAAGCATTTACTTTGTGTTCGCAATGTCTTGTGCCAGATATCTTTGTGCCTGAGAATCCTGGATCGTTTCCCAGACCTATTTTAGATCGTAGTTGTGAAAAGTTTGAGAACAGAAAAGAAGAGAAGAGTTGATAAATAGACACTAAATTTACTAATTGGGTTATAAAGAAATCCTCAAATTGTTTATTTATCCCTGTCGCCTTCGGGATAGCTCATTATAATATAAAATTATACCTCCATCCAGAAGGGTTAGTAGCTTTTCTAAAAAAATGGGGGAGCTAAATATATATATTTTGATGATCCTTCATTTGTAATATTATTGTAGTCACTAAATAAGCTTGATTTTTTAACTTTATAAATTGCCTTTACATTTCTAAGCATTTAGTTAACAACTTTGAACTACAAAGATTGTAAGTAATGTTAACAGCTTTAGCTACCAGCAAAGTCTAGAAATATGTGAACTAACATAGCAACCGCAAACCCACAAGTATGACACAAACACAAAATAGTAGGGCATTTTCAGGTAATAATAAACGGAGGAGTTGGTTCCTATCAAAAACTTAAACCTAACAAGTGCCTGAAAAAAATTGGTGCTTCTGTTCAGCGTGTCCACATTTACGACAATTTGTTCGAGCACTCTGCCCCGCTAAAATAACTTGTTAGCTAAACGGATAAGGGTGGTTTCACATCAAATTATTTTGCCAAAGGTACACAATAGACTTTGGTTGTCCAAACTAAAGCCTCTTGTGCTCAGAAATCCTTCTGCAATGGGTCTTATAACATTCTATAAGAAATGATTCCGGAATTAATCATAGTTCAGTTCGTCAGGCTAAGCTTTTGAGAGTGAGACGTGACATTGTAGTTTGGCAAGTTAGTATGTAATAGGTAATCTCCAGAACCACTGGACCGATTAAAAAAAAACACCTGTGTATAGAATAGACTTTCTGTATGGATATGGTATGCTTTATTCTGAGAGTTTGCTTGCGTTCCTTGTAATAATTTTATGTAATTTAGACAGTCATGTCAAAATACGCGAACCTACATAATTCATATTTTACAGGTGTCTGCTAAACTTTAGGGCATCGAACATCTATCAAGAAATCTGAATAGTTTCCTATTGAAACTCTAAGTGTACATCATAATTCATCTCGCAGTTTTCTGAACTAAAATCAATGCGTAAATCTCATGAGGCCAAAATAATCAGAGTTCGCAAAGTCGGTCTCGGTACGTGATTAAATTGTTGTTTATTACCACAAACTGAGTTTCATTTGCACACCTAGGAATTCGCGAGGACGTGAATTTGTGGCTTTGTTAAGGGAATTTTAGTCTGGGTTTTAAATTTCAGTTTAGTTACGCGTAGTGAAAAGGACTAAAAAAATACGAACTGATACTTTATCATCCATGCTAGTGTATTATAGGCAGTGATCGTAACTTTTGTAGCATTTTTAGTGCAGCGTAGTGTTTCACGGAATTGGTATAGAAAATATAAATGAAAATTGTTAATTAAGGTTAATGTTAAAGTTATTAACGCTAATTAAGCATTACGATTGAAATTCTGGATACCAATTCCGTTAACAACACTACGCTGCACCAAAAATGCTACAAAAGTTACCATCACTGGTTATACCTATAACCTCGATACTAGACGACGATTTATTTACATGCATACATACATACATTCACGCCTTTATTCCCAAAAGGGGTAGGCAGAGCACATGAAACGTATGTTCCAGCGCCACTCTTAGCATAAAATAAATGTGGGTATGAAAGATCGACTAAATGTGATATTGCAGTGATAGGTTGCTAGCCTATCGCCCACAACACACTTCAACCCTGGTCCCTTAGTCGACTTTTACGACACCCACGGGAAGAAAGGGGGTGGTGAAATTCTAACCCGACGACACCACACGGGTAACGACACCACACGGGTAAAACACGATATACTTAATAGATATAAAATAGTTAAATACATAGAAAACAACCAAGGTTCAGAAACAAACATTCATGCTCATCACACAAATATTTCCCCTTACCGGGATTCGAACCCAGGACCTTCAGCTTCGTTGGCAGCGTCACTACCCACTACGCTTACCCGTCGTCAGCTCTTGTTAGCTAGTGGTTCAGGCATGCGGCTGTCAAACGGTGGTAGTGGGTTCGAATCCCGAGTCGCACCAATGAGTTTGTCGGAACTTATTTACGAAATACGACCTCTGTAGCCTAGTTGGTAGTGACCCTGCCTACGAAGCTGGAGGGCCCGGATTCTTTTTTTTTTTTTTTAGAAATAGAAATGTTTATTGCGTGTCACATTACAGGTTATAGATGGTGAAAAACAGTAAAGGTATACATGTGACGCCCTGCAAGGGCACTGCAAACATATGAGAGGGCTAAAAAGTACTCTCTATTATCCTTATTCATGAACGTCCATCAAACGTATTCCAGTTGAAATGCCATAATAATACGGTAATCTTTAACTTAGATTTCCTATCGTGAGAAGGAGACATTTCAACCAAACATAGGCTTGCCAAGGTTCATGTACCTACAGCGGAATGCTAATTATTGAAACTAATTTGTACTAATTGATACAATAAGATAATTTCTACTTAACAAACCAATTATATCATATTAATGCGTCTTTAAAATATTCCGCTAAACTATAGTAACACTTTTGTATTAGATATGTTTTTAAATGTTTAGTAAATAAGTTTGTTTTCTGAAGGTTTTTTAAGGTATTCGGTAGACGGTGATTATATATTCTAATCCCGATTCGAATCCCGGTAAAAGCATTTATTTGTGTGATGAGCACGAATACTTGTTCCTGAGTCATGGATGTTTTCTATGCATTTGAGTATCTATTTATCTACATAAGTATGTGGGACATCGTCGTCTTGTTCCTATAGTAGGTACAAGCTTTGCATAGTTTGGGACTAGGTCGATTTGTGTAAGATTGTCTCCAAAATATTTATTCATTTATTTTGGATATTTAAATATAATTTCATATATAATGGGTGAGGAACAAAGTCTTGGCTAGTAGTTAGCCTGGTTAATTGGTAGTAGTTCAATAGTTCCGTTGTGACACGAAAATTAACCATAGAATTGTATGGCTAATTTGGTCCACACCCATTTACCGGTAGGTTTTCGTCAAAGGAAAAATATTGTGGGGAAACCTGCATACGTCTGCGAAGAAATTTGAAGATGTATGTATAGCCCCCCTGGGCCAGCGTGGGGACTACTGCCCGTTCCCAGACATGAGAGGCATATGCCCAACAGTGGGTCGTATACATACATATATGCTAATTTATATAATGTCACATGAACAGGACATGGGACCGCGGTGTGTGAAATGTGTATTTAGTTTTACGTATAGGGAACTGCTCTATCATAATAAAGAGTTAATCATGTCTTTGAAATGTAGGTTTTCAGCTTGTAAATAACTTTGTAAGTTTATGTTTTAAATCTCCATTGCACAAAGGAAGAACGTTAATTTAATTATTAATTTTGACTGTAGAGTAATTGTATTATTTTTAACTTGAAATTTAAAATTTATATGATGAAATAAATAACATTATATTACGATCATATTTAGTAACCAATATGGACCTCCTGCCTGGGTTCGAATCCCGGCTCGTACCAATGAGTTTTTCGGAACTTTTGTACGCAATATCATTTTATATTTACCGTTAGCTTTTCGGTGAAGAAAAAAAATCGTTAGCTCAAAACTCAACTGTCAGAAGCATATGACTGTGGTGCGTAAAAATGCGTGCAAAACTGGGTTTCATTATGAGGATTGCTTCCCAAGTCCCAAGGTGGCGATAAGGCTGTGCTTTGCGTATAATAGGTACGTAAGTTCGGAGTCGAACAGATACGTAGGTACATAGGTAGGTACAGGTGAGGAAACCTGCATACATGCACGAAGAAGTTCGAAGGTGTATGTGAAGTCCCCAACCCGCACTGGGCCAGCGTAGGCAGTAGTCCTGTTCCCTCTCATCCATGAGAGGAGGCCTGTTCCTTGCAGTGGGACGTACCTATATAGGCTGATTTATTACTATGATTATTAATATGGACCTGGTTCTGAAACAAACGTACCTATTCATTCATTAATTAATTTGTATGTAGATAGGGGGTAGTCTCTGAAACTACTCATTTGAGTTTAAACTTGTTTTCACTAATATACAGAATGTTACTTAAGTGGTGACACAAAATAGCAAAATGTGAATCTATACATGATTCTGAACAACTTTTACCATCGGACCAACTTTGTGTTATGTAGAAAAAACACCAGTTCATACATTTTCGTCAGTCTCAACTGAGCAAAGTTGATGAAATTGTTGGATTTTTTTTGGCATATCACAAACTTGTTCAGAATGACGGATATATTCACATTTTGCTATTTTGTATCACCACTTACGTAACACCCTGTATATAATGGATCTCCATAACCCCGCGCCTTCGCTTGTATTCTGAGTATTACGCAGGCGAAGTCGTAAGCAGCGCTAGTTTATAATATTTTCAAGCGGGAAACATTCGTAGATGTGTAACATAAATATTTACTGTCGCATCTTCTAGTGGTATCTTCATCCATGTTTTCCAAGTAAGGGTCGGTAAGTTTAGTGTTAGCACCAAAACCTCAATTTCTCTATAATTTGTTTTAGTTTTTCCCATGAATATAAACGAATTCCGTCTGCGTGAAGAAATTAGTCCTAAGTCACGTATATTATTGATACTTCGATATTTCCCAAAGGTTTTGAAAAGTAAATCGACTATAGTGGGCTGTTATTCAATACGCGCTCACATAACTGGGGTGATTCCACACGTTTAAATGACTGTTAGTTATATCGCCGATTATATAGGTATCACAAAATATACACAGATGCCAGAATCCAATTTAATAAAGGCTAAAGATCTGTTTAATCCCTCTTATCCCCGGGTATTTTTTTTTATTCGCAAGTCCATACTAAATGTCATCATCATCATATCAGCCGAAAGGCGTCCACGCTGCGTTGTCCGGGACGATTAGTTTACGAGCACATGGTTTTTTAACCGACTTCAAAAAAAAGGAGGAGGTTCTCAATTCGGTTGTTTTTTTTTTTTTTTTTTTTTTCAATGTTTGTTACCTCAGAACTCCGTCATTGACGAACCGATTCGGAAAATTTTTTTTTTGTTCGTATGTATATACTTCCAGGTGGGTCCCATTTTTTTCAAAATTCAGTTAGATGATGGGATCCATGAGGAATTGAGGGGACTCCTCAATTTTATAAGGCACGCGTGTAGTGATTTTGGTATTTTCTGTTATAACTCGTGTATTTACATCCGGAATCATAAATTTGGTGGCGAGGAATTGATGATGAAGACCACAGATGACTTATCGAATTCCTCAATTATGTACTTAAAAGTGCAAAAGTACGTCACAGGTTCTGATAAGATTCCGTTGAAATAGGAACTAATGAAGTGCCATTCGTGATGATCTTGGGGAATCGATGGAAGTCCTCAAATATTATCGGCCCACATACAGCGATTCGGTTTTTTTCTATAGTAATCAACGCATTTGCTATCGGAAATCAGTTCATGTGGTAAATTGTAAAAAATAGGAAATGCAGTGCTCGTGGCTTGGCGGAGTACTAAATTGAAGTCGGTTAAAACTTTGTTTTTAAAGTAAATTATTTTAATTAGGTTATTTAAGATAACCAACCTAATTAAATAGTATTGAGACCTGTAGTGTTCACTTATTTGCACGTTCTATAGGTATACCGGTGTTGCTATTTACACGTTCCTTGGCTCGACAGCACACCACCACTCCCGGCAACGGTCGGACAACTACTGCCCCCCACTCCGGTCATCGTGACGTGACGTATGCGCACGAGATAAGGATAGCAATACACTACAAGACCCTTAAAATTGAGTATTCATAATTACTGGTTCACTGGAATAAATAATTCATAATTGTATAGGTATCACGTACATAAAAAACAGGGTCAACTTTTGAATAATTTACATAAAATACTTGGGCATAGTGGCATAGAACACTAGCAAATTCTTGGAACAGACAAGAACAAAGCGGGTTAATTCCCAGGAAAGTCAGTGGGACCGTTAAGCGCAACAATTATACAGACTAATAAAAGGATACGACTTGAGGGTACAGTCAAAAGGCCCAAGGTTAACAAATTTTAATAGAATTTTAATTTTTCGAGGTACAGTTGTGGTTATGTACAGTCGAGGACAAAGAGATGTATACACTTTTGGACCTAATCGAATGCGGTCGCCTACAATTTGTAGTAGTAGTAGTAGTTTGTGTAGTGTATTGCTATCCTTATCTCGTGCGCATACGTCACGTCACGATGACCGGAGTGGGGGGCAGTAGTTGTCCGACCGTTGCCGGGAGTGGTGGTGTACTGTCGAGCCAAGGAACGTGTAAATAGCAACACCGGTATACCTATAGAACGTGCAAATAAGTGAACACTACAGGTCTCAATACTATTTAATTAGGTTGGTTATCTTAAATAACCTAATTAAAATAATTTACTTTAAAAACAAAGTTTTAACCGACTTCAATTTAGTACTCCGCCAAGCCACGAGCACTGCATTTCCTATTTTTTACAATTTACCACATGAACTGATTTCCGATAGCAAATGCGTTGATTACTATAGAAAAAAACCGAATCGCTGTATGTGGGCCGATAATATTTGAGGACTTCCATCGATTCCCCAAGATCATCACGAATGGCACTTCATTAGTTCCTATTTCAACGGAATCTTATCAGAACCTGTGACGTACTTTTGCACTTTTAAGTACATAATTGAGGAATTCGATAAGTCATCTGTGGTCTTCATCATCAATTCCTCGCCACCAAATTTATGATTCCGGATGTAAATACACGAGTTATAACAGAAAATACCAAAATCACTACACGCGTGCCTTATATAATTGAGGAGTCCCCTCAATTCCTCATGGATCCCATCATCTAACTGAATTTTGAAAAAAATGGGACCCACCTGGAAGTATATACATACGAACAAAAAAAAAATTTTCCGAATCGGTTCATCAATGACGGAGTTCTGAGGTAACAAACATTGAAAAAAAAAAAAAAAAAAAACAACCGAATTGAGAACCTCCTCCTTTTTTTTGAAGTCGGTTAAAAAACCATGTGCTCGTAAACTAATCGTCCTGGACAACGCAGCGTGGACGCCTTTCGGCTGATATGATGATGATGACATTTAGTATGGACTTGCGAATAAAAAAAAATACCCGGGGATAAGAGGGATTAAACAGATCTTTAGCCTTTATTAAATTGGAATTCTGGCATCTGTGTATATTTTGTGATACCTATATAATCGGCGATATAACTAACAGTCATTTAAACGTGTGGAATCACCCCAGTTATGTGAGCGCGTATTGAATAACAGCCCACTATAGTCGATTTACTTTTCAAAACCTTTGGGAAATATCGAAGTATCAATAATATACGTGACTTAGGACTAATTTCTTCACGCAGACGGAATTCGTTTATATTCATGGGAAAAACTAAAACAAATTATAGAGAAATTGAGGTTTTGGTGCTAACACTAAACTTACCGACCCTTACTTGGAAAACATGGATGAAGATACCACTAGAAGATGCGACAGTAAATATTTATGTTACACATCTACGAATGTTTCCCGCTTGAAAATATTATAAACTAGCGCTGCTTACGACTTCGCCTGCGTAATACTCAGAATACAAGCGAAGGCGCGGGGTTATGGAGATCCATTATATACAGGGTGTTACGTAAGTGGTGATACAAAATAGCAAAATGTGAATATATCCGTCATTCTGAACAAGTTTGTGATATGCCAAAAAAAATCCAACAATTTCATCAACTTTGCTCAGTTGAGACTGACGAAAATGTATGAACTGGTGTTTTTTTTACATAACACAAAGTTGGTCCGATGGTAAAAGTTGTTCAGAATCATGTATAGATTCACATTTTGCTATTTTGTGTCACCACTTAAGTAACATTCTGTATATTAGTGAAAACAAGTTTAAACTCAAATGAGTAGTTTCAGAGACTACCCCCTATCTACATACAAATTAATTAATGAATGAATAGGTACGTTTGTTTCAGAACCAGGTCCATATTAATAATCATAGTAATAAATCAGCCTATATAGGTACGTCCCACTGCAAGGAACAGGCCTCCTCTCATGGATGAGAGGGAACAGGACTACTGCCTACGCTGGCCCAGTGCGGGTTGGGGACTTCACATACACCTTCGAACTTCTTCGTGCATGTATGCAGGTTTCCTCACCTGTACCTACCTATGTACCTACGTATCTGTTCGACTCCGAACTTACGTACCTATTATACGCAAAGCACAGCCTTATCGCCACCTTGGGACTTGGGAAGCAATCCTCATAATGAAACCCAGTTTTGTATAGGTATCACGTACATAAAAAACAGGGTCAACTTTTGAATAATTTACATAAAATACTTGGGCATAGTGGCATAGAACACTAGCAAATTCTTGGAACAGACAAGAACAAAGCGGGTTAATTCCCAGGAAAGTCAGTGGGACCGTTAAGCGCAACAATTATACAGACTAATAAAAGGATACGACTTGAGGGTACAGTCAAAAGGCCCAAGGTTAACAAATTTTAATAGAATTTTAATTTTTCGAGGTACAGTTGTGGTTATGTACAGTCGAGGACAAAGAGATGTATACACTTTTGGACCTAATCGAATGCGTGCGGTCGCCTACAAATTGTAGGCGACCGCATTCGATTAGGTCCAAAAGTGTATACATCTCTTTGTCCTCGACTGTACATAACCAACAATTTTGCGGGATCTTACTTAATTCATCGAGAAAAAAATATCTCAATCAAATTATCAATTCATAAGCATATTGGATAAAATCTCAAAATTAATGAAAGATGTGCTACCTGCTGACCGTTTTAAATTAAATAATGTAACTATTAAGTCTAGACTAGAAAATTGTTTAACGGCTGTAAATTTAAGAAAAACAGCTGTTCACAGCGTTAATTACATTTGAGGGTTTTTCCCAGTTTCAAAGAAAAGAATTCATTACAAACGCAGTACACGTACTCATACCAACATAACTTTACCAGTGGACAAATGAGAAACTAACAACGTTACTCACAAGCGCCGTCACTTTGCTGTTACCGTGGAGCTGGTGCGACTGCAAAATTAATTTTGTCTGGTCACAGTCATGGTGGATAGTTGTTTCTTTTATAAATAGGAAATTAAATGACGAAGGAAATAGCCTCTTATAGCCACTCGAGGGTGAGTTAGGAATGAAGTAGGTTCTAGTTAGTTTGTATCGATTCGATTGAGTATTAGTGGCATTACAGTTTTGTACGGATATTTCTAATTCCATGTTTTAGAGGCTAACAGTGCTGGAAATTTTTTAATCAGAATTTACTTTGCTAAGACGTGGAAGCTACGGTCATACGGTAGCCTAGTAGTTCAGGCATGTGGCTGTCAAGCGGCGCTTGTACCAATGAGTTTTTATTAAATTGATGTACGGGATATTTACCGTAAGCTTTTCGGTGAAAGAAAACATCGTCAGGAAACCGGTCTAATCCCAATAAGGTCTGGTTTTCCCTCTGGGTTGGAAGGTCAGATGGCAGTCGCTATTGTAAAACTAGTGCCTATGCCAAATCTTGAGATGAGGTGTCAAAGCGGACCCCGGTCTCGTTAAGGGCACAACCGGGAATAACGTTAGGAGGATGATGAACTTGGTAAGACGTGGGTAATAATAATAAGTAATCAAATTAGTGAGAACGCAACACCAACTAATAACCTTAAATATGTTTTGATCTCAATACATCAGTTACTCAATTCGGTATCAGTAACTGATGATGCCGATAAAATTTTTCAAAATGTTTAATAGCACGTTACAAGCGTCCTAAATACAGGGTGACTCCTAAGTGGTGAATAGAAATATTTTTTTCTTATTCTGTAGCTTTCATTTAAACACTTTTACTTAACAATATGTGAATATCTATTACTTTTTTTTTCATAATAAAATCAATAATTCGTTTACAACTTACCAGATCTTGTGGTCACCCTACTACAGTACACCCTAAGTACAGTTAGCTGCAGAGGAATGTAACACATCTGCATACTAAGTTTCTACGTTCACGTTTATCTGCGGCTGACTGTACTTTTAGTACTTGTCATGTAGAATAGGGTGACCACACGGTTGGATATTTTTAGAAAATGAAATTAATGAACGTTTTTGTATTACAGTTCAATTGTGTGCTTTTAGACCTAATGCACTGAACTTGCCTTGGAACGCTGCGTTAGAAACTATGGTTTTTGTTCACCACTTAGGAGTAACCCTGTATACAACTGTTTGCAAAAGGAACAGCTCCTAAATAAATAGATCCTTTTATTGCGCTCTGCATAAAGCTTTTAGACCACTACTTTCAAAATGTTGTGTTGCGAAGTGCAGTGCATGGGTAGCGCGAAAGTTAGTATGCATTTCAGCGGCTCCAGGAGAAAACAAGACAAAAACTTCTAGTTTCGTACAAACATAGTGCCTGTTGTCTTTTGGAAAAAGTGCATCCAAGTAAATTATAACGAGTTATGAGTTATGCAACTCGCGACTTGGAAGATTAATTGTTTGAATTGTATGTTCTGCTTAACAGGTTCTGAGCCGATTTTGTATGTAAAAAGAGTAGCATAACACATGCTAAGTTATAATTACCTACTATATAAGTAGATTAGAACCAGGCATCACTCAAAGCGGGCACTCATCCAGGGACCGATCTAACAACATCGTGTTTGTCCGACTACGGCGGAGCTGAGAAGAAGGAATGAACAGAATAGAATAAAATACAATGAAATAGAATAGAATACAATATCATTTATTCATGACAACAGCACATACATGCGCATACCTAAATCACAAATACAAACGAGAGAACAACGTTGCCACGAAAAATATGATTTTAGAAGGTATTTACGTGTGATTCACACGTAAATACCTTCAAAGATAGACTATGACTGTGACATGTGTGATGTGTGATGTGTGATGAAACAACTTATTTCGGTAAAGGCCCTCCTTCGATCATTCACCTAATTAAAAAATTGAAGGAATAAGATATTCAAAGTTATTATCAGGTATATTTATTCTCTTCTTGCATTCCTTTAAGACCGTTTTGAATCCCCAAAGTGTGGGTTGAATTTGCATAGCTTTGTTTCATTCCGCCGTAAACTGAGTGAATCCCCAAAAGGTCTTTGAAGATTTCGACGGTTCAGACGCTATAAATTTTGAAATGACCGACTTTATGAGTTTTGAAATGACCTGTGAACTCTTAAACTGTTGAATACTCCTGTTTATTTGTACACATTCAACACATTCAATGTCAAATAAATTTTGTGGGCACAGCGACTACTTATATCAATAAAAGGTAGGCAAAGAGTTTGTTCGCCATGCGTGTCAGTAGTAAAGAAGCTGAAAACATGCATATATCATGTCTTTTCGTGGTATCATTTAATTATTTTAAACATCCGTAAAGGAGGAATTGCCCGATTATTTTTACTAGATCGCGTATAAGTAATTAACTTATTTATTTATGGTTTGTGGCTTCCCGAAGTTTTGAGTGTTTCTTAACATCCTTGGTCACGGGGACAAGACAAGGCGGTGTTTAGTAAGAACAAAATATGAAAAACGTGAAAGCTTAAATCAATGAACTGCTCGATTTTTTTCAAATACGAAATTCGATTCAATTAAATCTATTGTCGCCCCGCCGCAATGCCTTTTTACGAAAGGAGAAATAAAGGCAAATTGATTAACCGCATATAAATTGCAAAACGCAAACATAAATTCACTATAAAACAAGTGAACCGCAGATAAATCGGTTCATTTATTCGCTATTGGTCCCCAGAGTCCTTAGACCTTTTTGCATCAGGTTAAAGTACATCGAAGTTCTGAAATGCTCGTGACGTCACCTAGACAGGTTAATATTAAAGGCCTGCTCAAGTCGTCTCCAGTGTTGAGGCAGTCGCATTATGTATGAAGTTTCGAACATGCGGGCAATGCCAGTGAGCTTGACTGTGCCGTAGATAAAGTATTTAATAGGAGGAGAGACAAACAGGATAGATGTAATTATCCTGACAAATTAAGCAGGATCAGTAGATTAATACATCCTCCTACGCAGTTCCCTACACAGTTGTATTATATCCGCGTCAGTTTCAGTACAATATTTTGACACGTGGTTGTAACAAACGAAACAAAGCCTAGATACGCCCTGACGGATAGGAGATTTAACATTGTATCTCGTTCCCACTTGTGCTATTGTCTTTTCTAACATATTTGTCACACATTTGTGAGTAAGTCCCTCCATATGCTATCCTTACTTTGTGGGACTGTGACGTGTGAAGAATGGTTGTCTATTGTTTGCCCGACATTCATATACTATAATAATCATTTGCCCGAACTTCACTTGCCCGAATTTCATTTGCCCGAATGTTTCGTTTACCATAATAGTTAATTGACATACTCTTGTTTACTCGAATATTGAATGTCATAATGATACGAATGCCATACGTATTGTTTTTCAGATTATTGTTTGCAATAATATTATTTAATAGAATATTTAAATGCCATAATAGCATGCATTCGGATTCATCTTTGTTAATTTGTTAGTTTTTTCGCTCTTCTATAAAAAAATAACCTCGAAGACGAAAGCGGGAGAAAAGCTCCCGCTTCCGTCTTCTAAGCTTCTAACCTATCCGCGATCCGACTCGGTTTTGTCACTAAGCCCCTGTTCCCTACTGCCTACGATACGCCACTATCTTGGCATTGGGTAATCTCAGAGAAAAGTTTATTTTTACTTAGTGGCAAAACCAACTCGGATCGCGGATAGGTTCGAGGTTTTTTTTTTATTTTTTGACTGCAATTCGTACCGACTTTATTACATATGAATATTATGGATGTTGAGTTGGATGGCAAATGTCATTATGGCATGTGATAGTTATGGATTACAATGATTATGGAAAATGAGATTATTGATATTATGGAAAACAAAGATTCTGGCATATAATTAATATGCTAAACAATGAGTATGGCATACAAAATTATAGAAAACAACATTATGGCAGTTGAATATTATGGCAGATAAAATCCGGGCAAATTAAATTCTGGCAAGCAAGAGTATACCGTGAAGGATACATACATTTACCATTCTCTACTACTTAAAGGAATACTAATGATGCTATGAAATAAAACCTCTGCCTAATAGGTTGATCAATACTTAAAACACTGTAATTTGAAACTAAGAACCTCGCATGTTGTCTAACGGTCCCAGTTTACCTAACTTTAACACCAATCTACACTTTAGTTGGCTCGCCGTGCGTTCAATTCAAAATAATGGCTTATACCTAACCCAACTAATATTTTGGTGTCAGCTCAGGGTTTTATTATAACCTTAACCTTTATACGTGAGTTATATTTATCTCAGTTGGAACTAATAGTGTTATAGAGGAGATAAAAAAAATAACTCCTAAAGTGTTACTAGAGCTTTATTCAACGCTGCTAAAAGGTTCTAGAGTTATAAGAGTGTTAGTCAAAGCAATTATACTTAAGATGTTAAAGCTTTAATCTGTTTGTAACGCTTAAACCTTTACGAGAGTGCTCACTGACGCTCATTAACTCTTATTGTTTTTTATTTGTCGCAGTGGAGTGTCTTACAAAGCTTAAGGTGTTATATCTGCTATGAGGTGCAGGCAGACACTTTATAACAAAGTTGGTCAAGAGTGTTGTAACACAAGATACTAGAAGTGTTCAACAACACCGTTATAAAGGCAAAGCCTGCACAATATTCTTGACTATAGATGTTGTAACTCAATAAGCGTTATAGATAAGTTAACTGACGCCTAAAGCTTTAATGTAAGTTCGCCATTGTTTTGGTGAACTCTAACCTACAAATAGATTAGGTTATTCAATATTAGACATCAAAATACTTCACTATTTATGTTACTCTTGCCATTCTATGGATGCCACTTAATTTAACATGCCAGCCAAAAAACAAGAATAAAAATGATAAAAACTTTAGGTGTCTATTTTATTTTCATAAGTTTTATTAGAAATCAACATGGTAACCACTTACCGTAAAATCACAAGTGCAGATTGCTTTCACTTAATTTCACATACACATCCAATTTAATACACTTTCAATTAGTACGACTCCTGTCACATATATTAATAATCTTCGCCATTTTGTCGGTAGACTATATTTGTCTCATAATTTTATAGTAAAGAAAAGAGTAAGATATATGCTCACTTGAAACTGGGTAAGCGCAAGAGTGTTACAACACTCTCAGCTAATACCTTAAGCGTTACTACGGTGTTTGTAGAGCGTTGGTTAACACTATGGGTGTCAGATAACACTGCTCTAAAGGCTTTCTAACACCTTATCCTGTAAGACGTGGGCCTCTTTCGTGGTTATATAGGTGTAAGACCATGCTCTATCACCTTTCTTACAGGCATTCTTAACACCTTAACACTTGGCTGGAACCGATATAAGAATTATATGTATAAGGGTTATTTTAACGCTAGTGTGCTAGTTGGGAAGTACCTATTACTCATTACACTTTCAACTGTTTTTGTCAAATAATGCACATGTGTCAAGAACTTTATGTCTCGAAAGTAGACGAGCAGGAAACGGTACCGGAATGTTTAAAAAGTATAATACGAACTCATTTTTCGGCAATTTTACAAAAACCAGTATTATAATAACTAGCGGCTCTCTAAGCTGCTGATCTCACGAGTCTGTTTTCATTTCAAAAATTGAACATCGAGCAAATCATTGAGAAATGTGACCTGTAGAGTATATAACACAAATATTTTTACCAAATTGAAACGGAGAACTTCGTACGCTTCGCTCGTTCGTTCAATTAAAATGTTGAGTGAAGTTACACATCCAAGTAATTCATGGTGGGACGAAAGTTGCGTGCCACTTTTCAAAAAGCATAAAATTCTTCCTTTGCCTTGCCTGTACTTGAGAGAAATATGTAATTTTGTTAGGTCACACCCCTCGTATTTTAAAACACGTGGCGAAGTTCTGGAAAGGCAAACACGGCCAAAAATTATGAACCTTTTGTATCACCCTCGGAGTCACAAAATTATATACATATAAGAAAAACGTGTACAACATGTGCATTGTTATTTACAACCACCTGCCAGAGGACATAAAGATGTTAGCGGGAAACGCCTTTAAACGCAGTCTAACAAACTGGCTTCTGGAACGGTGTTTTTATAGCGTTAAGGCGTTTCTCGAAAATAAATAAAGAATTTGTAGTAATTAGTTATATAATTTGACTCCGCCTCTTTGACGAATTTTATGATTATACCTATTATGTAAATAATGTATATTAATTCAATTTGACATTGTATAGTTATTTTAATTCTCGTTGGACTTTTTGATAATTTAATTGACATTCACATATTTGCACGCTTGCATGCAAGCTAGATACACATGACCATAATATATTTAAACATCCCTGCACTGTGTCTATGCAAATAAATATTTTTCATTTCATTTTATTTCATTTCAAAATGTCGAGTGAAGTTACACATACAAAATGTTGAGTGAAGTTATACATCCAAAATGCTGAGTGAAGTTACACATCCAAAATGTCGAGTGAAGTTACACATCCAAAATGTTGAGTGAAGTTACACATCCAAAATGTCGAGTGAAGTTACACATCCAAAATGTTGAGTGAAGTTACACATCCAAAATGATGAGTGAAGTTACACATCCAAAATGCTGAGTGAAGTTACACATCCAAAATTTGCTCTACGAGTACTCAGTAAACTTTTCTATTAAGGCTACTAACACATTTTAATCAACATTGTCCCTTCCGTTATTTCGGCACACACAAAGTCCTCGGAACAATGTTTACATAACCTTATCTCATAATTTCCCTCACGATTAATTTGATAATACCCGCTAATTGGAAAACGGGCAGTTTGGGCTTAGTGCCTTTGAACAAGCGGTAAATGTGAGGTTCCACGTAACATATTGTATGTTGGTAGGTAAATGTTAAGGTGGAAAATATTTTGGTGGTTGAGGTGCTAAAACATATATTGGTCTTTCATATTTATAGCTTAATGTTGTGGTAGATGGTACAGACCTATATTATTTAATATCAAGTAGCGTGGAAGTAAAACAAATTTGAAAATAAATGCCCTATTAAATCGACCGGTTACCTATCGCAATTATGTACATGTCAATACTATGCACATTTGCCAACTGTGTCGTTTGTCTGAATATTCAGTGCGCCAAAAAAGATTATTATAAAACAAACCTTTAAAAGGGCATTCATTTCTTCACCAATCGACCCTACAGAAAGTGTACGTTTGAAAGTAAATATTTACTCCAACGCAATTAAGTTCAAAATATTTTCTCACAGACACAGACATTGTAATATGTTTTGAAGGGGCAGTGTTGCTTTAAGATTAGTTATAATCTACCATTATCATTTCGAAGTCATCATCATCATTCTCCTAGCGTTATTCCCGGTAGTGCCCCTAAAGTCCGGGGTCCGCTTTGAAACCTAATCCCAAGATTTGGCATAGGCACTAGTTTTAGGAAAGCGACTGCCATCTGACCTTCTAACCCAGAGGGAAAACCATTATTATTTTGAAGTGTTAAGTCATTTATGTGCAATGTATGCATGTAGTTCTAATCATGCAGATTCTCAACAAATTCAATGTCTGAGATTATGAATATTTATTGATCAATCCAAAAACAGCGTACTAAGTACTAAGGTACTTTTTCCTCACATATAGTTTCAAGAAATATTGGAATTGGGTTCATAATTCTTAATCATAAGGGGGTCACCCCCTTGTGATTAAGAAGTGTTTTTTCTTTCTAATTGACCCGTGATCGTCTCCTCTCTCTCCGAGTCATTCCCGATTGGAACATTTCAGGAAATTAACTTTCCTAGTCCGCCTTAAGATAAATCTAGTACTAAAACACTTTGGGGACAGAACTTGATGACTAGGTATTTGGGGAAACGAGGTGATACTATTAATATTAAGTAAGTTCAACTGCCTTGCATTCATCATCATCTGGTCATCAGATGCAGATAATTTAATTAGTAAAAGGAGAGGTACATTTTCAATTTCTTTACATGTCTGAAATAAGTACCTACCTATTGATACTATGATTAATTATTCTAGACTTAATACCTTTTTCCTTTATACAAATTCATCTACGCTACAACATGCTAGGTCAATAAGTTCAGTTTTTAAAATGTTTTTCTAAATACTGCATCACTTAATGAGTTTCATCCGCATATATTATGTATTTATTTAATAAAATACACTCAGTTAATTATTATTTTTCTGGCTAACTCAAGGGTAGTGGATACTAATAGCAGCCTTGTCACAACATTCAGAACGCAAAATATTTTTATTAAATACGTAATTATAAACCACAAGTGTATACTCATGTTTTAATTGCAATTTAATAGCGCATAGAAACCTGAAATCTATCTTCACCGCTTAGAGTTCTATTTTGTTTGTAGACGTTGTATGACTTTTCAAACTGAAATGCGACGGATAAGCTGCAGTATTAGGAAAGGAAATAACAGGTTATTCCGAGTGACGTGTTGCTTTTTGTATTTATTTTTGAATGGACACTATAATTTGAAGTTTGTTGAGATTTCAGCTTTCTTTATTAAATCATATTGCCGTGTGTGCCGCGGCCGCTGCAGGAGACCGTCGCATGTGCTGACTTCTGGCCGAAGGGTGTAGTGTTTCGACGGTTCCGGGGCAATCTGCCGAATCCTACACCGGAGACGACGATGCAACGGGGCCACGCCGTTTCGTCGCCTAAATAGTATTATTTGTTGTTTTGGTTTCGTGACGCATTGGTTGTTACTGTAATGTCACGTAAATGTATTTTTCAATAAATAAATAAATAAATAATAAATAAATAAATAAATGTTGTGTTTTCCTGTAATTGGCTGAAGATGTACTCAGAAACACATTTAACTATCGACTATGTTTGTATGTATGGTAGTTTTAATACACCAGTTTGCGCTTATATCCATACTAAACCTATTGTAAAATACTCGTAAGTATGGTAAGACACCATGTGATGACCGAAATGTGATCGCTTACTATGGGCCTCATAAGAAAGCTCAAAGTCAAAGGGCTATGGAGATGGAGAGGTCTATGTTGGGAGTTCTCTGCGTGATCGCATCAGAAATGAGGCTATCCGCAGCAGAACCAAGGTAACCGATATAGCCCTCTGGATCTCTAAACTTAAGAGGCAGTTGTCGGGGCACATAGCACGAAGAACCGATGGCCGTCGGGGCGGAAAGGTTCTCGAGTGGCGACCACGTACCGGAAGGCGCGGCCTGGGTAGGCCCCCCTCAAGGTGGACTGATGACCTGGTAAAGGTTACTGGAGTCCGCTGGATGCGGGTGGTGCAGGACGGGTCCATATGGTGTTGCATAATATTTGTAGCCATAAGGCCGATAGGCATAACTACTTGTGTCATAATCATCATTACGCATAAACGACAATAGTCATAAATTAGTTCGCATACTTTTTTAGCCATAATATTTGAGAGCATAAATAAGCAAATGTCATACATTTATTGTGCATAAAAGTTTCAAGCATAATTATCAGTCGCCATAATAGGTTTGCGCATAACATTTTTCTTGTCATATAAGACAACCATTTTTAAAGGTTAGCGTGCGCATGTCGACGTCACCTGCCTATCGTCAGGTGCCTATTTCCGCTCTAAGGGACACAAGTGAACCCTAACCTAACCTAGCAATAGTAAAATTGTTACGATAGTTAGCCCCGCCCCCGCCTTTTTCGTAGCTGCCGTTGCCAAATTAATTCTTGTGAAATAATTTAATAGCTGGTTTTTTTACAAACCTAGCAGAATTTATTTTTAAACAAACGCAAGGCATTTTTTGTATGTGTCTATTTTAGGTGCCTATGTCCGCTCTAAGGGACACAAGATAACCGTAACCTAACCTTCCAAAAATACAATTGTTACTATTGTTTATTTTTTTGCTGTGGACGGCCTTGCCACCCGAGCTATGCTTTAAGCATACTGTGTTTATTTCCTAGCATCATTTACCGCGCATAAATGTCCATGGGCATTAATTTATGCATGGCAATTCGTATGACTAAAATAATTATGATCTTCAATATAATGACTAAAACTTGTATGCTGATCAAAAATATGACATAGTACAGTTATGACAATGAAAGTATTATGCGCCGAATTATTAACGACAAAAGACTTTTATGCGCAACAACTTTATGCGCAAAGTTGTATGGCTTTCGAAATTATGACGAGAGAGTCATTATGCGACTAGATGGACACCCGTGCAGGACCGGTCACTTTAGCACTCATTGGGGGAGGCCTTTGTCCAGCAGTGGACGTCTTTCGGCTGATATGATGATGGTAAGACGCCAATTTAAATATTTGAAATAACAGTAAGAAGATTAAATTTCATAAGATTGGGAACTTCACAGAGTTCACAGCCTTCCGGTGAGTTTTTAACTCTTTCGATTCACTTTGTTAATAAAAGACCACCTGGACTAACTCAAAACTTCGAAACCGACCGTAATGGCTGCCATAAAGATAATGACAATAACCAAAATAACTTCAGTCCGTTAAAGATTACAAAATAAATGTCGCAAGTGTTAAAGGGTGACCAATCCTAGCTTTGCAAAAATTATACAATTTTAATTCGGGTAATAGTAATAAATAGAAATAATAAATAACACAGACTCTCTTCATTATTCCTTACTTAAAAAAATATAATAGGGTACATTTTTAGGGTTTCACCTCGAATTTGTCCTTTTTAGGGTTACGTAAGTAAAATGGTAAAAACGGAATCATTATTTTTGTTCCCGTACTGTATCCTTCTTAAGAGGTTTACGCGAATCCACCGATAGACAGATGCCAATTCCGTTTATATTCTGGAACAAAATTCTATCTATTATTTAGCTCAAGGCTGCGGCTCGTTGTTGATAATAGCTTCGTTTTTAATTGCGTTGCATGGTGTTGAATAACAAAGTACTCGGTCTGTTATTTAGTGTCAGACTAGGTCTATTTTTAACCGACTTCAAAAAAAGGAGGAGGTTCTCAATTCAGCTGTATATTTTTTTATTATTATTATTATTTTCAGTGTTTGTTACCTCAGAACTCCGTCATTGATGAGCCGATTCGAAAATTTTTTTTGCTCGTATGTATATACTTCCAGGTGGATCCCTGAAAGTATATACGAGAGAGATGATGGGATTCATGAGGAATTGAGGGGACTCCTCAATTTTATTAGGTACACGTGTAGTGATTTTGGTATTTTCTGTTATAACTCGTGTAATTACATCTGGAATCATAAATTTGGTGGCGAGGAATGGATGATGCAGACCACAGATGACTTATCGAATTCCTCAATTATGTACTTGAAAGTGCAAAAGTACGTCACAGGTTCTGATAAGATTCCGTTGAAATAGGAACTAATGAAGTGCCATTGGTGATGATCTTGGGGAATCGATGGATGTCCTCAAATATTATCGGCCCACAAACAGCGATTCGGTTTTTTTCTGTAGTAATCAACGCATTTGCTCTCGGAAATCATTTCATGTGGTAAATTGTAAAAAAAAATAGGAAATGTTCTCGTGGCTTGGCGGAGTACTAAATTGAAGTCGGTTAAAACTTTGTTTTTAAAGTAAATTATTCACTTCACAAAAAGTTGGTTCTAGTACCGTTACCTGCTTAGGCTACGCCCAGTTGTTATCCGTCTGTATTAGTAAGTTACGTTCGATTTTCTGAGAAGTTTAACAGTTCTATGACCTGCTGGCAACATATTTAACGTTGCAACATATTTATCGACCTGTAAAGAGTGGTTGCCGTTTGTTGGTGGGAGTGGCGCCTCTTGATTTCTTTATTTAACCTTATACTACAAAACAAAAAAAGTTAAAAAGACGGACTTCAAGAAAAAACAAGATAAAGTGGCGCCTTCAAACTTTAATTCATCATTCATTATCTTGTCTGTTGTACTTTTGTTAAAGATTGAGGTTACAAACAGACGTCAAAGTTGTGAATTTCCCTTTTGATTCACCTGTTTAACATAGTTTCCTTCAGTGGAACTAAAGTTGATATTATAAGTTCGCATTAATAAAACAAATTACGTTCCAAAAGAGTAATCTTGTAGTCTCGTGTCACGAATTTGACGTCAAAGCAACCTCAGAGACACCGTACAGAACGCAGTAAGGGCGTATTATTCCTACCTCATTTTACAGGCAAACGTTGAATATAGCATCGGAAGTTGTTTTCTCATAGAAAACTGTCGAACTTCTCATACAATTAGTTTTTTTAGGATTACCGATGATTTGATAGCTGATGAGGTTAAGTGTTTAAACTACAAGATTTATATAATTCTGATAAGCGTTTACCGTTGCGGACCGTTTATGACTTTGAATTTTTTTATACGAGTGGAATCTATATATTTAGATCGCTATATGCTGAGATACTCCAAAGACCAACATTATATAGGGTCAAGTGACTACAATTGAAGTAAAAACTATAATTGGAGGAAAGAAAGTCAGGGGAACAACAAAACGTGCGGTTATTGATCAAACTAAAGAGTGCACGCATCAAGAGCTCAAAACAGTGGCAGAGGTTTACAGAGTCGCGATTACTCCACAGAGAAGAGCCCAGCTCTTATGTCTATAATGAGTATAATGACCTTAACTTTAATGAACTTTTTGTTTTTCAGTACATGTAAATATTTGTAATGTTTAATAAAAAATAAGCGATTATCAGTATTATACGAATACACGATGTAAAAAAGAATAAAATTTAATTTTAGGCAGCGATCCATCAGTCAACAAAGTAACGAAGTTATAAATTTTACTGTGTTTGAAGCATGTATTTAAATATACAATTACACATGGGTTTCATTACTCCGTTAGCGTACTATTTTTAATTATAGAAGAGATAAAACGGGGTAACTCACCTTATATAAAATCATAATTTTACATTAACTTGTTAGATCGCAGAATACGCGCAAAACTAGAAAATAAGTTTTCTAAGCAAGAATTCAAGAAGTTTCCCGGAATCGTCCCATGGTGAGATAAAAATAAAAAGCAATTTTATATGAGAATATTAACTTGGATAATGATTTATATGTCTCAGAGTTTGTTTATCTGGACGAACCTTTATAAAATCTTGGAAACCGTTTTAAATATCCTTCACTAGGTATCTTCTTTTCCTAGGGAACTGGATTAAAATAAGTTTACTAAGATATTAACAAAACTTTTAAGTTGCTTTTGAGAAATTTAATTGTATAATGATCAGGATCTTAAATTAGAAGTGATAAGAAAGTAACAGAGGCTTACTATAGTTACCCACTTTTCGTTAAGTAAGTATCAATTTAAACGTGCTTGTTTTGTTAATGAAGTTGATTAACTTTTTTCTCATTCTTAATCTGTCTCATAAGCTCGTATTAGAAGTAATGGTATTGATAAAACTTTGGTTCATTTTTCATCCGTTATGATTGAAAAGCCTTTGAATTTACCTACATATTCATCTTGCTATTAAGACGTCTTCTTCAAGTAAAACATAAACAAAAGCATCCTTTTGGAGCACCCTGTTTGCGACGTGTGCTTTGTCTCGGGTATCTTAGGTGTATTTGAAATGCTTGAAGGAGACATTTTCTATTTAGAATTAAGACAGTTTTTGTTTTTGGGTTTAAATGGAACTGTTGATAACATTTTTTGAACGAACGAACATCTCCGTTTCAGTTTGGGACAAAATTATTTCGCGTGTCCGGACTTCCCGTTGTCTGCATGTCCGACCGCTCTCTCCTGCAGGTCGCGTTTCTCAATCCACTGTCGTGAAATTTTGTGAGTAGGTTCGACATGCTTTTTTAAATAGTCTCGCGATTTATGCAGTTTCCAGAACTTTTTAATTGGTACATTCAATAAACAATGGCGAAGAGTTTTATCGATTCGATGACCGCACCTTTTTAGAAATCGTTTACTAAGGTAAACTTCCAAATGTTTGACACATTAAACCCAAAAGCAAAAGTTGAATTTATCTTAAATGTTGCATTTCTTAGGTTGCATGCTCAGCGCCAACACATTTTCTTTTAAATTTACTTAAATAAATTAGTAACCTAATTATAAAACGATTTCACGTTCATTTAAAATTACACATTAGACATGAATTAGGTGGCTAAATCTGGGTGTCAGTCAAGTGGTTGGATTGGACAATGATCCAGGTAACTATTATAACACATGCTCATGTGAAGAGGGCTGTTATAGGTGTAGTGCATATTGGATGGCCAATGAGAACAAGGACTGCATTGTCGAAACATTTGAGCCAACAAGGGGCGATTGCATAGACGTGATTATATGAGGGACTTTCATCGTATTACTTACCAACATAATTAATAGGTTTTGATTGAAAGTTATATGTTTATTACCTACAAGCCTTACTATTCACCATTGTTGAATTCTACCTGGCTCGATCGTCAGGTCAACTGATGGTACGAGTGCCACAAAGTGCAACGACATGTCTTTTGTATAAGTAGTTCCTACATATTTAGCAAAGAAATAAATCGATATGGAAAAAAATGGAAGTGGGTTAAACTCGAAATGCAAGATTAGATACAACCCACCGTCGAAGTCGCCGAAGTTGCCCACCGAGGGTTCCGCACTTAATTACAAATGTATACTTTCAGGTTTTTCCCTGTACTTGTAGTATAAAACGAAATTAATTGGCAAATTTCATTATTAAAAAAATAAATCTTGATTTCCCTTGCGAGTTTCGAAACAAACGTTATTTTGTGGCATTAACGGCCGTGTCTTTTTTTTACGTTAGGTAACTTAGAAGTTAGATTTTTTCACAGTTTGTAGAGACTTCAGTTTATGGTTTTAATTTGAACTCGATACCTCCACGCGTTCTTGAGATAAAGGGTCTTGGCAGACTGACCGACTCTTAATATATAACATGTTAAATATCTAATCATATTCCGTACATAACTTATACCGTACAATTCCTCAATTATGCGTAGGTAGGTACCGAACTATCTATTACGGAGTAACTTCTAACAGCTAGATAACTACTACTATTTCGTTAGGAAGGGTTCTGTCCTCAGGGTATTGGTCGAGATATTAATCAATTAACTTACCACTTTACAAGCTATTGTTAACATGACAATATCTGGTCAGTTTCTTGGAAATTTCAAGGGTAAGACTATTTATGTAATTAATTACAAATGCAAGTCAAGTAAATCGAGTTAGCCCCGTAGTAAGCTCAATGAAGCTTATGTAATGGGACTTGGAAACTATTGTTCATGTTTATCACACAAAATTAAATAATTTGCCCTTACGGGATTAGAACCAGGCACTACTCAATAGAATCCAAAAATCCTGTAAATAATGCTAAAACCTCCTTTTTCATTGAGTTTGTTCCGACGTTGCTCAGTGCTCTTCTTTTTCAGACACGCTGGTAGAATTTTATCTTGTAAATAGTGCCATTACGGCTTACTTGCAGAATAAAAATTAATTTATTTCATGGGACTTCAATTGCCTCTGATAAATAAAATGTGTTATGTCCCTTCCTATAACGAACATAAATGTCACAATGACAGATAAAGACAAACTTAATTAACGGCATTTTAGCTACAGTAAGTGTGTCGATCGTTTATGACTACGGCCAATAGTTTGTAATTAGGATCTGAGTGATATGGAACCATCACGGAACATTGGTAAAATTTCAGCAAAAGGCCGTAAACAGAGGAAATCGTGCTGGCAACGTTGGCTGAGAGCCACTAATCAAGTCACGTTTTAAAAACTGGTAATATTTTATATCTCTTGCAACACATTCGACCGTGTTTTATTCCGTGGTTGAAATTCCTGAGGGTGAAATTGAACACACATGCTTTTTCTTAGTAAATACATGTTATTGTTTTGCTCCTTGTAACTGTTTCGTTATTCCCCGGCAACATTACCAATCAATTCCGGAAATGGGAATATCCGCAGCGGCATATCAGTAGACCTGATTGATACTGAAGACTTATACATCCATTTTCACTACAAATAAATAGACTATACCCAAGTAGCATTGCAAGCTGTATAAGAGCTGTATATCAGTTTATTTGAATACTATAAGCTGTACATTTAGGCTGTACTACAGCTGTATAAGCGCTTATACAGCCCTTATAAGTTAAAAAAGGGCCCCAATTATACAGCTTTTCGCGTTATTAGAGCTGTACACTAGCTGTACAGTAGCTGTACAAGCAATAGATAAGCTGTATAATAGCTGTAATTCGGTGTAAATGGAAACCTTAGCACAACAGATTATCTCTTATAAATATGATTTAAGAATATAAGTTTTAAATAGGTTTTTAAGAAGAATTACAATAGAATAAAAAATATTTAAGTCTAAAAATGTCTTTTGTTCATTCGTTATATTTGTAATGGCGACAAATGACAATATAAGTGGAAAGTAATAAAGTGCAGTTAAGATACAGGATCTTGAGAGAAGTAATATTACTATTGGTAAGTGCCGATTATTATTTATTGTAAACATATGTATCTTTTCTGGCAAAATATTCACGCCCCTGCTTAATAATCAAGAGAAACATAACAAAAATATCTAAAAGTCGTACATAAGTTTAGTTTTTGTTTTTAAGGTTAAGGTTTTTTTTCTTTTAATGTTAATTCTAAGGCTAAAGTCAATTTATTTTAGCTGGTGATCATAATATGACAAGTTTTTGTTAAATATTTGCAAGTGTATCTTTAATTATATATTTTCAAATATGTTTTTATTCATAGTAAAATGGCGACAGTTTTTAAACAGCCTATAGGATAGTTGGAGAGCATTATAATCTTAGTAGCTGTACTATGTAATTAATGGAGTCACTTCTACAGCTTTTAGATTTAAATCAGCTTTGTAATAGAATATTTTTATACATTTGACTGTAAACTGTACTACAGCTGTCATTTATTCTTTTAGTTCTATAATAACCTTACAGACAGAAGTTATAACACTATTATACTTATAATAGTGTAAAATTACGCCATAAGAATTAGTTTTAAATCGGAGTTGACAAATACTTTTGTACAGCAACAAGTTCCAGGTGATCCTACACTACAGCCTCTATACAGCTTTAATGATAGAATAAGCTTGTAGCGTCACACAACACTTAAAGTTTTATAACGGAGTTTACAGATACTTTTTTACAGCAACAAGTGCCAATTGATACTACAATACAGCCTGTATACAGCTTTAACGATAGAATTAGGTCGAAGTGTCACACAACACTTAAAGTTTTATAGTAGATTTTTTATATTCTGATATAACACCCCATGCGTACGCAGATTCCTTTATAATGATTTTATACAGCTAGAGCTCAGGTTAGTTTTCTCTGACACTCTTATAAGTCCCTTAAAACACTCTTAGTTCTAAATTGGCTGGTATATTGATTTTACCGACACTTAAATGCTACTTGGGTAACGATTCTTTTAGTTATCTTTGGGTCTTCAATATTTAAGCAACAAATACGTCATATAATTTAAGCAACTGAATTTTTGATGACGAATTTCAATACAACTAAACTATTTATAAGCGAATCAGTTTCGAAGCATCCTCAAACATAGTTCTGTTATCGAGTTAACTGTTAGCTAAACAAATTAATAACGTTATTGGTAAATTGAATCAAACCAGAGTGGCCAGTTTGTCCAAATCGACATAAACTTCGGCTATTTATAGATATAGTTTCACGTAGATTAAGCACAGTCGCCATCAGATATATCGGAGCGGCCAAGGCGCTCACAAATATCTGAACAGGTCTCTATTGTCAAGGCATTAGAGCACCATATTTGTGAGCACCTTGGCAGCTCCGATATATCTGATGGCGACTGTACAAATCATAAGGTAAATTACCAAAATTTAAAAAGTATAAATCTCAATTTTTTCTTAAATACGTGGCCATCACCGATCAATGAGACGTGAAACTAGTTTATAGATATAGTTTTGGCAGCTATAACTAAGTACCACGAAGATACCCACATGGGAAAACCTTATTATTGGCTCTGGTAGTTAAGAGCTTTAACGAATGCCTAGAAATAACCGATAAGCTGTCGAACTCCATGAAGGAGGGGATCTGGCCGAAGGGTGAAGGTATATTTGAAGGACACCCAGAACATGCGCCAAAGAAAGATTTCTTAACGGGTATCTTCTCTTCTGCTTATTTAAGAGTTAAGCTCTTGTCGGTGTAGCTCAAGGTAGGCCCTCCATTTACTCCGATCGCAGGCAACCTCTTTGACATCTCGATACGACCTAACATCAACTCTTATTTTGAGCTGCTCTATGTAGTTTATGCTGTCTTCCTCTTCCTCGCTTCCTCTCTATCTCTCCTATATGTTTGGTAAATTGATAGGTATACCTATGTTAGTCTGTAAGTTATTTGGTACATGTTACCTGGAGCAAATAAATAATTAAAATAAATAAAACTCTAGGTCTGTGCCGTGAACCAAGGTAACCGATGTAGCCCTCGGAATCGTTAAACTTAAGTGGCAGTGGGCGGGGCACATTGCACGTAGAACCGATGGCTGTTGGCCGGTAAGGTCTCGAGTGGCGACCATGTACCGAAAGGCACAGCGTGGGTAGACCCCCCACAAGGCGGACTGATGACCTGGTAAAGGTCGCGGGAGTCCGTTGAATGCGGGTGGCGCAGGACCGGTCATTCTTTGGGGCAGACCTATGTCTAGCAGTGGATGTTAGGTATACCTAAATGTTAATTTTTATATGGAAAAATACAGTTGGATCTACCTAACGCGCATTCACGTGATTACGTGATTACCTCTTGCTCGCCAATCTGAACAAAACGTGTCCGTTTTGTACTTTAATATTTTTTTACAATATGCCGGAGCAATATATATACATATAGATTTATGAGAACTACTAACGTTATATTTCAGTTGAAATGGCACTTACGAAACATACAACATGTTTCTGTGTCAGCGGCAGCATTCCTCAGCAAGTGAATATAACAATAAAATGAAATAAAAAACATCCAGCAGAGCAAATTCACGACTCGTCTTGCATTCAACTTTAAAAAGGTAGTACGCTTGTATTCAAAATTAAAAAGTATTCCTAGGTTTCAAGAGTGCGCATCTTGAATTTACCGAATCTGCCAGTTATAGATAGGTACAAAAGCTGCACAAAGGAAATATTTAGCGCGGCAAACATAACCCGCGGGAGAGGTATGCGTTTACGTCACTAGAAAACTATGACGGTTATAACAGGGAATAGTGAAATTTTCATCCCTAAATAAAGGTACTTTAGGTGTTATTTCGAATTATAATTTAGTAATTTTAACCCAAGTAGGGACCAGGGATGAACGGTTTCAATGTTGAAAAATGTTTCAATGATCTCGTTATATCTCACGGGGCTTTTTAGATATCAAAATTAAAATCTATACATATGCTAGGTTGGTCTTTCAGCTATCTTTTAACACCTACTTGAATGCAACTAATATTACAGATTTTGAGAAAAACTACCATCCCCTAGGGTCAGTTGTATCAGTGTAAAGTGGTTGTAACATGCAAAATTACTTATTTATTTATTTGAAACCAGCCTTTTGTGGTCTTACACAGTTTTTATAATTAAGTACCTTTATATATATCTCTTAAGGTTTTATATTCTAAAGTATATACAAGATGAGTACCTATTATAATTACTTTAAAAAAACAGTTGTTTGAAAGGCAATTAAACAAAAAAAACAACAGTATTAACAAATTGGGTCTGAATTATGGCACAGATAACCAATTTTGGCACTAGTACAATCTATATGAGCCCACATGTGGCACTCAGCATGGTAAAGTTGACTATAAAGATATGTATGCACTTTTGCACCTTATCATTGAAATAACGTGCAAAAGTGGATATATGTTTATATAGTCGACTATAACTAGATCATAATCGGGATGGAAGTAACAAGTTGTTACTTTTGTCCCTAACTCTATATGTACCCGAATCAGACAAACAAATGCATATAATTTAAACAAAAACTTTAATAATGTAACGTTTATAAACCAAACTATAAAGACAGATAACCCTGCTACTGTAATAATGTTTCACATGTAAGCTCAAACCTTCAATAAGATAAAAAGACAACAATTGGAAAAATCGACTTAGTTTCGTGGTATTTTTTCGGCGTCAAGTCGCTACAGCCCAACTGGTCACCACAGCTCTATAATTGGTACTGCGGTTAGAGTGGGAGTCAAAATGGCACGTAAAAATGACAGCGATATTAGCATAGGCCAAATAGTTTACTCAAAAACTCGTTTGTTACGTTTATCCCGTGTTGTTTTTATCCCTGGTCTCCCCTACTCACGAAAGGACCTGTAATGACGCAGTACTTACTGAAGTACCTGGATTACATTTATTTTAAACAAAACAATTCTTGCGCTTGTTTCTCATGTTTGATGTTCTTTAAAAAGGTACGAAACGATAGTTATTTAGTTATTCCGTTCGGAACCCAAACTACTGCTAAAATGGCGTAGGTACTAGTTTAGGCAGAGAGGATAATGACCCTTGTTGGGATAAGGCTTTTGTCAACTGCTAGAATTTCTCAAGCCAGCCGAAGACCTATATCTCGGTTTGACCCATTCAAGGCCAATTGCAGTTAGTGATCAGTCTTTCCTATGTTCAAATGTTGTAACAACACAAAACAATTTTATAAACGTCCAATTAATCGCACAGGCGAAATGCTTCTTCGAAAAATAATCATCAAAATGTTCGGTAAATGATTACCACTGTAATGAAACAATGTACACTAAGTACCAAATCATTAATAATGAATACGCTCAATGGTTTTGAATTAATTCGAAATCGTTGCCATTTTGAAAAGGATACACATTCATTTTGTAGGAATAGATGAATAATTTCTGTTATTAATCTTGAGTGCCACTTACATTTCAAGGCCACATTTTCACAAAAAAACCGAAGTTATTTGACATTCATAATTTTCTTGAATGAATAATTACGTTACTACGTTATACGAGTACACTCGTACGAACTTTTAACAATATACACTCGTAAGATATATTTTAAAGCAAGATAAATCCATTTAATATAGTTTCCTCATCAGCATCTTGTTTATACTTTAGAAAATAAATGGATCAATATGTCAAAAAAACTTCATGTACTTTACATGTGTTGCGTCATATGACTTATTGGCGTTGAACAGCAAAATCATTAAGTACCTACTTCATAAATTGGAAGTGAACCATTTCAATTTTGCAATTATGGACTATGCCGAATTAATTCTACGGAGCCGAAAAGCCAATTGGCATTTTATCAGTCCATTTTCAATTTTGTTTAAATCCGACTGGCGTCCAATAAATGACTCAAAGAATATCACTGCTCGACACGCAACTAGTATCAATTTAACGGCTAGTGGTTTTTCATAGGTATAACTGAACTGAAAGAGCCATTTTCACGGTGGTTGAGTATAAAAGTCTGTTAACGCTCGAAGAGGATTAGAGACTGGCGTATCTCTCTCGCTCTATAAATATTACTACGGAGTCAATTCTAGAGTACTTACTTACCTACAAAAAATGCATACTACATATTTCTGCCACAACTATTACAATAGCAAAGTACTACACTAGTGTGTGTGTAGTGTGTGTGTGTAGTGTGTGTGTGTGTGTAGTGTGTGTGTGTGTAGTGTGTGTGTGTGTGTAGTGTAGTGTGTGTGTATTGTACTCATAAGGAAAATGTTACTTTCGATTTTTTTAATTCTGGTTCCGACTTCTCTTCTCGTCTCGACGACCGAATTCTCTTCTAGGTTCCGACGGAAGACCAGCGCTGGCCTTCTAGGTTAGCACCATGCTGAGTCGGGGCCTTTTCGCGGACCCTGCTGTGTTTTGTTTTTTATACCCATTGTTTTGTCCACGAATAAATGTTATCTTTCTTTCTTTCTTTCTTTCTAATCCTAAGCTATGTAACTACCTACGGCTACCTACGAAAGCGGATTTGAAGTTATTTTTACCAAATTGATAAGGAAACGTAAATGCCGTTTAGATGCAATATAAAGTAAATAACTTTTGACATGTCCGCTGACGGTAAATATATCAGTAATTATCTTTTTCGTATTTCATTCAATTTAATTCTCCTGTAACTCATTAGGTACCTAGATGTGTAAGTAACAATTTAATCATGTCTAAGTGAGGCAGTTTTAATTTTCGACTACTTCGAGTAGTCGACTTGATTTGAAATTTTTGAAGTACATAATACAGATGATAATACTACAATCTTATATGTACAATCTAGTTTGTTTCTGTCTTTTCGAATATCTCACGGTTCTAAATACACTGATTTGCACACGATAAATAAAATAATCTAGTTGATATGATGAATGGAACATAAATAAATAATATAAATGTATTTTTTTAAATCTTCACGATATCATTAATTTAATAGCTTCATTTAAAAGTAAAGGGAACTTATGTCCGTCCGTTTTATCGCAATTTGATCGCTCAACTACGCCTCGAAGTTATTTGCCGGCCGCCAGACAGGAAGGTTCTACTTTGTTCTGCATACTAATGCATACTTAATTTGTTGAACTTGGATGCACACTGGTAACTTCTAAGAACGCAAAACGTTTCAAATCGTATCAAATTCAGGTAATAGCAACAGTAATAGCTAGTACCTCCCATTTTAAGCAACCAGAAATAGTTCATTATTGTTCCGCTATCTCACAACAACGTCTTCTATATTCAAAGCTGCATTTCGCCATTTAAAACATTTGAATGTCGAATTGCGACCCCTGGGGAAATTTTGAGCAACTTCGGAACCACTAACAAGTGGCCGGAGCTACGAAACTCGAATATTCTCGATAATTTTCCTGTAAGTCGTCGGTCCGTGGGAAAAGTTGGAATATCCAGCTTAAGCGAAATTAAGGTAGGTACCTAAGTACTTTTTTATTTCTAGCTATTTCCGATCCTTTGTGTGAGTATAACTTTACGTTAGGTCTGTAACGTAATTTTTGCCATGAATTTCATGGAAAAAGTGTTAGTGTTATTATTTGATTGTCAGGCACCTGTTATAAACTACGGTTTTTATTTGTATACACCTGCATCGCATCGCGGTTGGCAACACGTGGGTATGAGACCGTTGTATTGTATTTTGCAATGCGCAATTGGTACCGTGGGTATAGCCCCACACAACGCCATGCTTAATCCTTAAATGAAATTACTACGTTCGTTTCAATTATTTATTGATACCGTAGTTACAAATTATAATTTTATTTAACTAACCTAATTTTAGAATTATTTAAAACTAGATTCCGTCTGCGATTTCTGCTTAGTGGACCTAAGATAAAAACTATTATATATTAATCTAGGCTATAAACTATCTTCTTGCAAAATTTCATCCAAATCGGTTGAGCTGTATAAGCGTGATTGAGAAACCAACATCTAAACATCCAAACTTTCGCATTTACAATATTAGTAGGATTAATTTTTTCATCACACTTCACACTTGCTCGTCAATGGCGTTATTACTTGCGAGCGTACAGAGCAGTTATAGCCGTTTTAGCTCCCACGGGCTGTTAAGTTTAGTTTTAAAATATATAACCCACTCATAGTTCACTTCGGACTGAGGATGTTTCCAATCAGCCAAGGTGTATTTCATATCTTCAAATGTTTGCTACAACCAACTTTTAATACGTATAAAACATATCTTTATATTAAATAAATAATATATAAATAAATAAATATTTGGGGACAATCTGACACAAATCGACCTAGTCCCAAACTAAGCAAAGCTTGTACTATGGGTACTAGACGACGATAAACATACTTATATAGATAAATAAATACTTAAATACATAGAAAATATCCATGACTCACGAACAAATATTCATGCTCATCACACAAATAAATGCCCTTACCGGGATTCGAACCCAGGACCTCTTGCTTCGTAGGCAGGTTCACTACCAACTAGGCTAAATTTAACTGCAATTTAATGTTTAGTATTTATTACAAATAATTTTAAATGTTTTCAAACTGTGGCTGTATACCGAAGGGTCTTTGCCATACGTCAAATTCAACAAAATGGACGACTGACATTTTTTTTTTTTTTTTTAATCTTTTATTAATTAGGGACTTAAAATCCTTAATGATTATGTCAGCCCCATCGTACCTTAACCAATATTACATTCAATACTTATGGTATGGTCTTATGTCTACTTAAATAGTCTAATACGAATAAATAAATTTGCTTGGCCTCAACTGACGTAGGCTCAGCCAAAATACACTGGAATCCGCCAATATCTAATCTATTTAGATTGAGTGAGCGAAACAGAGTTAATCTGTCGCCTTCGTTCCGTACACATTCCGTCAAAATATGTTGAACGTCTTCTATTTTATTGCATGCCTCACAGTTTGGAGATGTTTCTTTTTTCATCATGTACGCAAACTTTTTAAGCGGAATGTGGCCAGAACGTAACCTTAAAGCTATCTTAATTAATTTTGTACTTAAATCTGCTTTTGAGAACCAAGGTACATGAGGAGGTTCACATTGCATAGTCTTGTACCACACGCCTTTTTCCTTGGATCGTTCGTCAAAATGTTCCTTCCAGACACATCGTATTTTTCTACTGTATATATGTAGTTTTTCTGTAAACTCTGGAGTAACATATACCTCGGCCCCACTCATGCAGGCAGCTTTGGCTAATTTGTCAACCTCCTCATTTCCTCTCAATCCTATATGTGATGGGATCCACTGCAATCTCAGCACCATATCGGTAGGTATTCTTCTTAATTTTTGTAGCACTGTGTACGCTAACGCTGTGCCTCTGATGCCAGAGGCGCAGCGAGCTACGTGCTGCAAGGCACTTGTGCTATCCGTCAACACTACAACTTTTTCAAGTTTTGAACTAACAGCATATGATATGGCTTCTGAGACGGCAAATAATTCAGCTGACATAATACATATTTCTGACGTAATTTTATAAGAGTTGTTTACTTTATATAACGGGTCATGGTACGCAGCTCCTAAATTGCTTTCGCTTTTGGATCCATCTGTATAGATTGTATGCCAATCCTTGTACCTTTCCTTCAATTCACTTAAGACGTTATTTCTAAGGTCACAAGGGTGGTAGGAATTTTTAGGATGCTTAACTACACCTAAATCTGTAACAATTGCATCTTTGACATTTATATTTGAGACCCAGGTATCTAAACAAAACATCCTAAGGGGGTTCGACATAGATACCCTTTCATCTTTAATATCATTGTAAACAATCATTAGAAGTGGAGTTTTCTTTTTTCTCCAGTACCGGTTCTGAGATGAGAAGTCTAGCAACGTTATAAGTTCTAAAGTATTATTGTTTGTCCATGTTAAACACTTTAAGCAATATTTATAAGCTAAAAAGGATCTGCGTAAATATAAGGGTAGCAAACAAAGCTCACTTTCCATCACGTGAATTGGCGTTGTCTTAATGAAACCGCCATGCATGCTGCGCATGTTGCAGTTTTTATTACGATTTGTATTAATTTCATCTAAAATTTATTTGTTTCCTCGCAAATGTGATGAAAAACATTGTGTATAACACGGGCGTAAGAATATTGCAAACTCGAGCCTTCTGCGTCGGGCTTCTGATAGACTCTTGTTCGCAATATTCCACTTACGCCCCTCGTTAAACAATGTACTATAAACTACGCCAATTAAATTAAATGCAAAAATTACATTTGAAAAAGTCCTTCATCATCCACACAGCGCAATAATCTACCTACGATTTTCCATTTGAACCAAACCCGAACAATTTTTTAGCTTCCTTCAGACCAACATGTCTTATCTCATTGAACAAAGGAGCCGTGACTAAAACAGACATGTCATTATGATCGTGTCAGTTTTCGATAAGGTCCGAGTGACATTCAGACAAATGGCAAAAGTCACTCCGCCCGCCAATTGGCTGTTTTGCGTACGGAATTTTCTGGGAAGGATGCTGAATACCAGGTTTTTTAATTATATTGGAGACGTTTTAAAAATTCTTCAAGCTTTAGAAGCGCTCACTTACAGAAGGATGCCCTTGAACTTCGTGCTTTATTTTGTAATTATCATAGTCTTCATATTAACTTTCAAGTCAATCCGAGTTGTGTATCTATTCAGAGACAGTGATTCATTTATATACCTATATAAGTATTTGCTTAAACGTACACACAAGCAGTCGAACACAAAATAAAATATAGAAACTTATGCAATATAAAACAAAAAAAAAATGTTGAAAGATTTCGTGTCTTCGTCTTTCCAAATTCATTTCAATTTTGCGTTTTATTTATGACTATTTGTGCATCGTGTGATTGAGCGTAGATTTTCATTTTATCGACATCAATAAACGGCCTAATTAACAATCAAGATGAATTAAACATATGAGTGCCACGTAGTAAATTGATTACCTTATACGCCACTAATCAATTAGTTGCTCTTACTCTCAATGAATGCTACTTAATAGAGAATACTTAACGAACGTAACACTTTGTATAGAGGACTAATGCTTACATTAATTAAGGTGACCTTATAGGAGGTATTAATGTATGGTATTACAGTATTATTTACGATTGACGTGTAATTTATTTGAACTAAGTACATTTTACATACTTACATCGTACTGATAGCACATACATAACTATGAAATTAAAAATGTTGAAAGAAGGAAGAGGTTCTTTGAGAAGTGTTATTTATATTTCGACCAAACAAGCTGAGGTAACTGCTCCGAAAAGGAGGCGTTTAGATTAGTCGAAAGGATTGCGCAAAAATTGGTTCTTTTCGAACATACCATAACATAAACATATAACCGTCTAACTCTGATCACGAACAATAAGGAAGTTTTCCTTTGTCCCTTAATAAGTAGAAATGTCTATAGGGAAATGTATTACTTATTTTATTTACTTAGTGTCTACACGCCTATTGATACTGACTGGCACCAGGAGTCATGCCGTGTACTTACTTCAAATAAATAAGTTGGGCGGGAACTTGATACGTTTTTAACATACTCGCTGTTTTTAGAGTACCTATTCAAAATATTATTTGATTTCCTCGCATTTTTTGAGAAAAACACTATATCTGCCTGGCGGCGGTGTCACTCATTCTGAAGAAGAACTCCCGAAGAGTTCGAAACATGTCACCCGTAGTGACATTTAATACGTGAGTTAAACCATGTAATTATTTGTATTATTTCAACATGTCTCACGAAATATTAAATTCGAGATATAAAAGTTTTGCATGACGTATGACAGTCATATGTCATGATGCGAAACTTTTAATTCGTATGAGTATCACATTCTATCTTTACTAGGTCATGGTTATAGCTAGACAAGCTGTGGGTTGGAATAGATAAGGTACTATGTACAGAAGCTATCGCCCGCATTGGCCTGTGTCGATTGATACGTGATACTAATTATCGATACTGTTTGGTAAAGGTGAAAATGAACCGTTTTGATTTATGGTTCCATTTGACGAGCGTGGGACGGTTCTCCATATTTTGAATCGCTATAGAGGGAAATCGAGATTTCAAATGACTCATAGCCGCACCTGTTAAGCTTTCGGAACTTATTGAAAGTGCGTGCGAAACGAACGAATATCTTCGTTTCAGCTTCGGCAAAAATTCCTTCGTATTTGTGGCGTCTCGTCAAATTCAGTATAGCCAGTTTTAAAACGAAGGCTAGCTAGTTCTACATAACTCACAGGTTACCAGTGTAGGTATATAGAATATAATTTGAAATATCATCACTATTGGCCGAGGCTGTCTGCGCCAACTCTAAATCAGCAATTGGCAAGAGTTAGCGAAGAACCGAGAAAAGTGGTGCACTCTTGAGTCGGCGGCCAAATATTCGTTTTGGGCTGCGGAACCGGGTAAGGACGTATCTAGTAGCTTTTCGCTCACAAAACACAATTTGAGGAAACCTTGTATAGGTGTACTTAAATCCTTAAATGTCCTAAAAATTCAAAGGTGTATGTCAATTCTCCAAATACAATCCAAAAGAAAGAAGGGAAGAAAATATGCCTAGTGACGAAAATCCCATCAAAGAATTACGAAGCTAATACAACCGTTTTAATATGGCTTTTTAGAGAGACCTTTGCGGTCTTCCATTAAACTGGCGTTTTGCCTAAATGAAATTTTGGACTAACCCATTCAGGGCCCACCGCCGTAGTCGCTTTCCGCTACATACGAGGAAAACCACGGGATCTATTGGCTACGAGCGTAGCGCATAATCGGGCAATGAATGTGCTATGATGCAGTTGGAAAATTATATTTAGTGATTGCGATATGATGCCATACTTACCTGTATATTCAGTAGTTAGTATTAATCACAATGCGAGCGGTTCTGGTATTCGAATAAGGGATAATATTTGTATTATGAGAACGAATATTATATTCACGAGACCTAACTAGTGTTGATGTATATATGGAGGAAACTCCATAATATGTACATTGCAACCCATAAAACTAGTCTTATGTAGCTTATCTTGAAGACCTCTGTAGCTCGTTGGTAGTGACACTGCCTACGAAGCCGGAGGTGTTCCTGAGTCATGGATATTTTCTATGTATTTAAGTACATATTTGTGTACATAAGTAATGTATATCGTCGTCTATGTAGTCCCTATAGTACAAGTTTTGCTTAGTTTGGGACTTGGTTGATTTGTGTAAGATTGTCTCAAAATATTTATTACATATTTTATTTACTGAAGGACTGGGTAGATACACTTGATTGAAATTAATCTTCCGATATAGGTACCTCATTTAAAAAAAAATGCTTTTGTAAGTATTTCTGTTACACAAATACAAAAAATATAGGTAGGCAGATAAGACGAAATATTAATACTTACTCCTATAAAAACGTACGAATGTATTTTAACATGTACCGGCAAATTTACGTCTTTATTACCGAGAAAAGCAAAGCACCCGTCGCAAGAATGCCACACAACTCACTTATGACACTGGAATTGCTATTATTGGGCTGTTAGCGTCACATTCCACAAAATATCTTTCTCATATTGGATTTTTCGGGAGTTATAGCGTTTTAGTACGACGAGCAGAAATCTGTTTCACGAATACACCACTGTTAATGTATAAATACAGATCGCTCAGTCTTCAAAAAGTTATCCACTCCTACCTACCATACCTATGGAAACCACAAAAAATACTACGGAACATTGAAGAGTGGGGGTTGCCTCATGGATTGAACGTCGCGACCTGCGTAAAAACTCGTAGGCCTGCGATGTCATTCTCTACAGTAATAAAACAAAGAGGTAAAGTTTGTGGGTGCGTAGAAGGGAGCTTTGTGAGGGTGTAAACTCCAGATTTCAATCATTCTTTCACCATTATGGACATATACCAGTATTTAAATTGGACATTCCGAATGGCCATCCCATCCGCTATTATATTTAGCCGTAAGTATACCTACTTAGCCACCCGGGCAGCTAGTATTTGAAAATTGTTTACCACGTTTGATAACATTTAATTAAGTCCCTGGGAGACCGAGCTCTGCCCGGGTGAAAATACAGAAAATACGGACAAAACGAATTTACCAAGACATGAAACAGATCGATTTTTCGCCTCCGTTAAAGCCTTAACGAATGGACGCTTTAATTTGAATCTTAAACGGTCACTTTGAGCAGGTTCTTAATAAATAGGTAACTGACAATAGGGAAAATAACTAGCTTTCTCTTAGGAATTCAAGATTAAGTAGGCCATTCAATACCCGGAATACACCGAGTCAAACGTTTTCTAATCACAAATTCCACTAAAGTAAATCATGTGAAAAAATATCAAGAGCTGAGGTGCAAGTTTAATTAACTTTTATTACGAAATTCCTATTGGAATAGTCTGGAATAAAACTGTTCCACTTATTAGTTTTAATCAGTGCCGATAGATGGTTGTAAAATCGGCAAACTGTTGCGTGGTGATAAAGGGTTTATTGGATGGTTAAATGCGGAGTAAACCAAGACGATAAGTGAAATTGGCCTTTTACAACTGTGGGTTTAAATGGACTGGAACGGTTTAAGAAAGTATTGGAAATACAAGTTTGGTCTCAGGAGTTAACTTACTTATGATCTTTAAATTTTGTTTTATAGGTAAGTACTGTTAAAAGAACGGTAATAAAATTGAATTGTTCGCATTAGTTCCTTTGGAACTAACTACTAGGATAAAATTTTGATAAAGAAAAATACATTCGGTAAAGTATTTATTATTACTTTTTTAAGTTACAGTTATCGCAGAATCTTCTAATTAAGTTTTATTTTATAGATGAAACTTAGGCAAATGTCTGATTGCATGTCCATTTACTATGATCTCGAAATTGTATTTTAGCTTTATCTTTAAGTTAGTCTTTAAAATAATCAGTATCTAACGTAAAGAAGAAAAGGTACAGTTGAGATTATTTTATGTGATCGAATGTTTACAAAAACTTATATTGCAATTTTAATCTTCGATGCAATTGGGTCAACTATACCCAGAGAGTAGTTTAAAATGTTTTATGTTCGTTTACTTATTAATAAGGCGCACTTCCATAGACATTAGTATAAGGATATTGCATCAAATGCATTATTTCTCTAACTGACAATGAAACAAGACGATGCACTCATTGATTGACTCGTAAACCACAGCTTTAAAGCTATGTCCAACTATTCAGTCCATAATGAGACGTTTTCTCGATAACGAGTCGACAAAGAGGAGGCATTGCCACCCTCGTTCTAAAAACAGTCCCCCATTTGACGCATTGTTGGTCACCCTTTGTTATAAAACTATGACAAGGACATTTAACAAGTTTTTATTTTTATTGAAGCTTATTATATAGTTCTAGATCTAGTTGCGAACTAGATTTTTAATGGTAGAACTTAAGGTAGAATATACACCAGAGGTCCCACATGCATATTGCATACTGCTCAGCTTCCGCGCTATATAACAAATTAGCTTCCGCCCGCGACTTCGTCTGCAAAGGCCCGGGATAAAAAACTATCCTATATCCAGGCTATAAGCCACCTACCTTTGTGCAAAATTGCATCCAAATCGGTTGAGCTGTTTGTTCATGATTGAGTAAGAAACATCCAACTATCAAAACATTCGCATTTATAATGTTAGTTGGATACTACTGCGCTTTTGTAATACTGACTGTATACCGACAAGTAGGAAATATGGGCACATTAGTAAGCTCTCGGTAAAGAACAAAATACCGCATACCGATACCGCCCCGCCAATTCGGAAGTCCCCTAAAAAGATTTAATATGTAGTATTGATTACGTCCGGTAAATATAGTGACGTAAGTAAACTTTAAGGCTTGATACACAATTATAACTTAACGATGCGCACAGTCGTATGATCCAACCCTTCCGCGGCTTTAACACTGCCAAGTTTGAATAATTCCACCAACATTACAATGACCGAGCGGTTATTCACGAACAATATAAAACCACATAGAAACTTAAAACCTCACAGACATTCCCGCTGTATAATATTAGTACAGATTAGTATAATTAATATTAGGCGATATACTGAAATTAAACGCTGGTATTTTTGTACAAAAATATTACCGGTATACGAAGCGGTAAGTTAAAACAAGTTGTGAATAGCATTAAAGCTATACCTAAACTCAGCCGCGCGAATCTCCCCGCAATCTCGTCCCATAAGAGATTACTTACAAATTCTCACAAAGGCCCGGGATTATCCCACAATATCCTGCGTGGCTATTTCCTCCATATACCCATTCAATACATTCGGAAAAACGATTGAGCGCGAATTTAAAACTTTTTGGCTAGAGAATACTATAATGTTGAGTGACGACCGGTTAGCCTACGAAACTGAAGGTCCCGGGTTCGAGTCTCGGTAAGGGCAAATATTTGTGCAATGAGCATGAATGTTTGTCTCTGGGTCATGGATGTTTTCTATGTAGGTATTTAAGTAGCTATTTATATGTATTATATATATCATAGACGACTACCCATAACACTAGGTCGATTTGTGTAAGATTGTCCCCTAATAGTACTTATCTTATTTCGTAGTGAAATAAAGCTTATTTATGTACTTACCATTTTATTCCGTAACAAGTAAATCTATTTTTTTTATCTATTTTTAAATACCAAAATAAAAACAAAGATATGTACCCAGGGGTAGAACACTGTCTTTTTAAATGTGGTTATAGCTACTAAGTATTAATGATAACAAAGTTAATGATTCCCTAACAACACTCACATCATCAGCCTATATACGTCCCACTGCTGGGCATAGGCCTCCTCATGTATGAGAGGGAATGGGCAGTAGTCCCCACGCTGGCCCAGTGCGGATTGGGGACTTCACATATACCTTTGAATTTCTTCGCAGATGTATGCAGGTTTCCTCACGATGTTTTTCCTTCACCGAAAAGCTAACGGTTAATATGAAATCATATTCCGTACATAAGTTCCGAAAAACTCATTGGTACGAGCCGGGATTCGAACCCACGACCGCCGTTTGACAGCCGCATGCCTGAACCACTGGGCTACCGTAGCGTACACACAATAGCAAAGCAGCTAACAACACTCAATAGCAAAGAAAACGGAAACAATTTGCATGGAAGTAATATACTATAAACGGTCATCGTATTATCCGTGTACATAGCGAGTTCATTAAAAAGCGTAAATCACCCATATACATATATCATAGAACAACTTTTTACAGGAATTAACTTAATTAATGACGAAAGAAAAGCACAACTCTAAAATTCACTGTCACTTTTATATTTAGTACTAAACAACAGATTTTTTAAGGCGATACTATTTGTCCAGTTGCGGTATTTGAGATCCCGAAGCTTTGCGGAACCGCCCTTTGCCACCCGAACTGATCCAACTTGGACTTGGGCGGAAATAGAAAAAATATGATAAATATAATTGCCTATTGAAACACCGGTGGCCTGAAAGTGTGTACGCTGTTTATATAATGAAATGCTGTTTCAATAGCATACCTGGCGGCAATTTTTGTCCTCCGCCAACTTCGCCCCAGTCTAAATGGGCTCAGTTTTTGTTGCACAGGGCGGTTCCATAACGCTTCGGGTGCTCAAATACCACGAGCCATCTGGGTGCCTCTCGGACACTGAAACTACGCGTCACTGTTTTTACTTAATCACTTCTACAACCAGTAAACAGTACTTAAGAATTTCTTTTTCTTACCAGCCAGTAACAATGTGCAAATGGACAAATTCAAATCGGAATGTTGTAACTGCTTTCTTCGTAACAACTGATTAAGGACCATTTTGCCTCAAGAATAAGACACTTATTTGCTTGCATTACTTATGCCTGTTAAGCTGTTTTGTTTCAATTGTGGAGTAAAGCGGAGTTAATGAGCGATCCACTTGCGCCGCGTGAACAAGCTTTGCGAAACAAAACTAGATGTACGGTCAGAACCTCAATTCGTTTCGTCTCTTTCACATGTCAATCACGTTCCAATGTGTATATTTAGCTCTGATGACACGATAATACGACACATTGAAACGGGAATGGGTATGGAAGAAACGAACAAAAATATGACTCTGGGCGGGGAGTACTTGCGTACCTATGCAGGGTAATATGTTCATAATGATAATATGTTCATCAATATGGTCAGAATTGAACTCCTGAAATGTGTCTATTTGGCTTCATATACCTACTTTAACTGCCAACTGTACCTATACTATCAGAGCCAGTTGTTTCAAACCGTCGGTAATCATTAAAATCAGATTGTATGCGAAGCTTGACAGTTTTCTTTGACATGACACCAGCTGGCGCCATGGTTAAACCAGTGTAGCTTATCCAATGCGCCCATACTTTAATAATTACTACTGTCACTACTAAAGGTCGAATCAGGGTCAATCTGCATTATAATTTGATTATAAAGAGTTTTGCGTTCTCATTAGCGCGTCCAGCGAACTTGACAGAATGAGAGCTTGAAACGAATCCTTTCTCTCCCGGACTAAAATTTTTTTGGTCGCAAATCCATACTGCGTGTTTCAGATGTACCCGAATTTCTTTTTTCCTCGTTCTATTTAAATTCCTCCTAATTTAGATAAATCGACCTGTTAGATACTTTTCCACGGCCATGAATAATAAAACTAGTAAAAAGGTTCTATCAATTGTGTTTATTTTAATGCAATTACCGTCGTTTCTAATTAAGGAATGAGAAAAGTTTAGATTCAGTAGACAATTTAACAATTAAAAAAATATACGCGTTGACTTGAGAACCTCCTCCGTTTTTTTCGTCGGTTAATAAACCAGTCGTAACTTTGACAGTTAAGTAAAAAACGAGAATTGTAGGGAGAGTGACAATGAGCGAATATCGACTTTTAGAATCTGGCAATGGAAAAAACCGGCCAAGTGCAAGTCGGACTCGCGCACGAAGCGTTCCGTACCTTTATCTATAAAAACGGAAAGAAAAACACGTTTCTTGTATCCTGCTCAAATATTTATTTTATCCTGGTTTATAGTATTATTTGTTATAGCGGCAACAGGAAAACGTCATCTGTGAATCCATTCCGTTTTTTATCCCTTGGGTACGGAACCTTAAATGCGTCGGAATTGCATTTAGTTTCGCATTTTAGTTTTTATAACTCAAATATTTAATTAAGTTTTATATATAATTGATTTGATGGATTGAATTATTTATGCCATCTGTTTTTCATGTGTGAAATGTCTTAATGATTTATAAGATGTTATGCACCGATACTGATATTGTTTAGGAATGGATCGATAAAAGGAAAGATAATATGGTGAAACAATAACTATAACAATAATGATTTATTCGTTGCCACCAGGGTATTAGGAGAGTGTCCTTGAAATAACTATTACGGTCATCGACCCCACAAGGGTGTATCGATACAGTTAAACTACATATAAAAATACATCTTTTTTACGTGTAGTTTTTAACAACAACACCTATATTTTATATCTAATAAACATATGGTTTATATTTTTACTCAGATATGACTACGGCTAATGATCCATCAATATTACTACACAAAATTTAAAAAGGATGCCAAAATTGGGAGAACACTCGGCAAGAATAAATTTCCATCCTGCTTTGAGTTCGAATTTAAAGCAACTCGGAAGTTGCTAAGCGTTCAGATATTCAGTAAACTTTATAGAACTCCAAGTTTCCCTAACTGTCATATTACGAGTTTTAGCAAGTTTACTCTCATGACCGACATATCACTTGATATTCTACGTCTGGCTTTTCAATGGATCGCTCAATGCTTACCGCACAATTGCACTGATCACGTGGGTTAAGTCGGGGTTATATTAGAGCCTTACCGCGTGTCGCAACGTGTATTTTGTATTGAACGTGGCAACACGCGGGACTGAGCGAATGTAAACACGTTCATACAAAATTCATGTAACCGATTGCGTTGCGATGCGCGGCGTGGCTCTAATATAAGATTGCTTGTTGCTTTAAGCAACGTTTTGACTCGTTTTAATAGTTAGTTAGTACTAAACAAACTCTCCCGAACATTGAAAGGCACTTTCAGCCCTTAATCCAAGTTGCTGTCTATGACAGCCGCCTTGAGGAATTTCAACAGTTACGCGTAAGTTACCCACTCATTTGTCGAAGCCTAAAATTAGATGTAATCCCATAATACTGCTCAACCAACAACTGTCTGATGTTATTCAGGAGACAATATGTCAGTTTCTTAGAAAAATTGTAATACATATATGGACTTGTTGCTCAAAAGATGCATGGTCCATCCACAATGGGATTCATAAGAAAACCCCATAAAATAGCAGTTTTTAAAAGAGACCCTATCTTTTCTTAATTTATTAGGTATTTTAGAAATTGTAAACGGCTAAAGGTAGATAATTAGTAACCTTGAAGTCTCTCACTTCGGCACTTTATGTTGTAATTTCGCATAATAAAGTAACGTTATTGGACGAATAAATCTTCTTTAAGGAAGCATATTTAATGCAGCTACAAAATACCGGAAACGTCACTTAAGGTTAAGGATATAATATGCAACAACTTTTTCTATTCACTTCCGTAAATTGACGACACGCCACAATCTATACGAATACTATAAAGAGCTGAAGTCTGTGTGTGTGTGTAGCTTTGCGATGTAAGTCATTATAGGATGTTATATCAGATTAAAAAAATTTTTTTTTTTTTACTTTATAGGAGGCAAACGAGCAGACGGATCACCTGATGGTAAGCGATTACCGCCGCCCATGGACACCTGCAACACCAGAGTTAGTTTTTGTTGTGAGTGCGTTGCCGGCCTTTAAGGATGGAGCTCTGGGAACCTCACCTCCCTCCTCATTTCACCTGTGAAGAATGAACCTTCGTAACGAGTATTTTTGCTCAAGGGCTTTGCTTGCGTTCTATATAAAAAAATCGTTTATTTCAGATATTTGGAGTCCATAAAGTGTTAGTGTTACAAATTAATATAGCGTTATTAATAAAGCGGGATCTGGGATAAATGCATAAACACTTACCTGAGTGATTTTAAAATCTTGAACATATTTGTTGTGCCAGTAAGATGCAGTTACTCGCATGTTAGTTATGAACTACATAAATAAGACTGGCAATGTAACTGCTGGGCCATAATATATTCCATCCGTAATATTTGACAAAAGGGGACATGTCACCACTTCCGTCTTTCAAAATCAGTTTGATAAATACTACCCCGTCTCCTTCTGGGTCATGAAATTTAATCACGCAATTAAGAACGGCTTAACGGATTTAAATGTAGACACATACTTTATAACAACACCAACAATTTCCATCCCACAAATCTTTTTCCAAAGACAAGATATTGAGGACGTAGTTTGATTAAGGAGTTCCCACAGACGAAGTCGCGAGAAGAAGCTCGTATGACGCCAACACACAAAGTTCGCGAAAATCGCTTGAAATTACGAAACAATCTATCAAAGGTTTTGGCAAAAACTGCAGCCTGTTTGTTCGGAGCAGGTGTGCCCAGTCAATCAATCAGGCTGTGATGGATTGGCGATAAGTATTCTCACAGTTGTCGGTCACATTCACTGGATTATAGGAGGCTGGAGCCTCACGTGACACACTGTTACGAATTGAGAAGAGTGGGACTTTGCTTATTTTGCTTCAAAATTATATTGCAATAGGGAATCTGATTTGAAAAGGTAAAATGTTCTTTGTACTTTTAATAGGTATCTATATAGCAAATATCTTTTTGCAAAATCCAAAAATCATGTGAAAAAAAGTGCTCTTTTTCAAACAATGTACTTAATGGTTAATAAAGTCGAGTGTAGAAATTTTTGTAACTTTTGCCATTTTGATCTTTAAAGTCAACTGTACTACGTTCGTCTCTAGGTAAAGGTACACTAGTAAAATACATTCTATAGTCTTATTTAATTTTCTACTTGGTTTCAGATAGTGAAGTCGACATTTATCTTTTGATGATCATTATTCACTACTTATATAGAACTGCAAAGATTTAGTGCCCTTCGCTGTTTTTTGAAGATAAGGGAACTACGACTGGTTTAATTTAATATAATTGAATCAAACTGTGATCATTGAATTCGGAAGCTGTAAGTAGTTGTTTTATAGTTAATACGAAATTCGAGGAATGATTTATCTTAAGCCTGAGAGGTTTTTATCGGAAAGCGTACCTTGAAACATAATTATATTTAGCTTCGGTGAAATGGTTTTCAGTTAAGTTAGTATGTGCCTAAAAGCATGCATTAGGTATATTAGACACATGTATGTATGGTATCAGTTATTTATGAGTGTTAAGTATCTCTTTTTTGTAAGTATTTGGTTGGGTGTGTGCAGTACCAATACAGTTGTAACAATATTAACTTTGTCATACTTTTCAGGCCCGCAAGCTTCGAAACTTACTGCTATTTGCGTGTGGAAAATCTCTTTCTATCCATTCTGAAAGCTTGGATCCAACGTGGCAAACGCGCCACAAAATATCAATTAGATTTCAATTTATAAATGTCGAAATATACGGAACAGTTTTGGCATCGATCAAGCCGGCTACATTCACTCCAATCCACTGTATGTTTTTCATTCACTCTGCCCATAAAACTACACTGTAACTTCCCGGTCAAACTCCTTGCAATAGCACCGGGTGTTGACGTTGCGGTTAGAATGCACTCTAGAGCAGTTTTACGAGTCCACTTCGTTACCGATGTGCCATAATGGCGGGAGAGAAGTTTGAATGGAATTCGATAGATCTATTTAAATTAAGATTATTGTACGATTAAAAGTAGATGAATATATAAATCATACAGCAACGCAAAAGGAATGCTATCCGAGTTTATATAAAGAGACCTGCAGGTCGATCACTTTAGGTACATCTATATGTCAATCAGTCATTTTATATCGAAAAATGACAGTTGGATCTAACTAACGCGCCTTTAAAATTTGAGAAAAATGTGACTTTTACGACATGTCAACGGGATATCAGCAATTTCTGTTTCTATCTTTTGAAAGGCCAATTCCATGTCATAGCATGTAATGTCTGTCTTTTAAAACAAGAATGACTGAGTCATGACACTTGATAAACATAAAGGTTAAGGGGCTCCCATACGCCAATGACCTTCGATCTGAATCCCTTAGTTTTCAAATGTTTTTTGTAGCTTATTATATTAACAACAACGGCTTTAAGCAAATAGTATCCCATATTTACTTCAAAGTTCATTGTTTTCGAGATATTTGGCATCAAAGTTGAACAATTTTAGGCCACAAAACTGATTTTCTGGCCATAACTTTTGCATTAATAAGTAAGATTATAAAAGCGCATATCAAAATTATAGGTAAGTTCAGTACGTATGAGTAGGTATGAGTTTGGGTGTATAAAAGTTTTAATGAGGTTGAGGTGTCGGTTTTTGTATTTTTACAGACCTCTCTTTAAAAATGGATAATTGATTCTGTATTTAACATTTTCAAAGTTATTTAATATCAAAAATGTTAAACAGGAATCGAACTTACCATATCTGTAACTGGAAAGCTAGCTTCAATAGTGCAATAGTGACTATGCCCGAGTTTCCAAGTTTGTGCTGACGCTGACAATGCAATGTCGTGCCTAGTTGAACATATCAAATACCTATGTATATAATATCAAGGAAAAAAAAAAAATACGTAGTATTATTTTATTATTGTAATAGTAATTCGTAGCAGTGAATTAATTGTAAACATTTACTTTGTAACTTAGAATATAAATTATGCACGTTTTTATCTATTCCTCTGATTGTATGATTTGTTAAATAAGTAAGTATTTAGGCAATAACACGAACTCAATCAAAGCCTGAGATACAGGATTTTCCTAGTTCAGGCTCAAGTATTATATATGCACCATGTAGATGTAAGAATTTTAATGCAAATTGTTATAATTATGTTTTTATTAATAAAGATTATTATAAAGATTATTATGAATAAACCGAGGACAAGTGTCGAAATGAAAACTACTAAATTTCGTTGATTTTTGACGGGAGCCCCTTAACTATAAGAGTTCAATTTTCAAATTCAAGCATTTCAGAAGATCTGCGCAGAAGTATTACTGTCATTTCGCGCGATTTGGTTTCCGAACAACTTGTAAATCGAATTTCCATATAAACTTACAACAGGGATATTTTACCCTCTCTTCTATTTTATGCCGTTTTTCAGGGTTATACCCACTTAAATCGGTTGAGTGGTCAAAACACGGAAAGGTCAAATGTATACAGATCGAGATGAAATAAAGTAAGGTACCTTGGCATTTATTTGACCTATTGATTTCTAGCACAATATCAATCTTGATGTATTTCGAATTTACCAGGATAGTCTTTAGGTGCACTTACTCGATAAAACAGCCTCTACAAAGCCTTGGCTAGGCAAGTTGAAATAAAAAATAGTCTTAATCGAACTATCGGATAAAAACACCTCATCCAGCTTAAGGGATCTGAAGCTTGCAACTTCAATTTTAAACTTTAACTTCATTGCTTGACGACTTAAAATGCCTTGTACCGATCTGTCCACTTAATGCACTCGTGGTTTCGCTCGATAACCGAGCCGACATGCATCTGCTCTTACCGACCATTGTGTTGTATCGCGAACACTTGACTTAATCTAGTCATCTATTCTTAATGCATAATATTAGCACAGTTTCGATGGAAAAACTCATTAGAATAATAACAATAATAATATTCACAAATAAAACTACATCTGATTTATTTGCATCCCGTTCCACAAGTATAACGAAACGCCTTTCGAATTGTTAACTGCAGTCAATGGTATAAACTTGCAAACTTCATTTTGGGACACATTGCGGTTTTGTCATGATTGGTGGTGGTTTGTTGTAATTATTTGAATGTTAGCACGTGCGGAGGGAGCGTGGGCGCATTAACCGCACGCAAAAATACGCAAATAGGTGCATCTCGTTATCGCTAATGGGTCATTGTCAGATATAGGTAGGTGGACATTGCCAAAGCTAACACTTTTACGCCAGGAACGCGCCTACGCCGAGTCGCTTTCCAGCTACATACGAAGAAAACAACGGGATCGGCTACGAGCGTAGCAAGTTGCCGTGAATGTGTTAACATTTTCGCAACCAAGGACCCGCCTTGCGGGCGCCTACGCCGTAGTCGCTTTCTGTTACATACGAAGAAAACAACGGGATCGGCTACCAGCGTAGCGAGTTGCCGTGAATGTGTTAACATTTTCGCAACCAAGGACCCGCCTTGCGAGCGCCTACGCCGTAGTCGCTTTCTGTTACATACGAAGAAAACAACGGGATCGGCTACAAGCGTAGCGCGTAGCGATTCTTTGCAGTAAATTGTGCTAAGGGCAATTAAGCCAATTATTGAACTCAGAATCCGCATAAACAACGTCGCCTCTTCGTCTCAATGTCAATTCTATGCAATAAAAACATATAACATATAAACATAAGCCCTTAACAAAAGATACAGAAAAGACAACTTTTATTTTATTGACTGACAATGACCCCAGCATGTTTTAAAGCGGAATAGCAAATAACATTGTCGTAACTTATAATGAACTTTCGTAATGTAACGCCTGATCTATGCTAGTAATTGCTAAATCTCTCAAAATGCTCCAAGCCCACGAACCAACATAATTTTGTAAATATATATCCATGTCCCGTGCAGTCACTAAGACTATTCAATACTGATCCTGATCCCCCTCCTTTCTTTCCATTTCAGTAGTCCTATCATAATATATTTAATCATCGATATTTTATAGTTATTAACTTATTAGATTAGTTTCATGACAGTAAGGTGTCTGGCGTTTTATAGGTCTTAAAGAAGGATAATAGTTTTCAAGTCACCTATTTTTAAACGATTATCAGTTCGCAAGTTTTAATGGCAGTCAAGTTACTTCACGTGGAATGTCTTAGTTTGACTGCTGCCTTTTGAATTACTAGAACATTATGAAAGTAATTAAAGGTTTATTTATTTTTGTTTAATTATTATAGTTCGTTTATTTGTATATTAAAGCCGAAAAATGTATATATCGACAGCAAGGTAAATAAAAATCATGAACCCGTTAATGTCCTGAATTGTTTGAACAGGATAAAAGTACATCCTCGTAGATATAGTAAAAAAAATATTTTTCACGGGCCAAAGGAAATTTAATCTAATGAAGTCAACGTCATTAAATAATGGAAGTAAAAGAAATTCCATTTGAAGATTTGCTTACAGTGTTACAGTATACATACATACTTATTGTTTGTTACACGTGAAATTATAATTTATAATAAGGCTAGTCATAAAATGTCACTTTCGCTCTACCAGGAGGTCGCTTACTTAGGCCAGAAATGTAAAAAAATACTGAGTTAAGCCTCTCATAGACTGAAACGGCCTGCGGTCAATAGTGAATTTGATAAATCACTGCCAAGTTTACTATTGACTACCACCGCAGGCCGCGCCAGTAAATATGATTCAAGCCTTACTGAACTTTGATCTGACATTTGGTCTAATGCATCTTTATAAAATCGGGCCTTGGCTTACTCTATCTACTAACACTTTTACTGCCAGGAACTCACCTAGCGGGCGCCTACGGCGTAGCCGTTTTCCACTACTTAGCAGAAATAACACGGGATCGGCTACGAGCGTAGCGCGTAGCGATCCTTGGCAGTGAATGTGCTAAGCAGAAACATGGCGGTATCGGCTACGAGTACGCTGCTACGGCAGCGGCATCTTTGGCAGTGAATGTGTTAACTTGTTCCAATACGAACAATCGTCGAATGTCAACCCGTCTTCCCCATTATAACGAAGTCAACATACGGACCGCAATGCATTCAATTTCACGGGGAAATCTGCTTTGTACTGTGAATGATTGTGAATGAAATAGACGTGTTTGATAAAGTGCGTTGCGTGTGAGTTCCATTTGAAACTATTTTATAACAAAGCAAAATCAGATAGACCTTGATATTTGATACGTATGAACGAGAGATACCATTATGCTATAGGTACCTATTGATGAGAATGTTTCCTACTTAATATTATAAATGCGAAAGTTTGGATGTTTCTATGTTTGTTACTCAACCACACTTAAACGGCTGAATCGATTTGGATGAAAAGTTGCACGAAGATAGTTAATAGCCTGGATTAAAAAAGAAGCTTTTATTCCGGGTCCACACAGGTAAAGTCGCGGGTGGAAGCTAGTGAATAATATAGTTATAGTGAATGAAACAAGAGTGCGATTTTTGAATCGCAGTTAGTTGAAAACCGTGATCTCAACTAAACTAGCGATTTCGCGACACTCATGGTAAATGACATAAGTATTATCTAACCAATGAAAGAAGAAAGAGAAAATAATACCTATTCCACAGACGCTTATAAGTGGTTTTCTAATGTAATTTGGTTTGCTGCAAATCCCTCATGGTTAAAGACATATTAGGATGAAAATCAAAAAAATGTACATAGTTAAGGGCCTTCATCTAATCTACGCTTTAACTCATTTTCGTAACGACAATTACCCATACATTTTATGTGGGTAATTGTCGTTTCGAAAATGAGAAAAGTTAAAGCGTAGATTAGATTAAGGCCCTTAACTATGTACAATTTGTTTGATTTTCACCCATCATCAAACCAATGAAAGAAGAAAGAGAGAAAATAATATCTATTCCACAGACGCTACTTAGACTAAGACATAAGTAGGCATAAGTAAGAAGATTTACATATTTAAAACCATCATGAATAATTAATGTAACAAAAGCATCCGTGAAAGGGACTCCACTCAGCTTGTTACAATGTAAGTACGTTGATCTTCCGTGGATAAGTACCGATAGGTAGTCGCAATAACTTAATAAATAAATAAATAATAAATAAATATAAGGGGACAATCTTACACAAATCGAGCTAGTCCCATAGTAAGCTCAATAAGGCTTGTGTTATGGGTACTAGACGACAATATATATAATAGATATAAATACTTAAATACATAGAAAACATCCATGACTCAGAAACAAATATTCATGCTCATCACACAAACATTTGCCCTTACCGGGATTCGAACCCAGGACCTACAGCTTAAATAGAACATAAAGTTTTCTTTGAGAAATAAGAGAAATTATATAATCCCACTGCTCTGTCAAGAAAACCATAGATCATTTGGGGAATTTGATGAAAATATAACCTGGATTTCTATGTTATGTTATAAAGTTCATGGATACTATATTCAAATATTTACATGTCATTAGGAATTAGGCATATATATACGCATATATTTACACTATATTATTTTACTGTACAGGAAATCACGTCAAACTGTACATTTATAAAGTGTTTTATTTACACAATGCAAGCCTTTTGTAATCGTCAATAATTTAACTCAACTAAACTTAATAATCTATCATGTTATGTACAATTACTGAAATCATTTGTTGTGTGTATAGCCTTAAGGTGGGTCGACGACCATACAAGCATTTTTGACATAAATTTGCAAGGTAACGGCGTGATATTTTAAGAAACATATTTTTTTTATTTTTTTTTATTTATATTAAAAGAGATAATCAATACAAAATTAATAGGCGCGTACAGAAACCCTTGACGCGAATGTATCGCACCGCTCACGACAGTTAATCATACTTAATCTTTATACTTATAGGCAATTAGAAAAGACAGATAGATGAGTACTTACTTATTACATTTTCACCCCAGCAACTACTCCTCGCTATCTGTCCCAGTTAGAAAATATCTTTTTAATGCGATCTTGCACGACTTTTTGTCGGCAAGGACACTTGTGAGTATATCTTCTGTAACACACTTTCATAAATGTGCTATCCGTTTGCGCGAAATTCCCCCTTTCCTAGAATAAACTTGTATAGTCGGAAACTTGTATAAACTAGAACCATTTGAGAAATTTGTTTGCCACGTGATACTTTGGGAAAACTATAATTCTCAAATATAAGTTAATTCTACGAAATCAGGAATTTCGCGCAAATGGAAAGCCAATTTATGAGAGATTGTTAAATAAGTTTCTTAAAATATCACGCCCTTAGCCTGCGGATGTCAAAAAACGTTTTTTATGGTCGTCGAACCAACTTAAATGCTATCAAGCCTACTCAATTAAGAGTCCGCAGTAAGCTCGATTCTCCATACAAACGTAGTTACGCTCTCATTTTAAAACTACGTGTTGGATTGTAACGAAACTTTGCATGTTCAATGAAATGAGGTATATCTATGTCTGAAATTAGTTTACGTAGCTTCAGCTACCATAATAAAAAAAATACAGCGAATTTAAGTTTTTCATACAAAATTAGTTTTTGCTGTATTTACTTTGTTTTATAAATTGGAACCATGTCTATAATCTAATTACAGACATAGATATACCTCATGTCATTGTATATGCAAAGTTTCGTCACAATCCAACACGTAGTTTTAAAATGAGAGCGTAACTACGTTTGTATGGGAAGGTGAAATTCGGCCGAGCTTACTGCGGCCTCTTAATATTTTCCGCCGCGTCTATTTTCATCCTATTCTTATTTCAAAACAGCAAGCATTCAACAATACCTATCTTTTTCACTCCCGATAAGGTATATGCTTTGTGGAGACCATTTGAATTGAATCCCATTTCCGTTCGCTTCACACTACCTTTGAAAAGCTGCATGCGGACACGCACGACATTCAATGAAATATGATGTAGTCGACTCCACAAAATAATTTACGTTCTCGAAAGTTCCAAAATATCTGAACATCTCATGCTCTTAAGAGTCAAGTCGTGTTCATATATTTTTGTTTAGGTCCGTGCACACATTTCCGGTCGTTTCTCCTGACTGACTGTAGTCAGATATATGGAACAACTAAACCTGTGTAATCATATATATTTAAAGAGATAATAGATCAACGGAGATGAATGAAAGTTGATATTGTCCTGCAATGGAGCACAAAATTACAATCGAAACAAATGGATGGCCGTGGATGTGCTTTTGAGAGGTTACAATTTACCCAGCAGAACATTGTACCTTGATTTTCCGTTGTACATATACTTATATCCCACCTGAAACCTCTATAATTGAGTGGGTGGAACCGCGCGGACAGATAGTGGAATACGAAGGCATAAACCAATTTTGTCCTTTATTGAAAATGAGGCTCAAAATGAACTGGAAGCAGGAAAGACGAAATTAGCGCTTAAACATCTACGAGTATATGACCTTTAAACTGCTTCATAACGAAGCAAACTTATTAACCATGTCGAGTATAGCAGAACGCATAAATGACGAAAGCGGAACAAACATTTATCGAAAAAGCTGTAACGAACGAGTGAGCGAAGCAAACGAAGTATATAAACAGAATTAATTTTTGTTTTTTAAGCTAACGCTGCTAACGAAAACAAAAAAAAGTAAAAAAAAAATTTCTTCTTGTAGATGTCGCTACACGCCTCCCTAAGGCGTTGTATAAATAAATAAATATAAGGGGACAATCTTACACAAATCGACCTAGTCCCATAGTAAGCTCAGTAAGGCTTGTGTTATGGGTACTAGACGACGATATATATATAATAGATAGATAATAGATATAAATACTTAAATACATAGAAAACATCCATGACTCAGAAACAAATATTCATGCTCATCACACAAATATTTGCCCTTACCGGGATTCGAACCCAGGACCTCTTGCTTCGTAGGCAGGGTCACTACCAACTAGGCTAAAGCGGTCGTCGTTGTATGAAGGAAATGATTGAAGGATTTGGTGCCCGAACCGGATCGTTCCGATAGCTCAGTTGGTTAGTAGCGACGGGCCATGAATGCCTGTGGTCGCCCGGTTCGAATCCGGCTCGGAGCAATAAATTTTTCAATTTATCCTATCATTTAAAATTGAAGTATAAACAGCTTGGGCTGAAAATCGTTTGTCTGTCCAGCCGGCATGCGGTGGCTGCCCGCTGTTCTCCTATACAGATCGCCGCTTGCTGTTGTCCACTAGAATCTCCTAGCCTGATCCCCCGGGGGAAAAAACGGTAAGGTTGTTAGGTGAACTGCGACCCTACAGCGCGCGAGCCGAGCGAGCGAAGCGAGCGTTACGCGGCAGCGTCCGGCGAAGCGCCATAACCGAATATTACAATTTTTTCCTAGTTGAATGTAAAATAATTGCCGCTAGGTTCCCCTGGGTGATCGGGGTCAGGTGATTAGGATCACGTGCGCATTTTGCATTCTCGTGAAATTAGGTGAGTAGGTTCGTTAATTGCATAGTTTTTTTTTGTCGAGTAATTTTTATCGTAAATAAATAAAAATAAAAAATCTGTCTCGCGAGTTCTACTCAGAGCTACTAGTATTATTTTCTTTGGTTTCTCAAGTTGGTCGCATAGGTATCAGTTTAATGTAGGTACTTATGGCTATAATAGGTACTAAAACAGCTCGATTTGAGGATATAAATTTTCCTGAAAAACAAGTTTAGGAGCAATGAAAGTGAGTATATTCGATACATGAGCTCGATTTCACAAATCGTGACTAAATTACACACGGACTGCAAAGACCCACGCATATGCACGGACTTTTACTTAAACTTGAAACCTTAAGGTTTTTATGCAAACATGACTTACTTAGAAATTCATAACTTGGTCGTCCCACGTGTTAAGAAATTAAATTCTTACACTTCATTTACGACACTTGTTTAGGGCGCTCTGATTAAAGTTAATAATTAATTTTCTTAGCAATTTTTTCGGAGCTCCGCATTGTTTCATTTTTCTTCTAATCCAAATTAAGATGCCTACGCGTCGTAGCTACATATTGGCAAATCTGTAGATGAAAAATATTTTTCGTTTTCATTATTTTCTCTTCGATTATCAAAGATCGTTCCTAACATTAATCGTTTGGCTTTGAACGAAATATTCTTTTGTTTCTACAATTCTCTTTGTTTACCTCCAACCGATTACTTATTTGCGATTGGAGTTTGATCAGGGTTTGTTCTGTACTGTAATTAAGCATACATATGTTGTTAACAATTCATTTTACTGCCGTGTGTAGTATTTATAAATTGGTATAATCAGTCTCAACCGTGAATAACATGGGAAACTGGTTTGAAATTGTGATATGTAATATTAATCCTTTTTGTTATAAATTAAAACGAGAAAAGATTTCCAGCTTTTTATTTTTCCTGTCTTGTGGAAAGGTTATATTATCCACTATTTTGTATGTAGATAACTATCTACATGTCAATTTAAGAATGGGGTAAACCTTGCTGACTGCACTTTTTAGTAAAGTTGTCATGCACTACCACTAAACTAGTCGCTTATCGTGTGTGATTTAGTAGTTGCCATGTCACAAAAAGTACTTGCTTGTATTGTATTTATAAATTGTATAAATTGTATTATTGACATGAAGGAACACATCGTGAGGAAACCGGTCTAATCCCAATAAGGTGTATATAGTTTCCCCTTTGGGTTGGACGGTCACATGGCAGTCGCTTTCGTAAAACTAGTGCCTATGCCAAATCTTGGGCTTAGGTGCCCCCGGGCTCCTTTAGGGCACAACCGGGAATAACGTTAGGAGGATGATGATTAATTGAATTGCTATGATCATTACCTATCCATCCTCAGATCAGGTCAGTGGTGGTATGAACATCGCAAGTTTTTTATGTCAAAACAGTCTGATACAGTTTGTATAAGGCACATGTTAGTTTAGGACCACTAATACAATAACGTGCCAAATGTCATGTAACACAATTAAAGTAAGTAAGTAAAACAAGGTAAATACACCAAACCTTCATTACGGCTCTTCTAAAGTTTCGCTTTGATTCGGATGAAAACTTGTTTTTATGTTTAATGAAAGTCGACCCATCAAAGGGTATCTAAATATTTTTCCTTTCTTGGTTTTTTACGTAACGCATTGAACGTATGTTAGGTAGATTTAAATGTAATTTTTTATATGAACAGCTGGCGCGTTCGAAAAGTTACATGATTACCCCTCTGGTAGGCGCAAAGTAATGCCTACTTGCAGAGTAGCTTAAAAATCTTATAGACTAGTTTAAAATACAAAAAACAATACAAATAAGACATAAAGAATGGATCTTCGAGGTGGAAACTTGGAGATGAACTATATTTTATCTTGAGCTATTTATATACTAATATTATGATAAAAAAAGTTTGTTGCTGTTGTTTTACTCTACATAATGAGGCAAATTGACTTCAGCATTATGTCCATCATGAAACGTTACAAAGTAAAATTTCTACCATATTATCATGAATAAGAAATATTTAATGTCATAAGAATTCCAAACATTCGTACTATAATACTAATCGCTTGCCGTAGCTGTTGATATCACTTTTATTAGGGACATTCATGCTCCGTGTAACTACCACGTACAAAGCCATATAAAACGTAAATCTTTGCTCTCTTTCACTCTTAGCCGAATGTGCAGTAGTGAGACAAAGTCAACCATATCGGAAATGACTTTATCCGGGTCGAATAAACGGGGTCGTAAATTCATCTCAATGTAATGACGTCACACGTCAAGCATGGGACGATATTAGACCTACTTGGGTGTAAATATCGTATGGACAGATTGGTAGTGACTTCATGTCAGTGTTTATGGGTTGTTCCATGGAAATGAATACAGGTTCTTTAATGCGATCATTACAGGATATATAATAACTTGAACTTTTATGTAACATTTCAATTTTAAGATACTAGGCATTGTTACGTTGGGAGTGAGATAGGTATAATAGTTACAAATAAAACAAAGAGTAAGTAACATTGAATTGTAAATAAAAAAATAAGGTTATTATCGAATATACTATATTTTTAAAATTCATCTTCTGGTTCTAAGGTATTTGTTTTGAGAGCAAAAAACAAAAACCTTTTTCTTGCAGTTACCGTTTTGTTAATTTCATTAAAAATGTTATTAGTACGAGTAATTAGCCCTCGTCATCCTTGGAAATACTAGTAAATCTGCATACAACAATACAATTAATAAATGGCTTTTCATTGACATTGAACGCGTGGAAAAGCCCAACATCTATTCGGTAAATTGATACTTAACACACTAGGCTACTTTTCGGTGAGCAAATTCAGTAATGGCGGAGCCACGACCCACTCAGATGGGTAAACAATGACTGCCATTATTTCACCCTTACCCTTAGCAAATATGGTAAGTATCGAATGAACAGATTTGTTTTCTTAGCAAGCATATCGGCTACGATTGTCTGTTTTGCGTATCGTATGAGATGTTTACGTAATGTACAGTAATATTGTGAAGAAAAAAGGTCTGTAGGATTGTAGATTTGTTAGTTTATAAGTAGGGGGTAATCTCATTAACCACTTATCCCATTTCAAATAACTTCACCTGAACTGAACTTTTTGGATGGACATAAGACGTACTTTACCCCTCGGATTTGCCTGCGTTCTTTGCAATAGATACGCAGGTGCAGCCGGCCCGGCAGCTGGTTTAAGATAATTTTTAGACTTTGTTTTAGATTCTTACCTTTGATTTTTTACTTAGGCTTAACTAGAAGAAACTATTTTAGTTAAACCTCATCACCATAATAATAATCTATTTATCATCAAAACTGTATACAAAAGCTCACATTTACCACGCTTATGACTCATCTGAGATCGCAAGCGTCCGTAGGCTACAGTCTCCACTGTCCATTAAACAGGCCGTATGCCTGTTTACTATCGCCGTGATTTAAAACATACACTCAGTTAATTAAAATGGGCGTGTCAATAGCATATTAGGAAGTGAGTTAGTAATTGTTGGTGACATTTGAAAGGGAGCCAAATCAGTGAAATCAGTTAATTAATCTGAGTAGGTGTCGAATATCCACGCATTGCCATAACAAAAGTAGGCAAGGTGTGCTTATATAGGTCATATTTATAGATCCAATTCGCGAAACCCCAAACAGTCAGAGGTCCCTTTGTTCTTGATTGGCTACAACAATAGTAAGTTCATTCTAAGATGGATATAGGAGTAATCGGCTAAAGATACTTAACATTTTTTCCAGTTATAATTAAACAACTCTTACACGGTAGCTGTAAGCTTCTAACGACATCGTGTCTCATTTTATAGCTTAGTATGCATGAACTTTCCAATGTACTTTCATCCAAATTTTCAAATTAATTTATTGCCATAAAGAACACAAAATATAACTTTTAACATACGTACAAGGAAATAATAGAAAAAATGCCTTAGAATTAAAACTAAAAATAGTAAATTGAGTTAGGTTGGGCAATGAGGGCTCGTCTCAGCAAATGCAAGGCTTGAAGCTTTGCGCTGGTTTTCAGATGACTCCCTTCGACAGGGTTGGTCGTAACACTACGTCTATCTATACAACATCCCTTGAAGGTATGAATTTTGGGATATAAAGTATATATGTTAATCTAGGTTATAAACTGTACCTATGCAAAATTTCATTTTATTTAACCGAGTTTTGCTGAAGGTAGCCAACAGCCAAACTTTCGCATTTATAATATCAGTAGGATGTGTCCTATAAATATTTTTGAACTTACCATTATGATATAAATATCAAGAACGTAAATCTATGTTTTCTTCAGTTTTATCCAAATGTCACTGACCTAGAGACCTATTTAGTATTGTTACGTCCACGGGGTGGGTAACGTGATAGAAAATACACGAATTGATCACTAATTAAAGGAATGCAAACTTTATTACAAAATTACTAATTAACAAGGCTTACTTAATAAATCACTTCACTATGGCACACTTTTCACTCGCTTCGCTTTGAGATTCGCACTGTTCGCAGTTTAATTCAAAACTCCCCTCCGCTGCGTTGGCACGCGGCTTATATACCCGGAGACCTTCGCACTAGAACATTCCGGAGAAATCTTGAATAATCAGTCCAAGGTCCAATTCTAGGAACGGCGACCCCTAGGTTCGTGAATGTTCCAGAGCGTCTAGATTGTTCGATGCTCGTTCGACCCGAATATGCTGTCCCTTTCTAGTTGTCTCTTTCACACACTTCTCGAACCTTCTTAATCTAGATGTCTCTCTCTAATAGTGCTGTCTCTTTCACACACTTCTCGAACCTTCTCAATCTAGATGTCTCTCTCTAATAGTGCTGTCTCTTTCACTCCTTCGAGAAATTTCGCCATATACTGAAGTGTACTTCAAAGGCCCATAAGGGGTCCTGAAAACGCCTGAAAACGGGTTTTCAGGTTATTGCGCCATCTGATAGAGGCTGTCCTGAAACGGACTGAAAACATGTTTCAGGCGCCTGAAAACAACGGTAACTAGGGTGAATTTTCAATCTTCTAGTATGTGGAAGAGCCACCTCTGAAACGGCCTGAAATCACTTTTCAGCCTGCTGAAAACGCTTCTAAAGCATGGAAAATCAAGTTTGAAGTTTATACCACCGGCGCAACACTACCCCCTCCTAAGACATGCTCGTCCCGAGCATCATTGTTTCCTTGGTGCTTCGCCAGTCGGTCAACATGAACAACCTTGCAGGGACCACGTGGATTTCGCTGTATCCGATATGTGACGTCATTGATTCTTGTGACTACCCTATATGGCCCTTCCCAATTTGGGGACTGTTTTGGAGATTTTCCCTTTTTCCGCATCGGGTTATGTAGCCACACCCAAGAACTTTCCTCGAATCCAATTTGGTTAGCCTTCCTATCGTATCGGGTCTTCATTCTCGTGCTAGCTTGAAGCCCGTGTTCACGGACAAGACTGTGAACGTCAGCAATCCGATCCCTTAAATCACTTGCATACTCTGTGATAGATCTTGGAGCATCAGAAGGACGTCCAGTTAAAAGATCTGCCGGTAAACGAAGCTCTCTTCCAAAATTCGCATATGCTTGGGTAACTCCCGTACTTTCATGGGTTGCTGACCTATATGACATCAACAAGAGTGGAATATGCCGGTCCCAATCCTTTTGGTGACTCTCAACAACCTTGGCCAGATGCCTCTCCAGAGTCTGATTGAATCTCTCCACCATCCCATCCGATTGTGGGTGATATGCCGTAGTCCTCGTCTTATGCATCCCCATGATTCGACAAGTCTCTTGAAAAACCGCAGATTCAAAGTTCCTGCCTTGATCGCTGTGAATTTCCAGAGGTACTCCAAATCTACAACAAACTTCATTTACTAACTTCTCTGCTATAGTGACTGCTTCCTGATTGGGGATGGCAAACGCTTCAGGCCATTTGGTGAAGTAATCCATCACGACAAGAATGTACTTGTTTCCGGAGTCAGATGTCGGGAACGGGCCTGCGACGTCGAGCGCAATTCTCTCCCAAGGTGCTCCAACATTGTACAGTTTGAGCGCTCCTCTACTACGGGTGTGCGGACCTTTAACTGCTGAACAGTTAACGCACTTCTTGCACCAGTTTTCGACATCTTCACGGCAGTGAATCCAATAAAACCGTTGTCGGATTTTCATTAAGGTTCTTTTCACTCCTAGGTGTCCACCAGAAGTACCGTCGTGGAAACTTTCCAAAACATCTTTCACTCTTTTCCTTGGAACGACTACTTGTAGATGAGCATCCTTCCCATTCGCCGATTCCCATTTCCTGCATAGGACGCCATTATGCATAACCAAACTGTCCCATTGTGCCCAATAGCTTTTCGTTACCGAAGTCATCGGAGCTACTTCACACCATCTTGGTTTGGGTATTCCTGCATTAATCCAGTCAAAAATCGGCTTTACATCAGGATCCTCTTGCTGAGCTAGTTGCATGACTTCATCACTCCACTCTTCGCTGACTGTGTCAGTTCTCAGCATCCTTAAACATTCCTTGGCCTCTTGTCTAAGACAATGCTTACAGTCGTCGGGACAAGGTCTTCGAGAAAGGGCGTCTGCGTTTCCATGTGATTTCCCACTACGGTGTTCGATGACGAAGTCATAATATTCCTGAAGCTGTTCAATCCAGCGTGCCACCTGGCCCTCGGGATTTTTAAACTCCAGCAACCATTTCAGAGCAGCATGATCAGTCCTGATACGAAACTTTCGCCCCAACAGGTATCTACGGAAATGCTGTAACGTCTTGACGACTGCCAGCAGTTCCCTTCGAGTGACACAGTAATTTCTTTCTGGCTTCGACAACGATTTGCTAAAGTAGGCGATTACAACTTCATTATCTCCTTTTTTTTTGTGACAAGACTCCTCCAATACCAGTATTACTCGCGTCCGTGTCAACAATAAAATCTACTTCGGGATCTGGATACCCCAGTATTGGTGTTTCACAGAGTCTTTGCTTGAGGTCGTTGAAACTTACCGTACACCGATCCGTCCAATCAAACTGTCGTTTTTCTTCCGTCAGTTCGTGCAATGGCTTTGCTATATCCGAGAAGTTCTTCACAAACCGCCTGTAATATGAGCACAGTCCTAAAAATGCACGTACTGCAGTTTTGTCCCTTGGTATCGGCCAATTCTTCACGGCACTTATCTTCTCAGGATCTGTCTGGATACCATCCTTCGAAATCACATGTCCCAAGTAATTAACTTTTTGTTTGAAAAGTGAACATTTCTTTGGACTCAGTTTAAGGTTTGCCTCTCGTAACTTAGACAATACTTGCTCCAATTTGCCGAGGTGATCATCGAAGTCTCTACCAACGATGATAATGTCGTCCAAATAGACCAAGCAAGTATCTCCCAGCAATCCAGCTAGTATTTGTTCCATCAATCTCTCAAATGTCGCTGGTGCATTACATAATCCAAACGGCATAACATTAAACTGCCAGAGCCCCTTTCCGGTTGAGAAAGCCGTTTTCTCCTTATCACTATCCTTGATCTCAACTTGCCAATAGCCACTTTTTAAATCCAACGTAGAAAACCATTTCATTCCATTCAAAGTGTCTAAGGTGTCGTCGATTCGAGGTAATGGATAGCTGTCTTTCTTAGTGGCATCATTCAGTCGACGGTAGTCGACGCAGAATCTCATGGTCCCGTCCTTCTTCTTCACCAAAACTACGGGGGAACACCACGGGCTTGTTGAAGGTTCAATAACGCCACCCTTCTTCATTTCCTCGATCATGTCTTCTACTTCCTTCTCCTGAGCTACTGGAACTCGCCGGGGTCGCTGTCGTATAGGCATGACGTCACCAGTGTCGATCCCATGCTGTACGACTCCAGTTTTTCCGATGTCACTGTCATGCGCAGAGAAAACATTGCTGTATCGCAACAGCAATTTACGTGCCTTACTGAGCTCTTCCCCGGTAAGATCGTTTCTGGAGCCATCTAATAACCTTTCAATGTCTATTGGAGGTGCAGAACATCCAGAGTTTTCGCTCTCCGTAGAACCTTGACAACTTCGTATCCAAGAGATTTCCTCACATGATCCAACTAGAGCTCCTTTTCTAAGGACGCACTTGGTGTCACTTAAATTAAGAACTCTCACAAAGGTTTTAGTCGATGTTGTTACCACCGTGCGGGCTGTCATCCATGGTTTACCATCATTTACCTTTTCCGCAACAACACAACGATGACATCCTTGTCTTGTGCTGTACGGCAATCGCACTGGAACTAGTACCTGTGCCCTCGGTTGGAGGATCGTTCTTCTAGTACAGTAAACATTCCCATTTACTCCACTCTCCATAGGCACCTCATCAGGCCCAAATTTCAGTACTCCAACCTTCAAGTCAATTTTACAGCCATGGCCTCTCATAAAATCCAGCCCAATGATGCAGTCGTCGATAATGTTAGCTACAATCACCTTATGCCAGTAGCTCTTATTACCAATTTTTAAATCCACCTCTCGCTCCCCCTGTATGGGAATGTACTGGCCGGTAGCGGTTTGCAGCTGGAGATGCCTAGGTTGGACTAGATGATCTCTGGTCAGGTGCTTCAGTAGCCGAGAACTGATAACCGTCCGAGAAGCTCCGGTGTCGATGGTAAGGTGACATGGTACTCCACCAATTTCTCCTTTAACAACCAGACTATTCCCGTCATTAGCCTGTGAGATCATAACTGGGACATTCCGACCACCAGCCAGCACTCGTCCCTTAGTCCTGGCTTTTACTCGTTTCCCTGTTGCGGCCCGGATGCCACGGTACCTGTTGCCCTTGCCACTGGAGTCAGATCTCATTCTCTCCTGCCCCTTTTCGGGCAACTGGTCTGGATGTGACCACGTTCTCCACAATGGTAACATCGTGGCCCAAACTCACGATGTGGAGCCATTGGTTCCCTAAGAGATACTTCACGTACCCTATAAGGCCTTGACGGGTCCTGGCGCACAGCTTCTACTTCCAGGGCATGAGCCACCGCATCCTTCAGGCTCCCATGGTGCCCTAATCGCACTGCAGCCCGTACCTCCAAATCCCGTATTCCGTCAACGAAGGCCTGCACTAACGTGGTGTCCACAAAGGAGGCGGATGTGCGTTGGTACGCCTTTCTGACCAACTTCTCAATTTCTAGGGCCCACTGCTGCAAGGTCTCGCTACGCCCCTGCGTCCTGTCCTTTAGCTGAGCTCGGTACACGTGCTCCAGGTGCTTGTCACCGTAACGGGCCTCCAACGCCTCTAGAAGCCGGTCATAAGTTTCCTCTTCTCCTAAGGCTTCTAATATGGTGAGAGCCTCGTCACGTAACGCTAAGGTTAGGGCTGTCCTGGCCTGCTCTTTACTCCAACCGTTAACCTTGGAGACTGACTCGAATTGCCGCTTATAAGCTGTCCACGACGATGTACCATCGAAGGGAGGTACCTTAAATCGTCCACCTCCCGATACAGGCACCTCGACTGCACAGGTACTCGTACCACTGGCCACTTTTATTTCGAGCTTCTGGAGGCAATTCTTGTAGGTATCAACTTCCTCCTTAACTGTCCCAATGGTTTCTCTGACACCATGAAGTCCAGTTTCAAAGTTAATCAGTTTCTCCTGGACCTCACACATCTCGCGCTTCCATTCAGTCGCGGTCTCATGTACCTCTCGAAGCAGTCTCGATTGTTCTTCTTGCTTTTCTTCCTGTTTGCGCAGCCCCTCTTCGATTTGTTGACGAGCTTGCTCTTGTTGTTGACGAGCTTGCTCTTGTTGTTGACGAGCTTGCTCTTGTTGTTGACGAGCTTGCTCTTGTTGTTTGCACAGCCCCTCTTCTAGCTTTTCTTCCTGTTTGCGCAGCCCCTCTTCGATTTTTCGGGCCTGTTCCTGTTGTTGACGAGCTAGCTCTTTTAAGAGAACTAAGATGGCATTGACGTCCATCTCTTGCTTATATGGGGTCGGTGAGTCTGATGGGCCAGCGCCCGACGCAGAGTCCTCACCTGCTGCAGCTCGGCTCCGGGTCTGCACTCTCTTCTGCTCGTTCTCACGAGATGTAGTCGACATTTTCTATCCCACTTCTGACACCAAATGTTACGTCCACGGGGTGGGTAACGTGATACAAAATACACGAATTGATCACTAATTAAAAGAATGCAAACTTTATTACAAAATTACTAATTAACAAGGCTTACTTAATAAATCACTTCACTATGGCACACTTTTCACTCGCTTTGCTTTGAGATTCGCACTGTTCGCAGTTTAATTCAAAACTCCCCTCCGCTGCGTTGGCACGCGGCTTATATACCCGGAGACCTTCGCACTAGAACATTCCGGAGAAATCTTGAATAATCAGTCCAAGGTCCAATTCTAGGAACGGCGACCCCTAGGTTCGTGAATGTTCCAGAGCGTCTAGATTGTTCGATGCTCGTTCGACCCGAATATGCTGTCCCTTTCTAGTTGTCTCTTTCACACACTTCTCGAACCTTCTTAATCTAGATGTCTCTCTCTAATAGTGCTGTCTCTTTCACACACTTCTCGAACCTTCTCAATCTAGATGTCTCTCTCTAATAGTGCTGTCTCTTTCACTCCTTCGAGAAATTTCGCCATATACTGAAGTATACTTCAAAGGCCCATAAGGGGTCCTGAAAACGCCTGAAAACGGGTTTTCAGGTTATTGCGCCATCTGATAGAGGCTGTCCTGAAACGGACTGAAAACATGTTTCAGGCGCCTGAAAACAACGGTAACTAGGGTGAATTTTCAATCTTCTAGTATGTGGAAGAGCCACCTCTGAAACGGCCTGAAATCACTTTTCAGCCTGCTGAAAACGCTTCTAAAGCATGGAAAATCAAGTTTGAAGTTTATACCACCGGCGCAACAGTATGCTATGCGTGCCTGCAATAAGTGGACGTTGTTCATTTGCTTTTTATTAACCCCATAATGAAATAGTCAATTTGCTTGGGTAGTTACTTTATTATGACTTAGTATTAGACATAAGTATGGTACTGGTTGTTAAACATATTTTTTAAAACTTGATTTGATTTTTTTTGTACAAATATGCAGTTTGAAGAATATTGCATTTTATTTGTGAATTATGTTTTTTAATTACTTCATATCGGAATATAAATAAAGATTCCTTAAAAGTGGGACATTATTGCCTTCCGTGCTGGACATGCATTGCTTTAAACATTCTATGCTCGTCTAACATGCATTATTTTTACTAGAATGTAATAACATAAATAATAAGGTTATCATAATAAAGTTAAAATAAATAACCAGGAACACCTTCAAAGTAAAAAGAAAAAAAAAACAGATTATAAACTTTTTAAAATTGTTTTATAATACACATTCCAATACCAATACATCATGTAGATCATAATAAAATTAATAAACATGGTGGCTATTTTTCATTTCCCCTCGATATTAAAGCCGCGCTGGGCCTAACTTGGTTAAAACGCGCCCGGTAGAGAGCCGCCAAGTTATCTAATTAGCGAAATGGAGCAATCTGTCAGCTCACTCGACTGCACCAGAGTTATGATTAAAATATTGGCATCTAGAATGTTATACTACTTATTGGTTATGTTATTTTATTTATTATATCTGCACGGCTAAAGTATGTCGCTGCCGTCGCATGATAGACGTGTGCTGTTGAATGATAAAACTAGCTGACCCTGCGAACGTATATCGCTAATACAAAATGTATGAAAATATAAATTATGTCCATATTTTTTTCTATTTTTTTCCGCGTTTAAATAGTTATTCTGCTATTCGGAGCGGAGACAAATCCGGAAAAACAAACATCATAAGAATATCTCCACCCGTTCTTCAGATATAATTGGTAAAACCTTGTTATACATATAACTATTATATAGATTATATGGATAGGCAGAATACAATTACTTATAGGATTTCACCATGCATTTTGCAAAATATGCCCTTTATATGTTTATTTTTATGAACTATACTTAAAATAAAATTAATAATTATCATTTCATTGTTATATTTTTATCTTACTATGCGTGTAATAATGAAAGTTAAAGTGTATATTGAATTAGCAATACCAGTGTCTCTACTATTCTTTTCCCTCAACCATCACGGCTATCACACGATGGCCGAGTCGTGACGCGGCGAGATAGACCCGACTCTTTCTAATTAGAACGCTTAGAACGACACGGATAGTCTATCTCGGAACGATGTTATGACGAAAATCACTTGAGCATAAAACAAAATGCGTTACAAAATTAACCTTCGACTTTGGCTTCGAGCTTGGCTTAAGGTTCCCTTCTCGTTATCTCATCTCGCAAAAAAATAATTTGCGGGTCACCGCTTTAATGACTGTGATGCGTAATTCGGAAAGTGATGTTTAACGTCTAGTCGCCCAAAGGCCTTTTGAAAGGCGTCCTCTATAGTGGACTTTATACCACTCTAATTTGGAACGTAGTTGCATTTATTTCTAAATCTAAGTAATCTTATTTGCGGAAATCGCGAAACGTCTGGTTGACGTAACTGGTGACCGTAGAGCTGGCGGCTTTCTCGCGCAACGCATCAGCATTGTAATTCAGCGAGGAAATGCCGCCAGCATCCTCGGTACAATGCCTCGAGGGCCTTTTTTAGATTTAACTTAGCTTTAATTTAGTTAATGTTATAGTTATCATCTTGTATATACCTACTTTAGAAAATAAATTGTAGACACATCAACTCAGTAATAGTTGTTAATGATGTCAAATTACTACCGACCTCTAAAAAGGAGGCGGGTCTCAAATCAGTCGGTTTTTTTATTCTAAGAATTTTACCCTAAGAAAATAGTGATAACTATTAGTTTAATAGTAATTATTCATGAAACTTCACAAACCACTTCTAAATTGTATTATACTTAGTCCAATTCTCAAAACCATTAATTTAATGTTACTAATATAGTGAAGAAATGAACTTTAACGCCATTTAAACTAAATGGGTTCCATGGGTGTAAATATATGAATAAAAACATTAATTCGTAACATTTTAAAGTACCATAATGATGATTAAAGATAATATTTAGCTCACTAATAACATATAATTATAACTGCGAATAAAATACCACTACTTAAGTATAAAATTAAAAATGACATGTTTTATATCTTCGTAGATCAGACATTTTAGACCATATGAGATTCATCTTAGAAATTTTATCAGCCATCTTCCCACAATTTCAATCCATCTCAATCAAAAGGATTAACTAAAGATTCCTAGTAAATTACTTATTAATAATTATTTTGCATCTGATACCCAATGATTTATGGTTTATTTCAGCTATAAATCCATCTAGCAACAAAATAATTAATGTCATGATTGATATTGGTAATATTCATTCATATGTGTCAATAAATAAGTTGACACTTCTGAATAATTTGAGACAAGTAGTTTTCCCAACGTATCACGTCCCAAACGAATTTCTCAAATTATTCTAGGTTTACAAGTTTATTCTAGTAAAGGGGGAATTTCGCACAAATGGAAAACCAATTGATAAATAAAAGTTAGTTGCATTTTTTTGTATCACGCTGTTAGCCTGCTAATGTCAAATAAAGTTTTTTTATGGAAAGCGACCACCTTAACGAATTGCTACGACGGGTGCAACCCGTATCGCAACGAGAGAAATAAAGGTAAATAAATATCGCGTCACAAGTCACAACCGTCTAATCAATGTTATAATATAACCTCTGTTGCTAATGTTGTTGTTAATGAGGCAGATTGCTAGAAACATTAAAAGTGTCCCTATTACTGAAAAGCAGACAGACGGACGGACAGCAGAGGCTTAGTAACGGGGTTCCGTTTGGGATCCTTAGGGAACTTTACCCTAAAATATCTAGGTGAATTGTGATGTAGAACAAGCATGCCAATTTTCAAGCGGATGCCTGCCAATATTTTTTTTTTTTTCTTCGTTTGCTTACGGCTCCGGTCGCACTAGGAGGGATTGCATAAAAATGTCATTATATAACCAGCGTACACACTTACAGGCTACCGCGTTTCAATCAGGCCTCGCGACAATTTTTTTTTACTACCCCCCTCCTATTTTTGAACCAGTCACATTTGGCTCAGTTCGGGTTGCACAGGGCGGTTCCACAACACTTCGGGAGCTCAAACACCGCCAGCCATCCGGTAGCCTCTCCGACATTGAATTACGCGTCATTACTCTGAATATTTGTGTAAAAGTGTACAGAAATAAACTTATAAAGTCACAAGATCACAAGTTGTAAAAAAAAACACCCATCTTTTGGTTATAATTTGAAATGGCGTCATTTCTCTCCGCAAACGAAACGAGTTATTTCCGCCACCCTTATTACAATAACCGCAATAACCATTTTAGCAACAAAATTGTTCCGCGAAAGAAAACGTTTCACAGAGTAGGTATGTCATTTTGAGTGCTTGTTTTCTTAAGCTTGTACACGTAAAGTATACAGTATCTTGTTGATAACAAAATAAAGTTTACTTGGAAAATTTTAATAGGTCTAAACATAGAAAGTGATTCAGTAAATCTTGTTTCTGTTTTACTTTGTCGTGCCTATTTCAAAGTGTTTACAAGTTTCTGGATTTAGGTTTAATTAAAATTGTATAAATAACCTGTTGGTTATTCATACAATTTTAATTAAACCTAAATCCAGAAACAGGTTTAATAAACTTTGGTGAGGTTCCTAAATTATTACATGGTGCTGAAATTAATTGCGTGTTTTAGATTTTTTTTATAAGAATGTAAAAAACTGATTTTTCTCATAAATACATATACAAATTTCTTTACTAAATTATAACTCACAGCCATGTGTACATAGAATTTTGTACTGTAATCTAGTCATACTCTTTGTATATCTTTGTTTATTTAGATTACTGTCTGTGTTATGTAGGTACCTCTTGAAAATATATATATATATATATATATATATATATATATATATATATATATATATATATATATATATATATATATACATACACAATATATATATATATATATATCGGAATCAGTTCGAACTAGCGTCAGTTGTCCCCTAATAGCCAGAAAAACAAGAAAAAACTGAAAAAAAATAAAAGTTAAACTTAAGTGTGTATGTACGCTCTTTGTTGATGTTGATACGAAACTGTTGTCAAAGCCTAATATACTATTGCAACTTTAACCATATTGGTGGTACAATATAAACAAATAAACATAATTCAATCCAGTTGTCAGGATCATCAATCACGTAATAATGTTATTTGAGCTCGATGCCCTGATAACTAATCAACCATCCTTCACTGTCATATAGGATACGTAACAAAAGAAAATTCGACGTAACTTTGAGCCGAGACGATGTTTTAACAGTAATAAGTTAATGTAAAAAAAAAACTGTACAAGCTTTTATTTACAACTATACTTTTCTGTAAACCGTCATCAACTACTCAGTGAGATAATTCTAACGAGCCCAAGCTCAACGCGGCTACGTCTGTTAAGTCTTGAATTCCCATGGCCACCATTTGTCTCCAAACTATACTCAAACCCAAAATTTTAGCTCAGTTGGTTGCTAGTAATAAAATTATAATTACGGAAACCTGGACCAAACGTTTGTTGGATTGAGTTAAGGGGATGCATCGAACCTTGTTGACCACGCCCCCGTGTAAGAGACACATATATGTCTACCGCGCATGATACAAGGGATTGGCTTTTTTTGGACAAAGGTCAATAAATATCTTAATTTGTGAAGTTTGAATCGTATTTTGCTGGTGGATGAGATTTTAGATGAGGTGAAATGGCGGCATTTTAACTTGATTCCTAATCAAATATTATCTGTTTGAGTTGGCTGAGCAGAGGTAGGAACCGAAAGTAAAGACACACAACTTTAGTTTTTTTTTCAAAAGAGATTTTTTTCGCAATCCTGTTTTGGCTTCTGCCAAACAACAAAATAAAAAGTCACATACACATCCGAAAGTTAATTAATGAAGTTCTTAATTCACGCAGTACCCCAGGAAAATTACGTTTTTTTCAAACATTAATTTATAACAGCGTTTTTTTGTTTGTTTAATTTTAAAATGTTATTCTAAAGATGCCTTATCCTTATTCCCATCGGGAAGTAAATATATAAAAATAAATGACACGTGCATTATGTTTTTTGTGTGGTTTATTTATTATTTTTGAAGAGCTTTCTATGTAAATTAACCAAATCAAAAATTAAAATATCTATTAATATTTTTCCTCTTTTTTCAGGAATTGGTTAAATATCGATTTTTTTAATGACTAATATTTTGGTGGATTTTGAGTCTACGTTATTACTAAAATGATAATATATTAGTAACACACAAAAAAGCTGCTGTTATGAATTATGTCCAAATTTCCACTTTTTGCCATACTAATGAAAATAAACGGCTTGGGCTACAGTACCTATAAACCTTTGAACAATCTTACAATTTTCCAATAAATGCTTAAAATAAACTCCGTTCTGGTTCAGTGTTTATTTAAGGAAGAAGTGTTCTTTGAAGTACGTTATCTGTTTATAAGAAAGTTTTTGAAGGATGATGGTAAACAATAGTAGGTAAAACATCAAATTACATATCCGGTCCTAAGGCGTCGGGTTAACGTTTCTCCCAATAAATAGTGTATGTAAATTTGACCCATATCCCGGTGACAGATTGAGCTGAAATTTTCGGTAAAAGTGTAGTTTGGATGACAATTCAATATTATGGTATCATCGAGCTGATCTGATGATGGAGACAGAAGGTGGCTATGTGAATTCAGTACTTAACCGACGTAACCTCGTTGAGTTTTGGCTCGTTAGAATCGTCTCAATGAGTAGTTGATGTTGGTACACAGAAAAGTACAGTCGGCAATAAAACCTTGTACCAAAAATATTTATTTATATAGTGTTAAAATGCCTCCCTTAAACCCGTTGAGTGGGTACTCAGACTCTTAGATGTTGTGCTAAAAAGCCACAGTTTCTTGTGTAAATTTAACCAGGACATATTATCTTCAGATATTGCGTGATAAGTCTCGGCATATCCAGTTAAGTCGGGATTCCCGACGCATTAAGATGTCAATCGATAGATAATCCTCCCTCTAATTGTGAATTGTAAGCCTGTACCCAGAAGGGATTCTCTGACATTTCTGACAACCTTTTGGCCACATCTGCGGTTGTGGGTGTAGGCTTGATGCGGTATCAGTGAGTTGTTAGCTGTTAGTGTCAACTGACAAGTCAGTAGATACAGACTCTTTATTGCGCGTCTGCATTTAACCAAGTGCTTCCTAATTGGAAAAGTAATTTCCTCATGTAAATATGTATAACGTAGTGTTGCTTTATTGATAGCAAACCGTCAAATTGAAACAATAAAGTGTTAATTATAAAATATAATTAAAATACTAAAAACATATGAGACTTGAAGTTTGAATATGATAGTAACAAAAAATATGTACTTCTGTATCAGCAACCAAATTTAAAGAAACCAATTGAATCCTTACACTTTAATAAAAAATATGACGGCTATGTAGGTACTTCAAAGTAGTATTTCGCGACCAAAAGCAGCATTTTAGGTGGATGAATAACAACGGTTAGGACGAATAATAACGATGTTACGTGTCAACTAGTAGGAGTCGTTTCGGCTGTTTTCAGCGAGGATCCTTCTTTGACCCTCTTTTTTTGTCATTTTACGTACACTAATTAGAGTTATTCCCATACAAGAATTTGAACTTTAAACAGCATACTCGTATATAAAAAAATGTCCAGGTCTCAGATTTTAATGCAGGATGCGCGGAATCGGGGCGTTACAACTGCGGTCTTGCGTAATGATTTTGATCTATGTTACCGACATCAAAGTCCGTTTTAATATGTTATAAGGTAAACGTCCCAGTGCTTGACACTGAACCAATAGCTAACACTTTCAATTTCAATTCATAACAATAGGTCGTATCAACTGATAGGCAATAAGGTGTTAAAATTGGGACGTATACCTTACCATTACCAAGAATGGGTTGTTACTTCTGTAATACGTAACACTGTTAACGCCAAATGTTGTCACATTTTGGAGAAAATACTCGATTATAATAAAAGGAAACGCTTACGACTAACGATGTTTAAGCCTGAGAAGCGCAAAATGTAGGAAAATATCGTAAGCTTTTATTTAGGCGCAAATTGGTAATAAGTGGTATTTCACGAGAACAAGTCGTTATCCCGCTAGTACAACATGAAGTCGTGTCTATATGATAGTTTTTATGTTTTGTTGAAGTAGCTTAAACTGACACCCGACTACGGAAACCTAACAAGAAATAGTTTCATACAAAAGGTAGCTTATTCCACCCGATGCTTCGAATCGATTGTCACCTCATTTATCAAAATCAGTTCGGCATCTTAATCGCTACGGCGAAACAAACGAATACAAACATAAACTGTTAAAGTCATATCCCTTCCTTTTGGCTCTGCCGTAGTCGGACAAAAACATGGACATATCCATTTAATACTAACACTGAAAATGTTTTCGTTATAAAACCTTTATAATAACTTTATATCATTTAATCTCTCCTCGGCCATCCAAAGGTTTAAAAATTGACAAATGGTTTTTGAAATTCCTTTTGTGACAGTGTTCGTCCCATTTTTGTATTTCTCTGTTGTTATATGTGTATGTTATAAATAAATGTTTTTCTTTCTTTCTTTTTTCTTTTTCTTTAAAATTTAATTATTTGCGTAAATGTTCCTACCTTTTTTATTTTAACGAAATTAAAGTGCTTTTTCATTGATATAATTAGATGCTCCAAGTTACGAGACAATCTGTTTACTTTTTTATAATTTGTACGGTTTGCGTAATTCTGAAAAAAAATCTGAAGAAGCTACAGATTATTCTGTGTTTTGTGGCTCATAACAAAAACATTTTGGACAAATATAGTTTAGAGACGATCTATTAAATAAAACAATATCTTGAAAATAAAGCATTTCAAAATGAAATCAGGAATGGAAACTGATTCCGGTAAGTACAACATATTAATCGCTTTTTAGGTATTTTCTGTAAGTATTGGATAAACTGGATTCATTGCGTATATTAAGCCTTAATATAATAGAAGCATAAAATAGCAATGCAAAAATAATGTTTTTAAATATCATATTTAAAACAATGAAATGCGTTTCTTGTTATAGGGACATTTGTACTAATATACCCAGTTTCACTTTTCTCAGTTCACCCTTAAACATAATATATAGAAACAACATGTAAAATAATCCTATTTTAAATCCAACTCATCAAACAAATTCAGTCACTAACTTTGGTTTTGTGTGGAAAAGCTGTGACGGAAATGCCATCTACCCAAAATAACCCATTCACACCTCCCTAAAAAGAAATGCGTGTGTAATTAACATTAAAACTAGGTGTAAACCGGGGTTTATGTGCACACAGGGCGCTATTACACACTATTTATGTAGTCGTGTATCCACTATAGCCCCTCTGGAATCTTCGCCATTTTCTTTTGTTATCTTGCAATATCAAATTCGGTGGAATGACCTTAGGACTTGGGAGTTGAATGGCTATTCTTTTGTTTCGATATGAGAAGATTTAAAAGTAGGTTGCTGTATCACTAGTGACGCAATATTAAGATGATTATTGCATAACTTTATCTAACTTAACATTGTTTAAGCTACATTTAGCATATTCAGTTATTTTCGATACGCATTTGACGATAAGGCAAATAATTGGCAATAAACGTGTTTCAAAAGTATTGTTTTAAAAGTAACTTATTTAGGTTAGTATGTCGCAAAGTTCCATGCGTGACTTTTTAATTGCATAATGTTTTGCATTGACCTTCTTTAATTTGTCGTGACGTCTCGTGCTTAAAACAATGCAACACGCGACACGTGTAGTGGGGTCAATTGACGCCATACATTTGACATTTAAATTTGAATGGGTTTCGCGCACTCGCAATCACGCGCGCTGAAAACTGAAAATATTATGATGCGTGTCTGGTTGACCCTCTGCGTTGGAATGCTCAACGCGTATTGTTGTAGTATGGTTGTGTGTATGCACCTCGGTAGAGTTCGCTACGGTAGTCCAAGGCATATCATAATATGATGATGATGACCTTGGAATACTGTAGAGAAATCTACCGAGTTGCTTTCTGAATGCACAACTTTGATGCAACTCAACTAACTGAAATAATCACAAGTATACCAACCACTCACCTCAAAACTACGTATGAACTACAGTTACACACTTTTGTTACTAATGTACATCACCATTTAGTCTTAAAAAGCGATTTGCCTCGTCTTTCATAATGCCAAGGAATGGAATTTGCTCCCTTCATCTGTATTTCCTGAGAACTACGATCTAGGCAAGGTGCGGACACTCCGCGATTTACGTTCATCGTTACAAGTGCATGCCGGTGCCCAACGTTGGGGAACCGGCATGTACTTGTAGCGATGAACGTTGACGTCGTCATCGACGACGTCAGAGGGTCAAAGGAGTGTCCCTTCTGTACTTGTACTATTATCTATTCTGTGATCTAGTAGGCGCCTTCGAAACAAGAGTGAATAGGCTATTACTGAACTAGTGAGCTTCATTGTAGGCTCTGTTGTTGCGTACCATCAGGTGAGACTAGGGACACTCTCTAGACAGTCCTTTATAAAAAAGAAATAAAAAATGTGGAGGTAATGTGGGGGGTGTAGGGGGGAGTGGTGACGAGATTAAGACGGTAACTCGCATAGCTAAAAGTCACGAAAGCGGGAAATCGTCACAAAAATATCTTTGCTTTTTGAAGGTATATGCTAATATATACAGCCTAGAAAACAGAGAGGTATATGCGTAACTTTTTGAACATTCACATACAAAAAATTACGTTTAGATATCTACCTAAACGTCTTTATTACAAGGGTTAAGAGCCCCTTGTCCGGGTTGCAACAATAAATTTGCTACGGACTGTAGCTTAGAATGTAGGACATATTCAAATCAATACGCTCTCTAGAAACTAAAGTTCCATACAGTAACGATTCGTAAACATAGCAGTCGGTCTCATTTACATAATATATTCCACAACGATGCCAAACCGAAATGTTGTTCTGAATAAAAGGATCTAATACAGTTATTTTTCTGACGTTAACTGATGAAAGCGATGACTACGCTTCCGTCATACAGATAGGAAATCAGTTGGTCATCGTGTCATACGCTTTACAGGCAGGTCGTTCAACCCACGTTTAATTGAGATAAAAATATCAGGAAGGTTGTTAATAATTCAAACAAATTACCACAGACTATGCTAGTATTAAATATTTATATGTATAGGAGAGTGACGTCACACAAAGTACAGAGCTATTACGTGGTAGTGCAAAAGTGAAAGAACAAGTGCCGGCAAGAACAAGTCTGACTATAGTTTGACGACCGGTTAGCCTAGTGGATAGTGACGCTGCCTACGAAGCTGGAGGTCCTGGGTTTGAATATTTGTGTGATGAGCATGAATATTTTTTTTGAGTCTTGTATGTTTCCTATGTATTTAACACCTTGCCTTTGCATCCCTTGACATTTATAATCTCAACAGTGAGCGCAACATTCAGTGACAGTAGTTCTAATAAAAATTATTACCTACCAGCAACCAGCTAAACCTAAAACGTTAATTTAAAAGGAAAATACGACGGAAGCAAATATCAGTTGGCTCCCACGAGAGGTATTGATATTACCAAGGACAATACCTGAAGGGAAGGCTGGCGAAACGTGAAATTACCTCAAAACAGAACTACAATAGTTCTCATTTAAAGAAGGGACGCTTTCCTTCAAAGCTAATTAGCTATGAGTTTGTCTAAGGAGTTCATTTTCTTTAAGTTTTTAACCAAAAAAAGCAAAGGTGTTGTTTTCAGAGTTTGAGTGTACAAAGCAGTAGGTGTATAACATTTACATTCACGCACAAAATGCCGAGGGTAGTCAGAACGTTGACCATTTTTCTCAATAAAAGCAATGTGTGCCAAAAGTTTCCTGTCAAAATATAGGAGAAATATTATTCTGCGTATTGATGACGAATTGGAGAAACGAAAATCCCTATAGTAACCCCGAGATTCAGTTATCCAAGGGAGCTAGCAAATCAACCGGTAGAATACGTGATATATATTGAAAATACAGTCCCTGCGGCGCGCAAATTGTTAGCTGTACCAAAATGACTGCAAAAATACCTAATAAATATAAGTTGCTGGTAAAAGATGTTCCCTTACTCATGTAAGCTGACAGAAGTCATTGCTTTTAGATATAGGTATATATAACAAAACACAGTCTACCACTTCATCATATTAAGCCAAAATATGTCGTCAAATCTAACTTTTTAACGGATTCAGTTTAGTGTATGATACCTGAAGCTTGTTGTGTAACATAAAAAAAATATTACTGACCACCTCCCAGATTCTTATAAAACATTTCACAATAAGCAATGTTAAAGTATCTAGATGAATATTCAAGATTCATGTCATGTTTATTCATAGAGGCACCTTGACTTCAGAAACATTAGAAATGTATTAGATCTGAAGACTTTAAAAAGCCTTGTCCGTTTTCAACAGCTTTAGTGTAAAAAGGACGGATGTTGTTAAACTGAGACGTCACAGTCATCAAGCTACGGACGTGAACTATAAAACTACTATGTAACGAAACGTAACTGAAGTCACAACAACGACTAAGGATACCTTACGATAAGTTCAAAGAAAACTCAAACAAAAGTACTATAATTAAAAAACTACTCCCATCTTAAAGGCCGGCAACGCACTCACAACACCTCTGGTGTTGCAGGTGTCCATGGGCGGCGGTAATCACTTACCATCAGGTGATCCCTCTGCTCGTTTGCCTCCTATCACATTAAAAAAAACTTCAGTAAAGCCCTTTTACATAGTGGTGACGTGTTCTAATATAGGCATTAGTTATGTTTGTGTCATACAATTAAATATGTAATACTACACTATATAGAAGAAGACCTTACATAAGTTTTCTTCTTCGTCTTCTGAAAACTATTTTTAAAATCGAACGAAAATAGACTAATTCTGTGGTGAGAAGTAACTTAAAAAGTACGGTCGGATTGAGAGCCTTTTCCTTTTTTAGTATTCGGTTGAAAAGCGACAGTAATTGACAAGGTGGGACGCGCGAGGCCGCAAAAGCGACTCATATCGCATTTTAAGATAAAATGCCATCTATGCTTTCAACGTGTGAAATTATGAGATTATTTCCATGCCTGCTTCATTTGACAAAACGACTTTAATGGCTCAAAGAAATGGGAAACGTAATCTGGTACGCTTTAGATATACGCAATTGCCTTTTAAATTACAATCTCTGTATGAATATCATAATATTTTTGTGCAAAAGTGGATATTCAATTATTTTTCTTCTGCTAAAGAATTTCGGTGGCATGTCGACTTCGACAAACGCTGCATTTGCTTTTAAGCTCAATTTATTTATACAAGTGATAAAATAACGTTATGATTTTAACTTCATGATAATTTCACTTAATTTATGTAGGGATTTTAGTGTACAAAAATATTTTCTAGCACAGCCATGATGACGATTTGACCCGAGTCCTTAGAAGTGTAAACAAAGATCAGATCATTGAATATTTTTCAACTACTCAATATTGCTATGCTATTAGTAAGAGAATGCTTCTTTAATAAATTTATCATATTTTAATGTGGTTAGTAAAATACTTTGTACTTTTTAAACGAAATAGAATAATCTAATACGAAAGAAAAGCCATGAAAATAAAAAGTATTTAAACATCCTATTTGTCTGCCTGCAGTGTATTGCTATCCTTATCTCGTGCGCATACGTCACGTCACGATGACCGGAGTGGGGGGCAGTAGTTGCCCGACCGTTGCCGGGAGTGGTGGTGTGCTCTCGAGCCAAGGAACGTGTAAATAGCAACACCGGTATACCTATAGAACGTGCAAATAAGTTAACACTACACTGCCTAATGCCAGAAAGTGCGATACCGTCAAAAAACTTACTTTAAAATAGGGAAGAATGGGAAATTAAGAAGCCTCTTTACTCGACCCACGGGAACTTCCCTGTTTGACTGAATCAGTTACTCAACTCGATACACCTTCTCCGAATTGAAAAACTGGTTCATGTCTTATCTACTTCACGGAGAAGTCAAACAACATTTCATTTTAAGAAGGCATTGGTCAAATCAAATACCATAATACAAATAGTTATACATATATCATTACTTCCCTTATACGCCTTACGAGCAAAAAGTGCATTCGGCATGGCACCGAAGTTATACAATAAGTTACCAAACTCGATAAGAAAATCTGCAATGCCAGAATTTAAGCAACAATTATTAGATTTTTTGACTCAAAATGCATTTTACTCACTGAAAGAATATTTAGATTATAAGCCTGATATTTATTAAGGATTCTGTAATTATATAATTGACTTTTTATATTGTTATTAACTTTTAACTTTTGCATGCCCATCAGCAGGCAGAAAACAATGTACTAATTTTATTTTTATCAACATCCGCTTGACTGTATTCTAGCAAGTAAACTATTTTGATTTGATTTGATTTGATTTGATTATTTCACTAGTGGCTCTGAGAGCTGTAGAAATCGCGATTTTGTATTTAGCTCAATCATCGATGCAGTTTACATAATTGAAAATACTTTATACTTATTATTACTTCGGAAAGTAATAATATGTACCTGTTACAGAAATCTGTTGTCAGAGTTCGCGAGAAAACTTAAAACTTACGATGTAAAATAAAGTCAAAATTGAGCAGTCTACGAGAAAAAGCTTACTGAAATTAGCTAGTATTACTTTATTTATTACGTATTTTATAAATCAATTGATTTTATAAAATAGAAAAAGCAACATGGAATTATTAATAGCGAATATGTTTTCCCAAGAAAGAAAAATACATTTAATATAACATCAAAACGTTTTTCTCACATCTTAATAAAACTTTGAATTTACGCAAAGGGTTTCTGTCGAATAACCTGACTTACCATTGTATCCATTCTCTTTTTTATTGTTCCAAAGTTGGTAAATAGTAAATACGAGGAAATAATAAACCGGCAATAAATCTCAGTTAGGTTTGGCAAGGTGTCTGGAATATTACTTTTAGTTAAGTGATATAAGTTTTATAGTCACATATTTATATTATCACGAATTTCTTCAATACAACTTGTATGAAGTATTTAAATCAATACTTTTTTGACTACAATTTATTTTGCGCATTTGAGAACCTGATTTAACATAGGAGATACCGTTTATTTTTTCTTTATTTGAATTTTTTTCGTAATTTGAAAACTTTCTTTGTCCACAGACGGGGTTTTCTGGCAGACATCCAAAGCGAAGGGTTCATGGCCTGCGAAATCTATAAGGGAATCAGATAACGTATAACCGAGACAACCCAAACCTATTCGAGTGATAGAGGTTATATAGATAATATATATAGGATGGCCGAGATAATCCGTCTGCATGTCTCTTTCTATACGTTTCGTATATATAATCTTGATCCTTATGACAACTGTCGTCTCGCTACAATTTTACGTTTTATGGTTATACATTTTACGGAGTTGACAGCTGAACGAACGGTAAGGTAAATGTCCCTTCAATTCTAAGAATTAAGGCCGTGCATTGGAAATTATCGCGTCCTTTGAAACGCAGTTCAGACTAGATTAAGAAACAATAAGGTCTGATTTTGAGATTTATGAGTCTTGGCTATATGATTATGTTTATGATTGTTTTATTGATTCTAAATTCAAATCTGTTGTAAAGCACACACTCATTTCAAAAGCATATTATAAGATAAACGATTATATCATGGACAGGGATATTTGGCAGTGATCGCAAGATAAATAAATGAACGGGCTTTCTGCTGTAGCAATGTAATCTTATAAAAGACAATACATTAATTTTAACGTTATGAAAAAATGATGCCTCGCCGAGTTTTTTACGCCGGTTCTTCTCAAGGCAGAGGTTTTCTTTCCGAACCGGTGGTAGATTATTGACATTCATAGGTGCATGTAATATGCCTAAATTGAAGAATAAATACCTTTGACTTTGACTTTGACTTTATCTGATTTGATCAATACATGATTGCCTAAAATTTCCCCGATGGAAAAAAAATCGAAAGTTGGGTCTGTATTTTCTTTACTCTTAGCTTACTCAAACGATACATTATTCTACGACACAATCAACTTAATACTATAGTATTTTATCTTATCTAAAATCTCACTTGATGAAATTTAAATAAAGCTTCACTAACTTGTATGTAAGTCCAAAAAGACATTCCCGAAGAGTGTTACATCTCTTTTTCTCAAAAGCGTGTCTTTGTCTAGGGGACGTGTTCGCCTCGAATCAAGGCATCCCCTTAATACCTTTTATCTCACCTTTATGGGTCACAGAATATATTTTTTTAGTTAAACAAATAGCCCCTACAAGTTTGACTTATGCATACTTATATATAATGATTACACTATGTGAACCCACACCGTTTCCCACATAGGTATTATAAAACATGAGTGTATCATTCAGGGCCATTACAACATAAAAAGTATTCTAATTTGTTAGTATTTCGACAAAAAAAAATCAAGGCTAAAAATATTTGACTATGCAGATAAATATTTTACCTAGTGGTTTTATGTCATGACGGCTGCGTCATACTCGGGCTAAGAAAGATTGAAGTGACGCTTTTTCCCGAAAGTCAAGGACGCCTAATTTATGGCTTTAAAATATATCAAAATACACGTATCAGTTACATATGATATAACACTACCAAACTAGTGGATATTTTGTACTGCCGTAGTCTTAACAACCGGGAGCAGAAACAATCTACAAACACTAACTACTACTACTTACATAACCTACTTACATAACCTGTTTACGACACTACAAGAAAAACTAATTTAATCGATTTATTAATTGATTAATAACGTGGTAATACAAACTGCCAAGATATTTTTTTGGTATACTTATTCTAGTAATATCATTTTTCTTACTTTCGATGTCCAGCGAAGCAAATACATAATTTTACGTTACACCTGGCCATAATGCCAGTACACGCAGCGTGCGGTAAAAGTCGCATTGTGGCCAGGTGATGCTGATGACTTAAAATTGTGTACTCACCACGGGCGGTAATTTGTAAAGCCCCAGATCGCATATTTATGGCCCTCATCTTCGGTTCGGGCCACAAACACCTGCGATCTGGGCCATTCACGTATTTACCGCCCTAGGTACGTAATGTACTATTATTTGATACAATATAAACTAGGTAACCTGATTTGATGATAATTAATTCAAATTGAAATTCATAATCGCAGTACGAAAGGTGTGCTATTGTCAACTACAATTAATTATTTAGTGACGTGAATCGCGTCGACGTGTGCATGCACGTCACGCTGCACGTGTGGCGGACGTCAACTTCATACTTCACGCACGCGATTATGTCTCGTGTTCATTCACTACATATTTTTGCAAATGAATAAAAACTTGGCTCGTAGCTGGGTTGTTCATAGAATTGTACTTTCACATTCACATTTTGACATTTTATGATTTTTATCTCTAAGCAGAAAAAAGCCCTTCAGCGTAATAGAAGATAAACAAGTGTTCCAAATCGTATTTATTTATTTATTTTGATTTTATTGTACAGATAATAAGTACGGAATCACGGACTTAATTCCTTAAGACATTTTCTACCAGTCAACCTCAGGGCTGAACAGAAAAGCTTATACAAGTAAGTGCAGACAGTTGACAAAAACACAAATGATAAGGATGTTAGCTAATAAAAATACAATTCCTAATATAATAACTAAATGCATTTACTTACATAAATACAATATAATATAATATACAATACATACATGTATGTAATTCCATTCGGTTTTTTTTCTACATATGCTTGGAATGTGAAATGTGGGACTCTTTTTTCCCTATACTGGAATAGAGCTTGTTAGATTCTGCGTAGGAATAAACAAAAATTTCAAAATTCTGGACCGAATAGTCAGTGTATATATTTTCATAAAATGGTCAAGGTATACAGGAAATTTTGTCTACTACTTATTGGGGGTGTCTCCCTGTACTATTTCCACAACTCATTTTTTTTTTATGAACACAAGTTTTCTTGTTTTCACTTCTTTCTTGTGTTAATAATAATGAAGAGAACTCATTTTTTGAAATCAGTTTTTTAAAGCCTTGTTTTTTGCTTTGGTTAGAAATAACGCTGAGTATTAGCTATAAATTTCTAAACATGAAATAGCTCTTTAACGACAGAAACAATAGCGGAGCTCTTAATTTAAATATGCTGCTAGAGCAAATTATTTTGTATTCTAACTATTAAATTCAAACCAAGTATTCATTGTTCGACACAGCAAAACAATGGCCATACCGGCATGCGGGCTTTTTTTAAGTAGGGTAAATTAACGGATTTCTTTAACTTAATCATGACACATAATTAACTGTAAGTCCGACTTCATAAAGTTTCTAACAAAATTTAAATTGCCAGCAATGTACAGCAAAGTCAATTGACAAGTAAGTGTAAATGACAGCTCTTCTTACTTTGTTTAGTACGGCGTCACACACCTAGTCCATAGAAGGTTTGTATTTTGGAAAATTAATTGCGCAGTTAATTTACATAATTATGTTGTGCAAATACATATAAACAATTGCTAATGGAACATATTAATATCAGTTTTAATAAATGCCCGCATGCCGGTAACACACTGTATATAATATACCTAATTCACTAATTCTAAGAACTAAAAATATTCCGAGTCACAAATGCTCTTTAATACAGTCAATAGCAAAAGTAGCTAAGCGGGTCAAGTGCTCAAAATGACCTACATACGACTCTAATGTCAAGAGGATAAGGACTGTCTAGATCATTTTGAGCGTGTTATTTTGCGCAGCTACTTCTGTTTCTGACTGTACGGGTTCAAATAAAAACCGTTGATTAAAAAGGAGGAAAATTATTTCGTTAAGTTTGCGTCCTGGCGAAACGCTTTCATAGTCGTCCCGTCGCCACAAGATCTTATGGAATGGAGCCAAAATATCTGCCGTGCATACGACGGTGTACCTCGTATAATGACATACCATATCTACAAAGGCTCTAATTCCCGGAAACTTTTTGTAATGTTTGTGCCTATTGTACTTATCTTCAAATTTCATTAACAAACTGTCAACGTTTCGTAAATATCATTGTTTATTTGTAATGTGTGGCGTGCTTTGAGCAACACGATAATTATACATTGCCATACGATTATAATATTTTTCGTTATTTTATAAAAGGCAATATACTTAATATAATTAATATTTTTGTACCTCTAAGCCTTTAATTTCAGCGGAGGATTTTTACTATTCAAAAAATCAGATTTGAATAAATATAATGGAGCCATTTTTTACCGCGTAATAATGTACAATAACAAATATGAATATTATTGTAACAAAATGTAACGTATTTTCCTACAAAGTCATTTTAAAAGCCGGTAATTAGTGAAATTTACAATACCAACGTATTATTTATACAATTCTAATTTATTAAAATCATATTCGAATACTGCTTGGTTTGTGGAGACAGAGGCTTATATAGAATTCACTGCTCAAAAAGTTTCATACACAGTATCTTGTAAAGCAATTGGTACTTACATATTATATTAATTTGGTACTTAAACTTCTTTGTTTGTAATATTTTAAGGCACTTAAATCATTAGTTTAAACTTAAACATTTAAACTTGAAAACAATCGTGTTTTATGTTTACAAAGTGCCAGTGGCATTATAAAAACACCGTAAGGCTGGTGTCGGCGTTTTTAAAGTTCTTAAGAAGAATAAAAAGAATGCTCTCAATCTCCTAGCATTTTAAACAAAGTAAAAGTATGGATATAGTAAACAGCAAAAGTAGATGATCATTTTTGTACCTTGTAACTTTCACTACTTTCACGCATGCCAACTGTTGCAGTATTGTTACATTAAGTTCGACAAAATACTAAAATGATCATTTCAATTGCGGTTGACTGTACTGCGAACGGCGAAACTTTATTCATTAATCAGTATCTTATTATCAGTAGCATTAGTTTCCGAAAAAAAAAATCTTTATTTTTCGATTTTAATTCACGATATGGTTCAAAGTTCCAGCTACACGCTGTAAGTATATTTACAAAATGGGTTTTTATTAAACTGTAAAAAATCCTGTCTTTTCTCACGAGTGAAATAGCGTTAATATAATAAACGAATTTAATGTCTAGACTTAATATAATAAACGAATTTAATTACCTTATCACTAAGTTAGAATAAGCATTTAAAATACTTTAAGGCCTATGTGAGAAAATATGTACCCAGATAATTTTCCTAGAGGTCTTATAGAATTATGAAAGGCTTTACACAAAAGCGTTTCTTCCTAGTCGAAACTCTTCACAACCATTCACAACAATCTATAATCTCGATAAATCAATCATATAAAATTAAAATGAATACCATGAATGAATAGCCTAAACCGGTAAAAGTAAGGTCTTGGTGTGTATTAATTTCGCCTTTCCCCGTTCAGCACGTCTATCATGGGACGGCCGCGACATACTCTCGATTTTTCTTGCACCTCTTATTCTAAGTGTTCTAATAAGAATGAGACAGATAGTGCATGAAAAATCGAGAGAGCTCTCGCGCCGTCGCGTGATAGCCGTGCTGAAAGGAAGTGTGATTTTCTACCGTCGTCGGCAACGTGAATAAAAAATACAGCTTCCACGAGTTAAATTATTTAATAACAGTGCATGTTACATGTTACTTCCAATTGGTGAAAATATGTTGTGCATATGTGTTATGCATTTTTTAAACTGAGTCAAAAGTAACAATAGACGTGACGCCCAAACAAAAGAATGTTCATTGTTATTGAATTTTATAACGACAAATTGGATTGTAACTGAGCTTTTTGTTCCAGTGCACTAAAGCTCGCTTGTGCTGTCCCAGTTGTTGCCAGCTTCAAACAAAATAGTAATTAGGTACCGTCAAAAAGGTTCAAAAGATCCTCAACCATTTGTGGAGCTACACATAAAACCAAAAAAAAAACTGTACACTTGGCGTTTGCATGTAAATTATATAGGAACAAACCGTATTCGTTCTAATTGCTTATATCAGCTTCCCGACACTGAAATTAGTATTCGCGTCTGATCTTTTTTAAATAATGCGATATGTAGGTATATTTAACGTATTTGGTTGGCCGTTAAAAATATTATCTGTGATAGCTTCCCAAAATTGTATATTCATCCCCGTTGAGAACAACAATATCACACATAATGCACTTCAATTTCATGCATAAAAGCAGTGAACTTGTATACGTATCTTTGTACTCCACCTTTTGAAAGAATCTCGGTTTTAATGACTTACAATACATGTTACATTTCGCGTCGTCATATTATGCGAGCAGCAATATGAATTATTGTAAGTTTGTTAATTTTGACTTAGATGTGTTTAATTTCATGAAAAGTCTCTGTTGGCTCCTTCTTATGTTGTTTGACATAGTTGATAAATTTTGTCAGCTTATGAAATAATCTTAAATTAAGTGTGGTGTATCAAAAATATAATTAGCTCATAGAAAAAATTAACTTATTTTCTTAGCGGTTATCGGTATTATAAAAGGCTGGATAAAACTCGTAATAAATCTTGACGCTGCCAAAAAACTCTAAAAATATGTTCTGTTTGCCTACACCGACAGATTGATAAAAAAACCCTTTATTTAAAGTTGGTTCTATCAGAGCGTGACCTCACTTGTAACTAGGTACAGTCAAGTGTAATAAATAATAGGGTTTATACGAGGCACTTATTATTTGCCATCGCTATTATTTCAGCGGGATATTTTCAGTACATAGTTATGAGAGGATTTAATCGATACATAGTATTTTTCACTTGACAAGTACACTTGACACTAGTTTTACATGAAACACAAAATATTTATATAAATATTAAATGTAGTTTTCAGTAACATGATGTCATTTAGTCCCGTATATTACGTAAATAATTGAAGTAATTAAGTATCTTATGAGTAGGGGGTTTGGTGAGATAAAGTTGCGGTTAAGTACTGGCGGTACTTAACAGTTGAGGACTTAACGCCGTGCTAGCGAGATCGTTTCTATATCGACGGATATATTGTGTCATTATGCATCTAGCCACTTTTTACACCATCACACATTGTTACCTACGCATTGAACGGTTGTCTAATGTTAGTTTTTAGTTTATTGGCAAATCGACTCTTCATACAAACGCGGTTTGGTTCCCATTTTAAAACCGCATACTGGATTTAACTTCCTTTTTATGCACAGATAGGACCCGCCACTTATAGGTCGGAAACTTGTTTAAGGTTCTATAATTGATTATAGAAATACAATAGAAAAGAAATTAAGCGATTATAGAAATTGTATGAAAAACGTAAAACTCGTTGATATCTCTTTCCTATCTAGGAATATTCAATTTTTGGTATTTCAAAATACTTAATTAATTACCTAATTTATTTAATAGTCCAGTAAATTGTCTGCGTCCAAATTTTCGTTTAGCGGAAAATGGTGTTCGGAATTGTGCAATTTCGGAATAATGATAGTTTTGGACAAATTACTTGACAAATGACACGTGAGGGATCAAATATATAAAACTCATGTCAGACTCATCACCCTAGGTTTCTGTGAAGAACAGGTTCGAAAAAAGACCTTATGATATATGTTATTGTGTTGAATATTGGAAAAATAGCGTGTATGGCCGTCATTTATGCGCCGTCCTGTCTACCATAAAGATAAAAAGGCTCCGTGCACTCAATTTATTTGCTGATGGGATGCTACTAATTACTTAGTATGTGAACATTTGTGATTCTGTCATAATATTTTTATAGGTATATTTTTAATACTTTTCCGAAGCAATCCACATTTTATTTCGTGGTTTCCTGTGGTTTCAACCCGTTAGTTAATTTTGGTTTTTAACCTAGTTTTAATGATATTATAGTCAGTAAGGAAAAATAAATATTATTCTAAAAACGGAAAGAATAAGTCTTCTTTGTAACAAATGAAAAGTTTACGTGTCAATGAGTTGAAGAAAGTTAGCAGGTGAAACAATAAGTCGTCTCCCTTTGACTATGAGCGTTTGTATAACTTACCTTCATAATTTAAACATCAACCCTTTCTTAATTAACCTTTTGCAAAAGGAAAAAAACACGGGTATGCTCTAAAAAGGGTCGGTAAACTTTTTACGTCGCACCTATCCTGTTAGACGCACTTGCTTAAAATTTTGCTAAGTACACCATAAATACTCTAATAGCCACGGATTTTACTACTTGGGTAACTTTTTTATAACTTTTAGCTGAGATTTTAAGTAAGTCTTTCATTATCAAAAATCATGAAAATATGTGATATAAATAACGAGTCACTTCACACATTTCTTCGTGGATACTTGGGTTATTTTTAGAAAACCACATTTACGAAAAAGGAAATACCACTGACCTGATAGTTGACGAAGCTCCGATGTCGACGGGCGAACGGATGGCAACAAGTGTTGTGCTGCCGCCGCCCTAGCCTTATATAGGGCCAGGCGCCGCCCACCGCGAGGGGCGGCGTTCGCACTAACGCGTTTTACACTTCAATTTAAAAAATCAAAATTATGTCTTAATCGTTTTTGGAACGTTTTGCAGGTGCTAAGAGTACTTAGCGGTGTTTGGACAAATTTTACGGATAAAAAATAAAGTTAAATTCACTAAAAAACTATAACTATAACTCGAATTATTACAACTATAACTCGTAACTAGTCTTTTAATTCAAGACTTAAATAAGCATTAACGTAGTCGTTATTGTAATTAGCATGTATATTGTTAACAATATTTTTATTTTTTTATGTATAAACGTAATTGTTTAGTGCAATGGTAGTTTTTATGCAATCGCTTGGAAACATAACTAGTAGTACACTTATAACTGCGTGATCTTAAGGGGAATTAATAAATTAAGGAACACAACGGAACCAGAGACATTTTAGTAGTAGGTATTCGTGTTACATAAATTGTCGTGAAGTGCAGCCTAATTGTCTTACCAGCCGATTTCGTTTGCTTCACTATCATGTATCTATTTTCTCGTAGGTAATGGAATAGAGCTCTCTAAAAAATAGGTTTCTAATCGTACCAATGATAAATAAAAATGATAAAGACCAAAATATCAACATGAAAAATTAATGACTACCTATTGAAGAAAAATAAGTTTCCTCCTGCAAAAAAATCGTTGTGATTTCGTAGAAATATCAGGATAGATTGTTGTGATTTGTAGCATCTTTTATAGGAATATATGTGTTCTGTTGTTGTGTTCAACTAGTCTAGTTACTTTATCAGATCTCCTGCTGGTCCATAAGCACGGTCTTTGGATTCTGTAATACCTTGTAATGGAAGTTATCCATATAAATAACGTAAAACCCACCCACCGGCACCGTTTGAAAGTCTCTGTTTGGCCCTTATTTTTATTAGACTGGTAGAGAATGCCTTGATGCATTAAGTTCGCCTTTTTTCTTTTGTTAAAGCCCAATATCTCGCAAACAAATCACTGAGTTGGAAAATGGTTTTAAGAACAAGCTATTCAACGATACCCCTATGGGTTTACCGAAAAAAAGAAATCACATCCCTTTTATAGGTGTAGGGGAGTTAACCTAATTTTTTAATTTTTTTTATTCTACTTTGCGTGTTATTAATATTACCCATGCTGAATTACAGTTTTCTAGTAGTAAGGGTAACTAAGCTAATCCGAACATGGGCGGACGGACGGACGGATAGATAGACGGAGATGGCCAAACTATAAGGGTTCCTGTTGACTACGGAACCCTAAAAATCTTTCATAAAAAATGTAAAAAGTAAATAGCGCTGCTGAATATTTATTGCGCTTTGAATTTGTTGGCAGTGAATGTGTAAAAAACGCCACGTTTTGTGTCCCCCCGCGCCATCTAACGCCCATAACCAACCGACGTCTCTTAACACTTTCACTGCCAGGAACCCGCATAGCGCGGGCCTACGCCGTAGTCGCTTTCCGCTACATAGTACGAGGAAAACCACAGGAGTGTAACGAGTGTACGAGCGTAGCGCGTAGCGATTCTTGGCAGTAAATGTAGGGTCCATATTGGCTGCCATAAAATTCGTAGTCCTATTTTTTGTATACTAACGTATTGTAGTCATAATAACCGCTAGTCCTAATTTTTTACGTCCTAACTTGTTTGTTCCTAAATTTGTGTAACTATCATCAGAAGTCATAATTTTGTTAGTCCTAATATCATATCATATATTATAATTTGAGGATAAAAAAATTATGGCTGGTGCCATTATGAATTTAAACAAAACGGACAAACGAGTGTTATGATGAAAAAAATTTTGAAAACAAATATTAGGACATGAGAAATTTATCAGTATTGTCGTTATGACTTCGAGTGGTTATGACTTACGATCTTTAGGAATAAGAATTATTAGGACTAACGATTATTATGGCGTACAATTTTATGAAGAACATTTACGGGCTTCCAATTATAGGACTTAAAAAATTAGGTGAACAAAGCGCTCCCGTAAATGTGACAACAGTCACTGCTAATACCACCGCCTAGAACGCCGTATTCGCCATCCACTATATACGGGGAAAACCACGGCCCATCGCCTACGAGCGTAGCGCGTAGCGTAGCAATTCTTGCTCGCAGTGCACTGCTAAGCTACGCTCGTAATGCTATGCCTTAGTTCATAGCAGTTTAATTTCCGTATGTAGCGAAAATGGCCCGTCAGAGGACCCTCACTATTTCGTGATAAGCGCTGAACGGGTTAACTGATTCACTAATACATATTAATCCTGAGTTCTCTAATTCAAACTGCATCGATGTATTGACTGCGCTGCATAGTTCAGTGTTGAAAAGCCACTAGCGTCTGCAAGTCGATTACGTGACTTTGACAAGCACGACTTGAACAAATGGTTAAATTTTATACCTGTTGGGGACGTTTGAGATTCTTTCATTCATGTTCGACTGTTCGTCCGTTTTCTAAAGCTGTTTGTTGGTAAATGTGATAAAAACTAGCTTCTGCCTGCCACTCCTGAGCTTGCGGCAGTGGGCACAGTGAGTTCAGTTTGCGTATCGTCTCTCGCAAGAGATGACCTCCTGCCATGCACAATCTCACACAACTACTCCAGCGCAAGACTGCCCCCCTCCCCTCGCACTGTCAGCGTGTGCGTCACGCGCCGCACGGCGTTCGGAACGGGCGCGGACAGTGATTCAAGCGACACCGCCGCGTCAACAACTCATCCTCCGTCAACGTCAACTCTCATCCGTCACTGGCTGGTACCGTTCGATAGAAAGCTCCCATCTTGCCACTTAATTAGTAGTAATATTTACGACGCGCGAAGTGACACTGCTTTGTTTTTTTTAGTATGGACTAGACCACTTGACGTAGGATACCAAAGATCTCCGACCAAAACCTACAGGGAACACTGCCCCGCTTTTGCGCAGTACTTAAAATATGAACTATTTACTGCGCAAATGGAACACTGACAGTATACCGACCAGGGAGCGATTTTTGACTTTCGAGCGCTCGAAAATTAAATAAAAAAAACGTACATACGATTGTAGTGTCATCATTGCAGGCACTTACTTTGTACCGATAGAATTGAATACGAGTGGTTTCTATCTCTTTCGCTATTTTAAAATAGTATATCATCATTTTTGACAGTTGAGTGAAAGAGTCGAGCGCCTGAAATTCAAAAATCGGTCCCCAGAGACGAAATCCGAGCGAAATTAGTGAGCACTCAAAAATAACAAAACACTCTCTTCTCCCTGTTCTCACGACGAATTCGCTCGATATCGAGTGAATTGATTATGAGAACCGTTGGTAACCGGTTTCTCGAGCCCGACAATAGCGGCTATGGGGAGACGATGGGCAAACAAAGGCTGATTGGACTGGAATGACTGAGACGGCGCCCACGTCACTACTTAAGAGCCATTTAGGACTCGGGAACCACACAATCTGACCCGGTTATCAATGGTTCTGGACTGCAACCGGGATCAAACCTAAGCCTTCTTTATTAACCACCGAGCGACCGAAGTTGCTTAACACTTTCGCTACCAAGAAACGCTACGTGATATGCTTGCCGATCCTGTGGTTTTCCTCGTATGTAGCGGAAAGTGACTACGGCGTAGGCGCCCGCTAGGCGGGTTCTTGGTTGCGAAAGTGTTACAGTACAATTGGTGCGACTACTGGGACAGTGGCAAATAGGGGAGACGGTCGAAAAACAAAAAAACTGAGAAAGTCAAATTACAGAAGAAGAAACTTGAATATTTTTAATTTTGCAAAAAAAAACCAGTCAAAAAAAGATTGCGTCAGCGTGCAGCGTCCTTCTGATGCGATCACACAGAGAAACTCCTACCATATTCGCAGCATAGAAAATCATAGCATCATCTGTTATGACATAAACCAGTTAGTAAAGAGTTCAAGTTCACCGATCTTAACATCTGTTAGAGTCTTTTTTGTAGAAAGATATCTGGCATTCACAACTTTTTTCACATGAACCAGGCGAGGTCTACACTCCGCCTGCGCATAATTGTAACGAATTTGGGGGTCAAGATATACAAGGAATTAGATGTGAGGTGACTCCCAGGAAGTTGTGAATTAAACGGAGGTCAAGGTAGGATTTTAAGCGTCGAAAGACGAAAGCTAGTGTTTGCTTGGCCCTCCATACTTCGGATGGTTAAGGGAAGTATTTTTAGCTTCTATTTTTCTTAGTCCCGCGACATCCTTAATGAAGTTCTGTAAGTTACACATGCTTTTACTAATTACGAGGAGTATACACACACAGTCCGTACCGTTTTCTTGATTTACCTCAGCTGATGTTAATGAGGCTGCTGAGGTTATGTTTCTTATAACATCACCGGTGTTATCCACAGCGATAAGTGATAAAATGGCAACCGTGCTACGCCTTCTGGAAGGTTCTAGGGTTAGGTTCTTTAGTTATATCGCCTCCAAAAATTGTTGGCAACCCTAGCTATGACGCATGTTTGTCACGATTGGCACTGAACGGATACGTGGTTTTTGTGACGTATTGTGGCTATTGCTATATGGATAGTAAACTATCAAATTATTGCAATAAAGTATACATTACAATCATAAAAAGAAATAAAACTGAAAGTTTAGAAAAATATATAAAAACACATCCTATAGTAAATTTTAAACTATAGTTATGAGTTACTAATCCTTACGCTTTTGTAAATAATTATCTTCTGCTCGCGACTCCATATCTGTGTGGAACTCTTGTATATCGTAGCTCCATACTAACTTTCACCCCCCATTACAACCCCATAGGGGATGATTTCCGAGTAAAAAAAATATCCCATGTCCTTCCCCGGCATTCGAACTATCTCTATACCAATTTCATCTGAATCGGGTCAGCGGTTTAAATATGAAGAGGTAAAGACGGACAGACAGACAAAAAGACAGACAGACACACTTTCGCATTTATAATATTGGTATGGCTAATCTTATAAAAACTGTACATCTAAACGCAGTACTTGATGAATATGAGCGGTTTCGGCAAGATCCAGGTTTGTTTTTTTTTGTTTAATTATGTCTTTTTATTGTAGTTGCTTCGATAAAAACTTTTTCTGTTCCATATGGACTAAATGAATCAATCAAGGGAAGAGTGTATTTGATTATAAAATTATCAGTATATTGATACATTTAGCTTCCATTCGCATGTACCCGTAGTTCTAAATCAACCTTTTTAAGCAAAAGTCTCCACTGCGACAAGGTTCCAAGCGATCTGTTTTTCAACGCGGCATTAAACATTTAAGTACTTTGTAACAGTGCGGCGCCGCGTTTATCGCCCCATCAACCCGTTGCAACTTAGGTACCAATAAACGATATTGCGGAAATTACAATACTATTCCGATGTGCGATTTCAGAAAATAACAAGTGCCAAGGAATTCTGAGTCTTATGGGACGATTTACTTTGGCGGTATAGTATTATTTGAATGCAAATATCGCTTGTGGCTTGATGGAAGTGCTTTTAAATTTCGCATGCTTTAATTATAGGATAACTACATTGTTAAGGACTGAAGTCAAAATATTTCAGCTTCATATAGAAACAACATCTCATTTTTTAATTCTGTAACAAGAATATGTCGCTTATATACAACAAAACCGTTACCGAGAATCCGTCCATAGACATATTTAATTGTATCTTACCCTCGTTTAAAAAAAAACTAGCCACAGTATTTTCTGCATGTAGGCTGCGTTCACACTACCCAATTGCCTAAAGTGGTTGTGTTTTGTTTGGTTAAGATTATTTGATACAGCTTACCTCATTAGCGCGTTACTTTGCCTTAATTTTCTTTGTTTCTGTGCACACATGTTTAGAGTTATAGTCCAGATCTGAACCTCTATGCTAATATGTATTATAATATGTATGTGTATGTGTGTAGTGTTATGTGTGTGTATGTATGTATGTGTGTGTGTATGCATTCTGTAATTGTCTGTAACTTGTTTTGTGAGCCAAATCAATAAAAAATAGATGAATAAGCCGTATTTATGGATAGACAGAGCGATTGGCAGCGCGAGTTGCGCGCTGTCAAGCATATATGAAATCGCTATAAGTTTGTGTTTGTAAGTCACTGTGCCACTGATGGCTTTGCTTATCTATAAATAGTATAAATACAGACTTAACATTTTGCAAAAAAAATAATTCGCTCTGTATGAATGTTATAACTGGTTACATCACCAAATTAAAATGTTATCTACACGTTACACATACAAATCGATACGACTTAACACATTCACTGCCAAGAATCGAGCCGCTACACGCTGCGTTCGTAGCCCATCCCGTGATTTTCCTGCTAAGTAGCGGAAAACGCCTCGCCTACGCCAGCTCTAAAAAGTGAAATAAGGAGAAAATCGACTTGAAAGTTTCGATTACACATAATTACTTAGTTGTAGAATGCCATGTACAGGCCTCACACTGGCGCGGCCTGGCCGCGGCGGACATCAGTAGTAAACTTGTCTGCTGTTGTCAAAACTATTGTTCGCCACCGCACCGCACGTCGCGCCAGTGTGTGGCAGGCCTTAAGGTGTGTTTCATAGACAATCTAGACATCGTTATGTCAGATATTTTTGAGGTCTTCGTTTGTTACTTCCATTATTGAAGAAACTGTTATTAAAAATTACATTTTTCATAGGTTACTTGGGCGATTTCAATACTTTATGAATTTGTTTAAGTATTCAACAACATTTTAAGTGATGATTATTTAAACCCAGACAAATGTGTGCTGTCTTCGAGAAGTGTTTATTCACATGATAAGACACAAGGATTAATTGACTTAAGACTAGTGGCTCCCTGAGAAGCCACCAGGCATCGAAAGGTAAGGCTTGTAATGCCTGCATAATAACCTGAAAAAAGTTGTTTATCAACAAACGTTGCGGTGCCATTGACAGGGTTGCATAAACTTTGGCTGGCACGTTACCGAGCGCCCCTTTCGCTGACCCTGTATTATACAATGTGGATCACCGACAAAATGTTCAGGACACACGTAGTTTCGTAACTGTGCCGGTGACAGGGTCTCACTTTCAGAACGTCGCAATTGCTATAATTTTCACGGTAGGAACTTTAACAAAGTTACATTCGAACTGTTAACAACATGTTGTGTAAGCACTTACTACTTAGTAACATGAGTGAGTCACCTGACTTAGGTATTATCTGACATGTGATGCCTCCTAACGACTGTATAAAAAGTTGTGACGGATATTTTTGTATGCACGCCTTGTTTTGTCATGAAGGTAGGTTAGTACAGAGTACAGGTCGACACACGTAAAAAGAGCCCTGGCGGCCATACTTTTTATATGGCCGCCAGGGCTCTTTTTACATGTGTCGACCTGTACTATAGCAGATTTCTAGTACGTACTAGAAAATTGGATCTCGAGCTAGTTGTAAAATTTAATATTTCAATAAGTTGAGAACTTTACATTAATAATACAGGTATGTATTCTTCATGTAAAGTTCTTCATTAACAACCTGTTCATCGGAAATATTAAATCGCCATGACGGATACATCAGGTATTTTTCTTTTTATTTCCTTTATATTAATGCTCCGCGGGTCTCCACCACAGTGTCCGGTTCGAATTTCACCATCCCCTTTCGAGTGTCGTAAAAGTCGAATAAGGGAGCAGGGTTGTAGTGTATTGAGGGCTAGCAATCTATCATTGCAATATCACATTTAGTGGACCTTTTTTACCTACCCAGATTTATACTAAAAGCACTGGAACGTGGGTTTCATGTGCTGCCTACCGATATGTAAGCGATAATCGTGATCGACGGATTGGAATTAAGTTGCAATGAAATCGTTAGTAGTATTTCAACTTGCAACATGGACAAACCAAATTAGAGCATAAATACATACATACATATATACATTCACGCTTTTATTCCCAAAAGGGGTAGGCAGCACATGAAACCCACGTTCCAGTGCTTTTAGTATAAATCTGGGTAGGTAAAAAAGGTCCACTAAATGTGATATTATTCATGATAATCATGATAGATGCAATGGTCACAGTGATCAGTATATAATGCCTTTTAAATCCCGGAATCCAATAATAATTAATCCCATTCCATTATCAATTATTATTAGTGCTTCGCGCTCTTAAACTTAGCTATATGCTTACGCAATTGAAAGCGCACGAACCAAGACGCCTTGTAGGTCAAAAACGTGTTCCAGCTCTCAGCAAAAGTCTAACTAATGTATGAAATGCCAAAAAATAGTTTAGAACCGTGTAGCGAGTAAACGGGAACACTAAAACTGAAAGAATATTAGCCTATAACAGGATGGATAGTAAGTTATTAGTGACGAGTACCTAATAAAGCGTGAGATTGCTGTATAGTGACGATACCTACCGTATCTTTGGACGATACGAACATATATATATTTTACGTAGGCAGTGTTGACATCAATCTAAACTAAATCAATCCGGATTGATCAATCGAATCGACGCGTCAATCCGAATTGATCAATTCGAATTGATTAATTCGAATTGATTCAATTCTGATTGACGCGGGGGCTGTATTGAAAAATATCGAGTTTTTTGACACGCCATTCTGACCATTCTAGGAGACAATGCATGAGGCCTGATTTTCAGATATATGATTCTTGATTATATGTTTGTTCCTCCAACTAGATCGATACGCGATTGCTTGAAATTTCCTCGATAGAAAAAAAATCCAAAGTTGCGTCTTAGTTTTTAGATTTTAATTTTAACCAGTGTGAGTAAACAACATGAAATCAAGCGGCAAAACTTAGTTGAAATGATGATCTATTACTCGTCTTGAATCTCATTTTATAAAATATACTCCCTTCATAATAATATTTATAATAATCCCATCATTACTGATTTCGCGTTTTTGAAAGCAAACGCCCCTTTCTGAGGATGTTGTTTCCTTGTCTGTCAAACGTTAGTGGCATAAGTTTGTTTCTTACGCGCGGAGTCCATTCGGCCGTCAGCCGTGATCGAAGCAGGATCTACGTCACTTAGCGCCGCAAAATTACTTTCGAAATATAATTATACACCAGTATATTTAGGCATACGGCGCCATTCAAGACGAAACGTGTCGGAGGTCTTTTTGTAATGGGCGTGAGCGCTCCTATAATCGCACTCACACATGCGCAATAAATGCATAATGTGTACTAAGCACTTACAATATTCGACAGCTCGGGTAGCGTTCTCGTAATCCCGTGGATGGGTGGTCGATAATAATGTGAGTTCTACTGTATCGGGTTCAAATCTCGTGGTTGGAATGTGTTTTTTGGTTGTCTATTGTTTGCCCGACATTCACATACTATAATAATCATTTGTCCGAACTTCGCTTGCCCGAATTTCATTTGCCCGAATGTTTCGTTTACCATAATAGTCAATTGACATATTCTTGTTTACCCGAATATTGGATGTCATAATGATACGAATGCCATACGTATTGTTTTCCAGATTATTGTTTGCAATAATATTATTTAATAGAATATTTAAACGCCATACTAAACATGCATTCGGATTCATCTTTGTAAATTTGTTAGTTTTTCCGCTATTTAAAAAAAAAACCTCGAAGACGAAAGCGGGAGCTAAGCTCCCGCTTCCGTCTTCTAACCTATCCGCGATCCGAGTCGGTTTTGCCACTAAGCCCCTGTTCCCTACTGCCTATGATACAAAACTATCTTGGCATTGGGTAATCTCAGAGAAAAGTTTATTTTTATTTAGAGGCAAAACCGACCCGGATCGCAGATAGGTTCGAGGTTTTTTTTTTTTTTCATTTTAGACTGCAATACGTACCTACATTATTACATATGAATATTATGGATGTTGAGATGGATGGCAAATGACATTATGGCATGTGATAGTTATGGATTACAATGATTATGGAAAATTAGATTATTGATATTGATATTATGGAAGACAAAGATTCTGGCATATAATTAATGTGGTAAACAATGAGTATGGCATACAAAATTATAGAAAAAAACTTTATGGCAGTTGAATATTACGGCAGATAAAATTCGGGCAAATGAAATTCTGGCAAGCAAGAGTATACCGTGTTCTTTATATTTTTGAATTGAAAATTTCGAATATATTTTTTAAACGAAATATGTAAACATTGCACAGAACTTTTATTTTCCTATGTATTATTTATCACTTACACCTATTATGTTTATTCAAAAATATTGTAAATCCTTTTTGAAAAAAGCAAAAATAATAAGTTTGTACTATTTTTCCTGTTGTCTACCAGTGTTTACCTTTTGTTTATTATTTTAGTAAAAATTATGCATAGGTATTGTCTTTAGTTCATTAATCGTTATTTCGTTATAAAATTAAAATATGCCCTTTTACACTTATTTATTTGTTTATTGAAAAATACATTTACGTGACATCACAAATACACACAAATAATACTATTTAGGCGACGAAACGGCGTGGCCCCGTTGCATTGTCGTCTCCGGGGTAGGATTCGGCAGATTGACTACACTTTTCAGCCAGAAGTCAACACATGCGACGGTCTCCTGCAGCGGCCGCGGCACGCGCACCACGAACGAGCTGAAGTGCACGTAGTGGCGCGAACGCAGCTGGAACACCCTCAGCGAGATGCCGGTCTTCTGACGAACGTACTCCGCCACATCATGAGTCGTGGCGGAGTAATGCAGCCGCGATACATATAACGCGATGCTTATATACACCTGTCATAAATATGTTACTTCACATTAAAAATTATTGCTGAAAATGTTTATATCGGGTGTTGTGATTGAAAAATACTGGCCGATTTAATGCATAAATTTAAGTGTCAAATTTGTTCTACACAATATCACAACTTGTATAACAGAGCAGTCAGATAAATAAGGAATATTTAAATTTACCCATAAGTTGTGATAAATTGTAGACTGTGTGTGTGGCTTAGTATTTTTCTTTGGATATTTCAATACACAAGAATAATTTAAACAAGCCCATATAAAAAGTGGGACATGCTTTATTTTCCGAGGTTCTATGGCAACTTTTGGGCTACCGCTGTAAACACATAGTCTTACTCCATCTCCATACTACCCTCTAGTTTTTTTTCATATGAGAAACGGAACTGAACTGCGGCGTCGCTATGACGCTCATTTCATGCTAATAATGTCACATAACATTCAGCGAATATTTCATTACTTTGGGACATACATTGAATTATCTATCACAACTTACTCTACACCTGGTCTAGTAGTCTAAATATATTGAAATGTATAGAAATGTGTAAAAAGCGATTTTCAAATGAACACATGACAACTCCATGACGTCGGGACCGAAATGAAAGGGACGAATGTATCCCATGACATTACTGATCTCTTCTCGATGAGCGTCAAATTTGAATATTGATTTCTGTGTGGATATTTATGACATTTCTGTTTACATATTTTTGACCGCTGTTTTGTACAAATGTTTATGATTATGACATACGTGGGTAGATATTTATGTCCTCCTTTTTGCTTACATATATTTGACTGACAATGTACATTTATTTATGGCCATGTAAATGTCCAGAACTTTTTGACTAATAAATTGATCACATATTTTTGACCGGATTACCGTACAGTTATTTCTGGCTAATCGACTGTACAGATATTTTTGACGCCTTGGGAACGTACATATATGTATGTCCTGACTGTACTATATAAACCAGTTATCTTATCAAGATAACCATATTTTTAAACGTTTTTATTTAATTGCAACGTATGTATCTCAGTAGGTATGTCCTTACAAGCTAAATTAGAATCACTTTCTATTTTACTCGTGTTGAAGAGAATGCACGCCATCTATCTTATTTTTGTATAAATTCCCTGTGCATCGTGCAATCATAGTACCTCGTTCTGTACTGTTACGCTAAGTGACGCGACGTGAGCCGAACGCGGGTGTTTGTGTGTGTAACATGTATAAATACGAGACTTTTAATGCGGGGTGCAGGGCGCGGGCGGGTGTTAGGGCGTGGCTTAAAATACTTAATGTTGTCGCTTGGTAGGGCCTTAACGCATCAATCCTCAATTCGGATTAAATCAATTCTCAATCTAGATTAACCATAGTCCCTAAGATTACTTTTCAAAGGTGTCCTTTTTTGGGACTCACTCACTGGACTTAAAGTCGATATCTGAAGGTTCCCAGAGGTTCGAAAACATTTTGGTACATTTTTCGAAGTTGGCCGATTACGTTCATATTCGTAATAATCGATGTCGACCATAGGTCCCGAAAACTGTGTCCGACGTCAGTATTGAAAGATGTCACTTCCATTTCGGGCCATTTTTTTAAAATTGATCGTTGGCATTTTAAAACGATATGACGAAAACTGAGATTCCCAAAGGTTCCGTAACATGTTTCCGACGGCAATACAGACGTTTCCTTTCCGAGTATCCTTTTTTTTTGGACATTTATGGGACATTTCTTAAAATTAACCGATTGCGTTCAAAATCGATATCTGAGGTGCCCAAAGGTTTCGAAACATGTTTCTGACGGCAATACCGAGAAATGACCTTTTTTGAGACATTTTAGGACGTTTCTAGAAATTAACCGATTGCGTTCAAAAATGATATCTGAGGTAACCTAAGGTTCCGAATCATGTTTCCGACGGTAATATTCCGAGATGCCCTGTTTTGGGGACATTTTGGGATATTTCTTGAAACCAACCGATTGCGTTCAAAATTTAAGTGTAGAATCTGAATATATTGCCGTTGAAGTTGAAACCATGTTTTTGCACCTCAGATATCGATTTTGAATGCAAGCAGTCAAAGAATGTCACTAAAATGTCCCAAAACGGGACACCTCTCAATATTGCTGTTGAAAAGATGTTTAGAAACTTCTGGTTACCTCAGATATCGATTTTAAATGCAATCGGGTAATTTCTAGAAATGTTCCAAAAATGACATTTCTCAATATTTCCCTCGGAACCAAGTTTCGAAACCTTTGGGCACCTGAAATATCGATTTTGAACGCTATCGGTTAATTTCAAGGACGGGACTTTCCTTGAAATTAACCGATAGCTAGATAGATAGATAGAAATGTTCCAAAAAGGACATCCTTCATATTGCCGTCGGAAACATGTTTCGGAACCTTTGGTAAACTCAGACAACGCATTTGAACGCATTTGGTCAGTTTCGAAAAATGGCCTAAATAAAAAGGACATTAGGTAGGTACGTGCAAAGTAATCGTCAATCCGAATTGACGATTGAGGATTGAGGATTGACCGATCAATTCGAATTAACGATTAGTGTTTGTTGTAATGCGTTGATTGCGTGAAGAAAATAAGAGAGTGCGACTTGTCTTGGATGAGGAAATAGAAAGTTCAAATGGATACGTGCTTATTCTTATAATTCTAATTTGCAAGTCATTAAGTACATGATTCGAGGATAGGGGTAGAGGGAACATTATATCGTGACGTCGGGTGACGTTACCGTCTATCCGGCATTTCTATTGGCCGCGATATATGACGCGATATGTACGGTTCCGATGATCATCACTAGATGTCGTTATGGGTGTCGTCCGGAACATGCCCCCGGCCTTGAAAGGACTGGCTTTCAAGAAGAGTCTTGAGCTGGTGGAACTTCATCTGGGTGTGCCACCAAGGGACAGATTTTGGTGTAAGCGCGTCTCACAGTTCCAGATGCGGTTTGGATGTCTGCTACTCTTGACACTCCGTCTTTGCCTGGTATGGTGTTAATGATACGTCCCAAATGCCATTTCAATGGAGGAAGATTGTCGTCTTTTATCAGCACAAGCGTATTCGGCTGCAGGTCTTCGCAATGGCTCCTCCATTTGGATCGTGTCTGTAATTCCGAGACATATTCTTTGGCCCAGCGTACCCAAAAATGCTGCCTGGTTTTCTCCACCATCTGGTACCGGTTGAGTCGATGCGCAGGCGTACTCTGAAGGTCCTCTGAAGCAGGCGACGTCAAAGTTCGGCCGACCAGGAAGTGTGCAGGGCTCAGAGGAAGAAAATCGTGCGGATCAGCCGACATAGGGGATAAAGGGCGCGAGTTAAGGACAGCCTCAATTTGCGTTAATACCGTGCTAAATTCTTCAAACGTGAGATGAGCGTTTCCCACAACACGGCGAAGATGAAATTTACAGGATTTCACTCCAGCTTCCCAAAGAGAACCAAAATGGGGTGCGTAAGGCGGAGTAAAATGAAATTTAATATCGCAACTCGTAGCGTAGTCAACGATATCTGAGCTACATCGTTTTAAAAACTTGGCAAAGTCGTTCATTAAACCCACAAAGTTACGTCCATTGTCGGAAAAGATTTCTTTGGGTTTTCCGCGACGAGCTATAAAACGCTTAAGCGCTAAAAGGTATGCGTCAGTGGTCAGATCACTGACAAGCTCCAAATGAATGGCTCGTGTGACAAAACAAATAAATAAGCAAATGTAAGCTTTTACGGGTTGAGCACCCCTGCCTTTACGGTTCAAAATATACACTGGTCCAGCGTAATCGACGCCAGAAGAGAGGAAAGGAAAGGTTGGCGTAATTCTCTCTTTCGGTAGGTTTCCCATGAAAGGAGTTAGGGTTTTCCCTCTTAATCGTTTGCAAGTAGCACAGTCATAATAAATCTTTCGGGTGAGATTCCTACCACCTAGCGGCCACCAAGCATCTTGTAATTCAAAGAGCAGTGCTTGAGGTGCAGCGTGTAGAAGTTTTTTATGTGTGTGACTGAATAATAAAACAGTGAAGTGATGTTTGCTCGTTATTAAAATCGGGTGTTTTTTGTCGTAAGAAAAGTGCTCTGAGTAACTGATGCGACCGCCGACTCGCAAGACGCGATCGTCATCCATAAATAAATTTAATTTACTTAAATTGTGTTTAGGCTTAAGGTTTTGTTTATTTACCAATAGCTTGTACTCATCTGGAAATGATTCCAATTGAGACAGCCTGGTTAATAATTTTGTCGATTCTCGCAGCTCCTCAACACTGATACACTCCGTGCGTTTATTGTTTTTATTGCGCGTATTATTAATAAAACGTAGAACGTAAGCTCCGGCGTGTACCATGCGCGAGAACTGCGAGAATCGTTCGAAAGGAAACAGAGAAGTCTCAGTGTTAGCGGTGAGCGTAAAATTTACGTTAGGTTTTACTTCTGGCAATATCTCGTGCGCATGCTCAGAAGTCAGAACTTGAGGTAAGTTTTGAAGGTTAAAATTAGCATCTCGCAAGAACTGGGGTCCTTCCCACCATAAACTAGACCTCGCAAGGTCCTCCAGGGCGACACCGCGTGACACGAGGTCAGAGGGATTTTCTTTACCGCTGACATGTCGCCATGGAAGCCCTTTCGTCAGTTCATGGATCTCAGTAACCCGGTTTTGGACGAAAGTCTTTAATACGTGGGGCGGCATGCGTAGCCATCCCAATACAATTGTTGAATCCGACCAAAACACGATATCGTCGAATTGGCAACGAATGCTACTTATAACTTTATCATATAATTTTGACCCTACAAGAGCTCCGGATAATTCTAGACGAGGTATGCTCAAAGGTTTAAGTGGTGCTACTTTCCCCTTTGAACATAATAGGCGTGAAAATATTTCCATATCATCATTAATTGTGCGAATGTAGCAACAAGCGCCGTAAGCAACCTGTGACGCATCCGTATAGACATGCAGTTCTATGCGCGTATAAGTACTACTGCCCATTACGTAACGCGGCACGCGGATAGTGCTTAGAACAGCTGATAACGATTTAACAAAATCATTCCAAGTGCGCGTGACGTCAGAGGGAACTTCGTCGTCCCATGAACATTCTTTAAGTAACCACAGACGCTGGAGTAAGACTTTAGCTACCATTATCGTTGGACTTAGTAAACCTAAGGGATCATAAATCTGCGACACATGAGATAAAATACTGCGTTTAGTCACTTTCTCGTTTTTATGTATAAAATCAAGTTGTGAGTTAAAATAAAAGTGATCATAATAATTGTTCCAACATATGCCCAATGTTTTCGAGTTGCAGTCTTGATCGAACGTGTGTTGCGTTTGTGCATCGAATAGTGCAGTGAAATTAGACCCTATTGACGGTTCGTTAAAGTTGAATACCCACTTTCTTAGCGGAAAACAACCTGTCTGTAACGTTCGCGATGTTTCATTGCATAACCGTAATAATTCAAATTTATCGTGTGAACCGGTAATCATGTCATCCACGTAAAAGTCTTCGTCAATTATTCTTTTAACTGCGGGATCTGTGCATTCAATACCTAATTGTTTTAAGCAACGAATGCTTAAGAAAGCCGCCGAGGCCGTGCCATAAGTAACGCGATTTATACGGTAGACATCAATCGCTTGCTCGGGACTGTCGCGCCAGAGAATCAGCTGAAGGTCTCGTTGCTGTTCTGCTATCAGGACCTGTCGGTACATCTTAGCTACGTCTGCACACGCTACATAACGATGCTGCCTAAAGCGTAAAAGGATCGAAAGTAGGTCACCTTGGATTGCTGAACCCACCATCTGAAGGTCATTTAGTGACGTGCCAGAAGTGGATGCTGCACTTCCATTAAATACTACTCTGAGATGTGGTACTTTCGCGAAAAACTGCGTGATGCGAAAATATAAAATGTGGTGAGTCATATGTTGAAATTTTAGTCATGTGTCCTAAATCTATATACTCATGCATAAAGTCTGTGTACATTTGTTTGTACGTTTCTGAACGCTGTAACCGTTTTTCCAGCGCCAAAAGACAACGTTCAGCTTGAGGATATGTCTCTCCTAACATGTCGGGTGACTGCTTGAGGGGCATGGTGACACAGAACCTTCCGTCGCTATCGCGTGTGGTAGTGCGAACGAAATGCTCCTCGCAAGCCTTCTCCTCATCAGACAATGCGTTCCGAACAGTAGGTATCTCCTCGATCTCCCAGAAACGGCGTAACAGTGAATCTGTTGTTTGCGTAAAGTTGCACTGGATGTGGCCTTCAATGCGTGCGTTTATATTGATAGGGCCCGCCAGAATCCAACCTAGATGGCTGTTTAGCAAATAAGGACCGTTATGTAACCTTATCTTGCCTTGCGTAAGAAGATCCCAAAACTTGTCGGCACCTACTAAGATGTCGACAGATTCAAAATCTAAAAATTGCGGATCTGCCAATTGTATATTGTCTGGGATACAGAAATTTGCGCGATTTTCATATACAACTGGCATTTTTGAAGTGATTTGCGGTAAAACAAAACAATGTAATTTAGTTGTGTAGGCATTCATGCGTGATTTTATCTGTATATTGCAGGTTTGCGTACACTGCGTGACAGAACCGCCTACACCGCGTATTTCGTGAGTGGACTGTACCAATGGTGCGTCTAATAAATCGCATAATGATTTTCTAATAAAACATCGCTGTGACCCATTGTCAAGAAGTAAACGTGCTATGTGCGTGTTGTTTTGCTTGTCATTTACTTCGACAAGGGCTGTTGACAACAAGACCGGCTTTAAAACCGAGCGCTGTGTGCGTTGCAATGGAATTTGCTGACAGTGCGCGTTAATCGACACAGCTGAGGTGGATGGCGCGGGGTCTGAGACGTCAGCGGGGGCCGGGCTGCGAGCGCACTCACTAGGAGGATGAATAATCGAATTATGTTTTCTATTGCATTTGCGGCACGGACCGAATACGCATGACTCCACAGAGTGTCCCGTGCGCAAACAGTTTTCGCATAATTTGTTGTCATTAATGAATTTAAGTTTCGATTGAAGATCCATTTCGAGAAATTTAAAGCAAGAATAAAGTGGATGATTCATTTTACACATCTGACATGCGTACTTCGATGTGTATTGTGATTTTTGTGGCTTGCTGTTGGTGGAAACATTGCAGTGCACTTTATTGTTGTTGTGAAAGCGTTTGGCAGTTGACGGGATATAATTTTTATTCACTTCGTGTTTATCGCGTAAACTACTTGTACTCTGTGACGCTTGCAATGTTTCCAGCATATCTGCGCGGTTTTTCAGGAATTGCATTAAATCATCCAGTTTAATCTTCATCTGAGTGTCGTTGTTTGTAAGACTACTTTTAAATTGTTCCCACTCGCGTTCAGTGGTTTTATCGAGCTTCGAAACCAAAATGTAAATAATTAAAGTGTCCCATGACGAGATAGGCTCACCTAGGATTTTTAAAGCGCGTAAATTTTTAAGTGTGGTGTCGATTAACTGTCTTATAAGGATGTATGATTCTTTAGGCAAAGGTTGAATCGAAAATAGTGCCTTGACGTGATTATGTATCAACAATCTGTTGTTGTTGTAACGATTAAGAAGGAGCCCCCATGCCACTGTATAGTTACTTGATGTTAGTTCGAGTGCGTCTATAACTAACATTGCACTACCTGTCAGGGATGATTTTAGGTAGTGGAACTTTTGAATGTCACAGAGATCCTTCGAATTGTGAACAAGTGATAAATAAATATCCCTAAAAGCGAGCCAATGTTCGTATGTACCGTCAAAGGTTGGGAGTGACAAAACAGGTAGCCTGATGGAATTTATTGTACTCGTATTGTTCTGTGTACTATTAGAACTGAGTAAGGACTCGGCGAGAGCCAGTGCACCGTAGTAATCATCCTCAAAGATCTCTCTGTGCGTTAATTGGTCATCGAGATTCGACTCGAGCACTTTAGACTCGATTTGAATTTGAAGGTCATTAAATTCGGTGTACAGGCTCTCTACCCCTTGTATGCGTAGTTTTAAATTTATTCTACAAGGCTCAGTTAATGCGTTTAAGTCGTCACTATAGCTCTGAAGGTGGGTTACGAACTTTGTGAGTCTAGCTTTGACAATGCCACGTTTTTTTACGAGCTCACGAACTAAAGGCTCATTTTCGGGCTCACAGATGGCCCTACCTGGAGATTTATCGCGTGTTCTTTTGTCAATCATTTTGGTTAAGGAAAGCTGGAGTACTCACGTGTGGACTTTGGACCCTGTTGCGACTGCGGCTAGTGCTAGCATGCGAGGGTTGTTGGCAGTCGCAATGGAATAACTTATCACGGGCGTTCACTGAAATTGATATAAGCACGGTATTAAGCAACTGGAGACAAAGGGTTTGGTATAGGGTGGCTGGATGTCCGTACCGAAGTATGCGCGTTTAAAATCGTTGGATGTCCAGTTTCTTCCTATGTCCAAAGCTTCCCAATTTGCGTGATATTGGGTGTCCTTATGCTGCATACGCGCCTTCCATCCAAGAATAAATGTCGTCGTGCGCTTTCTCTTCTCCAAAGGTGCTGCTTCTTAGAAGTGTTGAATAGCGAAGAAATCAACTTTTTCTCGTAGATCGGCGAAGAAGGATCAATATGTTTGTTGTAATGCGTTGATTGCGTGAAGAAAATAAGAGAGTGCGACTTGTCTTGGATGAGGAAATAGAAAGTTCCAATGGATACGTGCTTATTCTTATAATTCTAATTTGCAAGTCATTAAGTACATGATTCGAGGATAGGGGTAGAGGGAACATTATATCGTGACGTCAGGTGACGTTACCGTCTATCCGGCATTTCTATTGGCCGCGATATATGACGCGATATGTACGGTTCCGATGATCATCACTAGATGTCGTTATGGGTGTCGTCCGGAACAATTAGTAATCGTCAAACTGCAATCAGTAGATTTAGAATTAGTTTCGTCAATCGTCAATCGTCAATTCAAATTGATCCGGTCAATCCTCAATCGTCAATCGTCAATCCGAATTGATTTTTAGCCAACACTGTACGTAGGTCATTCTTTTCTAAAATGCCCATACATTCAAGGGTCTGTTTGGTTCAAAACCAAGATAAAATATGTATAACATCATACAAAAGAAGATACCGATCATAGGAGAATGTACCCCGCATACCCTTGAAGGAACTTTGGCAACAAAGTAAGCCTTAAAGGCCCCAAAAGACTTGGATGCGTCCAAAGAAAAGACGAAATGTTGGCGTTAAGCAAAAATTTCATTTTAACTTTTTGTATGGCCTTAAAAGAAAAATTAACACTTTCAGCGCGTATCACACATCAAAGCTAAAACCGTATAAAAGTGCTACGCCGAAAAGCTACATCGTGGCATCGTGGATTATCCTGATACGAACTACGGCGTAACGCAACGCAGGCCGTTGTGTATGAGCGCTGAAAGGGTTAAAATAGAACCAACCTGTATTGTGATGCTTGAAAATTTGTGTCCAAAGATTTATTTCAGTATATTACTAGTGGCTCGGTGTAGAACTCAAGAGACTTGATTTAGAAAAACGCTTTTTTTTTCGAAAACGTATTGGCTAAAAATCTATATAATTGACAACTCTAGTAACATAATTTCTTTATAATCGGTTGCGAAATGCAACCTGTAGGGGAGAACAGCTGGACAGCTGGACATTCGAAATTGTTTTGGCCCATGCTGAAACAGAGAACTTCGTGCGCTTCGCTCGCTCGTTAAATTACAATTACTACTAGCATGTCAATTATTAACCTTCTTTATTTTGTATGTCTTTCCCGCTCACGGGACATTAGTGTCGCAGTCCTTTGGAAACCATTCGTGGAGCCGAAACAAAACGGGTTATTGGGTGTAAATGATGGACTAAGAACGCTTTTACCTTTTTTTTTATAATTTTCCTGTCAAGTTAGGTTTTCACAAAAATTATAAAAAATACAAAACATGAAATCTTATTTTCTTTTATTATTAAAACGCCGTTTTTAGCTACAGCAAGCAGAGACATCGTAGAGTCGATAGCATGTTGGTTGACAATCAAAAAATATTTCACAAAAGTGTTGAAGTCAAACTCGTAAAATTGCAAGACGATAAAATCACATTTTTAACGTCCAACTATTTTTAAATTTCGCCATTTCTAGGAATATCTCTAACCTATGTTCACAAAATTAATGTCACAAAGACGACTCAAGAGCAATGAAAAGGACTCCAACACTTGCATTCTAGGGGCATAAACGCGTCTGCGTAACTCCCTTTTATTTATTCCATAGCGACAACCATCGAAGTGATTGCTATTACATAGGTATGTATACATTTTATTGCAAGACATAAACTATTAAGTGTGTACATAGTTGCAATCTATTGGGTCTATAATGTCAATTTGATTGTTCTTATCTACACAGTGCTCTTAATTGCAATTAAAGAATATACGTTTCGAGTTGATAAAACTAGCTGTTTACTGAGTTTTGAACTTGAAAATGTTACAACTGGGTGCACTGACTTTTTCTGTTGGTGGTTGCCATGATTCCTTGTACATCAAATACAAAATACAAATACAAAATTTAGTTATTTACCATAGGAGTTATTAAACATCATCTAGCTCATTTTTTAAAACTGTGATTTGATAGGCTTTAATCCACGAAGACCTTTGTTGTCAATTTATAACGCATTGTTTTATGGGCCAAGGCTTTCCAAGCATAACACTTAGGTAAAATATTTTTTGGAATCGCTGAGCGCTTCCGGAGATTATACAAAACATGTAAGCTTACAACTCTACAACTTCACAAACTTTTCCTCTTTGTAATATTAGTATACAATACAAAAAACACCTGCCAAGTGCGAGTCGGGCTCACGCACGAAGGGTTCCGTAACATATAAAAACGGCATAATAATCACATTTGTTGTACGGGAGCCCCCTTAAATATTTTTTTTATTCTGTTTTTTTTAGTATTTGTTGTTATAGCGGCAACAGAAATACATCATGTGTGAAAATTTCAACTGTCTAACTATCACCATTCATGAGATACAGACTGGTGACAGACCAACGGACGGACGGACGGACGGACAGCGGAGCCTTAGTAATAGGGTCCCGTTTTTACCCTTTGGGTACGGAACCCTAAATAATGAGGCAAATATATTACGGGATGAAGACACTTTTGTTATCATAAGATCGTATTTAGGAATAAAAAAAAATAAAAGAAGATTTTCAAACGCTGTATATAAAATTTATTCTTACTAAACTAGTCGCGATGTACTTGGAAAGAGAGAAACAAAAGTGATATTTACATTATTTTATCTGATATATTCCGACATGTCTGGCGGTATAAGGGATCTTGTAATAGCTGTGCCATTGAAATGGAGACGAAGGAAATGGATTGACTAGACAGTCGGAGTAAAACAACACTTTAACATCGAAAAATACAGAATGTCTATCTAAATACTTGCTCCGAAGTTCAATTCGTTCGTCTGGATTTCATTCTTGGATATTGACATCAGTTTGGATTTGAATGGTTCAGTGTGCCTCGCCTTCTGACCATGATCTATCGTCAACTGTCAACTATTCACATGGCGCCGATTCAAATGTATAAGATTGACGTCACAAGATAGTCTCCAATTAGAAAGGGGCTCCTGAATCAAAAACTCTTAAATAATGACTAGCTGTGTCCGTGGCGTAGGAATTAATTCGTCCCTCCCCCAGCAGGAAGATGTTAAGAAATAAAGTACATCCCGAATGTCATCAGACTTGACTTGGTAGTTCAAACGTGAAAAGACTATAGATGGACGGAAAGAGTTATCTTCTTTTAGTATAGATGTAACCCCCGTAAAAAATATCTATTTCGCTCTCTCTTCCTAACTATATATCCCACAGTGGTAGGGCCAGCTTTTCTCGTCTTACTTCTCTACTTCACTCTGTCCTCTTCATGTCTCTTAGAACTTCATCCTTTCATCTTGTTCTGGATCACTTGGCACTATAACTTTCTTTCGACCAGAGACGGAAAGATAAAGTACCAAGTTACCAACATAATTTGGTGGCCTCATCCGTAGAAAACTGTCTCCTCTTAATCCATCAAATCTTTGCAGTGTTGTCATGGTAAACTGCTGTGAGACGCTGTTCTCGCTTGCCGCACATCCCACTGGATTCCATTCTGTATTCATATGTATATGAATTTTGACAGTATACAAAGCTAAGACACATAAAAGGACGTGACTAATCTGGGATATGAATAATATTACGCACCTGACAGAAACATGTCTAGATTGTTAGGTGTGATTCGTATCAAATGTATGTCACTCTTAGTGAAGTGTTTGGTACGCCACTTTTAGTTAGAAATGTGAAAAAATGTATGCAAATTCATTGAATATATTCCCTACGTTTTCTATTTCAACAAGTACTATTCAATTTATCCCCAATTTAAATCATTTAAAAAATACTAGCCAGAGGTCATCATCCCAAAAAATCTCGATTGGGCGGTTCAAACCATGTAACCGATAAGAGACATAATTAATCGAATAACTATTACTGATTTTTTTTAATGTGCGTGTAGATTGCATTGTGACGGTTGCAAATGAAACGGAGCACTGACTGGCTTGACAAGTGCTCGACAAACCGCAAGTGCAAGTAATCTAACCACATTTACGCTTAGAAGGGTCTTTCGCCGGGAATGCGGTCCGGTTAACGGTAGACGCCCTGACGTGACATGGTGATTATTGACGACTGACCAAACTACCGAACAACGTCGCTTTATAAAGAAACTGTACATTGGCGAAATCATCTCAACTTAGACGGAACCCATTTTTATAAATGAGAAGAAGACGCTTAGGAGAATTTTTACGCAGCCGAACATTTTCTTTATTTAATCTTGTAAGTCACCATCTCCACCCTGTACGAGTATTCGTTCCTCAAGCGGCCCAATTCAGTGACGTGTCAGGTTCTAGGTCGCAGTCCAATTAAGTATTTAGCAATTTAGTCAATAAGGTGCTTGCGGGCGTTTGCACATCGTTTATGCCGGCGTGTGACGACAAGTGTCGTCTACATAAGGGGACTGAACCGTCCAAGTGATGGGAAATGTGCGGGAGTAATATGTACTTTGTGGAAATAGGACCAATCCACTAGCAGCTTTCTAGCAATTAGTATTTCGTTTGAAATTGATTTCGAAATAAGGCCAACTTCTTATCATGGCATGGGTGTAAGTGTAACTGGTGGGTAGCAAATTGAAAAAAGATTCGTCAGAGGCATTTGGACAGTTCTGTTTCTTGATTTTGATCTTAACGCATCTTAGTTTGACGGCTGCCCACTTTCCACTGCGAGCGGAATGGGCTCTTTACGGAGTCCGTTTAACTCGCAATGGCGAATTGCGTATAAGTGCTTCCACTGAATAAGAGTGAGCGGAGCGGACTGAGCGAGTTAAAATGGGTCCGCTGCGTCATGGCTCCGCGCGCTAGTTTTGAACGGACTCCGCTCAGACTCCCGCCCCCTCCAACCACCCCAACTCCTATCACATCCTTCATCGGTCTAGTACTCTCAGTTTAGCCGTGACCTTGCGCAACATGGAGTTATTTATTGAAGCTGTTCGTGCGTATTCTTGTATAATCCCATTTTTCTTGGTAAATGAGCAAACAATTCATTATTTTATCATTGAAATCAGCATCACTGGAATTGTCCGGCATCGTGCACCACACTGACTTGTTTTTGCGATGGTTCGTCTGATACTGGCTGCCAGGTTACTCCGCAAAGTCCTCTTCTAATGGAAGCTCACAAACTCGCTCATCTGACCCAGCCTCATTTCCAGCCTCGCTCGCTCCGCAAAATCCGCTGGCAGTGGAAGGCAAATGCTGAAACTCTTTTTTAGTAGACGTGCACAGCTAATTTCCTCCGATTATCCGATATCCATGACATATACCACTCTTAAATCTCCCAATATGTTCCAATCCCAGAACCCATAAACTACGAATGGCTTATTCAGTCACTTATGTGGCTAGTTTGGCTATGCGTCCCTCTCTTCTACGGTTAGGAAGGTATGATGGTGCGAGCGAGAGAGGGATATAAACTGTGAGTTTTGCATTTGAAATGTTCTGAAACGCGCCATCGAAGTTTTTTAACGAGAGTGTAATAAGTATATATACCCCCGAGTCACTCACGATTAGTCAGGGTGCGAGGTCCGAGCAAAGCGCTTATGGATGGAAAGTAGTGACATCTTTGGCGAGGCAGTCAAATTAGTTAGATGTTTTTGACATTGTAAAGGTATATTGTAAAAAAAAACTACGGTAGCCTAGTGTGTTAGGCATGCGGCTGTCAAGCGGCGGTCGTATGTTCCAATCCCAGCTCCTACCAATGAGTTTTCAGAGCTTATGTACATTAGCTTTTCGGTGAAGAAAAACATCTAGTAGGGCAGAGTGCCCGAACAAATGGTCGTAAATGTGGACTAGCTGGACAAAAGCACCAATTTTTTTTCAGGCACATTTTAAGTCCATAGCTTTAAGTTTTCGGTAGGAACCAACTCCTTCGTCGGCAATTTTTTTTTGGCGGCCACGTTAATTATTTAACTATTAATATCTCGAGTTCTAAACACTTAGAACCACAAAGTTGGTGTCTAAATATACGTATTTGGGTTCAGGGAATTAAACTAGATAAGTATTTAACCGATATAACACTGCATACAAAAGTAAAACATATTTTTCTTAGAGTTTGTTTAAGTTATGTAAATAAAAGAACTATTATTATTATTATATTTTTATTACTTGTTATTAATGTTATTATAGAAGCTTTAGTAATACATAATCTACGGAAATTCCAAGTGTCTACATATTACGGTTCTAGAGATATACCGATTGTTATGGGCGGGAAATAAAGTTACGTTTCATAATCAAAATCAAAATCAAAATTTATTTATTTGTAAACATAGGGTAAATATAGATCTTATACGATAATTTGTTTCACTATGTTTTGCCATTTGGCATACAAATATAATCAAGAAGAGATGGAGCATGCACTAATTATAACACGAAGTCAAACGATAATAATTTCTTAAATGTCATACAAAAATAAAAGTGTACTTAAAACTAAAACAACTTAAATTCAAAATGTGTCCAGTAAATATTCCGTTATCGAATAGTATGCTTTTTGTACCAAAAATCCATGCAGGCATTTCTTAAATTCAATTAAATTATCTTTAGTAATAATATGTTTCGGCAACTTATTGTATATTTTAGGTGCCATCCCAAAAATACTTTTAACTAGCAAAGCCGAGTTCACGGATTGGATGTAAATTTTTTCGCATCTGCGAGCACTTTTAAACATTGAAAATCGATGCATGTTGTTTTTAATGTAAACCGCAGTTTCAAAAACGTATAGACATGGCAGGGTTAGTATATTGAGCCTAATGAAATGGGGTTTACAGGTTTCCCATGACTGCAATCTACAAACAGATCTTAAACATTTTTTTTGCGACTTAAAAGCAAGCTCGCGATCAGTGGAATTTTCCCAGAACATGACGCCATATCTTAGTGTTGATGTTACATATGCATGGTAGGCAGTCAGTAAAGCAGACTGGTTAACTCTTTTACTTAGGTTATACAATGCATAAGAAAATCTGCTAAGTTTATTACGTACAATTTCAATTTGATTTTTCCATGTCAACTTATGGTCTAAGCTTAATCCTAAAAAAATTGTATTATCCGTTTCATCAATAACGTTATCTTAATATGACACAGTGAGATTAGGCAGTTTGTTAACTCTTTGTTTAAAATTCATAATTTTTGTTTTAGTCAAATTAATGCGTACATTGTTTCTCTTTAGCCATTCTATTACTGTTTCAAGTGTCTTGTTTATGTCGATTTGTAATGCATGTGGGTCGGAATCTGCGAATACAATTGTACAGTCATCTGCAAAAAGGACCATGGGGTGATCTACAGCTAGTGGCAAGTCATTGATATAGATGATAAAAAGCAATGGGCCAAGTACACTGCCTTGAGGTACGCCAAATTTTATTTCTTCTTCTTTTTGATTTTGTACATATCTTATTATTATTATTATTCATGAATGAGAGAACTGTTTAATTTTAAATTTATTTTTATTTTTATGAATGTATGCAATAGAAAAACAACTTCTGTGGCAATTTGAACAGTCTAGCTATTGCTGATACGCAGACAGCCGGAAGCCGGATGGACAGCGGAAGCTTAGGAACAGCGTTCCGCTTGATATCCTTTGGGAACTCAACTCTAAGAAATATCTAGTTGTATTCCTTGACCCCAATTATGTATGTTTAGACACTAAATTTGTGATTCTACATTATTTAGAACTCGAGATATTAATGATATACGTATTATTCAAAATGACCGCCATAAAATTAAAGATGGCAAACGGAGGAGGTGGTTCCCATCAAATACTTAAAGCTATGGACCTAACAAGTACCTGAAAAAAATTGGTGCTTTTGTCCAGCGTGTCCACATTATCACCCGAAACTGCCCTACTAATCGTGATGAAATCAGATCTAATCACAATAAGGTCTCGTTTTCCCTCTGGGTTCGAAGTTCAGATGGCAGTCGCTTTCCTAAAACTAGTGCCTATGCCTAATCTTGTGATTAGGTGTCAAAGCGGATCCTTTAGGGCACAATCAGGAATAACGCTATGTGAATGATGAAAAGTATTTTTATTAAACATTTAAGTCGCTTAACACTTGGCCCTCATCGTTAGAGTTTATGTGCCGTAAACCAGATAGTGGAGAAATCGAAGCAAATGAGACGCACAAATCATGTGAATACCTACTTACTTGCTTATTCTCACTGGATCACTGCTGAGTCATTTGTTTACGAATTTGATGGAAGGGTACCTAATTAATGACTAAGCTTATTACAGTTTTGATGTAAAAGTGCTTAAAATGGTTCAGTGTATTCCGAATGACAGGTAGTCTTACCGGAATGTAACCTCGCTCATATTTGCGGCCCAACTACACCTTACAGTAGACCGCAGCCATAACAACGCCACCACTACTTGCCCTGTAGGTATGTGGTCTCCTTTTTCTAGTGGTGACTGGTGGGTAAGGTCACCAACGATGTGTTGTGTTTCAGAGGAGGGATCCGCGTTCGTGTCGTCTAGCTATACAAAAACGAATCCTCAAATTTAAGGGCCGGCAACACGCTTTGTGATTCTTCTGGAATCGCAAGGTACGTACGTTTATAGACGCCATCAATAGAATTTGCTAACTATGTAAACAAACCGCCATAGTGAAATACAATTTCAATATGGCGGTTTGTTTGTACATTGTTAGCTTTACTATTGACGGCCAGTTTACATGTACTTATACATATACCAAAAATGGGATGTGAACTGATCAAGAGGATAACAGATATCGTGTTCTGGTAAGAAAAAAGTAAGAGAAAACAGTTTTTTGTCGCGATTTTTTTTCCATAGCAAGCTTTAATGAGAGAAACAACTGTGTACCTACACGCAGTATAGGATGTCCCAAAAGTCACGCATTTTTTGAAGTGAAAAACTTCCTTAGCGGCGCTGTGCACTTAAACTCGCGACAGCTGTAGGGGGTCACGTGACTGTAGGATTTAATGTCGCCAATTGCCGGAATACAAAAAGCGAGAGTTGCGCTTCAAAACGCGAATTTTTAAATGAAAATGCGGATTTGCGGTAAACGTGCAAAATTAAAATTATTCAAGTTTTCACTTCTGCCGGCAATGCCGTAGTGCGACCAGGTCTTTTTTTATTATTACACGTGTTTTTTTTTAGTTTTACTTTTATCGTGTTTTGTAATAAGTATGGTTGTTCAAGGACAATGGGCATATTGGTATAACCCACCAATAGCCATGTGTGATATATCATTGGATAGGTCTTTTCACGTGAAACAAAAAAATGTATGGCGGCTTTCTTTGATTCGTTGTCGGTTTTGAGTTGTATTGGTTTAAATGTTAGATTCCGAGTAATTACTTTTGGCGCTTTGCTATTGTAATTGTCTAAAAAAATAAACACGGCGTGAGCGCAATGTCATTAAATAAAAAGAATTTAAAAAATAAAGGTTTTATTATTATTTCTCATGCTCCTTTCATCATCATCATCAGCCTGTTACGTCCCACCGCTGGACAAAGGTTTCCTCTCACTAATCTACGCGACAGGGAATTAGGCCGTAAGTACTCCACCACACCCTGGCAAAGTGCATTGGCATGCTCCTTTAACTCATTTTTTGGAAGACAAATACAAACAAAGCGTCAAAAGTAATTACTCGGAATCTAACATTTAAACCAATATAACTCAAAACCGACAACGAATCAAAGAAAGCCGCTGTACATTTTTTTGTTCCACATGAAAATACCTATCCAATGATATAACACACATGACTATTGGTTGCTATACCAGGCTCCATACATTTCTGCCCATTGTCCTTTATATGGCGTAGAACATAGAGTGTATAGCCTCCACGACTTTGACTTATGAATTCTTTTATCGGAAATTTACCACCATTTTGGAAAGATAGGTACATAATCTACAAGTTTCTGAATTTCGTTGAAGCAGCATTGAACCCTCATATGTGGATGTTTCAGACATCACGTTCATATTCTACAGATACTAAACTCGTTTAAATAAATCCATAAAATCGGATTCCAGACTTAGTTACAAATGAGGCAAGTTTGTATGCATGTTATGTCAGACGAATATTTGGGAATACACCACACGTGCTAGATAGTGATATCATTTACACCGGTACGGTTGTTGCAATATTGTAAGGAGCTTATTGCATTTTTTCATGAGACCACGGTTGCAAATGCTTCTCTGTAATGAGTGCCACACAAGTTAAGTATATACCGCATACCATATAATATTCGATTTTTTGTTGAAATTCTTCGTTTCTACGAAAATATTTATCAATTTAATAAACTTTATTGCACAAAAGAAAAAACTTATCGTACAAAAGGCGAACTTAATCCCATATGGCATTTTGTACCAGTCAAACCTTAAGGCAAAGCGGACGAAATTCATACTGGAACCAAAAGGCAAAACGGATGCAGGTTGACATTGTGGTATGTTGATTTCGTAGTGTTTCAACAATGACAAAGTATATCCTTTCTTGTTCTACGAAATTCCATAGGACTGATAATACAGAAAATGTATTAGGTACAACCCAAACAGGAAAATATAGAGCAATTGGTAGTGACCCTGCCTATGAAGCAAGAGGCCCTGGGTTCGGATCCCGGTAAGGGCAAAAATTTGTGTGATGAGCATGAATATTTGTTTCTGAGTCATGGATATTTTCTATGTATTTAAGTATTTATATCTACTATATATATCGTCGTCAAGTACCCATAACACAAGCCTTACTGAGCTTACTATGGGACTAGGTCGATTTGTGTAAGATTGTAACCTTATATTTATTTATTTAATATTTATTTCTTCTCTTCTTCAACTTAAGAGCTCTGCTCTTGTCGGTGGAGTAACCGCCATTCAGCTCTACGCTCTGCCACTGCTTTGAGCTCCTGATACTACACTACATTGACCTTCTCCTTGACCTGGTCCATAAAAGCACGTCGCGGCCTTCCTCTGCCTCTTCTTCCCTCTATTGTCCCTTCGATTATAGTTTTTATGTAAATGTCATGTCGTAACAGGGGTAACCTATCGCAATCACTAAAATTTATTGACCGAATATCGTTTGTCCGAATACTTTTCGTATTATTATGAGTTCTCCGAATATACATTTCATTACTTTTTTCATTTACCATTTGATGTTATCCAAATGTTTCAGTTGTCCGAAAAACTTTTACCGCTACAGTCAATTGGGCTTTGGCTTGTTACAACTTTTGTTTCACAGCCAATTTTTTACTTATCCATCATTACTTTCCGCATTTCATACGTTTAGCCAAATGTTCATTTTGAGGGAAATTCAAAAGTAGTTTTACTGAGACTCTAAGGCAGGTCGGTGTAGGTACGACGACGAACGAAGTGAGGAGGAGTGTCAGGTGAACTGCGACCCTTACAGCGCGCGAGCCGAGCGAGCGTAGCGAGCGTGCCGCGGCAGCGGCCACCGAACTGCCAGAACCGAATACTTTTTTACTAACGCCGCCATTTCATGATATGCCTAAAAGTTGGCCAGGCTTATCACGATGTGCCTGATAAACAATGCGGCAGATCGATGAGAACAACGCATTCGTCGATAATCCTAGCTCTATACCAGGCACATCGAAAAGTAGTTTCTTTCTTGGCCACTGGTGGCGCTGCGTATGCGATGGCGGCCGTGTTTGTTGGGAGCCAATAATCAGGGCGGACAAAAATGGCATGTCATAAGCGAACTCTGTCTTAGGTCGGTTAGGTTAGGGTTCACTTGTGCCCCTCAGACCAGAAATAGACACCCCGCGCATCGGGGTGGCGTCGACTCGCTGGAGATTATCAGTCCGCACTCCTTATTTTTTTCATTTACGTATGCGATATGCCTCGGAATTTCGTGATCTGGCGAATTTTACAATCGCCCACCGACGACATATACATTATTAACCATAAATACAGCTTTAGGAGGATAACCTTAGTTTAATTTTAAACTTTTTGCTAATGTTTTTAATATCGAACATTTTCATAAACAAACATATGAATTAGTAACATACGTGTGCTCCGTATAAACAATAATATTATGTCAAATATAATAAAGCCGAATTGATAAAATACGAACAGATTATCAACCGAATCGTTACGTCGGTATAACGATATTGCGGGTATACCAATAATTGGGAATCATGGATTTGTCAAACAATTACAAAAGCTAAACCATAAAATGACCAGCCGTAAACGGCGCGAACTAAAGTGTCGGACAAACGAAATAAAAGGCAAACGAAGTTTGTCGAATAGTAAATGCCGAAATGAAAATAGGACAAAAAAATTTAGTGATTCAGATAGGTAACCCGTAACAGGTGCCCCAACATATTTCCTCTTCTATTTTCAATCGTCCTTAGCAAGGATCTCTTCTCTCCGACTAAATCGAAAACCTCTTCATTCGTTCTTCTTTCCGTCCAACTAATTCCTTCCATCCTTCGCCAACACCACATCTCAAAGGCACTTAATCTTTCTCGGTCTCGCTGGGTAAGTGTCCATGTCTCGCAGCAATACAACGCTATGCTCCAGATATATGACTTTATTAAACATTTCCTTACGCTTCTGGAAATCTTGTCTCTAAAGAGGTGTTTTTTTGCCATTGAACGCTTTTTTCGCCATTGCTATTTATATTGCATTGCATTAATATTTTATATAAATTCTTTGGTGGAGACAAACTAAATCAGTTTCCCAAAAGGAATTAGAGACTTCTAAACCTTGCTGTTTTTATTTTTTATTTTATCAACTTAATTAAAGGATAAAATAAATTAGTTTTATATTAACAGGATAAATGAAAAATCTGCTACAGGGGTGAAGCACCCATAAAAGCCGATTCCCACCGACTTTTCTAAATTTTATTTGAGGCAGTGCTTTAGTTCATCATCATCATCATATCGAGCGCCACAATGACCGGTCCTGCGTCACCCAATGCAGCAGCCTTTAGTTATATGCTCTTTTAATCTCTGTCATAACTGTTTTTGTTCCGGGTTCCCCATCGAAAATTTTCACGCGCCGCCACTGATCTGCTATGGAAGTGAGTACTGCAATACAGACTTGTTTGTATGAATGTAATGTGTAAACGCGAAGAATTGACAGTTAATAATAAATTGAAACTCCTTGTGAAACAGCATAACAACTCGTGATTTTATTATAAGTACTTCTATCCCCAAAGAAACTAAGACTCATTACTTTCAGGGAAGAAAATGTCGGATATCCCGCGAGAGTTAACTTGTAAGTAAAAAAGGAAGGAAGTTGACGAAACAAATTAGTAACATTGAGTTTCATTAAATCAGGAAGGCGCTTGGCCATTTGTCCACTAATTTAATAATGTAGGAATTTAGAAATATGATTATTTAAGGAAATGGTAGTAATTGATATTTTTCTATTAGTACCTCTATATTAGCGCATATGGCGCGGGATTTCCAGTAAGAGAACTCGATGTTTACATGTAGTTTTCGCAATTACGTTTGAAATTGAAATTTAAATAATTCTAAATAAAATAAAAAAACAAAATAATTGAAACGAATAACCAAAAAAAATTGTCCATTCAAAAGTTCTCCCTGCGGCATAAACCCCATGACGCTGGCGGCATTTCCCCTTCGGACCGCAAGACGCGCGCCAGCTCTGGGGTCCCCTGAGTCGTGGACCAGCCGTCACGACAGGATCCTCATGAAGGCTTTTCAGTAGGCTGACCAGGGGTCCCATCGTTTCAACTGCAAGCGCCGCAACCTCGTAGTTCTGAACTAGAGTATTTGCGGCGCTTAAGTAATTGGGCCTGAGCGCAGCGCCGGCCTGAGACCGTGTTGCCTGTATGTGGGACATTCCCTCCACCTCCTCATGGTCTTTCCTGCCTTTCGGCTTACAGACCGAATCATGGGCACTGTCATGCGCTACTTGCCTTCTGCTCTTTCACGCATGCAGTTTCTTGAGGCCCTACAAATTCTTAAAATACGTCCCGGCCTTTCTCCCTTTCTGGGCAGGCCATACCTACTTTGCTGCGTTCTCCCCAAATGGGGCTCGACAACACGACACGTCACTCAGCGTCGACGCTACCACATCCTGCTGTCCTCACTCTTCAAAACTTTTCCGCTTGGTGTGCCATGAGTGCGCAAACTTGCGCAACGCCACGAAGTTCTGCTCACACGAAGCTCCTCGTGGAACACTGGGCCAACCGTAGTCCTCTTCAGAGCATCCAGCATCTCCGATCTCTCTTCCGCGTACAGCCTACATTCCCAGAGGGCGTGACCGCGGCTCTCGTTGTCCTCACCGCATGGGCACTCTGCAGACTGTATGTGAGACAGTGCGAACGGTTCGACGCACGTCGCGTCCTACACCAGGGCCCTACCGAGTTTCCACGGTACCTAAGTTACTCCATCCGGGCGCTTGCCATCGTCTCTCGTCATACCAGGAGGTTCTAGTGACGAAGTTCGATAATTATTATCAATTCTATATGATTTATAGAATTTACATAATAATAAAACAGCCTCTGTACGTCCCACTGCTGGGCGCAGTTTGCCACTCAAGGATGAGAGGGGGGAACGGGCAGTAATCCCCACGCTGGTCCAGTGCGGGTTGGGGACTATATATTGATATAATCATAACATGTAATTTAAAGTTAATTTACAAATAAGAGTAAGTCAATAGAACTTATATTTACCAGTACTACTACATATTATAACAGTCATATCATACCAGTTTAGAACGTATCAAAGACAAGACCTTGCGCATTTTAGAAGTAAATACATTATATTTCTGTATTTCCTTAAACTTTACGTGTTATTTTCTTACATCTCACTCCGCAGTTCAACATTCTCGTTAATATAAAGTGTCACAACACATCTTTTCCAAGAATGTTCACCTTTGACTGTAGATAGTTCACTTGTTTATAAAATGGACTAGTCGTTATGACTTGATTAAGTTTCTCCAGTTCAGTTCAGTAACAACTGTAGTGATTCACGTACAAAAATGCTTAAAATATTCGTGTTGGCTCTGTTTTGTTCGGTTGGTGATACATTTTTTGTTGTTTACTCAATCCTCTAGAGATTTCGCGCGTAATTTGCACGCGAATTTAAAATTGAGGTTTCCATTTGTGCCAAGGAAAACAATATTACAATTAATGTTGACCACAATTCACAATTTTTTGCGAGTTTATTTTTGTGAGTTTATAAAATAACAACAGCTGCATTTTATCAAATAAATATTTTTTTATTTTGTTTGTAATAGGGACTTTATTTTATTTTTGTAAAAGTAGTAAATCATGATCCATTCAGTGATTGTTGGTTGACTCTTCAATAAATAATTGCAGGTCATAAATGCTGACCTCCTACTCCAAAAAAGACGAAAAGGAGCTACATTGGTAACGTACAATTTTTTTTAAATATTGGAAGTAGGTATACAACACCCATAAATACATATATTTTGCAGAAGCAGATTGATCATATTCGCAGTCTTAAATACTAGACACATGGCGTTTACACCTTACCTATTTTCCACATTTAATAGTGCCATATCGAACCCCATCAATAAAATATAAAAATAAATGTTTGGGCGCCTACATTTTTTATGTCGGCAAAGGCTTGTCGTTTAACATGCATGCATATGATTTAGATTTCTGATTCAGATTCATTTATTTCATACTAAGATTACATTTTAAATTAAATTAGTATGCCAATTAACATGACATCATTATTATGATCTTTAAGAATCACGCAATAGAAATGTTAATTTAAAAAAATCGAGTACTCGTAACCATGTTATAAATATTATCATGAGCTCATGTCATTACTGACCATATATTCAGTTACAGATACAATGGCTTATTGAACAAAAAGTTTCTTAATGAGCATTTGAATGTTTGATCACATAGATCATTGCGTATTTTGGCAGAAATACATTATAAAACGCGGGGCCTACGGGAAACTGTTCGCCCCGCTGAACGAATGTGTTTGCCCGTAACATTCACTTGACCGAACTGCGAAAAGTACTCCCAACAAACATTATCACTTTATACTTATGCATAGAGCGAATAATGAGACATGATGCGCTGCGTCACAAAGTGGTCTCTACTTTTTTTTTTTGAACCTGACTGTTGCTATAATAGGACGGACCCAATACACCGGTCCGACTGCGTGGTTGGAGGGTTGCCTGGGGAAAATCCAGAGCAAGCCTCCGGCACGACCACGCGGGGAAGTTTGTACACTGGAATACTCTAAGAGTTTGCGCTCCATTGAGATTGGTTGATATCAACCGAATCTGGGGTGTAAGTGGTGTCGAACTACTGGGACTTTTATCACTGGTTCGCTATAACCTATCCTAGTTGAAGTCCAGCAAGTAACTCAGCTAGGCCCGCATTGCGTCGGACTGACTCTACCCGGTATGCGGCGGTACCGGGACGAAAGCGGACTATAATTATGTGTCTCTGTTGTCTCGATCTCGCGGTGGACGTCCCCGCCGGCGGGAATGCCTAAGTGTACGCGATGTGTTGGACGCCGAAAGCGCAGCGTTCCATTTTTCGATAGACGCTGTGACTTCGTCGTCCGGGTCCGTGAGTGTGTGCCTAGGACGCCGGACCGTGCGGTCCCTAATCAGTGAGCGCCGAGTAACGACAGAGGGGAAGTGGTCTCTACACGAGCCACTATTCTTTCGTATTTTTTCCTGACAAAAATGGTTTGCTAATTCAACGTTACCGAGACTTGAGTTAAAGACCTTCATTAAAGACGTCTAGCGCCATTTAAGTCATTACTAGCGTTAAATGCAGTTCTGAGAAGTCTGGCTTTAGCCCTCCCAATTCTACACTTTAAGGTTCGGTCGAGCTTCAACTCACAACACTAGCCCCTTATTCATAAAACTTAAAATGCCTCTGCTAAATGAAATGTGCTTTGTCCCTTTCTTACGAACACAAATGTCAAAGTGACAGATAAGGACCAACGAATATTAACGCCATTTTAGTTAAAACAGGCTTGTAGTACGTTTATGAATACGGCCGTGTTTAATAACTCCAGCAGCTATTCGTTCCCTTAATCTATGTCCTTATTTTCAGAAACCTTTGTCTGCATGCTGTGATATTCCTGAGTTGGGAGACAATAAGCCTTTGGCAGAATGCTCAAATCCTAAGTTACCTGGACCGGTAAGTATTTGATATCTGATGTTTGAAAGTCATCGACTAAAACTAAACTATAGTCTATCTCGCCGCGAGACAGCTGGCGCGCCGTCTTGGGCTAAACGTGCTGAGGAGCCAGGCGAAGCTGCGGGGTAAAATATAATAGTCTACGTGTGGGTTCCCTCTAATTGGCATAACTTTGATTGTCCGAAACGTTATTCGCATAAAAGACTTGGCATATTTGGTTTTCGCCGAATGTTAATGTGGCATAAACTTTACTTAATAGAATATCTAAAATTCGATCGATTTTGGGAAAAAAATTATGTAACGTTTTGTGCTTGTTTTTAAGCATTGTTTTCGATAGAAAAAAACAAAAACCAAAAATTACAAAAAATTTTTTTATGGTAATTTCAGTCCTAGATACCACCGCGCCGTCTAACACATCGAGTTGAAGTATACCTATCGTTGAAAGAAGTGATTTTGGGGAAAACTTTATATGACATTTTGTGATTATTTTTAAGCATTTTGTACGACCGAATTAAAAAAACACTAAAATGTGAGGAAATAATTTTATGAAAAATTTCCAAGTCCAAAATATACTCGAACATTGTGTTAGAAAAAAGTAATTTGTAATTGAAAAAGTAATTAATTACCAATTTTAATTACAAAATGTAATTGGTAATTGAAATTACAAATTACATTTTGTAATTGCAATTTGTAATTGAGGCTTCAATTACTTTTTCCATGTAATTGCAATTTGTAATTGCAATTACATTTTGTAATTGCAATTAGTAATTTGTAATTCAATTACTTTTTGCCCAACACTGCTATTTAGCATACTTTAATTCGTTATCTTCGACTTCGTAGCAGCTATATATAAATGTTTAGAAATGTCCATTAGTCACTGGTAACTACACAAATCCTACGTAACACATGAGACCAAAACAAATTGCGTTTATTTATTATTATGACTAACCACGTAATTAACGATTTTATGAATAAAATACAACAGTCACACAGGCAAGGGAAAATAAAAGTGGTCTCTCTTGTTCTCGGAAGTTAAAAAGAATCGGTATTCCCTTCGCATTATTTGCCAGATTTTGATTTTGCCAGAGGTCGGTATACCGATACAGGGAATAACACCGCCATACACTCGAAATGAATATGTAATGGTGGCAGATACCAAAATTATAAAGAGGTAAAGTTCAGTGAGTTTGTTTTACTAATCCGATATGTACCTAAAAACATTGCAATAGTAAATGACCGAATTAAGTAGAAGAGACTTGGGCAATATATTTAAACTCGCAGGTTCACTTCCATTCTTCGTAATACGCAAATGAATAATAGTGTCAATCTAATACGACTGTCTAGAGAGGGTTCGAATCCCGGCTCGTACCAATGAGTTTTCCGGAACTTATGTACGAAATATGATTTCATATTTACCGTTTTCTTTTCGGTGAAGGAAAAACATCGTGAGGAAACCTGCATACATCTGCGAAGAAATTCAAAGGTGTATGTGAAGTCCCCAATCCGCACTGGGCCAGCGTGGGGACTACTGCCCGTTCCTTCTCATACATGAGAGGAGGCCTGTGCCCAGCAGTGGGACGTATATAGGCTGATGATGTGATGTGTGTGATGTGAATACGACTGTCTACTGTCGTTAAGGGTAATTCCTGACATAGAAACAAACCAACTTTCAGGTCCCACTTTTCTCAAACTACACTACTACACTGTATTGACAAATCAGAATGAAAAGTTTGAAATAAACTTCCAACCATTCTCAGAAGTTGATTAACCCTGAAATAAAACACGAGTGCAATCGTTCTAAATATTTGGCAGTCATTAATAAAACCTACTTTTCAGTGCAACGACGTACAATGTGTCTTCGAGAAGTCAGGTTTCCTCACCGATAAGAACACACTGAACAAAGACGCCTACCGGGCGCACTTGAAGAAATGGTCGGAAGCTAACAGTGGGTGGACTGAGGCAGTGAACAAAGCCATTGCCGACTGCGTCGACAAGGAGTTGAGGCAGTACTTGGACTACTCTTGCAAAGCCTACGACATATTTACTTGCACTGGCATCGCTATGTTGAAGGTAAGTTGCCTCTGAGAAGAGTGTTTTTCTTACACTTTTAACAAGGAGGTCTGCCGAACTCACTTAAAGAAGTGGCCAGAGGCTAACAGTGGATGGACTGAGGCAGTGAACTGAGCCATTCCCGACTGCGTAGACAAGGAGTTGAGGCAGTACTTGGACTACTCTTGCAAAGCCTACGACATATTTACTTGCACTGGCATCGCTATGTTGAAGGTAAGTTGCCTCTGAGAAGAGTGTTTTTCTTACACTTTTAACAAGGAGGTCTGCCGAACTCACTTAAAGAAGTGGCCAGAGGCTAACAGTGGATGGACTGCGGCAGTGAACTGAGCCATTCCCGACTGCGTAGACAAGGAGTTGAGGCAGTACTTGGACTACTCTTGCAAAGCCTACGACGTGTTAACTTGCACTGGCATCGCTAAGTTGAAGGTAAGTTGGCTCTAAGAAGAGTGTTTCCTTACACTTTTGACAAGGAGGTCTGCCGAACTCACTTGAACAAGTGGTCGGAAGCTAACAGTGGGTGGACTGAGGCAGTGAACAGAGCCATTGCCCATCCTTTCAAATAGTATGTCATTAGTTGAGTTCCAAAATGACCTCAGGGGTTACGGACTTCTTCGTGAGCCATAACTTAATTTCTTTCTTTTCCTTTCAGAAATGTCCGGAGTCAGCATGGAAATGCTAAAGAAACAGAAAAGACTCATATAAGTATTTATTGGAATAACACCGCCATGATCTATCTTTACCTGAAATCAACTAATTAAACGTTTTTAATAGCTATAAATCATTTTGTTTCTTTTACACACAGTGTTGGAAATATAGTCGGGAAAACGAATTATCTGTGTAATTTGCAACCTGCTCATTAAAAAATAAATAACAAATCAATCTCTCGCTGCTATTATAATCATATATACCATGTTGCCTATTCTGCAATGATTGTGACCTTGAATTAACATTGTCCCTTCCTTGTATTGTCCTAAGGTAACTAGGTAATTATCCAGTGCAATATTACAGATCTACATTACAGGGAAATGAAGGTGACTTATTCTGGTACTGCAAGCAATTGGTTTTTCTGCGCAGTGACGAGACTCCTGACAGGACATTGCTAATTAAACAAGCATCTGTTTCAAATGGGTATGAAACAGGGCGCGTGGGTACGAAACTCATGCACAAAAGTAGTACCTACCTAGCGCGGCAGATCGTGCACTCAGAAGAGGTACATGTCCGATATTGTATGCCCTAGCAGGGTATCATGTACCTACCTACCAAGACTACAACATATCACCTCCCAAAGAATCTGAAATTTCCTAGAGGCAACGGGCCTTAACGGTGAAATCTAAACAAAGGACTGCCACAATAGATCACTTGCTGGTCAACGCGGCATATAAAGGCCCAAAAATCAACAATAATAATAATAGTAATTCGTTTCATTAAAGTTGTTAACATCTATAATTTGCGAAGTATGACTTCCTCTAAAACACATTTTCATAATAAAATACTTTTTCGGTCGTAATATTTATTGATAGCCATTAGCTATTTAAATGCAAAACATCAAAGTTCGTTTTTCAATACAAATAACCTAACCAACAGACTTGAAAGATTAGTACTAACACGGTAACAGCGATACATTCTCAAATGCGGTGATACAATTAATATAATAGAGCTCTTTATAGCCCACTCTATCTTAAAGCGAATACAGAACATCCTTGTACAATTTACAAGTAGAAGTAAATAACAGGCCGTCTTAACGCTAACGAGTTTGGTGGCGGTGCCACCTGTAATCTTACATTTTGTCATTCATAATCATCATATCAGCAGCATCATATAATCCACTGCTGGACATAGGCCTCCCCCAAAGAGTGCTACAATTATCGATTTTGCGCCACCCGCATCCAGCGGGCACATTTTGCCATTATAAGGGAGATGAATGAAGTGGACATATGGTGTGCCTTGTACATTTCGTGAATTAGGATGGTGGAGATCATTTTGAGCGAGTTATTTTGCTTTATTCTGTTGCTGACTGACCATCACCACTGCTCGACCATTTTTACTTGTACAGTCAGCGTGTTATACATTGTTGTTATACATGGTATACCTACACTCTAGGTGGTTCTAGAACCCTGTTGCTTAGAGATAAGCTCGACAAGTGTATCCATGTTTATGATGCTGACTGTTCCACCAGTAACGTACGGCATATTATTTATTTATTTATTTGAACTTCATTGTACAAAATACGCAAATATATAAATGGCGACCTAACCATTGCGCTAAACACTTAAACATAGATTTATGAAAGTTGCAAAGAAAAATGTATAATATTTCTACAATATCAAACACAAAGTCATTTAGATGGAGTGTTAAAAAGGCAGTACCAATTATTGTTTTACTCAGCCATTAAGTTCCTCCGTACTGACCTCTATCCTAAATGATCCTCACATCAATTAATTAATTACCCATTATCTTAGCCGCATAATCTCCGTTCGTTGACCCCCTTGGCCAGCCATCGTGTAATTGTCAACGTGGCCCAAGGTCCCGACACTGATTCTCAGACCGTGGACACTGCATCCGGGCACAAAACGGACGAAGGAAAAACATTTCTACGTGAAGCCTCTACCGTCAGCATCAGAAATATGTAGACATTTTTCGCCTTTATTGCAAAGTTATAACGTGCAACAGTGTAGATATATTTTTAACGCCGACCGGACACTTACGACGATTTGGTTTAGGGTTGGGTTCTGTGATGACGAATTAATTGTTTTGGAATAAGGCTGTTTAGCCAAGGTTTTGGTTTTGCTATTGTCATTTGGTTATGCACTTTAGGTAGACTTCGTGGTTATGTTTAGCTAACATTAGTATGTTCAAGCATGACCATGTCATTAAAAAGTATTTTAACAGACTTCAAAAGGTACAAAGTGTAGGTACCTACACAACTAAAGTTGGAATATTTTATTGTTTTATGTATACTCTTACGTCAGAATCTGTGGATGAGATTTAGGAGAAATCAAGCGAACTCTTCAAATGTTATAGGCACACTTAAACGTTTTGGTTTTTTGCTCTCGGAAAGCAGTTCATGTGGCAAAGTGGAAAGGAGTTGGCTAAGCTTAACACTTAGTTTTTAAAGTAAATTATTATATGTTTACATACCTATCGCAATAGCGTGAAACTTTCAATTGAGCCTTGTTACTTTAATACACATTGTTCTTCCCTTTGGTATTAACTCAGGACCAAACATTGACATATCCAATCTTAATTGATTACAAAAGTAATGAATAATAGGTGTCATTTATTAGGCATTAAGGAGTCAAACATTGGCACGATTACTATACGTCAACATTAATTCTATTCGGAATTCTGATAACTTGTTTCTTCAGCTGTCAACATGGTGAATCCTCAAACACATCTAGGGTCGGTAACGCCCATGTTACTCTTTTGGAGTTACATGCGTCTATAGGATGCGGTGTCCGCTTGCCATCAGGCAACGCTTGTTAGCCCCCGTCGTTGAAAAATATCTGATAATGATAAGGTAACAAGAGCGACTACTAATTAGAAAGCTTAGAAAGAGACGGATAGTCTATGTCGCCGCGACACAGCTCACTGGCAGTCCTGTGATAGCCTTGCAGGTACCTAGATAAGAACCTAATCATAACCTGCATGATTCATTTCTCACAAGGGACAAAGCTAAGTTCCCACAAATACATCTACGAACAAAGAGCACGAATAAGTAATGCCTCCTAAAGCAGATTTCTTTATGCTGCTGACAATGTTTTTAAATGAGAGAATCCCAAATATTATGTAAAGAGCTATTATGTTCAATAATAATGGTAATTTGTGCCAAAATGCAAAATAGTATTGGTTAAAAACACCTACTAACTGATGGCCCATGTAACTACGAAGATAGCAACAGTATTCGCTATAGGTACCCTAAAGGATTTCATTTAGGATTATCTCTCTCATTATGTGAGTACATTGCATACATTATCATCATCAGATTCGTCCGCCATATATTCTGTTCACTGCTGAATTTTCATATTGCGCCCAAAATACTGAACCCTGGACTTTCACTATCCAGCCATTGCCAACAGTCCTCTTAATATAGGACTCCCACCGAACGAGCCGGACCGGGTCGCGTGGCGCCGCATCGTAGCAGATGCGCGAGCACCCTTCGACCGCGTTTTTATAGAGTGCAGTAGGCAAAAGCCGGACGGAGCCGGTCAGACGCGACGACAACCGTGCGCAGCCATCCACGTCCGCGAGGAGCCGACCGGCGGCAAGTGCATTCAAATATGAAATGTAACGTCTGTATTAAAGCTATTGCAAGTTTAGGGCCGTGGAAGAAAAGATAATTAATTTTGAATTGAATAACAGCATTTAATTTAACTACACTTGGAAGCAAGTATACGTCAGTTCTAAATCTAAAAGGGTAGCGAGAGAATTGCCATAACAAAAATATCATAGTGTTGCTACATTATAATTAGCATTCGATTTATCATTATATCGATTGACATATATTATTATAGGTTATTGATTTTTGTATATAAAAATGATTACAAAACCAACACGCCCTCTCAAAAATTAATCTCCTTTTTACAAAATTGATGAAATGATTATCTTAGTTAGACAATATATTACTTCCAAGTGCACCCTGGGGAAAAATACAATATGATCCAACATTCGTTGCGAGGATTAGGGAAACCCAGGAAAACCTAATCAGATCACTTAGACAAGATTATTATTATGATTTTAAGAAATATTTATATAATCATAATTATGTATAAAATATAATCATAACGTACAATCATTAATCATTTCAACAATCTCAAAAACTTATTTAAGACCCATTTCAATCCTCATCTTTTGAAAAATGATTGCAGGTAACGGCTTCGTCAACATATCAGCCAACTGGTCACCTGTAGGAACATAGTTTAATTTGACAAAGTTTTTCTGAACTTGTTCCCTTGAAAAATGATATTTGATGTCAATATGCTTTGACCTCTTATGACAAGTTGGGTTGTTGGCTATGCTTATGCAACCGTTATTGTCTTCATAAATAACGATTGGGTCAGTAATTTTCAAATTAATGCTATTTGCTAGAGACTTAAGCCACAGGGCTTCTTTAACTGCTTCATACAAAGCCATATATTCAGCCTCAGTAGACGACGCGGCCACTGAAGCCTGTCAGGCCGAGTACACAGCATAAGATACATTAAACATCCGATAAGGTTACGACATGGAGCATCATGGTTAGTTTTTGAGTTTAATGCCTCAAAATTTAGTTTGGCTTCAGTGGGGGTAGACACGGGATTACATTCACTCATATTAAACTTACTAAGTATTGTCTGAATGTAAACACTTTGATCTAACTTAATCGTATCCCTCTCTCTGGTCACTCTTATACCGAGAAAAAATTGGATTTCATTCAGATCTGTCATTTCAAACTTAGTCTTTAAATAGTTTTTAAAACTATTAATTGTTTGAATGTCAGCACATGATATTACCAAATCGTCATCATATAGCACTATGTATATATTCTTGGTAATATGCCCTTTATCTAATATATATATACATCTGTCAACTGCCGAATTTTGAAAACCTTTTTCTTTGAGTGATTGTTCGAATACTTCAACACACCTTGCAGCCTGTTTTAGCCCATACAACGCTTTGTTAAGTTTGCATACATAATCATTATTATTCAAAATACCATCTGGAACTTTCATAAATATTTCTTCTTTTAAGACACCACTTAAAAATGCTGTCTTAACGTCCATGTGATGAATCAATAAATTATGCTGGTTGGCAAAGCTAATTATATATCGAAAACTAGCTATTCTAGCAACTGGCGCAAACGTCTCATTATAATCAGTAAGATACTCTTGGCTAAAACCTCTGGCTACAAGACGTGCCTTGTATCGTAAAGGTTTTCCAAATCCGTCACTTTTAATTGTAAAAATCCACTTACAATCAACTATATTTTTATTTTTCGGTCTTGGTACTAAATTCCATGTGTTATTTATTTTAAGTGAGTTTAATTCATCCCTAACTGCCTTCTCCCACTGCGGCCTATCATCAAGAGTTTTAATATCATTAAATGATTGCGGTATTTTGCTAGTACTAGTGATTACGCTATACAAGTAATCGTCATCATTTTCTTTATATGATACAGGAGTACGGCCCTTAAGTCTGTCACTCCTCCTAGGTGCGCCTAGGTTTAATTCGTCATTATTTACAGGTAACGTATCAGAGTAAATCTCAGATTCAAGTGGATCATTGCAATCTAATCTGCGAATTTTATTTGGACTGCCTTCTTCATCAACTTTTGTGTTCGTTGATTTAGGGTCGTTTGAAACTTGAGACTTTGAGGACACTGATTTTGGCACAGGGGCACTATCAGTTTTGTCCTGGGAATATTCCATTTTACTCCCTTCAGGCTTCGATGACGGCCTGGACACAAGAAAATTCGTCTCATCAACAACAACATCCCTGACAGTTATACATTTTTCGCAATCTGTGTTCCATACCTTATAACCGTTTGGCTCGTAGCCTACCAATATACCCTTCCACGATTTGTCATCAAATTTCGTTTTACAGGTTTTATTATGTACGTACACAGTTGAGCTAAATACTTTAAGGGTTTTAATGCAAGGTTTTTTATTATGCCACATTTCATACGGTGTTTTAGTCGGTTTTAAAGCCCTTGTTGGTGTTATATTGATTAAGTGAACTGCAGTTTGCACTGCTTCACCCCACAAGCATTTATTCAATTTAGCACCAGTCAACATAGTACGACCCTTTTCGGTAATCGTTCTTACCATCCTTTCTGACACACCATTTAATTGTGGAGTCCTCGGTACTGTTAAATGATAAGTTATACCCTTTTCTACACAGTAATTTTTCATGTCGGTAGATAAATATTCTCCACTGTTGTCACAGTATAAATTGACTAATTTAAGATTAAATTTGGCTTCGCTTTTTGCAACAAAATCCTTGAATGCTGAGAATACATCTGATTTATAGGTAAGTGTATATACAACACAATAATGTGTAAACTGATCAACAAATAACACAAAATAATTTTTGTTGTCAGCCGTGGCAGGCGTAATTGGGCCACAGACATCGCTATGCACAATATACAATGGACGTTTAACATAACTTTTGTCCTTAGATTTATTAAATGGTAGACGCGTCTGTTTTCCATTTATGCAAGCCTCGCACAAGTTATCAATCAGAATAACTTTTTGAATTTGTTGTATGTCTTCAATCATGTTATTCGCTTTTAATTCAAGGAATTTAATTTTGCTGATATGGCCTTAACGTTCGTGCCATAATTTGTAAGTATCGCTGCTGCTTTGACATACTTGAGAAACAGACTGATCTACTTTAGCAGGTAAATTGAAATCTAGAACAATCAAATTGCGTAAAGATTTACCTGTCATGATGACTTGATCATCTCTTGTGATGCGCGCCCCTTGCTGATCAAATATAACGGTCAGCCCAGCCTGCTTCATCTTGGACACTGACAGCAGATTATATGGCACCTCGCGGCTGAAGAGTACATTCTCCAAGACACCAGGGACGTCGGCATTGCTGATGACATTGATATGACCTCGTTTTGTGGCTGAAATAAATTCACCGTTTTTAGCAATAGAAATTTTGACAGGTGTGTTTAGATTCTCATAAGCAATAAAAAGATCATCCCTGTTTATTATGTGATCTGATGCTCCCGAATCCAATAGAAATGACACTTTGTTAGCGTCATTTTCTTGCTGGTACTCGCCGGTCATAAATGCAAACCCTGAAAAATCGTCTGAAGTCGATCCTTGATTTATTTCAACTTGAACTGTTCTCGTCCTGTGCGGTGTATATTTCTGGTTATTTGTGAATATTTATATTATAATTTAACTTCGTGATCTAACAGCCTTGTTTTGACAAAAACCAGAGTTAAATTATCTTCTGATAAAGTTTCTATGGCCGTGATAACACCGTCATAAGTTACTAGTAGTGTAAGTAACAAGTGGGCAACTTTATCCGTCTCGTCCAATCTTGCCCCAGCTGCCACCAATTCCGTGATTAAATCATCGAATAGAGTGAAATGTTTTACAAGAGACATATCACCTTGTAGCTTTAAACTTAACAGTTTTTTTCTTAAAGCTAATTGAGTTGCAAGGCTTTTTCGTTCGTATAACAAATCAAGATTTTTGAACACTTCTTTCGCGGTAATTGTGTCATTTACAAATCCAATATAAGAATCTGATAAATACTCAACCAACATGTTCTTCGCGACTCGATTATTATAATCCCATTTCTCACTTCGATTATCTGGAATTTCTTCGTCAACGACATGAATCACATCCAATTCGCTGAGTAACGATCGCATTCGAAATTTCCAAACACTATGCTTTTCACCATCAAAAGATCTAATGTTCCGTTTTTGTTTAAACTTGTCCATTGTAACGGATTTCAAAATGTATTTTTACAACGGCACTTTTCACTGTTACTATACTTACGAGTATAAACTTGAACAAACTTATATTTACAGTTTTACGATAACTATATAACACTGGGCACCATAACCTATTGCAAGTTTAGGGCCGTGGAAGAAAAGATAATTAATTTTTAATTGAATAACAGCATTTAATTTAACTACACTTGGAAGCAAGTATACGTCAGTTCTAAATCTAAAAGGGTAGCGAGAGAATTACCATACCAAAAATATCATAGTGTTGCTACATTATAATAAGCATTCGATTTATCATTATATCGATTGACATATATTATTATAGGTTATTGATTTTTGTATATAAAAATTATTACAAAACCAACAAAAGCATCAAATTCCTTTGGCAAGTTGTGAAACGCGCTCAGGTGCGCTCCGGCCCGGCCCGTTCGGTGAGAATCATACATACGTGGGAAAGAGAGCACTAAACATGGGAACGATAGATCGGAGTGCAGCCTCTCGCTCTCACATATGGCATACTGGTGCTGTTGCCATCGCAGTCCCTCGTGACAAGGCCCTTCAGCGAGTTTCCACTTTTACAGCCTAGCTAGCATGATCGCTTTAATGTCGGATATAAAGCATTCTTCCCTCTCGAACTTACACCCCAGTGTACAAACTTCCCCGCGTGGTCGTGCCGGAGGCTTCCCCTGGATTTTCCCCAGGCCACCCTCCAACCACGCAGTTCGACCGCTATATTGGGTCCGTCCTATTATAGCAACAGTCAGGTTCAAAATAAAAAATAAAAAAATCGAACTTACATGGAGGTACTTGCTAGTAAGGAACGTTGTCCAACATTAACGCAATCTCACTAGATACGAGCGGCAGCGCGAAAACTTTCGATGGGCACCCCTCAGCAAAAAAAAGTTATGAGAGTTTAGAGTAAGTACCTTTGCCTAAACATAAATTTAGCCGGTGGGAATCGGTTGGTATGGGCGCTCCGCCATTACTAGAATAGTGGAATTCGTCTCTCCCACGGTTGTCGGATACATAGGCATTCATAAGGTCAGGTTGAATCGATACTGTTATCCGATCCAATTTGCCAATACGGTGTTTGCAAATCACAGCCCAAAACGTCACGTAAAACTTAACCATAAAACCTATCGTGCTAGATGATCCTCATCTCACGCTACACATGTTTAGATTTTTTTGAGTGAATTAAATCCAAGTCCACAGGTATAAATATAAATGTATGGCGTAATCATAGAGCTGTCTGCAATTGTATACAATAATGACTACTGACTGATTATGATTGTGAGATTAGCACGGAAAAGTTCAGTGGGAGTGCGCTCCACGCATAATTATAAGCAGAACTAGACAGGCACTTTACCCTAACGAGTATCGGTGCTCAGAACACAAAAGGCGTACCAGACTGGTGTGTTAAACGGAGTTTTTCACTTTTATTTAACATCGCAGAATGGGGCTGAGGAAAAATGTAGCACGGAGTCACGTTAACGAGGATGAAACTAACGATCTATTGCATCTAATTGCATAAAATGCGTTTCAGTAAGCTGAATGAAGGATTCCTAGTGGCGGCAATATGATGATTAACTGAATCTGGTTCAATTTATGATGGCTGGCTTACTAACAGTCATTATTCCAAAATTTTAAATTTGGACGCAGTTGATTTTTGTAATATATAAATAAGTTAAGTTAAGTTAGTATTATATCCTGAAAAGTCTCAAATTCTTTCAGCGAATCATATTAGTTTTAGGAACAAAATATGGTTTCGGATAGGTAAATGACTCTGGAATAGTGTAGGTATCTCCCCGGCTGGTGGATGAATATGAGTTACGTTCAGATGTGGTTTATCGAGTGGTCAATGAAGCAAGGTCGGCAGGCATTCGACTCAAGGTGGGAAGCGTCCCCGCGGCATGTTATTCGATTTCCCTGCTTGCATGCCTATTTAAAAATCAGAATATCAAAGAGAGAGAGAGTATTCGTGACTTTGAAAATTAAAAAAAATTAACTTAGAGGGCTTTACAAGTAAATGACGATAAAAAAAGGTAAAAGAATGGAAACATCTTGAATTTGCCAATAACTCGAAAACCGTGCAACTTTTACGGGGTCATGTTAGGTTGGTTCGGGTCCTCTTAAGCTGATCTACCTTCGGTGTCAATATGACTTGCCATTTACGGGACACCATCTATACATAGAAAACATCCATGACTCAGTAACAAATATTCATGCTCATCACACAAATAGGTCAATCACAAACACAAATAATTAAATCCCTTACCTATTATTCGAACCCAGGACCTTCGGCTTCGTAGGCAGGGTCAATAGTAGTGACACTATTGAGACCCTGCCAACTAGGCTAAAGGGGTCGTCAAAAATATGATAATGATAGAGATACTAACTGGCACAAATGTTTTAAGTCACATACTGGCCCTGATTGACGGGAACGCTACATTTTGTCATATCAAATTGGGCTGATTTGGGCCCCAGTTAATATGTCCACCCAGTCCATATGACAGCAAGCATAAAAAAGTCTATTGAATCTGTTATGGTCTGTGCCCACTAGACCGTATCGTAATTGCTACAGACTTTTATTTGACTACGAAGCGTTTTGAAAAGCGTGCGTTTCTTCCGAATGTCGTTGTTGGCCGGCTTCTACTTGATCAAAATCTTTTGATCAATTCTTGAGGCAAATCATTTCGAATGTCTTCCGGTTAATTGGCCAAATAGATACAGTCAACTAAGTCATTTTAGTGTCTCATACCATACCATGATGATAAGGTGAGAAATGTATACATACATATTTGACATTGACTCTACATGCAATAGGTACTATAAGATCCACAGAGAGCTGCTTTAGAATCTGGTATCGATGTCATTAAGAACGATTTCTAATTGCATCATTATGGAAATAGTGCCTTATTGACACCCCCAAAGCCACGTTGCAAACCCTTTGCTTGGGAATGCTACATTTATAAGCTTAAGCGATCGATGAATACAGCCTTCTAGCCTTTATAGTAATTAGTCCCAGATTCCCAGGACTTGGCGAGGAGAAATGAGCTTGTCATCTGAACATTAACTGGCCCTGTGTGGGTTAAGGACGCGTCTTTAAGGTCCCTTCCACATTTGGAGGAGTGGAATCGGTATGCGGTATTTTGTATTTTTCTAGGAGCTTAAAATGCTGTCATCCAGTTCCTTACTCGTCAGTATACTGTCAGTATTACATTTGCGCAGTTGTATAAAAATGGACTGGTGCGGCGTTGTACTGTACCGCCTTTGTATTGGGCCCGATTCTGCTAATCCCACGCCAAAGCACTCATTTAACTGTAGGCACGCAGAGCATAAATAATCTGGACTGACTTGGCTGATAGTTGACTCTGACAGAGATGGCAGTCATATCGCACCGATAAGTTTGCGAGTGGCCGAAATAGGGTGGTGACCTAATGTTAAAATTGGTAATGTAAGAAACAAAATTGTATGACAATCAAAAACAAATTGTAAACAGTATTTCGCGACCAAAACAGCAGATTTTCCATACAACGATTACTACAAATTGCAAACTGTGACGTAATATTTCTATGTCAACTAGTATGAATCGTTTCGGCTGCGGCCATCAGCAAGGTCCGTTGACATTTTTTTTTTGGGTATTTATGTTCTTTATTTGTAGTTGCTCCTATACAAACATATGTTCCTCTCTAAAAACTGGTTTAAATGGCATCCTAAAATGATCTTAGGCCACAAACCTATTATCATCGCTATGACGGTTTACTCACAATGTGTTCATTCACCAAAAAGCTAGTGGTAAGACTGGTAGGTAAATGTGAAATAGTAGTTTATGCGACTGATCCATAATGAGAGGCCTTAAAATAAGAGTGTGGTTTTATGAAACGAGCGTCAGCGAGTTTCATAATAGGATCACACGAGTATTCTAATGCCTAATTATGACCAGTTGCATACACTACTTTATCTACACACAAATCATAAGTAGTAGTAAGTAACAGCAAACACCAACAATAAAATGACAACAGCAATGGCGGCAATTCGATCATCCGTCATGACGAATGGTTTTTTTTTAAATCATAGACAAAAGAATGAAGTCCCTATACTCATATCACTCGAGATCAAATGTCGTACGGTTTGTATTAAAAAACGTACTGAATTGACGTTTCGTTTGTTTTAATATCTATGGATACTAGAATAGAGAACCACTTAAGTTTTGGCAGCTGTTCCAAATTTAAACTCATAACGATACAAAAATCTGTAATGTAACGTTATTATAGTACAGATTTAACCTACTACCACAGACAAGAAAGTTCTCATAGTAAAATCGGTTCTAGTAATGCTGGTCATTTCCTACGGTTTCTGAACGCATTATAGAACACTAATGATATATGCGTAGATAATAGTTATTTACGATACAAGTGCCGAAAATAGGAAATTCGCAACGAGTGGTGATAAATTAAAACACGACCGAAGGAAGTGTTTTAAATCGACACGAGTTGCGAATTACCTATTCGCACGTGTATTGTACAACGTTTTACTGTACATATGGCTCTTTAAAGTTTTGAGATATGCACGAAAAGTGCTCTTTTCCGCACTAGTGCGGGAAAGTAGCACCATATGTACTGTAAATGATATTACGTACATGTCATAAGTAAAACCTATATAACCTCCTGTTTGAAACGCTTGCGGGTCGGCTAATCTCATACTGAGTAGTGAATGTATTTAATCTTATGGCGTTTCATGTAGTGGGAATACTAATAGACTACTCTTCGATATCTGTGTTAAATAGTTGTATCAATAGGAATCATCCAATCCACCCATAGTCACCAGTCCTCAGGGACAGTGTATCACATTATAATACGCGTGACCTGAATTGTATAAGCCATCGTTATCGTTGGTAATCAACGGGGGTCCATATTGGCTCATATAAACTTGATGTGTCGATTTTTTCTAGTAATACCGCTTTGTAATCATAATCATCACTCTTCACAATGTTTTTCTTCCTACCTTTTATGTTCCTAAATTTCTGTTACTATCATCGGAACTCATAACGAACTGTATTCATAAAATGTTTCTTCATAATGTCATTACTAAGAACAGACTTGAACTCATAATTTGGTTGTTCATAACCGTTTCCTTCATAATGGACATTTATATATATATTATATTGTTGTTGATTGTTGTGGTTGTACTTTGTAATTTTGTTTTCCGCTCTTTTATAAAGAAAACAACCTCGAAAACGAAAGCGGGAGCAAAGCTGCCGCTTCCATCTTCTAACCTATCCGCGTCTAAGTCCCTGTTCCCTACAGCCTACTTGAACTTATACACCACTATCTTGGCATAAGTTGATCTCAAGTAAGTCTTTATTAATACAAAATTTAGCATTAACTACTAGTATGTATGGAAATAAATGTGATATTATACTGTATTGCTAAAAAATCGTTATGATATAAAAGTATATTATAAACATAGATAGTTGTAACAGAGATAGTTAAGTTGAATAACATTATGAATATAGACAATTCGGGGTTACGGCAGTTATTAGCACAAATAATTATGAATAGTGATCATTATGAGATAAAATTGTATGAGAGAAATTTTCGGATATCCAATAATCGCAGTTGCAATTATTATATGAACTTGGCGCACCCGTTCACGCTGCCTGATTATACCCTAACCAACGTCACGTAATTTGTCATATTTAAGGTTGTTTGGAAAAGATAGCTTTTTAGCGATAAGACCGCCTGTTCTACTACCATTGTTTATGTTTAATTTACCTCTATTTTTCTGTCTGGTGAGCAATAAAGAATATTTGTATGGTATTGTATTGTAATTTGGCATCTAGGTGATAAAATAATTGGATCATAATAGAATCAGCGACACGCAAGTGAAACCCCTGAAGTTGTAAGCGTTAATAGGCTACGGTGAACATCAGCGGGGCTAGCACAACTAAGGCCGCGACGCTATATGTGAAAATCTAACCTCCTCATTCTAATTAGCAAAGTGCGAGTGAGACATGAGTAGCTGAGTCGCGCGCGACGCCATTTATACATGTATATTATATATCTTTGTATTTTTGCTGAAATCAAAAAATAGCTGGACTCTATTATACAAATTCTAGTATCAACACGAAAGATAAACAATATAAAAGCAATAAAACAACATAGCAAACACCACAAATTACCCATCCAGCTTCCGCTATGGCGACACCTTGGCACAATGGCTGACCTTAGGCCGATGGTGGTATATAACGCTGCGCGCGCGCCGGCCCGTCAATAGCCTCAACCATGTTCAGAGGCTGTGTATTGTTCGCTGTGTTCCACGTAAGTTTCTAACCCTTATGGCAATACAGGCATTTGACATAGAATTAAAGCCTATCATATAAAGTTCATAATATTCACAGGCTTATTAAGGGCTAAACATGAGTAAATTTCGGTATAGATCATTAGTTTTATCCAAAGCAGAGGAGTGCGACGCGCGTAGACCGAACGATATATTAATTCATAAAATGCGTGAAACAAAAGACGCTAGTTTGAGTGCGGTGCAGCGTGCAGCCAATTTTTACATACACATGTAGCCATTAAATACATTCGTCTCAGAGTACGTGAATTCACTTAGGTATTAATAATCCACGTCAGTGATTTGTTTTTAGGATAGCGTGCAGGAGGGAAATAAAAAAATATAACGTGAAAAATACATACCATTAACTTCTCTTTCATAATACGTGAACTAGGATTTCCATAATACTCTGTAATACCCCGTCTGTAGCTACTAATAAGTAGAGTCATTATTATTTGTTTATGTTATTCGGCATCGTTAAAAGGGGTACAATTTGGGTTAGTAGACAACCGTCCCAACCAGTGAGATAATCATAATGTGCACCTCAAAAGGAGCTTCCAGCTAGGTGCTCAATTGCACATCCCTTTCGGTCGGTTAGGTACTCTCAATGTACTGAATAGGTACTTTGTGTAAGTACTAATGCCTATAAAATCATATCCTATGAAATAAACATTGTTAGAAATAATATCAAATTAATTATTTATTTGATATTATTCCGTTTTAAGAGGGTCTGCGTTAACCTGTGAATATATGCATAATTATATGCATTACGATTCAGGAAGTAAATGGTTCATACAGTACGAGTAAATCCCTTGAATGTATAAAACATCGCGTGTCTAACAATGAAACAATCATTTTCATTCAGTGTTTTACAGGTGTGGGAAAAACAATTATAAGTTCATGTTGTTCTGTGAAGTTGCTATTACACATTTTATCATTATTTTTACTTTACGTTATTTTTACATTTCATTTCATCTACATGTTGTACTTAAGTATAAGCGAACTTTTTGTAGAACCTAGAAGTCTGGTTACTCTGGTTGATGTAACTGGTGACCAAGAGCTGCCGGCTTTCTCGCGCAACGCATCAGCATTGCGATTCAGCGAGGAAATGCCGCCAGCATCGTCGGTACAATGCCTCGAGTGCCTGTTTTAGATTAAACTTAGTTTTCATTCTATTTAGTTAATATTAAATCTTGTATATTCAATTATAACTTTCGAGTTATTTAATCGTTACCGATGTATAAGTATTAATGTTGTCATTTCAGGTAGTTTACGTCCAAGGCCAATTCCCACCAAGTGTGCCACCAAACATCCCTCAAAAATGCTTGGGTCCACCTCCAGGTGTTGTAAGTATCATTTCATGTTCATCATGGATATCCGAACATTAAATTGCCAACCCAGGCGGATATGTCAATGCCAGCTTACAATTGTTAATTTGCTGAAATATAAGCCTGCTTCTCTCCATGTAGTGTAGTGTATATCCCGCAAGTGACCGTAAGGACCGACCAAACCTGTTATGATTTCTAGCAATCCTTTACAAAATTTTCCTGTTTTGGCCATCCCTCGGCTGAGCTTGTGTTTCGCTTTGTGTCATGACGTGTCTCTACGCCATACATTGGGCAGCGTAAACGCGGCGTGAGCGCATTTTTAAACTTCGATGTGGTCTATCCCTAGGTCTGTACCTACAAGGTACACCTCAGGTCAGGTTGTGACTATCCAAATGTTCCATTATTTCAGGACAAACCTCACGAATGCTGTCCGATCCCGCCCTTCTTCCCAGACGAGGACTTCGCGGAGTGTGGCTTCGAGAAACTAGACGAAAATGACCCTACTCCTAAACAGCGTGGCCCTCCAGATGTAAGTTAATTTCCATATCGACATCTCAAGGCTGAAGGGCTTTCTGCATGTACGACACGGGGGTTTTTATGGTAACATCAACGCCGTAGTTAGGGCGGTGTATTGTATCCTGAATGCAGCGAGGGATCCTACAATAGAATCCTGAGCGTAGCGAGGGATTCGAACGTAGGATCCTGAGCGTAGTGAGGGATACAAGTGTTTACGCCCGAGACGAAAATAATTTTGCTACCGAGTGACACATACTATTTTTCACACCGACTATGAGGAAATTTAAAAAAAGCTATTGTTAAAATATATCTAAATTATCTTAAGTTTTATTACTAATTTTTTAATATTACGAAATATTTATATTTTTTTATACAACGTTGTTATAGTTAAAACTTGAAATATGTTCGTTTTGAATCGACTACGATGAAATTACAATCGATTATTTTATTAAAATCTGTGTTCAATTGGCACATTGCGTACAAATGTTCCAATGCCAATGTATAAATTAAAAAAGTAGCTTGAACAGAAAAGTAGCGTTTTGGTCCCTCTCGTCGTGGAGCAAAACTTACTTTTCCGAATGAAAGGTGTGAAAATATATATGTTTAGAAATCTATGATCAAAAGCCACGGAGTCGGAAAAAATATTGTAAAACTAATCTGACTCTCATTCTATTTCAGTGCTCAAAGCAGTTATGCATGTTGAAAAAATACGATCTCCTTCTCGAAGATGAAGGCATCGATGAAGAAGCCATTACAAAGTTCCTGGACGACTGGGCGGAGAAGAACGAAGAGTTCCAACCGGCGGCAGAAGTCGCCAAAGAACGGTGCATCGGCAAGAGCCTACTAGGGCCCCCGCAGATCTGTGAGGCGAATAAACTCGTTTTTTGCGTCAGCTCGACTATCTTTGATGTAAGTTGAAGAACCCAAATTTAGAAATGCTGTGTAGTTTGTTTTGGGGATCTATTTGACTTCGCGTATTGAATTGCGGCCGTTTTGGTATTTTTTGTGCCTTCTGACACAGTCATTTTGATATGGAAACAAATATGAGCTAGACATCCAAACCGATAAGTTAGTGATTTACTATGTATGTTTTGTTTACCCGCCTCGTGCTTATATCTAAAGTTGCACCGCGCACAATCTGTCTACTTTGCCAATAGGTTGACTGGTAGAGAAGCTTACGAAATTAAGGTCGCCTTTTGTTGGACTTTGTTTGTGCTTCTTTTGTGCAATAAATATGAAATAAATAAGTCGAATAGGATATGTTCCTTTTTTTAGGGCGCGTAAGTATTCGAAAAATGTTTGAGAATTGCAAGAAATGGCTACAATTTAATTTAAAAATTTGTGTACCTACACATTATTAACACTTTTACCTATTCATATTTTTGAGACAACAAATCCAGTAAAAACCAACTTCCGACCAAAATATGTATTACTAATGCCGCATACCAAACATTTTAAAGGAAATTTATGACTGAGTTAATATTCGCTATATCCGGAAATAATGTTTATCGTTTTCATAAAGAAAAAAATGCGATATTTTGTGAGATAAGTACTCGGAAAACATCCAGTAGCGAAAACAATAAAACGCATAACGGAACATCATTTATCTTGCTTGGAAATAAATTTGTTTTAATAATAGTACCTACATTACTGCAGACCCGGCCTCTGCCGGCCGAAAAAGCAATTAGTTGATAAATAGATTTTGTCGAACCAACGCTGAATCCGAGTTTAAGATACACCACAATTGCCATTTTAGCCGAGGCATATAACGCGTTTCTCCAACATTTACTAAACTATTTCAACATAATCATAAAATAGCGTGTATCTACGGCAAAAACGCAGTTTGTAATCGTAGTACATGGATTTTTTTGCCCAGCAAGCTTAGGTGTAGATTACTGCCTATCTATTGTTTAAAAAAAAATGTGTAAGAATGAAACTATGCAAATATATATAAGCACTGTAGCTGAGCGGTTATGGACGCGACTTTCTGGAGGTCGTGGGTTCGAACCCCGGCTCGTTACTGGGTTTTTTCAAAAAACTACTGGGATTTTTCAAAAAACTTTTGTAAAAAATTAATATTATTAAATATTTAACAGTGCTTTTCGGTGGAGGATAACATCGTGAGGTATCCGATCTAATCCCAATAAGGTCTAGTTGTCCCCCTGTATTGGAAGGACAGGTACAGTCGATTTCATAAAATTAGTGCCTACGCCAAATCTTGGGATTAGGTGCCAAAGCGGACCCCGGGATCCCTTGGGGCATCAATATGAATAAAACTTTGCAAATGAAATCTGGCTCATTTTTATTGTAACTTTTTTCAGAAATGTCCAACGTGGCAAGAGACGGAAGGATGTACGGCTTTGAGGTCCCACATGGAGGATTGCAGGCCTCCGTTCCCCCAGTAAAAAAATGACCTAATTAAGTACACATTAGTATTCAATAATACCAAGAAATGTAAATATATAACCTATTTATGATAAAGTGTTTTATTCATCATCATGATATCAGCCGAAAGACGTACATTGCTGGACGTAGGCCTCCCCCAAAGAGTGCCACAATGACCGGTCCTCGTCATTTTTCGCGTGGAGTAGGTACAGTTTTTAATAAAGAGGTGGGTTTGTCCCACTAGAGATCTTGATGAGAATAATAATAAGAATAATGCTTTAATAGAGCCAGGCTTGTTCTTGCTCAATTCCATTAATTACAAACTGTCATGAATTCATTTACAGTACGCTTTCCTAACAAGAATCTTATATAATTTATTTTTTAATCGAATGAACCTCTTATATAAATTTTATGGTAGAATTTATGATAGTTAAAAAAAAACTGACGACCGCTTTAACCTAGTTTCTAGTGATCCTGCCTACGAAGCTGTGAACCTGGGTTCGCATCCCGGTAAGGACTAACATAATTGTGTGATGAGCACGAATATTTGTTCCCAAGGCATGACTGTTTTCTATGTAAGCATATGTATAAGTAATTATTTATCTATATAAGTTTGTATGTCTTTAATAAATACATAACTAGACAAATAAATGTCGTCGCCTAGTACCCATAGTACAAGCTTTGTTTGGTTTGGGACTAGGTCGATCTGTGTAAGATTGTCCCGACATTTTATTTATATATATAACTTCCTTTTCATTCTGATCAAAGAGATAATATATTCAACATAAGCGGGATAATTTGTTAGTTATTTAATTTTTTTTTAATTTTTATCATGACTGGAATTTACAATTTTGTTAGCGAACGTTTCTGCTTAGTAAACATTTTCTGTTAATATCCGCTTTGATTAAGATATATATATTTATACGATAGAGGAAGTCATGGAAATATGACACCGACAATGTTACAAGCGATTGTATATGCTGATATAATGCAATTAGATCCTAGTATTTTACACACTGCAGTGTTTAATAAATAATTTCTTAAGGGGACACTCTCAACCGAACTGTGTTTATGCTAGATATTTCCAAATAGGTACTGTAACCCAAAAACCAGAGGAGTACTAGCGTAGTGGCAGCAACAGCTCTTCAGCGGGAGTAGTTAGCATGGTTGCCATTTTATCACTTATCGTTGTGGATAAGACATCCGTCCCGTTCTAACAAGTATGCAAGTGCGAGAGTGACGGGGTCTTATCCACGACGATAAGTGATAAAACGTAACCATGCGACGCCCGCAGCACCTGGGAGCATATTTAGACATCTTCTGTTTGTAGCCAGATCTTACAACTTATATTTGAGATTATCTGAGCTGGCCGAATTGGATCAAAGAAGAAGACCATTTGAAAAGCAACTCTATTGCCCAAGACAGAAGATTCTAATTCCAATGACTGCTCTATAAAATCCCGGTCTCAACAATATTACATTAAATGATCCCAACAATACTCGCGAGCTCGCGGCGTTAAACAGCAATAAAATATATGATAAATTCGTTGTTTTCTTTTAAACCCCTCCTGCTTCAACGTAAGCAATACCATTGGCACATTTCACGACACTACAAGTTACTATTTTTAAAGGCCAAACTAACGAAAGGTCAGTCTTTATTTGGCAAGCGCCACAGTGCTAGCTACCTAAATAAAGTAGGTACTTGTAAAATTGTAATTTATAGCCGTACTAGGGACCCGCCCCGGCTTCGCACGGGTACTATATTATACATATAAACCTTCCTCTTGAATCACTCTATCTTTTAAAAGAAACCGCATCAAAATCCGTTGCGTAGTTTTAAAGATCGAAGTATACATAGGGACAGACGCGGGAAGCGACTTTGTATTATGTAGTAATGAAAAAACAAACAAAACGTAACACATAGCCTTTAGTTTAAAAAAAACCTTAATTTCGAAGGTCTTATTAAAAGTATTCCGAGCATGTCAAGTAGGTATCAAGCCCCTTAAGTATAATGTACAAACATTCAGTTTAAATATCGACTTCGTTCATGTTTTTTCACATTATTTTCTAGTCATTCACAGACAAACGATAACAGCTAATTCAATTGTTTTCCTATTTATTTCATAAAATTACACAATAAATTTAAAATTTACATATGTATAATACAATGAAATTTCTAGTTGTGACTCTGGTTTTAAAAGTAAGTTATTAAGTTACAATATAAAATAAAGCTAGCTTAATCATAAATAAAAAATAATAATAAAATAAAGCGGCCAATTGCGTGTCGGACCACGCACAACGAAGGGTCCCGTGCCTATTAAAAAGGTCGTATCGTTACTGAAATCTAAAGAATAAGAATAAGTTAGGCAGTTTTTTAGAAATATCTCGAAAACCTCGGAGCCGATCTTGTTCAAAACAATTTTCGCTGAACGTATTTAATAAGCCCTATGTCCATGATTTTTTTCATATTTTTAAAATACGCGGTTCAAAAATTAGAGGGGGGGGGGCATAATTTTAGTGACTTTTGGGGCGATTATCTCCGACTCTATTCACTTAATCAAAAAAAATGCTGCGAAACCTTATATTTATTTTAAAAGGCCTATCTAAAATTTTTTGGACTTTCAGTTTTGTGTATGGAGTGCACCCCTAAACAATTTTTTTTTTGTAATTTTTCTACGAAATACACCTATCCTCAAAATTTTATTCAAATACACCTTACTCTTTTCGAGTAAAATGCCTGTGAGATACGGACGGACAGACAGACAGACATGACGAATCCATAAGGGTTCCGTTTTTTGCCATTTGGCTACGGAACCCTAAAAGCAATGTTTTTGTCAATTGGAATAACGTGATTTTTCGCATAGCATTGCATGCTTAACTGCTAGGTGTTAAATATATGAAAACACAGCTTCGCACGTCTCTGGTGGATATTCACCCTGATACCAGACCAGCTAGCACTTCGATTATAGTTGGCTTTGCTGGTTAGTATAAAATTAAGAGAGAAAATGACGTCATCCAGCGCAATACAGTAACTTAATAAAACATAGCCTTCGCTAATCGGGTGTAGACTCAAAATTTATTATTACTGCAAAAGAAAAAAGGCAAAAAAATATGCCTAGTGACAAAAATCCCATTCGGGTATCTCAAATAATTACGAACCGTTTACACAACCGTTTTAAAATTGCTTGTTAAACAGAGAAAACGCTCGCAGATCGTCACGAACTGTGAACGTCATACGATCAAAAAGTATAAATCAAAATGCCATCAGCTGCTATCGCATTTGTTTTTCTGATATTATAATGTTTAGTACGTAATTTATAATGATTACATAAGACCTAGAGATAGGTATGAGACAGGTAATATTATATAGTTTTATTTTTATTTTAATGAAAGGAAAACATATTATTTTAATCTCTCAGGTAATCTCAGGACAGCGACTTCCTTCAGCACAGCGGATACCCAAAGTATTTTCACCACATTGCAGGCAAAATACACCAATAGTAAGTAAAAGAATAGCGGACAGTCAGCGAATAGTCATTTTCCAGCTAAAACAACTGATTTAGCAAATTCAAAATGGTAATATTTTTTCCTCATGGGCACACGCCTCTCAAAATCATTGAATAGTGGAATAAGTGGATGGGCTATAATGATGACAGACATGTAGCTATGTTCATTATATGAAACGCACTGCCTCGCCACCTCGCCAGCTAAGAATCGTGAACAAATGAACACAGATTATTTAGTCTTCGGCTCAGGCCTCAAATATGCTGCATTCTTTTGTTTTACCACCGTAAGTAATGTACTTCTTCTGTATTGTATTGTATATTTGTGTTTACAGGAACACTTGTATAACTGCTGTGAAATCCCAGACCTGTTCGCAATAGAAACCAACGCAGGTTGTAGCGACATGCTGCGAATAACGGAACCCTCCATACGTGGAACACCTGAAGTAATTATAGTTAATAAATAAATATTACTTAGGTAGTTGCAAGAATACAGTATACTGGGTGATTTCGGGGTCATGATCCGGAAGGATTAAAAGCGACCAACCACGAAATCGCAATATAATAACAGCAAATTAAGAGTTAACTCTAAATGAATAAACTCACAATCAAGTTACAAATCAATAATTACTTTATTTTTAATTTTTTGCGATTTCGTGGTTGGTCTCATGCGAAGTTGTTCAGTATTATCATCTTATTCGCTTTTAATCATTCCAGATATACCGGTACAACATACGGTTTATACAACATGCTCACTTACATTAACTAAATTAAATTAAAACTAAGTTAAATCTAAAAATGGCCCTCGAGGCACTGTACCGAGGCTGCTGGCGGAATTTCCTCCCTGATTTGGAATGCTTATGCCACTCTCCGTCTCTTGTCAAGACTCTCTATACGTGTTGGTCTCTTACTTGGTCAACTAATTATGTCTTTATATAAGAGAAGAGTCGAGATATTTACAGATAAAGTATTAGTAATAATAATGAATAAATTTTGGTTTCTAACACAAATTGATATAGTCCCAAACTACGCAAAGCTTTTAATAGTGGTACGAGATGAGTGGTACACTTTAGGTATACTTATAGATGAATATTTAAATACATAGACAATATCCAATAATTAGTACGAAATAGTTTTGCCAATAACATAAATAAATGCCCTAACCAGGATTAAAAACCAAAGGGACACGTAACTTTTCAAACGAGCGTTACAATTCAAATGTCATTTCCCCATACAAAAAAATACCTTACGTGCGTCCAATGCGTTACGTTATCGACCAGAAGGACAACCGGCTTCGTATGTTCGTAGGTACCGGCCAGGATAAAGTGATTGTCAATAGTCAACTGCAGGTTTTTGATATTTTATACTAAGTACAGCAGGGTACTTTAAAAAAATACGCAAATTTGCCAGCAAAGGCCCAGTAAAATACGAAGAAACAATCTTCACCCGTGTGTTTACATAGATGTGATAATTCATATCTCAATCAGCGATTTTGCGTTGTTCCTCACAAATTTCAACATCAGCCTCCGCATCTGCATTCGCAAAATAGATGCTGAGTTTTTGCGGATGCATGCGAATGTAGTAATCGCGCCATGTGAAGCCGATCTAAAACTCAAAATCTTGATTTGTTTCAGTGTTCAGAGAGGACTTGTTTACTCAGGAACAACGATCTGCTGTTTGAAAACGACGACATTGACAACGAGTCCGTTAAACACTACCTTGACCAGTGGGTGTCCATGAGGAAAGAATTCCAAGCCGCGGTGAACTCAGTTAAAGAGAGGTGAACTAAATTTGGCGGCCGCTGTCTATTCATATAACTTGTCAAACTTTCCATACATTCAGAAGTTAACGAACACTGCTTACAATGGGGTCGGCCGGGCGAAGGTATTTGTAGATGGCGCCAGCATAGGATGAACCTGTCAATCCTACCAAAACAGTCAAATTCTTGATTTTTTCGGAATTTTCTTGTTTAGAATCAAGTCGTTTAAGCCAAATCCCATAGAAAAAGGCTGGTGACAGTGACAGATATATGATGGCGCAATCTAGTCAAACATTTGACAGTTGCCAACCCCATTACAGACGGTTCGGTAGTGTTTTCTTCTTGGTAGTATGCCCATGTATAACAAACGTGACGTCAATATTATAGGAGACTCTTTAGACCACTGCTCTCTATTTCGCTCGATCTTGAGCATTGTGCCTCTAGTGAGGATCCGGTAATTATTGGATCACATCTGTCCATCTCCTGGGCGCTTGGCCTCTGCTCCTTTTACAGAGTAGTCGCCAGTAGTAGTCATATCTGCCGTAACAAAGAGTATATATTTTTCCTTGTCTCACGTTGCCTTTGGAAAACCCTCATTAGGTTGCAGCTCTGTGCAGAATTTTGTGCATGTGATCAATGTGTAAGTTAATTCTTATTTTGAATCCTCAAGGTGTGCCGGTGGAAAGCCGTTATTTGGTCCTGTGGAAATGTGCCCTGCCGACAAGCTTCTATTCTGTATCGAGTCAAACTTTTACAATGTAAGTTGATTGACTGTTTCAAAATGTGTTCTACTCTAAGGATAAGTACACCGCTATAAAATATATGAGACTAGTTTTTCCATCAGTCCACCTTGTTGGGGAGGGGGGGGGGGGGCAATTTTGATATCTTTACTTTCAGATTGATTTGTTACTTATTTTATTTTATTATATATGAGTTTTTTTACAACAATAATAATATTAGATAAAATTTATTTTTCCATTCCAGAAATGCCCGGATTGGCAAAATACCGAGGGATGCAGGAGTTTACGAGCATATATGGAAACCTGTATGCCTTATTACGATTAAATTTCATAACATGCAAAAGTTAAGCATGTGCCTTTATACATATTTTAGTTGTATATCTGAGCACTTTATCGCATCATCGTTATTTGCCAACTAATGGTGGGAATAATTTATAGAGAATACTTTACTAAATACAGAGTCCACAAATTATGATTTTATTTGCGAACTTTTATAATCAATATTGCCTTACCATTCTAGCGGGAAGTTAACTAACACACCGTCCCCAGTTTAAAATATGGCTGCCTTTATTTTACAAGCAAAGTAATATTTGAAAGAATATAGGCATTTAGGACAGTTTGATATCTTTCGAAAAGATAAAGGAAGAATTACCATCTGCCAACGTAAAATTGGAAGAAGCATGCTTACTTTAAAAGTAACTGATAGGTGAAGGACAAATCCAAACCTGGAAAATAATAACGGACTGGCGTCTCATTTCATCAAGTACTACAAGTACTATATTCGTCGTGCGTTCATTCGAATCGCTACCGGAATGTACCTATGTGTACCTAACTGTGAAAAAAAAGGGGTGAAGGGTACGGCAATGTTCAATAAATACAGACTGCTAAAGAAAAGAATATATACCTACATCAAATAATACAGGTAACACTCTGGCGATGTGGTGCAACTGAAATTATTAGAACGATTTAAGAACTCCACTGGAACTGCTACAGTTTATCAATTTAAATCATGATCATGAATTTAATAATGGGTTTAGTTTTAGCCTGTCAATATTATGCAACCAAGTCTTAGTATAAGTACGCCTAAAGACGAATACCAAACCGAAAAACATCGTTGTACAAGTAAAGCAAATAAAAGCAAGTATGGGGTATCCCTAAAGATGTTTCAAATTTTAATTTGATTTCTTGCATTTCTCTAAGGAGCTGTACTTGTACTCAACAGGTAAAATAGGTACCAAACTAAAATGGACAAAGTTGTGTGACACTTACTGGAACGGGTTTTATTTTGGTGGATCGAGTTAACACTTCCTCTAATTAAATTTCACCATTTCCCAGCATACGATTGTAGGGGTAATATTCAATCGGATAAAATTAAATATTAATATAGAGCATGTTATAATTATTGGTGTGTTTTATGAGTTACCTTACATGCATGTTCATTAGAATATTTACAATACTGTCGTAACATTTAATAATACGTGAATTTCACCATGGACTTATAAATAGTATTTTGGACAATAAGACCTGACCCGAAGGTTTAAATTCGATTACATTACAATACATAAACATGTATTTATAAACAGTATTTTAGACATGTCTCACGAAAGTTTAAATCCGATTACATATCAAATGATGAATAAAACATGTGTCATCTAGCGGGAAAAGTTAATAAATTGGTTTTCCTCAGCATTGTAATTTTATAATAAATCGTAATATTGTCATGTAATAAAACGTATACCTAAACTACAGTTTCTTACGCCCGGTTTTCTCGGGTTGGTTGGCTGAGGTTCATTTTCTGGAACAATCGTAGTTACAGGTATTCATTCATAGGTGCATAATATTATTATGCCTGGGTTGGAAAAGAAAACATGAACAAACAAAAGACGCTTAGTTTGGACTACGAGGTAGGTACTCACACATTTGAAAAGAGGAAAAGTGGTGATGTCGAAGTCCGAAATGATAAATACTGGACAAACATATCGGAGAAATGTCACGCCTTGGTAAAAACGTTGAAGGTTAATGGAAAGTTAATAATGAAGAGGGTAAAGAGTAAAGTATTCAAATATGGAGGTTCATACTCCTAGCGTTATTCCCTGTATTGACCCTAAGGGAGCCCGGGGTCCGCTTTGACACCTCATCCCAAGATTTGGCATAAGCACTAGTCTTACGAAAGCGACTGCTTTCTGTCCTTCCAACCGAGAGGGAAAACAAGACCTTATTGGGATTAAAATATGGAGGAATAAAATAAAATTCATACTGTAGTGAAAAATAAAATAAAAGATCACTAGCAAGATCACGATAGCAATTTATTTATTTATATTAACTTTCCGAACACTTCATAAAACACGAGATCCGCACTTCGAACAGGAAGTCCAAGCCGGTAAATTAATGTATTACTATAGGTCACTATTTTACAGTCTAAGATTACAGATCCACCAGGTCCGCGTACAGAAAAATGAGGCAAAGCCACACGGATGTTTTAAATATGCCTGGTTTTCACATACAGCTACCGCCGGGTTGACTTAAACAGAAGTAATTGTCCACACGCTAACCAAATGCCGTCAGTTTGGACCACAAAAGTTGAGCTCGTTAGTAAGGCAGATCTACTATAAAAAAGGAGGGGTCATGCTAACCAAATGTACAATAGGAAGTGATGGTGATGATGGCATGAAATGAAAGTGATGCGATAGATGGATGAATGTAGGCCTAGGAGGTAACCAAATAAATATAAGACGTTGGCGGTAAATTGCCTTTCTAAATTTAGGGAATTATTTAACGATTATCGCAATCCCGAGCAAAACTTGAGCTATCGCGGACGACGTCAACGAGTATCTGGGGCAGCGGAGGCAGGTGGTGGTGGTGTACATAGACTTCAAGAAAGCTTTTGATACTCTGGGGCACCACCAGCTGCTTCAGGCTATGGAGGAGTGTGGAGTCGCGGGTCCGCTGAGCAGGTGGCTGCGCGCATACCTCACGGACAGAACCCTCCAGACGGTCGTTGACGGCGTCAGCGGCGCGCCTGCGCACGTCACGTGCGGCGTGCCGACCGGCTCCGTGTTTGGTCCCGTTGGCTACATCATGCATGTGAATAGCATGTGCAATGTGGTACAAAATTGTAAAATGTATATGTACGCGGACGACACGTGTCTACTGTACGCGGATAAAGACTTGTGTGTAGTAGAAAACAAAATACAAGAGGATCTTACTAACATCATTAAATGGGCACACGACAATGGAATTGTTATCAACATAAGTAAAACCAAATGTATGCATGTGCGATCCCCGTACAGTAGGCAGGTTAGACGGCCGCCACACGTAATTGGTCACACGTATGGGTGCCTGCACAATGTGCTTCAGAACTGTCAGTGTGAGAGTATCGAGGTAGTATCAGAGTACAGGTACCTGGGCTTATTAATAGATTACAATTTTTCTTGGAAAAATCATATCAATAGGTTATGTGACAAGCTAAGGACGGTACTTGTAAAGCTTTACCACTTAAAATCTGTACTAGATAGGACCACGATGTTTACGTTATACTACGCGCTGGCAGACTCTCTGCTTTCTTATGGACTGGCATGCTATGGCAGGACATTTAAAACTTATCTAGACAAAGTTAAATTACTTCAGATACGCTTTATGAAGCTATTAGTGGACAAAAAAACTAAAACACGCTGTAAAAAAAGTAATTATGAGGAATTATTCGTGGAATGCCGTATGTTGCCGGTTCATGAGGGGGTATTGCTGATGCTGGCTTTAGAGCAGTTCAATAAAAACGAATTTAAAATCAATATCAATCACACAAAATTAACAAGAAAAATTAGTAAAAAAATGCTGGAGGTGCCGGCGTGTAGTAATAATTATTATGGGAAGAGAAGTAGGAAGTACTTGGTCCCCAAAATATATAATGATATACCGTATGATATAAGAGAATGTAACACATTTAGAATGTTTAAGGTTAGAGTGAAGGAGTTTTTCTTAGAAAAAACAAAATCTAAACTGGAAATGTAGTCTTAAGTAAAGTGATCACGTGAGCTGTACCTACCATTAGAAAACAAAATTATAAAATTATATATATATATTATAAAATAGCTAAGCCTACCCATCTATTGTTTGTAAGGGAGTCCCCTCTGCCAACAAACTGTCATGCAGTTTGGCAGAAGAATGTTTTTGTAAAACAAGGGTTTTTTTAAGTGAATAAAATTTTCTTATTCTTATTATTCTTATTATACCATTCGCAAAATGACGCCTGGTAGCACGTTAATTAACGGACAGTCTAGTTACTACATCAATCGCGTAGCAAGGGCCTACCATATAAGAAAACTTAGCTACAGACGTTAGGCGGGAGCTTGAGCTGCGGTTTCCAGGAAAAAGGATCCACTTCCACTGCGAGGGCCACCGTTCGAATGCTTCCACCGAACTCGTTCTACTGAACGCGGGAGCAGACGTTCCGCTTCACGTGACTCTGCTTTCACGCCCCGAACCCGGGAGCTACGAAATAAATATAGAATACGTGAGGACTACTACCACCACTGGTTTGACTAAAAGCTAATAGATTGTGATATTAAGAAACCCAGCTTACCCAGATCGCTAAAACGACGTCCGGCTCTTCGTTGGTTTAAAAGAACAACACCTTCAGGCTGCGTCCCATTAATAAACGTAGTCGCAGCAACATCATCGACAATCGAACCCCCAGCGACAACCTTGGCTGGGAAATTAACTGGCCACTTATGGCACCGAGAGGCACTCAAAGCACAACAACAAAACTGCCTGCAAACTGCAAGATGAGGACTTTTAATGGATGTCTACTCTTCAGCTTCTCAATCATGAATGATTCATCCATAATTTGTTTTTGTCATTCTGACAGACTAGGAAAAGAATCTTGGAATAATCAAATTCAAATTTTAAATAATTATAACTTAAATTTCATTCTTAAAAACTTCTAACCAGACAGAATCAGACCCGGTAGAGCCATATGCGAGGTTGTGTATAAAGGGAGACACATACGTTCGACACGGCGATTACGCCCTCTATGAGCAACCCTTGAAACCATAACAAACGCGGAAAGACTGCGGCCCGTCAAAAGTACGACTTGAGCTGTAATCAAACTTTCGAGCTTCAGCATTAGTTTACTACATGGCGCGGAATTGAACCAACTGCCGTAACTTTAAACAGGAGCCGTAAAAGCGACTTCTGCACGTTCACGCTGCAATACATGAGCAAAAATCATAAACTCGTAATAAATAAACATGATTCTATTACTACGTAAGTTCATTTACATAAATAGATGAGCATGAATAGTCACGATTAATTTCAATTAAAACAAAGAAGGGATGTAGTGTATTGCTATCCTTATCACGTGCGCATGCGTCACGTCATGATGACCGGAGTGGGGGGGAGTAGTTGTCCGACCGTTGCCGTGGTGTGCTGTCGAGCCAAGCAACGTGTAAATAGCAACACAGGTATACCTATAGAACGTGCAAATAAGTGAACACTACAGGTAGTTTGACTAAAAAACTTGTATGTACAGCTTGGCAAAAAAGTCTAGAAACGGAACAAATATTTTTCGACTTTGTTAAACTTATCATACTATTGTCATGTGTTGTTATTTTACCGTATTTATTAAATTTCGCGGATTTATTAGCATTCAAATACAATATAAAATCCATACAATGAGCAAGACAATTACGTAGTTCCATTCGGGAAGTAGTTTATAATGTAGGATTTGATTGCATTTTCGAAAGTTTTAGGGGTAATATTTTGTTAGTTTCTATACCTATATCAATATGTATTTGCATAATTTATTGTCCTTTTTCTTAATTGTTAACCAAATAATAATAATGTCCAAGTAAAAAGTGAAGTATCAAAATGTCTAGATCGTACTATTCGTGTTGCCATATTAGCGATAGTGGCGCTCCCACTATTTTCTAGACATTTTTGCCAGACTATACCATTTTCCTGCTATCATTATTTCAATATTTATTTTTGCATACATTATAACTTAAATATATAACACACGAAACGTGATAAACAAGTAGGCTTTTTTTTATAAAACATGAATTACTAAAAAATATCACATTATTACAAAATCACGCTCATATCGGGCGCGCGTAAACCTCCGCGAGGACGGCTGCGTCGCGATAACTGGATCCCTCGGCCGGCACGAGCGTGTTGTCTGCGTAGCAGATGCCACGTTGACTCCGCCCAAGTTTTCCCCCCGCAGGACCCAGTTGTAATCTATATTCCACAGGAGTGGCCCTAGGACCTACCCCTGTGGATCTCCACAGCGCATCTCCCTCCTGCCCCATTCCCTTTGCCCAGGCCAGGTAATGAACCTCTCACTGAGGCACGCCTTTATGATGCGAAACAGCTGGGTTGAGCGGCTGATATCCAGACCATATTTGTGCTACAAAAGCGAGCTGTACCCTCCATATACGAACTAAAAGGTCGATATTCTCTTAGGGATATATTTCAAAAGGCGTTCTTACTGTATCATGCCAATACATTCTTGAGGATATCATGTAGGGTCAGTTCGGGTAAGTGCGCCACCAAGTGAAGTGCGCCCCCGGCGTAAGTGCTGATATTGATTTAAATGACTGAATGATGGATGAGGCGCACTTTACCTAGTGGCGCACTTACCCGAACTGTACCTGTACTGTATAAGTACTCGTACCTACCTGAAATAACTGTTCCATTTTATGTAAGAAGCTGTTTCTCGCCGAAAAAGTCGCTTAATCTTTGCTATTATCAATGTCCGGTGGCTTGAATATGTCATGCTCGCTTAAAGGGCTTTGCTTACGGTGGCGTCGTTGATCGGGTCGCCACCTTTCCTAACAAATGGTTGAAGGAGATGATGCGATGGCTGTGATACGCGTCATGATCGGGTGCTGTTTGTGGAGTCCGGACTGTTCATGCTTGCAAGGGATTAGTACCAAACTACTTAAATACTGTGTCATTTTATTATAATCGTATTGACGAGAGACATCATTCCGATCTTGACACGTTTTATTGTTATTGACCCTGTACATCACTGACAATATTACATTAATGTTCCTTTTTTATTGTTGTGTTTTGACGCTTAGAGACCGTGTACATCTCTACGAACATTATAATCCTTATTAATAGTACTTGGAAGCTCAGAGACCTTATACATCTCTGGAATACTGAATTAATATCATTAACTTTCTGTTAATGCTGATACAGGCCTTATATCGAATGTAATGGTCGTATTTTGTAATTTTGTTTTGTTTTCATTAACTTTGTGATATTAGTTTGTTGACGGTTTATATCGGTCCTTAATCTGCAAATATTAAATTATGATTGTAATAGATTATTATTATTTTAATGTAAATTACCGTTTGACATGTAAAACACCTTTGTGGCCTATTTGCAGAATAAATAATTGATTTTGATTTTTTTGATTATGCGAGCAGGAGCAGACTAGCCGAATGTTTGGTACAATACCTATGCGAGCAGGAGCAGACTAACAGGATGTTTGGTACAATACCTATGCGAGCAGGAGCAGAATAGCCGAATTTTCGGTACAATATTTGAGATACGCTGTATCAATGACGGGTAATTAAGTACAAAAAAATGAATAAAAACCGAAGTAAAACAATCTTTTTATTTTTATTATTTAATTTAACATTTTTATCGTAATTTTTTTTATACACGTGAGTATAAAATAAAAACAAACAAAGCTTAACCTATAATTATACAATAATTCGCACTGTGTCATTTTCTTTCTACAGCTGTGTTTCTGAAATCCTTGATGTAAGAGTGAACAATGGTTTTTTCACACCTTTCATTCGGAAAAGTAAGGTTTGCTCCAAGACGAGAGGGACCAAAACGCTACTTTTCTGTTCAAGCTACTTTTTTAATTTATACATTGGCATTGGAACATTTGTACGCAATGTGCCAATTGAACACAGATGTTAATAAAATAATCGATTGTAATTTCATCGTAGTCGATTCGAAACGAACATATTTCAAGTTTTAACTATAACAATGTTGTATAAAAATTTATAAATATTTCGTAATATTTAAAAATTATTAATAAAAATTAAGATAATTTAGATATATTATAACAATAGCTTTCTTTAAATTTCCTCATAGTCGGTGTGAAAAATAGTATGTGTCACTCGGTAGCAAAATTATTTTCGTCTCGGGCGTAAACACTTGTATCCCTCACTACGCTCAGGATCCTATGTTAGAATCCCTCGCTTCGCTCAGGATTCTATTGTAGGATCCCTCGCTACGTTCAGGATTCAATACACCGCCCTCGCCGTAAATATACTATTTTGCTCCCTTGTGACACAAATAACTATTACACTCTCTTGTACAACATTCTCGATCGTATCTTTAAACGAAGTTTGGTTTTGCGAGCCACCTTAGAGCGCTCTATAATCCGAGTAAGAATAAGTCCTTGTCGTCGGATACCGCGAAGAGAACTATATATATATATATATATAATAATAATAATAAATCATTTTATTTCAGACAACAGTCCATTCAGCTTGTTAGTTACAATATATTGCCTATAATCTAAAGTTAGTACCTATAAGCTAATGAGATGAATTAATTATAAATTCCCATTTACGTGCATTGCCGTCCACCGGGCTAGCATGGGGCTGTCCCATCGGTTCGCGAACACGCTAAGGATACGGTTGGGACTGCCGCGCAGCCGAGACATAATCCCAGCACTTCTCTTCCTGATAACTGCAGCAAAACCATCAGTTTGCGCCTCGGCAAATATGCCTGACGCGCTACAATGATACGCGGCAGTCCCATCAGCACCCGGAACGCGTTATTACTCGTATATTGAACGCGAAGGTCGTTGTACGCTCTCTGCGTGTAGTTGACCCACAGACTGCATGTATAGAAAGATACACAGAAGGCTTTAAAGAGAGTGATTTTTACTCCTTCTGTGCATCGCGCGAACCTGCGGGCCAGCATATTGCATCGAACGGCCAACGACCTTCGCTCTCGTTCAATGTCAACGTTATCTTTCAAGTCCTCGGTGGCCCAGTGACCCAAATATTTAAATTGGCTAACTTGTTTTAAGGGGGCACCTGACAACGTGATAGATGGTAGTGTGTAGGTTTTGGTGCCCGCCTTGAAAACCATAAGCTCACTTTTGTTAGCATTATATTTTAGTCCATGGGCCACCGCGTAACTTTCACAGATTGCCAAAAGGCGCCTGAGGGCTCCAACCGAAGGGCTCAGCAGCACCATGTCTTCCGCATAACTGATGTTATTTAAACACACGCCGTCTACATGGCAGCCGACCCTGGTACTGCTGAGCTCCTCGATCAATCCATTCACGTAGTGGTTAAAGAGCCGAGGCAAGGTCAACCCCCCCCCCCCCTGCCTCACCCCGCACTCCAGCCTGTACTCCTCCGACAAGTACAGGTGGGCAGGGTACTTGTCGGAGGAGTACAGGCTGGAGCCCTGGGCAGGTACCCTGCCCACCTGACACAGACACACAGGTATATACAGGTGTGGCCTGTAATAGGAGCAATACATTTAAGGGGTCCCAGTGTTTCAAGATTCATGAATTGGGAAATAATCTTATCTAAAGTTTTGTTGGACGCTAACACTTAAAGAAGAAAATAAGTTCCTAGCGGCGGAGAGAAAAATTCTCCGAAAAATTTTAGGTCCGGTGAGGAGAGATGACGGAAGCTTCAGAGTCCGGAAGAACCTCGAAATTGAGCATCTTGTGGCTACACCCAATATTATTGGAGAAACAAAAGCTCACCGGCTCCGTTGGCTGGGTCATGTTGAAAGGGTGGAGGAGGATCGGGGTGCCAAACGGGCATATTTGGGACGTCCAGTAGGGCGACGACCCGTCGGACGTCCCAGGTATCGCTGGAACGACGTCGTCGAATTAGACCTGCGCGACCTTAAAGCCATGAACTGGAAGGATATGGCGCAGGATCGGGTCAAGTGGCGACAACTTGTGTCGGAGGCCAAGACCCACTTTGGGTCGGTGAGCCATTGAAGATGATAGATAGAAAGTTTTGTTACCTAAGTAATGGATCTCGACATTACGATATCGTGCCATGCCAGTAATTCACTATCTTGGTAGAACATTGGGCACTTTCGTAATTGCGATGTAAGCAACTTTTTATTTTCAATTTTACAAGATTTTTTGGTGTTTATGAAGTAAAATAAAATGGATATCATTAGAGTTAAGCAAAAGAACACATGTACGCTCTACTTCAATTTTTTTTCAATTCTTTTTAATTTAACCATTTGGAAATAATTACTGATTAACTTAATAATCCACCGTTTAATTTTTTGCTCCTATTACAGGATGCATCCTGTATATATGTGTACAACATTGTTTTGTAAACGCGACCAACCACACTGGATTCGACCTTGGCGCTTCTTAAGGGGCTCCACGCGCTTTTTGGCTAGTTTTGACGGAGTTTGAATTGATAATCCTCCTTCAAGACTTTAACAAACACTTATCAGTTCTTCAGTCCTACATTTGCACGAGAGTTTTTTTGAAAATGATGTTTTTTTATGAATTTAATATTCAAACATGGTCCAAAAAAACTCTGTTTTAGATATTAAATGTTGTTTATGCACTTTTATGTAAGAAATCTTCATATTGATTTTATTTACGAACGTCTCTAACAACACACGAGCGATTTTTCTTATTACCCCATTTTCATAAAAGTTACGTCCAAAAACCGGATTTTTTGGCCTGAAATTGCCAAAGTTTGGTGCCATATATCCCGAAAAGTGTGAGTTTTGAATAAATATGGGATATTATTTCGGTAAACCTCGTTGCTGTTCATACAATTAGCCATAAAAACACGAAATAACCGACAGTTACAGATCGAAGGTCATTGGGAGCTAGGAGCCCCTTAAGCATCAGGATATTACGCCACTGCGTGCGCCACCGCTGCGCTGCACAGATTATACGTGGCCGAATTTATACTTCTACTCCTTGTGTATCTTTGTACCTATCTGTATTTGAAAAGCTTATAATTTCAGCGTCACCTATGCGAACGTCTATAACGAATACGTTTGCATCTAACGCACTCCTAAACAATGACTTATAGAGAGAGAGGGCGCCATAGTTGCCGCTTTTGGGACACATTATTGTTTTATTATAAGTATATATTTTCATATGGAAAATACACTTTAATTATTTTTATCTTCTAGATGCTGTTCTATTAAGAGCCCTTACACATGCAGACGAGCGTATTTTGCAAAATGCTTCCTTTTTGGTTCAAGATTACGACGTAACTAACTGTGATTATTTATTTAAAAACTGATAACGTACTAAAATAAAATAAAAAAAACACTTCACACACATCATTTCTTAAATAAAATTTTCAGCGGAGAATATCAAAGGAAGTATCAAATGATTCTTGCTTACTGCAAAATTGAGAACCGAAACGACACTTCACACTGCATAAATATATATTTATATATTTTTTAAAGCCACATAATCAACGCCGCTCGCTTAGTTTCCGTCGAAATTGTTAGGAATATGAATAATTACGAATAGTAACGTCGTAATTGTGAATGAAAAAGGAAGCATTTTGCAAAATACCCTCGTCTGTAGGCTACCTATTAAGGACTATTAAAAAACAAGTTAGCTGAGCCGTAAAGTTCAATTTTGTATTGCGTCAAAAAAATACCAAGTGATTATTCGTAATAGGGCAAACAGTTTACTGCAAATTCCCGTACTCCTCGGCAAGTATCGGTATTTCGCCAATTTGGACAGTTCTGAAAAAAAAGGTTTAAAAGCTTCTTGAAGTGCTCCGCATATAGTCTTATATCCTAAGCGTTGATTCGATCAAACAGAAAAAGTTTCCTTAAATACCAACCCATGCAACTTCCACGTTTAACCTCCTGTCGACGACCACTTTAGCCTAGTTGGTAGTGACCCTGCCTATGAAGCAAGAGGTCCTGGGTTCAAATCCCGGTAAGGGCATTTATCTCTGTGATGAGCACGAATATTTTGTTCTTGAGTCATAGATTGTTTTCTATGTATTTAAGTATGTATTTATCTATATGAGTATATTTATCGTCGTCTAGTACCCATAAGTACAAGCTTTGCTTAGTTTGGGACTAGGTCGATTTGTGTGAGATTGTCCCCTAATATTAATTTATTATTATTTTTATTATTATTAAAAGTGTTCAACGTAAGGCAGCTTGTGGCGGGCTGTTAGGGAGTAGCGTCCCGTACGTACCTGAGTGCTCCTGGGGGTGTCCTGTAGTTAGGCTGCGCCGATCGGGTGGTAGGTTGGACAGGCCCTCCGCCTCTGGCTTGCCTTTACTAGCCGTCCAGAGTGGAGTCGCAAGAGTTGTTGCTCGAGGGTAGATGTGGACACCTACGTGGCGAGTTGGCTATATGTTTAAAGTCCAGTGCCACCTCTCTACCCCCCAGCTCTCTGACCGGTGTTGCCCATAGGCCATTGTTTAATGTCGCTATTAATAGGGGCCCATCTAGCAGTTAGCGAGTCACCGTCTGCCAGAGATAAAGATTGAAATAGTTTTATTAGGCAGGAGTCCGATGTTTCACCCAATAGCCCAGCCACTAGTCCATCATTTCAACCCAATAACCCGTTTTATCAGTAGTCCCTATACACCCCAGCGGGTGTTGTCTCTGTGTGCGTCCCATGACACGGACAGGGACAGCATCCGCTCGGTGTACTCCTTGCATTTTATTAAATTGTCAAAAGGGCCTCTACGTGTTGGCTCAGTTGGTACTTTGTAGGTACCTAGCTCCACGCACGCCTCCCAAAGGTCCGGGACATCATTGTCCCGTGAACAGGAAATACATAAAAATAATAATAAATAAATATTAGGGGACAATCTTACACAAATCGACCTACATGTTTCTAATAAGATCGAATCGGGTCTCAGTCAATTTACTCACGCTGAAAAAGTTTAAGAGGATACAGAGCAGGAGTTTCTCGGCCGGGCACATTTCTTTGGGTCCGAACATAGGCTTCGTACCGAGACATCTACGAAATTATAAAACATAAAGTTAATAGTCAGTCATGTATCTTCAATCTGATGTAGGTACACAATACATTTTATACGAAATCTTGTATTATCAAAAATATCGTACCGTAATGACTAAAATTCATTTCCAAACTAGGTATATCGTTGGTCCGAATTTTCATGTTTTCCCAAAGATCCCAAATCTTTAGATTTCTACTTTACGCGTAGATTTTTTGATACTTATGGCGTAGAACCCAGGTCAGGTTTGGTTTGTATTATAACAATCCTGAAAAGGTTTCAGAGCAAAATGCACTTTTGCCGAATTGAATATTCAGAAAAAAGAAAGTTGGAAAATTAAATTTAATGTTGTAATCTACAATGAGCGCCCCATGATGCTTAATTTATAATGGATCGTCGTGGGTTTGAAACATTTTGGGTTTAACAGTGATACTTACAATTTTGTCAGTTAAATCCTGTTATATCTGTATAATTAACAAATGAATCCTAAACTTTATTTTTTTTATCTGCCGTGTGAATTATTTATTTCATTTAATTTATTGATTGCATCCGGTTGTTAAAAAAGTCTATATAGGTATATTTGTGGTCATCAATTGTAATCATATCACTGTTAAATTTCACAAAGTAGGTACCTCAGAGAGTCACCTACTGGGTATAGAGTATACTGGGTACTGCGTAGATTAAGAGAGTGGAATTAAGGCAGGTTGCACCAACTTACGATTCCAGACCGATCAATGTCAAATATGGCACCAGCACCCGTCACCCCAAAGAAAATTGCAAAACTTTTTTTGATTTTAACGAACAGCGCTTCCGATTACTGACGGTTGGGTGCAACCCACCCTTAGTCGACCTTTCCTTTCGACCGATCTACGTGTTAAAAGACTCTTTCTCACTTTTCTTTGATGGAGTCCACCGCGGCCTGATAATCTCTCCTTCCCTTCGCCACCCACTCGTCGAAGAACTGTTTAACGGACTCTTTGTCAATGTCATCGTTGTCAAACAGCAGGTCGTGGTTTCTTAATAAACAAGTTCTTTGTGCACACTGGAAGAATACAACTGAGGTTTAATTTTAGGCTGCGCATGAGTGGAATTTTTATGGGAGTTTTATGCACATGTGGAAAGTCTAACAATAGGTGATATTAAATTTTACAAAGTTGATGGTCCTGGATTCGAATTATGTATATTCAATGTATATTTTTGTGTGATGAGCACGAACAATCGTCTGTGAGTCTTGGACGTTTTCCATGTATTCAAGTATTTATATTTATGAACTATAAATCATACCCAGGATAACACAAGCCTTATGGAGCTTATTATGGGGCTTTCGATTTTTGACAGAAATATTTTAATTTTATGGCGATTAACGAGTTTACACAGTTGAAGTCGCGATAAAAGTAATTGTATAATTACTTCGGGCGATCCTTGAAAAGTGAAGGAAAAAATTAGTGGCTCTCTATCGCCAAGACATCCTTGGAGGGTTTCTGATTCGAAATATCCAGGAACTTCGCAGCAGTTGGACGGCCATTCCTGAAATTTACAAAAAATTGCTTTAACTAAGATATCAGGGTTATCATGAGTTTAACAATAGGTTAATGATCTATGCTCGCCGACCAAACCGTGTAAGAATAAAATTGAACCGCCAATGTCCGTAGAATGAATCATTTCTTTACAATAATTAGCTTGATGAAAGTTTTACTAAAGAGAGGTTTCTGAATTCATTAATTTCGTATGACCATATTTTGAATTGAGTTCATATATGGTGCTATTGAGTTAAGCATAAGTAGGTCCCTCTAACATTAGGAATGAATGATAAAGATACCTAGATAGACAAACTAGCCATCGATTTATTCTTTCATTGCTCATACTTACTGTTGGTATGTTTTCTCTGCAACGCGCGGATAACATTTTTGGAATTCGGCGTTGTGCAGAAATTACCTGAAATACGTTGTAACAAAAAAATATCAGCTTCATTTTCACCGCATACACTGCAAAAACGAATAAGCAGTGTATTTTGATCAAATCTATGAAATTATAAATTTATTGATATATTACATAAGATTAACATTTTTGGCGGTATAGTAAGCATATACAATATGATAAAAAAGTTATTTTTATTTCATTTTGCAATAAGTATTTATTTGATTTTGTAAAAATAAGCGAATGAGAAAAATAAAGTGAATTTCGCGAACTCCAAACCAAAAAACATTCTGTAACATCCTGTAACCTATGTTGGACAAATAAATGATTTTATCTTTATCTTTATCTTTATCCTGAAAAAAGAGGAAAAATATTAATAGATATTTTAATTTTTGTTTTGGTTAATTTACAGGAGCTCTTCAAGAATAATAAATAAAATCATACAAAAACATTGTTTTTCGTAAATAAAGTATTTATGCTAACGACTCTTTTATTTTTATTTCACAATCAGGATCGGCAACCGAACTCTACTAGGGTGAAAATTGAAAAAACGAAAGGGATATTTTTCAACTCACTTTTAAAAATACTATCACAAGAGTTATCTTCATTATACTTTCCATTGGCACTAAACTCAATGTTTTAAATCATATTATTTTGCTACCAATACTAAACAAGACAGTCAAATAGTGTAGACTGCCACGGTGTAAGCCACTGAATGAGTCAAAGAAATATAACTTAGAACAATGAACGAAGTCGTTATAAACCATTCGTTTTGTATTCAATTTAAGGGGATAGATCCCAAATGTTCTCGTAACAACCAACCAATATACCATCTCGTTTAATAGTCCACGAAAAAAACTTACACTATTGAAACTAGCCAAGCCAGGACCAGCTTGAAGCTTGTACATTCAAGAATATTGAAATTCAATACCTATACTTATAAAAAAATGCTGCTTTCGAAGCTGCAAACTTGATTTGGTAGTTTGGTGTCTAAGAGACCACTGGCGGGAACAACATTAAAGTCCCGCACCCACCACCGCCACCGCGACCATGACATAAAGTCCACTTAATGAATAATATAATATTCGCCGCTTAACTTCAGATGAGAAATTACGTAAAGGAGATCAGAATGTCAAAATTTGGTGTTGTTCCTTGATGAGAAGTTACCGATCCTATATTTAATCATCGTAACGCTACCCCGAGTTACAATACATCCCCATAGTACTATAATACTGATTTGTCTACTTATTTACATACATATACAATATTTAAAATACGACGGGTCTTCGTGAAAGTGGGCCCTGGAAGTCAAATTTACGTACAATGCAAGTAAAATAGAAGCTTGTAAAATGTTTGAAAGTGTCCCCTTAACACATTGTTTGGGAAACAGCACCGTGTAAAATACTACGATCTATGACTTATATAAGCATACACAATTCGTGTTGTACGTTAATTTGTCGGTGTAGGTACGATTCCTTATTTACTTCCTCTATTGGCATGATCCCGTTTAATGTCGGTGAAGTGTTTTATTTTAAGTGGCAAAAAAGTGCTCAGTGGCAAACTGTCGTTTTGCTCTGCTGTAAAATACCACCCTTTTTTGAAGATTTTTTATTTAAGTTGACCTGTTCAATTGTTTGTTAGTGAGGGAGAAATCTGGAGGTGCTACCGGAGATACTGGTTCAGATATTTTGGACGGCATCACTGAGCTCGTAAACCTTATGCTGCCTGGAAAAGATTTAACTCGTAGTGACGTGTTTGAAATTTTATACGGAGCAGATCTCTGCGCCCTAAAAAAAGATGGGGGAATTAGACCTATCGCTGTGGGCTTTATTTTTAGAAGGATCTGGTCAAAAATTTACTGGAAACAAGTATTTCCTTCTCTGAACAATAAGTTCCAGCCGTCACAACTTGGTTTTGGCAGCAAAGGCGGTTGCGAAGCTGCTGTACACGCTGCGCGCGAGAAGAATATTGAGAAAAGGAGTGGACACCAATCTGAAAAAGATTTATCTACGCGAAAGGATTGGCGCCGATTTTGAAGGTATGAGGCAAAGCCATGATGAGATTCCCAAGTGATTAAGAGTCGGCAATCGTAGTCCACTGCTTTAAATGCATTGGAGAAATCTATTAAGATTAAGACAGTCAGCCGAGTTGATTCCATTCTAAGCCTCACATCATCAGCTACTTGAATCAGCGCCGTAGTTGTACTGTGGCCAGATCGGAAACCGGATTGATACGGAGAGAGAGCATTATTAGAAAACACGTGGACTGACAATTGTTACCACGACTTTAGACAAAAAGGGGAGGATAGATATGGGACGAAAATCTTTAAGTAGGCTGAGGTTAGACACCTTCGGCAAAGGGAGAGCATGGGCACTGCGCCACAGACAAGGAAAAACCCCAGTTGGCATAGAAAAGTTAACAACATGTGTGATGACAGGGACAACACAATCCAAGATGCATACTACCATAAGTCTACTTAGCTCATCGTATCCGACTGCGTTTGATTTAATAGATGTAATAACTTTGACAATCTCATCATCAGTGACCAGAGTGAAAGAGAAATGAGTTTTGGAAGGGAACGGCATGGCATTAACTAGGGAAATACTCTTGGCTTTTAATATAAGGTCTAATTGAGAAGATATTGCAAAGTGGGAATTCAGGTCATCTAGTGAGAAAGAGGAAAAGGAAGTGTTTTTATTTTGTTGTTTACCCACGCCAATTGAGTTCAAAAACTTCCAGGTCTCCTTAGAAGAAGAAGAAACTATGTTGTCGAATATATATTTGCGTTTAACTGCTCTCACCATCCGATTACACCGATTTCTAGCAGTCTTAAACAGGCGCCAATTCTCGTCATATCTGTCTCGTTTATATCTTCTTAATGCCCTATCCCGCCTCGTCATAGCCATACGAACCCCAGCGGTAATCCACGGGGCGGGCGGCCGCTTCAGTCTGACAGATCTAATAGGAGTATGTCTGTCGAACAGCTTTAATATTTGTGTACTGAGAGTGACCACCACCTCATCCACAGACGGTGCAGACAGTACTTGCGCCCACTCTTCTTCGCGCGCGCTTCTTCCGAAGCTGAACGCAATTGTGTTTTGGTTTGGAAGGCCTAATCCTGTAGCTAACAAAAATCAAATCATGATGGGAAAAACCTGGAGCCGATAATTGGCCGAATTTACCTACGTGGTCTGCGGAAGAAGTCAGAATAAGATCCAGCCATGAGTCTGTGAGTGGGCTTCAATGGTAGCAAGACAAGGTGAGCGGATTCTAATAGCTGATTCAAAGTATGAGTTCTGGAGTTACTGCTACTTACCAACTGATGTGCGTACTCGGTACTGGGCGAGAACAGATTCCAAATCAGTGAAATAATCAATAGTAGGAGGACAATATATACTACTCCAAGGACCGCTCGTGTCCCCCTTACAATAATTTTCAGGAATAAATATTCCATGGATCTAGAAAATGATGAAAGAGAGGAGCAAATAATTGCGAAAGGGATATCACTGCGTAGGTAGACAGCAACACCGCCACCGCCTTTATCTGTGCGATCATTGCGCAGTAACACATAACCTGGAAGACAGAAAGAAGTAGAAGCTAGTCCAGGGGGCCTAGACAAGGTTACAATCGACAAGCGCTAACGCTAATAGAAAACTAATAAAATGTATGGGAATGACAGATGTTAACGAAAAGTGTTTCGTCAGCATCTGCCATTCCCATACAATTTGTTATTTTCTATTGGCGTTAGATCTTGTCGATTGTAACCTTGTCTACAGCCCCTGGTTTCATTCAAGACCCCGAAACGAGTATGGCAATGGACATTATATGAAGTGAAAGTGTCGAGGAGGTCGTTGTAGTGACTCGAAATGCTTTGAGGATTAATTTAAAATTTCGATGATGACAATGTCAGAGAAATACATTCTCGAAATAATTAACACGATAATAATATTTGAAAAAAAAAACAATTATAATAAATAAACAGACAGTCCAACTTTTCACCTATAACTATTAAAACGGCAGTCAGTAGTATGCAGGAATTTTTAACCGAATAGAATTATTGTTTTTCTCAAACTTGCAATGAAATGTTGAAGTAGGTACCTACTTCAAATTAGGTTCGGAAATACTACGTATCCGGTGCGATGAGTGAAGATGATATGTAAAGGAATTTCATACAGCCTTGCACACGTAGGCCTGTAAAGCAACCTTATTTTGTTTTTAAATGGGGGGCGCGGTGGAGGGCGCGGGCCCGGAGCTGGCGGCGCGGCGGCGGCGGTGCACTTCAGAAACATATTATTTAGTTGTGTTAACCTAAAAATAAAACAAATTGACTACTTTTTATTTTAATTATATTGCAAGTTTGCGAAAAGCAGCATACAAATCTCGGCAAAAAACGGGTTTGCCGGCCGCGTATCCCTACTCGGTCTCGCTACGCTCGGCCTCGAACTTTGCCTGCAACCCTTCGTTTCTCGGCCTCTATAGTAGGTAATGTACTATTTCTAACCTAAGACGAATTGTGTTTTACAATAGTACATTACGCACCTAGGGCGGTGAATTCGTGAATGGCCTAGATCGCAGTGTTTGTGGCTTTACGAATTACCGCCCGTCGTGAATACATGACTTTACGGCTTCATCTGCGCCATCTAGCCACAATGCGAGTTTTACCGGAAAACCGGAGGTTACGGGAAAACTAATTCGATCCACAGGCAGACTTCGGACAGGAAACCGATTTTTCACTTTCGAGCGCTCGACTCTTCCACTAGAAAACTAGCAAAAATTGTGAAATGCTATTATGAAATAGCGATAGAAAATTGAAAACCGAGTGGTATTGACCACTCGTATTCAATTCTATTGGTAAAAAGTACGTGCCTGTCATATTGACACTAAAAACGTATTTACTGTAGTTTGATTTTCGAGCGCTCGAAAGTCAAAAATCGGTCCCCAGTTCCTCGTCGCATGGCACTTTCGAAAAAAATGCGCGCGTGATAGGACCGACGTATTATGATATGAGCATCTACCCGCCAAATTAAAAAACGAATCATCTGACGAAGCATTCAAACGCCAAACTAAGAAGCTTTTTATAGGAAAATAGTTTTTACTGGGTTAATGACTTTATGAAAATAAAATATGTTTGACATTTTATAATAATATTGATTTGTGTTTGTAGTAATTGTATCTTAATGTAGTGTGAATTGTTATGCAAAAAAATTGACGAACTTTTTTGAGATGCCTTATTTTAGTAAAAAATATCATGTATATATTAAAATTGATATGCAGTTTTTAAATTAAATATTTATTCAAGTTTTTATTTTTATTTGAAGATCATAATATCAAGTCGTGTAAATAGAACAAGAGTAATTTATATTGTATTTTTATATTATGGAATAAAGCAATCTAATCGAATATAATCTAATCTGATACCTATGCGAGCAGGAGCTGACTAGCCAAATGTATCATGACGGTTAAGTACAAAAATGAATAAAAGCCGGAGTAAAACTATTATTTTATTACTATTATTTAAAGTCTTAAGTTAACTAACAAAAACAACAAACAAAGCTTAACCAATAATTATAAAATTGTCCGCACTGTCTCATTTTATTTCTGCAGCTGCGTTTCTGAAATCCTGGATGTAAGAGTGAACAGGTTTTTACACTCTCTTGTACAATATGCCCTTTTCGCCGGACACCGCGAGGAGAACTATATATGTTGAGGTGTGGGCGTATACTGGGTTCTCGAGCATTGATAGAAAACGATGGTACTATGTTTACAAACTTTACTAAGGACTTCTCTACAGCATAATTAGAAATTCATGTGAAATACAGTGAACTGGCAATTTCGGTTCTCATATTCCGTCACACCATTCTCTCTTCACGATAAATTCTCCATCCAGGAGAGCGTCCACCTCCTGTCAGACTTTTTCCTCGATGACAGCGAACACCACCGTCCGTTGTTCTGTTTCTAATTCAAATAATACTCGTTATATAGCCCTCTGTTGGCGCACGAAGGAACTAATGAGCTCCCGACCTTGCCCAGACAAATATGTCCTCGTTCGCATGTATTTCAATGATGACATTTCGTCGCCGCGCTTGTAAAATCATTAACTTTTCAGGAGACACAAAAACATGTTAATTCTGTAACCAGGGTCAAAACTATAAAATTAAGTAAGTATGCCGAAAATTTCATTTATTATTCAAACGTTGCATAATTTGTGATTTTATGCGGTTAATGAATTCCTTAATAATAATAATCAAATGAATTAATATTAATGAACACTATTTAGTCTGTCTAAAGCGCATTTTATTGTAATGTTAAACTAATGTAAGGATAAGGCTAGGTTAGGTTAAGTAGTTATGTTATAAAAATTTGCATGCTGCACGGACAGTTAAGAGAGGTGGAACAAAAAACATGTATATTTTACAACTACAACTGTGTTATAACCCTTTTTTACGCAAATAAATGATTTAAATAAATTCACTTATTATTCTAGGACATAAAATTTATTATGTTTATTTTTGGCACACGACGGATTTTATATGTGTCATTTAAATCCTCTATGTGTCATGCACGTGTCATGTTGGCACTAGACGGATTATTTTTCCTGTGAAGTTCTAATGAAATGAAATGAAATGAAATCTGATTTATTTGCTTTAAGTGCGGTTATATAAAGCTCACATGAGATGTCAAGATGTGAAGTTGTCCAACACACTTAGCTTATTCCAGCATGCAAAAATTATGTTGTCACAAACTTATTACATTCAATTTAAACCTACAATACATTAGATATCAATTAATTAATGTCAAATCATTATTTCATTAAATGTTATTAATCACTTTCAAAAAATTCATTCATTGTATAGAAACATTTTTCTTTCAACCATATAAATAATTATTTTCTAAATTTGGTTAATGTCGGCAATTGTCTTATTACTAGTGGTATGTGATTAAATGTCTTTATACACGTTGCATGACAATTATTTCTCTGGAGAGCACTTTTACACTGTGGAGCTATTAATTTTGCTGGATCTCTTATTCTAAGTTTAGAGTTAGTTTCAAATTTGGATTGGACCATACAAATATGCCAGCCTCCCAGATATACAAACCGGTGAGGGTTAAAAGGTTAAACTTCTTAAAGAGTGGTCTACATGATTCTAAACGTCCTACTCCACTTAAGGCAAATAAATAAATGTTTAACGCTGCTAGAATTACCCCAAATAATGAGACCGTATCGTAACATGGACGCAACATAACCGTGGTATGCGGTGAGGGCAACTTTTCACCGGCAACACGTTTCAATCGCCTTAAGGCAAATGTAAATCTTTCTAACTTTGTACAAATACTGTCTACATGACATTTCCAGTTACAATGGCGGTCTACAGTAATGCCTAAGAATTTTGTTGCATCAACTTCTTCAATTGATTCTCCCTTGCATTTAACATTTAGTTTTGGCAAATGTGTTCTTCTATTACAAAATTGTATGTATTTCGTTTTCCCTGTGTTTACTAATAAATTATTACGTTCTAACCAATTACATATAGAGTCAATAGTAGCATTAATATTATTTATGTATTCACGGTCATTATTAATATTAGAATTACGAATTATAACTGAAATGTCATCTGCAAATAAAACGGTTTTATATGTACATACCTTTGGGAGATCATTTATGTACATTATAAATAGCAAAGGGCCCAATACACTGCCCTGTGGTACTCCTGAATGATTAACCTTATGTGATGATCTATATTGAACTACTTCATTTTTCTCATCTATTTTACCTAGTTCTACACACGGACTTCGATCTGTGAGGTAACTTGTAAGCCAGTCTAAAGCATTCCCCCTAATAGTTTTTATATTTGTCTGTTTCTTTTGTGATGGATTCTATCAATGAGTAGCAGGCTAAAGTTGTCGATTTTCCTTTTTGGAAACCGTTTTGTTCCTCAGTTACAATTTTATGCTTATCACAAAAACTAGTTATTCTTTGATGCATTGTTTTCTCATAAATTTTGGAAAAAATTGAAATAAGTGTTATGGGACGATAATTACTCATATCTTGTCTATCGTCTTTTTTGTATAGAGGTTTTACTATTGATTGCTTAAGTTTTGAAGGAAATTTACCTTGGCTGAAAGACTCGTTTATAAGATGTGCCAATATAGGCGCAATAAGTTTTGCACTCAGTTTTACTATTCGTGTTGCTACACCATCAAAACATAAATAGTGGCGCGAACGCAGCTGGAACACCCTCAGCGAGAAACTGGTCTTCTGACGAACGTACTCCGCCACATCATCAGCCGTGGTGGAGTAATGCAGGCGCGATAAATATAGCGCCTTGCTCGGTGTGGCAACCCGAAGACCGGAACCAACCGGTTCTGCAGTACCACACTGACTCTTGCGCGGCTTGCGCTTCCTCGACACCGTTGTAAAACCCTCCTTATCCACATCGGTGCGCGGGGGCTTCTCCTTTGGAGGAACCCGAACGTCACGCGCTCTTGAGGGCGCGTCTCTCCGGTCGGCTGCGACAGATCGACCAGCTACGGCATCAGCATAGCGAGGACGCGATTTAGATGATTATCTTATTGGCTGAATTTTGTCGTTAAAATACGTACAGAGTGACATTGAGCTTATAAGGTGTGTCTGAGTATAGAGAGTTGTAATTGCCTTAATACCTATGATAAATAACATGTGAATGTATAATAACTCGCCCAGCCACCAAAACGAGAAGTCCAAAACCATATTATATACCTTTGTATGTGTTATGGTGCCCGGGTGCCTCGCAAACTTTTATGGATCGTACCTACTTGGTTAGCAACCAGTATTTTTAAATTTCATTTCATTTTATTTTATTCAAGAAACAATGTACATTGTGTTTGAAATTTTCACATAAATTATGATAAGTAATAATATTATATGCCTATATATATCAATTACGTTAACAAAAACAAATACATTAAAAACCATAATAATAATAAATATAATGAGCCGATCGGGTGGTTGGTTGGACAGGCCCTCCGCCTCTGGCTTGCCTTTATTGGCCGTCCAGAGTGGAGTCGCAAGAGTTGTTGCTCGAGGGTAGATGTGGACACCTAAGTGGCGAGTTGGCTATATGTTTAAAGTCCAGTGCCTCCTCTCTACCCCCCAGCTCTCTGACCGGTGTTGCCCTTAGGCCATTTTTTAATGTCGCTATTAATAGGGGCCCATCTAGCAGTTAGCGAGTCACCGTCTGCCAGAGATAAAGATTGAAACAGTTTTATTAGGCAGGCGTCCGATGTTTCACCCAATAGCCCAGCCACTAGTCCATCATTTCAACCCAATAACCCGTTTTATTTAGATTCCATCAACCATCAATAGTCCCTATACACCCCAGCGGGTGCTGTCTCTGGCAGGGACAGCATCCGCTCGGTGTACTCCTTGCATTTCATTAAATTGTCAAAAGGGCCTCTACGTGTTGGCTCAGTTGGTACTTTGTAGGTACCTAGCTCCACGCACGCCTCCCAAAGGTCCGGGACATCGTTGTCCCGTGAACTGGAAATACATAAATATAACTACTAAAAACAATTGATAATTATTCATGTCAAAATATTAACATAAAAAACACATTATTAAAAATATAAGCAGTTCAATTACGCTAATAATTATAATCTAACAAAATAATAATCTAAACAAATTTAAAAAAAACACACTAATCAATTTCACTACTAAAAACTATTGTACATTATTCATATATTGTATGTCAAAGGTTAACATTAAAACTAATACTTGAATGAATACGTCACTAGCTATGCTCCTGCACATACATGCGTTCCTAGTTACAGTAGGATAATTTCTTCACTCAATCTATATTATTTTGCAAGTCATAAAGTAATCTAAAAATAAATACGTGCACTCCTAGTACAATAACCCGACCTAGTCGAAACTCAATGCTTCGCTTTTAAGGGGCTCCCATATGCCAATGACCTTCGATCGGAATCCCTTAGTTTTCTTAGGTTTTTTTTAGCTTATTATATTAACGACAACGGCTTTAAGCAATATAGTATCCCATATTTACTTCAAAGCTCATTATTTTCGAGATATTTGTCATCAAAGTTTAACAATTTTAGGCCTAAAAACCGGTTTTCTGGCCATAACTTTTGTGTTAAATGGTTTAAAATGAAAACCCTAGACCAGTTTTTAGAGACGTCACAGACGAACCCAAATATGTAGATTTTGTATATGTTAGATCCTTCACGTCAATAGAGATACGAAATAAGTGTTTTTTTAGACAATGTTTAAAACAATCATACACAATTAAGTATTCATTTGTTTCAAAATCCGATAGACCAAAACGGAGATAAAAGATTGAAGAACCGATAACCGTTTGACTTATACTTCTATCTGTAGTGCAAAAGTAGGATATACGATTCAAAACTTGTCAAAAATCGATGAAAACCTCGGGTAGCCCCTTAAACGCTCATTACCTCACTCTCTCACACATACACTTACACGATGCATATACACAAAACTACAGTGTACGAGATTTGGGACTGGTCTTTGGACAGTTCCAATATGATGTAAAGAGTGATGTGGCTAGAGTAAATCGATTGTCATAATATCCGATTACGATTGATGATGGCTAATAAAAGGAATCGATTGATTACTGTGTAATAATTATTTTTAGGAAATCAAATAGAGAGCCTATACACTGTCGTCTGCTAACACAAGTGTCCTGTAAGTAAAGGGAGAGACTGATAGTGCGAGAAAAATTGAGAGAGCTTACGCGCCGTGCAGAAATCAATGCCATATTTTCAAAGGCAACATTTTGCACAATCAAATATGTCGGTTTCGATCGATGTGATTTTATTTCATATTATCGTAACAGTAATTAAATAATACATTGTTATTTTCCTATTCACAATTATTTGATTCATATCGATTTATTTCTAAATTGACAGACTCCAAACGATTAAAGCAGTATATCACTAAATTTAAAAATAAAAATTCGTTGGACGTAATGGTTTGCATACCGAGTTTTCAATGCTAATTTCTATACAAATAAGCCGTAAAAAATATGACAATAATTTTATAAGTGCTAAAAAGAGCGAGCATGGAGATTGAACTTTGTTTTGTAACTCGGAAGCGATTGAAACTTTTTTTATTATTTCGATGAGCAGTGCCAATTTACGTTATATGGGTGTCACGATGTGTCAAAAGACCAGTTCCAAATCTCGAACACACTTCTAATATTTACGTCAATCTATATGTTCCTGGTCGTACTGTGCAATTACCCTGTGTGGCCGCTGTCCAACGCGCTATAAAAAGTGCTTGCAACAATCACTCCATTTATAATGCACCCCTAGTACCGTGCTTCATAAATTTTGCAAATCACACAATATATTCGAATATGTCTAGTACTCCTCCTGCAGAATGATGTGCCCCTAGTCAACCCCCGCAACCCTGTTGTTAAGACAGTCTGTTTTTAATCGAACCGAACCGTCTCATCTCAATCTCAAACACCGAGTGTATTTTCCGAAAATCAATTTTTCCAAGTTGCGATAGGCAATACGTATAAAGAACGAATTAGGAAGTACATCTAGCGCCATCTAGTTTCTAATAGATATATTACATTTGGCAACGCTCATTTCACATTTCACACTGTTTGTTGGTCTGCATGACAAAGTTTCATCCCCTTTTTCGTCCCTAAAAGGGATGGAATTTGACATAAATTGTAGCCTATGTCTTTTTCTGATACACAAGGTACATAACTGGAAAGTTTCATTAACAATCGTTCAGTAGTTTTTGAAATTAATTCGAACGTACATCCATCCATCCATCCATCCAAACTTTCGCATTGCCTCCGGGCCTTCTGCCTCGGCTTCGCGTACGGAGCGCGCTATGAAGGGACGGTTCGGGCCTTTGGCCTACGCAGAGCTGGGCCTTAGGCCTTGTTTATAAGAAACGCGGGAATAGTGAGTACCCGCGTAGGCTTGCCCTTCGGGCCTTCGGCTCTCGGGCGCGCGAAGAGAGCGTGCTCGAAAGCGACACTTTGAGGCTTCGGCCCTACGCGAATCTTGGTTTTCGATCTTGCGTCCATCGCCACTCACTTTCGGGTTATTGGCACTTAAGTTCACTTGTAGTACATTCAAGAATAGTGAGTGCCCCTTCGAGCCTTCGGCCCGCAAGCTCGAGTAGAGACCGCGGTTGGGGTCTTTAGAACAAGCGCAGAGTTTGGCGTATGTAGTATCCTTGCAATCATTACTCATACATCTGAATGTCTGTCTAATTAGACCAGCTAAACAGTACTGGCTTACGACGAGGCAGCTTGACCCCGCAGAGTTCGGCGTTCAGCCTCGCTTGTAATAGGTACACTTGAAAGAACGAAAGATAGATTTTTTTCCTGACAAAACACAAGACAATTTACAGACAATGACATTAAACGTTCGCAAGTTGCTACGAAATAGTCACAAGTCAGCGTAATGCTGGCAGAGACAGCGCTGGCCTTGCGTTGTGACCATACTATTTTGAGGATTTTGTTTTTATGCATTTGCTTACCAGGCGCCATACATAATAATAGGAGGTAAATTACACACGCAGATGCGCAAAGTTCGTGCAATTGCGATGGCAATTCCCAAAAATGGGCGCGGTTAATCAATGGCGGTCTGTCTGCGAGCGCGCTTATAAATAAATAATAAATAAATGGCCACTATACCTACCTACCTCGATGTTGTACAGTACCAGGGCTGCAGTAAGATAATAAGTTCAATTATAGGATATTAGTTTCGACGGCGCCGGGCAGATTCGAATTCCCAAAAATGGTCGGGGCTAGACATTCAATAGCGTTGCAGTGGGCGTGGTTAATCAATGACGGTCTATCTGCATGCGCGCTTATTGGCTGATGAAAATAAAATGGCCACTATAGGTACCTCGATTGATGTTGTACAGTGAGTATACCGCGGCACCAGGGCCACTAGGAGCATGAGTAGTTCAATTATAGGATTTGAGTTTGAATAAACTTGAGATCTTCTTGTCACTTATGCACTCCTACTTTTTAAACGGTTTTATTTAGCTTGACCCTGTATCCCGGTATTTTAAAATTTTCCGAAGGCTTTTTCTACCACTTTTACTGAACCGATTCTTGAGAAAATTCGCACACACCAATGTGTTTCCGTGAAAATATACAACATTATGATAATTTCATGGGGGTCTGATGATGGAGACAGGAGGTGGAACTCTTTTTGTTTGGGCTCATTTGGTTGGTATTGGTGAGTCCTATACCTATATGGGGAAACGAAATGCAGACCACCTTACCAAAGTTGCCGAAAAATATTGGATGAGCTTTGGAACAAATACAGAGTTTTGGAAAAAGTTAGAGGAGGCCTTCACCCAAAGAGGTGTTCATATCTAGGACACTCATACAGTTAACCCTTAATTTGACTATGTTCGGTGTGGCGAACATACATTTCCAAAAAATCTAAAGCACACATTTTTGTGTATTTATGTTCCATTTTTTACCAAAATAGTAGCATTCATTCATAATTTACGGTAAAAAATTAAATTATAATTGTGGCAACACTAATTCGACAGTAGTGTTACCAAAATGGCGACGAGACGACAATCGCGAAATATTGTCAAGGTATTTATTACTTTTTGTTAGTTTTTTTGTTTAGTCCTAAACAGAACTGGCGTTTAATCTAATGCTAAGGAGGTAGTAAACCCAACCAAATAGTTTTTATTTCAGTTTCTGTCATAATTCTGTGACAGTGACACTTTGAATGTGATGTTCGGTGTGTCGAACACCGCCAACTAAGCAGAGAAATACAAATAAATAAAATAATACAAAATCCCTTTTAAGAGCCGCAGGTGGTATATGCCTATATTTGTACAAATGCTTGACATTTGTATAAACAACGCCTGGCTTTTAGGTCGACACAAAAACTCAGCAGCTGCAGTAGCAGTCCCTTTGAAAAAATTTCGTCTTGAGATATATCATGGGCTCCTTCGAACTAACCGGTCGGGCAAAAGAGACAAAATTGAATGCCATGAAGTCAAAAAACTCGTTAAACCAAGGCCAGTTGATTCTGTGCGATTTGACGAAGTGGGGCACTTCCCTTCAGTAAAAATTGAAGGACGATGCTGTGTTTGTATGAAAAATACTACAAAGTTCTGCATTAAATGTGATTTTCGAATGTGTTTTATCACTGGAAAGAATCCAAGAAACTGTTTCTAGTCATTTCATACCCAAAAATTATAATTGCACAAGCTTTTTCATTATTTTTTAATAAAATTGCATGTTTACAAATATTTTTCTATGTAATTATTTCACCTTCTTTTTCCTTATATCATTGGCAGTGTTCGGTACAACGAACATAATTTTCCTGAAAAACTGAAAGCACGTGATTTTTTTTACTATTTTTTTTGGGCTCTTTATGATGTATTTAAGTAGTTTTTACAAAAAAAAACCGGTTTTCTAAGTGTACCTATCTCTGCCAAATTAAGGGTTAATAATGCCACAAAGTTTGTAATACATGAAAAAATGGTTTAATCAAATTATTATTATCATGAAACCCGGTCATTTGTAAAGCCTACGTGGGGTTTTGGGTTCAACACGGAAACGAAGTTTAATGTACACCTGCTAGAACCCATTCACGGGTAGGTACATCAGTAGATACCCATGAACCGGTCCAACAGGCGTTGGATATAATTGTAGGCGAAATAGAATAAAGAATTGGGTCTATAAGCTTGGGCTTGCAAAGAGGTGCCATAATAATGTTATTCACAAAGTTATCAAGTCAGGCGGTGACTAGGCACTCATTGGATGGGCCCCTGAAAATGCCGTCGTATAGATGGCCAGGAGCAACACTGGTGTGAGTTGCTCAGGAGTGTCGTGACGCAGTGCTGCGCTTTCTACGAAGTACAGCTTTATGCCCTTTAACACTTCCACCCCTGGAGCATAGGCCTATATAGCTCTGTCAACTCCTCCAATGAAGGCAGGCTAGAGCTGAGAGTCCTGCGGGCCCCCTTGGAGTTCCACTCCGACCGCCGACACGCCGGAGACGGAGGCCCTGACCGACTCTCATGAGCACTCGGGTCCGCGGGGTCGTTACTCCCCAACAGCTCGCGACAAGCTGCCCTGCGGCCTTATTATTATTTATTGTCAAATGCCCGTGTAGTACCAATTCCCACTACAATCGGACGATTTACGGTAAAAGTTGGAGACGATTACGTATACCTAAGACAGACTATCCAGTTAGGTAGGTCCAACTTCGAGAAAAAGGTTAAGGTTAAGTTAAGGTTCGGGAAGCTACGGCACATCTTTTCGTCCAATATTAGGCAATGTCTCAAGACGAGCGTCTTTGACCAGTGTGCGTTGCCAAAGTCACCCAAAAAGCAATGGAGATTAATTTCAAATATTGTATATATGTATTACCTACCGATTTGCAACTTAGAAAACTCATGATGTTGTTAATAAATACGTAGTAAGACTCATGACGGTTTCAACACACTTTGGCATATGAAGACTTATACCCCAGGAAAATAACGTTTTTTTTAAACATTAATTTATAACAGCGTTTTTTTGTTTGTTTAATTTTCAAATGTTATTCTAAGATGCCTTATCCAAGAATCCACCAAAATTTCCATCGGGAAGTAAATATATAAAAATAAATGACACATCCATTATGTTTATGTGTGATTTATTGATTATTCTTGAAGAGCTCCTGTAATTTAAGCAAAACGGGTCACCCCCACTTAACCTAATATCGTTAGTGCTAATTTCATTACACCTACCAACGTTCGATATCATTTTCATTGGCCCTAATATTCGGATAACTAATCTTATATGGCATAATTATTTGCTAGGCCTAATTTCATACGTCCTAATCTTTACTAATACTAAACGTCAAGTGTGCTAATATATTTAAAACTAAGAATGATTTTTCCTAATTACTACTAAGCCTAATGATTATTGTAACTAATGTTTACTATGTTTTATGTTCACTACACCTAATTTCGTCACACCTATCTGTCACTTGACCTATTAACTTTTGCTCTAATGTTTCACTAGACCTAATTAATGCATATTTCTTCGAAACAAATGGCTTGTCATAAGCAATCATAAGCTAACTCTGTCTTATGTCGGTTAGGTTAGGGTTCACTTGTGTCCCTCAGACCAAAAATAGACACCCCGCGCAGCGTCGACTTGCTGTAGGGTTATCACTAGGCGGCGCGCGAGCTCTCTCGACTTTTCTCGCAGTATACGTCTCTTACTAAGTTTTATAATAAGAGAGAGACGGATAAACATCGGATTACCTACCTATTCTTCTCTTATTATCAGCAGCATCTCTTATCTTATGGCAGGTCAGTGTAGGTACGACGATGAGCGAAGCGAGGAGGAGTATTAGGTAGAACAGCGACCCAACAGCGCGCGAGCCGAGCGAGCGAAGCGAGCGCCAGAGTACCGCCCAAGCGCCAGAATCAACATAATACGAAAAAAGAAAAACCCGGTGAAATAAAATTAGTACTACTGACAATTCAGGATAATGACATTAGGGCTAAAATACTTAGGCAAAATGAGGATTCGGTTTAGTGATTTTAGAGGCATTGATAATTAGGTGTAGTCATTATTAGGGTTTGCAATATTAGGCCTAGGAAAAATCGGTTAAATAAAATTAGTCTTAGTAAGAATTCGGTCATGACAAATTAGACATTATGAAAATTCGGGATACTGAAATTAGGGCTAATGAATAATTATTAGGAACATTGAAAATTCGGGTTTGTGATTTTAGGGTTAACGACATTAGGGCTAGTGAAATTAGGTATGAAATATTCACTACTTTAATTGTTTGCCGATAAATAAAACCGAATGAAATTTCGGTTTTTACGGTAAGGCTAACTATTTGTTCGTATAATCCGCTGAGTGCTAAAGCAAGGCGCAAAATATAATTACAGGTATAGTCACAAGAAGCGCTATGTGGCGTTTTAACACAAAACGCATTTTGAAGGGGATTTTCAATACTTATTTTAGTTACATAGCTGATTTTTACTTCAAGTGAAGCAGTTGAAATTTAGACAAATTGATTATATAGGAAGATGCGCCTTCGGAAAGAGTTCAAATTTATGCCAAAAGCAGATTTTCAAAAAAACCACATGTCGGATTTTGTAAGCGCAGCGACGATTTGTAGATTGACAGTGAAGCACATTACAGCCGAAGTCACGATGCATTTAGTAGAGGGCGCTAAATGAAATGTCTCCTCTTCGACATTTATACAACATTGTTTTGTAAACGACCAACCACACTGGACCTAGACGCTTCTTAAGGGGCTCCACGGTTTTGACGAAGTTTGAATTGATGTTCCTCCGTCAAAACTATATTTATGGCACAAACACTTATCGGTTCCTCAATCCTTTATCTACATTTGCACGAGAGATTTTTTGAAAAGCATGTTTTTTTTAATGATTTATTTAAACAGGGTCCAAATTCCTCTCTGTTTTGGATATTAATTATGTGGTTAAACACTGTGTGTACATGCAATTTTATATATGAAACCTACATATTACTGTTGCTTATTGACGTCTCTAACAATCCACGAGAGAATTTTCTTTTTAACCCATTTCCATAAAAATTACGTCCAAAAAACGGATTTTTTTGCCTCAAATGCCAAAGTTTGGTGCCATATATCCCGAAAACTGTGAGTTTTGAAGTAAATATGGCATACTATTTCGATAAATCTCGTTGCTGTTCATACGATTAGCCATAAAATAATAAATAACCAACAGTTATAGATCGATGGTCATTGGGAGCTAGGAGCCCCTTAAGCGTCAGGATATTACTGATATTTAACCAATACTGCTTGCGCCACCGCTGCGCTGCAGAGATTATACCAGGGGCATTTCACTCAGTACTTGACAGGTCTCATACATTAAAACTTGCATGTTTAGTGTGAGAATCACTCGACAGATGGAGCTATTTCTATAATTTTAATAAGTATTAAGTATTAAGATGAGATCTGATTTTAAATTCTTATTTTATTTATAAATAAATTCATAATAAAAACACAAAAATACGTTATTTGGAAATATCATGAATTATGATTGTAATTTTGCATAACTGGCAACTTTACTGCATAAAGCACAGATTAGATTTGTTTTTCGTTCCATTCCACTAACTTGTTTAAACTTGTGTAAATGTTCCAGAGTACAGTAAATTTACCAAGAAATATAATTAAATATTTTTATTTAAAAACAACAGCCCTAGTAACAAGTACAAATAATGTGTGCATTAACCACATAATACTTACAATTCGGTGTAGAGGAACGCAGTGCTTTGTTTTTTTTAATTTCATTCCAATGGCGGATTCAGTCAGTCAGTCAGTTACAAATATTAAAGGGGAGCCAATAATGCACGACCCAATAATGTACAGCCTGATAATCAGCGTCCACTTTTTGTGGACGCGGATTATTGGGCCGTGCATTATCACCCCGGACAAAAGTGGCTTCCAATTATTGCCCCGGACCAAGTTTGCTCAAGGTGATAATGTACGGCCCAATAATGTACAGCCTGATAATCGGCGTCCACTTTCTGTGTACGCGGATTATTGGGTCCTGCATTATCAGGGCGGACAAAAATGGCTTGTTATAAGCGAAATCTGTCTAAGGTCGGTTAGGTTGGGGTTCACTTGTGTCCCTCAGACCAGAAATAGACACCCTGCGCAGCGGGGTGGCGTCGACTCGCTGGAAATTTTCAGTCCGCATAGATAATGTACAGCCTGATAATCCGATGCCACAGGGACTCGAATTATTGGGCCGTGCATTATCACCTCGTACAAAATTGGCTTCCAATTATTGCCCCGGACCAAGTTTGCTCAGGGTGATAATGCACAGCCCAATAATGTACAGCCTGATAATCCACGTACAGTATGGACGCGGATTATTGGGCTGTACATTATTTGGCCGTGCATTATCATGGCTGTACATTAACCGGCACCATATTAAAGATGTTACGCTTAATCGTAATAGGAAATATTATGATCTCGCACTTTTTATTATTTTGAACATAATCAGGAATGTAAATCCGAATCCCATCGTACCTATTGGATTTTAAAATACAAAATACAAATTATTTATTCTGCAAATAGGCCACAAGGGCACTTTTACATGTCAAACGGTAATTTACAATAAAAATAATAATCTTACAATAAAAGAATAATAATCTAACACAATAATAATTTAAAGATATAACAACACACTAAATGTCACAAAGTTACTGAAAACAAAACAACATATGACCATTACATTCGATTAGAATAAGGTCTGTGCATTAACAGAAAGTTAATGATATTAATTCAGTATTCTAGAGATGTATAAGGTCTCTGAGCGTCCAAATACAATGAATAATTATTCAATGTTCGTAGAGATGTATACGGTCTCTAAGCGTCAAAACAAAACAATAAAATAAAAAGGAATATTAATGTAATATTGTCAGTGATGTACATGGTCAATAACAATTGAAACGTGTCAAGATCGGAATGATGTCTCTCGTCAATACGATAATAATAAAATAACACTAGTATTTAAGAAGTTAGGTACTATGCCTTTGCAAGCATGAACAGTCCGGACTCCACAAACAGCACCCTTAAGGCCCTGTATCCGCCAGAGATGTGCGAAGCTGTATTTTTCCATTATGTTAAAGACGGAAAGGTGACGGAAGAAGGTGTTCTTATTGTGTTTAGCTATTAAGATAAGTATCAAGCCTAATATGGAAACACAGCTTCGAATTTCGAATATCTCGGTGGAAAAGTGGCCTACAAGCAGTGATCGTGCAATGCTATGCATGTATATATATATACATACAGGCATAGCATTCTACGAATAACTCGATACAGATAACTAGAGAGTCGGTCCATAGATGGCACTAGTACATGGAGGAAGCTGATGACTCTATCTCAGTATATAATAATTTCCTCTATGGATTATACGTGGCCGAATTTATACTTCTACTCCTTATGTATTACATCTTTGACATTATCCTGTCGTGATCCTGTCCATGTTTGATAAGATGATACGCTTATGATTGCCTTGAGTGCCATCTATGCGAACGTCTATAACGAATACGTTTGCATTTTACGCACTCCTTAACAATGACTTAACGCAATACAAAATTGAACCTCACGGCTAAGCAAACTTTTTTTTAAGAGTCCTTACACCTACAGACGAGCGTACATATAGCAAAATTCTTCCTTTTTCATTCAAGATTACGACGTAACTAACTATGGGTATTTATTCAAAAAGTGATAACCTGATAACGTACTAATCATTTCTCAAAGACTAACCTATCATTTCTTAAATAAAATTTTCGGAGGAGACTAAGCGCGGCGTTGATTTTATACGTCTTTAAAAATATATAACAATTTACGGCAACGTACGGCTGAGCTTCCTAGAGGGGGGTCTACAAACCACTTTGTAGGTCCAGAATCATTTGTGGGACTCTCGCAGGGAACCATAATTTCGGCCTTTAAAGCCTACGCCAAAACCAAACACCAACACGAGTGGAGGAATGAGGCGGGCTTAAGGCACTCAAAGCTCTTCATTGAAGGAGTGGACTCGGGCTGGACTAACAAACTCTGGAAATTCAGTAGGAAGCACCTCAGAATCATATCTTGGGTGTTCACAGGTCACTTCGGGGTCAAGGATCTCTTGGCCAAGATGGGATTATCAGACAGCTTAGACTGTAGAATGTGTGGCGAGGAGGATGAGACTATGGAACACTTACTGTGTGAATGTCATGCCCTTGCCAGACAAAGAATGAATTACTTTGGTAACGGCTATCCGCAACCAAAGGAATTCAAGGTACTTCCGCTGAGCTGCATCATCCGCTATGTGGAAATGATGGAGCGAAGTTGGGAGTAGACATAAGGAGAGGGCAAATGCACAAAAGATCCCACTGGTTCGAAGTGCATCCGAAAGGGCCCTCATCTAGATAAGATAAGATAAGATAAGATAAGATACGGCAATGTAGGTCCTAAAGTTATGATATTTTTTTATGGGTTAACATAAAGTTACAGTTTGCTAAATTAAAATTTATAGGGTAAAATATAAGTACAACATTCGGCAAAAAAAAAAATGTAATCCGGTTTTCACCAAAAAATTAAGAAAACACGGAAGGTATTATATACATATATCTTTTTAAATGAATCTTTGATTTTCAATCATGTCAGTCCCATATGTCAGTCCCAGTATGGTGAGTTGAAATATCAATAATAATTGTAATGTATCAAATGATTCTTGTTTACTGCAAAATTGAGAACCGAAACGACACTCCACACTGCATAAATATATATTTATATATTTTTTACAGACAAAAAAATTAACGCCCCGCGCTTAGTGTCCGCCGAAATTTTTATTTATGGATTGATTAGACTGTAAGAAATGATTATTTTAGTACGTTTTAGGAATTTAAATCAAAAAGAATAGTAACGTCGTAATCTTGAATGAATAAGGAAGCGTTTTGCAAAATATGCTCGTCTGTAGGAGTAAGGGCATTTAAAAAACAAGTTTGCTGAGCCGTAAGGTTCAATTTTTTATTGCGTTAAAGAAATTACCAACTGATTATTCGTAATAGGGCATACAGGTTACCAAATATTGCCGTAAACCTCGGCAACTATCGGTATTTCGCCAACGTGGACATTTCTGAAAAAAAAAAACATTATTGGTTTAAAAGCAGTAAACTTGATGTGCTCCGCATATAGTCTTATGTCCTAAGCGTTGATTCGATCAAACAGAAATAGTTTCCTTAAATATTAGGTAGCCCATGCAACTTTCACGTTTAACTTCGATCCTTCGACCCGATTCGATCACATTAGAATAAACACGTAACCGTTTATTCTAATGTGAGCGAATCGGGTCTTCGTCAAATTACTCACGCTGAAAAAGTTTGAGTTGATACAGAGCAGGAGTTTGTCGGCCGGGCACATTTCAGTGGGACCGAACATAGGCTTCGTACCAAGACATCTACGAAATTATAAAACAAAAAGTTAATAGTCAGTTACGTGTGACTGCATCTTCAATTTGATGTACCTACACAATACATTTTAAAAATATCGTACCGTAATGACTAAAAATCATTTCGAAACTATATCGTTTGTCCGAATTTTCATGTCGCGAATATGCCAGTTTTCTCAAAGATCCCAAATCTTTAGACTTTTACTCTTCGCGTATAATTTTTGATACTTATGGAACCCATAAGGTCAGGTTAGGTTTGCATTATAATATTCCTGAAAAATTTTTGAGCAAGATGCCCTTTTGCCGAATTGAATATGCAGAAAAACGATAGAGTTGGGAAATTAAATTTAATGTTGCTATAGCTATCTCAAAAGTATGATATAAGGTCATGTAATAAACAATGAGCGCCCCACATGCTTAATTTATATTGGATCGTCGTGGGTTTGAAAATTTTTGGGTTCTAATCGCCCTGGGACTGCTTTTTTAACCGACTTCAAAAAAAAGGAGGAGGTTCTCAATTCGGTTGTATTTTTTTTTTTTTTTTTTTTTCAATGTTTGTTACCTCAGAACTCCGTCATTGATGAACCGATTCGGAAATTTTTTTTTTGTTCGTATGTATATACTTCCAGGTGATCCCATTTTTTTCAAAATTCAGTTAGATGATGGGATCCATGAGGAATTGAGGGGACTCCTCAATTTTATAAGGCACGCGTGTAGTGATTTTGGTATTTTCTGTTATAACTCGTGTATTTACATCCGGAATCATAAATTTGATGGCGAGGAATTGATGATGAAGACCACAGATGACTTATCGAATTCCTCAATTATGTACTTAAAAGTGCAAAAGTACGTCATAGGTTCTGATAAGATTCCGTTGAAATAGGAACTAATGAAGTGCCATTGGTGATGATCTTGGGGAATCGATGGAAGTCCTCAAATATTATCGGCCCACATACAGCGATTCGGTTTTTTTCTATAGTAATCAACGCATTTGCTATCGGAAATCAGTTCATGTGGTAAATTGTACAAAATAGGAAATGCAGTGCTCGTGGCTTGGCGGAGTAGGTACTAAATTGAAGTCGGTTAAAACTTTGTTTTTAAAGTAAATTATTTTTATTATTATGTCATTACTTACCAAGTCGGCCACCGAAGTGAACGAGTTAATGCGTCGAATCTACATATATATATATATGCCAGTCGCGACATACCAATTTTACGAGGTTATATCACTGAGTAGGTATCACAAAGTAGGTAGGTACCCCAGAGTGCCAAGTCACCTACTGGGTATGTACCTACGCAGTGAGAATTAGAGCGTGTTGCACCAACTTACGATTACAGACCGATCAACGCCGTCACCCCAAAGAAAATTGCCAAACTTTCCATACATTCAGATTTTAATGAACAGCGCTTCTGATTACTGACGGTTCTGTGCAACCCACCCTAAGTCGACGTTTACTCATGACCGATCTACATTATAAGAGACTCTTTCTCACTTTTCTTTGATGGAGTCCACCACGGCCTGATACTCTCTCCTTCCCTTCGCCACCCACTCGTCGAAGTACTGTTTAACGGACTCGATGTCAATGTCTTCGTTCTCAAACAGCAGGTTGTTGTTTCTTAATAAACAAGTTCTTTCTGCACACTGGAAGAATACAACTGAGGTTTAGTTTTAGGCTGAGCATGAGTGGAAGTTCCCTAACTTGGAGGATAATGAATGCACCTGTGGAAAGTCTAACATAGGTGCTATTAAATTTTACGAAGTTTGTGGTCCTGGAGTCTAATTTTGTAAATATATTTGTGTGATGAGCACGAATAATCGTCTCTGACTCTTGGATGTTTTCTATGTATTCAAGTTCATATTTATGTATATGATATATATCGTACCCATAACACAAGCCTTATGGAGCTTAATATGAGGCTCGTTCGATTTTTTGTCATAAATATTTTTATTTTAAGGCGATTAACGAGTACACGCAGTAAAAGTCGCGATAAAAGCTTAGTATTGTATAATTACTTCAGGCGATCCTCGGAAAGAGGGTTCTATTAATGGCTTTCTATCGCCACATCCCTCGCTGGTTTCTATTTCGAACAAGTCTGGAATGTCGCTGCAGCAGTTGGAAGGCAGTTCCTGTAAATTACAAACATTTGCTTTAACTAACGATATCAGGGTTATCAGGAGTTTAACAGTAGGTTAATGATCTGTGCTCACTGATCAAACCGTGGACGAATAAAATAGGATCGCCATCATCATCCTCTTAGCGTTATTCCCGGTAATGGCCCTAAAGGAGCCCGAGGTCGGCTTTGACACCTAATCCTAAGATTTGGCATAGGCGCCAGTTTTACGGAAGCGACAGCGATCTGAACTTCCAACCCAGAAGGAAAACTAGACCTTATTAGGATTAGACCAGTTTCCTCACGATGTTTTCCTTCACCGAAAAGCTAACGGTAAATATTTCGTACATAAGTTCCGAAAAACTCATTGGTACGAGCCGGGATTCGAACCCACGGCCGCCGCTTGACAGCCGCATGCCTGAACCACTAGGCTACCGTAGTATCGCCAATGACCATAAAATGAATCATTTCTTTAAAATAATTAGCTTGATGAAAGTTCTACTAAAGAGAGGTTTCTGTATCATTAATTTCGTTAGACCATATTTTGAATTGAGTTCATATATGGTGCCCCACTAACATTAGGAACGAATGGTAAAGATGTTGGTACACAAACTAGCCATCGATTTATTCTTTAATTGCTCATACTTACTGTTGGTATGTTGTCTCTGCAACGCGGGGATAACATTTTTGGAATCCGTTGTGCAGAAATTGCCTGAAATACGTTGTAACAAAAAAATATCAGCTTTCCTTGTAAAAATACACTTCTAAAACTAAGCAGTGTCTTTTGATCTAATCAATGAAAATATAAATTAACAGATACATTCTATTACCATTTTTGGCCGTACAGTAAGTACATACAATATAATAAAAACGTTATTTTTATTTAATTTTACAATAAGTATTCGATTTTGGAAAAATAAGTGAATGAAAAAAATAAAGTGAATTACGCGAACTCTACCAAAAAACATTGTCTTCTGAAAATAAAATATATTTGCTAACGATTCTTTCATTTTCATTTCACAATCAAGACCGGCAACCGAACTCTACTCGGGTGAAAAGAGAGAAAAAAAAGGGAAATTTTTCAACTCACTTTTAAAAATGCTATCACAAGAGTTATCTTCATAATACTTTCCATTGGCACGAAACTCAATGTTTTAAAGCACCTTATTTTAATTTTTACGTGACCAATACTAGACAAGACAGTCAAATAGTGTAGACTGCCACGGTTTAAGCCACTGAATGAATCAAAAAATTATGACTTAGAACAATGAACGAAGTCGTTATTTAAACCATTCCTTTTGTATTCAAGTTAAGGGGATAGATCCCAAATGTTCTCGTAACAACCAATGTACCAACTCGTTTAGTGGTCCACGAAAAAAAAACTTACACTAGAAACTAGCCAAGCCAGGACCAGCTTGAAGCTTGTCCATTCAAAAATATTGAAATTCAATACCCATACTTATAAAAAAAAATCTGCACGTGTCCCGTGGGTGGTACTAAAGAGTGACAAACTTGAAAAGACCAAATAATGAATATGCCATACGATTAAATAAATTAATAAAATACTTGATAATTTTCATTGTATCTGTAGGTACTATGTATCACTGATTTTTCGAAGCCGCAAACTTGATTTGCTTTTTTTACCACTGGCGGGGACAACAGTAAAGTCCCGCACATTGTCAATTGAGACTCTAGTTATCGACCATGAGTCAGGTAAAGTCCACTAAATGAATAATATAATATTCGCCGCTTAACTTCAGATGAATAATCACGTAACTTTCCGAAAGTGCGTTAGGAACTAGGAACTGTCAAATTCCATTAAAAATTTGTCATTCTAATCTCTATAACGTACCCTTTAAAGCGTTACGTGATGATAAGTTACCGATCCCATATTTAATCATCGTAACGCTACCCCGAGTTACAATACATCCCCATAGTATCATAATATTGATTTGCCCACTAACTTACATACATACTACACAAGTTACTACTAGGTACAATATTTAAAATCGACGGGTCTTCGTGAAAGTGGGCCCTGGAAGTCAAAATTACGTACATATTTACTCTGCAAGTAAAATAGAAGCTTGTTAAATGTTTGAAAGTGTCCCTTTAACATATTGTTTGGGAAACACAGCACCGTGTAAAATACTACGATCTATGACTTATACACACAATCCGTGTTGTACGTAAATTTGTCGGTGTACGGTTCCTTATTTACTTCCTCTTTTGTCTGGCTGTCTCTAGCATGATCACGTTTATGTCGGTTAAGTGTTTTATTTTAAGTGGCAAAAAAGTGCTTAGGGGCAAACTGTAGTTTTGCTCTGCTGTATAATACTACCCTTTTCAGAAGTTTTTTATTTAAGTTGACCTGTTCGTTTGTTTGTTAGTGAGGGAGAAATCTTGGAACTCAATTTTGAACCAGTTAACCTCAACCGATTGAGCTGAAATTTTTGGTATCAGTATACTTTGGATGACGATTCCATATTATGTATCGAGTTGATCTGATGAACAACGATTCCATATTATGTATGGTACCATTGAGTTGATCTGATGATAGAGACAGAAGGCGGCCATGGAAATTCAGTACTTAACCGACGCAACCCCACTGAGTTTAGGCTTGTTAGAATCATCTCAACTTTTTTGCAGAAACTTATTATGAAAATAATAACTCTATACTGTTGAATAATCGGTAACATTACCTACATCCTTACGTGACGATTCACACCGAGAACATTTCCTCGTTATCAGGTGATCCGCCCCTTGATTTCCTTACACCATCTTGTACTCATGTTTTCTAAACAATGTCTGCATTCCACTCGAATTGTTTTTAAAACGGTCAAGCATGTGTTCCTTCCTTCATTTTACAGTTAGCAAGCCAGGAGTTATCTTGTGCCCGAAAATCGTAGTAATTAGCAGAACACGGTTGTTTAATCCAATGGAAAATGTAATAAAGTTACTTTTCACTTTAGTGGTTCCAATCAAAGTAAGTTTGTGATAGGGCATTTTATTGATAAGTAATTCACTTTAAAAACAAGGTTTTAACAGACTTCAAATAAGTAACCAAATTGCTTCAAGTGTGCCTAAGAATTTTAAGAGTTCCCTTGGTTTCTCCAGGACTCCATTATCAGATCCTGACGTGATGACCTTAGGACCAACTGGGAAGGATACCATTAGAAATCAACAAAGCATTTTCCAAATCAGTCCAGCAGTGTTCGAGTAATCGGGGAACATTCTTACATACAAAATAAAAGATTCCGACCAATTGGGAATCTCCTTTTTTGAAGTCGGTTAAAAAGCCACAGATTTAATATTGCGACGATTAAATTTGGTGGGTATAATAAGTACATAATCTTTTAGGTGTATGGCCAACTAAAGCCACTAGATGGCGCGGAATGGACGGAACATTGTAATATACAACCCTACATGGTAAAATATTTCTTAATTATTGATTTGATACTAAATTACAATAAACAACATAATATTTATATTATTTGACAAGACTTGTTAACGTTGATAGTTTCACAATTAAAGGTATCTTTTTGTCGCGACAACCTAAATCTATTCGTTTTGATGATTCTAACTGATTCTTACTTGATTGCTGCCGGTTGAATGAGAATAACTGACAAAGCCTCTCTTATTATTCTTTTCCTTAAAACCCTGTGTCGTTACATATCTTCTTATTAATCTTTATGTTTTTCCTCGACAGTATCGCCAATGTTGCATATTGCCCCCATTCTTTAACAGAGACGTGGCCAAGACCTGTGGTGCCAAATTTGTGGTCAATTTTGAAAACCGTAGCAATATTACTGGTTTACAGAGGCTCTCCGAAGTGGGTGTATGTATTTTGTATATCTTTAGCATGTTTTACGGTTTATATAGACTCAAAATGTATACGTAGGGATACGCGTGTATATATCCCCTGCCTATATACAAGAAATGACGGGTGAGTTTTACTTGCAATATTAATACTTATATCTATAAGTAGATGCTTTAACATTTTCGCAACCGGATTAAAAATGGAAACATTCACCAGAAGTTCATACTACCTACTGGCCGCCCCTAGCGGGTCCAGCGGCATCTGATTAAACATTACGATTTCCGGCTAGGCGGGTTCTTGTTTGCGAACGTGTTAAGGCGCCGTAGGTTCATGGTCTTCTCTCCCTCTCACAGAGCATAAGCGCGAGCCAGATGGAAGTGCGTGCTCGGAAGCACGGAAATCATGTATTTTAATTTTATTTTTTTTGCCGTTTAAATAAATAAAAAAGTAAAGACTGATGTCTCTCAAAAATGACATAGCCGATTTTTAGAAGCCATTTTAATATTTTTAGCTTTTGTGCATAATTTGTAAAGAATATTTTAAGTGTATGTTAGACCGTTTTATACCTATGTTTGTGATTTTTTTTCTGTCGAGCGAAAATTGCTTAATCATGTTTCTAAACACTGATTTTCCCTGCAGAAAACCCTCAAGATTACTATTCGTATTTTTTAAACCATATTATTATAAACAGACGCATTATATTGTTTCAAAAACTCTGTTCGCTTAACTTCGCTGAACCTACGGCGCCTTAATCAGAAAAAGAAAGTCTCACTCTTAATATAAATTGAATTAAGCATGGCCTTATTTTATAACCTAGGATATTAGTGTATAATAATAATACTCAGTACAATACAGACTTTGACATATAATTGAAGTTTGCCTGACCTCTGAACAACATTTTTTATAATGATGTTCACTCATGGCACCTTAGCGCCATCTCTGTGTTAAGCACGGAATGGCGAAGTATTCAAGTCCAGCAAAAACAGTAGTAGAAAAATATTTTGTTCAGGGTTCATTGGTTGATTCGGATAAATTGAAATTAGCGTCCGATATTAAATTAATGATATCAAAATCAGTCGTTACCTACGTCGGTTTAATAGTACATTACTGCAGAGGCCGTGAAGTAAGGGATTGCTGGACGAGCTTGGGGTAGACGGCCGAGTCGTAGACGAGGCCGGATGCAACGAGTCCAGCAATCCCTGTTCCGGCCGAGGATTGTATAGTGCTTTTCTCAAACGATGTGAGGAAATATTAAAATTAAAATAAATACCTACAAGGTAATCAATTAAATACTAGTTTGTTGAAATTACAATCGGAACGAAAGTTCAGAAAACAATTGTGTAATTTGCCGCCTTTTTTATTTTTTAAACATGACATTTCAACAAGCCGTTCAAGCACAATGTTTAACCGCACATAAGTATAGTACCATAGACCCATTACCATTTTCTTTATGTCGCAAGTCTGCTTACAAAGTCTAGTGGTGGTTGGCAGTATGTAATTTTTCTTTTGTCAGTTTAATATTAGTAAGCAAATTAAAAAGTTAGAGTAGCGGACAATAATGTTTTTAGTTAGGGTTTTCATACATTACTTCTTGGCCTGAGGCCAAGAAGTAATGTAAGGAGCCATAAACAAGGAACTTCTTGTCTTCATTTCGTGATATTAACGCATACATTTCAGAGCATGTTTGAGAAAAATATATTATTTTGTTTTTTATTCATTTATTATATTCAGTACTGTGTCACACTATGATTGCAATAGCAGATCTTTTGATTTAAAAAGCTTTAACGAAGTAATAAAAATGACAATAAGAAATGTAACATTAAATGCACAATTACATTTCCTGTTTAATATTAGTGTGTGTAACTAATTTAACAACTTCGATCGTACCTTACTATTTACTCGTATGTTAGAGTAGAATCTAGATTAATATCTTGTAGTCTTTTTCTGACCTCACTAGGTAAGTCGGTATTTAGTTCGATTATTGGGATATTGAGGAGTTCGGATCCTATTTCAAGTTGGTTCCCTTTTTAGGGTTCCGTACCCAAAGGGTCAAAACGGGACCCTATTACTAAGACTTCGCTGTCTGTCACCAGGCTGTATCTCAAGAACCACGATTGCTAAACAGTTGAAGTTTTCACAAGTTATGTATTTCTGTTGCCGCTATAACAACAATTACAAAAAAATAAGGAGGCTCCCATACAACAAACTTGTTTTTAATAGGTAACTCTGGCTGGTACAGAGCCCTTCGTGCGCGAGTCCGACTCGCACATGGCTGGTTTTTTTTTCCTTTTTTACATTGTAATAATCCTAAAAAAAAATAGATATTTATTCTTCTTGTCTAAAACATATTCATATCATTTATTGCACGAATGTAAGTTAAGTATACAGTTCTTAAAGTAACGGTCATGAACCCTGGAAGGGCAAAGCAATTGAAAAAATACACTGATACATCGATACATTGAGTAAATTTTCCTTTTCTTTTACAGACACTAATTATCTTATAAAATATCTTACAAATTGTCTTGCACATCATTATTAATTAGATACAATTTATTTATATTATTTCTCCGTCCAGTTCACGATCTTATCATTAAAAAACTCATCTAATGTGTAAAAGGCATTCATCATAAGGTATGTTATCACTGTATTTTTAAATATTTTATTATCGTTTACGTTTTTAATTGACAACATTTCATATTTTTAAGTGGGCCATTGTATGATTTAGTACGATAGAAAATGAAATTTTAAGGTATACGTGTTTTTTTATTTCTCCCTAAAGGTTTATTTTCATCCAAAAATATCAAAATTAAAAGTATGAATTCCAATAGGTCGTAAGTAAAATATGACGTCAATATTATGGCTCTCTATGGCACCTGTCCACATCTTTCACTCAACAGTCGTAGGAATGACGTCACGCACGGGGTATACCGCGTTTTACAGATTTAAGTGATTCTCTCGGAAACGAGTAAGAATTAAAAGCGGCCAAGTGCGTGTCGGGCCACGCGCAGGGTAGGGTTCCGTAGTGCCCTTCTGTCACAGAATAGAGACTTAAAAGGGGCTTTTGGGGTTTTTATTATTGCTTACCCTCGTAAATAATCGTAAATATGATTATTTTTATAAGTTTTATAACACACCAATGTATAGGGTCGTTTCGCCAGTTACGCGACCACCTTCGGTTAGCGACCACCTGAAGTACAAGGTTTTTTCTATTGAAGATAACGCGCCGTGAAAAAGCAACTCTACCGTCCACGGTAAAAGGTTCAAAATCCAATGACAATGTACATGCACCCGAAATTAAGTGCATTTCTTACCAGTTAACTAGTTATGTCTACTTAACTGTGATAGTTTTCCTTTTAAATTCATTATATGTACCTACTACTGCCACGAATTTTTTTAACGTCCCCAGTAGTAGCCATTTAGCAGGCAGGGGGAGGGGAGGGACATGACTCGAACAAAAATTAGGGCTTTAAATCCCATTATCTCGCAAACGCATAAATGAGTTGAAAAATAGTTTAAAAAACCCATAATATTTTTGAACCAGCTATCTAACGATACCCCACACTATAGGTTTAACGAGAAAAAAAATACATCACCAAGTTACAATGTAGTCCCCTACATGGGTACCCTAAAAAAAATTTTTTTTTCAGGATTTTATTCGACTATTTTGTCGGCGTAATTGATTTATTTACCAATTCCAAATAACAGTTTTCTAGTTGTAAGGGTTACTGAGCTAAGCCGAAGACGGACAGACAGACAGACAGACGGACGGACATGGCGAAACTATAAGGGTTCCTCGGAACTAAAACGGAACCCTAAAAATGGGAACACCACTTTATAAGATAATTACCGAAATGATTTTCGATTTTGGCATCATTACATATTTTGAAATGTTGTAAATTTTTTTTATCGAAATGCTATAATAGCTTATGTATGCGTATCATTTTAACCCTAAACATTGCAAAGTATGTCAAAAATCTTGCGTTCTAGTCTCGTTTGCGCTGTATAAAGCGCAAAAAACCGCTTTAGAAAAAAATGCAAAAAGCTAACCAAAAAATGTGTGCATTTTTATATACCCTATCAATTTTAGGGTTAATATATCTGTTTCAGTGCCGATATTGGGAATGCATGTTAACCAAATACGATCTCAAGTCAGAGAGAGACGAAACAAAACTGGACATAGCGAAATACTTTGAGCACTTAAACAGCTGGGTAGAACTCAATCCTGATTTCACTGATGTGATGCTGAGGGCTAAGATTGAATGCAAGCAAAACTTCAGGATGAGTTTGCCGATACCTGTATGTGAGTTCAAGGATTTCAATGCGTGTCTCAGGAATTATATCAATGTGGTAAGTCTTCTAGTATTATTTTTTGGTTAAGTGGTTAACAAAGACGCAATTAAGGTTGATGTTGTTCAGGCAAACATATATTCGAGTCTTGGATGTTCTGTTTGTGTCAGTAAAATATTGTGCCAATATAATATTAAAGAAAGAACACACAAACAAGTCGTACGACACATGGAAAAATTCCACCTTAGGTGCCCCATCTAGTCATGAATATGCTAATAAATGACTTAGTTTTAATAATGTTTAAAATATAAATTCCTCAAAATGTTTAGTAATATTTTGCAGGTGAAAATCATTATATAAATTTTGCTTAACTACAGTACCTTTTTAAATGCTCTTGATTCATCAAACTACGCATATGCTTAAAATCTTTAATAAGAGTGTTTTATTTCAGAACTGTCCAAATATTATACAAACCCCTGACTGTTTAGAAGCAAAGAAATTCTTCGAGTTATGCCATGAGTTTTATCAATAGGTTTGATGACGAATTATATCAGGGCTATCTATAATGAATCCGTGGTACCTAAGCTTCTTGAACTTCATAGGTTTCTTCATTATTTTATCGAATTGAGAAAATAAATAAAAGAAACATTAATAGTTAAAACATCATTTTTATTTATTCTAAAATAAAAACTTTAATCTTGACGAGACTTCTCGACAAACTAATCACTAATTAGTTTAATACCACCATACAGGCATTCAACTAGATATCAATTACCACAATTTTATACACATTTAACGCTTCGATTAAATAGGTTTAAAATGAATCCATCTAACAATACCTATGCGAGCAGAAGCTGACTAGCCGAATGTATCAGGGTAATTAAGTAAAAAAAAAAATAAGAGCCGGAGTAAAACTATCATTTTATTTATATTCTTCATAATTTTAAGTTAACTAACATTTTCATCTTAACTTTTTTTTAATGTAGTGGGTATAAAAAAATCAAACAAAGCTTAGCCTATAATTACTTTTAAAATAATTCGCACTGTATCATTTTCTTTCTGCAGCTGTGTATCTGAAATCCTTGATGTAAGAGTGAACAATGGTCTTACACTCTATTGTACAACGTTCTCGATCGTATCTTTAAACGAAGTTTGGTTTTGCGAGCCACCTTAGAACGTTCTACCTATATTTATAATCCAAATAAGAATAAGTCCCTGTCGCCGGACACGGCGATGAGGATTATATTATATATACATAAATATTGCACTCCTCATATATACGTACAACATTGTTTTGTAAACGATCCCCACACCCTTGACGCTTCTTAAGCGTCTGGATTTTACCGACATTTAACCAATATTGCGTGCGTCATCGCTGCGTGCTCCTTGTGTATCTTTGTACCTGTAGCCCAAGCACTTTACTTTCATTAGTATGGAAAAAAATGGAAATTTGGAAATAATTCATAACAGCAGCATTTTTGTGTGTAACTGATATATTATCATTTCAGTAATTACGTAGACTCAAAATCCACCAAAATATTAGTCATCAAAAATCGATATTTAACCAATTCCAGAAAAAAGAGGAATAATGTTAATAGATATTTTATTTTTTGTTTTGGTTCATTTACAGGAGCTCTTCAAGAATAATAAATAAATCACACAAAAAACATAATGGATGTGTCATTTATTTTTATATATTTACTTCCCGATGGAAATTTTGGTGGATTCTTGGATAAGGCATCTTAGAATAACATTTGAAAATTAAACAAACAAAAAAACGCTGTTATAAATTAATGTTTGAAAAAAACGTAATTTTCCTGGGGTACTGTCCATATTTGAAAGGTTTATGTTCAGCAGCGCCATCTATGCAAACGTCTATAACGAATAGGTACGTTTGCATCTTACGCACTCCTTTATAACAATGACTAGCAAGAGAGGGCGCTATAGTTGCCGCTTTTGAGAAACATTGTTATTTAATTCATTATATGTACTTTAAAATGGAAAATACAGCACACTTTAATTATTTTTCTCTTCTATTCTTTTCTATAAAGAGTATTTTGCAAAATGCTGCCTTTTTCATTCAAGATAACGACGTAACGTAACGAGTTTAGTCTCCGCCGATATATTTATAGAAGAAATGATTAGAGTATAAGAAATGGTTAATTTAGTACGTTTTAGGAATTTGAATAAATACGAATAGTAACGTCGTAATCTTGAATAAATAAGGAAGCATTTTGCAAAATACGCTCGTCCGTAGGAGTAAGAACTCTTAAAAAACAAGTTTGCTGAGCCGTAAAGATCAATTTTGTATTGCTTTAAAAAAATACCAAGAGATTATTCGTAATAGGGCACACAGGTTACCAAATATTCCCGTAAACCTCGGCAGCTATCGGTATTTCGCCAATCTGGACATTTCTGAAAAACACAAAATTGGTTTAAAAGCAGTAATATTGAAATGCTCCGTATATAAAATATATTCTTTGATAAGCGTCGATCCGATCAAACAGGAATAACCCATGCAACTTCTACGTTTAAGTATCCTCTGGTTAAGTGTTTATTCTAATTTGATCGAATCGGGTCTTACTCAATTTGTCAATTTACTCACGCTGTAAAAGTTTGAGGTGATACAGAACAGGAGTTTGTCGGCCGGGCACAGTTCATTGGGTCCAAACATAGGCTCCGTACCGAGACATCTACGGAATTATAAAACAAAAAGTTAATAATCAGTTATGTATGACTGCATCTTCAATCATCAGATACATCAGTACACAATATAAATTTTCTAGGAAATCTTTCTAGATCTTTAGATGTTCACTTTACACGTATAATTGTTGATACTTATGGCGTAGAACCCATAAGGTCAGGTCTGGTTTATATTATGATAATCCTGAAAAGGTTTCAGAGCAAAATGCCCTTTTGCCGAATTGAATATTCGGAAAAACGATAGAGTTGGAAAACATTTAATGTTATAAAATATGAATTTCAAGGTCGTGTAATCTACAATGAGCGCCCCACTTATAATGGATCGTCGTGGGTTTGAAACAATTTGGTTTTAACAGTGATATTTATAATTTTGTCAGTAGTTACATCGACTGGATAATTAACAAATTATTCCTATACTATATTTCTATATACTCGTATATTAGTAATCACTTTCTCGAAAACGGCTCGAACGATTTCAACTTTAGCATCGGGTGTAGCAGGATAGGAAAGGAGGAACCCTTCCTAATTGTCCCCAAAGCTTTGAGTTCGAAACTACCAGTTGATGCCCCGCCAAGAGAAAATACTTTATACCAATGGTTTAACCCATTACGACCACCTGGAACACTTAACGGCATTCATTTAACGTTTTTTTTTTTAAAGTATGAAACAGACAAATATCCAATTTTTCATAAATGTTGGTGTGACTAATATAAACTATTAAAAAAAATATCGGCTCCCCTTTTACAAATTTTCCTGGAATAAATAAAAATTCAGGCTCCTCGTACTAACATCATTTTTAAGCTAAATATTAACCAACAAAAATCTACATAATATGTAAGTTTCATGTAATTAACAAAGGTGCTGTTCAGTACATACTATGTATGTAACACGCAGGCGACATTAGGTACGAGTGTAAAAGACATCGGCCCGCCGCGCCGGCCGGGAAGCCATCCGTGAAGCTGCTTTTTATATCATCATTACTTCCCAAGCCGGGCCCCGAAGTGAACGAGTTAATGCTTCCGATACTAATACTTATTCTGTGGTCCAATCTACATATATGGCAATCACGACATACCAATTTTAGGGGGTCATATCACTGTTAAGCCGGGTCCACATTTGTGACAAACCGCCGAACCGAACACCGTGGCCGTGACAGAGCCGGGAGTTTGTACCGATAGTGTGGACGGAATTTGTTACACGTACAAATGTTACGATCAGTTATCCGTTCAATTCTCTGAACAAAATATCCGTACACCCAAACATTGTACGTACTGCCACAATGTGGTTTTGATAAATGTGGACGATGTTTTGGTTTTGTTACGGCCAAATGACACGCGGCACGGGCCGATCCATCCAAAGTCGGTCTTTTTCAAAGGATGTTCGGTACTGTCTCGGTGTGCGGGAGAGGTCCACACTGCGATTTTTGTCACGCGTACAAGCACGCGTGTCATCACGCTAGTACCTACATGGGATTGATGGATCGGGCGAATGCACGTCTTGACAAGACAACACCCGCTCCCCCGCCCCTCGCACTTATTCGAGTCCATCGGTTGTAGAGGACCATCGTAACATTTGTACGCGTAACAAATGCCGTCCACACTATCGTTACAGACATCGGGCTTTGTCACGGTCACGGAGCTACCACCAGCGTCCGATCCGCGCAAACTTCCACCCGTCCACACTATACGTAACAAGTCCGCGGCGACATCACAGTGTTCGGTTCGGCGAATTGTCACAAATGTGGACCCGGCTTTACATGTCACAAAGTGCCAAGGTATCTCAGAGTGCCAAGTCACCTACTGGCTATAGGGTATCTACGCAGTGAGAATTGGGCGGGTTGCACTGACTTACGATTACAGACCGATCAACGTTAAATATAGCGCCGGCAGCTGTCACCCCAAATAAAATTGCCAAACCTTCCATACATTCAGATTCTAATGAACAGCGCTTACGATTACAGACGGTTTGATGCAACCCACCCTTAGTCGACGTTTCCTCATGATCAATCTACATTATAAAAGACTCTTTCTCACTTTTCTTTGGAGGAGTCCACCGCGGCCTGATACTCTCTCCTTCCCTTCGCCGCCCACTCGTCGAAGTAGTGTTTAACGGACTCGTTGTCAATGTCGTCGTTATCAAATAGCAGGTGGTTGTTTCTTAATAAACAAGTTCTTTCTGCACACTGGAATAATACAACTGAGGTTTAGTTTTAGGCTGCGCATGAGTGGTGAGGTGAGGAGGTTTTATGGGAGTGCGATAATTAATGAGCCAGTGCAAAGTGTGTGTTATAAAATTTGACGAAGGTGACGGTCCTGGATTCCAATTATAGGTATATATATTTTTGCGATGAGCTTCAATAATCGTTTCTGAGTCTTTCATGTTTTCTATATATTCAAGTATTTCTATTTATGAAATCTATCGAACCCGACAGGAATATTTTAGTTTTAAGGCGATTAACGAGTATACGCTGTTGAGGTCGCGATAAAAGCTAGTATTGTATAATTACTTCAGGCGATCCTTGTAAAGCGGGATCCATTTCTACTGCCTATCTATCGCTACAACCTTCATTGGTTTCTTTTTCGAACAAGTCTGGAATGTAGCAGCAGTTGGATGGCAGTTCCTGTAAATTGAAAACATTTGCTTTAACTAACGCTATCAGGATTATCATGAGTTTAACAATTTGATTGCTATTATTTGTTTTGACTTGACATCATTGTAAATTTATATACTTGATAGGTACTTCATGGGTACCACATTTTCATTTTTTATTTTCGATTATTAATCTGTGACATGGTATGATTCGTACCTGCACCCAGGTACAACATTGTTGGTTTTAATTATTTGCAACATCTATTAATATAATTACATTATTTTAAATGCAGCTATATATTTTGTATATACGGTGCACATTGTTTATTAAATATTCCACATTTTTAAGTTATTATGACTATTTATAACGATCACTACATGACGAGTAGCATAAGCAAATGTAAAGTGTTATGTGAAATTTGTATACTGAGATAAAATAAACTAAACTAAACTAAACAATAGGTTAATGATCTGTGCTCACTGACCAAACCGTAGACGAATTAAATAGGAGGACCGCCAATGTGACGCCACTTCTTGAAAATAATTAGCTTGATGATAGTTTTACTAAAGAGAGGTTTCTGTATCATAAATTCTCTTCCTTTGATCTTTTGGATTGAGTTCATATAATTATGGTGCTATTGAGTTAAGCCTACGCCCGACTAACATTAGGAATGAATGGTAAAGATACCTGTCTATAGACCACTTAGCCTAGCCATAACAACAGGCTACATATTTTAAATAAAACCGACATTGCTACCAATAAATCTGCGGTTAAATTTACGTATTAAATGTTTATTATCACATTCGTGACTCATTCGACTCATTCGTGTAACTCACATTTAATTCGTTAGTGGACTTATTAGAAGTATTTAAGACATGGCTCACGAAATAAATTCGAAAAGTGACATTGTGAAGACATTGGTGGTGTTCTTGATTTATTCTTTCATACCTCATACTTACTGTTAGTGTTTGTCACAGATAACCTACCTATAGATTGAGCCTATAGGGCGACGCGCGGTCACCACGCATATATGTTCTAGCACTGATAACCCCCCGCTACCCGCGCCATGTTGTCAGTTGCGACCAAGTACGCGATCTAGATTTCCGTCTAACAAGCAACAAATTAAAATTGTTTTTGCGCTGAAAAAATGAGTTATTGTTGTGTGAAGTGGTGGAAAAACTCCCGAACGTCTAATTTCACAACCGACGGAATAACATTTCACAGGTAAGTTAAATAAATCATATAAATGTAAATTTCATTCTGTCACGCGGAGTTCATTTTACACTGGTCTATAGGAAGCAGTGAAGTATGCATGTCCCTTTTCATCAAATGAAAATGGTAATATACTGTTCCTTTCTCACGAAATCACGTGACACTTTAGTGATGGGCTAGTGAATGCTTTCGAATTTTACCGATTCAGATTCATTTAAGGAAACAATACATTAATTCATCCGTGCTTTCGTGTACTATTTTAATACGAAAATATTATATTTATATCCTTGTCATTGCAAAAATTATTTTGTTAGAAATCATAGATAATGTTTACGATGTACTAAAGAGGTTTAAACTCCACCAAGACCAAGAAGGCAGCGTGGCGGACTGCAACCGTCTAACAAGCTATGAGGTAGAGGGAGACGTAGTAAATTACTATCTCGCTCTATTTTATAGTTTCCAGAGCTAGTAAACGGAATATATTATTGTAGTACAGCACGTCTATCATGCGGCCGCGACATCCTCTCGATTTTTCTCGCACCTCTTGTTCTAAGTGTTCTAATAAGAAAGAGACGGATAGTGCGAGAAAGTTCAAGAGAGCTCGCGCGCCGTCGCATGATAGCCGTGCTGGAAGTTTTTTGTTGGTTTAAGAGTTGATATTATGTAGTTTTATTTTATTTATTGGGTAATTTAGAGTATTGTAGAATAATATGTAGTGTCGAAGTTTAGCTATTGCTTTGTAGTATTCATTCATATAAAGTAGAATTAATTAGAATTTAATAATTAATACATTGGTAGTGGTGGTTGTTACGAGATGGACCTCATGCTGTCATAAGCGAACTCTGTCTTAGATCGGTTAGGTTAGGGTTCACTCGTGTACACAGTGTCAGACCAGAAAAGACACCCCGCGCAGCGGGGTGGCGTCGATTCTCTGGACATTATCAGTCCGCCCAGATAAAATTATGGAAGAATACTATAACTTTGAACCACTCTAGTTTGTAGTTCGTTCGTTTGACGAAGACATAAATGACATCTTAAAAATATCCCAGGTGATAATTTATCAAATCAATAGTTGAAAAATTATATCAGTACTAAGAGTATGTTATGCCAATCAATACATCATTATTATGATTACATCATTAAAAATGACGTATTAAAATGATATCAGTGCGAAAGGTTGATTTGGAAAATAAAACTTCGTGCAAAAAAAATGGGAAACATAGTTTGGGAGTAAAAATTTACAAAATAATTTTCGACGAAATATTTATTTTGTGGTTCCCTAACAAAATATAGTGTGTAGTGGCCTCTTTTTTTAATATCTATCGTAAAATTTCAATAATCACAATTATTTACCAATGGTGCTAGTGAGCACGTAAACGCCCTCTTAAATGGTGATGAGGATTCACATCATCACATCACATCAACCACATAATTTTATCACATTGATGATTGAATAAATATATGTTCTTTTTCATGACATCGTTTTTATTTATCTTCCTTACCTAGCTATACCAATCTTAAAATATCATACATAGCCTATCTAACACATTCGCGTTAATGTCGAATAAACATCGCATTCGTCCTTTCCTAGTAAATATATAAATATGAACGGGACGAAGGCTTCTTTTCCGACATAAACACGATAATTCAGTAAATGTTGTAAAATGCCTAGAAATTAACTATTTTATATGACTTTACTCTATGTGATTAACATACTTTTTTATGTTACGTGGTGATCAAAATAATCGATGAACGAAACATGATAATAATATAACAGTGACAGCCGTTCAAAAATTTTAACAATCTTAACAGGTAAACCTACGCCGTGTAAAATATTCCACTAACAATTAATTGCGGCACCGCTAAAAACCGTAAACCACCAACGCGTCCCATCACTGCGCTTCGGGCGCCATTATGTGACAAAGCGCGCTACTTTCGAAACAGCCAATCGCAGCGCCGTTACCGACCTCCCCGCAACCCGCACTTACCGCCAACTGTGGTGACCTTTGCATCGAACTAAATCGCTCATAGGCTCTATCTATAGGTAGGTTATCTGTGGTGTTTGTTAACTGCAATTCGCAGAAATCATTTTTGGATCATCTTGTGCAGAAATTGCCTGAAATGCGTTGTAACAAAGTTCAGTTTTCCTTGTAAAAATACACTTCAAAAACTAAGCATTAGTGTCTTTTGATCAAATTAATGCAAATGTAATTATAAATTTATCGATATGTTAAATCGATTAAGGTTAGTTTGTGTAAATAACCTGAGCTATGCTGACGATATGGTGCTTTTCAGCCCTTCGGTACACGGTATTAGTGACTTGTTCGCAATTTGTGAACATTATGCAACAGAGCACGGTTTGCTATACAACGTCACGAAAACCGAACTTTTAGTTTTCAGATGTGGAAGAGGGCTGGGCTAAGGTACCTCAAGTATTTTTGAACTGGCAATCGGTTCGGGTTGCAAGGTCGGTAAAGTATCTGGATCACGTGGTAACTGAGGACTTAAGTGATAACGCAGATATAGAACGAGAAAGAAGGGCTTTGGCCGTCCGTTGCAATATGCTAGCGCGTAAATTTGACCGTTGTTGGTCTGACGATGTGAAAATAACTTTATAGAGAGCTTATTGTCCGAGCCTCTACACATGTCAACGGCGCGGTACACGAGGCGTGCGTATAGCAGCATCAGGGTGCGATATAATGACGCATATCGGATCCTGATGAGGTTGCCACGGTACTGCAGTGCCTCTGGCATGTTCGCGGCGGCCAGAGTACCCGACTTCTTCGCGATACTCAGGGTGGCCTGTTTCTGGGAGACGATTAGAAACTGGAAGAACGAGATTATTAGAACGATAAGTGACAACCCAGACAGTTATGTTTTTAGGCATTGGCTGTCCGTGCACTACCTACAACGAGAACCAGAAATAATGTTCTACTTTTTTAATGTTTTTTTTTTTGGGATAATTTGCTGTTAGTTTTTAAGACTTATATGGGACTTTCATGCCTGCAATAAAACATTATTGATTGATTGATTGATTAATTAGTTTCACCTATGATGAGTTTGAAAAATAGAGGCATAAATCATAAAAGAAGATTAATAAAAAATATGACATATTTAATTAGTGTCTCAACTCTTCCTAGTTAATTTTCTATACAAAATGTTTTTTTCCTCAAATCCTAGATATAGCTTCAATCTGAAGAATGTTTCAAATGTGACCTTTGTAATGAAAAAGGGTTTAAATTCAATTTAAAATTTAAAGCAAAAATTGTTGTGCGTAGAGTTTTATTACTCCATAAAGATTAAACAAATAAAAAAATAATTTGGGATTAAAAAGTGTTGGTTTATTTGACCCATAAATAATTTTGTTACTTATAAAAAAGTTTATACAGACGAAACTTGTTAAATACTAGATGAAACAGTAAAAATAAATAAAATAATTAAAAATATTTTTTTTATCGAGTGAAATGCCTGTGACATACGGACGGACAGACAGACAGACAGACAGATAGACAGACAGACAGACATGACGAATCCGCAAGGGTTCCGTTTTTTGCCATTTGGCTACGGAGTCCCTAAAAAGGGATATTTTTTAAACTTACTTTTAAAAATACTATCACAAGAGTTATCTTCATTATACTTTTCATTGGCACTAACCTAAAACTAAACCCTAAACTAATGATTTAGCTAAACTTATTTTAAGTAAGTAACCAATCCTAAACAAGACAGTCAAATAGTGTTGACTGCCACGGTCCAAGGCACTTAATGAGTAAAATAAATAACGTAGAACAATGAACGAAGTCGTTAATAAAACCATTCGTTTTGTACTCAATTTAAGGGGATCGATCCCAAATGTTATGTAACAACCATTAAACCAACTCGTTTACTGGTCAGTAAAAAAACTTACCTAATAGAAACTAGCCAAGCCAGGACCAGATTGAAATTCAATACCTATACGTACTTATAAAAAAATGCTCTAAAATTCTCACTGCATCTGTAGGTACTATGTTGCACTGATTTTTCGAAGCTGCAAACTTTATTTTCTCTTACCACTGGCGGGAACAACATTAAAGTCCTGCACATAATGGATTATAGTCAATTGATCCTATAGTTATCGACCATAAAGTCCACTAACTGAATAATATAATATCGTTTCTTACCGTAGTCACCAGTTAACTTAAGAGGGGTAATCACGTTACTTTTCGAACGCGCGTTAGGACAAACCAACTGTAATTTTTCCATATATTGACATTTAGATCTCCCTAAGTGCCTAACATACAAGGCGTTACGTGATCGACCTGCACTGCAGTACACGTAACGTTTCGAACGCGCGATTTAACCATAATTTTTCCATTTCAAAGTTGACATTCAGATCCACCTAACGTACGTACAATGCGTGACGTACGTACAATCGATATGCAACAGGTGAGACTAGAGCTAATCACCGGTGGACGAAAATTAGAATTTAGTTGTTTTTTTGCCATCTGTATTAATTAAACTTGCTACCTTCTGTTTCCATCATCAAACCAGCTAGATGGTACTGAAGAGGTTCTATATTTTAGCGGGATGGCCATACAAAAAGAACTGCTTCTATGTTTTTTCACATAGTTTTAAATAACATATATATAGAGAAAGCTGTGAGATAAACAATTTGTAGATTCATTCTGCTGTAGCCCTTGCATGGTTGCAGACGCTGTATTATATTTCTATACAATGTTATGGAAAATATATTACAACCATCAATGAAGTCTGAGTATCAATGAAGAAGTTGGCGACCGCATACTTTATCATCGTAACGCTACCCTGAGTTACACACTACACCCCGTACCATAATATTGATTTTCCACTTACATTAATAAAAAATATTTCAAATCGACGGGTCTTCGTGAAAGTGGGCCTTGGAAGTCAAATTACGTACATATAATGTGTTCATAAAATACTGTGAAAAAAATAGTTTGTTTTTTGACGCGATTTATTTTTTACATTTGTATGGAGCAGGTCGCCCCAGTCGGCCAACGCTCCATACAAAGGTTAAAAAACAACTAGTCAATAAAAATATTCCTAGTTTTTTCACATTCTACTGTCGATTCTGAACAAACTGTTTTCAGGTTTTGCGTTATTTTATTAACACGTATTTACACTGCAAGTAAAATAGAAGCTAGTAAAATTAAAATATTTTACTAGCTTCTATTTTACTTGTGACCCCTTAACACATTGTTTGGGAAACACAGTGGAAACACAGCACAGTGTAAAATACTACGATCTACGACTTATACGTATAACCATACAAAATTTGTGGTGTATGTAAATTTGTCGGTGTCCGATTCCTTAGTTACTACCTCTATTTGTTTGCTGTATCTCATGATCACATTTATCTCGGTTAAGTAAGTGTTTTTTTAAGTGGCGAAAAAGTACAGCTGAAATTTTCGGTAGAAGTACCTATAGTTTGGATGACGATTCCATATTATGTATGGTACCATCGAGTTGATCTGATGATAGAGACAGAAGGTGGCCATGGAAATTCAGTACTTTACCGACACAACCCCACTGAGTTTATAGGCTCGTTAGAATCATCTCAACTTTTTTTACATAAACTTATTATGAAAATACTAACTCTATACTTTTGAATAATCGGTAACGTGACCTACATTCATAACTAAAACAAATTCCATACGTAACGATCCACACCGTTAGGACATTTCCTGGTTATTAGGAACCATCTATGTTTTCTAAACAATGTCTGCATTTCACTCGAATTATTTTTAAAACGGTCAAGCATTTGTTCTTTCATTCATTTTACAATTACCAAGCCGGGAGTTATCGTATGCCCGAAAATCGTAGTAATTTGCAGAACACGGTTGTTTAATCCAATGCAAAATGTAATAAAATTACTTTTAACTCTAGTGGTTCCTGTCAAAGTAAGTTTATGATAGAGCATTTTGTTAATAAGTAATTCACTTTAAAAAAAAGGTTTTGACCGACTTCAAATAAGTAACCGAATCGCTTCAAGTGTGCCTAAAAATTTGAAGAGTTCCCTTGTGTTCCAGGACTCCATAATCAGATCCTGACGTGATGACCTTAGGACCAACTGGGATGGATATACCCTTTGAAACGAACAAAGAATTTCCCAAATCAGTCCAGCAGTGTTCGAGTAATCGGGGAACATTTTACATAAACAATAAAAGGGACAATTAAGAATCTCCACCTTTTTTGAAGTCGGTTAAAAAGCCAGAGATAATTATGTGACGATTTAGTTTGGTATAATAAGAACATAATCTTTTTTTAGGTGTATAGCCACTAGATGGAACGGAATGGACGGAACATTGTAATATACAACCCTACATGGTAAAATATTTCTTAATTATAGTTTTGATCATCAGTCCAACTTCTGGGGGGCCTACCCACTCCGCGCCTTCCAAGTACGTGGTCGCCACACTCAACGGTCCTCGGTTCTGCGTGCTATGTGCCCCCCACAAGGTGGACTGATGACCTGGTAAAGGTTGCTGGAGTCCGCTGGATGCGGGTGGCGCAGGACCGGTCACTTTGGCACTCTTTGGGGGAGGCCTATGTCCAGCAGTGGACGTCTTTCGGCTGATATAATGATGATGATGATGATTGTCAAATACAAAAAACAACATAAGTAAGTATTTAATATATTATTTGCCAAGATTTGTTTACGTTAATAATTTCACAATTAAAGGTATCTTTTTGTCGCGACTAACTGAATCAATTCGTTTTGATGACTGTCATAACTCATTCTTACTGCAAATGTTGCATATTGCTCCCATTCTTCAACAGAGACGTGGCCAAGACCTGTGGTGCCAAATTTGTGGTCAATTTTGAAAACCGTAGCAATATTACTGGTTTACAGAGGCTCTCCGAAGTGGGTGTATGTATGTATTTTGTATATCTTTAGCATGTTTTACGGTTTATATCAACTCAAAATGTACACGTAGGGATACGCGTGAATATCCCTTGCCTAAACACTAGACATGACGGGTGAGTTTTACCTGGAATATTTATTGTTATATCGATATAAAAGAAAGTCTCACTCATACCTAGTCGAGTTTGTGAATTATAAATATAATAGCATACAAAGCGGTAAATAGAACTAAACATATCCTTATTTTATAACCGAGGAAATATCCTAATATACCTACACTACTGCGTGTATATTAATAAATTATAATGCTCAGTCATACAGATTTTGACATATAACTAATTGAATTTTGCCTGACCTGTGCCTGGACAAAATTGTTTATAATGCCGTTCACTAATGGCACCTGTAGCGCCATCTCTGTGTTAAGCACGGAATGGCGAAGCATTCAAGTAGGCAGCAAATACCGTAGATAGGGAAATATATCGTTCGCTGGTTCATTGGTTGATTCCGACAAAACGAAATTACAGTTTCCATTAAATGATATCACAATTAGTAACAACCTCCTTTTTAAACATATAATTTTTGTTTTAATTTATTTTAATAAGTACTCTGTGACATGAATAATGATGGCAAAAGTAGGTATTTTGATTCACAAAACTTTAAGTACGTTACAAAATCCCATTTAGAAATATAACATCCCATCAAAAACATTCTGTAAAAAACTAGCCAAGTCTCGATGGAGCTGCTTGTTTATCTCTAAAAAGTAATGAAATCTAGACAAAGCCGTGCCAAGTCTAAGGTTCCTTAATGCGATTTCTTTATTATTTATAGGTTATGTTGTGTGACGTGGCCGTTGACTTGTAGGTACACACTAACGTATAAAGAATGGCCTAAGGTTTAATTAACAAGGTATTAGTCATAATGTATTTATATGTTAGTGGATACAAGTCAAAAGCCAAGTCACACAACATTAACTATAAATAATAAAGAAATCGCAGTAAGGAACCTTAGACTTGGCACGACTTTGTCTAGATTTCATTACTTTTTAGAGATAAGGGCCACCCCACACCTGGCGTCTTTCAAGCGTCTTTCGAGCGTCGTCCCATAGTAAGCAGGCGAGCGAGGGGCGTGGCGAGGTGGGTTGGGGGGACGGTTTACTATGGGACGACGTTCGAAAGACGCCAGGTGTGGGGTGGCCCTAAACAAGCAGCTCCATCGAGACTTGGCTATTTTTTTACAGAATGTTTTTGATGGGATTTCACTTCTTTTTGTAGAAACGTGGCCTTATTGATTTATTTTATTAGAATAAAAAAACTTGAATATTTTGTGTAAAGGCGGTATAGATATATTATATCTCTAATAGTTTGGTTGGGCTCTTGTGTTTTCTAATCAGGATCACCAGGTACTCCAGATCTTCGATTATCCTAGTTTTTTATAGTTTTCCCTTTATGTGGCCATTAAACCCTAACTCTGTACCAAATTTCAGCTCTCTGAGTTTATGGGAAGTCATCATCATCATCATCATCATATCAGCCGAAAGACGTCCACTGCTGGACATAGGCCTCCCCCAAAGAGTGCCAAAGTGACCGATCCCGCGCCACCCGCATCCAGCGGACTCCCGCAACCTTTACCAGGTCATCAGTCCACCTTGTCGGGGGCCTACCCACGCTGCGCCTTCCGGTACGTGGTCGCCACTCGAGAACCTTTCCGCCCCAACGGCCATTGGTTCTACGTGCTATGTGCCCCGCCCACTGCCACTTAAGTTTAGCGATCCGGAGGGCTATATCGGTTACCTTGGTTCTGCTGCGGATAGCCTCATTTCTGATGCGGTCACGCAGAGAAACTCCCAACATGGCCCTCTCCATTGCCCTTTGGGTGACTTTGAGCCTTCTTATGAGGCCCATAGTAAGCGACCACGTTTCAGTGCCATATGTCATCACTGGCAACACACACTGGTCAAAGACTTTCGTCTTGAGACACTGCGGAATATTGGACGAAAAGATTTGCCGTAGCTTCCCGAACGCTGCCCAGCCGAGTCGGATTCGACGATTGACCTCTTTCTCGTAGTTGGACCTACCTAACTGGATCGTCTGTCTTAGGTATACATAATCGTCTGCAACTTCGAGCGTAAAGTGTCCGATTGTAATGGGAGTTGGTACTACATGGGCATTTGACATGATCTAAGTCTTATCCATGTTCATTTTTAGACCAACTCGCTCGGATGCTTTACTGAGGTCATCGAGCATCGTACTTAAGTCCTCCATGGTCTCAGCCAAGACTACTATATCGTCAGCAAACCGAAGGTGAGTGATGTACTCGCCGTTGATGCTGATGCCTAGCCTTCTCCAGTCCAGAGTCTTGAAAACGTCCTCCAGTGCAGCGGTGAACAGTTTTGGAGAAATAACATCTCCTTGCCTGACTCCCCGCTGCAGCGGAATAGGTTTCGAGTTCCGGTCCTGGAGTCGGACTGACATAGTGGCGCTCTCGTACAAACACTTCAGCACTTCGATATAGCGATAGTCAACTTGGCACCGCTGGAGAGACTGTAGTACAGCCCAGGTTTCAATCGAATCGAAGGCTTTTTCGTAGTCCACGAACGCTAAGCAGAGAGGCAGGTTATACTTCTCGGTCTTCTGTATAACCTGACGAAGCGTGTGGATGTGGTCTACGGTACTAAAGCCTCTTCGGAAACCGGCTTGTTCGGGAGGCTGGAAGTCATCTATCTAGCCTGCGTACGAGACGGTTTGTAATGACCCTCGAAAACAGCTTATAGACATGGCTCAGAAGTGAGATGGGTCTGTAGTTCTTCAGCAGAGTGTTGTCACCCTTTTTGAAGAACAGCACCACCACACCTCTGTTCCATGCCTTTGGAGTTCTCCCTTCCAGTAAGACGGAACCGAACAACTTCTGAAGGGCCGTAAGGACCGGTTTTCCACCGTTATGGGAAGTACTAGTTCTATTTTTATGATCATGAGTGAGTGAGTGTCATAAATGCGAAACTTTGCTTTCGCGTTACTTCGGAACTAAATGACCTACAGACTTGAAATTTTGAATTTTTAGTATGTGATTATAGCTTACTGGATGACGAAAATTTCTGCTTTCTGGTCTTATCCAGAGGTTCTCAAATAGGGGCCTGAAAATGCGGCGAAATGGTTCCAGTAAAAGATGGGCAGTGTTTGCTGCGCGCTCGACTTGACGGGGGCACTGCCGTGCCCCCAGATTCAATATTCAATTACATATTCTGATTCATATTAGTGTCAATAAATAATCTAACAACTAAATGGTTGCTTGTTAGATTAGTATCTTACGTAGTGTGATTAAATATACTGAAAAACAGCCAAAGTCGGTAAATTTTACATAGGAAATTTATGCGTAACTACAGTACCGTTTTTAATGCTCTTGATTCAACAAACAACATATGCTTCAAATTTTTATTAGCATATTTAATGTCAGAACTGCCCAAATATTATACAAAGCCCTGACTGTTTAGAAGCAAAGATTGAATTCTTCGAGTTATGCCATGAGTTTCATCAATGACGAATTATATCAGAGTTACCTATGTTCGAATCCGTGGTACCTAAGCTTCTTGAACTTCATAGGTATCTTCATTGTTTTTCTTATAGTAAATATAGGTTTAAAGTGAGAATAAAAAGAAAAGAAGCATCAATAATTAAAACATCATTATTATTTATTCTAAAATCAAAACTAAAATCTTGACGAGACTTCTCGACAAACTAATCACTAATTAGTTTAATACCACCATACTGGCATTCAACTGGATATCAGTTACCACTATTTTATACACATTTAATTACGACATCAGGAGAAACGTACACAGAGCCGTACAACGATGCATGTACTTATTGGCAAGCCACCTGCATACCAATGTACTTATAAGTAATACTGTTACGTAAATGCTCATAACTTTCATACTCCCTACACGTCAGTATCTCCATATCACTTTCCTTGGAGGAATTAATATTTAAACTAAGCTAACAGTCTTTTTGACGACTTCAAGGCAAAAGCCGTGGGTTGTACCGACCGACGTAGAGTATCATGCCAGAGGGATTGTGTCTTACGAAGTACAGGAATGGCCGGTCAAACTTTAATCTGGCGGGTTGCGCGGTCCTCGCTGGCAGGCGAGCTTGCCTTGGACGCAAATGCAGCGGCAGATTCATGGCATCTCCAACATCATGCGGATCGTGGAAAGCGCGCTGGTAGTCCCTCGGCTCGTCCCAACCTGTTGCCCATCTAGAAGTCCTTCGCCTCCTGGCTAATTCAATGCTTTCAGGATACTCTTCTATATGATGTTGCTCACCAATAATGCCTTCACCACAAGTTACAAACGTCGTCGATTGAACCATATCCGACAAGTAAAGATCTTTAGACGGACCGTTCAAGCCTCCCAAATCAGCATGTTCAGCGTCGAACAAATCCTTCAAACCCATTTTCTTAAGAGTAGAAGAGACGTTGAAAATTGACTTGTGTGAGAAACGCGGGATCTGCAATTCTAATCCGATTCGCGGTAACAAAGTTCTGAGGAGACGATTCCATGCTGGTGTGCTTGGGTTGGATTCCAGCAAGCGTTTTTCAAGCAGCTCTAGGTCTTCGGCGTGAACAACGTTGCCTTGCTGGCCTGGCATGAGGAATAGAGTGCTAATGATTGAGTTAGTGTTGCCAAGAGCTGCTGCAGTGGCATCGAGGACTGGGTCGTAGCCTGCCAGGAAGCTTTTCTTGTAGAGAACAGCCGGCACTGGTACAAGGCGACGTTGGCGCACGTTGGGTGAGACTACGAAGTACATTTCGCCATCTCTGCCTTCTACTGATGAGCCCGAGCAGTCGGTCTGGAATTGAGAATAAAAGTATAGTTAATGTACCTTTATTTTTATTTTTTATATTATTTTATCTAAGCGGAACTTATTTGCGCCAAATTACGATTAATAAAATTTAGCTCGTCGTTATTAGTTCTTATCAAGTCATGTTCTAGATGGAAATGTAATACAATAAACTTTAAAATATAAATAATTGTAGTTGTCAAAAATTCAAACATACCTGGAAAATATTTGTTGAAAATGCCGCAAGAGGGGGTTGCATAGTGATGGTATTAGCTTTCATGTACTCGATTATTTTTCCCCAAGTATACCTTTTCACCAACAGATTCGTCCTTCTTCTAATAATGTCACTTATCAATTTGAAGTTGACTTCTTCAACATGACCGTTGTAGAAATGCTGAGCTCTTTCCTTGTAAAAGGTTAGAATTTGGCCCCTATTCCGATCGCTATAAAGTTCTCGAATAAATGCAGAGATAGCTACTCCGGACTCTGGTGTCGTTTCTATAGAATCTGATATGTTTTTTAAGGTAAAATGTGGGTTGAAAGTGACCATATCATCCAGTTTTAGAATTTCATTCATTTCACCTGATGTTGCGCCTCTCGCTCCCATGAACATCATCGCCAACATGGATGTGATTGAAAATGGAGATAGAACAAAGCTCCTCTTATTCTGAATTGTGTTTGCGATAGCATTCCAATAACGGAATGCCAGCTCGTTACAAAGTTCAGTAAACTGCGCAACATCTTCACTTAAATCTTTTGTAGTCACCTCTAAACCCTGGTTTTCCTTAGATACATCCAAAACAATATCTTTATCTGGGCTTTCGGTGTAGTTGTTATCTGTTTTAAACTTATCTTTTGGTATTTCATTTGCTTTGGGAGGTGAAACAGTTGAAATAAGCTTCCAGGAATTATTTCTTTCATTAGCAATCTCTTTGTAGTCGATGTTTACCTTTTGTATCTTCTTTTTGAAATCGTCCACTTTTGGCAGTAAAATTGGTATATCTTCTGTCTCATCTTTTACTTTTTCGTTGAGTTTGTTCAGGTTTCCTGAGCTTATTTTATGCAAAACCTCGTGTTGCGGTGTTGTTTCTGTACTTAATGATACCTTTTCTTCTTTTGTAGATAATTCTGGTGCATTTATAACGGCGATCATATTATTTTGTTTATCAGCAATAAAAGTTTGAATTTCTTGCGTATTCACGGGCTTTGATGGTTTTTCATTACTCTCAGACGAAGTAGTGGCTTTAGGTAAATCATTTTGTGTTGGAATATCTTTGTTAATTATATAACTGATCGCTTCTTTCTTTGATTCCATCTCAATTTTGTGTAATTTTTCTCCCGTGTTTGTATCATTCTCGTCTGTCTCGTGCTTTTGAATTGTATCGACTACAGTGGGCTCTGTCATCGTATGTGCTGAAGAGGTTTCCATTATGATCGTATTTTGAGAAGTAGTTTCACTTTTCGGAGTGACGTGTATTGTTGTAGTTTCGAAAGATGTTTCTGTTGTTAAAACTTCGCTTCCGTCACTTAGTTTGTTTTCATCGTTAACAATAGATTGCGGAGATTGATTGACTACTTGTGACAACAAATCATCCATCGATTCTGATAAAATTGGATCCATAGGTGTTTCAGTTGATGTTGTAATTTCTGATGCAATCGTAGTTCCAGCTAGACTATCGCCTATTTTATTCGGTGTTTCTTTGAGTGTTGACTGGTCATTACCATGTTGTTCAGGATTGATCGTCGATATTTTAACAAACTTATCGTTTTCTTTTTGAACATCGTCGGTTTTATCATGAGTTTCATTTTTAGATTCCGACGGAATATCTAGTTCCAAACTTTCTTTGCTTTCTAAATCCATATTCATAGCATTAGTGGAGTCTAACAAATTACTTGTTGTTGGGATTGGTTGATAATTGGTACTTCCAAGGTCCGAAGCAATCTGACTTATACTTTGTGCAACATCGAACAAAGGAATAATTGGTTCATTGTTCGTAATGTCATTGCTGTCTTCTAAGGAAGTATTATTTTCAACAGCAACGTTTGATGGTTGGTTTTCAATGGGCATGAACTCAGTCGATGAAATCGCTGCCGAAGGTGATACAGATTGCGTAGTTATAGTACTCTCATTATGTTTTTCAAGTTCCTCGCTTTTTATAGTAGATAAAACTGGTGCGGATGTGCTAGTTGAGGGTTTGTAAGTAGTAATAGTTGGTTGAACTTTGGCCGCTATAGTGGTGGAGAGCGAAATCTGTGTAGTAGAAGCTAATGGTTTTTTAGTCGTGTTTACCACCGTGCTTATGAATTTAGTTGTTTGAATAGGTTTACGGGTTGACCTCTCTGTTATATAAGCGGCTATAGGCACTGGAACAAACGTACTTATCTTCTCGTATATAGGGCTACTCCTTTCTGTAGTAGAGGTTGCCCGGGAACTTATTTGTTTTTGGGTCGAAAGACTTTCTGTGCTTTTCGGGGTCGAAGTATAAATATTTCGACGTGTTGTAGACAATGGTTTGGCTGTTGTAGGGTTTGCAGTAGTTTTAGCGGGGTCTTTTGAAGTTGTAGTAAGTTTTGTAGTTGACACCGTGGTTCGTGGTTTAGGCGTAGTGGTAGTAGTAGCACGCCTAGTTGTAGGCGTGGTGCGAGGTTTAGTTGTAGTGGTTGTACTCGGTCTTTTAATGGTTGTAGTCGTCGTTGTAGGTTTAGCAGTTGTAGTAGTTGTTGTAGTCGTAGTAGTAGGTTTTTTAGTTGTTGTAGTAGTAGTGGTTGGCTTAGGTGTTGTAGGAGTAGTAATAGTGGTTGGTTTAGGCGTTGTAGTAGTAGTAGTTGTGAGTGTTGTGGTTGTTGTTGTTGTCGTGGAGGTTGCTCTAGATGTAGGTTTGGCAGTCGTAGGAACTTCTTTAACCAGCTCAGTAGTAGAGGGAATTTTTTGAGGCTTTGTGGCATGTTGCACAGTAGTCGTACTAACAATAGGGTTACTTCCTTCCTTACTAAGATTATCATCAAAATGAATACGATCAAATTCAATAGTTTCCGTTTCTGGCGTAGAAAAGGATCCAGATGTTTTATCGGGAACAATATCAACTCCAGTATTGCCAAATATCGATGGTAAAATTAGACTCCACGAATCAGATACATCGGGTGTATCTAAAGTAGGGTTAGTCTGGGGTTTATTTTTATGAGCTTCCATTTGGGCTTTAAGGACATTTTGTACATTAGTGACGACGCTGTGAACTTTAGTATAAGGTGGCTGACTGAAGTTAAACGCAATCGTTGGTTGGTTGTCATTCGCAAACGTAACAAGTCCTTCTGCTTCTTCCCCCGCAGCAACTATAGCTTGTATTTCTTGTAATGTCATGAGTCGCTTCACTAGTTCTCCGGATTCATCGAAGGTATAGAATTCATAACGGTCTGGGGTAAGAAGGTTGACTGGACTGCCGACGGTCGCTGGACCATTTGGGGGTGGTGGCAGAGTGTTCCCAACGGCATCGGCGATATACGGACGCTTGGAGCCCCTGAAATGTGCATTAAAAAATGTTACTACAAGTTTTCATTATAGGTAGGTACATATCCTATTTAAGTATCCTATTTAGAGGAACATATTGAATAACACCAAACTATTTAATGTCTCAATAATAAGAGGATGTCCTTAATTTAGAATGAACAATAAGGCTTTTATTTCACTTGCAATGTGTGTATGTACGTTTGCTCAGTTAAAAACTGGCAACTGAATTTTAAAGCAGTTAACTTTTACCTTAATTATTATTTGAGCTAAAACCTTCGCGTACACGTTTAGTTTGGATGGTAATGCAATACTGGAACCATAATGCTGGTCTGGTGATTGAAAAAGAAGGTGGCCACAGGTATCTCCAAAATAATTATTCATGATTAACACGTCGTGTTTACGCTCATTACAACCTTGATAATCATGATCTGAATGCAAAAATGAAATTTTCGACAAGGACTTAACTACTGTGAAAATTCAATAGAAAACATACCCCAAGGCGACTAGAAAATATAAAAGACCACAGCCATAATGACTGGGGTAGGAAAGGTTGCCAAAGCTCTCGAGATGTGTTGCTTGTGATGTATTACAAAATAATTTTATCAAAGTAGGTACTACAGTTATTTGTCAATTTTATTGATTTAACATAAGTACCTTTGACTTTTCATGCTCACCTTCCAGTGTAATGTTAAATGTATTATTATTATTAATATATTGTATTTATTAATTAGCATGTAGTATGATAAATCCTGTAATATTGTTATGCTTATTTTTTAGCTGTCAACACATCGGTAAAATCATCTTCATATTAAAAGAGGTTTAGCAACGCGCTTTAGATTCTACCGGAGGCGCAATTTTATCTGCTTAAAATCAGACAGGCCGTATGATTATTTTCCCCCGTTATAGTAAAAAAAAAACTTGAAATGTAGGAGACAGCCTCACCTGCTTTCGTCAGCCAGCACGCAGGCGGCTGCGAGCAGCACACACAGTGTCGCGCGCATCTCGACCGCCCATACACTCTGGGACCTGGAATACAACAAAATGTATGTGATAAACATTACGCATGGTGCTAATAAGGTATACAATATAAATATTTTGGGTCACTCTTATTATTTGTGCTTGCGGGTGTTACAAGCAACCCAAGTTTATTCAAGGTGCAGCGGAGACAGCACTAATTTATACGAGAGAGAAAACCTGATATTTCAGACTTCCTGTGTGTCTTTGGAATATCAAAATATTCTGAAAAGTAATTTGTAACAAAGTTACTCATTCGGTAATTAATTCGTTTGGAATTTACTAAAAGGATAAACCATCAAGCTCTTTTTGACACATGACGAATGAAAGCGATGGATGCTTTATCTTACCGTTCATTTTGCATCTAGCATCTTGCATCTTGCATCAACATTGGAAAGGCCATGACGATTTCAAAACATAAAGTAGGTAAACGTTTTCAACAAATTAATACAACAACAGTAAACGTTTACTAGAACTTAAAACATATTCGTACAATCGAATTACACGAAGACGTCCGTAAAAACGTGACATAAAATTCAGCATTCTACTGGCGAATAAATGTGGAAGGTAGAACATAAAGATTAACCATTGTATTCTCGCAGTTACACCGCAGGAGTGAATAACAAATGAACGTGGCGAGCTCAGACATTTCACTTGTTTTCTGCACTCTTTTCAAGGAAATTATTCATAAATATACAGTCAGCTGCAGAAATACATGACCTCCCCTGCGTACGAACTTACAAGGCAAGGCAAAGTTCTACGAAACGTGACCCACGTTTCTCTGCCGCTGACTGTACTTGCTTATGAAAAATACAGAAAACTAAATTACCTACGTTAAGGGGAAACGTTTCGATTCACTTTCTATGCAAACGTTTCGCAGATTTGGTTAATTACAAAATATTTATTTTGTATTATAATATTCAGTCAGAGTTGAGTTCCGCGGAGACATTTTTGTTGAAACGAGTCCTTTTCTTTCATTTTGTATCATGTAATAAAATTAGGTTAGTCATGCGTATTTTATGAGATGTACATTTGGAGGTAGGTACCTACGTTACGTTACGTGATGTCAATACATACATATTAACTAAATAAAACAATAACAACATGATATTTTTCTGTAGTTAGGAAAAATAGTCCAATCATTTTTTGCATAAAAAGTACACCGTGCGTACCCTGACGATTATACTTAAACAACTATACAATAATGGCTACAAAAACGCAACGCCTCCTAAAGCGAAATGTTGAAATTCTCTAATTGGTCAAAGCACCCTATACTCATACTCATTTATTGATAATAATAAATTATTATACAATGTCAAAGTATTACAGTTGTTTAATTAGGTAAGTATATTAATTTAATTTATATAATTTCATTCGTTAGTGCTTAGATAAGTATAAACATTCTAAATAATGTATGTATGTAAGTACTTTATTGTACACAATACACAGACCACAAAATTATAATAAAAGAAATAAAATTTAAATGTCAAATATTATATATCTAGTTTTGTGTGTTTACATTAACATTGAAGTCGTGAAATTCGGAAATGCATTTTGTAGAAGCCATTTTTTTACTCTCTGTTTAATGAAAGTTCGTTGTCTAAATTAACAATTTGACTGGGTAATGAATTATAGATTATACGCGGTGTCAGATAATATTATGAAAGACCTAGATGAAACACTTCCTTTAAATAAATACCATAGACATCATTACAGTTATTGGTTGCGCAAAGCTTTATGTAAGCTAGAATTGATTGGTATCAAGATAAAATAGCTAAACCAGCAAATGCATTGTGAAAAGAAACGGTACGATTTGTCTCGATACAAAACAACAGTTATAAACGCTAAAGTGGGCTGGTCACGTAAGATAAATTTGACCACCAAAGTAATAACAGGTCACGCAAACAAATTGTAGGTACGTTCCGATAAAGGTAACGTTAAAAACCCAAAGCGCAGGGAATTTGGTTCACATTAAAACGACAAAAGAAAAGAAATTTAGCTCATAAAATGTTTTTTACACAAAACATGGCAATTATAATCGCCAATCGCAAACAAAAAGTGTAAATAAACCTGTCGGACCAGTCGCGGCACGGTCATTGTCGCGAGAACTAGAACTACTAGTTTCTTGCCGGCTCTGTTGACTCAACACACAATTCTTTTTGTTCCCTTTACATTGCTTCTTTTGCCACTGTCATTACGTCGGGCAGGCGTTGCGGGCGGCGATGGAACTCGTTATTTTTTAAAGACACCGGTATTTGGTGCAAAGACTCTCATTTATTTGACCCCACGCTGTGAACTGCGACGAGTTCCGTTGTATTTTGACAAGTTGTTTGCCGACAAATATGTGGGACACCTGACATCCGACCAGTCGGGGATAAATGGGTCAATCAACTTAGTTGTTAAAATATGTAAGGATATTAATACAGCTACTCAGGTGAAAGACCTCGAGTTAAATATGAATTTATGATTTTAATCCCGGAGATGGTTATAGCGTCACATAAATGCCAGGTTGCCTGCTTGATTACAATCCACATGACGGGATAATAGTGTACTTAAAGTTAACTGACATAGAAACATAATAAACGCTATTAAATCTTTACTGCCACTTGTGCTCGCTACTGTACCAGGAAACAGACTCATAATTAATTAAATATTAGGGGACAGTGTAACCTATACTCGTACTGACCAAGGCCCAGTAAGCTTAATAAGGCTTTGTGCAAATATATATACATACTTAATTACAATAAAAGCTTTTTTGACACAGACACGAATATTTGTTATAATTCATGCTCATATCACAAATATTTGCCTTTACTAAGATTTGAATCCAGGCCCGTCAGTTTCGTAGGCAGGGTCACTACCCACTAAGCAAAACCGTTCGTCAACCTACTACCAACAACAATGCGAAATAACTCAAAAAATTTACGTTCAACGCAAGAATGTGGCTCAGAACACTTGACTGGGACGAGAAGACAAATGGCAAACTTGACACTTGTATACGCTGTAAGCAACCTCACCGCACGGTTGGATGGTTCCCCACAATCACCTGACGCAAGCCGTTATGCGCAGGAGTCGATGCGCTGTAATGGTGAGATAATTGTACCGGAGCCGACCGGTGATTGACACTGACATGATATGATGTAATGAAGAACTGGGTCGACAGTAATGATGATACGAGTTTTTGACCGAGTCTATGGTAGATTGGGTCGTAATCGAAACTCTTTGTTCGTGACTGTCAGGTAAAATTATTTATTAGTGATGATGTGTCATTGGGTATCGATATTTATTTAAACTTTATGTCACAGAATGAACGTAAAATAGCTAAATAGCCGACTTCATAACAAAAAGCATTCTCTGTCATTTAATGCTAGGAACAAATGGAAACACTTCCAGTTTAGTTTTTAACCCTTGATACATAATATTACAACAGTCCCTTGGCACAAACTAGAGGTGCTTTTCATATTGTTGTAATGTATATTGTCATACACTAGCTACCTGCGTGGCTCCGCCCGCCTCCTATAAATAACGCAAGCGAAACCGCGGGATAAAATATAGTCTATTCAGAAGGTTGAAGAAAAGAGTTAATGAAATTGGGTGAGTGGTTCCGGATATTAATACACTGTATGTATAAACTCACGACCTCACATACTTTTCTTATTTATTACCTATAAGTAAAGATTGTACTGTAGCTTTGAGTTTGAGTGCATGTTATTACGGGTTTCCGTCAAATATATTTCTTTTTAAATATTTCCAGAGGGGTGATCACAAAACGTTTCTACCGTAGGTACGTTAAGACAACTCGACAGTCATTTTTAGGGTTCCGTAGTCATCAAGGTAAAAAATTTTTTTTTTTTTGTTTTGATAAAATTTTATTTGCTTCACAACTTTGGTAATAAATCAGGCAAAAAATGTTTCCGAATATTACATTTCTATTCATTTAGTCCCTAACATTTTTAGGGTTCCGTAGCCAAATGGCAAAAAACGAAACCCTTATGGATTCGTCATCTCTGTCTGTCTGGCTGTCCGTACGTCCGTCCGAATGTCACAGGCATTTTACTCGAAAACCATAAGGTGTATTTAAATAACATTTTGAGGATAGGTGTATTTTGTTAGTCGCTACATAGTTTTGTGATTAAATCACAAAAAAACCCTTATAATTAAATTAAACCCTTATAAATTCGCCATGTCCGTCCGTCTGTCTGTCTGTCCTTCGGCTTAGCTCAGTAACCCTTACAACTAGAAAACTGCAATTCGGCGTGGATATAAAAACCAATCACGCCGACAAAACAATAGAATAAAATCCTGAAAATAAGTTTTTTTTAGGGTACCTCCCCACATGTAAATTGGTGATGTATTATTATTTTTCGTTAAACCTATAGTGTAGGGTATCGTGGGATAGCTTGTTCAAAAACATTATGGGTTTTCTACAACCATTTTAACTATTTTTCAACTCAGTTATGCGTTTGCGAGATAATGGGATTTAAAGCCCTAATTTTTGTTCGAGTCATGTGTCGCCTCCCCCTGCCGGCTAAATGGCTACTACTGGGGACGAGAAAAAATTCGTGGCAGTAATACATTATAATCATAATTCGTACATATAATGAATTTAAAAGGAAAACTATCACAGTTAAGTAGACATAACTAGTTAACGAGTAGTAGACATAACTAGTTTACTGGTAAGACATACATACATACATACATACATTCACGCCTTTATTCCCAAAAGGGGTAGGCAGAGCACATGAAACGTATGTTCCAGCGCCACTTTTAGCATAAATGTGGGTATAAAATATCGACAAAATGTGATATTGCAGTGCTAGGTTGCTAGCCTACCGCCCACAACACACTTCAACCCTGGTCCCTTAGTCGACTTTTACGACACCCACGGGAAGAAAGGGGGTGGTGAAATTCTAACCCGACACCACACGGGTAAGAAATGCACTTAAAAACCCCAAAAGCCCCTTTTAAGTCCGCATTCTGTGACAGACGAGCAACTACGGAACCCTACCCTGCGCGTGGCCCGACACGCACTTGGCCGCTTTTTTCCATACTAAAAGTGGCATTTAGAACCTGACGCGCATAAAATGCGTTACGTGATCGACCTGCAGGGACCAGAGGGGTAATAACGTAACGTTCGGAACGCGAGCTAGGACCAAGCTAGGACAATCCAAGTAATTGTTCCATATAAAATTTGACGTTTAGATCTATTTAACGTGCGTACAATGCGTTACGTAATCGACCCGCAGGAGCAGGAGACATGATTAACACCATTAAAAAAATGCCGCTGTTACTGAAAACTGAAGTATTTACCCGTGACGGCGTTCAGTATTGTATTTTAAAATAATATCAAAGCACAAACACGGTTTCTTGTGTTTAATAAGATAATTATTAAATCTCTCAACGAAACTTCGTATATTTCGTTATAACGCAGCAGAAATTTCAAGCCCTAACGATACGAAACTGCTTCATAAGCCACATTATAGGGAATAGACTTACAAACTTTGCCCGAGCCTTGCAGCCAGGATTACATAAGACCTTGCATTGTTCCAACTAAAAGTCACTCCGGTTTTGACAATGTTTCATAATGACTTCAAAAGCAAAGTTACTAATGTTTAGCAGTGACTCTTTGTTTTGAAGATGGGGTAACTTTTGATGCTTTGCGAATTACGTTTAACATGAATTTTAGGTTAAAGTCTTCTTCTCAAATTGAGTTTGTAGTAGGGAGCGTCGTATACGCTCTATTTTGCTGCCAAAATGTCCTAATTCGCTGGCAAATGGAGCATTAGTGCCGCAGTGAGCGTACACACGAAGCTTGGAACTACAGACATTTATGTTTAGAAAAAAATTGGATGGGCATTTATTCATGACAATAATAAAATACCAACACATATCACCATAAAAATCAATAGGTACTTAAGTGCCACAAAATACATTTTACGAATGTTCCCCGCATGGTATCAGTTGGAATAGTGTAGTATTATCCTTCCTTTCTATGGTTTTTCAGTTACATTACGGCACAAACACATTTTTAATCCTCATTAATTGCAAGGAGTCACTGTAATCATGTAACATGTGCTCTGCCTACCCCTTTTGGCAATACAGGCATGTTTATGTATATGTAAGGTCTCAAAGATGGCATATCTAATCAATCATGAAACTCCTAACAAATGCCGAAGCAATCAAATGCTAAGGGAGCTTTCTTAATTAGAAACCGAAACTTCAAAGCCAATTTCTCTTAGTAAAGTGGATATGGATGAAAATATCCTTCAAAAAGTTTACGTAGCGATTAAACTGGGGTAGTACATATAACTCATTGATTTTAAATGTTCATTTATAAACGTTTCGTATCTGTCGTCAGTTTATTCTATTTTCTTCCAAAAAGAACCATTTGAAATTGGAATTTGCTTCTTCATTCTCTGAGATCCTGCAATTCATACACATATTAAAACTAAATGAATAATTGGAAGACGGACATCTGGAGCCCACTTGTTTTTAGTTAGTTGTAATCGAGGTACTTAATAAATATATGTGTATACTTCGCACGAAGGCTTACACCGTAATAAATCCGTATTATCCGAACAAAGTTCGAGTTAAGGTCGAGTAAGTTTTAGCTCAAGGAAAATTTTGTTAAGACCCAAAGTTATGGGAACTTTATTAGCGAAGAACTTCAACTTAATCAAGTGGTACGCAGCACAGAATACAATTATTATTCGAGTCGAGAATAAAGGATGCTTCACAAGGAACTGTGCCGACTCTCAGTCACCGTGTTCTCAATACACCCGTGCTGACCGTGCCGCAACCGTATGCGTTGAGATGATATGAGCATTCATCTCATCGCCGTGGCGATCTCTGCGACTAATGGTAGTCAAATATTAGAGACGCAGAATATTCTTTAAAAAAAAAACATCGACTGTTACCTATGTTTTTAGATACTGCTGACATGTAATTATGTAGAAGGTTAGGTAAGGTATCATAAAAATCTTCAAAAGTATACTGTTTCTGAAAATAATAAATTATATGCATGAACTGAAATATCTGCAAAACAAGGTAGGTCTAACCGTTCCAGCGCAGGACCGGACACGGCTCCTCTTAGTTACTTTTCAAAAATCCTTCGCTCCACTTCTTTTCAAACTGGTAAGCTAGAAATTGCACCTGATAGCATAAACCCCAGGGATTCTAATAATAAGGATGAAGCTTGTGCAAGCGCTCTTTATCTTTATTATGCTTTTATCTTGAAGCATATTGTGATATTTTTACGTTAAAGTTTTAGTTACAAATAGGTTTAACTCTGTTCTATACATACTGTATCATCCGACGTATGCTGAGACCTCAGCACAATGCCACCTCGTGAAAACGTTGATAATGATAGCTTGAATAATTTACTACAAGCAAGGGCATGCACATGTATGAAAATTAGGTTTTTGACGTAAAAATGTATTCCACGTTTTATAATTACGAAGTCTATTCATTACAGTGAAAATACACGTGCCTTTTATCACTATCTGGCATGATGTCGGAACATCGAATCCTTCATTAGTTTATACTGGTGAAAATAGTAAGTGTATGAAAACCGTATGAATATATTAATCCTAAATTAGGTAGAATAATTGCAAGTTATTCACGTTAATCACCTGACCCCGATCACCCAGGGGAACCTAGCGTCAATTATTTTATATTTAACTAAGAAAAAATGATAATGTTCGATTATGGTTCGAGATTGTCCCCTTATATTTATTTATTATTATAATTAACATCACGATAAGTAGTTAAGGTATATTGAAAGTTGGTGCTGATAAAACTGTGGTACTTACGAGTATTAATTAAGAGTGCAAGTACTGAAATTGTAGATTGCTATCCCTAATTATTTGCCTGTTTCCTCAATTTTCCTCCAAGTGTACCATTTTACTTGCTAGATAAATTAGAGGTTAAAATCTCATTTGCCGTGTTCCGAGCGATTCAATAATTAATATGTTTGCGTGTAAGCCACTAATTAGAGCGAATGACCGGCTAAACGATAAAAACGCTCATTTGTAAGTTTAATGCCATAATTATTTTTTGCACGGTGTAAGGAATTAAAACGTAAGGCTGTGTTTAGCTGTTTAGTTTATGACAAGATATATATTAAAGCAAAATTGATCAAAGGAGAGAGGTTGGAAAACCTTAATTTAAAATATTAGGTAAGTATTGTGTTTATGAATTTCTTAATGATTTTTTTTGCTTGGTTTTTTCTTATGTTGTTATTTTTTCTTATTTTGTTATTCAGGGCGGACAGACAACGAACAAAAGGTCATGAAAATCGATCCATTCTTTCCTGTATTATAAATGGTTCTCTTCAATAGGTAAGTATAGATAGACGGTGGTTAATATTAAAATAAATGAAGTTCCGACGGTAAAATACGTATATCTAAAAACTCACGCATGTTCACAAAACGGGAGCTTACAAAAGTTCACTTTAATGCTCAGTTAGAAGTGGGATGAAGCTTTTTGCAATAGGCAAATAAATCTCATTTCGTTGTTTGTGAGCGGTTTACGTAACTAAAATATATAGTGTGTGATATAGGTTTATAGCAACGACCATAAATCTAAGCTTCGTTATTAACATGAAACCAAAGGTTAATTAATCATTGTCGGGACAAAACAAAACGTCACATGTAATCATAAGCCCCGACTGATGCAATTTTGCCACTCCGATAGATCGTTTTTGAGATGATCTCGGAGCTTGCGTGTCGTCACGCACACGAACGTACACGTGGGAAGTGGGGTGATTTTGCACCAGTTTGGACTGTAATTTGGTATTACATGTATTATATGCAAGATTATTAGTTTGGGTGATGAATTATTGCTAGAATGATTTATTGTTTTACAGTTTCACATTAGCCTTGATACGAAATCAACTACATGAAGTAAAAAGTTTGACATTTCAAAATCTCTCCCCAATTTGAACGCATTAGTATTCTAGAACGCGTAATTTATTATAACGATATTGCAGCTGAAAAGAAAATGGCCGCACGCCCTTTGTACAAGCTTTATATTAACTTGCCTTGTTAGTATGTATGGGACAAATCTTGCAAGTTAAATTTGACCCACTTCGCGGTGACCGATTGAGCAGAAATTTTGGGTATAAGTATAGTTTGGAAGACAATTCAATATAACCATGTCGAGCTGATCTGATTTCTTTAAGGGCGCTATTTCACACACTGTTTTTATCTGGATGAGTAATTCTTTACCTCTGTCTGAATTATGGTGTCACTTAATTTAGGGATCAGACCCTGTTCACCAGCTTAAGGTATGATCCCTAGGACTTTTTGCACCGCTTGAATTAATCGGAGGGCAGCGTCCCTGGCCTCGCTTGATAGGCATATTTGTACAAAAAAACTAGTTGGAACAGATTTATGGATTCGTTTCTAGTTCTTTGTTAAATATTATTAGTATGCTATATAACACATTAAGTATATTGTGACGATTCAATTCCCTTACCTACCGATATTGTGTTCTGAAATTAACTTTTCAGGACTATATATACAAACGATCCTCGACTAGGTTATGGTTATGGAAATCGCTATAATTTTACATATCGACAACAGTTAATACTATTGTACATACATATCACGTAGTTTCAAATTGTATACTTTTAACGACTGCCTTAAATAGAGAATACGCTTGGATGGCATCATTGTACTTAAATTGCTGACTTTACGATTTTGCAACTTTGTCACAGCACTTAGCAACTACTAAACTAGTTTAGAGAAAGGCTCAAAACCCTAGACAAACGAACTAACCCCAAGCTGAAAGCCAGTAACGGTACAGTCTGGTCTTTAAATAAGTATACATTATGGAACTTATGTCAAGGGAATAAGTTTCAGATTTGTGTAGATATTTTTAGAGTACCGTGCGGGGTCGACGGCCTGGCTTATGTTCTCGTTATTTGCAGGAAAAATGATAATCACTGTGTTTGCATAGTCGCCGGAGTCAATCCGAGTTCGAACACTCGGGAAGTTCTTATGGTCTGGGTAATAGAGTTGAATTTCGAAGTAGCGATTATACATTGGAATGGAATAGCTAATGCTAAACGTGTTCAACAGTTATTGATGGAATTAGCTATTCTTTGACCTGCCTTAATAAAAGAGGCATGTACCTACTTAACAACATTTGTCAAACTAATTTCGTTGAAAATAGTGTTACATTGATTAATCTTTTTTAGTCTCCTCGTATTTTGTGTTTGTAAGAGTAAAGATACATAAATATTTGTAATGATTTATTAATATGAAGGACAAAGTGGATTTCATCATAAGTTATGGACAGATGAAGTAGACATATTGCCATGGTATTATGGTACAGGTAGATAAAGTGATACCCGACCATACAGTTCGAAATCGCCTTTTATGTTGATGTTGGCGAAAAAGCCGAAGTCTCGATACCGAAATAAGTCTTTAATTTTTTTCAGTTATATACTGAAACTGATACTGATCTACTGTTTTAAGGTGATATGGACCTAAAAACAGACACCAATTCAAATACAAATCATAGTTCTAAAATAAATCTTCTAAAATCATAGGTATACCTATTGATAATAAATAATTGCACCCAGTGAATCCCTCTAACTTAGTTATGTAGGTACAATAACTTTATAGAGCAACTGTCTGTGAGGTCTTGTTTGTTCTATTCATCGACGAGTCAGGCACGTAGCGTATGTATATCATAGAATAATACTGATATCGAAGTGTTTACTCAATACGGGTATTTTGCGTAACGTTCAGATAAGTAGGTTACTACTTACTTTAAAAAAGATCAACACTTTCTTCACTAAGTATGTTTTCTTACTGGCCACCATTATGCTTGAGAGGGAGAACCAAGCAGTATTTGCACGTTGGTCTAATTTCCGTCGGGGACTTCACATACCCGGCTCGGCCATGGCAATATAATTTTAACGAACGTAACTTTGGTACCAACGATGATGTGTTTACCGACGGTTTGAAACAATCGGTCCTAAGGATACAGTTTGGCGAATTTTGTATAACTTTAAGGGTTGTTGTTGTTATCAAAAACAACAGAACTAATTGAACTTGTGAGAAACAACATCGATAATTTTAGTGACCTGCTAGAGTTGATGTTAGGTCGTATCGAGATGTCAAAGAGGTTGCCTGGGATCGGAGTAGATGGAGGGCCTGCTCTGAGCTACACCGACAAGAGCTTAGCTTTTAAATAAGCAGAAGAAGAAGACTGATACTCGAACGACACTATATGCATAAAGAATGAGGTCTAGATAACTCCAGGAATAAAAACCCATATATTTAGGTAATAAAACCTCTACCACTCCGCAACGGATTCATGCTCACCACACAAATATTTGCCCTTACCCGGATTTAAAGCCAGGACCGTCAGCATCTCAGGCAGGGTCGCTATGCACTACACTGATGCAGTTGCCATAGGCCAGAATCAACTTGCAAGCTTGCATATAATGTTCATACCCTCACCCATACAGCTTCCGAGTTGATAAGAGTTCATGTAAGGCTTTTCAAAATAGGCGTACCAGAATATTTAGCGTCGCTATAGCAGTATTTGTCATGCTTCACCTTACTCCAGATAAATCGGTGGCTGCCTGGGCTGACTCACCGGCCTTTGTGGAGAAAGTGACACTCATATTGTACACAATATCGGGTCAAAGGCGCGCGAATTCGACCCAAAACTCGTGAAAATGTATTTGAGTTCAGTCACGAAATAAATTATTCTAAATTGACATTTGCAAATTTGAGTATTTTTTGCGTCCATTCGTTTTTTCATTTTATGCCACGATGGTAGCAAACAAGGAAATCAGTCTAATGGAAAACGAACACTGTTACTTTGGACGCCTAGAACTACGTGGGGGGCATTCTATTGATTTAATTCTTTTACATGAAGCAACACTTCGTATGAGATTTTCATTCAATCGTGGGGTGCAGGTTGTAATGTAATAAAACTCGTATGCGAGTTGTTGCACCATGTAAATGGCCCTTTATAGATTCGCTGTGTTGATAGTAAGAGGCAAATACAGATCCCTCACTATCTTCTATCTTAGCGATGGTCGCGAACGTTCTTACGCTACACAACATACTCGTACTTACAAAGCAGTTGTGGCAATCCTTCCTCTCCCGGGCTAATTCTTTTTTGTTCGCAAATCCATACTAAATGGTGACCCACATATGGGTCAGCGGGAGAAAAGCGGTATGGCTACAAGTCTTCTGCAAAGTCAAAGTACCTACTTCTCCAGGTGAGCAGTTCCAAACACGTGCGAGTAGACATTCCACTGTGGCCTACCTCAATCCTCCGATATAAATACGATTTGTTTCTATAATCATAATAATTGATTGATTCTACTAGCAACCCTCGTGAAGGAAAGTAAATATGGGAAAAATAAACCGCCAATTTATTGCATCACGCCGCAGAAAGCAAATAAAATCAAAGGTAACTGCTATTTGCGGACTGGAGTGAGTTTAATGAACACGGGAAGTAAATACTGATCATTTTGTTTACGATTCTACACCGTGGGCTAAAATGACCCGACAGCAAGCACTTCTGAGCTTATAAAGATAACAAAAGGTATATCAATCTAGGTTGAATCAAGCGTAAAAAGGGAGTTTATGGTATTTTTGTCTTTAAAACATCTTTTTTTTTCATGAACACCACCTAAAACGCAAACAAATGCATCAATTATTATTATTTTGAGTACTCATGGGTCCCAGGAATTATAGATGGCACTTTGAATTTATAAATTAATGCATGCCACTTCTACTACTGAGTGACTGCATGGAAATTCGTATGCCTCCGGGTACGACATAGTGAAACAATACCGCATTTACGACCATCTGCAATATTATGTTATGTATATTGTATACCTATGATCGACGAATAAAGTATTTTGTATTTTTTGTATTTTGATATTGTGTCAAAAACCATGTTGAGACTTGGATTACCTTTTTAGTAGAAATGCCACAATCGAAAAAAATATGATACCGTGACAAAGAAGAAAACGTGTAACATTTTGGGTTTTAATTATGGTCAAGAATACACTATTTAAAGTCTGGCAAGCTATTCCGACCCACGATGTACAGGTTTACTACAACTGGTAAATAGCAAGTTCAAGAAAACGCAAATGAGTTAAGGGTTTAAAATTTGTTCTCACGAAAAACTAAATATAAATGAGTAAAGTTAAAGAAGAACTATCGGCCCAAATACGCACGACAGACTTAAATACAGTTTTCCTGATCATATTAAAATGAGATTGGGATAAAACGCAGAAAAAAATGAAAAAATAACAGATATTCGCCGCCCAATCATCGCTTTGGAGCAATCGTAGCGAGAAATATGAATATTTACTACGTGCACTGCGCTACAGTCGATAAAAACACTGTAGCTGATCCGCACAATCAACAAAACATAAAGCTGGTACTTTCAAATTGGGACCTCGCTATTTACCAACTATACACCGTGAGCGAGAATAACCCAAGAGATATTCCGAACCCTATTAAAAGACTAAAATATCGTATATTTAATCTATGCTCGATTTGTACTATATGGTGTGATAGTCACAAAATTTTATTTAGCAAGCTAATAGACTTGTACCTGAATTGTGTTATTAATATTTGCAGGAACTACAAAAGTAACTTTGTAATCGCATGTAATGTAATCGTAAGTATAAGATTATAAATTTATGTATGCAGATTCTATACCTCTGAAACGCGACTAAAATTGCAATATTTTTGGGTTTTCATGAATTGACAGCTTAAAAACTAATTACTTACGTTTAAAATTTGGAGCGTGTGGGTCTGCTAGAAGTACCTTAAAATTATGCTGATCAGTCAGTCAGTGAGTCATTGTGTCAGTGACAACACTAAGGAACTTTGATGGGGCACAGTTCTTATGAATACTAAAAGTTCAAATGTTACTGAGAATATATCATCATTATGACCTATATACTACTAAAAATTCAGGGTGCTAGATTTAGCCAGCATAAAATTACTGGACAAGAAAATTATACTCTTCGGGGTACAGTCCGAACGGCTTAATGTATTTTGAGATACGAGGTGTCGTTGGACTTCCTTAATCGTGTAGGTGGCATAGGCTACATTTTTTTAAATCAGGGTGTTTAGAAATCATTTGATTTCTTAGTCTTATTCAGGTCACCGCATGTATTACTTTTTATAAATTGTCAACTGTGACCACTAAGTGCGGCTGTATACGTGTCATTCCAATATCAAAATACGGTTGAGCTCCGATGCGATTCACACGTCCATGGACAGATTTAACGACTTTAGTTGAATGAAATTGGCTCTCTAAAAATAAATACGAGCAAACCTGTATTTTAAATCTATACCCAACGAATTTTATTGGACATATCCAATTGTCAAACCCGTATAATTCGATTCCCAATGGTTTTACTGATGTTTGCTCTTAATTAATCGTAAACGTCTATCAAACTCATATTAGTTTAAATTAATTTGACCTTATCCGTCATCATGATTTTTGTGAGAATGGAACTAAACACGCTAACAACTTTGTTAAGTTTAATGAATAAAGAGCCGTTATTCCAATAGCTTTGAATAATGTTCCAGGTACATTCATATTCATAACTCCGAATCGTATTCACAATTCAATCTGTATCGCGCATCACTAGCACCTTTGCGCGTCGAGATAACGTCAGAACAATCGTGTGAAATAGATAAAAGTTGAGGCAAAACATGGTGACGGTTTTCTCAAAGACAGATTGACATATAAAGCTGATATAGTACTTATCGATATAGCTATTCATGGCCTAACTGCCGAAATACAACTATCATCCTCATCCTCCTAGCGTTATTCCCGGTTTTGCCCCAAAGGAGACCGTGATCCGCTTTGACACATAATCCCAAGATCTGGCATAGGCACCAGCTTCACGAAAGCGACCGCCATCTGAACGTCCAACCCAGAGGGAAAACTAGACCTTATTGGGATTTCAGACCCGTTTCCTCGCGATGTTTTCCTTCACCGAAAAGCTAACGGTAAATACGATAATCCGTACAAAGTTCCGAAAAACTCATTGGTACAAGGCCAGGTTCAAACCCACGATCGCCGCTTGACAGCCGCGTGCATTAAACACTGGGCTACCGTAGCTTTTTAATTATTTTTTTTATTAATTACCGAAATACAACCAAAACGAAGTCAATGAAGGAATACGTTTGAGGGTAATACGGTTTTTGTTTTCTTTTTACCTTTGCCACCTGTTTTTACGCAAATAGATACATGCGCCTTTGTAAGGGTCGTTCAACTCCGAACTAACTCGAAACCTATTCTGGAGATAGATCATTACCTAAACGACTTCCGTACCTACTAAACACCTTGCCCGAAGACATTCGACACGAGCCACATAAGCTTGAATTTAAAAAATCTTTGAAAGTACTTACTCCAAACACTTGAGTGACAAATGGCAGCAAGCCAATTCCTCGTAAATGTTTTAGCGCGACACTATAATTATATGTGCGTAAATTATGCAATTATATTAGATGTATCTAAACATAGTTAAAATTAAAGTGTTGTGTAATAGGTTAAGTTTTGTATCCCATTGTTTAAGTAGTAATAATAAATAAATTATATTAAAAAAAAAACTCATTTGATAACGATACGCTAGAATACAATGGGATCCGCTTTATCTAGGTCTGAAAATAGTTTCTGATGCCCGAAATAAAATAAACGATAACTGGCAGATCCAATTGTGTATAAAAAAAAACATGTCGTACCCGTATGCCATACTACGTTTGCATGAAGGACTCATGGGGGCTCGTCATCATCATCATTTATTTAAGAGCTTGGCTCTTGTCGGTGGAGTAATCCATTACTCCTTTTTTGAGGAAGCATAGTGTGGTGGTTTCCCCCTTGCCTTCCACACCGCAGTACATGACCCCAAGGTTCACCGGCTCCGTGATGTCCAAACAAGAGCTCTCCAGATTCCTATCTTCGTTCTCCAGTCGGTACTAGTGCTACTGCTGCCTGACACTAGAGGATTGCTTATTTAATGGCGGCAACTACTCGCCATGTCACAGAATCGTCGTCGGATATTGTAGCTTTTTATAGAGTAGCCCCTCCTACAAGCCTACCCACTACATCCTGATAACCCTGCCGCTGCGTGGTCGGGGACTGCTTATTTAGTATATTCGCAGCTAACCATCATATCTGATGGCCATTCCACTATCCGCCTCCTGTGGACCCCGGTAGTAGCCTGCAGCTCAACCCTACATGGGGACTCGTAGGTCATTAAAAAAAAAAACAAGGACTAGGTAATAAAAATATAATTAACAAGGAACGAGTCACTTTTTCCTCTTTTCTTTTCATCTCTCTGCCCCTAATCGCAGGAAAATCTAGTTAAAACCTTCGCCGGCACTAACATTTGAAAGACTACAATAATACTAAAAAGAAAACGTCAATTCCTCTCTAATCGAGTCGGACCGATCCTAAAGACAATTACTGAAAACGGTCGGAAAATACTGAATAAAAATCGTACTACCACCTTTATTGGAAAACGGGAAAAGGAATTTAATTGAAAACTCAGTTGCGGCTAAAATAAAGTCTTAATTTAGTTGAGAGTGCCTGAAAAAAGTCCATTAGGTGATGCCGGGTGAAGTTAGGTTGTATTCACTTTATAGAAGAGTTTTGGCTTCAATCCAGAAGCTGCTTGCTTTTTTAAATACGACCTGCCCGCGCGGTATCGTCCGCGTAATACTATGACATTATGCGGGATCGCGGGATAAAATACAGCCTATGTCTACTATATATATACGAGTGCAGCCAAGAAAACACTTCTATGCAAGACTCATCTCCGAAACTGAAACTATCTACTAACCAAATTATTTCCGCATCGGTCATCTTTAAAGATAACGAAAGAAAGTTAGGTACATACGTATTTATAATAAAGATATTGATAAAGATAAGGTACAGATGTAGTTGGTGCGGAGGGGTATACCTACGTATTGAACCGGCAATCCAAAGACACCGAGTTCCATTTCCGGCCTGCAAGCTACTGTGCCCGTTTCATTTTTATTTTTCTTTGTAAGGTTCAATATAAATTGTAATGTACCTGTTCCACATCAATATGGTGAAACATAACCATATTTCAAAAAGTTAGAGCTGTAGAGTTGGGTTTATAAATATGCATGCTATCTTGTTGTGGTGAAATGTTGCACGTATTTATCCTGTAGACCGCCAACGATGCTTTGAATAGTCACGATCGAGATGCCGTGCTTACTACCACCAACTTGGCAAGTATTCTTATGAAAAACCGTTAATCGTAGTTATGGGAAGTTAGACAGTTTTCTGTGAGATGACAACTGTCAGAGCCTTAATTAACGTTTACCGATATTGTCGATTTTCGACGTTCGAGCGCTCGAAAATTATCGGCCAATCGGCCCTTAGGATGTTTGTGATAAGAATAATTTAGAAAGAAAGCATTTCCCAAAAAATCTCAATTGGCTCGTCGATATAACAAAGTACAAAACGCCGCATACCGATACTGCCACGCCATGTAAGGAAGTCGCCTTAGTTAAGTATTCTTTCATTCAAATCAGACACTGGGAAGTGGCTACAAACTGGTTGGCAAATTCTGAAGGACAACTTAATTATAAGCCTGTAAAATTAAGGTCTATGTCCAGCAGTAGACATCTTTCGGCTGATACGATGACGATGATAATGAAAATAAGAGCTGTAATAGAAACCTATACAAAAACTATTTGTATAACATCAGCAGCTCTAACTCTAACAGTATACTCGAGTATATTATAACATGTAAATGACATAGCATTGTTATAATTAGGTTTATGTACGCGAATTCTAAATTAACGAGTTTAATCAACATAGATATATAACTGCGGCTGTTTCGGGTGGAAATTTGCTGCATTGCAGCGGCAGCAATCTTCCCGTTTGTTTGTTTATTCAATATTTTAATGGATTATACCGCCTTTGAAGCTCTCTCGGAATTCTCAATCTCAGTAAATTTAGGTAAGACAAAGCTTACTGAGTTTTGTAATAATTAGTAATTCGGTGCAATTTTTTATAATGTTGTGTAACAGCATAATAAATGAAATTAACCATAGTATCAAATGTGTAACAATCAAACTCAATCTGAATTTGTATTCTAGATTTGTCAGTAGTAATATCATATAGATGTAAAGTAAGTAAGTGTGTATTTTCTGCGTATGTAGATTTGTTATGTAGGAGATCAAGATCTGATAAAAAACATTTCACCAGTTTATATAATGGATCTTCAGGAAATACATACCTTATATGTTATCCCGAGGTTCCGCCTGCGTTCTTTGTAACATGAGAGTGAAGCCGCGCAGCCAACTAGTATTGCATACAAATCTGAATCAATGGGATATGGACTGCAATTCGATCAGCCTATCCCTATGATATCGGTTTTGTTTCATGTCACATATACTATTCAAAATAAAATAGGGGCCACAAATATGGTGACCGTTACGTGAAAATTATAATAAACTGGTTTTTTTTCAGCTTACTTAAACACCAGCTTGAAAGGTTGGATTGTGAAAGATGCGGGACATCATTAATTAGCCGCTTAGCAATTATTTTATGTAATAAAATATAAATATTTAAGTGGCCCTTATTCTGTTTTGAGCAGTATATATTAAAATACTTGGATTTATCAAAATCACTAAATAGTTCCATAGATAGCCCTAAGTAGAAAATGCTACTAACATATTATATGGATGTACCTTTTACTCCGAGATACACTTATTTTATTATTATTATTATATCCACATGGTCCCCCGTAGTTTCTTCAACGTTAATAAAATGTGATAAGAAGCTACGAAAAACATACATGTCCATAATGCATTGTTGAAAATAAAAACGTACTTTCACACCATAGTGGTGCACTGTTGAAAAAAAACGCATCTACATTTCCGTTAGTTCACTGTATAAAACTTGCATCATAGTTCGCTAAGAATAATGTTTATTGTGAAAATATTCATTCAGTTCTCGGTAATGGCTAAAAGTTTTAATATACGAGTGCTTGCGTACTATTTATTTAATAAAATATATTTATGACCGACTATAGGGAATGTCTTTCATATTGTTGTATAAAAGTGGGATATTCATAATACAATCTGCTTTTATGTCTGGGGACAATATCGATTTAGTGTGCCAGAAATGCCCGCGAATTCACCCATGTTTCACGCATGTCCATCCTGGAAGTCCATTCTGTATACTGGAATTGGGGCAAGATTTTTTAAAACTTAAATCAATGCCTTACACAAAAACTTACAACCCCATATTTCCTTTTTATATTATTAATGTAGATACGAGTAGTATAGATTACTGTACCATCTCTCTTCTTGAATATAGTTAAAACATAATAAGATACATTTTTCACACTCAGATTTTACATTTCCTGGTCAGTATCGGTTTGAATGGTTAACATTGTATGATTTAATAAAATCGAAGCTGTATAATATAGTCTTAATTTGAGGATTCAGTAATAACGAAAGCTCGTAGGTAGGTCATATAATTATTTTGGGATTATTGGATTGGTTTCCTTTAATCCTATAGGTACTTTCAAAGATCAAATTCATACTGCGAACAAATTGTTATAATATAATAATTATACACCGTATCATTAAAATATTCATAGTTAATCATTATCAATTTAGAGGACAATCTGACACGCTTTATTGGATATGTCTAAGAACGAGCTCGAAAGAAAAAAACGACATATAGAATTTACGAATTTCTATTCGAATTCTAAATAACAATTTTAACGAGTTACTGTCCGACGGGGCTTGTCCGATACCTATGTGTGAGATTATCCCTTGATATTTATTTCGTATCTATTTACTGTTACAGTCATTTTTTTTATAGCAACACCGAAAATTGATTGTATGTTTTAAAATTACGTGAACACTGAATAGAATCACAAGCACCAGCCAACGGAGACCATTACCTTCTCATCCGGAATGGGACGAGCCGAAAAATGTTAGGTCAAATATCGATATTGAAACGCACGGGCCAACAATCGGGAACCGTTCCATTATTCGAAGTGGTACTGGTCAGTTAGATTTTCAATTTAAAGGACAATTGCAATACTGTGCGCTCCGAGCGGCTGCTGATTGGTTACCGAAGCGTAAATACTCATACGGCTAGCGTTGAACCGTAAAATGGAGCGTAATGTTGCCGCGTAAAAAAATGCAGCCCCTATTGGGGGTAACTGAAAACATGTTTTGTTTCAATTGGTTTTCATTAATGAAATTCGGTCAAGAACCTTTAGTAACAGTTACTTAATATAAACAGATAATAGTAACGTTAATGTCATTAACCAACGTTAAATATGGCACTGCCAGCGTCTCATATCAAAGTGTCAAACAGCTACTGACGCCATGTTTAACGTTCAGGCGGATGTCACACTGCAACGCATCTCCGGACGGAGGTGCGGAGCTCGTTGTATGCAAGTTCCTCAGTTTGTATCTAAATTCCGTATGGTACGACACACTGTGCCGCACCTCCGTCCGGAGATGCGGCGCGGTGTGACATCCCACTAGCGGCCGTTGAAGTGTGGTTGACGTCACCGGCCGTTAGACCTATTTAGACAGATTTATTTTGTGCTATTAGATACCCTGTGTATATATATTCTGCATTATTCAAATTTCTATTGTACGATACGTTCCCAAGGGGTAATAAATAAAGTAAAAGTAGCCCGACTCCCTCACGACGTGGGACTAGGACGGAAAGGTGAAATCGAACACTTGATATTTTATTCACAATTCGTCTCACCTCACCTGTCCGAGCACTCCTAGCATATCATGATGCCGGGATCCATACCAACTACCCGTCATTGGAGGTCTGAGTTACACTGGTTCATGGGAACATATCTGATCGGCACTCGGGCAACGATAATATTTATGAATATAATAATAGTAACGTTTCACTCTGTATAAGGGCATTTTTAATTTAAGTTGTAGCAGGGACCAGGGATGTTGCAGACATTCGCATTCGCATCCGCAACCGCGGAAGTTCCGCGGATGTCGCTGGTAGCGTCTCATACGGTTAAGAGGCCGCAGTAAGCTCCGCTGAATTTCACCTTTGTGACGAAACTTTGCATTTACAATGACATGAGGTATATCTATGTCTGTAATTAGTTTATATGGTTTCAATTTATAAAACAAAGTAAATACAGCAAAAACTAGTTTTGTATGAAAAACTTAAATTCGCTGTATTTTTTTTTATTATGGTATCTGAAGCTACGTAAACTAATTTCAGACATAGATATACCTCATTTCATTGAACATGCAAAGTTTCGGTACAATTCAACACGTAGTTTTAAAATGAGAGCGTAACTATGTTTGTATGGAGAATCCAGCTTACTGCGGACTCTTAAGTTCTATTTTGTTTTGTATACCTACGACTATTTTGTAGCTCGTACGCGGCGGTATTACGTGGGTAATACTATTACCGTGATTAGTCTGAGGTTAGACAGGAGAAAAAGATGTAGCAAAGGTCATAGCTCACTAGAGCCACCCATCGCCCACTCCTCACCGCTTCGCCTTGAGCGGTTAGGTAGGTATTCTTTATATGGATTTGTACGGGCATGCGCTCACTGCATCAACTCCGTATCAACTCCGTAGTTAGTACATTTACGAGGCGAGGCGGTGAGGAGCGGGTGACGGGTGGCTCTAGTGAGCGATGACCTTACCAGCCTATCAACTTTATTTTTTGGTATTATTCTGTCTCGTTAAGCCAAGGGAGCGCAGTGACCCAGTGACAGAGTTTCTTAAAAAAATGGACTAAGAAGATGCATGGAATGGGTTTACCAATATACCAAAAACACGTGTATAGTACATATTATCCGCATAAAATCTATGATAAAATAATTAAAGAGTAACCCAGGAGACGCTCCCATTGCAACGAGCAACAACAAAAAATGATTAACCCATATATGTACCTACTTATTCAAATGGGTTTCGTTCCTGTCACATTAACATAAACGGGATGAATTTGCGTTCAAAAGAAACCGAACAATAGAAAAACGCATACAAGTGCACATAAAATATGAATCTCATTACAGTTCATAAACTAGCTACGGAAGCCTCTATTGCTAAGGACATAACGAATATAATCTGAAGACATTAGAGGTACTTAATGCTCCAGACTGCACACTACGAATGCCATGCACTCGCAAAGCACTCTCGTAAAAGCGCAATGCTATGAACATGACATGATGTTATGTTGTACAGCTTTTTATTCATCGTTTCACATTTCGATCGCATTGCAATTGTGTTTGCACTCTCGATTCCACGGAGCCGTATCGTATCTCACAGTGCGCGTAACTGATTAAAATGTCATATTCGGATGCGAATGTGATGGATGACCAAATTGAACTGTATTGTTGGTGCAGTCTTGAAATTAAAAAACTTTTTACGGAAGTAGATAATCAATTTAGATGAAACTGGGTGCCCGTATCAGAGAGAAACCAGGCTAAACCGCGGGATAATATAGAGGGTAGATCCCGAGGTTACATTCTATATACTGGTGAAATAATTATTGGAAACGGGTCATTAGTCCCGGATGTTAAGCCCTACATACAAACTTCCCCCACGGACTTTTCATATCTATATATTAATAACGCAGGCAAACCAGCCGGATAAATATAGCCTATAATAACCCAAAAAATCTCGCAGAAAAAAGATTTTTAAATCGGATAAGCGGTTTCGAAGTTTACACATAACGTATGAACTTAAAAAGCTACAATTTGTAGAGTTGTGTTTGTTGTGTGGTAATGGTGATAAGCAATAAAGTCAGCTTAGGTACAATATTTCTGGTCAAAGTAGCATGCGTAAGCGAACCTTTGATCCTCCTTGAAAGCGAAATGGCTGGACAATCGTTGGGGGTTTAGTGGGTACTCCAGGCCTTCAGCCCTGGAGTCCCACACACCGGTCCGGTCCGGTACAACTTTTGCGACTCTAGAAAGGCTCGACCGATTATTAAGTATGGTCTGTGATTGGTAATTGGAAGATTCGCGGGCACAGCGGAACAGCTAATCCTACAATTTTCATAGAATATTCTATGGTTTTGTCTAGTTTATAAAGCTTTTTAAAATACGGAAGAAGGCAAAGCATGCCACTAACAATTTATGAGTAACTAGACTCATCATAAGTATAAAAAGATAAGGATAAAATATTCATAAAGATAAACGCCTGCGGTGTAGTGAGCTATTGAGACCTGTGACTGTCGTTATTTTGATCCGTACCTTCTAGATGCAGAAAATTTTAGAGATGAGCAGTTAAATGTAGCGTATAATTTCTAGAATTTATGATGGCGTTGGGTTGGGAGTGACATAACCACAGGTTAATGGATCTAATCGACATAGCTGCCACATCATGGCCGGGTTATATCAGGGTTGTTAAATCTCACCGCAAAATATAATACTTATAGTCGTGTTGAAACGAGTGAGTAATAATAAATTTGGAAGGGCCTGAAACGTGAAAAAACTTCTTTTAATACGGAAAACTTATGGAAATGTCTATACATTAATAGAATTTGGGACACGATTCCATTGGTATTTAATTGACAAACTGCTTTCGTTTTGTGTCTCTATCATTCTGATCTTAAAAATGAGAAGTGATGAGAATGTAAAACGGAAACATTATTGTGTGTATATCCTAATGGCAGAGGACGGAAAACTAGTCTATGGTCTAAAATGCCAACAGCCGTTTCCGCATCTATTCATTATGGTATCGTGATGTTATTAGATATCGATCGAGTAATCCCGGGCTAATGAGGCAGCAAACGGCGGCAAATTGCAAGCTTATGCGCGCTCTAACTTAAATATATGACCAAGCTAACGTGCAGAAATTGCGGAGTAGTTTCAGCATTTCTTAGTGGTTGGGGCTTCCGCAGAACCCGATTCCCACAAGCTTGCCTGTTGATACTTTAGCTGGCTCTCAGGGATTTAAGAAAATGACAAGCCATCAATGACGCGAAAATACTTAAAAACATCACACTTCAACATAATTAAATGTTTGCTATTTGAAAGAATTTAACATATACAAACATGAAAAAAAAATTTGATATGTATATGGTTAAACGATTTCCCCAAAGTGCGACTGTCACGGGACGTTAGCCATAGGTCATTTGTCAAAATTACCTGTATCGATACTGTATCGCATTTGTATCGCGTTTGTAGCGCTGTAAAAACTCGCCGTATGTGATAGAGCGTTTTCGAGGTTTCATTAGTTATTTGTGTCACAAGGGAGCCAAATAGTATATTTACAGCGAGGGCGGTGTATTGAATCCTGAACGTAGCGAGGGATCCTACAATAGAATCCTGAGCGCAGCGAGGGATTCTAACGTAGGATCCTGAGCGTAGTGAGGGATACAAGTGTTTACACCCGAGACGAAAATAATTTTGATACCGAGTGACACATATTATTTTTGACACCGACTATGAATGAGGAAATTTAAAAAAGCTATTGTTAAAATATATCTAAATTATCTTAATTTTTATTACTAATTTTTAAATATTACGAAATATTTATAAATTTTTATACAACATTGTTATAGTTAAAACTTGAAATATGTTCGTTTTGAAGCGACTACGATGAAATTACAATCGATTATTTTATTAACATCTGTGTTCAATTGGCACATTGCGTACAAATGTTCCAATGCCAATGTATAAATTAAAAAGTAGCTTGAACAGAAAAGTAGCGTTTTGGTCCCTCTCGTCGTGGAGCAAAACTTACTTTTCCGAATGAAAGGTGTGAAAAAAGATTTTCTGACCGACTATCTATATACTGACCAGCAAAATGTTCATTTCTTATGCTTCTTCTTTTATCAGTCAGCGAATAAAAAAACCATAGACCTTGAGCTCCTTACAAATTTCTACCCAAACACGTGCCTATAACCCGATAAGCGCATGTTCGAACTAAACGGCTGCCTGGCATCGTTTGGAAACCCCGCCCCCATTCCCGCATGATGGCAATGGCCCCCATTCTGTGGGGCCATTTTGCAACGCTACTTAGACTTCTATGTCAACATCTCAACATCCCAATTTATAATTGTGAAAGAATAAATGCTAATTTAAATAATAAAATTTGTGTCACACCGGATTATTGAGAAATTTATGTGGAATACAAAAGTTCAACTGGCAATTCTAGAAATGAACACATAAAGCCATTCGTAAACGGTTAACTAATTTAACTTTGCAATGGAAACTCGTCATTCATATAATGTAAATAAAAGCCAACAGTTTGGGAACTTTTAAGGGGCTCCCATAATTGGCGTCTGGGATCGTACCTTCGATCTGAATCTCTTAGTTTTCTTAGGGTTTTTGTAGCTTATTATGTTAACAACAACGGCTTTAAGCAATATAGTATCCCATATTTACTTCAAAGTTCATTGTTTTCGAGATATTTGGCATCAAAGTTGAACAATTTTAGGCCAAAAAACCGGTTTCTGGCCAATTACTTTTGTGTTAATTGGTTTAAAATGAAAACCCTAGACCAGTTTTTAGAGACGTCACAGACGAACCCAAATATGTAGATTTCGTATTAGTTAGATCTTTCACGTCAATAGAGATACAAAATAAGTGTTATTTTAGACAATGTTTAAAGAGATCATACAAAATTAAGTATTCATTTGTTTCAAAATCCGGTAGACTTAAATGGAGATAAAAGATTGAAGAACCGATTGATTTATACTTCTATCTGTAGTGCAAAAGTAGAAGATACGATACAAAACTTGTCAAAAATCGATGGAAAACTCGGGTAGCCCCTTAATCATACGACGGGCGGGAGTGATTTAATTATTAGTCACCAGGTAATAAGAGGGTTACTCCTATCGGATTACCTGTGCTCTAAAACTGTTTAAAATAAGGAGTTTATTGTTTTCATGTTTTGGTACGGCGTAAAACGCCCCTCCACCTTCTGCCTCCTTATTTAACATGTACCAATGCAAGGATTTAAACAAGTTTAAGTTCACACTTTTATCATAATTTTCAGCCTGTAATAGCCCCCCTGCTGAGCATAAGCCTCTCTTCGCGTACGCCACTTATCTCGCTCCCGTGCTAGTCTCAGCCAGAAATGGCCTACGGTCTTTTTAACGCCATTAACACATGGAGCTGGTGGACGACACACACACACACACACACACACACACTTTACGTCACGAAATAACGCCACATTTTTCAAACTAATCTAGTAGCGACAATAATTACAAGAGTTCGAATCCTCTAGGTACAGTCAGCTACAGAACGTAATTACCTTGCATTGCATTGTTGTTTGAATGCGGCCCCAGTCACGCCCCAGTCACGTTTCTCATCATCATCAGCTTTTCATCATCATTTTAGCAAGATGACATTTGCTACTGTCACTCTCCCAAACCCTTACAAAATGAAACAAAATAAACACAAGGGAAGGCCCTTAAGTTTATTTTGTTTCATTTAGTGAGAGTAGTTTAATATGATCTTGTCAAATATATTTCTAAAGAATCCAACAAGAGTTTGAATGAGGCGTCATTAATCCACCTTCAATCAGATTTAGCTTGCAAGAATTACTAATTAAGCTCGTTAAAATGTACAAAATTGGTAGCATAAGGAATAATATTGTAAAATGAGCTCCTAAACTTTATTCATGGCTCATATCAGAAATTTTCATTTCCTGTTAGTAATTGAAAAAAAAAATGGAAATGGGTTTCAGGAATTTTCGAGACTATACTCACACCGTAGAAACGAGCTTCATAAATTTCGATCCAGGTGTAATTTGTCACCTCATTTCTCCCTCAATTGCCCGTGAAATTTTCTTGATGGCCTGCTAACAAAAAAAAACAATTCGGCATTTCTTTGCATGGCTTTATAAACACAAACACGCAGTTAGCGTTTGTGTAAATAAATATAAAAAAAGAATCCGGTGTCTTAAAATATCAAATGAGAATTTTGTGCTTCGAACCCAGAGTAACTAGTAGGTAAATGTTGATTTTCTCAAAGCGGGCTAAGATCCAAAAAAATACGTAATTTATAATTTGGCCGTTGTTCGGGAAGATTTCCGCGTCACCACGCTCTCAACGACATCGTAAGGAGGGCTTTTTAGTATCTGCCAACATCCCCTGTGTTCTGCCTCCGGGCCTCTACCGCGCCGATGGCAAGAGGCCAGATGGCTTAACTTTGGCCTCTCCGGGAAACTGTCTGTTGTGAGACGTCACGTGCATCAGTACTTTTGCCACTAGCGGCCAGGAAGCGTGACAAATATGCGGCCCTGGGCGGTAATTACTATTTTGTACCCCTTGCGTTTGAGACTACTGTGTGCTGGGGGGCGGAGGCTATTGCTTTCGTTAGGGAAGTGGGACGTCGAATTACGGAGAGGGGGTCTGACGCCCGCGCTGGTTCGTTTCGTACCTGGTGTAAAGGCTGTCCATCGCCATTCAACGTGGTAACGCGGCCAGTGTGATGGGTACCTTTTCGCCAGCGACAACTCGATGGGGACTATTTGATTAGGCTTGAGCTTAGCTTAAGTTTTCATTGCTGTATCTGTTATTGTGTTTTTATATTTAAGTAATGTGTAATTGGTATTATTACTCAACTCATCTTTAAAAACATTAAGAATACCTGTTCCTTCATTCATCTGGAACACATACTAGCCAAGGACAAAAAAAATACTATCCATGGTACCTATTTAATATATTATTATAAATGCGAAAGTAACTGAGTCCCTCTGTCCGTCGATTTGTATGTCTGTGTTAACGTTGTGTGTGTGTTAACTTTTCACGCTTAAACCGCTAAACCGATTTTGATCAAATTTCGTATGGACATAGTTTGGATATAAATAAAATATATTGAATAAATAGAAATATTTATCCCGGAAATCATATCCTAAGGAGGTGATATTGGGGGGGGGGGGGGGGGGTGGAAGTTTGTATGGTAACAGCTTTGTATTTTTTATATTCGCATTTGTTTGTGGAAAGGGAAAATACGGGAAGTTCAATCAACTCTAAATTAAACTGAATACCTAACAAAACACTATGACATAAACCAAGCTCCAATACAAACAAGAATTGCAGTGTATAAACAAACCGTTCATCAAACACAATAAAAAATGAAACTACATGAAATTTTTCGCAAAATATTCGCGATCTCAGCGAAGCGGGAACCATCAATGTTCATTAGATGTAAAAACGTTTCCATGTTGGAGCGGCATGCTTGATATTCCGTTAATTTAAAGTTAAATTTATGAAAGGCTTAATCATGAAAGCGTTGAAAGGATTTTGAATTTCAGGTTAATCGGATGCCGTTAATATATTTACTTTACTTAAAATAAATACAATACTATTAAGGCTTGCAAAAAAAGCATTATTTTTCATTTTACTAAATTAATGTATTGCATACCTAAACAGTGGCAAGATCTAATGCATTAAGTTGCTAATGCTGCTGGTCCAGTATATAAAAAAGAAATTTAGGAATTTGGAAATCTAAATTCTTCAGGAATCATGATAGAATCAGGAAAAAATAACATTTTGTATGATATCCTGTTTTTCGGAAGTACGGAATATGATTTCATATTTACCGTTAGCTTTTCGGTGAAGGAAAAACATCGTGAGGAAACCTGCATACATCTGCGAAGAAATTCAAAGGTGTATGTGAAGTCCCCAATCCGCACTGGGCCAGCGTGGGGACTACTGCCCGTTCCCTCTCATACATGAGAGGAGGCCTGTGCCCAGCAGTGGGACGTATATAGGCTGATGATGTGTGATGCGATGATATCACTGAGCTTATAACATTATGCATTAAGACACCAGTGTTACGATGGATTTAAATTATTTGAAACCAGTCGAGAGAGCACTCGGGGATGTGGCTCTAGAATCTCTAGAGCCACAGGACGAATCCTCGAATAAATAATAAAAGGTCGGCTACCCGCTTGTGATTTTTCAAGCATCGCAAGCGTCCATAGGCGACGATGTTTGCTTACTATCAGGCATTCCATATGCTAGTTTGCCATCGTGGTACTACAAACAAATATCGTTTATAACTCATAGTTTGTGGCGTACAATACAAAAAAAAGGTTTACTTTATAACATAACAAGCAAGGAACACAAACCCGCAACTTTTCCGTTGGACTTTTTATTTTAATTAAATGAAACCTCCTTTCTCGTATGCTGGAAGTGTGAGTTTGACACCTCATGAGATTGTTGTTCTTATTTCCTGTGTAAAAATAGGTACACTATTGTTCTCGTTTGCCAGCAAAGAAACTAAGTAAACAATACACAGAAACGAATTAGTATTCTAAATGTTTTTAGGTATCCACTATGATTTTATTTTAGAACTATCTGTTCGTCCCGGCTTCGCACGGTTAGTGTGTAGAAATGAAGCATTTACCGTGGTAAAAAATAGCCTTTGTTAATCAGGGATAATGTCGGCTCCTAATGGTAAAATATTTTTTCGAATCGGTCCAGTAGTTTCGTAGCTTATTCAATACAACCAAACAATCAAATCTTTCCTCTTTATAATATTAGTGTAGATATCTGCCCGCGTACTACACAGAATGCATGCGAAGCCGTATGTTCATCAAGAATCACGAAACCCCATTCTAGATACTGGTGAAAGATTTTTGAAACCCGACGAGTAGTCGTAGTAACACATTTACAAAGCTACTATTATCTTAATGTTCAATCCAAGTGAACTTATTGATTTGACTTTATAGTAAACCTACCAAACACAATTGAATTTTACCACGTTAAAATGCAGTAAAGGCAACCAGTCAGTGTCGCTGCACAGTGCACTTAGTGTCCGCTCTGATTTGTTGATCTCTGCCGAGTGCCCCACATTCGAGACAAAAGCCCGGCTTTCGTGAGCTTGGGCCAATTTACTTCTCACACCATTTTCCCGTACTTTTCTGGTTTTATGAGATTTGAAGCGAGGCGTTTTGATGACGTCGAGATTTCAATCGTGTGCCCTACGAGCATTAAAATCCGAATGAAAAGGATCTGAGTACCTAACTAGACACCTAAAGTAATGCTACTTTCACTTAAGGTTTAATTAAATTGTAATATGACTAACAGCCTGTGAGTTCCCATCCGCGTATTGTAAAGGTACCCTATGTCCATACAGAAAGATCGTTCTAGACAAGCGATTGATTTCCTGAAAACTAACAAAGCTACATCTAAGGTACTTACCTCAGACCAATAAAACAAGATGTACGGAGCACGACGAACCACCTAGTAAAGCCGATTTTCAATCAAATCAAATAAGTTTAGCACACAATCACACACACACATATACAAACAAACTTGCACAAAACGTTTCAGCACCCGCGCAGCGTCGCAATGATATGGCTGGTTACGATACATTCTCGGGAAGTTATTAAAGTTTATTTACAGATTTCACTCTCAGTCACTCGTTTGAACTAGCAATCTTGTAAAATTAAGTTTCATCAGCACTTAATATATGTAAGTACTTAAAAATGCTTGTATTCATAACCACTGCAAAATACAAACCCTAATGTACAGATGAATGTTCGATACCAATAATTTGGCTCGTTCCGACAGAATTAACACGTACTACAAATTTAAAGCATAATTGTTCGTTAATACAATACAATATCGATACTTTCAGCAACGCAAAGCATTAAAATATTTGTCGCTCGTATATTCAGGACTAAATTGATAATAAATGGCATTGGAATTCGAAAAATATGAAATTTTTCAAAGGCTGTATAATACCTAAAGATAATAAATATTTCTAATAATAGGTTCGAACTCCCCTTTAAGTAATACAATATCTGTATGTGGAAGCTCCGCTCCTCCAGAATAAAATTGTTTCTTTTTCCCATAAAGAAACTGAAAAATATATTGATGACATTTTCGGATGAATAATAATAATAATATATTCTTTATTGCACCACAACATAAGAAAAACATGTTACAAGAGTACATAATGTCAAATAAAGGTAACAACAGGCGGTCTTATCGCTTTAGAGCGATCTCTTCCAGACAACCTTTGGGTAGCAGGAAATTTTCAAGAAGAGTTGTAAACTGGTAGTGCAGGAATAAATCAAAAAAAAACTTACTATCGCATACATCCCATTATATGACAATTCCAAGTATTGTATAAATACATAGATACATACATACAAACTATAACACAACTATATAAATATATTACAGGATAAAAAGGCAACTTAAGGCAGCGACAAGTAATATTGTTTCAACAGATTTTTGAAAATTTGAAGAGGTTTTGCACATCTTATATGCAACGGCAAAGCATTCCACAGCCGAACAGCCTGGAAGGTGAATGAGTTGTTATAGAACTTGGTGGATGAAGGCGGTGGAGCGAGAAGATGATTATGTGAAGATCTGATGGAAGTGAGGTGATTAAAACGCTCTTTGAGATACGGAGGAGTTGAGGGAACGAAAAGTATACTGTAAAGCAAAGATAAAATGTGAGAATTCCGACGGAGACGAATTGGAAGCCACTTGAGCTGAGAACGAAAAATGAATGAATGATGATGAATGTAAATTGACCAAAAATTTCGTTGTTTGTTAAAAGCCAAAACAGAGGTCTAAAATGCTAATGTGGTACTTTGGACAATTGGGGCAATAAACACGACATAAACCAACCTTACCGAGATTAGTACTACAATGATTGGTACCTACATCGTCACAGACTTTCAAGACTTACCCAAAACTGTTAGACGGTTCTCTAAATCATCTCCGAAAATTGTATGTACGAATATCACATCGCAACCAATTTTTCGCATAATGTCATTTCGCCGAATGATTAAGTGTCAATTTATCAAAAGGTTTAGTTTTATTTCCCAACCTCACGGTTACCAACTGTATGATTGGACCTTTTTTCATAGTCACTTTTCAAAATGCCACCTTTTGAGTAGCAGAATGGGTCAGTTTGACTTATATACATTTCGTGGTATGACACTTACCAGATGTTTTATTTAGTAACTATGTAACGTATTTACAAAGTGAGTAAGCGCAACCGCTCACTTGTTTTTTTGACAATGATGGTACCTGAATTATCGCATCATTGGAGATAAGTGTTTACATCATTACTTTTGGACCGTTGCTTGGTGGCATGTATGTATGTAGGTGTACATATGTATTTTTTAAAACAAACACCTGCCAATTTGTTTTAACTTCATCTAAACCTTACCTAACCACAAGCGTGTCGACATCACCCCGCTACGCGGGGTGCCTATTTCCGCTCTAAGGGACACAAACTAACCCTAACCTAACCTACAAATAACATCACTGTTACGGTTGTATGTTATTTTTTAATACCCCCTTGTGGAAAACTTAGTCTCCCCATCCCCACCCACTTCCCTCCTTGTAACTTATATAAGAAAACGTTGAATAAAAGTCTGACTATGTTATGCTGTCTTGTTCTTTGTAGTAAAAAGTTGGCTTATGTAAGAAAAGGGAACTGTTGCACCGACGAACCGTTGTTTGTCCAACTGAAAGATTTTCCAAATGATAGGAATGCCAAAATGTTTAATTCATTATAATAATCAACTTAACAATAATTCTACCAAATGAATCTGTTGTCATACAAAAATTTGCCATTAGTTAGTTGTCAAGGTGAATCATCGGCGAAAAGTTGGTAGGCAAGTGAAATTCGGTCATAACAAATTCGGAGAAAAGGCAGAACCCCCTGTTAGACATGTTGTTATCATTTGTATTACCCTGCGGCGTAACAAGCAATTTTGTTTTTCTCCGATAAGCCGCAGGTGGCGCAGGTGTATTTCGTAGCAAAAGTGGCAGAAGCCGATCTGAGACCTTTTTGCATTCTAATTTGTTATCAATGAGTTTCTCTTATTCGCGTGCTCGCTCTGACACTTCAGTTTGACGATAAAGCGAGCGCGCGGAACATTGATATCAAGAATGCGAAACAAAAGTTACTGATCAACCCCCCGGGAGCCGCGTTTATCTCAATCGGGCGACGCGCGAAGCGGCTGTTTAATAACCGTTATTGATTGCATCGACGTGCCCCGTGTGCCGTTTGACAGCCATTATCGATCTACAGGGCTATTTACAATTTTAATGACAACCAACCCCGGCCGACCAATGTTACCTCTGACACAGTTGTAACGAGTCTTGGGATCAAGTAGTAATAGTAGGAACGAGCACAGTCGAGGCAAAAGGTTTTGTAAATAGTTAGGCAGCACACGGTGCCGTTAGAAGCAGTAGAGTAGCAGAGACGAGAATTTAAAAAGAGAAGTTAGCTTTAGAAGATTTTCATAAACTGATTTAAACGATGCAATCTCAGCAACAAAAAGACAATGAAACAGATTCTTCGAAATACAGTGAAACGTTTCCCTAACAGAGTTGCGTAAAAACGACATAGAGTAAAAAACAGTTTAGTGCTCAATATGGCAAGACGGTTTATTAAGTTTTTGGAAGAACAATTGACTAAATAGTTGTAAACATTATCAGAAAACCGCGTTGCTTCTATAGTTATAATCTTATAATGATAGCAATGATTATTTAGGCTAAGCCGCGATGCTGGTCTTTCTCAGACTATGGAAAATTGTACAGCCTACGGAGCTGAAAGTTTTGTGCTCTTGTGTTCGAATCCCAGTGCGGGCATTTATTTGTGTGATAAGCACAAATATTTGTTTTCCAGTCTTGGATGTTTTCTATAAGTATATTTAATTATTTATATCTATTAATTATATCTTCGTCTATAGTTCGATTTGTATATGATTGTTATTTATTTATTATGAGTATGAAAGTCGATGAATCATGAACACTATGCATTAACGTTCGTTTAGCACAAACACGAGCGTCAGTTACGTGATCACTTTCGCTGTTAAAATCATAATTAAGCTGGTCCATTCAAGTGATTCATGTCTATTGGCTATTTATGACCAATATTAAATGGTTTTCCATGTTTCAATTAATTAAATTGAATTAGGGGCTTATTTACGTTAGTTGATTTTTAAATTCAAATTTATTATCCGGTTGTAAACCGGCACAAGCTTATATTCCGAATTTCATTCATAAATTCACCGTATAGTTTTTGATTGACAGAAATACTGACTGGCGAAACTAAAGGGGCTCCGTTTTTGCAGTTCTGGATACGAAACCCTGTAAGTTCTTAAATACCTGGGACTCGTAAAGTACTTACCTAATGAATTATAAAATAAACGGCCAAGTGCGAGTCGGACTCGCGCACGAAGGGTTCCGTACGTACCATTATCTATAACAGTAAAAAAAGTTAATTGTATAGGAGCCCCCCTTAAATATTTATTTTATTTTGTATTTATTATTTTTTGTTATAGCGGCAACAGAAATACATAATCTGTGAAAATTTCAACTGTCTAGCTATCACGGTTCTTGAGTTACAGCCTGGTGACAGACAGACAGACGGACAGCGAAGTCTTAGTAATAGGGTCCCGTTATTACCCTTTGGGTACGGAACCCTAAAAAGTCCCTCATCAGATACGTGTATCGTATTAATTAGAATTATTTATCTAATACAGCTTCAACGCCTGGTGCGTTCTGCCAGCATCAATACTAATATTATAAATGGGAAAGTGTATGTGTGTGTTTGTTTGTCCGTCTTTCCGGGCAAAACGGAGCGACGAATTGACGTGATTTTGGAAATAGTTGAAGGGATGGAGAGTGACATAGGATCGTTTTTATCCCCGAAATCATCGCCTAAGGGGGTGAAATGGGGGGGTAAGTTTGTAGGGTGCTGCGATATAAACGAGTGCCACGCGGACGGAGTCGCGGGCAGAAGCTAGTTACCAATATAAGTAATAATATAATAAGAATTAATGCACACGAAGTGAACGAAAGCTAGCATATAGGAACCCAGCATTCTCAAAGACATCGTTACCAGCAATATGAACATCGTTATTGGTGACACGCATATTAGACATGCAACCATATAATAATAAAGAAAAAAACGATCGTGACTCTATCACGGCACCTCGTCATACACAAGCCAGTGTTTAAGTAGACCGCTTACAGACGATTTCTTAGCGGAAAACTAATGCCTGAAACAGACCCATTATACGTTGAAATAACTCGCGGGGACTTAAGTAGGATGATTTAATTAAGTTAATCTTGATTGCTTCGCGGAAGTTAGCAGAGAACTGCATACTTATGAATACAGATTTAAGGATAATTCTCAGTACACCGTTCCGTGTCCGTGCCGTGCCCGGCTCAACGCCGGAGCATATAACCCAAATAAATAAAAGTCGTAAGTTTATGACCGTCATTTATGTCTCCTATTAATTATTGACATGCTGTTTCCTACGTGATTTTGAAGGTTGCTATCACCCTTTGCCGGGCAGTGCACGGGCCGGTTTGGAAAACTCGGTGAGGGAACGGGGTCGTCGTAGGACTGATACATATTTTAAGGGCGCCCCCCTTTTGTTCACCTAATTTTTTAAGTCCTAATTATTGTAACTCCGAAAATGTTCTTCATAAAATTGTGACGAGTGATGATTATGAATACAAAACGTTAGAACTTATAATAAAAATAGGACAACGAATTTTATGACATCCAAGAATATGGACCCATATTTTATTTGAGTAACGTTAGCTAATAAATACATTTTAAAATTATTTCTGAAATTGCTGGATTTATTTATGATTGTCAGTGATTTGTTTTAAATGAGAAAGTTTTACCTAATTCGTATATACAATAATTATTTAGTTCTAATGTTAAAAAAGACAAACTTGAATGCTTTAGTCGCTCACAGTATTTTTTTTGAGCATTATAGCTCGTAATTTAAATACATAATAAACTTAAGAGAGCGTATCTCTTGTCGATACTAGCCGAAGTGCAGGTATCAACTATTCGAGCCAAATACCTCAGTATCGCTTCGGGTCACAGTATCCCAACCATGTCTATTTTACAAAAAAAAAACAACTACTTACTGCCTACGAGTACCTACCTAATTACTGCTAACCAAGTAACTACAGGCATGTTAACTATTAACCCAATCTATATAAACCAATCTCCCTCATCCCAGGAACGCTCCTAGAATGTTAATGATGTAAGGAACAGGAAATTAATCTCGGCATCGGCAAAAATATTCAATAACCAGCATAAACATTACCCCGGGTTATATAAACCCGTATCAGATATTCTTATCAGACTCGGGCTTCGATGAATTACACGATAGGCATACAAATTCGGGAGGTCGTACGTGGTTTGTGATTGTTTTGTTATTTATAACTTTTACTTTTTGCGGTGTTATGAGATTTGTGAAGATTGGTTATTGTGGGGAAAGAAACCTTTTGGCATAATAAGGTAAACGTCCGAGTGATCGACGCTGTACTAGCAAATGGCATGACACGAACGAAAAAAAATCTTCTAAGTTCGAATTTAACCCATAGCTTTGACATAGAGTGCCCATGCCATATACTAGTTTATATAGGTTACTCAATCATCAGTTTCATCAATTTTTATAATTTTCAACCCGTTCCAGTAAATAAGCTAAAAACAATTGGTGGTTGGAATTAAGGTAACAATTGAGAATTCATCATTTTCTAGTCCACCATCGTATGTACAAGTATTGTACTTATACGAGTTTAAAGTCTATAATTGGGTAACAAAATAATTATAATTAATACACAAACATGTACCGATTTGTGCGCTCCTAAAGATGAGTTGTGTGTTATTTCACATGTTATTTCAGTTTAAGCTGAAGGCTGTGGTCTGGTGGTACCGGGCATTCATATATTGAACTCGATGAAGTTTTAAACCGGCCACTCGTCACCTCGCTCGCAGCCCGCTAATGTTTACGGCGCCAGTCACGACATTGCGCGGCGGCGGCAGCGGCTTTTCTAATTCATTGCTTGTGATCCCAACTAACTGCATTTGACTTTTTTGCCATTCGGCGAAAAATAATAGCCTCACCGCTGAAGCCGATGCGAGGCAGCAGAACAAGTATGCTGAGGGTGTTGGCGGAGCGCCTTAACTGTCCGCTCACCAAGTATTGGGTTGAGGTGGTCATTGGTAGGGCCAAGTCCCTTCTACTACTTGCTCCTGCCTTTTTCGGCCTTTTTACAACACTAAACATTAATATGGTCACTTCGCTGTATTCCAATAAGTACAACACAAAGTGGATAAATGGCACTGTAATTAAAAGCGTCTAGTAGCCTAGTGGAAGCTTGCAAAGTTTCATCGGGACTGCTTTACCAACTCAGTTTTGGCAGATTAAAAACACGGGTCGATTCGCTACTGACTATTTTTTTGTTATTGCACGTTTCGCCCACGCAATGAACAGATCAAACGCTAGACAGGTCTAAACTCCGCCCTACAAATCAAGAAAAAAATCTGTTCATCATTTTAGATTACCTATGCACAGCTGTATAACTTCCACACTCCTCATTCGACATACCATATATATCCGCTACACTAAGCATAAACAACGTCACACAATATACCGAGCATTATTTAATCACCGCGGTTGGCGAGCGAATTGACGGGAAAACCGCGGACCAATTTTGGTCAATCGAGTCACGTAGCATAACGTGCCGTAACACCTGTATCTATCGGAAGCACGGATAACAATAACTTGTACTTACTTTCTATGGCTGGTCACGCGGGATCACTTCCTTGAACGTTGTCGATCCTGGAAATAAATGAATTCTTATTATAACATGTTATCCGTATAATTCTGCAATAAAACATAGCCGAATGCCAATACCAGCACTAGTTATGTAGACAGGAACCAGGTTTGCTTTCCCCTATTCCCTTTTCTACTTTTTCTTCTCTTCAAAACATAATGAGTACTTATATTGTTTCCTCATCGTTATTATTAAAACCATAAACATAGCATTGCCAGTTACAGGATGAGAATGAAAATTAAGCTTAACAATGCTAAACTTCCAACCCACATCTTTCAGTAAGAAAAGTTTTTTGAAGTTTAAGGGGGTGCATTGGAAATGATTGCGTGCGTCTGACTGGATTAATAAAACAATGAGATCTGATTAGCAGGTACATGATTCTTGACTTTTTGATTGTTTATCTCATTTAATAGATACATGATTGCCAAAATTTTACTCGAAAGAAAAAAAAAACAAAGTCAGGTCTTTATTTTCCTTTTTTTGCTCAGCCTACTCAAACAATACATTGTTTTACGACAATCAAGTTAATACTATATTTTCTTGTATTTTATCTCATCGAATTTTGACAAAAAGCCATTCCCGAAGAGTGTTGCATGTCTTTTCTTCGTGAGCGGAAGACATAAAGACTGTCTCTGTCATGGGGGCGTAGTCGACTCCAATCATCAATCAGTCATCCCCTTAAATGTTATTACTAAAACACCCTGACACAAACATATGAAATAGTATAGACTATTGCTTATAGATTCCTTGAAGATAGCATCTACATTTGCATGGAGCATGTTTAACTTTCAAGTCAACAACCCTGCGCAGCAAACTTTAACCAAGGCAAGTCAACAGGATAAAATTGCCTTGCAAGAATTCTCCAACGTTTGTTCCTCCAACTAACCAAATATACAAATATAAACAATTCAAGGTTTAATCCCGACATTAAATATTCCTATTTAAGCTTAAAAATTCACCATCATCCATGTTACATAAAAACATACATAATCGCATCATAACTTTGCCAAATTTGTATACCACCCAATTATGTTATTGCAAATCAGACCTGACTTTTCGAAGTTTAAATTTGAAATAAACGGCTTCACACGGTAAGCTGCAGTTCTTACCGTGCATATGTTGTGCCGTAAAGTGAAAGAATCTGAGGGAGTTGAGGAGATATATGAGGGAAGATAGGTTCTCCGCTCGCTGTTAAAGTAAAGCGGATTGCAAATCGGTGTGTAACGCCTTAGACACTTTCAAGCTATCGCACAGACCGATAGTGGAGATAGATGTACTGATTGCTTTCATGTGTCTATGATATTTTGTTGGAAAGGTGCTTTTAATGCGTGTTAAATAGTATTGACTACATTTGACGCAAATTGAGTCACTTGTAGCATTATCAATCTATTCCACTAGGTACTACTTATGGCAGGATTAAGTTTTTTTTTCTCACTTAGCAACAAAAACTTAAGTTTACCTAAAACCAATGGAATGCAATAAATAATTGAGTATCGAGACTTTTTATTGTATTTCATAAAATAAAATGGAAATTACCGCAATCAGCCTCCGCTACCCCGATTGCTTACTTAATTTTGTAAAAAGATTTTCTGATCCTTACCTACGACTTTGTACTCAAATCAACATAAAGTCGCATTTCTATGCACAGTTTGTTTTTATTTTACGTAAAACTGGCCAGTCTCGCCACTATTTGCATTGCCAGCGAGCGCCTTCATGCCCGCCCCAGTACTGACGTGGCGCGCCGGGAATATTTGTTTGCATATTTTAAAAGTATAAGCGTTCGATTTTCGAATTCAGAATGCACTCTCCACGTACCTAACGACCTCTCCATAGCAAAATGGTCGAAAATCGTGATAACAATATTTGTGTTGCGTACAATAGACGTAGACTGACCTATTGAGATTGTTTGTATTTATTTATGTCTATTTTATATTTGTGCAGTTTCCTTTAGCAGTCAAATCTTGCAGTAAATAATTGGTACTGGTTTGGCTCTGAAATACGGAATTGTACACTGTAGACATGTATTGTTTCCGAGTCTTTCTATGTCATTATCCTCCTATCGTTATTTCCAGTAGTACCCTAAAGGAGCCCGAGTTCGAGTCTTTCTATGTACTTATATAGTTATTGATAGCTATTAAATATATCCAATTAACGTCTTGTTATTTATTTGCACCAAGAACAACCGCAAGCAATATTTACTCTATTTGAAATAATTTAAATTAAAGTGATGATGTACTACTTTATTCACGGGCTAAGTACACATATAGGTACGTATGTATTCATAAGATTACCTAGACGCGCCAAACCTGGCTCTCTACCGTGTTAATTGTTAATTTGTCAAAATCGATAGTGTTCGAGCCGGGCTATTTACAAAGCACTGCGTTGGGCTTCAATATTTAATAGTCTATTCTACCCTTATAGTAGAGTGTTAGTTTGTTCAGTGAATTTATAATGAGAGACAATATATTATCTTACCTTGCAGATTTAGCGTGTTTGGTAGTGAATTTGCTAGTAAAGCTGACGACGGTCCTATTTAAGTGAAATACGGGAACGGGAACCTAAAGCTGGTTTTCCACCGGATGAGACGAGAATTGAAATCGTATGGGACTACCCTACCTACCTATCGTATGGGACTACCTATTTCCACCAGCAGCGCGCGCGCGCGGTGGTGGCGTGTCAATTCTCGTCTCGTCTCGCCCCTCCGGTGGAAAACCAGCTTAAGGCCTCCACACACCGAACGCGGGTAGTGCGCGGGTCGGGTCGGGGCTTGCGCAACTGTGTGATAGAGATACTGAGAGACATATTAAATGCGTTGGTAAGTGAGAGAGATATACCGACCCGCGCCGCCCCAACTCGCGCCGCGCCCGACTCGCGTCGCGCCCGACCCACGCCGCGCACGACCCGCGTTCGTTGTGTGATCGAAAAAAATATTTTTATTCTAGATAGTCTACTAGTCATTTAATTATATTTGCGATGTTCACCATCCGCCTATTAAAGCCTTGTAGTCTGTAGGTAACATATCAGAATATCTAACTTTGTTTCCTGAGATATCCCTCCTCAAGTCCTCAATTCGAGTATAGGTAAATAATTTAGCCGTATCATGACCGAACAATCTGGCTGATTGTCCTTACATAACACGCTATATAAACCTGACCTGACCTGATCCATTCAAACCAAACCTATTATGCATGCAATGCAACAATGAAAGTATCTGATAGAGAAATGTCAGCTGTGCAATTTGACTTATGATTCTTGCAATTCGTGAAGCAACTACACATGCTGCCCATAGCTAAGGTTATATTGCACAATTTCTGCTATATCTGTAATTACGGCCTGTCATCATAAATAGACCCTTATCAAACTAATTGACGCGATCTCTTACGAAGACACAATGAAGAAATTGGCGTTAGCTGTTACTGTTGCAAAAAGACCTCGCTACGGCCTTGGGTAGCAAAAGAATGAGAAGAAAAAACGATTATTGCCTTAATAATAGACAGATGTAGTATGAGTGACGTTGATGAAACATTAGATGAAAATTACCGTGATAAATTTTATTACTGAGTGCCAGTGTAAGAGTATTGACGAATAATATCTAAGGCCGGCCCTAGACCGACAATAACTTTGCACAATACTTTTATGGCGCAATATAACTGAACCGGTCCTTGCGATCAAATGATCAATATTATCACGCAAATTTGTGCAATAAATTTGATGCGTCCTCGTGGCGAACACACCTAGACTAAAAAAAATAATGTTGTGCAATACTGTTCCTAGACGGTACAATTAAAAAAAGATGGTGCAATAAAAATTAAACTGCTCAAACTTTTGTTGAATCATTGGCATCATTGCGCAATCTTCAATACTAACCCTAAACGGTCAAAAGCAGTGCACAATTCGTAATTTTGTACAATTTAATCGATCGTATAGGGCCGGCCTAAGGATTAGTTGTTTCAAACCGAGGGTTACGTTAATCTCATTGTATTGGAAGTTTGACAGTTTTCTATGGAATGACAGCTCATGGTGCCATATTGTGCGATAACCGTACCTAAAGTCCGTTATAATATGAACAATGTTTTTAAAATAGTTCAAGCAGAACTGCTTCAGACTATTGCAAGACACAAAGCTCACTCATTCGGTTGAATGACTTATATAATATCATGTTATTGGGAAAAAGCTCATCAATGGTTTGCAAAAACCGTAGGTGTGCACATACTTTTGCCAGGCCCTGTCAAATTTCGACGCTCGAACGATACTTAAACCTGAGCGGACGTCGCGTCGCCAAGGAGCGAAGGTGGTTTTAAATAATTAATTTATAAACTTGTTAACATAATATTTATAAATTACCAGTAACTACCTAATAGATTAAGTAACTAATTTAATTATCCTTCCGTCCGTTGGGTCCCAGTGCCCAAAAGTTATTTGCGGAAATCGCGAAATATCTGGTTGACGTAACTGGTGTGCGGATAGGTGGGGGTCAGGTTCGAAGGGAGAACACGTCCTTTTTACTCAAGCGTTTTATTCCGACTGTCTTAACCTAGATTACAATTATCTGCCCACTACACCACCGGGGCTAATAGGAAAAAAAAAATGTATTCTTACATATATTTTTTTTTGTAAACACATCAAAAGAAATAGTACTTAATTACATTATTCAGACATGTCTGGAAAATAAGGATTAGATGCGTATACAGTATGATCTACACTTATTCAATAAACAATTTTACACGATTTTTATGAATAGTTTCATTTTTTCCCTTATTTAATATTATTATATTTGGCCCTTGATCTTCTACTACTTTAAATGGGCCGTTATACAATTTGCTCAATTTTTTTCCCGTTTCATTTTTAATTAAAACTAAATCATCTTTCTTATAAACAAATGGAAGAACATTTCTGTCATATAAGCTCTTATTTGCTAACTTACTTTTTAACAAATGCTCTCTTGCTTCCTTATGCGCTAACTGTAATCTATATCTTAACTCTAACATGTAGTTGTTTGGATTATACAATGGATCCAAAGTATCGCTTAAATTGCTAGGTATTCGACATTCTTTACCGAAAACGAGCTCGAATGGTGAATATTTAGTTGAACTATGTATAGTGGTATTGTAAGCGAAACACCAGAATGGTAGCCAGTGGCTCCATGTGTCTGCGTGTTCGTCACAATAAATTCGTAAAAATGCTCCAAGATGTTTATGCATATTTTCAATAGCACCGAGTGATTGGTGATGGTAAGCCGTCGATTGTAATTTTTCGATTTTTAGTAATTTACATACCTCTTGAAATGTCGACGACGTGAACTCTGTGCCTCTGTCGGTGGCGATGACCTTGGGTATACCGTACCTTAATATGAAGTTGTTAACTAAAGCTCGCGCCACGCTGACAGTGTCCTTGTTACGTAATGGGTATGCTTCAATATACTTACTAAGTTCACATTGTATAGTTAGGATGTAGGTAAATCCGTCCACATCGGTCTCTAAAGGTCCGACTACGTCCAAGAATATCTTCTCCAAGGCCGCTGTAGCTGTGGATGTTATTTGCATTGGTTCTCTGTTTTCCCGCGAATATTTCATATGCTGACATTTACTGCATTTCCTAACGAAATTTCTAACTTCCTGCTCCAGCTCGGGCCAGTAGTATTTTCTCTTAATATTGTTTATCATTCGACGTATACCGGCGTGTCCACACGTTGGCAATAAATGGTAATCGTTCAAAATTATAGTTTTTTCTTTTCTGTCAATTATTCTTTTTACATTGCTGAGAATGTTTATGCGTGGTCCGGACCACTCTTTATTACTCATTATCTCTTCACTGAGATTCTTTAAAAATAACGCGTTATTTAGTGTCTTTATTATACATACTTCTTCAATATTTATTTTTTTACAAAACACGCTTAACTTATTCGCAAAATTGGCTCGCGTATAGTGCGACATATAGCTAAGGTTTATGTATATAATTGACTTTTCTTTTATGTATGAAAAACATTCATGTTCCATTGTAATTTTATTCTTCGTTCGTAAGTTGTCTAAATCCGGGCTCGAGATAAAATCTAACTCAACGGAATTGTTGGGTTTTCTTAATATTTCCGAAATTTGAGGTTGATCAGGCCTCGCATCAATGGGTATATTAAGATCCGTAGCGTTTCCGGAACTCGTATTTCGTTGTAATGCTCTTTTACTTTGCGCCCTTGTCATTACTAAAACTCGTTTTTCTATATTTTTTAATTCGTCCGAAGTGATGTTCACCCTACTCAATGCGTCCGCGCCTACGTTATCTTTGCCCCTTATGTAAACAACTTTGTAATCGTATTCTTCGAGTTGTAGTCTGAATTTAATTAAACGGCTGGATGGGTCTTTCATACTAAAAAGATATAATAATGGTTTATGGTCAGTCATGATGGTGAAATATTTACCAAATAAATAAGGTCTGTAGTGCTTTACACTCCATGTCACGGCTAATAGCTCCTTGTGTATAGTCGGGTAATTTAATTCGGCTTTATTTAGGGTTCTACTTGCGTATGCTATCGGTCTCAAATCTTTGTTGCACAAAACAGATCCGATGGCCTTCCCGGAGGCGTCTGTTTGAAGGACAAATTCGTTACTATCTGAAAAGTCAGGGTACTGCAGGATTGGTGGGGATATTAATTTTTCTTTTAAAGACATAAATGCCTGTTTACATTCGTCTGTCCAGTTAAAAGTAACATTTTTCCGACATAATCTATTCAATGGCAAAGTAATTGTGGCAAAACCTGGTATAAATTTCCTGTAATAATTACAAAAGGCGACGAAACGTCTAACCTCGTCTATCGTTGTAGGTGCTGGATAGTCTTTTAATACTCTAGTTTTTTCAGGATCGGGCAAAACTCCTTGGGCTGACACTATGTGGCCTAAATATAAAAGTTGTGTTTTGAGAAATTCACATTTTTGAGGATTGACCTTCAAGTTTACCTTTCGTAACCGTTGCAATACATCGGTTAAATTTTTATTATGCTGATCTATATTTCTACCGAATACCACGAGGTCGTCCATGTAGATAAAGCATTTTTCATATGATAGTCCCGACATGGCTATTGACATTACACGTGAAAAGGCGCTCGCACTGAGCTTCAATCCCATGGGGAGGCGTTTCATGCGGAATTGACCTTGACTTGTTGAAAAAGAAGTGATGTTTCTACTGTCTTCGTCTAAAGCTGTTTGGTAGTATGATTGTTGTAAATCTAAATGGCTGAAATAGATTGCTCCTGACAATGAGTCCAGAATTTCTACGATATTTGGGAGAGGGAATTTATCGTCTTGAATTACATTATTAACTTTCCGATAATCTATGACCAATCTCCATTTTTTTGTGTTGTTGTCGGATTTTTTTGGGACTAAAAGGATCGGGCTATTCCAATCACTGCTGGCGGGCTCTATAATATCTTCATCCAACATATTTTTAATCTGTCTACTTATCTCTGGTTTCATTGCTGTCGGTAAACGGTAAGGCTTCACGTACACTGGTTTCGTATTAGGCTTTACAGTAATACTTTGACTTAATATGTTCGTAGTTCCTAACTTGTCACCGTCCAAGTAAAAGACGTCAGCGTATTTTACACATATCGATTCTATAAGTTTCCTCTCAGTTGGACTCAAATGGGTTAACTTTAATGTTTCTAATAATCGCGTAGCTCTAGTTACCCCGTTTTCGTGTTTTCGAAAATAAGAAACGTCATAATCTGTAATTGAGGTTAACTCGGGCGTGAAAACTGGTAATTGAATGTCCTTATCGCTGGTATTTAATATTTTAACCGGAATCCTATTATTTTTAACTGTTCCTATACTTCCTGCCAAAAATACATTCTGGCGTAATTCCATTGCGCTTACTACATATTCATTTCTATGCGTAGGTAATAATGTATTTACTTTGATTAAATGTAAAGATTCGGTTCTCGCTGGTAAAGACAAATGAGTAGCGTTATCGCCATTTCTATGAATTTGCACCACACAAGCTTGGTTATTAAAATGCAACGTTAGCAAGTTAGCATGCAAGTCGATGTTTGCACCGTACGTTCTCATGAAATCTAACCCGATTATGCCGTCCGCGTGACACGGCATATCATGCAAAACGTGAAACTTGTGTGTGAATGATCTCTCGTTACAATTCTCTAGTGATAAGTAAGCTATGTTCTTACAAGTGATGTTACCCCCTACACCTGTGATAACTGTATTATTTTCTAGTAATGTGACATTATTTGGAATTTTGTCAATATGGATCAGAGATAGTGTCGCTCCTGTGTCGATAAGAAAAGACACATTTTGTCCTTGTATTTGGAAGATTACATAGTCTAAACCATCGCATGTCAATACTTTATGGACGAAAAAATTGTGACAGGTTGGGTTGTTCGTCACTTACTTGATTTTCTTCCGTTGTTGCTACGGCTGTGTAAATATTTTGTTGGTATCCGTGATTGCCTCTTGGACCGCGGTTTCCTGCTGAATAACCGCGCGTTGCTCGCCCCCTGTACTGCTGGTAGTTGTTACTCCTGTACCTGTTAAAATTATTAGGTACCCAGTTGCCCATACGATGGTGCTGGTTGTTATAGCCACGATTATTCCACCGTCCACGGTAATACTGGTTGTTGTATCCGCGTCCACTCACCTGGAATCCTCTCCTATTTCCTCTCATATTCATCACGACGGGCGCGGGCTGGCTGTTGTCCTCGTCCTGGGCCGCCTGCACTGCCTCCTTGAGCTCCTTATAGTTCCTGGCTGCAATTATAGTTCCTAACCTCCTGTTACGCAAACCATCAGCGAATTTCTTTATTGCTAAATTTTCGTTTATCGGTCTCAGGATTTCGCAAGCCTGTGCATTGTTATCAGACTGCGTAATTGTGAGATTCGTAAACAGTTCCTCTATTTTGTCTCCATATTCTAAAATTGTTAAATTGCTTTGCGTAATGTTATTCAATTGCAGTAACAAGGAATTAGCTGATTTTTTTGGGAGTAAATATTTTTTTATATCAGAGATTAACTCTGTCACTCTGTCGTAGTTCTGGCTTAATTTAATTTTTGCATTTTTGTTCAGTCTAGTCTTTAGCACAAACGAAATCAACAATTTATTGTTACTTGCCTCTTTCAACATGCTATCCATCATCTCTATACCCTCAATAATTCGTTCAGTTGTGTCCTCTTTACCATCATACAACGGAATCATGGAACTGACCTCTTTAAGGTCAAATTTTTCCGCCATTGTTGCTTGTTTTCGGATTTCAGAAGTATCACTAACGGTGTAACTTAATATTGTATTATAAACCTTATCTATTTTTGTTGTATCAATTTACTTAAAACATTACTTAGCTCTAGTTTCATACGTACAGAAGAAATAAGTAAAAATTAGTACATAATTATACGTTACGTATTTCCGCGCACTTTCACGTATCACATTTCCACTCACGGCTTACAGCTCGTCAACTCCAACATCGGTCGTCCTGGTGCCGTCCTCGCCCGGCTGCTTGCGGCTCCGTCCCGAAAGTCTTACTCGAATGCGTCTTGCCATATCACTACGGATTTCCTTCTGAATCCATTTATGATGACACTTTTTATATTTGTAGAAGGCGAAGATGAGTACAGCAACTGCGATTATTACTAAAATAGATGTTAGTAACACATTGTTGACGTGCAAGTGCTCCGCATGTTCGGCTATCCCTTGGCCTTCGTTTGAGCCAGCGGCATTTTGCGTTATGATTACTTCCTTTTCTTCTTGTTTTGAATACGATTTTCCCATCGCGCTGAATAAACCAACTGTTTAACTGCAAACTTATAATCGAAATGTCCTTGATGACAATATAGTCCGCTTTTTATTTATATTCACTTATTTCGTCACTGTTAATTTTGTGAATATTGTTCTTGATTAGTTGATTGATAGATTTAATTGCACAACACTGTTTTCGCGAGAGTCCGAGCGCTAATAATTTAATAAATCCATTGCATATTGAAAATGCTGACGCGCGCGGTGCCGCGGTATAGACCCGGCGTGCCGCGTCTCCCGGTCACGGTCGCCATGTGCGGATAGGTGGGGGTCAGGTTCGAAGGGAGAACACGTCCTTTTTACTCAAGCGTTTTATTCCGACTGTCTTAACCTAGATTACAATTATCTGCCCACTACACTGGTGGATTTGTTAGATGGGTTCCGTGAACGCGTTGTTTCAATGTAGCGTTTTCCCGAGTCGCATTTTTCCGCGATCGGTCAATTCCCTTGTCGCTTTTTTACTCGTAGCTTTATTCAGCGTCTCATTGTTCCGCAATCGCCTTATATATTGTTGGTATTTTCCGCTCTTTTATAAAAAATAATAATAATAATTCCGTCTTCTAACCTATCCGTGATCCGAGTCAGTTTTGCTACTAAGCCCCCGTTCCCTACAGCCTACGATACACCACTATCTTGGCGTTGGTTGATCTCAGAGAAAAGTTAATATGATGCCCACCCTTTGAACAGGGACTTAAGGCCAAAACCGACTCGGATCGCAGATAGGTTAGAAGACGGAAGCGGGAGCAGAGCTCCCGCTTTCGTCTTCGAGGTCATTTTTTTATAAAAGAGCGGAAAAACGATAAATATCGACATGAAAATAAGGCGATTGCGGAACAATGAGACGCTGAATAAAGCTACGAGTAAAAAAGCGACAAGGGAATTGATCGATCGCGGAAAAATGCGACTCGGGAAAACGCTACATTGAAACAACGCGATCGCGGAACCCATCTAACAAATCATTTGGTGACCGCAGAGCTGGCGGCCATCTCGCGCAAAGCGTCAGCATGCAAGAAAATGCCGCCTGCATCCTCGGTATAGGGCCTTTGTTAGTTTTTTTTTTAATGTGATAGGAAACGAAATTAAGATAGCGAGATTAGGAAATCAGTTTTAATTTAATTTAGTTAAATTTAATTATTAACTTAGTAGATATTTTGGAAAATAAATATCACCATTATATAGATTACATATAGACGCCTTGTTATTATAATATGTCAGGTTAACATAAAGATAAATGATAGATTTTAGATACCTATACTTTAGCTTTCTATACCTACTCCAATAATAACGATAAGAATACGAATTAACTATCTTATGACTGTAGTACTTAAGGAGCATGCAGCCAGAAAATTTACATGTCAGCTTAAGTTACCTACAGAAATACACAAATAAATTGGAATTTCACTTTCCAAAGACATTCGGGTGAGGATTATATCGGAATGTAACGGAACGCCTGGGGCAATAATAAAACGCGGTGAGGCGTGACCTTCACCTATAAATTACAATATTAGGAATAGAAAATAACGTAACACTTATAGCATGACCCACAGTATACAGAGTCGAGCCCAGCTGTGTCCGATCGGAGCAACTGCATACAAACAGATCCATACTAATACTATAAATGGGAAAGTGTATGTGTGTGTTTGTTTCTTTGTTTGTCCGTCTTTCACGGACAATCGACGTGATTTTTTAAGTGGAGACAGTTGAAGGGATGGAGAGTGACATAGGATAGTTTAAATCCCCGAAATCATCCCCTAAGAGGGTAAAATGGGGGGGTAAAAGTTTGTATGGAGCTGCGATATAAACGAGATCCACGCGGACGGAGTCGCGGGCAGAAGCTAATGCATTTATAAAGGAATATACTTACACAAGTATAAATAAAAATAGCTAGTAACGTAAGCATTATGAATATTTTAAACGGAAAACCTATTTTAAACCAATCAACGTAATGAACAAATCGTGAAACATTTGCTGAAATGCAATTAAATTTAGGCTTACGGCAATTAATTTCAAAAGCAAACTCAACATTCGTTTACGAGGTGTAGAAGTTAATTTGTGCAGTGAGTCCCAGCAAACAAAATGTATTGCACTCCGGTAGAACAACGAATCAAATTGTTTTCTTCTGCAAGAGTCAAATTGATGAAAGCTTCGAACACTCAAAAATGCTTAAGAGTAACAATGTCAGAGATAGCAACATAATAAATTTTAATCACTTTACGCTAGATAATTCAGAACCAAATTTGTCAAAGCAACAAACAATTTCAAAGTTAACTGGGCCAGCTGAACAGTTGACCAAGTTGGCTGAAGTGAACCGCGGGGCATTAGAACTCTACTACAACTTGCGGTAAATTGCTTGAGCCCAACTCCGGTTTAAGTTAAATCATAATCCACAATATGACTAGTATCCTAGATAATAAGCATACGTCATATTTATTAACATGATTCACAAGTTACAAAAGAAAGAGAATACAAAAATTCCCATCCCTAAGTTCCCATTATATTCTTAGCTTGCTTGTGGTCGGCGCAACCTGACACTTTTGTCCTTATTTCGGTCCAATCGCACTATTTCTATTATCTGTTCTATTTTGGGAACCAGACGGATTTTTTCTTCCAATTAGATTCAACGACAGATTTTCCGTAATGGAACTACATATCTGCTATCTGGCCTTTTTTCCAAGTGGTTACATAAAAAATCTGGCTCTAAAATGTAATAAGTTACTTAAATGTTTTTTCACTTCTCATGCTCGAAAAGTGTGTCATATTATGCTTAGCAAGCGGGGCTAAAGTAGTACATTTAGCCCCTAGAGAAAATATGTACACACATTAATGATTTTTATTCTTTTTTATTGGACCAATTAAAATATTTCACCATATTAAATCCACCAATCACAATTCATATCGACATTCAATTGGATTGTTGGGTTCTTTTTTAGGTATGTATACTGTTTAACTAATTTACCTCTTCATAAAACTTTGTGTTTGGTATCAACCAACCAGAACAAAGCTATATTAAAATCAACCAATCAGGAAACCGGATTAATCAAAACATTTGGTATTTTTTAGTCCTTATTTCACAATAATTTTATAAAAATATTACAAGAGCGTCCAAAGGTCCGAGCGCAGAAGACTGCATACGGTACATAAACTATATGATAGACGGAGACAATGTTTTCTTGTCTCGCTCTATCTTAGCTAGTTTATGTCCTGTATGCAGTCCGTCGCGCTCGGATGTGTAGACGCGCCTTACATTGTTTGTGCAACATTTAGAATTAAAAAAAAAATTGGCGCTAAATTAAAAGAATTTCGTAGCCGTGGAATTTTGTATTGTGTTTGTATTCATTGTGGGTGGGATAGTCTTTGTTTATTAAAATGTCATCGAGTCAAGAAGATGAATTACGACTTACGCCAAATGCAAGAATGGAACAAAGAGCGAAAGAACTTCCAGAAAATATTTTGCCGGTGAAATCTCGTGCAAGCTATTTAAAGGCATACAAAAATTTTATAGTTTGGAAAAATGAAAAGCACGTTGATTGCAACACTGAAAGTGTATTTCTTAATTATTTTGATGAACTTTCCAAGAAATATAAGTCATCAACACTGTGGAGTATATGGTCAATGCTAAAAACGACGATGCAATTGAAGCACCAAGTGAACTTAAAAAGTTACACAAATTTAACCGCTCTGTTGAAAAGACTATCAGATGGGTTCAAGTCCAAGAAATCTAAAGTATTGACAGCTCATCATATAGAGGATTTTCTAAATAGCGCTCCTGACGAAAAATACTTGGCCACAAAGGTAAGCTAGTTTCGAAGTTCTTAAAATGTTGTTAATTAGTAGAGTATGTTTAAAGGTTATTTTATACTATATTTTAAGTATAAAATCTTAAGTAAATAAACTGAAGGTTGGACAGAAAATATTGATACTTGACACAAAAGGCGGCCGTAAAACTTGATAATTATATCACCTGATTAATAATTTTGTCCATTGTTTACAGGTTGCACTGATTTTTGGTATCAGCGGCGCGTACAGAGGAATAGAACTCGCGAATATAACCGTACAAGATGTCGAAACAGATACCAAATTGCAGGCCATAAATTTGCCCTATACAAAAACAAACAAGGAACGAAAGTTTGTAATTTGTGGAGAATACCTGAATATTGTCAAGTCGTATCAAAAATTACGTCCCGCGAATGTCAATACGAACAGATTTTTCTTAAACTATCAGAGTGGCAAATGCACTAAACAAGTCATAGGCAAAAATAAATTTGCAAGTATGCCTAAAGAGATAGCCTCATACCTTAATTTGCCTAATCCCAATGAGTACACAGGCCACTGTTTTCGCCGAACATCTGCGACTCTTTTAGCAGATTCAGGTGCTAATATTACTACACTTAAACGACGTGGGGGGTGGAAGTCGGATCAAGTGGCTGAAGGATACATAGAGGAGTCGATTGAAAATAAGTGTAACATCAATCAACGTATTGTAGCCGGAATTAATTTACGAGCAAGTAATAACACGCAAACGTCGACATCAATAGCGGAGCCTCAGCCATCAACGTCGAGGTACAACGAGCCGCTGACGTCAACAAGTACAACACCTAATTTAGATGAACAACTAGGAAATATCCCGAGTCCACAACAGTTGTCTCCAACTTTCACTCAACAAACGAGTCAAAATACCATCAATTTACCAGGGAAAACTATGTCTATAAATATAAAAAATTGTACAAATTGTACTTTTTACTTTTCTTGAAATAAATTAATTTACCTGTTTATTTTTATTTTTTATTTTCTCGCAATCGAAGTGAAAAGTAGAGTGTATAACTCTGGTCTAAAAGCCATACTACCACTCGAACAATTTTCCCTCGCTTCGCTCGGGAAAATATCCATCTCGTGGTAGTATGGCTCATTTTAGACCCTTGTTGTACAATCTACTATTTTATGCTTCCGTATGTTTGTCCGAATGTCCGGATGTCCGACACTTTTCCTCTACAGGTTCGCCCAATTTATGAGCAAGTTCGATATTTGTTTCGTTTTATTTTTATTATTTACAGCCTCTATAGCTCACAAAACCACTATTTCTTATTGTTCATAAGTACCCCTATTGAATAGGTACTTACTTCATTACTCTAGAAACACATGTAACAAAATTGTGGTAACATGTTACAGTACACTATACAGTCCTTTACGCTTACTTAGCTAACATCAAACCTCCTCATTTCAAGCACCATAACTTCCGTTCTTAATTACACCCAACAGGTATAATTTATTCCCTCGTAAGTCGTTTAACTCATTGCCGAAGTCTTCTTAAGGGTAGAGAACCTTTTTTTATTTGATCTTATACTATTATTAGAACGGTGCGCTGAACGCTGCGCAGTAAGTTTTAATTTGTAGTTTTTCGTCTTTGTAGGTTAAGTTGTTGTTTCATTGTGTGTATTTATTATTGTTACTATTGTGTAATAAAAAGAATAATCAAATTACAAAAAATAGCAGACATGTTGACTGAAATCAGCCAGTTTTTATGACACGTCAAAAACGAACTAAGCTAATTAAAAAGTATGAAGTTTCCATGGACATAAAAACAAGAGTGGCCTTACGATTTTCTGTGTCCAACGATATTCATTATTACATATTTTCATCACACTTGCTCGAAAAGGGCTTCATAATGCGCAGACATACAGAGCTACAATAGCCTGTGTTACGTCCACGGGCGTAATGGTTTTTTTCTTAAATTGCATTTGTCACTCAAGCGGCAGTTTACAATTGTTACAGAGCAAAGAGGTTTTATATCAAATACGATGTTTGAAAACGTATTTATAAATAAATTTAAACTTAAAAAAACTACTTAAACATGTTTAACAGAATTATTTACAGTTTAATATCTTAGTTATTTAGTGTATATGTAAAATGTTTTTAAGTGTTTTCAAGTCTTGGCTGTATACCAAATTCAACAAAATGGACGAGCGACATGTTGCAGTTTTTATTACGATTTTAATTTCATGTAAAATGTGTTTATTTCGTCGCAAATTTTATGAAAAACATTGTGTATACACGGGCCTAAGAATATTCTAAACTCGAAAGTCATCAAAAGCCCTCCGCCTTCGGCGTCGAGCTTCTGATAGACTCTTGTTCGCAATATTCCATTTACGCCCCTCGTAAAACAATGTATGTATATATGTATTGTTGTCGACTACCGAAATAACACTCTTACGACGCGGGCAGGCGCCATCGCCACTGAGAAGATAAATTTTAGTTAATGCTAAAACAATACACCAAATCTGTGATCTTTAAAACCCCAAGAAGATAAATGTTTATAGGAATGATGCCCTTAATCCACGCTCATTATGAAGGTCTCATAGCACTGAGAAACAACTTAAGGTCGTTTATAAGTCGGCGCAACTCTGATATAAAGTCGTGACATCTGAGCAATAGCTTCAGAAGTTTCTAGAAATTAGTTTGTGTGTTTTATATGTTACTTTTTGTGAGATGAAGTTGAAGCGTTTTTTGATTACCTAATATTTGATGACCTAAGAGTTTAATAAAACGTACTGTAGATGTATGTAGGTACAATTTTTGAAGGTTCGATTCCTATCTATTAAATAACTGATAACTGAATAATTTCTAATTGAATGCGTACTGAGGCTATTATCATACTTTATGGTTACAAGTACCGTTGCTTCTATCAGTTTAATAATTTAAATAACTAAGATAACTTCTAGCTATGAATAATATCGGTAAGATGTACAAGTGGCGATCCGGTCTTCTTTTTCGGAATATTAAAAAGCCAGAAGAATCTATGTAATTATTGAACCTGCTCACAAAATTTCACGAAAATCGGTTGAGAAATACGAACTGAAGACGAGAATAACCGGACAGACGACGGATATACGAACGCATTTTCATCCAAGCTGAAACCGAGAAATTCGTACGCTTCGCTTGGTCGTTCGAATATTAATTGAAAATATATGTAATCATGTTATTTTCAATTAGAAAAAAAGAAAGAAAGATACATTTAATCACAAACACACAGGGCACACAATACATATTAAACAATAATATAAACAAAAAACAGATAAAACATTAAACAAGTGTGTCTATACGGCAGTGAACCGGACACTGGCTCAGCATTATGCTAAGGTGTCAGACACCTGCAGCGCTGATTTTGAGCCAGCACCGTCGGTGACTCACGGAAACGGCAAGTGTAATACTCGTAAATAAACAACTGTAACGGCGTAATATTTTAATTTATTGGCATCGTGTAGCACTGCCTCTAAACATCAACACAGCATCTAAAAAGAAGTCTTAAACAGCTTTAATTGTGTTGTAATGAACCTGTGGTCTGTGTTGTCAGCTTAGGGAAAAATCCTATTTTTAAATATAAAATTGAGTTTTTAATGCAACTTGGTAGCAATCAAGATCTAGATAGGTATATAGAATTTTGTTAGTGAACTTACAAATTCCAAGTTTGAAAATGGGGCTAATTCTGAATAAAAGGAAATTACAAAGAATTAGCAATCCCAAATTTAATTTTCATATAAATTAATAGTAGCAGGTTTCAATTAGGTGAGATAAAAAATTAAAAGACAGTATTCAGGATTGGATAATTTATTCCACTGCAATACCAGAGATAAGGCCTGAGGGCAAGTGGGTTTCCCAAGATGTTCATGGGGCCATTTTTGAATTCGCGGCTGACACAGCAGCATCAGGTTTCTGAAGAAATCTTATTTCTGACCCATTGGTGGTCACCATTTTGGGAGCTGATTCCGTACCGGTGTCCTGAAAGGGTGAAGAACCGTGAGTATTAATTGTGATGGATTGAGTGTAATTCCGCGTGGCGCGAAACACGAGGAATTAGGTAGTAATCTGTTTTCTGGTCTTTTCAGGAGAGGAATTCAGCGAGGAGGGAGTTTCGCGATAGGAGGAACTATGAAAGTTATATAGTTCACTATTGGTAAGATAAACTTACCCATTTTGTGAAGGTTTCATGTCGGCGTGTAGTAGGTACCCACCGTTCACTAATTAATCCAATTTAATTATTTTCAGTGAACGGGAAATTGAGAAAGAAGGAGAAGGATTAAGAAAGTGTTTGTTTGTTGGAAATGCTTCTTGTCTAGCAGCTTCGGCATCGGGTCCCTCTAGCGAGACGGAGGAAGCTACCCAGTTTCAAGGTCCGCCTGCTGTCCGGTCGCCTTCCACAGCAGTAAATTCAGGTGTGTTCGCTCCAGTTCGAAACAGGCGTACCTAAAAAGAAAGATATAATTGTGTAAATAATTATAGTTAGAAATTTTATCCCTGGTGCCAATCCATTGCCATATTAGTATTTAAGAAGTACAGTGTAATAAAGGTGTACCTTACTCATGGTAGAGATTCCAGTCCTTTGGACCTAGTGTTACACGACCCAGCTCTATCCTTAGCAATCGAAATAGGTCAGGATTCATAGATTGAAAGGTTGACTGGTCTCGCCATGACATGGAAATTGGTGTAAGATATATACAGCTTCCGTTACAGTTACGGTGCCTTCCTGTGAAATAAAGAGTATAATAGTATTTGGCAATTGTTTCTTTCATATCCAAAGCTTTCCCAGGGTTTTAGCTTCATTACTGACCTTATTAGTTTGTTCTTATTTTTTTCTTGACAATTTTCAGCGACAGTGTTTTGAAGGGGCACATAGCCGGGAGAAAGCACTTGTTACACAACCTACAGTATTGAGGAAAAGAAAACAAACATAAATACAAAGTGAGATAATAGGCACACACTACCTAGATGCACCATCAATAAAATATTAATAATTACAGTACCTACATATTAAATACAAAAACTAGATAAAAAATGAGCATTTGGCATATTTATTGCTGTCAGAGTGCTGGGGATTAGGATTTATATATATGACGATGCACCCCGTGTGGTGTCGGGTTAGAATTTCACCACCCCCTTTCTTCCCGTGGGTGTCGTAAAAGTCGACTAAGGGACTTGGGTTGAAGTGTGTTGTGGGCGATGGGCTGGCAACCTATCACTGCAATATCACATTTTGTCGATATTTTATACCCACATTTATGCTAAAAGTGGCGCTGGAACATACGTTTCATGTGCTCTGCCTACCCCTTTTGGGATTAAAGGCGTGAATGTATGTATGTATGTATGTATGTACGATGTATGATAACTGCAAATCAATGATATGATAAATATCCCAAACTACATAAATAAGAACAAAGCTTTATACAATTAATGTTTTCTCCAAAATATTTTCATTAATGTTACCTCAAAAAGAAAATTTCGACGACAGGTAATGCCACTTTTGTTTTCTTTGGAATAAATCGAAATCGTAAATGATATTTTCTCGTAAGATATTCCATACACAAACCTGGAGGCTTATAACGCTGCAGCCTCAGGCGGGCGGAATAGAACGTGTAAAAGGAAAAGCAAAGCAAAGATATGGCACAAGTGCAAAACTTTTGGGGATAATACTTAGAGTAATACTTTGTATCCACCAAATAAAAATTATCCTATTCTACAAAATAATACTGTTGTCCTATCTCCACGAACTTGCCTTTCGTATAAGGTTTAGGTAAGTATTAGGATAAGGCTTAAAGATAACTGATTCTCGTTCTCTGCAGTTCCAAAAGGTTTTTTTTTTGGCTCTAAAAGTAACCTAAACCGTAACCAAGCTTTAAAAATAATCACCACTGCATAATTATTGCTGCCTCAGAAGATCTTCCGGTGATACTAGAATCACTCCTGTATGTACCAACCAAGTATGAATGAACAATGAAATGAGCAGCTGAAATGAGTAGCTATACTTTTCCCTCATGGGACCATCAAATGAACATTGACAGTTGTGGGTTTCGCCTCGGAAGGCCGGATTTTGTTTGACCTGATTGAGATGCCGCTACCTTGGCGGGTTCGACGGCCGAGGGATGTACACTGAAATGCCTCCTGGGACAGTAAATGTAAAGCTGAAAGTATGTCTCCTCCTCGGGAGTTTTTAGCAATACTGTTATGTGTAAAGATCGTCCTCGTGGCCACCAAACCAGAGTAATTACTTATGTGCCAGTCCCCTCATGCGCTCACTAAGTTCAGGATGAAACAGTGCCAGCGTCGGCCTTCTCACTATGATGTACTTACTGATCCACACCCCGTCTTGGGATTACATCACGGGAATACTCACGCTGCTCCGCGGCTGCGCCCGCGCCGGCTCCGTCGCGTGGATTGAGGTTAGGTGGTGACTAATATAAGTGAAAATCCTTGATTTTATGCACACGATATAATTTGTTCACCACGATTGAATATGAACACTAAATAATAGGTTTAAATTTGAATTAACTACATTTTTTCCATAATTAAGTACAGCGTACATGCTGCGCTAGCCAAATCCGAGATTGAAGAGAACCACAAAGTAGACAACACCTTCGATGTGACACCGTTCGTTCCGAAACACAAAGATATATCAAAATGAACCAACATTAGCTCGCGAGGAAGGGAATTAAATGCTATTTAATTCACATTACGATTTACATGTTGATTTTGCCCCAACAATGAACCACTATTCACTGTCTCAGTCGTGAGACGTGTACATGAATACATGGCTTTTCCGCTTATACCTTGCACCATCTCCGTAAAACAGTCGCGAAGGCGCCTGGAAAGCTTCCCCGATAACTGAATCACTGCTAACTACCTGCTGCCTTTTTACTGTCAGGACAAAAGAATTAGTACCGTGACAAACCTCGTCGGGACAAACGGGACAATTGGATAACAAGGATTACGTTGAGACGGTTTCGTCGTATTGTCTTGAAACTGTCTGGAAAAGCCGAATCCGTACCGTGTAATTTATGATTCAACTGTGTATCAAAATATTTGGAATCTGTAAAAATGGAACGATAAAGCTGAACGTTTAGGAGAGAAGAGACGTTACGAATATGTTCTTTTATATTTCTTGATAAGTCGTCAATAAATTATTTCGGCTCAGTGTTTTGTCACTTTTATATTGATTTGGAACGTTCAAGCTGCTGTTCAGTTTTTACGATATTCCTAGTCCTCAAACTCTTGGCAGAGTGGCCATGGTCATTATGTTATGACAGAGGCATTTGAATGCGGGCTATGCCTCGTAGTTTATTGTCGAAGATTATCTGAAACTTTTGCACTTATATGACGTAGCAAGCCAGTCATTCGTTGTAGTGTTGTGTATAGTTTTACTGATTGAGTAAAACAAATGTTTTCTTTCATATAGTATGTAGTCAACAGTTCAGAGCTTCCGTGCCTTTTAAGCGAAAGTTTGGTTTTATAGCTTAACTTTTGCAATGTCCACTAGATACTCGAATCTAAATCTGTATGAACCAGCCAGGGCAAGTCTTGGTGGTTCGATTTAACACAAGTCCATTTCCACTCCCTCATTTATCTCTGCTCGACGAACTGGAAATAGTTTCTAAAGTATACCGTTTAAGGCTGACTGCACCACCTAAACATTGCACTAGCTTCTAACTTGGAAATTTATTAAGTGTAAACTATTTAACCAGCGAGCGTTTAATGGCATTATCGGCGCCGGCCTTAGACCGATTAGCACTATCGATTCTACTAACCACTAATAAACTTCGTCTATAATCGCAGGTAGCCTAACGGAGGCTGGTTTAGTTTAAGTCTATTATGTTATCAATTATAAATCATTTTATAGGTACCTATGCGATTTATTAAGAAACTTTATGTTCCTCCGTCCGATTCGTATTCCTTATTTTCTAAATAAAATCCTTTTTTGCAGCCACTTAAAATTATAACTTTTAGGTAAATACCTTGGTAAACTTTTAAACAAACACACTTGAATCCACGAAGACGGCATGGAAATGTGGGGCGATACCCCGTGGATAAAAAAACTCCTAATATTCTACTTCCTTACGTACCTTATGAAAACTAATGGTATATTGGTTAAAATTGAATATTAAGGAGTACTATACGTTTCAACACAACGCAAAGTTAATGTTTCAACATTAACTTTGCGTTGTGTTGAAACGTATGTTAATTATTTCTAATAATAGTTCACATAAACGTATTCACAGTAAGAACTGGAACAGTTAAAAATCAGTTTTTAATTCCCAGTACTGACAAACAGTACAATAACAACTTTTTACACAGCGTAAAAAGCTAGGCATCTCGTTAACTACTGTTGCAATTGAACTTGTCCCATTCAATGTATATCAGGTGAGTGTGAATGTCTCGTAATGAGAGCTGAGTGTGAGGCTGGGTCTTTAATTAAGCGGATGCTATAGTATAATTATTTTATGTGAGTGTCAAAATTAACCGTTATACAGCAACACGGAAAGGTGAGCCAGAAACATTTCATCAAAACAGGTCATTTTTAGGGTTCCGTAGTCAACAAGGAACCCTTATAGTTTCGCCATGTCCGTCCGTCTGTCCGTCCATCTGTCTTCGGCTTAGCTCAGTAACCATTACTACTAGAAAACTGTGATTCAGCATGGGTGTATAAATCAATCACGCCGACAAAACAGTACAATAAAATCTTGAAAATATAGGGTAAGTACCTCCCCTAAACCTAATGCGGCGATGTAATTATTCCCCCCCTCCTGCCGGCTAAATGGCTACTACTTGGGATGTGAAAAGTCGTTGTAGTAGTACATATAATGAATTTAAAAGGAAAACTATCACGGAATTCACGGACGAGTAGGCATAAGTAGTTACCGAGTAATAGTCGACCAACTTAATGTGTACTTGGAAAGGCCAATTTTACGTACAACGCACGTCGACGCAACCGCACCGCACGTCGATGTAACTAAGACAGACAGGCAACTACGGAACTCTTCACTGCGCGTGGCCCGACACGCACTTGGCCGCTTTTATGTTTTTTTTTTCGTAGGGAAAGCTAATTCCAGTTTTGGAAAAAATATCGATAATGATCAATAATTTATTAGAAAATTGAGTACTTAGTATTGTTCCGTAAAAATTGTTACTGACCGTAGAAGTAGAGGTTCAAAAGAGGCAAAGGAAACGAAATAATGTTGGCGTCTCTCTGTTGGACATCGTAACCGCTGTCGAGTTGAAGTATGTATTTAGAAAACCAAATGTCAAGGTGTATGTACATATTTATCATTCATCTCAAATAATTCATTGTATGTTGCTTTATTCCCTAACAAATATAATGTAGGTACATATCAAAAGTAATTTTACCTTTTCGGATGCTACTACATTGTCGTGGGAACTGCACAGTTACCTGCTGAGAAACAATAACTGTAGGCTGCGCTGGAATACATATTCATTAGATACCACGACACTAGAGTACGTCGCCTTAACTGTGTCATATTTTATAGTCCGATCGCTTAACTGAGTCCTCGCCCGAACGTCGCCCGCTCCCCCGGTATACCCCCCCCGCGCGCCACGCAGGCGAGCACTCAGTGAAGCGGTTGGACTGTAGTAGCATGTGCCTAACGTCAATAATAATTCATGTGACAGCCATGCCTCTCCAAAATATGCTTCGCCTGTTTGATCTAAATCCTTCCTGCATAATATCTGATATCCTAACTCACCGAATATGGCAGATTTGCATACCTAGGATACGTACGGATTAGGTGGGTGATTGCAATTCACCTAAATAAAGCACATTTTAGATATAGAAGGTTGTGACATGGAATAACCCGTAATCGGATTAAATATAAGTTTCTTCGATAACATTACTGAAAATATTTTTGTCTTCTTTTTAATAATTACTAATTTTATCCAAGTCGACCCAGTTGCAAACTAAGCAAAGCTTGCACTATGGATAGTAAACGACGATATACACATTTATATTGATAAACAAATCTTAAATACAAAGAAAACATCCATAACCCAGAACAAATATTCGTGCTTATCTCACAAACAAGTGGCCCTGCCGGGATTCGAACCCGGGACCTCTGGCTTCGTAGGCAGGGACACTACTTACTAGGCCAACGTGGTCGTCTAACAATCAAAACAAAAGAACATTTATCACGTACGATTTAAGCAGTCATAGATTCCACGTGTGTTCCACCGTAGCGTGTAAGATCTGAACCGATTTTCAATCGATTTGGAATTATGGTCCGGGTGACAGGCTAGTTCTACTTACAGTTTTATTTCAGTTAGTTTTCCGTAATCGTTATTGAACTTTTTATGCTTGTTTGCTTGTCCCAATACTTAACTAGCAAATACGACTTAGGATTAAGAGTTATTTTTGAAATGGACATGAACAACAAAATTTTACAGTAATTCCCGATTATGATTTAAGCATTGTTTTGTTTCCAATTTGACGAGAAAACGAGAGATAAACACCAGAGCCGTGCAGATGTTTCTAGAACAGCAGCGGTTTACGAGAAATATCCAATATTAATGACATAGCTACGGCAGTAACATCGGGATGTTTGCAACGCTCCGGGCCACTCGTAAATACGGCGTTCAGGGTTCAGTGGGCAAGAAACCTGTCGCAAGATCCGTGTAGTACCTGTACTTACGATAGAAAAAGCATCAACTGCTTGCTTCTATCCATCTACAACCCAGTTCTCCAATATAACAGATAACGTTTCAATAACATCTATACACAGTCTTTATTGTTACTGACCTAAGTCGGATGTGTAGATATGTTTGAAAGGTTGTCTATTCGGCGTGTAAACTCGACTGTACAACCTACCTAAGGACTTATTGCATACCATCCATAAATGCAAGAAGCTATATTAAATAAAACTATAGTGTATGAAAATGTCAAAAAAGTGCAATTTCCTGTAACAAACGTAAGAACCGTGAAATGATTCGAGTTATCTCGCTAAGTATTACTTGACTCCTCGAAGTTTTAAATAATGACTCATATGTAATACGAGTAGTTTTATTATATTCCCAATGTATGTTTTAAATAGATCAGGAGGGGACTCAAGTGAGTCCCCTCATCTAAAACATTTTATTACCCCTATTAGTTTTAATAGGAGGCAATATAATAGTGCTCATGACGTCGTGCTTTTAGAAGAGAAATGTCTATTGCTTAAATTCTGAATTTCAGAATATTCGATTTTACAATGCAGCTTCAAATTACTTGATTACGCATTAATTCACATAAACTAACGGTAACTTGCTGTAATCCAGGCACTTCCTCCGAAACAATACGAGTATAAACATACTCGTATTAACAAACAACATAAGCCCACCCATATAGCCCCGGGTCGATTCAAGGCATTCCTTGCGCATTCCAATTTGATTTTTGGAGTTGATTTCAGTATGTTACACTCACCCGTTAAACTCGCTTTGAGCTTAAAATAATCAGCACAGTGCACAGGTAAGTAAGGGCAATGTATGTATGTGAATAGTTCACTGTACACAAGACACAGACAAAATTGGTTCAGTTTGTTCAAAGGCTTATCCCAGTAAGGAATCTCTTTCAGTTAACCTTTGAGCAATTGAAACGAGATCAGGAACTTAAAGATAGACAAACTAACACGTGTATAGAGAGAAGGAGAGAGAGTGTAAAGTCTTCTTACTAAATAAATAAAACGCTTGGTAAACGAAGAGTAGTTAGTTAACGTACTTATTTATTTATTTTATTTACATAAAATGTAAAGGAGTCCGCTGGATGCGGGTGGCGCAGGACCGGTCACTTTGGCACTCTTTGGGAGAGGCCTATGTCGAGCAGTGGACGTCTTTCGGCTGATATGATGATGACATAAAATGTGTATCAGTTTATGACGTGTATGACCAATGAGCTGCCCATGAGACTCAGGAGTTTTCTATATGAAATGAATGAACCAAATAGGACCCCTGGATCGTTACTCAAATCGTTAACGCCATAAGTATACAATATTGTAATGAACTGAATCAACTTTGGCTTCAGAAGTATCTGTTGGCTTTGAAAGGGTTTTTATAGATGAAATATAATACTACCTGCGTAATGAAATAGAATAGGGGTCTGTTGTCTTCCCTTTAACGAGCAACAGCTTGGTGCTATACCGAAATACTTACCTTATATTTATTCTTATATTTTCATCCCGAAAGAAATGAAATCCAAAGTTTTACAAAAAAAATCCAATTGCTCATATCAAATAACACGATTATGAAGAATCAAACACCCTCTATCTGAGGCAGTCAGCTATAAACATTAGTTAATGTAAAATATCTGGCAAGTTTTTTTTTATGTTATAGGAGGCAAACGAGCAGACGGATCACCTGATGGTAAGCGATTACCGCCGCCCATGGACACCTGCAACACCAGAGGTGTTGTGAGTGCGTTGCCGATCTTTAAGGATGGAGCTCTGGGAACCTTACTCACCATCAGGAAAACAACACTACAATACCTACGGAATAGGCAGCAGTGCTATTATGGCTGTGGTCTTCTGTAAAGCGGGGGTACTCCCCCAGTCGGGCTGCTCCAGATTCAAGCGTGATGACATTACGCTGTGCCCTACCTCTCTCAAAAATTATTATACTTGTATTTTTGTGCGATCAAGCAGTGAACGCTATGACATGTGACAGAGAAAATTGATTAGGGCTGTCTAATCTACCCCTAATATAGATAAACTACAGCTTCCTTCTCATTGCACACTAGCCCCCAGAAAATGGCGCAGTATTGAGAATGAAAGAGCTGCATTAATAATGACACTACACGACAAATACGGAAATCTGAACGACATCTGTATATGTAAGCTTGCGGTTTAGTTCTTTATACGTAGTAGTAGAAATACCGCATACCCGCTCTTCCCTGCCAAATGCAAAATTGGCGTTGACCGTTTTAATAGGAAATATTTTACCCTGTATAGAACCCTAACGCAAGATGTGCTATGTCTTTGCCACAGTGCAGTTAGGATAAGGTTTCGCCCGGCTGGAGATTCACGTTTCGCTGCTAACGTTATTTATCAAAGTCACACTGTTCCAGTAAAATAACTAGACAAAGGACTTCCTGGGACCCTAATGTAACTCACAAGGCATTGTAAGTAGCTACGATTCAAGGCATGTGATATGTGTCTAGGTTCACATGGAACGGGGATGAAATATTAGTGTATGGCAAGGTTAGCAGTATAATATGTGTATCTCTTTGAAATAATCTCAAGGTAAAAAGAAAGGAGTAAAAAGCTACAACATAGTTCACTTTTAGGGTTTCGTAGTCAACAGGAACCCTTATAATTTCGCCATGTCCGTCCGTCCGTCCTTGGCTTAGCTCAGTAACCATTACTACTAGAAAACTGTAATTCGGCATGGGTATATAAATCAATCACGCCGAGAAAACAGTACAATAAAATCATTAAAAAAAAATACTTACACCTAAAGCGGAGATGTAATATTTTTTCTCGTTAAACCCATGGTGTGCAGTTTACAGGCGTCATATTTAACGTTGATCGGTCTGTAATCGTAAGTTGGTGCACCTCGCCCGCAGTTAAAATTTGCTCTGCTAAGTATACAAATCGTTAAACTATGCAATATTATAGTGCAGTGCCATCAAAAGCTGATAATTTCCAGCAATACCCCTTAGATTACTTTGTACAAACCATAATATTATAATATACGTCTTCTGACCCAATTCTAACCGCACCGTGAAATATATTCATCATAATAATATTATTCAGACACAGTGGGTTTATTGAACAAAATCTCATCAAAGAATCCTCGTGGCGATCCAATCCAAATACTTTTCGGTGACTTAGCAAGAAATATTCGTGCGAACTACAGAAATAAAATGCCAAACAGAAATAAAAAAACCGTAGGCAGGGTTACTACTAACAAGCCAAAGTGGTAGTCATAAAATCGGCGTACATACGACAATTGAAGAACAAACACGATTTCCAAACGAAATTGTAAGAAAATTAGAAACGAGTAGGTACGTTTTTGCGCTTATACATACTCGTAATATCTGACGTAGTTACAGAGGCTAAATCGCTTACCCTCATTCTATTACTCGGGTCCGCACCAACTGCCCTGCAGGGTTATCACAAGACGGCGCACGAGCTTTCTCGCGGCGAGGTAGAGTATCCGTCTCTTTCTAAGTGATCTAATTAGAAAGAGACGGAGAGTCTATGTCGCCACGATTCAGTTCGCGCGCCTTCTTGTGATAACCTTGCTGGGCTGCGAACATCTTTCGGGTGCCGAAATTTTAACGTTTATGATATCGGCCAATAATAATCTGCCATTTAGATATTCGGTCCGGATCTGCAAGCGTCCAAAGACCACGGTCTCTGTTCACCGTCAGTCAAGCCAATGTGTGTTTACCGTCATCGTGGTGCAAAAAAAACGGAATATGTCGGTACTAACTGATGTCGGAACTATATTTCTGTGTAGGTACTTGACCTTGTTTCATTTAGCTGTTAGATTAGCGCAAGTCGGTGCAAATCCGATTTTTCTCGATGGAGGCAATTTTTCAATCAATCCGTCGATGTCCTCAGCACCGATTGGTTCTTGCGTCTAGTGATAAAGTGATGTATGGGAAATCTGTTTTACTTCTGTGAATTCAATTTATCACGTAAATTGCTATAGACGAGCATTTTGTTCGAGCATGCGATGAATGAACGATTTTAGTTTTCAGTTGTTTGTTTTTGGAATTGAATTCGCCGGAATGTTTTCTTTGTGTGTTGAAGATGCTCAATTCATTTGTATCATATTACCCAGCGGGATATTGTGATTTGATTTTGATTAGCCATCGGACATGGTTTGTACCTAAAATATGGGTATATGTTTTCCTTTTTAATTTTAACCCAACTAGCAAAAGAGTCTCAGAATGCGCACTTAATGAGAGTGGTAGGCTTATAGCGCTCTTATAATTGTTTTGGAACATCTCATCGCCCTTATATTAGTCTTAGATAAGATTGTACGGACTCAAGAATGCTCAGTCTTATTACTTAGACTTACACATGTATATAAGAGCATTTTATAAAACTCATTTAAGCCTCTTACTCCTACAATAACATTTACGAAGCCTCATTGGACTTAACAAAACCTGTGCTTATAACAGTCTCAGAATGCGCACTATATAAGAGTGGTAGACTTATAGCGCTCTTATAATTGTTTTGGAAGATGTCATCGCTCTTATTTTAGTCTTAGACTAGCTAGTACGGACTCAAGAGCACTCAGTTTTATTGCCTGGTCTTATATATGTATATAAGAGCATTTTATAATACTATTATAAGCCTCTTGCTCTTACAATAACTTTTACGAAGACTCATTGCACTTGAGAAAACTGTCTTTAAAATAGTTTTAGAATGCGCTCTTTATAAGAATGGTAGGCTTATAGCGCTCTTATAATTGTTTTGGAAGATGTCATCGCTCTTATATTAGTCTAGACTAGCAAGTACGGACTCAAGAGCACTCGCTTTCATTGCCTCGTCTTATATATGTATATAAGAGAATTTTATAATACTATTCGATCGATCTCATAAAAGAGAGAGAGAGTAGGGTTAGGAAGGAATTAACGTCTATTTTGTCAAATTATAATTTAAATAATCATATAATATCCCCAACGAGGAAAAACTCATGTATCGATCTAATCGCTAGTAATATATTAGACTGTAAGGCTGACACTTTTATGTTAGATCTGTCGGATCACGAAACCTGTCAAATTCTCTCATGCAATGTTAAAACTAATAGTAAATTTAGAGAAAAGCCGCAGCTATGGCATGAAACGACAAGAGACTACTGTAAGGACAATATGAGAAAGTTTGATGAATGTATGTCTGCCCTAGCATTCACCGATGTCATTGACGAAATCGATACAGACACAGCATTTAATGTATTTCATGAACTGGTTATTTTATTTTATAACCTATGCTTTCCCTTGATTAAAGTTACGAGGAAAAATAAGCCTATTATGAATAAATGGCTTTCTAAAGGGATAAAGGTTTCCTGTGCCAATAAGAGAAAATTACATAAAATAGTAGTTAGGAATTCCGAAAGTGGAGATCTTTTAAAACAGTATAATACATATACAAAACTGTTAAAAAGGTGTCTTCATAAATCTAGACAAATATCAAATTCTCGTTTTATTCAAAATTCGAAAAATAAATGTAAAGCGTCTTGGCAGTTAATTAAAAAAACCTGTCCTATTAATAATAATAACAATGATTTGATTGAGGCTAACGGAATGGACCCTACGAATTTAGCAGATACATTTAATAATTTCTTTATAGAATTAACAAATAAAAAAAAAGGGCAAACAACAACATGCCATGATATCCAGCAGAATATTAATAGTCTATTTCTTTCCTCGACTAGCTCTACAGAGATCCAGAAAGTAATTAAACAATTAAACAACACAAACTCTACAGGATACGATGGTATATGCACCAAAGTTCTGAAATCAAACGCTAATGCTTTATCGGCCCCTCTAACTCATATTATGAATTTATCATTCGTAGAAGGCGTTTTTCCAGAGCGTTTGAAATACTCTATTGTAAAACCATTACATAAAAAAGGTCCTAAGATAGACATGAACAATTACAGGCCAATTACTCTCATTCCTGTTATATCTAAAATATTTGAGAAAATAATGTACGATAAGATAATGAATTTTATAACGAAAAACAACATTTTAGTTGATAATCAGTTTGGATTCAGGAAAAACAGCTCAACGTCTTTGGCATGTTTTCATCTAGTTAAAGAAGTAATTGAAAGCCTAGACAAACAAATACCGATAGTAGCTTTGTTTCTAGACATGAGCAAGGCTTTTGATTTTGTAGACCATGACATATTATTAAATAAATTGTACAGATATGGTGTAAGAGGCCCAGCATGGGATTGGATTGCCAGTTACCTTAAAAACCGAAAACAGTGCGTAGAAATTACACGAATTCTCGGCAGGGATAAAATGGTCTTTAAATCAAACTATAGACCCAACCCATCTGGCGTACCGCAGGGTAGTATACTGGGACCATTATTATTTTTGTTGTATATTAACGATATGCCAAATACTATAAGCCATGACTGCATTCTTTTTGCCGACGATACCACATTGCTCCTTAAATATGACGAAAATGTACGATTTGAAAGTCACATTAACAAGGCTCTATTAGATGTAATTAATTGGTTAGACGTCAACAATTTAAATATTAAAGTTAGTAAAACAAAAATGATACAATTCCAAACATACAGAAGTAAACCCGTTGAATTAGACATTAGATATGAAAATACAAAAATTGAAGTAGTAAATTCTACAGCATTCCTTGGCATAACTATTGACCGCTTTTGTAATTGGAAAAGCCATATTGAAAATTTACGCTCTAAATTGGATCGTTTTATATACGTGCTCTATCGTATTCGCAATGTAGTTTCCGAAACGGCTGCTCGCTCGGCATACCATGGGTATGTATCATCTGTTTTAAGATACGGTATTATACTATGGGGCAACTCAGTAGATGCGGACATTATATTTAAAACGCAAAAAAAATGTATACGGATCCTATCGGGAGCAGGGTACTTGGATCATTGTAAGCCTCTATTCATAAACCAAAAAGTATTAACATTGCCTGCAATGTATATCTTTGAAATGAGTATTTTTGTTAAAAAGCATCCAGAGTGTTTTAAAACCAGGACTCTAAAATCCAAAAGGGGTGCATATAGACATAAATTATACTTGCCCAACAACACAAATTTATCACTCAGTAGGAAAAATGTACAATGCATGGCAATAAAAATATTTAACATTTTTACTGACGATTTCAAGGCTCTGCCAATCAATTTATTTAGGAAAACATTATTAGACCATTTAATCAAAAATAGTTATTATTCAATTGACGAGTTCATGACAAAATGCAAGTTATAAGAATTACAGAAATAATGATAATGAATACTTCATTAATTTAAATATAGTAATTAATGTTAATTTATAATGAAATAATAATAATTGAGATAAATGGTATAATTATGTAAGGTAAAATATGGAAATAGTAATTTAATGTGAATATTTTCAATATAATAATATTTAGGTGATATCAAACGGGTTACGAATAGACCCAAGTAACTATGGTTAAATGATTACCACCCAGATCCTATTTATTTTTCATTCTTTTTAATCATTTATTTAATTAAGTAGTGATTGAAGTTATTCTAAGTACTAACTTTTTCTTGAAAAACCAATTGAATAGTTTCCTTATGTTTTTATTTATTTATAACTAGCTGCCCGGCCTGGCTTCGCACTATTAATTTACCATTTTCCCGTAAGAATGAAGCATTTTCCCGCGGTAAAAAGTAGCCTATGTTCATCAAGGATAATGTCGGCTTCTAATGGTTAAAGATTTTTTTGTTTATACTCCTACTGTCAAAAAGGGCGCTCTATATAGATTAGAATGAAACAACCAGTCACACATATAGCTTATATTAAAAAATAATTTGCCTCAACCTCTTACACATTCTACGGCGACATACCGTTCGCGTGATTCAGAAATCGCACCGGACGTTACAGCGACATCTAGTGAGCAATTGGGTAAACTTACTGGTATAGACGCAAACATGCCGCCCACCAAGAACAAATAGTTCTTGATCCAAATTGCAACAAATATGCAGAAATACAAACTTATCTATAAATGCTGTAGCCACAATCTCAATTTAAACAATTAAGAAAAGGAAATGACTAAGAAATCATGTTATCTTATATTCAATTTAACACTATAAAATTAGTCGGCTAGTGGTAAAACACAGATTCTAGAAGTGGGTCTTTTTATGAGATGGTTTTTACATCTAAGAGTAACAACTCTTGTTACCTTGTCCAAACCCGGATGTGTTTCAACCACTTGGCCAAGAAGCCATCTCGCTGGTGGTAAATCAGGCTCTTTCACTAACACTACATCACCTATCTTAGGTTCAGGAGTTTTTTGTGTCCACTTGTGTCTTTGTAGGAATTGGTTGAGATACTCCTGGGACCAGCGACGCCAGAAGTCTTGCATCATGCGCTGACACAATTGCCATCTGCGCAATGGTGAGATTGACACATGCTCATAGCTATGGTCTGGTGCTACTATGAGTGGTTCCCCTACTAGTAAAAGACCTGGCGTTAATGGTAGCGATTGCCCGTTGTCGTCTATCCGCCACATCGGTCTCGAATTTAGGCAAGCCTCAATTTGTGACAAGACCGTGGTCATCTCTTCAAAGGTGAGTGTAGAATTTCCTATGACGCGTTTGAGATGGAATTTACAGGACTTAATCCCTGCCTCCCAAAGTCCACCGAAGTTGGGAGCGTAAGGGGGTATGAAGTGCCATTCCGTTCCGTTTGAGGCCATCCAATCTGCCAGTTCGGGAACAAGACTCGATTTTTCAGAGTTGAAGATATGTTGGAGTTCCTTCGCTGCGCCCACGAAGTTGGATCCGTTATCGCTGAACAGATCACTACAGTAACCGCGTCGAGCGACAAACCTCTTAAAGGCAGCTAAGAATCCTGCTGTTGACAGCTCGCTTACCGCTTCTATATGCACAGCTTTAGTTGCCATGCATACAAATAGACAAATGTACCCTTTGTACGATTTGTTTCCCCTTCCCTTGGAGACACGTATATTGATGGGCCCCGCGTAATCAACGCCGCTGCGCGCGAACGCCCTTGCGATGTTCACCCTGGGCGCGGGTAATTGTCCCATCAATTGGTTTCGGATATTGACTGCATGCCGAACACAAGGAATACACTTCCTAACATGTGCCTTTATCAAGTTCTTCAGTCCTGGTATACAAAATTTAGCTCTGATATAATTGAGCATAAGCGGGGGCCCTCCATGCAATGTCTTGCAATGCGCATCTCTAATGACTAACTGAGTTAACCACGCTGATTTTGGTAACAACATGGGATGCTTTTGGTCGTAATCTATGTTGGCGCTTTGAAGCCGCCCACCAACACGAATTATGCCCAAGTCGTCCATCTGAGGAGTAAATGAGGTAAGTTGACTTTTTTTTCTTAATTTTCCATTTTTTATAGCTTCAATATCCTCCCCGTATGCTTCTTGTTGACACCGTTTTACCATTATTGCTAATGCCTCTTCTAATTCAGTTTTCTGCAGATAAGTATGATTTTAAAATTTCGATCATAGTGGAAAATTGAAAAATTATTCGCCACGAGCGGGATTTGAACCCACAACCTCTGGAATCCGTCCATCGCTCTCCCAATTGAGCTACCGTGGGTCCGCTAATGGCGACAAATCCTTCAATCTCTTCCACTATTGTATTTACACCTTAGGGAGGCTCGTAGCGACATCTACCGCGAAGTTATTACAACTTCTGAAACGGCACCAACGTCTCAAGTTACATTGAGTATTGTTAGTAACAATGCGCTACCCCATTTTTAACATTAAATGTTTATGAAGCAGAAACGTCCGCTAACGAAATTCCAAATTTCGATCATAGTGGAAAATTGAAAAATTATTCGCCACGAGCGGGATTTGAACCCACAACCTCTGGAATCCGTCCATCGCTCTCCCAATTGACGGATGGACGGATGGACGGATTCCAGAGGTTGTGGGTTCAAATCCCGCTCGTGGCGAATAATTTTTCAATTTTCCACTATGATCGAAATTTGGAATTTCGTTAGCGGACGTTTCTGCTTCATAAACATTTAAGTATGATTTTGTCTTTTATTTTTCAGGAATCTTCGGCAGTACGCGACAACACTCAACAACTTGGTGAGTGAAGAATACTTTGACCACATATCGTCATCGGTACTACTGGTTTCGGATGCTGCAGTTCCCAGGTGAGTTTTTATTTTTCTCTCTTCTAGCTGCGTCTTTAAGGCCTTCGAGTTCGTGTAGTTAATTTCGTTTTGTTTAAGCCACGTAGGCCCGCTGAGCCAAAGTTCAAAGTGGCTTAATTCGGATGCTAGAATACCCCTAGATGCACAATCTGCCGGGTTGTGCTCTGATTTTACGTGAGACCATTGACTTCGACTGGTTACAGTCAAGATCTCCGAACATCTGTTGCCGATAAACGTCTTCCATCTACTTGGGTGGCTGCTCAGCCACGCCAACACCACTTCCGAGTCGGTCCACGCATGTATATTAGATTTTTGTACATCTAGCACCTCCGCGATTTCAACTAATAACTTTGCCAGCAATACCGCTCCGCATAACTCCAGACGAGGAATAGAGACCTGCTTTATGGGTGCAATTCTTGTTTTGCCTGATACCAGACTGACGTGAATCATCCCTTCTACATCGATCACGCGCAAATATACCACCGCAGCATATGCAGCGTTGGACGCGTCACTAAACCCGTGCAATTCTATGGTCCTAGCATTGGACCTATGATTTGTCCACCGAGGAAGTCTAAATCTGGTAAGTTGCGACAGTTCCTCCCTGTAGTTCAACCATTCTTCGAGCAGGGGAGATGGCAGTTCTTCGTCCCATTCAATGCCTGCCAACCACAGCCTTTGAATAAATATTTTAGCTTGGACTATGCTGGGTGAGATCCATCCAAGAGGGTCGTAAAGCCTCGCGATATCAGATGTAACCTTTCTCTTAGTTACAGGTGCCGTTGGAGGAGGTAGCTGAACTGCGTAAGCAAATTCATCCTGATTCCGATCCCAGGTAAGTCCTAAGATTTTATTGACTGCCTCAAGCTTCATCTCTATTTTTTTATGCTCTTCTTTCCCTGCTGTGCTTTCTTTGATTTCTTCTAACATAGCTTTACTGTTGCTAGACCACTTTTGCAATTCAAAGCCCCCCTTGTTTAACAGTTCTCTCGTTTGGTAGTAAATATCTATTGCTTCTTGCTCCGATTGACACCCTGACATTAAGTCATCCATGTAGAAATCCTGACGCACCCGAAGTGCCGCGAGCGGGAAGGCTTCTCCTTCGTCTATGGCAACCTGGATTAGACTCTTCACCGCGAGGTAAGGAGCTGCGGATGTCCCAAAAGTGACTCGAGTTAACTTATATTCCTTAATTTCCTCGCCAGGAGTCTCTCTCCACAGGATTCGTTGGTACTTTGTGTCCCTTTCATCTACTACCACCTGGCGGTACATTTTGACAATGTCCGCTATAAAACAGACAGGGTGCATACGCCATCGCATGATTATGTGCCGCAACTCTGACTGAAGAGTGGGCCCCACCAGAAGATCGTTGTTCAAAGACACCCCATTTGTGCCTTTGCAGGACGCGTCAAATACTACACGGACCTTAGTAGTATCTTTATCTTCGCGCACAACCGCGTGGAAGGGCAAGTATAGACCCTTTTCCTTGGAGTCCTTCGCCGACAACAGTTCCATGTGATTTAGTTCCCGATACTCATGAAACACCTTTGTATACTCTGCTTTCAGATGCTGATCCCTCTCCAGCTTCCTTTCCAGAGAGTGAAATCTTCTCAACGCGATCTCCCTGGAACCACCATCTACACAGGCCGGTTTCCCATCCCGGAACGGTAGCCTAACCACGTAGCGTCCGTTCTCATCCCGTGTAGTAGTCGCCTGATATATCTCCTCACATCTCTGTTCCTCAGGTGTTAGTATCCGTGATTTGTTGCTAGGTTCTGACTCAAGTTCCCAAAAGGACCTTAACAACTGTTCCACCTGTGTGTGCATGCTCACCGGCGTGCTGGAGATGTTTGCTTGTAAACCCACTTGACCGCTTAAAATCCAACCCAGAGACGTGTTCTGTGCAACTGGAGTACCCTGGGCCGGACATTTGATTAAACCTGTCTCTATGATCTGCGCATAAACCTCTGCTCCCAGCAACATGTCTATTCTATTGGGAGTGTGATACTCTGGATCCGCAAGATCTATACTTTGCAGCTCAGGCCAGGATGCAATGGTAACCTTTGCTGATGGTAAGTATGAGGTTAGTTTGTCAAGCACATATGCTGTAACCGTGATAACGTATCTGGAGTTGATACGTGATGCAATTGCGACTTGAACCGTGGACTTCGACACCACATTTTGGTCTCCTCCCAACCCTGATATAAGACCCTTAGCTGCAGTTCGTTTCAAACCCAGTAGTTGAACCGTAGCTGAGGTGATGAAGGAGGCTTGTGATCCTTGGTCTATTAACGCTCTGATCATGTGAGATTCTTCCCTTTCCCATGATTTAGCTTCTACTACCGCTGTAGCCAGTAACACCTGCTGAGTGACTTCGTTCACGAAGTGGTTTGTGATGCTGGTACTCGTTGAAGCCTCTTCCATTGAATGTGTGACTTGTTGTGTGTGAACTTGTGCCGCAGCTGGAGGTGCTGATGGCTCCCTAATATCGTTTGATTGCATTTCGCCCTTCTGATGTAACAGAGAATGATGCCTTCTGTTACAGATTTGACAATTCTTTGTGATTTTGCAGTATCTAGCCGAGTGATTGTTACCTAAGCAGTTGAAACACAACCCGTTTGTTTGGACAAAATTACGCTTTACATCGACCTCTAAACCAGTGAAATCTTTACAATGTATTATCCTGTGCTCACCTTTACAATAGTTACAAGATACATTATTGCTGATGTGCAGATTACTAAGTCTCTGCACCGGATTGCCTTTGACCTGGTTAACATTTCCCTTATAGTTGCTATTATTATTCACATATTTGGGTTTGTTCACATAGCTTGGTCTTGGCTCCAAAAATTCTAGAGAATGATATCTTGTGAGCAAGAAGTCCTTGAATTAGTCTATGGTCGGTAATTGTTCTGACAGAGACACCGATTCGCTAACTTTACATTCCCAGCACTTCCGACTTTCAGGATCTAATTTATGACTAACAATGTAAATGATGATTATATCCCATGTACGGGTATCTATCTTCAGACTAGCTAAAGCGTTTAATGTTTCCGTGGTACAATCCAACAAATTCTTAATATCCGTGGCGGACTCAGTCACAAGGGTCTTCTGAGCAAAGAATCGTTTTAATATGCAATTTCCCAAATATTGCTTGTTATTATAGCGACTCTCTAACTGGGTCCAACACTGATCATAACTTTCACTCGAAATTGGTATATGTCTAAGGAGCTGTTCCGCTTCGCCCGTCAAATGCGCCTTGAGATAATGTAGCTTTTGCACATCATCGATATCCCGATTATTGTGGATGAGTGAAGTAAATAAATCCCGGAAACTCGTCCACTCGGTGTATTTGCCCGAAAACGTAGGTATCGTTATTTTAGGTAACTTGACATGACTTGATTTTAATGGAGCTGACACTGTGGGATTAGCGCTGCTGGACTTTGCTATTAACTTGCTAAGTGCATTTTTGAGTTCGCATTTGTATTCCATATATAATTCGTTGGTCGTATCATACACGTCTTCCTTCATATATGCAGAGGTTTGCAACACCTCTCGCTCTGGCATCATTACCATCTGCGTGTGCATACGTACGAACTGTTGCCATAATTGTTCTAAGCTTTCTAATCTGGTTTCCACATATGGTATGGTGATGCGATCCTTAGGTGACTTCTTATAATTGGTAAATGCATTAGCGATACGTGTTCTTTGATCTACTTGGAGGTTTATACTAGCATCCATTTTACTCATTCTTTAAAAAAATACAAGTCCCAGCATACAATCAAAATGTACCAAGTCTCAATCCAATCTTGAAAATATCACAAGTGTTTTCTGTTCGGAAATATTCTAAGTCCAAACTCAATCTTGAAATTACAAGTGTTTTTGCTCCGAAATTTTCTAAGTCCAAATACAATCTTGAAAAAATTACAAGTGTTTTAAATTATATACTTCGCTATAAAATCGGGCGTAGGTTCCCCGTCGTATCACTTTTTCTTAAATTATTCTAAGTCCTAAACACTTGTAAAATTTCTACTCAAATCATGCTCAATTTTTGCTAAGTCCAGTTTTGACAGTTCTAACTTCAAATTCAATTTGACAGCTGACAGTTCCGAATTTTGACACTACCACAGATAAAAATAAAGTACTCAGAGTTTTAAATCCAAATTACACTTTTCACTCCACTTGTACTTGAACCTTAGTTTGAATTTCCCGCCAAGTTGCTCGCCAGTGACGTCACTTCGGGTCACGACGCTGCTGCCTCCGCTTGTTGCTCCAATCCGCTACCGCTCCTGGAAGGCTGCACCCCTCGACAACAATCCGTTGCCACTTGGTACAGGAAAGCACTAAAAACTTTAAGGCCCACAGTACATCCGGTTCGAAGGACCAATGTTTATACTCCTACTGTCAAAAAGGGCGCTCTATATAGATTAGAATGAAACAACCAGTCACACATATAGCTTATATTAAAAAATAATTTGCCTCAACCTCTTACACATTCTACGGCGACATACCGTTCGCGTGATTCAGAAATCGCACCGGACGTTACAGCGACATCTAGTGAGCAATTGGGTAAACTTACTGGTATAGACGCAAAAGCAATCAGTCCAGTAGTTTCGGAGCCTATTCAATACAAACAAACAAACAATCAAATCTTTCCTCTTTATAATATTATTATTATAGTGTAGATGAAATGTTTAGGTTTGACATTTATGGCGTTTTTGTAATGTAAACACACGTCTTGTTCAGTAAAACATGTCACGGAAGTGTGTTTCTTTCCAAGGTCATTTTAAATCCTTTTTTCTACTCCTGTACCGTTATCTGTCATTTATATAGGTTTTAGCTCAAATACAATGACACCGGTAATAAGTCACCGGTAAAACTCTATGCTCTATGGCCAATAAACGCACTGTTTAGTGTACTTTTATGGTTCATACATTTTTCATAAAAGCACTGCTACCACGATGTCAAATCGTCTAACTTTTTTTTTAATCAGCCGCTATATTGCAGCAGTACCAACTTAATAAGCAAATTTTTCAAAATAAAAAGTTTTTATTTACTATGAAACATTTGTAGAACAAACTATTTACTAAAATAAAAATGGCGCTGCGCCGCCGTCGCGGGCCTACATATTTTACCAATTATTGGTATTCGATTCGATTGGGATCCGTATTCAGTTTCATTCGGATGGCAAGTGCAAGGAAATTAAAAACAAAACAGACCATGTCATATTTCAAAGTTCCAGTTCAAAATTAAAAGACAAAATATGATAACTATTAAAAAATATGATAGTTATTAATAACTTGTTAATATTTAATTCATGTTTGTGAAGAAAAGAAAAATGTGTACGTTCCTTCTAAATGGACGAAGAAGAAAATAACGCAGCGTCGACGCAACGCACGATTTTTTATGAGAACGTTCACAAGACGCCGGTAGTACAGCCCTTATACAACAGTTGGATAAAATACTATAACATACGGATGTCTTTCTTGATTAAGTAACGGTCTATACCCATCTAATATTCACCACACCAACGTTGTCACTTAAATAAAAAAGTACTTAGTTTATTTGTATTTATAAGTTCAAGTGGTCAGATTAAGATGAATAAAATCGATTTGAGATTTGAATCAAGGAACCCTAATTAATTCAACATGGCCATGCCATTAGTATCGAGAATGCTAATGTGAGTTTAAATGATCGTACAATAGTCTAACAGTGCGCTGGTGAAATGCAGCTATATCAATGGCGACACTATCAATACAAATAAAGAAATAAAATAATTAAAAGAGGATACGAAATACCATAGTTGATTAGGCGCATGAATTTTGAAGCGTAAAACAGGGTCTACTTTACAGTAAACAAAATCTACCATGCAAATTACTTACCGTAAAACAAACACACACCAGATGAAAACAAACACGTTATTATATTAAAAAAATAATAATACTTAATAAACAGTCACTCAAACCTTTGTATTTTTTACTATCACGTTGCACTTTAACATACTGACTGACTCGACTCTCAAGACTGTTTCAAATATCGACTGATCCTACAATAATGAAGTACTAAATCATAATAAGCTTTTTTAGGCTCACAGTATTCTAACGTTAGATCAATATAAGCCCATGCAGGCTTACACGATCCTACAAAAAATCATAATAAGCTTATTTAGGCTCACAGTATTCTAACGTTAGATCAATATAAGCCCATGCAGGCTTACACGATCGTACAAAAAATCATAATGAGTTTGTTTAGGCTCACAATATTCTAACGTTAGACCAATTTAAGCTCATGCAGGCTTACAAGATACTTAGGTAAATGCGATATTAGCCTAAGGCACTTAAATTTGTTTTGGCAAGATTACTGTTAAAGCAAACAGCATCTAATAAGACTGATATTAGAACGATATTAAAACAAATACGCTTATAATTAGTGCCCAAATCCAGGCTTATACGATGATATAGGATCAAAGTAAGAGTGAAAAATTTTTAGTCTTGAGATTGTTGTAGGCCTTGTTTTTGCTAGTTGGGAAGTTACACATTTGGATTATATTTCGTATAGGATTGTTAAGAAAATTGTAGGTACAGTTTTGTATGCTTTTGACTCATCATCATCCTCCTAGCTTTATTCCCGGTTGGACCTTAAGAAGCCCGGGGTCCGCGTTGACACCTAATCCCAAGATTTGGTATAGGCACTAGTTTTACGAAAGCGATTGCCATCTGACCTTCCAACCCAGAGAGAAAACTAGACCTTATTGGGTATAGACCGGTTTCCTCACATTACAATTTCATGAGTGCATTACACTATAATATATATAAAAATTTTGTATAATTATTTAACCGAATTGAACTTTAAATTAGGGTTCCTAATATAAATTTGATGATTGGTCATTTGATAGGGCACGACTATTTCTATAAAATCATCATGGAAGGAAAGATAGAAGGAAGGAGAGGCAGGGGAGTCTTCCGGGGCATTTAATATGAACCAAATAAAGGAAAAAGCTGGTGTCGTGTTGTATCAGCAAATCAAAGGGCTGGAGTACGGCAGAGGGGAATGAAAAATACTCCAACGACAAGAGGACAACTCTTAAATTTGTGATTTATTTGAATATAGATTTATATAGCTGAATAACCATATTTATTAAAACAAAATGTCCCCCTAAAGTCAAATGTTCCCTAATTACTTTAATACATCAAACCCTAATAGTCAGATTTGAATATCAAGGTAAAGGACACGGTGTAATTCACTTGCAACACCAATGTCGGGCTGTGTATTCGACCCCTACATTATTAACTAACCTGCAACCAGTTATATACTAGTAGTAAGTAAATTAAGTAGTAGGTAGTTGGTACTATCTAGTAGGTAGTACTAAGTAAAGTAGTAGCAGTAGTAGTAATCATGAAGAATACTTTTACATGACACTGAGAGTCTTTAAAATATCATTTACACACGAGATAAAATGTTCTAATACACATTGTTCTCATAAAAATATACCCATATTCCCTAAACATATTGGATTGGATTAGGTTTCGTATTAGCCACATGCGTATGCTTCCACGTGCTCCAAACCAAGCACAATGTGTCATAATAAGCGCTCGTGTCAATGATATCGAAAGTAAAGATACGCCTTTCCGAACAATATTAGCTTGACATAGGTACAGTGACACACTGTGACAGCTGAAGACTAGGCACGGCGGCCCGCAATTGCCAGTGTCGGGCCACCGCATTGGACGAATTACTCGTGCGCGTTGGGCCTATGTCGACGAAGTAATATATATATCTATGGCTCGCGGCAAATATAAATCCCATTCTTTATTATGGAATTGATCTCCTGGTTCAATACTGGCCTGGGTGAACGCAGACGACGGTGAATATACATATCCAAGATCTGGTTATTTACACACCTCGTAAGAGAAGCACAGTTATGTTAATATTTGCACGTTCACTATTTACACAAAATATATCAATATAACAACGTACATCGACACAACAGAACTTCAAACATAAGAGAAAAGTCAATAATGAGAAAACAAATGACGCGCGCTGACAGCGGTGGCCAGCCAGCCTGCCAGTGCGAGTGCACCGCAGAGGCTGAGGCGGTGACTGCATTAACTAAAAAAGTTAAAGGTTGTTAAAGGATTTTTCACTAAATATGTATTGTACCAGAAGTTATTAGATAAACTTTCAAAATAATATACTTACCTGCATACATCCACGGAGAAATTCAAAGGTGTATGTGAAGTCCCCAACCCGCACTGGGCCAGCAGCGTGGGGACTACTGCCCGCTCCCTCTCATCCATGAGAGGGCACACCCAGCAGTGGGACGTGTATAGGCTGGTTTATTTATTATTATTATACTTGCCATTGTTGTATTGTATAATAGATAGATAGATAGATTCATTTATTTCACAACCTATTTACAGCTGCACTTAAAAAATACAGTTGAAATATGAATTCACGAAAACTTTCACGATATTTGGGCCGTTGGCGACTTATCGGTGAACATTGTCAAAAAGTGCTTCAAAGCCTAATTTTTGGTTGTACCCATAATCCGCATAAAAGGCATTTTTTACGATAAAAACATTATTTATATGGACGTAAGCTCTTAATTTGACCCGTTTACCTGACAAATAAGTACCCTAAGCAGATAAACTCCTATTGGGTTTGCACATATACATAGAGAAACTGGTTCCTTTCGCGACAATTCCATTTATAATACCCGTGTCCCCCGAGGGAGCAATGGCAACTTGCGCAAGTTACCAAGTCCTGCTTACCATAGTAATAATGAACTTGCCCCATTTCGAGTCTGCCTGAGCGAAAGTCAGCTCATCCGCTTTTTAGCATTCAAATGCGGGTAAATCTGACGAGGTTCCGCGAAGAAACTTTGTCATCGGATGTAAAATTTGCCTACAAAATGTGTACAATTTAACCAACGTTTTTAGCATGGCACCGCTTGGTTATTCAGAAGACAATGGGAGTAAGTACACGTAGAGTTACGTTTTTTTAATTCGTTTTGGACGAGCGACGACGCTGGCCAGAAGACTTGATAAATATTGTAATAGTACAGTAAAGAGGTCCCGTGGGATGCGAGCATTATATTGTATCGTATTCTACTATATTATTTATCACATCTTTAAACATGTTAAAGAGTTTTTGTTTTAAATTAAGTTGCACTGCCCACATTTTATCTGCTTTGCCTTAAGGTTGACTGGTAGAGAATGCTTTATAGCATTAAGTCCGCCTTTTGTACCATAAGATATTCTTTTGTGCAATAAAGATTAAATAAATAAATAAATAAACACTTTGAACGTGGCGTCAGTTTGCATAATTGTGGTGGGGTGTTATTTTTCTATGCAGATTTTGTATAACTGATCCCTCGAGGAAGTTCAATAAAATGGAGTTTGGAAACTTAGCTCCTTACAGGCCACGATAGTTATTATTATGATTATGAATTAGGGTAGAGGAACCAAAAGATGAACGGTTAAGCGATTATCCCAACTTTGGGATTTTTTTGTGGGAGTTGTAACCTAGTTTGTACTTATTTTATTTTTTTATCCGATTAAGTATATAGTCGAGATTAGATTTGCCTATTTTAACCTCTCCTATTTCAACACAGTATTTAAAAAAAAATGCTTTTATGTTAAAGTATGCCTGTTTGCCCAGAAGATGAACGCTGTGCCCAATGAGTGAACATTTTGGCACCAATAGTTGAACGAAGAAAACGAATGACCGTGCAGCTGTCCAACTTTGCCCATATTGTAAATTTGCCCAAAACCACCAGGAGCAATATAAGACTGTTTCAACTGTTATCAAACCGTGAATTGTATAATTATATAAAAGGTACGATAAAATAGACAGCGAAATTGGGCAGTTTTAAGCCGTTATAAAATATACGGTAAAACTATTTTTTTTGTTATAGGCTATATTTATCGCAATTAGGTACGAATAAGTATCACGATGGAAATAACTAAAAAAACACATAAAAAATCTATCTTTATTGCACATTTTTTCACAAGGACAAGCCGTAAGAAATTAATCAACTTTTATTAGAAAATAGAAAAAACACAGCAGCAAAAAAAATACACGATTCTCATTTCCATTGAAAAATACTCAAGCAATATTACCTGTTTATTCTGGAGGCGTTCTTTAGCGTATAAGTACCTACCTATTTGTTGATTATGATAAAAATATTTCCTACTGTAAGTGTTCTATGGTGTTCAAGGTAATTAAAAGGATAAGTACTTAATAGATAACTTACAGATCGAGCCTCAAGAGACGTTAGAGGAGGTATTTGAGGTGGTTCGTTTTCCATACAAAACGTTATTTGACATTCGCAGGCAAATGGCGTGATATTTTAAGAAACTTATGTCATAAACTTTTATAAATTGGCTTTCCATTTACAAACATCCAAATTCACACTTATAATATTTGTAGGTAGGATAATGAGAACAGTAGGTAACAAACTCTTGCTTCTGTCATCTCATTGGTTCGTTACTAGTGGCTCTGTGAGCTGTAGAAATCGCGAGCATGTTTTATTTTAAATTTATAAAAAGACGACAAAAAAAATATAATTAACGAACCTGCTCACAAAATTTCACGAGAATCGGTTGAGAAATGCGATCTGTAGAGGAGAACAGCGGGACAGACACCGGACATAGGTACGAATGATTTTCGGCTCAACCTGAACCATAGAACTTTGTTCACTTCGCTCGCTCGTTCGATAAGGTATGTATCAGAATAAACAACAAGTTTGTGATATTAAGTTTGAATCCCAATATGTATTATTATAAAAGTAAGCATGTATTCCGTTAATTGCATCCACTTCATTAAAAAAAAAGTAATAACATTTCAATATATATTTGGTTTACAGTCGATCAATGAAAAAAAAGGATAAAATTACAATGAAATGTGCAAAAGTGGGCAAACTTGTATTTATAATTTTTTGCCCGGTCAAAAGTCGCCAATATATTTCACATATTAATAATCGTTACTCATACAAAGAAAACTGTTAGATAAATAAACCGAAACGATACAGTTAATTTGAAAATTATATAATTAACTTTATAAATGCCGGGCAAACTTGCCAAATTTCATGTATCTTTGATATTAAGAGTTCATTGTACTAACCTCTGCCTAAAACTTGAACGAATAAATTTTGTTCGTTCATCTATTAGGCACGATAGCAAAGGAATGAACGAACTAAAATCAACAGAGTGTTCACTCATTGGAAGCGAAGCCAAAAGATGAACGAACAATTCTTGTTCGTTCATCTTCTGGGCACGATAGCAAAGAAATGAACGCACTAAAATCAAGAGGGCGTTCACTCATTGGAATCGAAGCCAAAAGATGAACGAACAAATTTTGTTCGTTCATCTTCTGGGCACGATAGCAAAGAAATGAACGAACTAAAACAAACCCCAAAATAACCGTGTTGCGAATGGATAGTCACGTTCAACTTTCGGTTCAAAAATCAAAGGTTAAGTAACGATTAATTTAAGCCATAAAAGTTGTATCTACCTTTGCAATACGATTTTATATCAGCTTTTGAAGAAATTATGCCTTGCCCAGTAGATGAACACCGTTCATCTATTGGCTCAGGGACACTAAATTGGAACCATTAGTTGAACGCTAAATATCTCTTAAGTTAACAATAAATATGCAATTTGTGATAGATAATCCATTAAAGGCATTAATCAAGAATCTATATCACGCAAAACGATGCATGTAGCCAATTTATTCAATTTTATACGTAATTTTGAGCTTAAATTTGAGAGCGCTAACCTTAACTAATTCTCCATATAAACGGTGATTTAGGCGCGAGACCTCGGCGCGGCGACCGCTCACCGCCGCGTGTGTGTGGCAACTGTCTGGGTGTTTAAATGCCAGCCTCGGTAAAGGGATGACGCTTTAGGAAAAAAATATTGCAAGTGCGTAAAATGTGTCGTGATTTTTTTATTTCAATTTTTCGACAAAACGTTCATCTATTGGGGGCTGTTCATCTTCTGGTTCCCCTATGAATGATTACTTACTCGCACTCGTATTTTGCGTGGGCTCCTTATTTTCTTTACACCGCCTCCTTAGCTCTGATGAATTGTGCCTATAGTTTATCTCTAGTTTTAAAACAATACTGAATTTATAAAGTCTATGATTAACCGTCTAAGTAGGCAAACCAATTCAAATAAGTTTTGAATGGGCTGGTTTCCAAACAAAAGTAATAAAAGTTGGACGACTAAAATCACAGAAAGTTGTAAACAGAAACAGATTATTTTACCGATTCAAAAAAAAAGTTGTAATTTTAATCATTATTTTTATTTTTAATGTTTGTCACCTCAGAACTCCGTCGTTTATGAACCGATTCGTACAATATTTTTTTTTGCATGTAAGTATATGCTTAAAGAATGGTCTCATTCTTTTCAAAAATCCTGTTGGATGATGGTATCCATGAGGAATTGAGGGAACTCCTCAAATGTATTAAGCACGCATGTAGTAATTTTGGTATTTTATAACTCGTGTATATACTGCCGGTAATCATCAAATCACAAATGTGGTGAAGTGGAACCGATGATAAAGACCACAGATGTCTCCTGGAATGATGCTCCCCAATGATGTAGGTACTGATAAATATTATCGGATCACATACAGCGATTTGGTTTTTATGTAATATAATCATTGAATCATTGTTGATGTGGTAAAGTGGAAATGAAATGTGGAAAGGTCCATTTGGCTTGGCAGAGTACTGACTTGAAGTCGGTTAACCCTTCAGCTGTGGCGAAAAAACATGGCCGCTTACCCACGTCTGTGGCACCCTGTGAGGGGCGCTCCACTAACAAGGTTTGTGGAGTGAAGTGATTTGGTAAAATTAAATTTTCTTTAGTTTTTTACATAATCACAGCCAGGATTTTGGATGAACCTCAATATTTATTAAATTATCTAACTGCAACGATATATCATCGTTACATTAAAGTCGTATTAAGGCTATCTACCTGACCTCGTCACCACCTCACCGAAGTTTACGACGCATTTTGGTTATTTTAAATATAATCCATTAGTTTTTTGGGGTGTTAAATGAGCTTAATTTGAAGAAATTTGTGTTAAACTTATTCGAAAAACATAAAATGGCAGGCTCGTGAGTATTTTTTTAACACTAGACCATTTAAAATATTCTACCAAAATAATGCCTACACTCAAAAGTTGCTCGTGTAGGCTTCGATTTACATGCTTATATCTGAAGTGTTTTATACTGTATGTAATCAATTTCATGCCTGAACAATAAATATGGGTCATCAACTAGGTGTAACCGTAGCTTTTTTATTGTAAGTGCAGCAGGTTTTATCTGAGAGGAAAATGAAAAAAGTATGTCTACTTTCATACAAAATAACCTCTTCCAAACGAGTGCAATTATCACAGCAACTATATATTTTGAACCAAACAAATTAGGTTTCTTAAAATTCCCATTAAGTATACTTTTAGTTAAAACTATAATATAACCATCAGTTAAACAAAAATCACATCAAAACATGATTTGAAAACGGTATAAATCAAGGTGATGATTAGTATAGAGTGCGGATCGTAGTGACGTCACGAGGTATCATGTGGGCATCCCTCGGAGGGAAATTCCCGGTCGGTTAGGTCCCCCTCTGAGGGGTTTGTTGTGATCGTTACCAACTTCAATCGATTTATTTACTTTCGGGCGATTGATAATCCATTGAAGTTCATTTTAAACAAATGTATGATAAGTAACGGTAATTTTAATAGCTAATAGTAATATTAAATTATTAGAAAAGCACTAAAAAACGTGTTGCCAAATTTTGACCATGAGTAGGTATGTCATGTTAGTCACGGTTTTATTACAGTTAACCCGTTGAAATAACACTTGTTTCTATGTAATTCTAAAGATTACTTACATGTCTACAAAAACTGTCCTTCTGGCACTACAATTCAGCACTAAACCCACTAATTTTCACTCGCGAACACCGACCGTGTCAAACGTGCCACTGACTATTTTAGACTAACGACTAAATTGATTTTTTCCTCCATTGGCCATTGAAGTTTTCGCTTGCTAGCAGTCTCACTAAATTGGCTATACGTTTCAATGGATTAAAGCGAGATCGATACACGAATGCCGGTTTTATTTCTAAGAAAGTAAGCAAGGCCATTGCGCCCCTCCGAGGGCCGCTCCACCGACCTGCAGGAAAAATATGAAGCCCACAGAGGGATGAACACAGCTGAAGGGTTAAAACTTTGTTTTTTAAAGTAAATTATTCTTCGACACGAAACGTAAAACTTCATAGGTAACAAGTCCGACATTTAGTGCCATAACACTTTATGGCATTAGACACACGAAAAGCACGCACAGGCTAACTCAAGTACCGGACAAAACCGAAACTAGAAACGAGTCCAACAAAACAGCGAGTCATCACAAACGTTCAAGGCCTGAGTAAAATCAACGGTACTTACAAAAAGTCGATTCCATTTCCCATACTTATTTGAACAAATGCAGAGCAAAAAGCCTCGGCGCGGTCAATGACCGCAGAGTTGAGACTATTTTTATCTCATGATAATTGAGAGGAGAAAAAAGCGAATTCGTGATTCGATTATCTCGATTACCCGGCCGGCGCCGGCTTCGAATCGATGCATTTTTTAGTAGAATGTTTCCGTAGGCTAAAGACTTTTTTGAGGACGCTAGGATTGACCTAATTTTTTAGGGTTTATTAATTTATTCTGCCTCATAAATTAGATGAGTACCTAAAATGCCGACGTTTTTAAAGTGGTAGGTGGCCTATTTTATTTCTTTTTTACTTTTTGCTGAAGTTACTGTGGTGGAAGATCATGTCAAATGTCCATGTAGTACCAACTCCCATTACAATCGGACACTTTACGCTCGAAGTTGTAGACGTTTATGTATACAGGACATACGATCCAGTTAGGTAGGTCCAACTTCGAGAAAGAGGTCAGTCGAAGGTCGAATCCGACTCGGCTGGGCAGCGTTCGGGAAGCTACGACAAATCTTTTCGTCCAATATTCCGCAGTCTCAAGACGAGAGTCTTTGACCAGTGTGTGCTGCCAGTGATGACATATGGCACTGAAACGCGGTCGCTTACTATGGGCCTCATAAAAACGCTCAAAAGTCACCCAAAGGGCAATAGAGAGGGCCATGTTGGGAGTTTCTCTGCGTGATCGCATCAGAGATGAGGCTATCCGCAGCAGAACCAAGGTAACCGATATAGCCCTCCGGATCGCTAAACTTAAGTGGCAGTGGGTGGGGCACATAGAACCGATGGCCATTGGGGCGGAAAGGTTCTCGAGTGGCGACCACGTACCGGAAGGCGCAGCGTGGGTAGGCCCCCGACAAGGTGGAGTGATGACCTGGTAAAGGTTGCGGGAGTCCGCTGGATGCGGGTGGCGCGGGATCGGTCATTTTGGCACTCTTTGGGGGAGGCCTATGTCCAGCAGTGGACGTCTTTCGGCTGATATGATGATGATGATGACGACTGTGGCAATGCTGTTGGATATTGTAATACAGGCTTTGACAATGAAACGTTGGTTATAATCAGCAGTTGTTTGAATAATTATACCAAATCAGTTAAAGTATCAAAATACCTCGTCATTGAGATAACTTTACATACCTAAATAAAAATCTGGGCCTTTTCAATTTCTTCGATCTTTTGGAAAGATGGAAAAAGGTCAAATTACAGTAGCCTTGAATAATTCCAACCGTTTTTTGACTTGAATGCTTATCATTATGAAACATCAACATCATTTTTAATTTACGATGATTTTGGATTGAAATTATTCGAAAAAGTAGGCAGGTTGTATATTTTTTAAATGACATATCAGTATAATTAAACACATTTTAATAAAACAAAACCATAAACTTTAAATGGCTAACTACAAACTTATGTCCGTATGTGGCACAAATGCACTTCACGTTATTCAAACACGTATCCTTGTGTATAGACAGTTATGGACCTTATTTCCTACAAACTAAGTTCTAAAATAGTTACAAATTGTCTTGAATTCAAGCATACCTGACAACTTTTATGACGCGCTCGCAATTTAACTTGCAACATTAAACTATCTCAGTCGACAAACAAACATAAAAATGCGACATTACTCACTTGTAAAAGTTTTTATAGCCACAAGTTGAACATGTTTAACTTTACCATATTCTATGAATAACAATAAGGGGTAAAATAGACTGGTTTACTAACCTTGTCACTTTGTGATCTCATACGGTACGAATCCAATGCATGCTTGCCGCCCCGCTTCCGCGCAGTACCTAAGTGTTACTTAGCGTACCAACAAGCATGGTAATCAGAACGGCCAACATAAGACCGCGATCTGTCTCGCTCGCGAGTATCAGTCTCTTTCTAATTAGAACACTTGAAAAGAGACGGGTAGTTTCGTCGGTCTTGAGCTAGCTGTGCTGCTTAACATGAGCACGGCTATCAAAGGACGGCCCGCGAGCTGTGACGCGGTGACATAGGCTATCCATTTCCAACCGTTATAATTAAAAAGAGACAGATAGTCCGGTAACCGTAAAAGCTCTCGGTAAAGTATAAAATACCGCATACTGATTCTGTCGCCGGCGATGTTATGACATGGCTGTCATCGCCACTTGCCCAGCTAGCACGATACCTTTTATCGTTATGGCTAACGTGACGTTTCAGTACATTATGGCCGTAAAACGTGACGATAAAACCTATCGTGCTAGGGCCTTTGGTGCTGATATCAGCTGTCATCTCAGTGCTTTTTTTGCGTTTGAAAGATGTGAAATATGTATAACTAGATCACTGTTTTCGTACGCTACGATCAAAACTGAGCAAATTATGTTCAGTCGACACGACACCCAAACCCATGTCTCCCAATGTTTCCGGAGAGCAACGCTTACATAAATTAACCGATATACTTTCTTCGATATTTTACCACAGAATGTGTAGGAAGAAAATTTTAATTGGTAGGTATCTTGATTTTGTTTGCTAAATATGGCGGCCTACAATTTATTCAGTGGAATTTAATAAAATTCTAACGATAAGTGATTAATAATAACAATTACCAAAAATCGCTTCGCTTAGCAGAAAAGTTTTCAGAAGAATTCTTCGCTCTGTTAAATTATCCAATACGTGCTAATACATTTAATAGATCAAATTTATAAAAGCCCCCATGAGTTCAGTAACTTGAAGGTTTAATTAGCGTGGCAGAACAGAACCCGCGTGTTGCGTGGGACATAGACGTATGTTCCATGAAACATTAGGTCATTAAGGACTTTGTCTCACTAAGCTCGGTTGCCAGGGAACCAAGGCACGTGTTGCGTAGACGGCCCGGATAATTACTTACCTCGTTTGCATACTACCAACCTAATATTTGGGATCAGAGGAAATTGGACGTTCGTGTCTAAGAGACATAATATCTTCCTCACGTACTCCGTAGACTTTAGGACACAGCACGTACTTGGGTCGTACATGCTCTTTTTATGCCACCATCGTGGCAAACAAGCCTGCAGTCTGCCGGTTGGTAAGGTAACACCGTGGCCTATAGACTCCTGCAACTTCAAAGAAGTCACATGCCGATTGATTCTGTGTCAAGTCTCTCTTAGAAAATATTCCGCATTTTACGCCATTAACTGTCTTAACAGGAGTTAAAAATAGTATGCAAAACTTTATTAAATTTTAAAACAAGTACTTCAATCGGATTAAAACGCTTGCAAAAATACGATGTACAACATCTTAAGAAATATATATTCGTTAAGAAATTTATGGTCACTTATTTCACGACAACCTGCCAGTATGGCAGCGGCGGAAGTAGGTTGTCGTTGAAAAGGCGCTATTTAAAAGCAAGTGAAAGGAGGAGGGTATACGCGACGGAAATAGTTCACGCCGGGTTACCAGCTGAAGCCATATTCGCGTAGATTAAAAGGAAATTGAAGGCACGGGTGTGTGGGGCTACAAACTCTTGGTAATGAAAGTATTAAGGTATGTGTTGAAGAAAGGAAAGCTTGGAAATCTTTATGAATTGAGTGAAGGATTACTTGGCAAGTTACGAAGTATTTGTACTGAATATTTTCTAGGGCACTATACATGCATACTTATACACGCCTGCGTTCTCAATTGGTGTAGGCAGAGTTGCTAGCCTATCGCCCTCAATATACTTTAATCGTATCCCGTAATCATTTGCTTGGAGTTGCTTGGACATAAGTACCTCATCTCCAAATTTTGGCATGCTTCATAGTCTTTCTTAGAGTTCTTATAATTCAAAATGTCCAAATTTTGCTAAATACTAAACTAAAACTAAAAAAATGTCTCGCCAAACACATTATCAGCCACACTTTAATTTGATTGAATGTGCTTTAAGGAAAAAGGGGTTTTGGTTAAAAATGTTGTAATATTTTTAAACTAGCTGTACCTGCGACTTCGTTTGCATGTTAATGTGGGAGTTAACGCATTTCTTCTCTTGGAAATAGGACACATGCAGTTCTAATTTTAACCTATCATGTAAAACTTTCAATAAACCTATATATTTTAGTTAAAATGACGTTAAAACCTGTCACTCTGATATTTAAATTATTTAGAAAGGGACATAACACGTGTTATTTATCAGAGGTATTTTAAGTTTTATGAATAATGGGGTAAAAGTTTAGTAGATGTCTGTGGCAATAGATCTAACAGGTAGGACACACGCTGCAGTATTAAATGTTAATTGATCTTCTTTTCTACATATTTTTAACACTGTGTTATGTTATATTATAAAAACGTGATGGATGACTGAAATTATCTTGAGTTCTTGAGTCACTCCGACTCTCAGGTAAAGATGTGTTTAGGAATTAATAATAGATAATCCTTTCGAGTACCCATTGACCGGTAAGTGTTTACGTGGAACAAAACATCTCTTTTTAATTTGACAACAGACGGCCAATTTATATTTTCCAAACTATACCTATCTACAATTATAACGCGAGTCCGAGTCCCTTTCTAATAAAGGAAATTATTACAAATGTTAAAGCAATATGTTTATTTTTTCATATTGCAATGTTTCAGATTGCACTATCACATTCTGGCAAATCTTGTGTATGTCCCCGCCCTTGCCAACATAATAATGTGTGTTACAGGCTTTATGATAAAAGTATTTTCGTGTATGTTGGCCAATTTCTGTGTCTCTATTGTGGTCTCTATATTGGCTGAATATCAACTTGAAGCCGCCTTAAGGCACAGCCACACTGGCGCGGCCTGCGGTGGCGGACAATATTAAATTTGACAGCGGCGGACAAGTTTACTATTGTCCGCCGCGGCCAGGCCGCGCCAGTGTGATGCAGGCCTAATACTGACGCGCTTCATAATTAATGTTTATAAAAGGCCCGTTCTATACTGATTTCATACATACTGTTTATTGCTGATAAATATAAATACTGACAAACCAGCGCGGCTATCACAAAACGGCGCGCGAGCTCCCTCGATTTTTCTCCAACTATCCATCTCTCTCTTATCAGATAACTTAGAAAGAGACATACAGTGCGAGGAAAATCGAGAGAGCTCGCGCGCCGTCTTATGATAGCCGTGCAGTATCGTGACAATTAAATACTCAGCGTGTGATTCAATCTTGCAGAAACTCAAATAGACTTTGGCTGAACGCAAGAACAGCAGAGTCAGACTTTTGACGTTTGACGTTATTTTGTTGAAATTTGTTGATACATTTATTGAAATTACGCCTCAATACGAATTTATAGCATACAAGTTTCCATATCAGAATCGATTATTTTTTTAGGCTTTAGAATTTAATATGCGTTTTGTGAAGGTCTATCATCACAACACAAGATCGAAATTATTAATATTCGATAGTTATGGCAAGCCCGCCATTTTGACGTCACTGACAGTTGACAGATATGGCGGCTACGATTTCAGAAGATACAGAAGCTTTCAGAAGCAGAAGAAATTAATAATTTAATGAGGTCAAATGTTTCCGAAAATTAATTAACCGTCGCAGTCGGATAAAAACTATCCTAAACGGAGGTTGGAGTAATAAAGTGCTTATGAAAAAAGTTACATATTTTTCAGTTCATGGGAATCTGAAATCATCGGGGGACATAAAAATGGTTAGTTTGATACTGGCTGATTCTTTTTTTAATTTAGAGATTTATTATAAGTGAGAGATGAGCGGCCATTCGTATCAAAACTTGTATATTTTGTTATGAAATACACTAAAATGCATCGGAGCCGAAATATTTGCAATATATATTTTTACTGGTCATATTGAAAAGTTATAATTATAAACAAAACTTCAAATTTAAAAACCTCGGCTCCGATATTGTTTAACGCGTTTAATTTTATATATCTATGCGTATTAAGAAGTCATCTAACCTCTGTTTAGAGGCCTCCCCGACCTCGGCCAAGGGGGGAGGGGCCGCTGCAAATAATAAAAACGTTTTTTTTTTCTCATACAAGGTTACCCAATGCCCTTTCAAAATCGTTGAAGTTATTCATTTAATTGTTATTTATTGCACAAAAGAAGAACATACATCGTACGAAAGTATTCTCTACCATTCAACATTTAGGTAAAGCAAACTGATAATAGTTTTATTGAACACATTCGTTCACGTTAGGCTTTAAAGAATGAAAGAAAGAAAATAGTCTATTTGTGCAAAAACTGTACATAAATAAAAGTGTAACAAAACTTATTTTGATAAAATTATTCTAAGTAATTTGCACTAAAGGGCTAGCACTCAGCTTAATGTCACGGAGTAAGCCAGAGGACACATTCCGTGACGCTGATTTTCAGTGAAGCCAGCATTTGGACTAGATGGCATGGTACTGAGAGAATAGTCGATAATACTAAAACAAACACAAAGTCTTTAAGCCGAAACTAAACATAAAAAACAAAACAAAACAAATAAAAAATTACTCTTTTACGCTACGCTTTATTACATTTCTGAAAAAAGTCACATGAACAAACACATTTTGAATTAAAAAATGGCAAACACCACATTCGGCGAACAAAAATTCAAAGTCACGGTAGGAAACTGTCACAATAAAGTGCCCATAGGCTTTTAGCGGAGTTATGATATCGGCAACCCGTCAAAACTGCACAGGGCCTGCTGACCCAATTCATCGCGGCCTGCAATGCGCACTGCAACTGAACTAGATTTTTAAGGACACGCCACACAACGAGCGGGCAGCTAATTAGACAAGCGGAAAGCGATTTAACCCTTTTTCAGGCGGGCAATTGAAAAATTGCAATCGAATGTCAGTCTTACTCCTTTTAATTAAGATGCATATTTGACAGACTGTGGTTGATAAACGCATCTGTCTGAAAAAGGGATCAGTTTTTGGCAGGTTTCACCGAGCGAATGAATACGCACATCCGCCTATATAGCGAATATTTATTTATTTATTATTTATTATATATATTTAAGTATTTAGAACCGTGAGATCTTGGAAAAAACAGTACGGTTGCCAGTTTGTTGCACTTTTAGCACCACCCTTGTTTTAGTGAATATGACCAGTAAATATGGAAATGCTAGTTCGTTTGTTTAAGTACTTATTCGGTTTGGTCTTAACTATTAACTATCTACAGCTTATACTATCACAAACGACCCTGATAATGAGATTGAAAACGAACAAGTTCATATTAGGAACCGCTTGTTTGAAGCTCGTGACAAACTTCGTGTACCATTGTCACGGTTTGCGATACCAAAAAAAAGTTGAACACCCCGCTCAATTTATTTACGTGCTAGTTCCTCTAGTTCACTTTATTTAAAAAAAAGGGTACCAAGTTGTAACTTGAAGTGTTCACTATAAATATTAATCAAATAAAATAGTTCTAAAATCTTTCAAAAAAGTCACCTGCTAGTCTCTGGCGGATGGATCCTAGCAAATCCTAGTTAAGAATGACTCAATTTGAGTCAATGTTTCACTTCTAACCTATATTAAATCAGCAGTCCAGTCAACCGTTAATTTTATTTCTAACCGATGCGCTCATCGAAGGCGTGGCCTTACGATTTTAATGTGGGAAAGAAAATTGTGCGACAAAACAATGTGATGAGGCAAACGCCCTCATCGGGTTAGTGAGATTCGTGACTCGAGAAATTATGTATATTTCTTGCTAACTGTAATATTGAGCTCTGAGTTTGAGCTTGCATTGTAATTTTTGTCTCTTCTGCGAAAATACTAATGTAGGCGGTATATTCAATAAATCTAGGTAATATAAATTCCTTCCAGTCTAAATTGTTTAGTAGGTATGGATTAACCTTTCTCTCAGTAAAATGAACCTAATAAAACTATTTATATGTAATAATAATAACTAACGAAGTTCTGTTTCATGGGCAGAACTTTTACACACGACTGGAACTAGAAAATGTTAGATGATTTTAGCATTTAAATATGCTATGTGACTTGACTTAGACTGTAGGTTCGTATAGATCGGTCATCCATTGGTTATTTCTGAGATTAAGAAGACTTACAAGGAAAAGTCCTCAGAATAAATAATATAGATATTATTAGGAACTTTCATATAACCCCGTCTTCATCATTAGCCTCGTAGTTCACTCGTTCAAGCCGCTTTAAGCATTTTCCTATCGAGTTAGCTCCTCTCATCTCGTTTATTAGGACCTAACCTTATTCATAACCGCGTTCCACTGAACTAAAACATCGTTTCCAGTATAATTTGACCTCTAAGCTCGTAACCACTGTGCTTTAGCAGAGGCCAAAGCTATACTTATCCGGCTACAAAACAGATGTGGGTTGGTGAATAGCAGCCAGCATTTTTCAGTTGAGCTCGTAAAGGGATCATTATAGAGTGCGGTAGCTGAGGTGTTATAACGTGTGGTATATAAGTGTCACGAAGATTTATAGTTATAGCGCGGTGGTATGGCCGTTTATAAAAGTAGTTCAAAGATATGGCCTGTCTCATGAAAATATCTTATGCTTGTAATTGAACGGTAAATTTTCGCATGTTGTCTTCAATTGTTATCTTCGTCGAACGTAAAATCGGGTGACTGATGAATTCAATATAACACATTAAATAGTGATTAGAGGAGGCCTGTGCCCAGCAGTGGGACGTATATAGGCTGATTTATTATTTATTATTATTATACATAGTGACGATGATTAGGTACCTCCGTAGTTCAGTAAATCAAATTGTGCGTGATGTAGCGGTCACTACATACATTTACCTTTGAAGTATCAATGAGCTTTTATTTGGATATAATAATTATTTGTGCGTCTCTGTCTCTACTCAGTACTGTCAAGTAACTTGAAAAAGTTTTTACCCCAAGTGTGTTTTTCTAACGTCTGTATATATATTTTTTGTGTTGATTCATTTCGTATAGGTACAATTAAAGATCGGGGGTGATTTGAAATTTGATTTCGTCTCGTTAGGTTTGTCTATGTGGAGTAAAACTAAATACATCGGTCTAAAGACAGATAAAGCTGGTTTTCTTTACACTAAGAATAGTATGTTTAAAATGATTCATTACATTGTTAGGACCACAATTTGAGGTCAGTTTGAAATACCTTCATTCTTGAAATACAATTCAATTCAATTCAATTCAAATCATTTAATGCCTAATAACAGCACAAGTCAACAAGAAGTAAAACAATAATTATACAAAACATTAATTACAATTTAAAATTTGAAAAATACAATATTAATAACATACCTGAATAATAATATTAATTAAAATGTCCCTATACTAATTTCCTATATTTACAAAAATCGTCAACACTGTAAAAAACATTATCCATTAAAAACTGCTTCAGTCTTTTAACATACAGCTCATAAGAAGGAGCCTCTTTGACTTCCGGGCTCAATTTGGTATAAATTTTAACACCTACTACCCACAATGAATTTGATGTTCGCGTCAATCGGGCCTGCACGGGTTTCATGTCGCGACCATTTTTTCGTTGATCTGGACGACGCATTTTGTAGTCGTCCTTGTGTTTCCACATAAATTTTGCGACTTCCAAGATGTAGAGGCTCGGCACCGTTAAAATTTTTAGTTTTTTGAAGTGGTCTCTAGTAGGAGAAAATGGAGGCACTCCAGCCAAAATCCTAACAGCCCTTTTTTGAAGAACAAACACCCTGTCCCTGTCTGCAGCAAGGCCCCATAAGTCAATACCGTACACAATGATGGAGTTTATGTAAGCATAGTATGCCACTCGGATATTTTCTTGCCAAAGGACAGGGGAAAGCCGTGACAGTGCGAATGATGCCTGCGCAAGCCTACCGGTGAGTAAATCTATGTGCTTGTCCCATTTTAGACCCGCATCGAACTGAAAACCTAAGAAACGCGTGTCATGAACTTGAGGAATTTTTATATTGTCAATTACAATTTCCAAGGGGGTTGGGTACTTTCCTTTTAACCAAAAGTGTATCACTAGTGTTTTGCCGAGATTTATCTGGAAACCATTTACTTTAAACCAAGCAGTCAACTTTATTATTATATTTGTAACATTTACTTTACTTTTACCCGTGTGGTGTCGGGTTAGAATTTCACCACCCCCTTTCTTCCCGTGGGTGTCGTAAAAGTCGACTAAGGGACCAGGGTTGAAGTGTGTTGTGGGCGATAGGCTAGCAACCTATCACTGCAATATCACATTTTGTCGATATTTTATACCCACATTTTTGCTAAAAGTGGCGCTGGAACATACGTTTCATGTGCTCTGCCTACCCCTTTTGGGAATAAGGGCGTGAATGTATGTATGTATGTATACTTTTAGGTCAGAGAAAGTATACATTCATTCTATTCGCGTAACGACACTATTTTCGATGCGTTTTTTTTGCGTAAAACATTTTTTAATTTCTTATATTTTCCTTTACGCTACGAGTAAGTAAGCACTTTAAATTCTTTCTCGAAAAGCTTTTTACGTAGTTTGCCCAGCTTCCCGGTAAATTAAGATTATGTTAGAAAAACCTTACTTTCATGTGTTATATAAATGTAAATAATTTTTTTTGAATGCTAATAATTAAAACAATTCGTGCAAAATTATTCCCTAACCATTCCAAAATATAAAAAAATGCACAACGTTAATATTCAAGTTTTTACTTCTGCCAACACTCCCGGAGTGCAACCCGGTTTTTTTTTTATCGCGTACACTGGAGACAACTGCCAAAGCGGGTTTCAGTCTGCTTTAGGCTCCAACCGGGGAAACGCTAGGATGATGATGGTAACAAAAGAGACAACTATCCATGTGTCTTGGAAAAAATACAATACAATACAAATATTCTGTATCGCTTAAAAAAAACTATATTAAGAAAAAAACTGTAAATACTATCATAAGAGCATGTCACGAAGAATGCCTACAAAAATATGTTGATTGATTTCTAACATATTTTTGATTTTTACACAGTATTAAAAACTGACTGAGACAAAATAATTATACTCAGTACATAAGTTAAAAAAGCTAAATAAAAACCTATTTCTTCTACGGGATTTTAACAAACGTGATTTTTCTGCCGTTTTTATAGATAATGGTACGGAACCCTTCGTGCGCGAGTCTGACTCGCAATTGACCGGTTTTTTAGTATATGTTGTTATAGCGGCAACAGAAATACATCATCTGTGAAAATTTCAACTGTCTAACTATCACGGTTCATGAGATATAGCCTGGTGACAGACGGACAGACAGACAGACAGACAGACGGGCCTTAGTAATACCCTTTGGGTCGCCGTTTGACCCTTTGGGTACGGAACCCTAAAAAAAGACACGCTCGCGAGTTCTGCGGCTCACAGGGCCACTGGTAATATTAGTACAGATTTTCGTTTCATTCATAAGTTCATAACTGGGGTGGTTGAACTTGAAACCGGTCGAGAATTTATTTAATAACCGTTTATTTGAGAGTTTATTAATTCGGTCAGATTATTTGTATTAAGCTGCGCAACTTCTTAAGGGGATGTCTTGATTAAAGTCGAACACGCCCCCTAGACAGAGACACGCTTATGCCTTCCGCGAACGAGAAGAAGAGATGTAACACTCTTCGAGAATGGCTCGTTTGAACAAATTTCTATAAATTACCTAACTTAGTAAAGTTTTATCTAAATTTCATAAAGTGAGATTTTAGATGATATAAAATACTAACTTTAATATTAACTTGATTGTGTCGTGAAATAATGTATCGTTTAAGTAGGCTAAGTAAAAAAGGAAAATACCTACAGACCCAACTTTGGAATTGTTTTCTATCGAGGAAAATTTAAGCAATTCAGATAAACGATCATATAGTCCAGAATCATATATCTGAAAATCTGACCTTATTGTTTCTTGATCTAGTCAGAACGGCGTTTCAAAGCACGCGATAATTTCCAATGCACCGCCTTAAAGGACTTGTTTTTTTTATATCTTTTTTTGTTGTCTGTAATTTTATTTGCATTTGTGTAGGTGTTTGATTTTATTATGACATTTGTTTCTTTCGGAATTAATATGATATCCCGAAAATAATAATGAAAGGCGAAACAAAAATTTATATTCTCAATTAGCGTGTAAAAAAAGCACTCGATGGACCGTGTGTCTAGGATACGTTTAACATTGATATAACTTAACCCTGTCGGGACGTGTCTGTCGTATCAGTATCATTCATTGGACACGTTTTGTTAGTCTACCTTTCTTAGCTAGTCAGTGTGATAGGCAGGTCACGATAAGGTTTATAACACTATTAAAATATTACGACATCGGACGACCTCTGTAGCCTAGTTGTTAGTGACCCTGTCTACGGAGGTCCCGGGTTCGAATCCCGGTAAGGGCATTTATTTCAGTAACGAGCACTAATATTTGTTCCAGAGTTATGGATGTTTTCTATGTATTTAAGTATTTATCCTATACTATTAACACGTTGAGTGCGATACAAGCCACTTCTGACTCGTATTGGACTGCCGTGTGGTGCGGTAGTAGAAAATAGGTTGTCTCTGTCAGGTGCGGAGGCAATTTCATAACGAAATTCTGTTTACTAGAAAGAGTCAAGTATACATTTATGTTTGCCACTTAAAATTCTATCCAATAGGAGAAAAAAAGCATACAAGACAATTTTGGATTGTACCGCACTAGGTAACAAAAATTTTCTTTCCGTGCGGTACCAGCCAAAATAGTCTCGTAAGGTACTGTATTGTATCGCACCAGGGAAACTTGTCAGTGCAGGTTAGTGTGGTGACCAATAATCTCCTGTGTTTTGTTTGTTTTTAATCGTCCGTGGTATCTTTTGTTTTTCATCATGAGTGGACCTAGAAAGAGATCAAGAAAAATGTTTCAGAAAGTGTTTGATGAGCAGGAGAAGAAAGGAGCAGGTGATGGCTGGATTTTCACAATCAAAGGCGAAAATGCAGGTGAGACCGGTTCAAAAATACGTGTGTTGGACAATATTATTGTGCCTCCAACATCAACGGTTACACTATCACATCACAGATATCGACAGCATAACCGATTTTAGGTATGATTAAAAACACAAAACTTAATAAGAAAATGCCCTTGCTGAGTTTTACTGAATCGGTTGTGGAATCATGGACAAGAAATTCTTTAAAAGATGAAATTATTCCAGAAAAAAAGAAAGTGCATACTTTTCAAAAAGGAAAAAGAAGGAAGATGTGTATCCAGTGCTACAAGGAACTAAGGAAAACAATGTCTAGTCGAGAAGCTGACAGGAAAGTACGACGAGTGTTTACCTATTGCCAAGAATGTGAAAAATCTGTATGTTTGTAATGTTTTAATAAATCCCATACAAATGTGTAATTTTTGTTAATTTTAATTAAATGATGGTACCGATATCGATTTTTTTTTTCAATATATTTCCCATCCCTATAAAAACATCGATACAACCTGCAAAGTCCTATTCCTGTGGTGCGTTACAAGTCACCTTCGTATCGTTAATTAGATGTGTTGTAATTTCTAAACTATATCCTATAATCGGTGGCGACGCTAAATTTGGGTAGATCGATCCTTGAACTACCAGTTCCCATGGTCAAATTTACTATATATTTAATAAATAAAGATATATTAGGCAAAATCTAAACGTCTTGCTACAAGCCATTACAGTCTTGTACCGCACCATTGGAAGGACACAATACAATACTAAAATGGTATGTATAGCACTGAGTGAAGGTTTTAGAAATGAAGCCCCGCATCCAACGTGTTAAACAAGCAATATTTGTATATATAATTGCATTAAAGTTCACGATTTCGATGAAATTTGGAGTATAGGAGTTTATGGGGGAAAATCGATCTAGTAAGGCCTCATGTCTGGGAAAGTTAGTTTTCTTCGTAATTTCCCTGTTTTCACCCGAGCGCAGCTCGGTCGCCCAGGGACTTTATCTTTATAAGTAGGTATGTATATTGTCGTCTTGTACCCCTAGTACAAGCTTTACTTAGTTTGATTCTAGGTCGATGTGTGTAAGATTGTCCCCAAATATTTACTTTAGGTATTTCTTTTTATTTAGATCCCTAAACACCTCCAAACAGATCCTCTCAATCCTCCTCAAGTAGCCTCTTAATTATGCAAGCTATATATTCTGCTTATTTAGAATTACGAGTATCATTTGGATTTGTGAAAAAAGGCTGGGTTGGCCGTTTTTTAAGAGCCAACCCGATTAATTGACGGTAAAATTTTGCTTACTGGCTCATCACGTTTAAGAAGTTGGAGAGTCCTTCCGCAAATACATTACGAATACAATAACCAAAGACCAACTAGGCTTTCAGTTCATTATTTGCACCACATCAATATGAAAACGAGTAAAGCTCTTAACTGTTGTTTTCTTTTTTCTCCGCAGTCAATGCTCGAATCCCAGGCCAGCTCGCGTAAAAAGCTCACCAGCTTTTGCGGGCGGGCGCTTAAATTGCAATGAGTATTGCGAGCTTGCACGAACGCACAACAGGAAACTTTACCTTTTACGGACAAGCGGTGGAAATAACAAAGTGAAGACACATGTAGAGTGTCTACGTGCGAAATTATAATTCAGCAGAGTTACGTTTTTTAAAACCTTAGAATTAAGAGTACATCTGCTTGGAAATTCCGATCGTAACCACTAAGTATACTAAGCTTCTTAAAAACTAGCTGAAAATGATTTAATTTATATCTTTTTAATAATCTTCGGTTTTATTTCATCCTTTCGGCAATTTTGCTTCGGCGTATGAAGCGGCTAAAATATAAATAAACAAACATTCAAAAACTCACCGAAAACAACAGCAAACAGCCAGCAAAACTAACAGCAATAAAAAAACATTTCTAGTTCCAAATTCAAAAACACGCTAACCGATTCGAAATAGGAATCGTAACTTTTTAAAATCGTACGTATGCGGTCACGGCGCGCACAAGCTCCGGCGGGTAAAGGCGGCGACACACTGCGAGAGCGGCCGGCGTCGGGGCCCCCGCCGACTATCACTCCACTTTCGTCTCCCCCGAGTGCAAGACCGATTTATCACCGTATCTGTGTTAACTTAGTTCCCTAGTCCCGGAAAGGTTTGACATTTTGTTTTTAATCCATCAAGATTTTGCTTAGATAGTATGTCACCTAGTTTTCTCTGAAGCCCGGAATACATTTATTTTGGACACTAGGGATTTATAAAAGTTGACATTTAACTTTTCGTTATAGATTTCATTAGTGCTGTGTTTTTTTGTACTTTTGTGGTTAATTAAATCGCAATATAGTATAGGATAGATAATATTAAGACCTAAAAAGAAATGTATCAATAAGACGATCGCATTAACGTAAACTGTTTAATTTTAATTTTTACCTTGCACATTTAGTTATTGATGTCATAAAACTGCGACTGGAACTCACGAAAAGTTTTTGGAGTTATTCTAGCTCACCGAAAGATACATGAATATTAATGCCACAATAATATAGAATGACCTAAAAACCAAAGGTCATTTGTCTGATCTCGCTCAGAGGGTTAATAAAAGTGCATTTGAAATAAATTTAACCTTTGACATATGTCCTGTGGAGTTTTTTTAGGAATTTAGAGTAGCATCATCATAAAGTAGCTTCAGCAGGCAACTCCGTCCGCGTATAACTCGTTTAACTATATCGTAGTTCCATACAATTGTTTATCCCCCATTTCACCTCCTTAGGGTAGGGGATGATTTCCGGGATAAAACCTATCCTATGTAGTCCCCGGGATTCAAATTATCCAAATTTCATCTTAGTTCACCGGTATAAGCGTGAAGAGGTAATAGACATACAGACTGACAGTCAGACAGACAGACACACTTTCGCATTTATAATATTAGGACCAAAAGGTATAGAAAAAGATATAGGTATCGAAATATATTTGGATTTAGATTTATACTAGCACCAAACCATCTGTAATCGTTAGCGGTGTTTGTCGAAATCTGAATGTATGGAAAGTTTGATAAGTTTCTATAGAATGACAGCTGCCGGTGCCATATTTCAAGTTGATTGGCCAGTAATCGTAAGTTAGTGCTACCAGCCCTGAGACTCAAATTTTCATAAGAGTGTGTACCTATGTTTAGATTGCATTAAATGGTAATGGTTGGTAACTTGAATGTGGTATATTCTACGGGTCCGGTCTCTTAGGCACTAATTTCAAAATACACCTTTGTTCAATACGCTCTAGTATCAAAAAGACCTTATCCCATAATGAACGAAACCCGAAACGATTACTAGTTCCCGAATGAAAATGTACGAGTTCCCAAAGTAAACAAGTGCCATCGAGGCGGAATAGCAATTTTACATAATTCGTTTTTACCCTGTAATTTGGCATTATTACCTCGTTTGTATTAGTCGTTAATGAATAATGATGTTCTGTAATAATGTTCAGTACAGGAATTATGTGTGAAACAAAAGTGCCAATTGATGGTTTTTGCCTAGCAAAAATCGAATATGTAGTCCCGGACATTTTCCTACATACCAACTCATAATCTAAGAATAGATACTTGCAAATTTCACAGAAAGCGGACACAAATCGTAGTGCACAAAGCTAACTTGCAAGCGTCTGACCGCATCCATTGAAACCAGTCAAGCATCGATACATCAAGTACGCTCGTACGAACAATTAACAAGAAAATAATCGCCCGGTCGAGTACCGTAGGTCAAGTGCGCGGTCGAGTGAATATAACTACTGGTCAGCGAGCGCACTTGACTAGTAAACGCTACATTACTCGTGTATCGCTCGTTGTACGTTGTTTTTAGGGTTTCGTACCCAAAGGGTAAAACGGGACCCTATTACTAAGACTTCGCTGTATGTCCGTCCGTCTGTCTGTCACCAGGCTGTATCTCAAGAACCGCGATAGCGAGACAGTTGAAATTTTCACAAATTATGTATTTCTGTTGCCGCTATAACAACAAATACTAGTAAAAATATATAATAAATATTTAAGGACGGCTCTCATACAACAACCGCGATGTTTTTGCCGTTTTTATAGATAATAGTACGGAACCTTCGTGCACGAGTCCGACTCGCACTTGGTCGGTTTTTTTTTTCAATTCTAAATTTGATAGTTAAATTAATACTATATATATTTATCGACGAGTAAGAAACAAATAATTGGACCTATAAATCACAATTACTACAAACACGAAAGTATTTAAAAAAGTTAACGAATGCGTTTAACTTTCGGCAATAGTTACTGCAGATTACACCCAAGTCGTTGAAATAAACTAGCAAGTTATTAGTTGGGTAATCTTATCTGCTTCAATGTTTCTGGTACAAGCTTTTACTGCCGATTATTTTTCTGCACAATCATCCACTATTAGTTGAGAGGCTTCTGATGAGCCCAAACATGACGTATATATCTTGTGTAATTATAGAGTTCATATTCCGGCTGATGATAGAGACAAGCCTTATACTAAAATATTGCATTGCCATCCCTAAACGTGTACGCAAAATTTCAGTTCAATCAGTTGAGGATAACTGTTGCAAGACGACCCAAATAAACATACATACTCGTACATTGCAAGCTAAATAAAAGCTAGTAAAATCTTGATCCATTCTTGATCGCATGTAACCTAAATTAGTACCCAAATCAGCGGCGCTTCCACGAAAATCGTAACTCGAAATTCATCCCTGTCACTGAAGTAATGTGAATGGATAGAGACCGAACTTCGAATTTCGAAGTCCGTGGTTATAGCTCAGTCATGTGAAATATTCTCAACTCCAGCGTTTATCGTTTCCCAGTGATAATTCTGTTGTAAGCTGTGACGAGGGACTATTCTCCATACAAAGTGAGTCCACACTCGCTCATGTATTCAGGCTGCCCCATTAGGAGAAATTTACTTTCGACTCCTTTGAGACGCACAATAGACGGAAAGTCATTCATAACAAAGTCGATATGGAAGCGTCGATTTGTTAGAGGTAAGTCCCTTCTGGGTCTCGATTCGACACGTGCCCAAGTCATATGCAAAGGATATGTTAATGAAGGTTACATTGGTCACCTATCGCGATCAGAAAAAATAATTTCCCAACTGTAAAACAACCGTTTTTGTCTGAAACTATGAAACTAAGTATAATAAAACAAACCAAACCTATTCGATTCACAGTGAGTATATATTTAAAAAGGGTCACCCCCACTTAAACTAATATCGTTAGTGCTAATTTCATTACACCTAACAACGTTCGATATAATTTTCATTAGCCCTAATATTTGGATAACTAATTTTATATGGCATAATTATTTGCTGCACCTAATTTCAAACCTCCTAATCATTCCTAATACTAAACATCAAGTGTGCTAATATATTGGAAACTAATAATCAGTTTTCCTAATGACTACTAAGCCTAATGATTAATGTGCCTAATGATCACTGTTTAATGTTCACTACACCTAATTTCGTCACACCTAACTATCACTTGACCTATTAACTTTTGCTCTAATTTTTGACTAGTACTAATTAATGCATCCCTGATGAACAGGCTACTTTTTACCGCGGAGTATGTCGCGGCCGTCTCATGATAGACGTCCTAATCTCGTCAAAATGGGAGCCAATAATGCACGGCCAAATGATGTACGGCCCGATAATCCGTGTCCAGTTTTCGTGGACGTGGATTGTTGGATCGTGCATTATCAGGGCGGACGAAAATGGCATGTCATAAGCGAAGTCTATCTTAGGTCGGTTAGGTTAGGGTTCACTTGTGTCCCTCAGACCAGAAATAGACACCCCGCGCAGCGGGGTGGCGTCGACTTGCTGTACGGCTATCACAAGACGGCGCACGAGCTCTCTCATTTTTTCTCGCATGATACTTCTCTGTCTAATTCGAGTGAGCTAGATAGACATCGGATTACCCACCTATTCTACCCTAAGGCAGGTCAGTGTAGGTACGACGACGAGCGAAGCGAGGAGGAGTGTTAGGTAGAACTGCGACCCTACAGCGAGCGAGTAAAGCGAGCGTGCCGCGGCAGCGGCCGGCGAAGCGCCAGAACCGACATTATAAGAAAAAAAACAGTGAAATAAAATTAGTACTACTGACAATTCGGGATATGGACATTAGGGCTAAAATACTTAGGCAAAATGAAGATTCGGGTTAGTGATTTTAGAGACATTGATAATAAGGTGTAGTCATTATTAGGCATTGCAATATTAGGCTTAGGAAGAAATCGGTCAAATAAAATTAGTCTTAGTGAGAATTCGGTCATGAGAAATTAGATATTATGAAAATTCGGGATACTGAAATTAGGGCTAATGAATAATTAGGAACAATGAAAATTCGGGTTTGTGATTTTAGGGTTAATGAAATTAGGGCTAGTAAAATTAGGTATGAAATTATTAGGGCTAACGGAGGGGAACCATTTATTAAAACTTTTTAACAAAAAATTAAACCGCCGAAAAGGAACTGAAAAGCAAAAAATAATAAAACGTTTTTATTTAGTTTAATTACTAAATTCTTAAACTATTGTAAGTACTTATACCTAAGTAAGTATATAATTTTGTAATTATTTTGACTTTTTAATTACCTAACCTTAATAACTAAGTTCTTAAATTAATCTAAGTGTACCGAAGTAATTTTTAGTCGGCGCCAAACAAGCATATTAATTAATTATGTAAAGGACAATGATATATTACCCATTTGATTTGATAATTATTTGATTTGATCGGACATGTGAAAGAGCCCTTGAGGCCTGCTTAAAGAATAAATATTTGAATTTTGAATGCCGAGCGTTCACGAAGTTATGGTTAATGTCAGCGAGACACCAACCCGAACGTTGCCCGAACGGGCCACACGTGAGGGCACACGTCGTTGCGAGTGGTCGTGCGGAGAGCGCATTTTTTGGAATGTTAATGTTTATGTCTGGAGATTTCACATTGCATTATTCATTAGATTTGGTCTAAATTGTACTTGTTTGGAGTAATCTTTGTTCATTGATTGTTTGGCGCCGACTCAAAATTACTTCGGTACACTTAGATTAATTTAAGAACTTAGTTATTAAGGTTAGGTAATTAAAAAGTCAAAATAATTACAAAATTATATACTTACTTAGGTATAAGTACTTACAATAGTTTAAGAATTTAGTTATTAAACTAAATAAAAAAGTTTTATTATTTTTTGCTTTTCAGTTCCTTTTCGGCGGTTTAATTTTTTGTTAAAAAGTTTTTATTTTTCAATTTTCTGTGGCTTACTTTAGTTAATTACTTACTTAATTTCTAGTTACATGCAATATTTTTGATTACTTTTAAAATAGCTTCCTACCTTACTGAAACTGTTAATTGCTTTATAATACTAATGTAATTATATTGCTTGTTGTATAATATAAATTCTTTAAAAGAAGAGGCTTTATATACCAACATGGGTAGGCCTACAAGAAATGCTGCTCGAATGAGAAAAATACATGTAAGAACTCACACCCCAAGGACTGATTGACAATATGCATCTGACTATCAATTCAATTCATTTATTCAAAGACCAACATGGATCACTATTGTTAGTAAAACTTAGCTTAATATTAGTAATTACAAAGTTCATAGCACACATAAAGTTAATTTAAAGAGATAATACATAGTAATAAATAATAATAAGATTTAGGCCGGTTTGAAATTCACATTACAGTCAACTAATAATAAATTTTTTTAAATATTTCTGAAGTAATCTAATTTAAAAATAATTATTATTCGCTGGATGTGAAGTTACATTAATAATTCATTTAAATCTCAAAATGTCAAATGTCATGCGACCTCATAATTAACATGTGTGTTTGCGTGCATCATACCGCAGTAGTTTATATACTTATATACACACAGTCCATATTTACGTTCAGCGACCATTTTCAGGATGCTGTTGGCACTGGCCCGTACCCTACGCACCAGGGATGTACATCGCTTGCGCATAGTAGGTAGTGTGGAAACAGTCCACCCTCGCTTCTGCGAACATCCCTGACGCGCTGCAATATCGGGGCAGCCCCATCAGCATCCTGAATGCGTTATTAAATTGGACACGAAGAGCACTGTATTGTGCCTGAGTATAGTTCGCCCACAGGCCGCTGCAGATATAAGGACGTGCAGTAGGCCCTGAATAGGGTTAACTTGACCCTTCTCGAGCATCCAGCAAACCTGCGAGCGATCATGTTAGCTCTCACAGACAATGCTCTTCGTTCCCGCTCAATGTCAGTACCGTCTTTAAGGTCAGACGTCATAATATGCCCCAGATACTTAAACTGTGATACCACAGTCAGTACCTTCCCATTTAGTTTTATCGGTGGAACATCCTGTGGACTTTTATTCCTAACCCTAAAGACCATACATTCGCTTTTCAACACATTGTATTGCAGACCGTGACTCATTGCGTACCGTTCACAGATGCCTATCAGTTTCGTAAGTCCGCATGGAGAGGCACTCAGCAGCACCATATCATCTGCGTAACTGATATTATTTACGCACACTCCGACAATATGGCAACTGATGCGGGCGCTGCTGAGCTCCTCTATAAGTTCGTTTACATACAGGTTGAAGAGCTTAGGCGAGGTTAGTCCTCCTTGTCTTACTCCACACTTCAGCTTGTATGCATCCGAAAACGCCCCCGCCCATCTTACGACATTGGATTGGTTAAGGTACCAGAATTTGAGAGAGCTAGTCAGGTCAGCTGGCACGCCAGAGTCATTCAATTTCTGCCAGAGGATGTCCTAATTAACCATATCGAACGCCTTAGATAGGTCAAGGTAGCATGCGTATACATTTGTCTGTCGGTCCATGTAGTACTTGACAGTATTTTAAGACCCACAATTGCAGTTTCTGTGGATAATCCCGTCTTAAATCCAAATTGATTATCGTGTAATTTCAGATATTTATCAATGTGGGAGCTAAGCACACTATCAAACACCTTGGCTATAATGGTAGCTAGTGAAATAGGTCTGTAGTTGGTTTTGTCGCTACTGTCACCTGTTTTGTTTTTCACGATGGGCACCACCACAGTCTTCATCGCGTCCGACGGCAGGTACGAGTGCCCTACACAGAATGTGTACAACACAGCGAGAACTCTTGGCAGATGCGGGCCAGCATGCTGGAGGTGCTCAATTCTAAGACCATCGTGCCCAGGAGACTTACCCCGTGTCATACCTTTAATAGCTTTGATAACATCTTTTGCCGTAGACCTGGTGATCATCCCCTGACCACGAGACCCAGCATCTGACACCCCCGTTGACTGTGGTAGCCCCAGTGGTGATTCGACTTGGAAATGGTGTTGAAACATGTCGGCAATTACATTTGTTATCATTAATGCCTTCTACAAACCCTTAAAATCTCGTTTAGAGTGATGCTTCGCGATAATAGCTAATTTAATTTGTTCTTCGTTCTTCTGACACCACTTTAAACGAGATCTAAAGATCTTTTTGCTTTCTCGCATTTCATTAAACACTGGTCCTGCTTTCGGCTTAGCATGCCACAACCAGACCTCAAATTTCAACCGATTTTCGACTATGAGAAATGTGCGAGGGTCTGCTTCTTACTGGAGACGATGCTGTTCGGAGTTGATTGCTATGGTAAGAAGTCTAGGGCCTCCTACCTGGTATATGACCTTTTCGTGCAATGATCTAAATTGGCCGGATATGATAAAAGCTTTACTCATTGCGGATGGCCGCAATGTAAATGATAGAGACAGCATACCATTCCCTGAACCACTAAAATTGGTGCAAAAATATCCAGTGATTGTTGCCAGAAGCCGCGGCAGGCATATGTGGCGCTGAGTAAAGTAAATACACTTGATGGTATTGCTTTATCTGACCTAGAGCCGAATAAGGTATTACACAAACCTCACGATAAACGAGCTTTAGCAGAAATGCAGAGACTGAGAGGTCTACACACAAGAGACTGACAGGTGTAAAGCTCATTCAACACACACATACACACACACACACACACACACACACACACACACACACACACACACACACACACACACACACACACACACACACACACACACACACACACACACACACACACACACACACACACACACACACGCATATGCGTGGTCATATATATCAATCAGTAAGTGAACAAACAATCATCCCCTGTTTTCCTACCCTTAGGGTTGAAATTTTTATTTAAAATTTATATGGGACCAACTTCGAGGTATACCCTTTCTAATAAAAAAAGAATTATCAAAATCGGACTACTCTGTAAAAAGTTATGCGTGATCATACATAAAAAAAATATATATATACGCGTTGACTTGAGAACCTCCTCCGTTTTTTCGTCGGTTAAAAAATAATCAAAAACTCTTCGCTCTTCGGGAAGACTGGCTTATTGCCGCAATGAAAATTCGATAGAGTTGGGAAATGAAATTTAGTGATTGCGATAGGATATCTGGGTCTCACTCTAGCGCCCAGTTAAGATGAAGGGTATGCCAGTATTTAGTATGGATTTGGGTAGCGTCAAGGCGAAGGCAGGGAAAACCTGTATAGCACATTTGCCTCTGAATCAGCAATCAGCTGACATAGGAGCGATAGTACATATTTATGAGTAGGTAAGTTGTATGCGCCTATATTTAAACACTTGACTGTAGCCCTCTCTTTTCTAGAAACTCAGTCATTTATTTTCAAACCTTCATAGAATCAGTTTTGAGCGACCATGCTAGCTCGGCTGTTCAATAAAATTTTTCGCATGACGCTAAATTTAATATATTCCAACCGTGGGAAAGTTAAATTCTCAAGCGCATTATAAAAGCCTCGACCACACAGAGTTACCTGCCCTTCACAATACTTACTGACAACAGTAAGGGTAACCAGTCTAAATCCGACCTCTAATTGTCCATGATAATTACGAATTTGAGGGTCAAGTTGTATTGGGGAAGAGTGGTGAGGAGAAATTGAGACAGGTGAATGGCATGACTCAATCACTCTCCCCGGCCGCCTTTGAGTATAACTTTAGTTGTTTAGAAAAAATATACTGAGGCTATTCGAGATTGTGTTCAATCGTGACATTGCTAAAAAAATATAAACGAATGGCGCCCATTTTCACTGGTTATACATAACATGTGTTGAACATGTAGACGCCTATACACATCGTATACCTTACAATGTTACCATGCCTTTGATATGTAGATGCAACGGAACGTCATAGAGTAGATTAGATAATTAATTAGTTTGGTGTGATCAATGCTTGTATGACGTTGGCAAAAGTCGGACAAATGCTTAAAGGGTTGTACTTTGACTTACCGCCAATTGTTCCATCGAATGTATGTTTCGCAGAAATTTTAATTCATTGAAAACCAATTTTTTCAGAATCAGTAAATTTTTCAGGAATGCTATAAAACATAAAACAGACCTAACCTAACTTTATAGGTTCTACAGAATGACAAGTTTTAGCTATACCTAAAAAGTTAACGGTTTATGAGTAGCAGAAATTCGATGAAACTAAAATTCGGCGAAACCATGCATTCGGTGAAACATTTGTCGGTGAAATAAGAGGACACCTGTTTAAAGGCATCTCGATGCATCGATGTTTAATACTAACTAACTATTTTGGTTCAGTGACCCAATAAAGGCTATTGGCCTCCGAAACGAGAACATGCCACTTCTCCCGATCCTGCGCCACTTCCTGCCAGCTTTTAGCTTGAAGATGACGCAGATCCGCCTGCACGCTATCCCCCAGCGATACCTGGGCCTCCTTACCGGGCGGCGACGAGTCGGTTGGCCCATGTACGCTGTCCTGACTGCCTGATCCTCTCCCATTTGCAGTAGATGACCGAACCAGCGAAGTATGTGGGATTTCGTTTCACCGATGAAGTTTGGGTCGGCCGCCAACTCCTCGATAATGAAATTTTTCCGGATCCGCCACGGTGCATCGTCTCTCTTGACAGGTCCCAAGATCTTCCGGAAAACTTTCCTCTCCGTTACCAGTAGCTAATTTTCATATTTTTGCGTTAGTGTCCAGGCGTCACAGCCGTGCGTAAGGATGGGTCTTATGAGTGTCTTAAACACCCGCAACTTTGTGTTTCTGCTTAGAAGCCTGGAAACCAAGACTTGTGGAGGGCTGCACTGCATGTCAGACTATTTTGGATGCGTATGCAAAAAGCAAAGTGAATATTATGTGTCAAAGATTAGTCTTTGACACATAATATTCACTTTGCTTTTTAGTGGAAGGTGTCAAGTATTGGGTCAGTTTGCATTGTCATTGCTGAGATCTTTCAGCTAATATTTAGTGGACAAAAAATTTACAAGTTCTACTTCATAATTTATCGGCAATTCCTACATTATGGCATTGAGTGATTTTGTACGGTCGGCGTCAAAGATAGCTAACTTGGCGAATGAAGTTTTCAACAAGACCTATACAGCGTCAATAGGTAATGCTTTAGTCACTTCGACCAGAACTGAACTGGAACCATTGAAACACGAGTCACGTTCCATGCAAATTCGCCCGCGCGGCGGCGAGCCCTGTAATTCGTTGATTTATCGTCCTCTTTCCAAATAACCGCTTGATTAATTTGGGAATCAAAAAAGGCTTGGTTTTTTTTATGAATTGGCGAGATTTTCCTGGTTTGAGTACCGAAAGAGGAACAAGCTTACCATTTTTAAATGGTACCATGGACGAATTATTAAAGACGGTCATATTCGTGTTTTATCACTTTGGTCCCATTTTTTTCAAAATTCAGTTAGATGATGGGTTCCATGAGGAATTAAGGGAACTCCTCAATTTTATTAGGTGTAGTGATTTTGGTATTTTCTATTATAACTCCGGTATTAACATCCGGAAATCATAAATTTGGTGGCGAGGAATTGATGATGAAGACCACAGATGACTTATCGAATTCCTCAATTATGTACTTAAAACTGCAAAAGTACCTACGGTGTCACAGGTTCTGATAACATTCCGTTGAAATAGGAACTAAGGAAGTGCCATTGGTGATGATCTTGGGGAATCGACAAAAGTCCTCAAATATGATCGGCCCACTAAATACAGCGATTCGGTTTTGTTATATAGTAATCAACGCATTTGCTATCGGAAATCAGTTCATGTGGTAAATTATAAAAAAAAGAAATGTGCTCGAGGCTTGGCGGAGTACTAAATAGAAGTCGGTTAAAACTTTTTTTTTAAATTAAATTATGATCAACAGTGTTGCCGCGTCGCTAGTGCCAACTTGCGTATGCCAGACCTAGGTAACATTAACGAGCATTTTAAAATACTTAGTACTAATTTAGTTACTTAAATCGAAGTATACCCACTTTTAACTTTTCTCTTGTATTACCAGTTTATAACTAATACGATCTTTTTAGATTCTTTAGAACGAAGATGAAGAAAAGAAAATATAACAGAGCCTTAATTCTCAAAAGTCGCATAATTAAAGGAGCAAAATCTAAATTATGCTTTAACTGGCGGACTCAATTGATACTTAAACTATTATATAAATGCCGCATGCTCGAATTCCGTCACTAAGCCTTACGTCTGGCTATGAATCCAGTATATTACGGAGCAAGACACCTCTCCGGATATTAAAATTAATATTGCAAGTGCTCCTCAAAGAGGTATAATTCCCTTAAGGCTCACTGAAGTGGCGAGCGCTCAGCCACATCTGTTACTGACTGACTTGGGGATGAATAGATAAACAGACGACTGATAAATATTGCAGTTAACTCGACTTCATTTGAACGAGTTTACTTCAATATTATACCTATTTTGTCACTTCAAGGAGTGATATTATACTTGCTTTGTTGATTATCATAATTTAGAAGCTTGGCTAGACGCCTCTTCGACATCATTCTCCATTATTTATGGTTATTCTGTAACCGCCACAAAGCCGAAAAAATATCCAACAGGTTCTAACGGTCATACAAATAGGTGTCAGATATTTCTACGCGGTTTTAGTGAATGGCAGATATTACTTAATGCTGGTATGGCTGGTGACTGTACATTGTAGCCGTACAACAGCCGGTTTTCCACCTACTCTTTGGCCCTGTCACTATCTTCCACCGTAGCTTGCAGCTCAGTGCCAAAGTTCTTACAACCTTACCTTAATTTAAGCCCAATTTATAGTTGAAATAAGAGTTGAAGTAGTCACCTCACCACATACTCCAGTTTCTTTATCTTTTGCCATGATAACGGATGTATGTGACACCATAAAGCTGTTTCTTTTCTACTCTTAGCCTTGATGGCTAAGAGTTGGTCCTCGTTCTTCCCCTTCCGCTTTTTCCGTCATTTATTCCTTGCAATTAATTTACTTTACGGTAGTTCTACAAAGCAATTTTACGGTGTTCTCAAAAGAATGACGAAATATTTACCATTACCAGAATCAAATTGATTAGAGAGGTTACCATGTCGAGTTAATTCTGCGCTCCTTGACATGTCCAATCGCGTGCGGAGTTAACTCGGCCAGTGGGGTGATCACCTGATCAAGTAACTTTTCGAACGCACGTTAGGACAACTCAACAGTCATACAAAAAGTAACATGACGCGCGTACAATGCTTTACGCGATCGACCTGCTGTCTATATGTAGGTAATGTTTCTATTTCTTTTAGTGTAGTCAGTACATTATTGTCGAAGCAAGGGCAAGTAGGCAATTGCTGGCTGAGTCTTAATATTAAACGGACGACCTTAGGAGACCGTTTAATTTAATACGAAGCCAGCAAATGCCCTTCCAGCTGAGACAAATATAGTGCTTTCCTCAAAAATAGTGCAAGAAAACAAAAATGTACTTTCGGAAAATTATAAGGCATGCATTTCTTCTCGCCGCTTCAAGAAATTGTACGTACGCCTTTCGATATCTGTCTTTTGGCTTTGCAAATTACACTTAAACAAATAACTGAGCTTGCAGCTTCTTTTAAATCTGGAATCATTTACACGTCAATTTTCTATATTTTTCGTAAAAACAATTGGCCACTGTATGTTAAGACAGAATATTTTTTGCATTGCCGCCTTTTTTAAATAATAAGTTAGAAGTGTATTTTTCTTCCGAAAACGCCATAAGTTATTTGAGACAACTAAAAAGTCGCGATGTCACAGCTACTGATCGTCCGTTTTGGCTGTTTAGGACCTATACCTTTTATTTATATGGCGGTTTCAACATTATAAAAAGTTTGTACCACGACAAATAAGGGAATTTGTATGCAACATTGTAGTCGAAGAAAATCCAGACGTCAAGGTTTTTTATTTTTTAAATTTTGACTAACCATAAACTATGCACTTCACGTTCTGATTTTTTACCAATAAAGTCCACATTGCCGATGATTATTGAGAAAACTTTCTAGATTCACATAAATCATTATTTTGTAAGTAAATACACAGGATAACAATTTCGCTATTTTTATGTACATAATAAAGGTCTCGCCTCGTTTGTGGTCTCGGTCTGGACTGAATATTGAACAGGGATTTTAATTAACTTCGGGGTTGGTATAGATTACCAAATAATTCATTTCGACACGCACACTCCGCAGTTGTTTTAAATATAATGCCATAAATAATCATCTCATAATATGTACAGCAACCTTAAGGTGCAACGTCACTGACGAATTCCATACAATTTTCGTTCGGACTAGACGTCTAATCTATCGATGTCAGGAACTTGAAATTGTGATATTTAGATAATATATGACCCTCTTCTCCCGCAGTTTGAATAAATACACGCAAAAACCAGTAATATTCAAACAATAGCCATTTGAAATTCATAAAATTTTACTCCGAGCCTTGTATGTGTGCGTGAGTTAGACACTGTCCGTGTAAATGACATGGCCGCGTCACAATGACAGCACGTTGCCTAAAACCTTCACTAGATGTCTTTAATATCAAACAAGATTAGTTAGATAGCGGAGTGAATAGTAGTAATTATAATCACCAGACGGTGACACCATCGTACAAACACTTTTAGTTTGTGGTGAAAGAGATAGCATTATTTTTATCTTGCTACGCTGCTCATTTTGGTAATGACGTAAGAGCAATGTCATTTGTTTTTGATAGACTGAATTTCAAGCAACAATGAATGAATTTCAATGCTTTGCTCTTTAGCCGTGATAGACCTACTTAAAGTCCACGGAACGATAACTATGCATAGGTACATTTTGCGTCTTATTAGAAAGAAGTAAGATCCAATATTGAAACGTAATCTGTGCTACCGAACGTATACATATATAGGTTTTGATCAAATGACATACATACATACATACATACATTCACGCCTTTATTCCTAAAAGGGGTAGGCAGAACACCTGAAACGTATGTTCCAGCGCCACTTTTAGCATTAATGTTGGTATAAAATATCAACAAAATGTGATATTGCAGTGATAGGTTGCTAGCCCATCGCCCACATCACACTTCAACATTGGTCCTTTAGTCGACTTTTACGACACCCACGGGAAGAAAGGGGTGTTGTTGATCAAATGAACCGTTTGAATTTCCAACTTGCAGATTATAAGCAAGTTTCGATTGAGTGAATGTTACGTAATGTAGCATTAAATATAACAGACAATTATTAGGAGTGTAAGTACCTGATAAATTTAAACATTCGCTTTAGTCGACTGCACATCGATTGACAGTAAATTACCTACTGCAACCTATTTAGGAATCGACTGTTCAACTAAAATATTAGATTACCCCCAAAATGTAAATTAACTAAGTCACAATTTTTCTTCTTTACGAGTACAATGTTGTGAGGGTAGAATTATACACTCGTAGGCATTCTTCGGTGCAGGGACTGATGCCAGTTACGACCGGTGGTTAGGCAAAGTGGTTAGGGGACAGCATAACAGTGCCGCAACCAGTTAGAAATGTCCATTACCGGTATTTTTTTAAAGCCTTGTGATATCTTTTTAATACCGGTTTCAAACCGGTATTATTTCGATACTTACTTAGATATTTTTTTGTTCTTAAGCGGGTCGACCTTGCCCTCAACGCCGAAGCCGAAATATCGGTTACCTTTGTAACTTTTATGAAACCGTATTTACGGTACCGAAAAAAATTACATAAAATATAAAGCTGCAGCCAGCTATGTCCCGGAGAAACCCGATATATTTAATTAATTATGCTATTATTAACATACTAGGTACAGATAGGGAATGCAAACCACCATCATGGAATCCCGAAATCCCGGAATCTCCTACCGATTTTTCCAATATTCTAATACCAGAATTTAAAAGGACCAATGTCGAAATAAGTGTATTATTATTATTTTTATCCTGCTAGTATTGTAAATGCGAAAGTTTAGATGTTTATACGTATAAATATTTGAATGTTTAGATGTTTGGATGTTCGTAACTCAATCACGCTTAAACTGCGCAACCTTATTGCCTGCCTAACCTCTTAAAGCCCATGGGCCTACTCATGGGACTTATTTTGTCGAAGGCATTTAAATTATACTCAACTGGAATAGAGCTGGATTTGTTGTTTCGGGCACTTTTCAAAACAAACGAAAGTCAACTCTATTTCCAACACAATGCGATTCCAATTCCAGTGCCAATTTGTAATATATGCTGAGCCTTAGGAGGAGCCTAGATTAAAATATAGGACATTTTTTTTATCCCAGGTTCATGCAGACGAAACCGTGAGTGGAATCTAGTTTTTAATAAAAAAAAAATTGACATGCATTTGTAAAAAAAAGGAACGCATAATCTAATGTAGTTAAATTTATTTGTTAGTTGTTATTGTTTGTCCTACGTAATTTTTCTACTGAAGAATAATCGCTTTTCCACTCTATTGTTGCTGGTGGTAGGAGCACTATTTCAACTGTTAGAAGGTAAAATAGGCTTCCGCTAGAATGGGTAATTTCTATGAATGAACGTAGAACACCGTAAATGGGGAATGTAGGAAAAAAATGATTTATTGATTTTTTTTTCTGCTAAGTTTTTTCTTTTTTCTCAAAAAAACGTAGGTTTTAGGGTTGTTAACTGATTACACAAACGTTACCTGAAATAAAACTTTGAGTACTAAACCTTTGGTTGTAAACATGAATGTTAAAAAAATATTATGCATCTAAAAAAATATACTGTTACTACTATCGGTTCAGGGAGGGCACTTATTCTATTGTATAGACAGTTTCCAAATTTACAATGACTCCCTGAACAGATAAAAGCAATGGTCGAAAACAGCCCCATAGGTATTTTTAAGTAAATAGGTTGGTTTTGCTGTGAGAGATGAGTGTTTAATTTTATATTAGGTAATATACCACTAGTAATGTTTGGACAAAAAAAAAGGTGTAAAACTTCCAATAATGTTAATCCAAAACACAAAAACACAAATGTATTGTTTACACTTTTAATTTCAGACTTATTTTACAAGAAAAAGTGAACTTTATAGTGCTTTATTTTAGCATTAGAAAGAAGGATAAAGCACAAAGCACGAGGTCTTTTATATAAGACACTTTATGCCACACAGCTGTGTTGTTCCACATACAAGTGTTTTTATTATTTATATCTAAATAGTACTTACAACAATCAATATATTTATTTTGAATGTATTTATTATTTAACTCTATAATTTTAAATTTCGTTATTCAGTTCTCGAAAAGTTGCTTAAATAAAAAACCTAAAGAAGAAGAGGTTTGAAACGATCGGTTCGTATTTTTCGCTATCGAAATTGTCAAAATTGAAAATCGTATCACGTTCTTTTTCTTGTTTTCTTGCTAATCAACAAATTATTGAATTCAGATCACGAGATTATTAAACGAGTATCTATTTGTTAATTAATATTAAGATTTTATTTTTCGCTGTGTGTGGTGGTGTGCGGACTGCGATGGAGCTACCAGAGGCAGGCCTAAGTGGCTTGCAAAAAAGACCGACTCGTTCTCTCCCGAACGTTTTGCCTTCAACAAAAGCAAAGAGGCAGAAACAAAGTCCATTAACAACAAATGAGAAACGTTGGTGTTCAACATTTACAAGTTGGTGTGTGAACTTTGCAGCAATAATGAATTTCCGTGTAACCGTGTTCCGTGTAATATTTATCCCAAGCAGAAAAGGTTGACGACAACTTCTTCTTTGTTTAGCGCATTTCTAATCCTAAAAAAATGCACTATAATTTGCAACCAAATCTTGATAGGTATTATTATCGAAGCCCCGGTAATCCCGCTATTGAGGTCCAATATCAAAATTCAATGCTACCAGCATTGAGGATCATCTGATATTGAAGGTATATATCTATTTCGTTTTTGACGATTATAATAATGACTTCGTGTAAATTGGCATAGTAAATAATATATCAGTTTATATTACGTTCCACTGCTGGGCACAGACCTCCTCTCATGGACGAGAATTAAATGAAAAAAATAACGGTATCATAATTATACCGGTTTGGAAAAGGAATTATAAAAGTTTCAGTAAAATTAAAAATAAATACCGGTAACCGATATGTATTTCTACACGGTTCCGGATCCGGTACCGTTACGTTGGCGGCGCGGCTAACCTTTACAATATAACGCTATTGTAATGGAATACCGATTCCATACCGGTATAACGTAACCGAAATCAGTCCATGCTCGTAAGTCAGCCTTTGAAAACAAAAGTGTTCGCCAATTGTTAAAAACTGAATCGATAACAATATCCATATACTTAATTGAACGACCGAGCGAGACGAACGAAGATTTTCATTTCAGCTAGGCAATTATTCCAGATTTCCAGATTCGCGTTTAAAAGATCTTTACTTTACGCAAGTTGTTTGCTAGCAGAGCCGTAAATTTTTAGTGTTTCTTTTCTCGATGTTCGTCTGTTTATATATATACATATATATTGTATGAAGGTATTTATATGTATTTTATTTATTTGTCTATTGTCGTTATTTATTATGTATGTATAACCACTGTGTGTTTATATCTGTAGTTGCACCGACCAAAATTTGTCTGCTTTGCCCAAATGTTGAAATGCTTACGGCTTTAAGTCCGCCTTTTGTACGATAAGTTGTTCTTTTGTTCAAATCAAAGATTAAATAAATAAATATTCTTTCGTATGTCCGGCTGTCTAGACTTCTCCTCTATATGTCGTAGGTAGCTATATTTCTCAACCGATTCTCGGAAAATTTTGTGAGCTGATTTGAAGATTATACAGAGTGACATTCAATCCGAAACTATAAGGGACACGGAAATTTGCTCTAAGGAGCCACCCAGACCGATTTTAGAAAGAATAAAAACTGCATTTAACTTAGTACGCAGTCAAATCTGTCTAAAAATCCTAGTTCGTTTTTTGCGTATAAAGTTAGCTTAGGCATAGTAAGTATACCTAAGTATACTTACTATGCCTAAGCACGGCTATGTCCCCCCAGTAAGCATCACCAGTGAAAGATTTTTTATAATCGGATAAGTGGTTTCGGAGGTTATACCGTACATACAAACATACAAATAAATAACACTTTACAATAATCGTTCCGGTAGCATAGTGGTTCAGGCATGCGACTGTCAAACGGCGGTCGTGGGCTCGACAGATAAGTTTCATCTCATATTTACCTAAACAAGACATTCAATAATTTTGTAAGCAAATGCCCATAACCCAACCATTGAAGATTAGTAATGAATGAGTCAAAGCATCATAAACGTATAGAAACGTAAACGCGTGAAAAAGTTGAATTCGAATTTTCAATTTTGACGTTCATCGAAAACAGTACCATATTGTCAAATGATATATTTCTCTCTTTCTGATGCGGTCTAGGTCCAGATTCGAGAGACTGGCCACTAAGAGTTTTGATATACAAACTTGCCAATTATTCACAAAGCTTACTAAATTCGTCCGTCCGGTAACGCAAAATTGTTACCAACTTTGAGGTCATTATTTTAGACGCGAGTCACGGGCGAATACAAAACATTTTGTGAATAATACGTAGCCTCTCTGATTGTAATTATGTAGTACCGCAACTGCGGGTGAATATGGATATAACAAATCAAAGTACCAATATACTTCCTAAGTATAGATACCTTATTCCTTATCTTATAACGTTAGATTTTTGTAAGGAAAAATACCTCTTTTATCTTCCTTTATAAATATTGTACTTACTAGTGTTATTTCGATTATTTATTGTGTTTCAAATGGAACTATGTGTAAATGTTTTTGTTTATCAAAATAGTTTTCATGATGCGAATGACTTGAAGATTTACGCACGATTTGTCTAATATCATGTGGAATAGGGTATAGAATAGATAAAGGTAGTACTTTGATTTTTCAACAGTAAACCTACGGATACTCATGAATCATGAATCATGATTTTCCAATTAAATGAAGGCGTAACATCTTTTTAAATGAAATACCTATGCATCATAATATTTACGTAGTATGTAACATGACAGAATAGGTCCGCCAAAAATATAGGGGGTTTTGTGGATAATCTAGATACAAATCATGCTTATCAAGAAAACTTAAACAAGTTAAATATGAAAAAAAATTTTTTTGCACATTACAAGTAAATCTAAGTTAGTTTAGACGGTCATATTGGTTTAGAAATCCAAATTGAAAAACAAAAAAGATGTACGTTCATCGGGATTTGAACCCGGTCCAACGATGGCATTACAGACAGATTTAAGCAAAAGTGTATAACACTGCGCTACCGCATGACATTAGATAACAAGTGAAAAAGTCAGATGCATTCGTCGTACATTCTAGAGTGCCAGACACAAGTACATTTAGTTTCGCTATTTCCTAATAGAGGCGCTACTGTAGATTTAGTTTTGCGCCCTCTAGTTTGATTTATGCAAAATGTTTGACAATGACAAACTTCGAAGTGACATTTAGCTACGTTAGTCTGCGTAAATTCACGAAAAAGCACTTTTATGCATATTTTCGGACTACATTTTAAAAAGAAACATTGTTTAGTGCAGATTGATTGCGATTCATACGTAGCAAGCTCTTCGGCTTCCGCAGTTTGAAACACATGTTGGTACTCGTCACGGTTTTGCGTAAAACGATGAGCAACCATCGAAATTATATATCGCGACATCTGTTAGCAACAGCTCGACAGGAACCAGTGACGTTGAACCTTAATCCGCTGAATTAAGAGCGATGGTACTTACATATAGAGTATGTTGTATGCAGCCATTTTTTACAATTGACTTTACTTCATAGCCGTAAAAGGCAAATATTATAAAAGACAAGTCATTTCTAAACTTGCATCATGAAGAATTACTATAAAGGTTTTGTTGCCTTTATATTCAAAGATACGATTACAAAAATATATGCAAACACATGTGTAAATAAATATTAGGAACAGAAAATAGCGAATTTGATCTATTCCTACATACAGCCAAAGATCTTCTTAATTAAATTCGGCTGAACAGAAATGGAGTTTTTTTAAAGATGAGTGAATATGAATTTCACTATTATAGATAGTTTAAGTCGTTATTCCTGTCTCGCCCAGCCTCAGTAGATTGCTAGTGACAGAAACTAAACAAAAGCTACCTGTCTATTACAGAATTTCTCGGCTTTTGAGTCAGTATTTTTAACCGACTTCAAAAAAAAGGTTGAGGAGGTTCTCAATTCGGTGGTTTTTTTTTGTTATCAGTGTTTGTTACCTCGGAACTCCGTCATTGATGAGCCGATTCGATTTTTTTTGTTTATATTCTTTCAAGTGGGTACCATTTTTTTTCAAAATTCAGTTTCATGATGGGATTCATGAGGAATTGAGGATACTCCTCAATATTATTAGGAACGCGTGTAGTGATTTTGGTATTTTATTTTATAACTCGTGTATTTACACCCCCCCCGTGTACCCCGTACCCCGTACCCGTGTGGTGTCGGGTTAGAATTTCACCACCCCCTTTCTTCCCGTGGGTATGTCATAAAAGTCGACTAGGGGACCAGGATTGAAGTGTGTTGTGGGCGATGGGCTAGCAACCAATCACTGCAATATAACATTTAGTCGATTTTTTACGCACATTTATGCTAAAAGTGGCGCTGGAACATACGTTTCATGTGTTCTGCCTACCCCTTTTGGGAATAAAGGCGTGAATGTATGTATATATTTACATTCGGAAACCATAAGATTGGTGGCGAGGAATTGATGACCACAGATGACTTATCGAATTACTCAATTATGTACTTAAAAGTGTACGTCACAGGTTCTGATAAGATTCCGATGGAATAGGAACTAATGGAGTGCCGTTGGTGATGATCTTGGGGAATCGACGGAAGCTCTCGAATATTAACGGTCCACATACAGCGATTCGGTTTTTAGGGTTCCGTAGCCAAATGGCAAAAAACGGAACCCTTATAGATTCGTCATGTCTGTCTGTCTGTCTGTCTGTCCGTCAGTATGTCACAGGCATTTTACTCTAAAACCATAAGGTGTACTTGAATAAAAAATTGAGGATATGGTGTATTTTGTTAACCGCTACATAGTTTTGTAATGAAATTACTAAAAAAGATTTTTTTTTAGGGGTGCACCCCATACATAAAACTGAAAGTCAAGAAATATTTTTCCATTGCAAGCCCACTTGTGGTACATCAATCGACAGGCCTTTCAAAATAAATATAAGATTTCTAAGCAATTTTTTGGATTAAGTGAATAGAGTCGAAGATAATCGCCCCGAAAGTGACTAAAATTGTGTCCCCCCCCCCCTCTAATTTTTGAACCGTGTATTTTAAAAATATGAAAAAAATCTTGCTCATAGGGATTATAAAATTCTACCAGTGAAATTTGTTTTCAACAAGATCGGTTCAAAGGTTTTCGAGATATTTATAAAAAACTGCGTTGCTTAAAGAAAAGGACGTAAGTGCCATAAGTATTCAGTAACGATATGACCTTTTTCATGTCAGACCCATCATACCCCTAGCAATACCCCTGGGTGTAGGGTGGGACTGAACCATACCACCGTAGTGCTGTGCACTATATTATGCTTTATAAAATCTATCCCAAAAGTCCTATTACCGTTATCAGTATCACGCAGTGTAGTTGAAAAAGACTACCGTTATCTGTACGAGGAGGTAACCTTTGATTTAGTATATAGAACTAGATGCACAATGTCAAACGAATATGCCAAGAAATGTGCCCCAGAACATGAACTAGAATAGGTACTCTGGACAGGCTATGGTAATAATAATACCACGTGCGAGCGAGCTGGTAGCATACAAATCTCTATAAGTGTAACAGAAAGGGGAATATCATTCATTGTCATTGTCATAGTTCCACTCTTTTTTTATTTGCCACAACTGATTTAGTATGAAGTTGTGCCACACAAACCATTACCCGTCCCGTAGTAAGTTGTTTATGACAAGTCATCAGCCATTTTAAGACCGGTTCTTAATTTAGCTGCATAAGAGCTTTTCCGTCCCTCACCGTGGCAACACGTACAGCCCGTCCATAGTATTCTAGGTTCATGGCCCCAGAATGACAGCTACATTTCAGTAGTTGCTAATAGCGTTAACTTATAACCTGCATCAAGATATATGTTTCATTAAAAAGAACTCAGTGTTTTAGACCTTAAGCACCATATTAGCAAACCAACATCAAAATATAAAATACTTTTTAGTTTATTGTGACATATAATGTGACTTGACTGCCCACGTCAAAACTTTAGCGTTTAGCGAATGAATGGTCGCGTTATAAATTTTATTTATTTCAACAGAAAGCACAAATACATCTGGTTTCTTTATTTTACAAATGGGGAATAAACAGTTTTAAATATTTGTACAAATATTATATACAAAACAATTGTTGAGATTTCCGTAAGTACATATAGTACAGCTGACAGAGTCCATAAAAAGAAATCATTATAGTTTCCTTGAAATAGATTCAGTTTATTAAATAATTGTATTTTCGACCTGCCTTTACTTTAAATACTTTCTTTTTTGCGATGTAATGTAAGCGTACAGTCAAGTAGCGATCAGCTGTCGATTTTATTAAAACAGTCCTGGGTTTTGAACGTCACTCTCATGATCACCCGACATCTATAAAACGAGTATTACGAGATATAAGGTCAAAAACGAATGATGATGAAAATTGGCAACAATTAGCGCATTTCCAAATGATGTGTTGGGATTGTAGTATAGAATTTTAGTATAGTTCATTAATGCTATTAATTACCTTTTGCAAGGTCATGTCTGTCTGTCTGTCTGTCTGTCCGTCCGTATGCCACAGGCATTTGACTCGAAGACTATTTGAATAAAATTTTGAGGAAAGGTGAATTTTGTTAACCGCTACATAGTTATGTAATGAAATTACAAAAAAAGTTTTTTTTTTTTGTGTCCCCCTCCCCTCTAACTTTTGAACCGTGTATTTCAAAAATATGAAAAAAACATGCAAATTGTTTTGAACAAGATCGGTTCAAAGGTTTTCGAGATATTTCTAAAAAACCACCTTACTTAAAGAAAAGGATGTAAGTGCCATATGATTTCAGTAAGGATACGACCTTTTTAATAGGCACGGAACCCTTGTTATGCGTGGTCCAACACGCACTTGGCTGCTTTTTTCTATAGTAAATAACGCATTTGCTATCGGAAATCAGTTCATGTGATAAATTGTAAAAAAAATGTGAAAATGTTCTCGTGGCTTGGCGGAGTACTAAATTGAAGTCGGTTAAAACATTGTTTTTAAAGTAAATTATTTTAAAGTTAATTAAAAGTTGCTTGTTAAATTGCTTTGACATATTTGACACCACGGGCCACACGAGAACTCAATTATTTAGCTCTGCACATCATTGCGCCCTTCACTCTCCACACAACGTTTCATTAACATGGCCAAAGGCTTAAATAAATACAAAATAGTTGATTGTATCTCAAAGGAGCAAAATAAGGTATAATATTGACAGTGAAAGCGGTACCTTCACGGGGCTATGCTCTGAATTCTATTGTAGAATATTTCGATTCACTCAGGATTGAAGTGTTTACGCCCAAGACGGAAATAATTTTCCTACCGAGTGGCACATGCTGCTTTTCACACACCTTCAATAAGGAGAATTGAATTGAACGGCAAATATCAGGGAAGAAAAATACAATTTTGATCCCACAATTGCTGGCAAAATAACTCTTTTCTAAATTGCATATGTAATAAAAGGATATTACGTCCAACGCAAAACAGCACGCAGAATACAAAAACTTTTGCAATAAAGCTTCTAAACATTCATAGAGGAACGATATGTTTTTGTATAGTTAGAACACTATACTTACATTTATTTATTTCACAAAACAAGATTAAGTACATAAGGCGGACTTAATGCCGTAAGGTATTTTCTACCAGTCAACCATTGGGCTAAACAAAAATATTGTCCTGAATAATAGGTATTATTTTTAGTAAGGTATTATAATCTTTTCTTTCTTTCTTTTCTTTCTTTGCATAACTTTGATGGATATTATGCTGTCTTATAGGAACAAATAAATTAAGAGTGTATTTACTTAATTATAATAAGAATATTGTTTTACTAACACTATATAGTAAGTTCTACATGTTACTAACACAAAATGATCCAAGTTGGTCGTGAATAAATAATTTTAATTTAATTTAATTTATATTGCAGAGACATCTACAGTTTGTGAGATCTTACTTCGAACATTTGACAGCTGTCATCCCAGTATAATTTATGTCGTCATATGTCACCATTGATGTTTATTGTACCGGGATCAAAGCTGTCAAATGTTGGAAGTAAAATCCCACAAACTATAGGTACCTACGACGATCGACGTTCGAGAATCCTAACCTCATGGGTTACAAGAAATCGTGTACCTTTAAGTGTAAGGGGTCAGAGTGTCCGCTCGAAGCGGAGCGTGCGGCGGGGTTGGCCGTGGCGTTTGCATATTACGTTTTAGATGAACGACGTATATCCTGCACGCTAACAGGCAGCCGGCTCTAAGGCCGTACACTAAGCTGCGGCTAGTGACCTCCAGCACGGCTGACACGCGGCGGCGCGCGAGCTCTCTCGATTTTTCTCGCACTATCCGTCTCTCTCTTATTAGAACACTTAGAACAAGAGGAATGGTGTGAGAAAAATGGAGAGGGTAATTAATCATCGGAGCTACTCACCCGTTTTCAAAAATGTGCTTCATCTGCGTACAGAACAGTGGGGTTGCGTAAGAATTTTCACTGGACAACCCGGAGCAAAAAAGGGGCTTGTTATTTGATGATTTCAGAGTGGTGAAATATAGCAAAAAATTTTAGGCAAGCCAGTGGGAATCTGCTTGTATGGGCGCTCCGCCATTGTTAAAGAATGAACGTTCTGGATGGACATTAGCTCTATTTCATCCCGCGGGTTTGCGCGTGCATCTATAAACACATTATCGGACACGAAGTCACTGGCTGAGATTAATGCAGTAAAGGTCGTGATTCCGGCCTATGAACTTAGTATATCTTTGCACGAATATGTATAAGTTACAATACAATCATTTCCGGGAAAAGTACCTAGAGGGAAAGATTGAGAGAAAATGTCAAAGAGAAAGACAAAGACACACAAAGTTTAAAGGGATTATTCTATGTTGACGATACATGGGAGTGGTGAAACACTATATGTTATCGAAGGTTTGTTGAATAAAATATTTATGAATATATTTAATATTATTACATGATATTACTAAAGTTAAACACGAATGGATGGCTTTTTTTTTTCTTTTTGCAAAACCATCTACTAATGTTCAGAGGGTTACCATGCCCAAACAAGACGGAGCCTTATATTTCTAAATTACGAAAAAGTCATTTGTACGAGCCGAGATTGAAACCCACGACCACCGTTTGACATTCTAAGTTAACTTTATAGAAATCAATTAGTTTATATGTGCACGTTTAATAAAAGCTTGTAAAAATCGCATAACGACCAAAACGCATGTTGTCGCATAATTGGCCAGCAAAGAACAAAAGACGCAAAAGCTAGTTCATTCCACAGTCATGTTATTCAGAGACATTGTGCCGCCAACCGCCTCAAACTAAAAGGCATTTGTGCGATTAGAACTTATATAAACATACGTCTATTTTCGTCTAGAATACAATTTCCGCTCTCGTATACGAGCCATCAAACGAGCAGTAAAAATACCTGCACTTGCTACAATGTGTGATCTCGCTTGACAATAAAATTTTGTACTTAGTGTAGGGGACGCGAAATGGCGGTATTGAAACCTTTGCGACGCGACAAATACTTAGGTAAGTAGCTTTAAACTCTAGGTATGTCGATATGAAGAGGATGTTGCTGTTCTGAAAATTTAATTCATTATTTCGTTAGTAGCGTTACTGCTTCATACAAAATGAATTTGGTAGACATTTGTATTCACTGTGGCTACATTCGCCTTAAATTTTGACCGGCAGTGTTCTGAAAAGATCTCCTACTCGTAATCTAAATTCAAGCAGATTATTGGGACCTTTCGACCAGAACCTAAGGAGGCACATGCCTTATAACGGGCTTCCAGTGCCTCAATTCTCATTAATGAAAGACCGATAGAATAGAGCTAGATGGAGTAATTTCGCCGTATTCATTCTACATCTGAAATGAACTGCACATATTTGTTTATAATGTTTTTTTAATGATAATATTTACCTTATCCTCCTAGCGTTATTCCCGGTTGTAACCTAAAGGTACCCGCCGGGGTCCGCTTTAGCACCTAATCCCAAGATTTAGCATAGGCGCTAGTTTTACGAAAGCGACTGCCACCTGACCTTCGAACCCACAGGGAGACCTAGACATTATTGGGTTGAGACCGGTTTCCTCACGATGTTTTCCTTCACCGTGCGTTGCTACGGGACTTGTTACGTTACAATTTGGTCATCGTTTTTTTCTACGGTACCGGCATTACGCCGTCGCGGTCTGAATCACCGTGACTCTACCGGAGGTTTAGGGTGAATATCCTCCTATGTGCGAAGATGTATTTTTATAGATTTGACACCTAGTTGTCAACTAGGCGTAATATATTTTACGTCACACCTGGCCATAATGCGCGTTTTACTGCACGCTGCGCGTACGGGAAAACTCGCATTGTGGCCAGGTGAAGACGTAAAATTTTGTACTCAACACGGGCGGTAATTCGTAAAGCCCCAGAGCGCATATTTATGGCCAAAACACAATACAAACACCTGCGATCTGGGCCATTCACGAATTCACCGCCCTAGTTACCTAATGTACTATTAACAACTACGCACTTTTCTGGTGGATATTCAATTTCACTGCTGGCCATAGGCCTCCCCCAAAGAGTGCGACAATTTCCGGTCATGTGCCACCTGCACCCAGCTGACTCCGCGACTTTTACCAGGTCATCAGTCTAAGATAGATAATCAACCTTACTGTTGTTGATTTGCTAATGTCTCTAAGCAGTCGAGACACAAGCAGTTTCTCGCCTTATCTATAACACTTTCCTATGCGTTCTTAAAAGTACTGCATTGGCACTAACCTCAAAAAAAGTTAGGACGTCTCCGCTTACTTGATTACGGATTTTAAAATGGCAACTCAAAAGGCTTATCCCTTAATTCGCTTTGTCCATAGTAGTACCCGTTGACGTTTACGTTTACGTGAAAGCCACTGTTAAATATCAAATGGTCCATCAGTTTTTTTTTCAAAACCAGTGTGTACGAGCCGGGGTTTGAACCCACGACTGATTTAAAGTTGCATGCCACAATAGCAAGGTAAAAACAAAATTAACAATATTGAATTAAGTAGGAAAACTTCCAGTAGAGGTACAGCTGTACCGTAGCGACGTTATACGGTTCATTCGTTTAAAGGGACAACTTCTCAGACCGCTTACGGGATTCCCAGGGTAGATTAATAAAAACAGAATAAGTAGCGGCATTTGGAACGAGCATTGTGACTCGAATAAAGGTAATTCAAAATCGATTTTATTTAACGTTCTTTCATTTGACTCTTCGCCTGATCAGCGGCAGTCAACTGCGATAAAATCAATAGGTTCTATTTGCATCTCTTCAGTAACGCTTGCAAAATTGAGCCTTGGGGGCCTTCACGAGGGCCTTTACGACTCTATGCACCTGGAATTCCTGACCTTCTCACTCTCACCAACCCGGAATCCATGGCAGCGGGGTATATCTATAATCTACAGCAAAATCAGCATCCACTATATCTCTATCTCTTTTTAAGCGATGCGAAAAGACAGATTGAATAATGTGGACGTGGATTATTGGGCAGTACAGGATATGAGGAGGAGGAGCAAAGGTACTTGATCAGTGAGAGAGCTTCTTAATCAGAATGACCAGCCATTGATCAAAAATATTATACACGGTTTTTTTTAACCGTCTCAGAGCCGAAGCCCAGTTAATGTATACATTACAAAGAACTTAATAAAAGTTGTGTTTCTATGCATTAATATTGTTTTTTTTATTTTATTTTAATATTAATTTTAATCCGAGTGACCGCAGTGTCCGCTAGCCGCCATCTTATGTAAATAGGTACCAACTCTAACGGGGTGAATGAACATCGTAACGCGCGTCATACTGGAGTTTTTCAAAAATAATTACCTTTTATTACTAAAAACATTTTTTTTTTACGAATGATTAGTACGTTTTGGATAATTTGAGTGGGCTTCGGCTCTAGACGGTTAAAAAAACGCGTCGTGCCAAAAAGTCGAAACAACGACCCTCAGTAAGTGGTCCATGACAAAACAGAAAAACAATCAAATGGTCTCTCATCACTAAAAGGTTAAGAACTACTGTACGGGATATATAAACCTGTAGGCTCAACGGGGTATCATTTTTTCAAAAAAATAATATACAGGTTGAGTCACCCAAAGCGCCACGGTAGTCGGTACAAACTCATACCCAACGTGTAAGTATATGAAACATAAATCTACAACATCACGGATTGTATCATAGTACAGGGTGCCCAACAAATTGAGACATTTTTAAAACAAATCTTGGGTTTAGGCGTCAAAGCGGACCCAGGCTTGTGTGTAAAAAAAAAGAAAAAAAAAACAAGCCGCTGTAATATAAATTTTTTATATGTTACCGTTAAATTAAGAAAACCGAGAGTTTATAACCTTACTGGCAATATTATATTCGAGATCAAATTGGCATGCTACGGAAGGCATTCCGCGCTGATTGGTTGAACTTATTATTCCATTTACATCAGAACATGATAACATATTCTATACTTACATATGTTTTTTAAGTAAACATATTATTCCATTTATTTTGTCATTTGGCAGTGTCGACGGAGCCCTGGTGCAAGGGGCTCCTATTTCTGGGCGGTTTGCCCCGCAACTAAAACTACTACTAACCTAACCTACCTTGTCTTTGTGTATGTCCTTCCGTAGTATTCCAATTAGATTTTAGTTCAAAATTTAACGATTTGAAATTGATAGATTATAAACTAACAAAAAATAATGTTTAAAACTTTTCGACTGATAAATTTATACAGCGTGTGCGTGCGGTGTTCACAATCTAACGGTGACATATATATTTCATTATTATTTCGATTTAAAGTATATCTCAAAGTTGCCCACTCTGTAGAACTATAAACAGAGGCGACAATGTTTATGATTATTTTATTTGCCCTATAAGAAAGAATGACATTTTTTAGGGGCTCCCGGCGCTCCGTCTTTGTCACAAGTTTAGTAATGTTGACAGATCACATTACGTCTTTCTCTTTCCTTTATACTGTAGGGTTGTCACTCCTTTTTATTTACAAGAGCGAAAAATATTTTTATGGATTCTGTTTTTAGATAGGTATATATATCACTCTCATCAATCACTCCTTATCTGTAACCAATACAGATCCAAATTTATTTCAAGTGACAGATTGTAGATATGCAAGGAGTATGTGAAGTCTCCAACCCACACTAGGTCAGCCGCGTAGCTGTTGCCATATACATCATAGTTCAGTACACATGGCAAACTGATATTTCTATTGCGGAAATCTTCTAGCGATTATACCGCTCGGTTCTAATCTAACGTAATACTTAAGATTATTTCAGCAGAAGTAAAATATACCGCGGAAACTTTTAATCAAAAAAGACTCAGTACCGGTTTTGGCTTGTTACGTCTCCATGAAAAATCGACTCTGATATTCGTCTCTTTGAATAGCATTTGCTGGCGACGACTATGACAAAAAAACGCCTTAAAAACGCTGCTGGCGCCCTATTACAAGATAGAAATATAACTAGGTAAAATACCCACCTGATAGCCGTTTTTTAACCTCTATTTTTAAGTTTTTAACCGACTTCAAAAAAGGAGGAGGTTCTCAATTCGGCTGGTTTTTTTTCAATGTTTGTTACCTCAGAACTCCGTCATGTGATTGCCGCTCCGTCATATGTCACTGGTATTTGATTTTGTATGTGATTTTGGTATTTTCTGTTATAACTCGTGTCTTTACCTCCGGAATCATTAATTTGGTGGCGAGGAATTGATGATGAAGACCACAGATGACTTATTGAATTCCTCAATTATGTACTTAAAAGTGCAAAAGTACGACACAGGTTCTGATAAGATTTCGTTGAAATAGGAACTAATGAAGTGCCATTGGTGATGTTCTTGGGGAATCGATGGAAGTCCTCAAATATTATCGGTCCACATACAGTGATTCGGTTTTTTTCTATAGTAATCAACGCATTTCCTATCGTAAATCAGCTCATGTGGTAAATTGTAAAAAAATAGGAAATGTTCTCGTGGCTTGGCGGAGTACTAAATTGAAGTCGGTTAAAACTTTGTTTTTAAAGTAAATTATTATGTCCTGTATTTGATTTTAGTTTTGTGGTATGCAATAAAGGTATTTGTATTATATTGTAAAATAAGCAATAAATAAAGAATTGCATTGATGCTGTTCAAAAATAAATAGAATTGATTATGAGGACAGGACGCTAGTAACACAAAAGCGATGGAAAAAATTAATACCCAAATCAAAAACATATTCCAGAATGGGGCCTCTCTCGAAAAAAAAAATGTCAAGTGGTCTCGCTCGTTTTCTCTCATGTTAGCAATGTGAATTAATATGAAATAGGAATGCGTAGCGTTAGTCTCATGGAAACTCGAGACTACGTTCTTTATATTTCGAAAAACTAATTCTACAAAAATCTAAGTATATAATTATTGAACTACATTTCACGATAATCTGTTGAGAAATTCGACCTGACCCCCGTATCATGGTCGGCCTTATCACACGATAGTGACGGATAGAGCGTCCGTCACTGGCTGAGACCGTTCAATAGAACGAGACGACGCTCCAATCTTGTCACTTATAGCGTGATAAGGCCGACCATGATATTGGGTGTAGTTGAGAACAGTTGGACAGACGCCGAACATACGAAAGATTTTTTTCCCTAAGCTAAACGGAGAATTTCGTCTGGTTCGTTCGCTTGTTCAATTATGCATAGCGGTGCAATAGGTACAAATTACTGACAACTTATTTCATAGGCAAAAGTTGCCATATAAAAATGATGCTTGTGCCACGCCTTGCTAACCAGACTATAACGGACGTCATTCGGCAGGTGACAGCCCTAGTCACGGTACTATTATGACGTCACGTATGCCCGATCTGTTTCGGCGATGGTTTTACGCGATATGAAAGTTCAACTTATTATTTAAACTGTGAGAACTATGAAACCCATTTTGCGGTCGTTATGCCTACATTACACGTTCTCCATTGTATCTCTTGTTTTTTTGTTCAAGGGGAGGATTCGAGAAAACCTCGCTCCTTGTAATGGGGGGGCGGGGGACATGAGTCGAATAAAAATGATGGCTTTAAAGCCCAATATCTCGCTAACGAATCACATTTTTTTTTTTTTAAGAAACCCATAATATTTTTGAACAAGCCATCCAAAGATTGTCGGCGTGATTCATTTATATACCCTTTCCGAATTACAGTTTTGTAGTAGTAATGGTTACTGAGCTAAGTCGAAGACGAACGGATGGATGGACGGACAGACGGACATGGCAAAACTATAAGGGTTCCTTGTTGACTACGGAACCTTAAAAATTATATATTTTCCCATTCACGCCCTTAATACATCCACTGATAGGAACCCGCCTAGCGTGCGCCTACGCCGTAGCCGCTTTCCGCTACATACGGGGAAACCACAGGATCGGCTACGAGTGTCACGCGTAGCGATTCTTGGCAGTGAATGTGTTAATATACACCTTTGGTGCTTTTCTCATCTCACCGCAAAGTTGAGAAAAGCGCCCTTCATTCGAATACATCGTAATCCTTTCCATTGACTCCCCCTGCCATTAATTTTGCATACTGTGCGTTAACGTATTATGTTTCAAACAACACATTCAAAGCCTCACTGTAACAAGCTCCCATCTTCACAAACGTGTCACGCGAAAATCGACTTTCTAGTACGTTATTAATGCTTAATATAGAAAGCAGCGATTTCACACAGTATTTGGCATTTAAAAGTATCTCGTGATTTATAAATGACAGGAATCGTTTGTTTCGGGAGTCGGTGATAATTTATGGTGGATTTAATACTGCAGCAATTATTTCGATTTTTTATGTCAAATACTTGTATGTTATACTGTAGCTACTAATAAAAGACCCATAGTATAGTAAAAAGCATAAAAACTTCATAGAACTGTATCCCGATTACTGAAAACTAATCGAAAAAACTAGCTTTCCCCTATCACCCTATCAGCTTACACGTAAATAAAAATAGAGACTGCTAAAATCCGACAACTTCCTTTCCGCTCTGCTGTAGTTATAATTTACTTTAAAAACAAAGTTTTAACCGACTTCAATTTAGTATTCCGCCAAGCCACGAGAACATTTCCTTTTTTTTACAATTTACCACATGAACTGATTTCCGATAGCAAATGCGTTGATTACTATAGAAAAAAACCGAATCGCTGTATGTGGGCCGATAATATTTGAGGACTTCCATCGATTCCCCAAGATCATCAACAATGGCACTTCATTACTTCCTATTTCAACGGAATCTTATCAGAACCTGTCACGTACCTTTGCACTTTTAAGTACATAATTGAGGAATTCGATAAGTCATCTGTGGTCTTCATCATCAATTCCTCGCCACCAAATTTATGATTCCGGATGTAAATACACGAGTTATAACAGAAAATACCAAAATCACTACTCGCGTGCCGAGTCCCCTCAATTCCTCATGGATCCCATCATCTAACTAAATTTTGAAAAAAATGGGACCCACCTGGAAATATATACATGCGAACAAAAAAAAAATTCGAATCGGCTCATCAATGACGGAGTTCTGAGGTAACAAACATTGAAAATAATAATAAAAAAAAATACAGCCGAATTGAGAACCTCCTTTTTTTTAAGTCGGTTAAAAATGGAAAATGCCATAGCCGTCACGTCAAATACGTAAACTTGTCTGTTGTTTTTTACTATAACGAATTATATGAATAATATGTTTGCTTATGAGATTATCGATTAATTACTCCATCAGATAGGTGTCCCGTTACTTATTATTGGGCTGACTACTTGCTTTTTTCCACCGTTTTGGTAATAATCACGCATTATTGTATAGGTCATCATTAAGAGTTATCCTCTTGTCGTTGGAGTATTTTTCATTTTTCTCAGTCGTACGCCAGCCCTTTGATTTGCTGATACGACATGACACCAGCTTTTTCCTTTTTTTGGTCCATATAACTGCGCTGTTGTCTTCCCATGCTCTTCTTCTTTCTATCTTTCCTTCCATGATAGTTTTAAAGAAGTTGTCGTGCCGTATCAAATGACCAGTCATTCTCCCCCTTCTAGTGCCTACTGATGGTGCTCAAGATCGCTCTCTTCTCTTTCACTCTTCTTAACACGTCCTCATTTGTTTTCTCAGTCCAGATTATACCTTCCATCCGTCTCTAACACCACATTTCATACGCTTCCAGTCTTTCTCGGTCCCTTTCTGTCATTGATCATACGCTGCCATAAAGGGCAATAGTCCAAATGGTATAAAGTCATCATAGGTATGCTGCAGAGGAAAGCGACCCCTGCATACTTCTATGCAGGTAAGCATGCCAACCAAACTACTGCTGACTATATATACATTATTAAGACAATGTGGCAGTATTTTTCAAGAATAGCAGATCAAAATCATCTTTGTAAGATAGCGCCCGTAGCATATCTAAATTTTTTCGTTCGTATCTCGTTTTCTCGTGCACGTTATGTGTCTTACACGGGGACTTAGGCTAGGCCAGGACTATAAAGAGTGGCGACGTCAGCGTCAGCGACGCGCCATACGTATGAGCGAGTGATCAGAACGCGGCATCTTACTCCCACATATGATGCACCTTTGGATAAAGAAAGACGAAGTCATCGCAATCATTATCATATCAGCCGTATATATATATATACTTATACGTATCGGTTAACTTGGTTCTGCTGCGAAAACAAGTAAAAAAACCTCTAAACAATTACTTCGTATATTACGTCCAATATGCACTGAATCTCCGTCGCAAGATACTAAAGAGAACCTTTTAATTAAATAATAATCATCTGTTACGAGGATGAAAGATATTTCAAAGCCTAGTCTCACAAAAGGGTCATTGTTAGATAACTGAATACAGACAAATGAATGATTAACATCTCGGGCAGGTAGCAAAGCGGTCCATTTACTCAATTGTGGTTATAATTTCCAACACCAAAGAATGTTCTTTATTAGGTATAATTGCGGAAATATGATTTGCACCAATTCCTCGAACAAATTGTATGACGAATCGATGCAAATTACATTTTGTCAACACTCACTCGCCGCCTTGGCTGATGGTAAGCGGACGTAGCCTATAGACACTTGCAATAGTTGCAAATAAAGTCTCATATTAACTGCAAACTCATACAAACTGACCACAGTATCTTTGCTTTACCTCGCCCATCGTCAAGGGCCCACGACTGCCGCTAGGCCTTGAACAAATTGAACATACATATAACCTCACGCCTACTCGTATTACCCCAAAGGAGAAGGCTGGAAACAATTGTGTGTCTAAAGTAAGGCAGTCAAAAGTTGCAAGCCCATCGACCGCAACACACTTCAACCATATTTCCATCTCTTGACTCTCATGACACCCACGGTATGAAAGAAGGTCGTGCTATTCAACCCGTCACCACAAAGGGCTACGCCACAGAATAAGTAATAGTACAAGTACAGAAATTGCACTCCCTGCTAAGCGATGAGCGTAAAACTAACGAATATGTTCTGATTAAATATAGTAACCCAACCCAAACAAAACACACGCACAACATACTTTGACTCCGCCTGGTGTCGCATTAAAATAGCGCTACCCCCTTTCTTTCCGTGGGTTTCTTCTTCTTCTTCTTCTTCGTGTCGAGGTTCCTCAAATAAGAGATGCCCAATGGGCAGCGGTGTGGACAGCTCTGGCAGTCGCGTCTCTCAGGTCGTGTTCCGAGCAGGAGTGTGGGCATGTGGGACACGCCATCAAGTGCACCATGGTTTGCGGTGCTGTACCGCAAACACATTGGGTTGATTGGCCACGGTGCAGTCCCCATCTGGCCATGTCTTCCTTGCAGCGGCCAACATGCGATCTGAGTCTGTTTAGTGCCCTCCAGATGGGCCATGGCTCCTTGTGACCGGGTGGCAGTTGTTCCGAAGCTAGCACGTAGATGTCGGGCGGAGGGCATCGAGTCCGCCATAACAGGCAGCGGGCGTCTGAGGGGTCGCTTTGCAGGGAGCTAGAGTTCCGCATGAAACTCCTGCGGCTCTTGAGACGGGCAGGTGGCGGGTTATGACCGTACAGTGGGTGGCGCTGGTCAGTCTCCTGTTTCCCCTTTTCCACGGCACTTGCCACCTCTCTACGAATTTCAGGAGGGGCGATGCCCGCGAGTGGGTACAGCTTGTTGAGTGGAGTAGGCTTGAGGCATCCGGTGATGGTGCGGCAGGTATCATTGAGTGCAGCAGTGACCAGGCCGGCGTGTGCGGACCGATGCCATACAGGGCAGGCGTACTCTCCCGCAGAAAAGCACAGCGCCAGCCCGGTGGTGCGCACAGTGTGCGCAGATGATCCCCAGCTTGTTGACGTTAGTCTCCGCAGCAAGTTGTTACGTGCGCTGACCTTCATGCGGGTGCGTGCGGGTCCGTGGGTTTAAAAGAAGGCGACAGCAGGATAAGGTTGAAGTGTGTTATGCGCGATAGGCTAGTAAGTTGTCATTGCAATATCACATTTTCTCTTTTGCTAAAGCTATAATTAGGTACTACACGTGGGTCTGAAAATTAAATTATAATTGCTGTGCATAAATCCTTTTGGGCTAATCTATTAACGTATGTGTGTATAACACTGGCCTTAAACTTAGACCTAGAAATTTTTGTATCAAACAATAACTACATAGGTACTGAAACCCTGAGCTCCCGAACAAACACCTCGAAACACAGAAATCTCTCCTTCTCCAGAAGCAAATGATTTATTAATTGAATTGCTTACTTGATTTATTTCGGAGAGATGAAATTTAAATTTCACTCCGCGCGTTTGTTCGGGCGGAAAGATAAATTTGCAAATGTATTGACAATGATAAATTCATTTTAGCAGTAGGTACTTACTTGTTTATTGAACGATTCATTTTCCCCTTTGTCGAGTAAATATAACGGTAAATTGTTCATAAATTAGACACAATTTGTTGAGTAAAAATGTATCAATATCTGTTGCTTTCCTAAGAAGAGAGACGGAGACAGTTGTAGAAAGGCTCTTTTGAATTCTCATAGCTTGTATATGGACGAACGACGCATACGGCCGCACGAGATGAGAGGCCGGGCCGCGGCGGTCAATAGTAATGTCGAGTATAGAAACAACTGTACATACATGTGTATGTTTCTTCTTAGGCAAGATCATGTTTGTGTTTGTCCGACTTCTACCAGCTTGTCCATTAAGAGGGCCTTAAACAAACAACGTGCAAATTGAAATTGAATTGTATGAGTGGATCCAGCAAAAAATAGCTACCTAGACCAGGGGTCGGCAAACCGCGGCTAGCGAGCCGCATGCGGCTCTTTGAATTGTTTGTTGCGGCTTTTTAGGTTCCCCAAAAAAAATGTTTTTTTACGAAAATTAGACAAAGCGCGAGGCAAATATAATCTTTATTAATACTTTATAATAATTTTTACGTCACACCTGGCCATAATGCGAGTTTTACTGCACGCTGCGCGTACGGGAAAACTCGCATTGTGGCCAGATAAAGACGTAAAACTTTGTACTCAACACGGACGGTAATTCGTAAAGCCAGAGAGCGCATATTTATGGCCCTCACCTTCGGTTCGGGCCACAAACACCTGCGATCTGGGGCATTCACGAATTCACCGCCCTAGTTACGTAATGTACTATTATTTTCCCTAAAATTTGGTACTGTGGCTCTTTGAGCTTCCGAAAAATCGTAATTTTTGTGGGGTCTGGCTCTTTGTCTAAAAAGTTTGCCGATAATAAGGATAAAGGAACGGTACCTAATGTTTTCCAAGTTTATTTATTTATGTATAGCATACTTATAACGTATATTATTTTTAACTTAAGTTTACTGCTAGTTAAATAAATAATATAAATATGTTACTAGCGGCTTTGTAAGCTGTAGAACTCGCGAGCACCGAATAAGAGAGCACTTTAAAGGCCAAAATAGCATACGATTAAATAAATATATAATTTGTCCGTTTGTTTATAAATGTGATGAACTAATGAACTTTAAAATTCTCCTAATTTAGGCGGTGCATTGGAAATAATCGCGTGCCGTTCTGACTAGATTAAGAAACAATAAGGTCTGGTTTTCAGATATATGATTCTTGACTATATTGTCTATAGATTGTTCATCTGATTTTATCCATACACGATTGCTTAAAATTGCCTGGATGGAAAAAAATCCATAATTGGGTCTGTATTTTCCTTTTTTTACTCTGCCTACTCAAACGATATTTACATTATTTTACGACACAATCAAGTTAATACTGTAGTATTTCATCTCATCTAAAATCTCACTTTATGAAATTTTAATAAAACTTCACTAAGTTAGGTATTTATCGAAATTTTAAAAACAGCGATTCCCGAAGAGTGTTACATCTCTTTTTCTCGTCGGCGTAAGGCATCAGCGTGTCTGTCTCTAGGGGGCGTGTACGACTCAAATCAAGGCATCCTCTTAACGCACTAACTAAAAAATGTATAAAGATTTATGCCGTGGCAATTTCACCAAACTTAACAAGCTACGCTCGTAGCCGATCCCGTGGTTTTTCTCGTATGTAGCGGAAAGCGACTACGGCGTAGGTACCCGCTAGGCCGGTTCCTGGCAGTCGAAAGTGTAAGTAGATGAATCTCCCTATTTTTCTAACTTAGCAGGCCTATGTTACCTAAACTGTTTTGTAGCATTCTCTAAAAGTCAAATGTGTGCTAAAAAAAGGTTTAGTACATTATGAATAAGACCAAGAATCTACGCAAGTCTAACTAAATCTAAACAATGGAGCATAAAAGCGGATCGAAAGATTACGAGCGTTCCGTGGAGAGGTTTATTTGTCTATAAAACTTTATTAACAACATTTCTTTTACCGACACCGCTTCATAACGAATGTCATAAATTGCAAACCGCGAATGCCTACTGTCAAGGCTATATATAGTGACAGGTGATTAACTTAGCCTCCAGCGGGCGTCGCATGGTTGACATTTTATGGCTGTGGATAAGACATCCGTCACTTTCGCACTCACATCCTTCTCAGAAAGTGATGGATGTCTTATCGACTACCAGGTTCATATAGACAGAACAAAATGATTAAAACAAATGTAAATCAAATACTAAAGGTATTCCTAATACAGTAATATTTAACTTATTTATTTAATTTTAGATTTTGATTTGTTATGTGACTGGACCGTTTGGTCTAATACGAGGGGTGATCAAAGATAAGTTTTGAGAATCGGCATAAAAACATAAGTTATCCGTTATGTATCATTTTTAATTATTAAATACACTCTTTATTAGTTTACTTACCTAAATAATATATTTAAAATGTTTTAATTTTGCTTCATATAAAAAAAAAACTTTGGATAGACGAAATGAAGACTAGCTTTTACATCGACGCAATTGCACCGATTTTATTGATGAGTTTTCAATATCTTAGAATAAGAAGTAATAGTAAAAGAGTTGGTCTAGATTACATAGTAGGTAACTAGTTTTATAGAATTCACAAGCCTGAAAAACAGCCCCAATTGGTTTTTTTTTCTTTAGTTTTTTCTGAGACGGCCTCACTGAATTGCAATATAATTATGATCTCCCTTCGTATTTATACTCGTCTATTTGTCACCTAGGTTCACCCTGTTTAAAAATATAATATATATACTGATGGTCAGAAAAACCTACCTTGAACTTTGTTACCGGAGCTGTGTTTAAAAAATGATGACATGAGTTTAATTTATTAATTTCGTGGCATCAAAATAAATAAACCTTTTTTTTAAATTACCGCACCAGAATTTTGCCAACACCAAACATGTAACAAAATATAGTCCTATTTTAATGACGTCAGAATTAATTCCATACCATCATATTTATTTAGCTATTGAAGAAAAACAAATGAATGAAATCTTTTTTTAAGTTTTAAGTGTATTATTGAATAATGGCACAATAGGAATGACAATCACAAATTATCATCACGAGACCAAATCATGCTGATTCTCAAAACTTATTGATCACCCCTCGTATGATTGTACCTACCTATACGTTTGTATGAGTTGCTAGGAGACTTAGACACTAAGTTTCTGTTAATAATGTCGTTTTCGTGCAAGCTTTTATTGCTGACTGTACTTTTTTGCACAGATCTACTTCTCGTTCTAACAATTTGAATAAACAAAACACGACAGGTGTATTTCGGGTAATTTAGGAGTTCGTATGGTAACCTTCTGTCTCCATCTGCTCGGTGGCGCTATAAAATAAACAAAAGTTAAACTCCATTGGACTTCGAAAAGTCACTTTTATAATACAAATCTAGACGTCTTAGACAATTTATATAGTCTTGAACATTTTCGTCGCATTGAAGGTAAACAGTGTTGTCATTTGGATCTATAAGTCTTAACAGGTGCATATACATACATGCATACCTACAGGTGACAAATATCAGTAGGTCTACTTGTGGTATACTAAGAAAATATAATGATAGTTTACTTTTCGTAATTTATGTTTGTAGTTAATATTTTTAATAGCAAAAATCATCACATCACAACCACAGCAGTCGCTGCGAATAAACCCCATTTTATAAAGCTCTTGTCGCACATAGCCTGACATTTGTACCTATCACGGTATAGGAATACACTTTACTACGGTCACCGAACAACACTAGTGGGACAGTAAAAATAACAAGAGCAACCGTTTGCCCACTCGGGGCAGCCATCGTTACGTTCAAATAAAACTTCAGCTCAGCAGAGTTCATTTTTGCCAGGATACCGCAAACAAAAGAAAAAGTTCCTCGTGTATATGGCCTTTGCATGAAATCAGTAAACTGTATCTTAATTGCTCACATTAAGCTTCAAATTAGATTGTCCGCATAAACTTAGCCAAATGAGCTCGGCGCTTGCAAACGCCGAAAGGAGAATGAAAATTGCAGGAGTTTGGATTTGGAATTATTTAAGTTTTAAATTGTATTGGGCGGTGACAAGACATGTTGGTTAGGCTTTCTCCGAATCGAATCGTGGAATATCGTGACTAATTAATACATTGTTTGGACAACGCGTGTGGAGACACTCGAAACAAAGGCCCTTGTTGCTATGGGGACTTTTTCTTTTGCTGTGAATCGGATACATGTGAATAAACGCGCTGGTTGACGTGCAGAGGTCTAAAGTACATAAACCCTGACCAATTTTATATTAGTCCTACGTAGATCCTTGTCATAATGACATATGAATTCGATCATATATAGTGACGTAAATACGTGGCTTGTTACGGCTAGCTTTCAGTTTGTGACTTTGGTAATATATGTATAAGGTTTAGTTAGGTTCTATTTGCTGACAACTGTTAAGGCTTGCAGCACACTCGCGGCCAGATTCCTGTTCTAACGTTTCATTAGTAAAAAAAATGTTAACGGACTCCGATTTTCGACTATTTCCTCATGCATAAAGCTATTGATTAAGGGGCTACCCGAGGTTTCCATCGATTTCTGACAAGTTTTGAATCGTATCTCCTACTTTTGCACTACAGATAGAAGTATAAATCAAACGGTTATCGGTTCTTCAATCTTTTATCTCCATTTTGGTCTACCGGATTTTGAAACAAATGAATACTTCATTTTGTATCTCTATTGACGTGAAAGATCTAACACATACGAAATCTACATATTTGGGTTCGTCTGTGACGTCCCTAAAAACTGGTCCAGGGTTTTCATTTTAAACCAATTAACACAAAAGTTATGGCCAGAAACCGGTTTTTTGGCCTAAAATTGTTCAACTTTGATGCCAAATATCTCGAAAACAATGAACTTAGAAGTAAAATTGGGATACCATATTGCTTAAAGCCGTTGTTGTTAACATAATAAGCTACAAAAAACCTAAGAAAACTAAGAGAATCAGATCGAAGGCACAATCCCATACGCCAATTATGGGAGCCCCTTTAAGTAGGAAACGTATACATTATTAACTGTTTGCGCGGCTAGCCCGTCTATTGCAAAGAAAACAGCCAAATCCGCGGGATAATATATAGCCTTTTGACATCGGAGAAGCGGTTCAGGAGATTACCCATTACATACAAATTTACAAACTTATAAACTTACTAAGCTACAATCTCCCAGACGTTTCCTCTATATTTGTAGGTATATAGTATAACATTAAACACTCTATGGAATCGTTTAAACATTGTCAAGGGATTAAGAGCCCCTTCAGACTGCAGAATTTTAGTCGGGCAATAGTTTGATGTATGTATGCAGTGTGTATCGTTGTAATGTGCGCACTACCATACATCTCCATAGCCCGACCAAACTATCGGCCGACTAAAAAGTCTGCAGTCTGCGGGGGCTCTAAGACTATAATATTTGCAACCTTCACGAATATTTTGAACTATTTCGAATTCTAAATGTTAATAAAATAAAAACTGTCAGTATCCGTCATTCATCGTTTATAGTTAGACCTGTTTACAATTGCGGTGATGTGACGGTGTTTTTTATATTTGTAATTTTTAAGATTTACTTTTTCTAGAAAAGATACGGAGAACTATAGGACATATTGGACGAGAACGGTAAGTTGTTGGGCTTAAAAAAAATCCACCAGCTATAGCATGATAGTTTTTATGTCGGACATAAAGTATTCGTCCCTTCGCACTTACATTACATACTAGAAAGTAAGGGACAAATGCTCTATTTCGGACAAACGAGAATTGAGACGCATGTCTCGCATTCCAATTTGATGCAGAGGTCCAACTGGAGAACCACCACCTTACGGAAGACATAACCATAATGACATTAATGACAATACTACTATCTCTGTAGTGAATGTTCTGTTGTGTTTATGTTAGTGTGTAGCGCCAGAGCTCATAACATCCTCAAATCAGTAAAGGGTTGACAATGCCCATGTGACTCCTTAAGGGGCTCGTAAATATACGGTTACCATACGTTTGTTTAGATCCCTAAAATGTACAGCCGGACAATCGGCGTCCACTATATCTGTATTTTTTTAAACCATCTATACATATAAATGCCTTTGTCCTGACTGACTCACTCATCAACGCACAGCCGAAAGTACTGGGACTAGAAACTTGAAATTTACACCAGGACTTCCTTTTATGACGTAGGCAACGGATAAGACGGGATTTTAGGAAATTCCATCCCTAAAGAGGTTAAATGGGGGTGCAAAGTTTGTATGGGGGAATCATTATTTTTTTAACTAGAGACTTGAAACTTAGTAGGAAGATTACTTATTAAGATACAAAAAAAATAATTTCAGCGTTTTAGAAAATTCCACCCCTAAAGAGGTTAAATAGGGGTGCAATGTTTGTATGGGGGAAACATTAATTTTTGAACTATGAACTCGAAACTTTGTAAAAAGATTACTCATTCGAATACAAAAAAAAGTGATTTCTGCGTTTAAGAAAATTCCACTCCTAAGGGGGTTAAATAGGGGTGCAATATTTGTATGGGGGAAACATTATTTTTGCAAACTAGAGTTTTGTAACTTTAGGTTATTTTTATAACGTCGGCTAGGGACAAGAAGGGATTTTTGGAAATAGTTCCCCTAAGGGGGGGGGGGGGGGTCAAATAGGGGTGCAAAGTTTGTATGGGGAATCTTTTTTTTGAGCTAGAGACTTGAAACTTTGTAGAAAGATTACTAATTAGAATACAAAATAGCAATTTCTGCGTTTAAGAAAATTCCACCCTTAAAAGGGTTAAATATGGGTGCAAAGTTTGTATAGCGTGAACTTTATTTTTTGAGCTAGAAACTTGAAACTTTGTAGAAACATTAAATATTAAAATACAAAAAAAGAAATTTCTGCGTTTTAGAAAATTGTACCCTTAAGGGCGTTAAATGATGGTGCAATATTTGTATGGGGGAAACATTATCTTGTAAACTAGAGACTTAAAACTTTGTAGAAAGATTACTTACAAAGAAAAAAAAGTAATTTCAGCGTTAAATGGGGGTGCAATGTCTGTATGGGGGAAACATTATTTTTTGAACTAGAGACTTGAAACTTTTTATCCCAACGGGGGTTAAAAAAGGTTAAAGGTTTTGTACAGAGAACTTTGTTTTTATTAAAGAGATGTACTCTTCCTTAACCTGTCTCCATTTCTCGATTTCCAGTGCTGAGTTTAAGATTGTTTTAACAGCCTTACGATATTTAACTTTTTTTTAAATCTCACTCATAATAACTAAGATCCCCATTTTCTAGCTCCAAATCCATGCGTCGCTCTATATCTTGCAGAGTCATTTTTGCCAAAGATTAAAATTAGATAAAGCATCAGGTAACTGACGGAATAAGTACTAAGCATTCTGCAAACAATTCCCGTAATCTGATTGGAAAATCTTTAAAAATTCATTAACAATCGCATATCAGTGTCTGCCACTGTTTGAAATGTAATGTCTTGACCATTTTAACTAAGAATAAAATTCACTTACTTATTTTATATCTTTGTCTTCATCAAAAATCTACGCGGACGAAGTCGCGGGCGGCCGCTAGTACTTAAATAAATATTTAAATTCATGGAAAACATCCAAGACTAATAAACAAATATTCGCGTTAATAACAAAGAATTTACCTTAACCGGGTTTTGAACCTGGAACCGACGCCGACGATACCTTCCAACTAGGCTGCTATATTAAAGCCTGTTCCCCGCCTCACTAATGTAAGTAACGTAGATTGCTTAGGCACAGCCGATTTCGTATCAAGAATCAAACCCTTATGCCCACAGACTTGTCTAATGTCAGTGTCCCCGATTAAAAGGCTTTATTTCAAAGGAACAAGTTCTAATTTTGATCAACACAATGCCTGTAGGCTGGTGATCGGTTAATCACACGTCTTATGGCGAAGAGCCGCCTAGACAGCTCAGCCATTAGGAATAATCCATAGATTACTGGATCTCCTGATTACTTTCTTAACCTCCCATCTTCTTTCACGGCCACCTTAAATGTGGACTTTATGTCGTGGTGTCAAGGTTGTATTTGTAATTAATACAATTAGCTGAACAGGAGGTTTAACGAATTTAATCACGAGGATAACACGCTGACTGCAAAGTCGTTTCCGTAATAGTTTCCTTTATAGGTAAGTACTTTATATCTAATGAAATAAATATTTTTTACACTTGAACCATTCAATCTGGCCCACAGAGGATCCAAATAAAATTATATTATTTGGTTTTACGTCGATTTGCAGTTGAAGAAAGGGAATTAGGCTGAATCATGGAATGTAATGTAAGTAAGCTTAATTATAAGTATGTATTATTCTATGCGTTTCCTTATTTTTAAGTCATCAACATACAAAAACAAAAAGAGAGGCCAGGAAGTCCGTACAGGCATTTTCCAATTTAGATTATGAAAGGTCACAGTCATACACGGCAACTTTTTCCAGCGATAAAAACGTGATACAGCACCAGCAGCTCTCGATTTTTCTCGCACTATCCGTCTCTCCCTTATTAGAACACTTGGAGCAAGAGCTATAGTGCGAGAAAAATCGAGAGTATGTCGTGCGCCGTCTTGTGATAGCCGTGCTGGTGACCCTGCTATTCTATTACCTTGTTTTAAGCACGCCTCAACGCTCACCCACAAATATATCATGACGCCGCGATTCGTAGCAACTAAGCGTACGGAATCCCCTGCATGTCAATGTCATACAAGACAACTAAAAGGGGTCCTCGGGGTAGTAGGTACAGTCAGCAACACAAGTAACTGGGCAAACAAAGACGTCAAAAGTCATTATTAAAAGGGAATAAGAGCTTTTGAAGACGTCAATTGCGCAGTTACTTTTGATGCTGACTGTACACGATAACAGTCGGGGGCAGCAACTGAAAAGTGCACTGGTGCGTTCCGTAGGTGATCCCAAAGCCGTGCGCAATGCGTCGAGGAGGACCATTAGGGTGTTTTAGTCGAAGCGAGTCCGAATTAACCTCGGCGCTATCCCCGTGGCGCGGAGGTAACATCGGATTTGCCTCCCATACAAAAAGTAAAAGACAAGCTTCGTGCGGCGTTAGGGGTGGGGTGAGACACATGAGTGCGTAAAGAATAACAGCCGTAGTGTCACGCCTGCAGTCTCACATTAGTGAAACGCGCGTTTTAGCTGTTAAAAGTCTGTGCGATCATGCGATTGTACCTAGGGGTACCTACCTATAAGGGGTCATCTCCGGATTCTTTTATTCGATTTCAACAATTCTGACATCTTTGTAAAGAATGGACTTACTGAATGGCTGTCCAAACTAATATTATAAAATGATATTTGGTATGGAGATAGTTTGAATCCCGGGGAAGGACATAGGATAGTTTTTATCCCGGAAATCATGGGGTGAAATGGGGATGAATGTTTTTATGGAGTTACGATATAAACGAATTCCACGCGGATGGAGCAGGCAGAAGCTAGTTGGCTATATTTTATCCTGCGGATTTGTGTGTGTTCATTTAATACGCCCCGCCGCACGGGCAGCGAGTATCCATATAAAATGGCACTACTACAAGCAACACATACCGCAATATTAAATGTATTAACCACAAGATCCTCCTAAAGCCCTACTTCCTTGTACACGCACCAAGTTTCACTCTTCGATTGAACCACGTGCTTCAATAAAGTCATATGTTCAATTGATCTAAATGGACTTACGTCCTTTGAATGGGCATAGAATTACACTCGTCCATAATGCATGCGTCGACGTCGTTTTGACCATGACCGGGCACCGCCGTGAATAACAAACCCTATTTATACTGAACCAGGGAAATCTCATGAGTTTCTAAGTCTTAGAATCTAAAGTTTACCACCACCATAACACTACCATCTAAAGGAAGACGCTTATGCCTCGTAAATTCCAATAGCATGTTATTTATTTTGAAGAAATGTTGTCAAGTATGGTGTGGAATAGAGAATTCTAAAGATAAAGATCGTGTGACGAGTAGGGCCTTTCTCTCTTTCACAAAAGGTTGTGTTTTTAAATAAAACTACATCTTAAATTAATATACTTATTAGCAACTGAATATAGGGACAAAGTACCATGTTTCTGAATATCTTTTTTCATAAGATTTCACAAATGGAGGATTGAAATGTTTTTTTTTATCATTTATATGTAGCTTAAATACTTTATGCAGTACAATCAAGGAAATAAGTTCTAGGTAGGAATCGTACATATATAATTTATTTTATGTTCATTTGAATTAAATCTAGTTATAAAAACTATATTTGAATTACTCAGCAGCAGCACTATTAACAGCAGTTATTCTGTTTAAATGTCATTGATCTATTATACTAAAGATAGTGATATTCAGCAAATCTCTAAGATAGGGAGAACGCACAACTAATATAAACCTGATTCCGATTTATGCATAAAGGTAGCAGTGTGTAGTGGAACAAACCCCTGTCTCAGAGTGACATGAAGCAACAATTTTCAGAGTAATTAAGTCACTATTTATAATCTAATACAAATAGGTAAAGCTTATATAATTACTGCCGTAATAATTGCCTCATATCTGTTTGTTTCGGGCTAGTTTCTCATAATGCGAATTAGATAATGATTGGACTATGTAAACTACATAACCTCTCTATTCTGAATGGTTAATTAGGCTTTTGTCTCGCGCTGTACCCCAAATATTTGCTTTTCATCACCAGATGTTAATGGCTTAGTCCTTTAATGCAATGTTTAGCATATATTAATACACCCCTGTGAGAAAGAGAAACAAATAATCGCTTTAAGCAGGATTTGGAACCTGACATCTTTCCTTAGGCACTTGTCCCTCCGCCGGCGAGTAGCGAGTCCCTATTCTCATAGTAATTCTTAGTCGCGCGAGTAAAAGCGAGTAAGAATTACTATGAGAGTACTCGCTACTCGCCGGCGGTGAGACAAGTGCCTTAGACCAGACTTAATGTGTTCTCACTGTTGAGGTGAAAAGTTGTATGTGTCACTCGAGAGCTAAGTCATTTACCTACATCTTGTGCTTTTGAGTCCCTCGCTACGATCAAGATTCTAACTATGAATCACTCGCTCCGCTCAGGGCCTCGGGGTTCAAATTAAACACACGCAGCATAAAACATCGCATACTGTTAATTAACTACCTAATAAAACGTCACGAATTTAGAAATTATGCTTATTTACGCCTTCCTGTGTTAGTTCTAGCCGTTCTAGGACGTATCATGCCTACCTATTTGTTTAATTGAATTTAGAACAGAACTGAATTGTTTCTATACCATATGTTGAAATGCCCTCATTGCCTCTCGACCCAGAGGACCTCTAAACTAAATTAACATCTGACTGTAACTAACCGCGATCGACTGGCTGTGCGACCTGGATGTCTATTTATAATAGTATATGTAAGCCTACAATGTATACGCCATACGATTTAATTAAATGAATAAAGAATCTTAATGTATGTTATACTTACCTACACTGGTAAGTACCATAGAATCCTATCCCTTAATATCCATGTGTACATCAATTATACAATCTACATATTCTACATAGGTACCTAAGTGATTGATATGACAGCATTGGCTTATGTAACGACTAATGAACTAAGTGGATTCCAGACATTATGCATGCACTTATGGTATTTGGTATATTGATGATGCTTGATATCCGTAACTTGGGAACGTAGGTAAAGCGCACATGAAAGGATATGCTCGTTTAATTCTAATTTTATGATATCCGGGTTTAAATACACGAGTTATAATAAAAAATACCAAAATCTCTACACGCGTGCCTTATAATTGAGGAGTTCCCTCAATTCCTCATGAATTCCATCATCCAACAAGCTAAAAAAATAAAAAAAATAAAAATGGCATCCACCTGGAAGCATATACTTACAAACAAAAAATTTTTTGCTCATAAATGACGTGGTTTTTAGGTACCTAACTAACATTGAAAAAATACATTTAAAAAAATACAACCGAATTAAGAACCTCCTCCTTTTTCGGAGTCGGTTAAAAAATTAACCGAACTAAGCTTTATTTACTTACATATACGAATTTTTGTACTCCTGAGGGCCTCAGAAACACGCGTTTAATATAATTTGGAATCCTGCCCGGGCACCATTTTTTAACCGGCTGGGTTCGCGGGCGGAGGAGTGAGGGCAGTTAGTTATTATATCCCTAATTATTTGTGAATACGAGTTCTGCGAGAAACGATGATATGAAGTTATCAATACATTGTTTTTCTTCTTTACAGACGGCATGTGCTCCGGATCAAGACCCGTTGAAGACTTCGGTTGGAAGGTATTGAATTTTATATTTGACCTAACAGGTCGACCAAGTGGTGTATTTTCAACAGTCCGAAATTGAATCCATTTTAAACGCAATCTACTTACTACTATTTAAGTATAATTGGACACTCATCCACTGTACAGTGTAGGTACCTATGCTATGTAGATAGATATGGATATTCTACCTTACACAAGGAGTGAGATAGACTCAAGTATAGATATAGGAGATATAGGATTTCCGGGATAAAAACTTATGTCCTTCTCCGAGATTCAAACTATCTCAATCCCAAATTTCGTCTCAATCGGTTTAGCGGTTTAAGAGTGAAAAGGTAACAGACAGACAGACGGATATAGGTACTACTCGTAATATAGATTTATCAAATGTAATGTGTTTTGTACCATTTCATGTAGTACGGGTGAAAAACGCGTATCGCAATGGGAAGTCCTCATGCGAAAATTCTCTGAAGCCCACAAGGACACATGCAAGTAAGTAATTCAATATAAACATTTATACTTAGAGATATTTTAAACCCTGAAAAAGTGCTCCTACTTGCACCGCGTACAAAACATAAGGTATAAAGGTGCTGATACACTTCAGGATTCACGTGTAATGAGCATTCTAGTGATTTTCACATTACAAGCTTGCTCACAAAATAAACAGTAGCGTTCTAGCTAGTATTCTAGCCAAAAGACAATTGATTCGAGCTTTTTGCCGAACCAAACCATTTTGTTACGCGACGAACACCGTGAGGTATAAATTGTATGACGAGCATTTATTAGAGCGTTCGCTAGAATGTTCGTGAAAATGTTCGTAGCGATATTTGGCTCTATGCTTGGCTCTGTTCGATGTTCAGTTCGACAGATTTAATAACGGCGAATGCTCGATGTTGAATGCTGGGCTATTATTCACTACACGCTATTGCGGCTCACCCCTCCGGTCACCCGTCACAAAACTAGACCTCTACGTACGCTTAGTTACTACGCATCGCGGTGTCAAGATATATTTGTGGGTGAGCGTTGAGGGCCATGTTGGGAGTTTCTCTGCGTGATCGCGTCAGAAATGAGACTATCCGCAGCAGAACCAAGGTAACCGATATAGCCCTCCGGATCGCTAAACTTAAGTGGCAATGGGCGGGGCACATAGCACGTAGAACCGATGGCCGTTGGGGCGGAAAGGTTCTCGAGTGGCGACCACGCACCGGAAGGCGCAGCGTGGGTAGGCCCCCGACAGGGTGGCTGAGGACCTGGTAAAGGTTGCGGGAGTTCGCTGGATGCGGGTGGCGAGGGATCGGTCACTTTGGCACTCTTTGGGAGAGGCCTATGTCCGGCAGTGGACGTCTTTCGGCTGATATGATGATGATGATGAGCGTTGGGGTGAGCTTGAAACAAGTTACAGAAGAGGTGGGTAGAAGTTATCTGCTGATACAACCTGCACCTTAACTTGCTTATTATTATGTTGGGTCGTGGGGTTTCCAACACTTTAGCAGATTGAACATAACCCTGTCATAATGTGACGGTGACATCCATTTTAATTAACTAGTTAATGTGTCAAATCGATATGAAAACCATGTCATGGCAGTGTCAAAATAAGATATTCGAAAACGATGTGAAATTTATTGGAACCCATTGTGTTCATGGTAGAAGACGGTATTAATTCATTCGCTTTATACCAACAATATCCCAGTAACAAACAAATTAAGTATATCATCATGTAGTTCCCAGGTGAACGTCGTTTTATTTATTTTTTGACATTAGATGGTCTTTCTAGAAACATTCTAGACTAGTATTTTTTTATATAAATTTTTCAATATTTCATATAAATTTTACTTTTTGTTTAATAAATTACTCTAAGTAATTAGCTTAAGATTAAGTTTCTACCTGACGATTTGAAAGTGCTTGTTACTGGGCCTACTTGAATAAATATAATTTTGAGTTTGAGTTTGAGTTTGAACCCGACGGGTGAAAAATTGGAACTGTTTTGATATTGGACTTCCTGGTAAACCACCGGGTGTGTGTCGCACCAGCATTCATATCTACCGCAACAAAGCGCGCATAAATATCTGACACGACTTTATTTCTTGGGTCGTTTGGGCATGTGAGCTCTTTTTACCCGACTGCCCGAAGGAGAGGAGGGTTATGTTTTTCGAGCGCATGTATGTATGTATGTATGTGGCATATTCTTTGGCACGACCTGGAGCCTAAATCGTTTGACGGATTTCGACATATGAGGTGTCGTTGAATTCCTCTTAATCGTGGGAGTGACATAGGCTATAAAAAATTTAAAAAGCAAATGGGATTTTTTAATTCACTTGTTGGCAGACTGATTTTTTATGCTGATGACTATTAATGCTGGTCTGTCCCTACAAACTCTAAGTAAATGAAAGCGCTGTAATAAACAGTGTTGATGCACGTCACAGTTTCATCTACATTTTTAACGAGACCGCACCGACATGGAGACGACATTAGCGTTCACATTAGCAAACTGAAAATTCACATGACTGTCTCTACTCACCTCACTACTCTTAACTTGCATAACTTGACCTAAGATAAGAAGCTACGTAATCAGAGGTGTAGCTTACGCTGGTTTGCGCGAGATTGTTTGTAAGCGTTGTGAATACCAGCCCTTATACGTTTTAATGTTGGCTTTAGAGTGTCTGACGCGCTTAGCTGGTGACGAATGGTTAGTTACTAAGTAAGGAGTTTAGTTGGTTTAGGTTTAGGTGGTTTGGCCTCCAGTTATTTTTAATAAAAAAATATATAGAGTGACTAAAATTTGTTGTAACACGCATCTTTATAAAAACCGGCCTTTAGTGAGTATGATCGAATTTCTTTCTTGTGTTAATCAACGTTAAGTAAAGGAAAAAATATTTTGTCATTTTAGATTACGGATTTATTGGACAACATCAGCCGTACAATGTCGGTGCCCATACATTCTAAATTATATCCGTCACGTATTATTAATAGGGAAGCCTAATTAGTCATGTGCAATTTATGATAATTGGAAATACAATTTGGAGAGAATCATTCCTTATGGATATTCATGATTCATCTACCTAATCCAAACGAGAACGCAATTGAGACGGTTAGGGAGGTCGCACACGACGAATTTTTGCAGCGATTCAGTAGCGATGCGTCGCAAATAGGCCGCGATACAGTTACGATGCTGTCGCTGGTCATATGTTACCCTCGCGCACGTAAAAACGATTCTGCATCGCTACTATCGCGACACAGCATCGCTAAAGTCACGATACAGCATCGATACAGCCGTGATACAAAATCGAATATAGTCGCGATGCAGAATTCATTCATAAGCGACGCAGTATCGATGCAGTTGAGGGCCCTCACTCTTACTATACTCGATGTCACGCGAAACAGCCGCGCATCAGCAATTCTGAATCAATACAGTCACACGTTTGCATCGATGCAGAAGCGATGTTGAATAAAAACAGCGCGACTGCATCCGACAGTCGCGCGTTTGTATCGCTACGCTTCTGTCACGCGTTGGAAATGCGACAAGGAGCCACATGCCGCGATGAACGACTGAAATGCTGCAAAGAGTTACCGTGTGTGACCTCCCTTACTTAATAACATAAGGAAATCATGATCAAACAGTTCATTGAACTATAGTTACATTATCTCTTTATTACCTATTATTTAAGATTAATGGCGGCATTTTTAACGGGGCCTATGTAGTCGTAGCAGAGGGCGCGCCACTGTCTGCCGGAGATAAAATGTAAGAAAGTTTTATTAGACAGGCGTCCACCTCAAGCAAATAGTCCAGCTATTACACCATCATAACCTTAATGCGGTTGTTTAAATCAGTGTTCTATCATCAGATCGGTGACGCTCGATATCCCTCGAGTGAAGCGGGCGGAGAAGACATTCCCCACTGGATCCTCGTACGCGGGCTCCTGGGACGTGCTCGGTATGAGCGGCTACGGCACATACAAGTTTCCTAGTGGTATTTATGTTTAAATAATCATGATAAGTCACCCAAAGGGCAATGGAGAGGGCCATGTTGGGAGTTTCTCTGCGTGATCGCATCAGAAATGAGGCTATCCGCAGCAGAACCAAGGTAACCGATATAGCCCTCCGTGTCGCTAAACTTAAGTGGCAGTGGGCGGGGCACATAGAGCACTTAGAGCCGATGGCCGTTGGGTCGGAAAGGTTCTCGAGTGCGGACCACGTACCGGAAGGGGCGGGGTGGGTAGGCCCCCCTACAAGGTGGACTGATGACCTGGTAAAGGTTGCTGGAGTCCGCTGGATGCGGGGGTGGCGCAGGACCGGTTACTTTGGCTTTCTTTGGGCTTCTTATACAGCAGTGGACGTCTTTCGGCTGGTATGATGAATCATGATCGGCATTAAAATCGTTAATCTCCTCATCAACTACACCCTGATCATTTCATCACCATATTCTGCAGTAGGTACTTAACAATCATCGTCTACTGGGATGGCTTTCGGTATAGACTCGTTGTTTGTACATAGAAATAAAAAATATTTATGACTTGCTTTCAGCCGTGACTTCGTTTGCTTGGACCAAGGATAAAAACTCCTATATTTTAATCCAGGCTATAAACGATCTGTGCAAAATTTCGTCGAAATCGGTTGAGCCGTGTAAGCGAACTATAAAATTTATACAGCAAAAAGTGAGAAATGGAATAAAAACAGTTTTCAATCAAAAATTTCAAGAGTTTAATTATGTTTAAATTGACGTATGGTACCTATATACAGCGTGTATTTTTAATAGTGCCTCAAATTGTAACCAGAGGTTGGTGTTAAGGTTAAGCACCGATATTGCAGTTCTTTTTCTTAACCACCATCTTTATTTTTTCCATATAAAATAATTCAGCACGCAATGGATCACTACTTTGTCTTACTGACGTGACGTCACAATAAATTGTCACATGTGACCTGATTCTTTCATGTGTCATCATATCACAGTGTACGCAATACATTGCCGCTCGATAAATTTTCAAAAATTTGTTACGCTTGGGTAGGATAAACTTAAAATTTTCTTGCAATATCGGTTCTTAGCCCTAACACGTACCTCTGGTTACAATTTGAGGTAATATTAAAAATAAACGCAGTATAACATTCTAAAGGCGACAGACAATTTATTGTACATTTTACTAGCAAATTAGAACACTTTTGCGCATTAGGGCATCGGGCAGTATTTGCAGAAACAGGAAAGAGATTCTGGGGATACGGGATGGGGTTTTTCTAGTAAGTATCTCGGAGATTGTCTACAAGCTCGATTGTTCCTGTGATGGAATATAAAAGCTATAGACAATATAACATTGCATCATATATGATATTATTTACTGGAAGGGGACCTCGCCCTCACACTTGAGCAATCAGGACTTCGCGAGACGTACGGTTCTCAGATTTCCCAGCGGCGGGTATTACTTTACACAAGTGTTATTCGGGACGCTCCTTCCGAACAATTTATAGCCAAAGGCCGTGATTACTTCCATGCAGTGTGGTGCGATTCATTTTTTTTTAGAAGATATTCGCCTCTCTTTATACTAGTATAAATACAATATATAAATACAATAGTACAATAGAACATGCCTAGGCATAGGCATATTTGTTTTAAAATTGTAGGTGTAAATTATAGGGATAGCATTTTCACCCGAATTCGTCAGCGCAGTTTAATTAAGAGTTCCCATAGGCGCAGCTTAAATAATCGGCAATATCGCATTCCCAAAGAAACTTCCAATCTCCTATTAGGGAAGATTTCCGCGATAAAAACAATTCGTATGTCCTTCTCAGGGTGAAACCATCTCCATAGCAAATTCCATCTAAACCGCTTCAGCGATTTAAGCGTGAAAAGATAACAGCACGGCATTCACGGTCGGCCCGTCGCGGCGAGATAGATTATCCGTCTCTTTCTAATTAGAACGCTTAGAAAGAGACGGATAGTCTTTGTCGTCGCGACACAGCTCGCGGGCCATCCTGTAATAACCGTGCTAATAGACAGACAAAATTATTTTCGCATTTGTAATATTAATATGGCTAGTATGAATTCGTTTAAGCCCTACTCGTAAATCACGCTCATCTGAGTGTGTCCTTTATGTTTACGATTACGTGTGCCTTTCTTTAAACTTTATTATCGTTCATCCAGTTTCTAATATCAAATAAAGTTCAAGTTAAAGGTCTAAGCAACATTGTCGCTTGCGGTGGGCAATATTGGTCACCTCCGGTCTCACGGCCGTTACCAGCTAACGCTTCTTAGTGTCAAATAACTGGGAGACCGTTAGTGCCCCTTTCAATTGAAACCTAACTGCACTAACACCTTAACGCTCAGATTAGATTGTCCTCAGGTTTCACTTACGTCTTTTAACTTCAGATGAACAAGTGCAATGTTTCCCTACTCATTACAACGAAAGTGTCGTGGAATAGGAAACCTACTTCTCACCACTGATGAATGAATGTTTATACCTAATTTATATGTGTTAAATGGTTTTCGATGTTTTCAAAGCAGTTTTCAACATTTTTACTTCAAATGAGGTTTGATTATTTATTTTGCTCTCAAGTTCAATGCATCGGGAGACATAAAAAGAATAATGATGAGGTAAATTGTAAATAAAGCCTATAAAAGTAACCTAGTTATAAAAATCTATTGGACTTAACGTATTGTTTTTGCAATGAATTGATATTTATCGCATGCATTCGTTTTGAGAATTTGTGTAAAACCGAGCGAGATAAGTAGAAGCGAAAAGACTACTCGACTAAGAAAAGATTGCTCCACCCACAAGAGATAAATATATGATGATGTTGACGTATAGTTAGTCTGTATCCCCGTCTGAGAAATCCTCAGTGATAACTTGACAGACAGTATACAAAAAGACAGTATAACTTCAAAAGACCTGTCAAATATTCTTAAAAATTACAACATGAACCCACATATTTTACAACCAACAAGGCAGGGTTCATGCATAGATCAGATTGCGAGCAATATAAAAAATGTAGCCGTAGACATTCTTTGCCTCGGGCTCTCTGATCACGAGACAGCACAATCTGTTACTTTTACAACTATGAAACGAAAAAAGGCTTTCTCAACCTGGTATGAGTTTAGACGAGACTACAATTATGACAATATTCGTAAATTTTGTGAATGCTTATCTTCGCTTTCATTTTCAGACGTCACCGACAGCACTAACGCAATAGAAGCATTCCAACTATTTTATGAATTGTTGTGTTTATTTTATAATCTGTGTTTCCCAACACTAAAAGTAAAAGTTAAAAACAGACCATTAGTAACGAATAGTCTTTCTAGGGGTCTAAAAGCATCTTGCAGGACTAAGAGAACCCTTTATTTTAATCTAAAAAAGATCGAAAGCAAGCAGTCAAGCCAAGAAAAGGTATTATAAAAACTATAATTATATATAAAAAAAATGTATATCGTATGCAAGAAAAATTGATAACGCGAATTACATTCAAAACAGCAAAAATAAATGCCTTGCAACATGGAATGTTATTTCAGCCACTGTAGCAGATATTTCGTACGATAAAGACATACAAACGATACAGTTAAATAATAGATCATTTTCTAGTCCAAGTGAAATCTGTGATATTCTAAATAATTATTTTATAGAATCAACAAAGCCCTCTAATCTATCACCGAACTTGCCTTACAAATCTGTCCCATTCAGAAAGGAGCCCCCGGTAAACGACGCTACAATATTTTTGAACCCCGTTAATGGCCAAGAATTGCATAAAATTATAATGTCCTTAAGAAATAGCAAGGCAAGCGGCTATGACAACATAACTGCAAGAATATTAAAACTAAGTGCCTTATACATTGCCCTACCGCTTGCGCATGTTATAAACTTGTCTTTTGTCGAAGGTGTTTTTCCAAAAGAATTGAAACTCTCCATAGTTAAGCCGCTTTTTAAAAAAGGTGACAGGCAGGACCCAGGTAATTACAGACCCATCGCATTAATTCCTATAATTTCAAAAAATTTCGAGAAGGTGTTCTATGGTCGGCTGAGTAACTTCTTAAGGAGATTTGACATACTCTGCCCGGAGCAGTTCGGTTTCCGTGAAAAGAAATCTACAACTCATGCTTGTTTTGATTTCGTAAAATACATCACGGAGAACATAAATAATGATGTTCCGGTTGCGTCGCTTTTCTTAGATATGACAAAAGCGTTCGATTTTGTTAATCACTCCAGACTTCTTAGTAAGCTTGAACGTCACGGCATCAGAGGTAGAGCGCTCCACTGGATCAAAAGCTACTTGTCAGACAGGATGCAATGTACAGAGATAAGTAGATTTACTCAAGCAAATAATGCTATTTTCAAGAAAGTATTTAGATCTGACTATAAATTCAATAATACCGGTGTTCCACAGGGTAGCATTTTGGGCCCGCTACTCTTTATCATCTACATTAATGACCTGCCAAACGCAACTCCTAATAAAGTCATCATGTTCGCAGATGATACCACCATTATGGTGAAATGTAATGACAAGTTAACTTTTAAATAGGACATTATTAATTCTTTAAATGACATTACCAATTGGATGACTATAAATGATTTACAAATTAATATTAATAAAACTAAACTTATGCAAATCAATTCTTATAATTCAAATAGTATGCCAATCAAAGTAGAGTATAACAATGAACACGTTGATGAAGTGGCCTCTGTCAAGTTTCTTGGATTCACCTTAGACTGCCACCTGCATTGGCAGTCTCTGTGGAAACCGCACTGACGGCTTATCATATGTGTCCTAAGTTCTTCGTTAAGGCCTGATTCTGTGGGGTAACTCTGTCGACGTAGAGCGAGTCTTTAAGATTCAAAAAAAAAATGTGTTCGTGTTCTTTGTAATGCTTGGCAGGACGATTCTTGTGTACCGTTATTTAAAAAATTGCACATTCTTCCTTTACCCTGCCTATACATGAGAGATATATGTGTTTTCGTAAATACCCATCAAACCTTTTTTAAGAAACGAGGAGAAATAATGCAGAGACAGATCCGTCGAAACATTATGAATCTCATATACAAACCGCGTGCTCACAAAATGATTTATAATAAGAATGTTTATAACATGTGCATAGTAATTTGTAATAAACTACCTGAGGACCTAAAATTGTTACGACAAAATAGCTTTAAGAACAAATTGACAAACTGGCTTCTGGACAAATGCTTTTATAGTGTAAAATTATTTTTGGATTATGTTTGACATGTTGATTGATATGATGTTTTTATATATTATTTTAATTTTCTCTTCGCTTCTCCATTATTGTACCTGACTGACATTATTTATTTCATTATTATTTGACATTATTATTCTTGTTTGCATTTGTTATTATTATAATTTTGACTTGTTAATGCAATTTTTTATGATTATTATTATGGAATATAACGCTCCTCAAAAAATATTTTGTACGCCTGCACGCAGGCTGAATGCACTGGACTATGAATATTATAACAGCCCAGTCTTTAGCCGTAAATTATAAAAATGCACATTTGACACAAGAGTGTCTTCGTCGATATCTTGAACTGAATTATGCCATTAGTCATCCTCCTAGCGTTTTTCCCAGATGTTAGTACCCTAAAGGATCCCGGAACCGCTCCTGGGTCCTGGGTCCGGGTTGGCTCCTGTTCCTAAGATTTTGCGTAAGCACTAGTTTTACGAAAGCGGGTGCTGTCTGACCTTCCAACCCAGAAGGGAAACCTATAAAGAAAAAACCATCGACGAAAGTAATTTTCCAGATTGTGCATCACACATTTGAACAATTATTTAAATATGCTCCATCTTCCAGGTCTAGGTAGAACCGACTAAGGGAACAGGGTCGAAGTGTGTTGTGGACGATGAGCTAGCAACCTGTCACTGCGATATCACATTTTGTCGATCTTTTATACCCACATTTATGCCTACCCCTTTTAGGGATAAAGACGTGAATGTATGTGTGTTCCAGGTGTAATTTACGAAGGAGAATTCGACGATGGCACATTCCATGGACGCGGAGAGCTGCAGTACCCATCTGGAGCCGTGATATACGGAAAATGGAAGCGAGGAGAGATCGTCGAGCGGACGCTGGTGTTCCCAGACGGATTACCGTACAAGGAGGAAGACTGGCCGTATTGCACGATGCCGGACAGAAGGTGATGTTATAATGAAATTCTCTTGTAGAAAGGCACACACTTCGTGGCTTTCGTCCTCAGCTACGCTATTGCCCTAGTTCCAGCTCACTCATAAACAACTGGTCGCGCGCAGAGGCGTCTCTAGCCCATGTAGCACCCGTATGCAAACATTTCTCTAGCGCCCCCTACTAAGCGCGCGGTCAATGGACATAGGCCTCCCCCAAAGAGTGCCAAGGTGACCGGTACTGCACGACTCGCATCCATGCACAAATGGAATGGTAACGGGCGGCGCTCGGCGCCCCCTAGGACCGCTGCGCCCGTATGCGACGCACACCCTGCACCATAGGTAAAGACGCCTCTGGTCGCGCGTTTGGCGCTTGGAATACACGTGCAAGAATAGGTAACCTAGGTATATGTCACACCAGGGAGCCTAATCCAGACGGGCCAGCGTGGTGTAATATACGCACGCACGCCCCATTATTTTCTAGACTTTTTTGCCAGACTATAGTTTTGTCTCGAATATGTCCTGTATCAGATTTTCCGAAACTACACCTCCGAGAGTGTTCCAGGTTTCCCAATTATGCGATCGCGGCACACAGGTCCCAAATGTCACTTCCAAGCGGAACATTTTCGAAATTGAATCTCATCGGAAATTACATTAATCTAGGTCTACATGCGGTGTGGAGTTAGTGGTCGCATGGGACCGCGGCATTTGACTTTTGATATTACATTTCATATCAGAGGCGGGGCCAATCTCAGTTATGCATTTTGTATTCTGATTTGATTTCAATGTGTGTTGCGAACTTCCCGATCCGACCACGAGACGATATGATTAATGCACAAATTTATTAAGTATTTTAAATTGTGCCGGTATTCCCGAGAATTTGTGTTTTATATTATTTATTTAATGACAAGTCCTACCCACCACATTCAGATGTAGAAAAATTCTATTGGTTTGCATCTAGTGACATGTGTATGTCAAAAGTATGCATCAAATGTGGTTAAAGCAACCTGTGCCCGTGTGACAACACTACCACACAGTCCCAAACTAGATATAGACCACCTGCCTAGCAATGTCCCGAACAATAGACCGCCTACTTAGCAATGTCCCGAACTATAGACCGCCCACTTAGCAATGTCCCAACAATGTAGCAATGTCTCAAACTATAGTTCGCCTACTTAGCAATGTCCCAAACTATAGACCGCCTGCTTAACAATGTCCCAAACTATAGACCACTTCTTTGTAATGTCCAAAACTACAGACCACTTCTTAACAATGTCCCAAAGACCAGATCGTGAAATAACATAGAATGAGCTCATTTTGTGGTCGCTGGCGCTGTAAATGGTCTTATACAGATATTTGATCCTGTGTGTAAACAAATTCGCTTGGTATCATCGGAAAAATGGAAAGTAGCAAACTGTGTTCTACCTATTCTTTGTCACCAAACAAGTTGTATTAAAAGGAAACAAAAATGTTTTTAAAACCTGTTAAATATAGCAGCCATTAGGCAGAACAAAACAACAGATAGGTACTCGCAGAGAGAGCTTTTTGCTCGAAACGAGAATGATACAAATAGCCTAAACACAGATGTCTTATGATAACCAGTGGAGCCACTCACATTTTTAAAGAAATAACTTTGCAGATTTATAACGTAAAATATAGTTTAAAAAACATCTTTGTGTAAGGTTTTATAACAAACTTCCTGGAAACGTAACTGAGTTATCTATTAATAAATTCAAAAACTATGTGAAACTTAAACTTATTTCTAAAGCTTATTATAGCGCACAAGACTACATGAATGATAAAACTTCTTGGGACTAATTTTGACTGGATTTATAATTTATTTATTCCGTTTGGAAAAATTTGACATTGTGTTTTTAATTAATTATTCTCGTTTTATTTATTTTTTGACATTAGATTGTCTTTCTAGAAACATTCTAGACTAGTATTTTTTTATATAAAATTTTAAATATTTCATTTAAATGTTACTTTTTTATGTTTAATAAATTACTCGAAGTAATTAGCTTAAGATTATGTTTCTACCTGACGATTTGAAAGTGCTTGTTACTGGGCCTACTTGAATAAATATAATTTTGAGTTTGAGTTTGAGTTTGAGTTTGTTAAATTGTTTTGTTTCACAAGCCACAACATAGTTAGCGAAGACGTAAAATTTTTTAAAATTGCTTTTATTTGCTTTGTGCGTTCTGAAAAATTACAAATAAACACAATACAAACTGCGAAAATTGATAGAAAATTGAATTGTAAACTTATGAAACAAACCAGCCTCCAAAGGAATACATATAGAACCCGTTCAAGAACAGATTTGACATTTGACAAACTACCCAAAACAGCTAAGCGAAATTGTGCTAAATGATCGTAATGATATATGACGTTGCCACCGACTTCCTAATACCAGTGCCGTGTAGACTTTCATTACGAATCCCATAAACCAAGTGATCCATCTTTATTATTCCCCTTTCTCGTATATTTGTTGCGAACGCAAACTCGGTCCGAAAATTACGCGCCATTCTGTTCGCAAATGGACGGATATGAATTAGGCCGCAAAACAGTGAACATTTCTTTGCGTCTCATCTCACGTTAAATTATGGCATAAGACGGGCTTTACTTTCATCGTTTTGGGGTTCTTTGTCAACCCCCGACGAAAATAGAGGGGTGTTATAAGTTTAACGTGTGTATCTATGTATCTGTCTGTGGTATCGTAGCTCACAAACGGATGGACCGATTTGAATGCGGTTTTTTGTCATACTACAATTTTATCCCGAGTGTTGTTAGCCATTTTTCATCAAAATCTATTTAGCCGTTTTTAAGATATTGGACTTTGAAATGAAAATGTCGGGGGATTTCCAACTTTTCCAAGTTGTAGTTATTCAATGTTGGAATTAAAAACACGTTTATTAGAAAAAACAAAATAACAAGAATGACATAAACAACATAATAAAAACACAAACGAAAACATACACTTATAACATTCCTAGCCCAAGCTGCCCAAGTCTAGTCAAACAAGCCCCCGCGAGTTGTACCCGGTGCAAAGGTGCCCATCAGCATCCCTTGCCGCGTTACCTCGTTAGATGGCGATTGACAATCTTTGCACCAGGTACGAACCCGCGAGAGCATCGGAACCTCTGACTTTAATTCGACGCCCCACCTCCTTTATGAAAGCTCAGACCCCCAACACCCGGTCGTCTCAAACGCTAGAGGGACAAAATAATTATTCTGGAATTAGAATGTGTTGGAATTGAATTGTACAGAGGTGACAGATGTCAGAGGGATCAAGATTCGCCGCTATACGCGTAATGGCAGTTTTAAGGCTGTTTAGATTTACTCTAGTTCAATAGACACCAGTAAGAGGCTCAATTAGACCCTAACTTTACCCGATATACTGAAATAACTGAACAAAACGACTATATCATCGTTAGATGGAAAAAGCAGGTATCAGATAATTAATGGAACGCATACTGCTAATACTGATACCGCTGCAAAATTTCCAAAAAAGTAAACGCTTATTGACCTTTGAATCTTTACTTTAATTAAGATTTTAATCAGATATCTCTTAATCATGTTTGGTTGACAAGCACCGTTATATTTATAACGTTGTCGATATGTAATTGCAATGATACGAAGTTTATGACTATTCAAGAAATAAATGTCGTGATAAAACTCAAATATCTTGATCTTAATAAGTTTGTATGCAGTATGCAAATGATAACGGAACTAGGTCTGCATTCACCGCCAAACATTCGATTTATTTTTAACACGTAGACATTTCATGTGTTTATGTACGAGTAAGGGCGACAGCAGGAACACACATTCGTGTCGTCAGTCATGAATAGTGTCACCTATTCAATGTACTTTCTATGTATCTGAAAAACCAGATGCCTTTATGCCCGTTAAAGGGAGCTAAACTTTATGCTTCCAACTACAGTTCAACTATTTAAGTATACCTTCAGGCAATCCATTTCTGCAATAACGTAGTTTCTCTCACAGGTTCACAATAGAGATTGATAGCGGCATCGAGCCAGCGGGGCAATCGTACCTGACGGCGGAGCAGCCGACGCGGGCCATTCCTCAAGGTTTCTACGATACGGGAGACGGCTTCTATGACCCTGAAGCCAAAGTCGTTTTTTCGGCCACGGAATCATCGCGCATCATAAGGTACGTTGTAAATATTTTAAAGACGAAAAAGAGTCGCGCACAGGTTCACGATAGAAATTTACAGCGGTATCGAGCGAGCGGGACAATCGTTCCTGACGGCGGAGCAGCCGACGCGCGACATTCCTCATGTTTCACGAGGACACGGGAGGCGGCTTCTACGACCTTTGTGAATTAGACTCCTGAAAGCTAAAGTCGTTTTCTCAGCCACGGAATCATCGCGTATCATAAGGTATTACGGTGGAAATGTCAAGACGAAAAAGGGTGAACATCTCGCGCACAGGTTCACATTCACAATAAAGATTGACAGCGGAGCAGCCGCAGCGGGTCAACCCTCAAGGCTTAGAACGCTTCGAAAGAGACTGATAGTCTATGTCGCCGTGACACATCGCGGGCTGTCCAGTGATAGCCGTGCTGGAGTGCTCTCTCATCATCTCGCAGGCGGGCGAATATTCAGCGTTTTAAGGCGTTTTTTTTTGTCATTGTCGGAGACAGCAAATACTATTAAAAGGTAAGAGTATCAAAGTCTACTTTTGATGAAGATATTAGCCAATACCAGTATTAGATCTTTTTTGATTAAAAGTTCTGCGGTATGTTTAACCTCTTATGAAATAATCTTGAGACGAAAATGACGTTAAAACCGAGCGGTTCAAACGCTCGGAGAATCGCCCAGGCCCCGAGTTTTTAGTAGGTAGGAAGATTATCTTTGATTTAGGCTTTGTTGGGGCTGAGCTACAGGCTACCAACGGGGTCACAGGTGATGGATAGTGAACGGCCATCAGATATGGTGCTAAGCTGCGAACATAACGAATAAGCAGTCCTCGATCAAGCAGCGACAGGGTTAACAGGGCGTAGTGGGTTGGACGGTGGGACGGACTTCTCAATTAAAGCAATTTATGCCTTATGAGGACGATCTTGCCACATGGCGGCCGAGGAAGTGGGTTCCGGTAGGACTTTTGACCAAATAGAAGTGGGCGCTTATATTGGCCGGTTACACTGCGATGTGGAAGGCAGGTGGGGAAACCACCACATTAACATTCCCTATTATGGAGTATTGATAAGTGTCGATTACTCCAGCGAGAAGGGCCCGGCTCTTAAGTTTATGATGATGATGATGATGATTTGGACACACTCTTTTTATTTGCGAATTAAATGATTTTTTCTTCATACTACGCATCTTAAAGAGCAATGTTTTTGCGTCTATGCTTTGTAGGTACATAACTCATTTCCTATACCCCTATAGCCAAGACACAGATAATGTATTACACAGGCGGGACCTGTCAAAATGGTACGGGAAAAGGGTACGCTATCTTGTTTGCTATTCAGAACGCCTAGGCCTCGGTGTCCCCAGTTTAAGTCTGTCCTCGGTGTACGATTAGTTGTTGAAACTTGGGGATCAATTGATGCTGGGTACGAGTGAGGTGAATCGATACAGATTATGAATCGCGTATACGTAGCTTATCTGTGGACCCTCGGGAAAAGACAAACTCGCCGTGAAGTTGCTGTGATAAAATTACGCGACTCTGAATTTTGTCCCCATTTCCTTGTTCTAATTAAGTTTAATTTTGTGCTGATTGTGAATTATTACATCGCACGTTGTCAGTAGGTAAGTTAGTCAAAACTATAACTCTTGCATTAAACACTAGCAATTTTACAATTCGTTGCAATAGTTGACTTGACATTTTATTACTTACCGCTGTGGATAACACATCTGTCACGTTCTGACCAGTATGCGAGTGAGACAGATGTCTTATCGACAACCATAAGCGCAACCATGTTACGCCATGTTGTCGTGCTGATAACTTTCTTTTGAGGCGGGAATCCACCGGAGGGCACCCAACCGTCTTTAATTGTAACCGATGTTCGTTAAAATCTGAACGTATGGTAAGTGTGACAATTTTCTATGAGAGCAGTTCCCGGCGCCATATTTAACGTTGATTGGTGCAACGGCCCTATAGAATAGCATTTGTACGATTTTTTTTATATTTCTTCTATGTAAGTAATTTTTTTGCCTTACTGCCTACGAGTATTTCTGTCGGCGTTTAGGTAGGTACTAAAGAGATCCCATAATTATTCGTAGTACAGTCGCAGAATAGATAATAGTACATGTGGTACAGTGCATGTACCTAACCATGACGATTACCATCATCGTATTCGTTGACACACGCCAAGTAGGCCAGGTTAATTGCCACAGCAATCATCGCTTGCCACGAATATGGAAATCTCATCTTTATTGGGCTTCCAAATTAAAACCATCAATGGAAAGTTCGTGTGCTCTCATGCCATAGCAAACGTATAACTGCCCGGGCGAATATCCAGCGTTTTAAAGGCGTTTTTTGCGTCATTGTCTTCGCCAGCAAATACCATTAAAAGAGACTATTATCAGAGCCCACTTTCAAAGGAGACGCACCTAAGCCAATACCGGTACCTACTGAGTTGTTTTACCTCTGCTGAAATAATATTTAGCCGACAATGACGTTATAGATAAACGATCGGTTCAAACGCTAGGAAATTCGCCCGCCCACGGTAAGTAGTATTTATATGTTGGCTGGGAATTTTCTCGACAGATTGAGTTTGCATCAATATCCGTTCAGCGGTTTTCACGTGATGCGCGTTCACATTATACAGACAAACAGACAAAAATTCTAAATACTTTTGGGACGTATTCTAAGTATCCCCAGCAAACTGTTTTTCGAATATCTTCCATGTACAGACTTTCGGCCGTCTTCAGCTTTATTATATGTTTAGATATAGCCGCCAAAGTATCCATAAACACATACTAACACACATCCTAACTCTTACAGTAAGAAAGACGTGTACCGAAATATTTGGCTACTTTAGCTGCTATTTAACTATATGAAGCTGATTGTACAATGGGTTAGCTATACATTCCATATTCCACCCCCGCTTTCAGGAAGCCTTCTCCTCCCGAGCAGAAGTGGATCATTGAAAACTGCCGCACCAACCCAATGAAGCCTCTAGGCCCCCGACCAGACTTGTACGAGGAATGGTCCGTGCCCAATCAAACTGCGGAACCGGCGGAGACGAACGCCTTCTCCCAGCAGAGCTTCGGAATATCCAAAAGCAGGATCCGTATGTTTGTTGAAGACAGGGACTCAGTAAGTGTCATTGGTGCTTCGTCTGGTCACGAAATGTCCGCAAGTCCATCTACTTGGAATAGTGTTTACAACAGCGAAGACTACCGGAACAGCTTATTCCAGTCAAAACAATGGTGATTCGCAAAATCATTTAGGCGACAATGTGTTGCTGAGTTTGACATATCCATTTTAATTCAATTATTTATTTATACAAGTAGGGCTAATTGCAGTTTAAAAAGTAAGTTGTCTATTGTTTGCTCTGAACACAGATAACCTCCTATCAATGGCTCTGAACAATCCTGATCCTTATATTGGGCGACCCAATAACCTGAGGCCACGCATATTTCTCGTTCTCTCTTCTTATGCATGGGTTAAAAAGAGAGACTTCTATTTTTCTTAGTCGATATATTCAATGCTAAAAGACGTGAGACCCTGAGCACCCAAGTAGCGTTGCCTTTGCACTATGCATCTCCCATTTGTCCTGTCCTCGGCAGCCCTAATGGCATCAGGTAACACAGATGCAAATCAGTGATCGTCTTACATGGTCTGACCAACGGGTAGGTGACCGTTCCGTGATCTATTCCCTACTCCCTTCCCTTTGACCTACCCAGCTAACATAAGCTTCGTGAGGCCGATTATTCGACTGTAACTATGAAATAGGGATCCCAAAATTATGGAAATTTAATATTTACAGAGGAAAAAGAAATCTACGATACTTAATGTCAATAGTACATACTCGTAGGTACCCGATACTTCAATTTCAATCGAACACAAAATATCAAGGCTGTTCTAACACTTCTAACTGTAGATTCTCTGTTATTTAGTTTTGTAAAGCAATTTGTTTTTTCTTAGATTATTCTTTGTTTATTATTACGTTAATAAATGTATTTTATTTCTTTTATTTTTTAGTTTTTTAACATTTTACATTAGGAAATGGCACGCTGGAAGACCCGATATTATGCAGATTTGGCCTTGGCTACTTCCGGTAAAGTGAAACACACATGACGAAGGATGGAATTGCCCAGGCAGGTCGTATTTTTTATGGGCTAGACTAGGGTCCAAAATCGAAAATATTTCCCAAAATATTCAATTATTTCATTTGCGTTTTGACTGGCTTATTGTAGGTAGCTAACTTAGTGTAAGCACGGAATGATACCTTTATTCTACACAATGTCCCAATATTTGACAACTTAGTATCGTAATAATTGTAATCCTACATGTTTGTAAGTAAGTAAGTCCTTGTCATCCTACTTCGTATTGCTATGAATTAAGACTGATTGCTACCTATTGGTGCCGTGTTGACCACTGGGACAATTATCTTATAGGATGAGCGGATCAACGATTTGTTTATGATTTACTTTATATAGTACTTATATAGTTACTTGAAATTTACATTATGACGTGGAAATAACATTTACAGTACATATGGTGCTACTTTCCCGCACTAGTGCGGAAAAGAGCACTTTTCATGCATATGTCGAAACTTAAAAGAGCCATATGTACAGTAAAACTTGTAAATATTTTTTTATTTAAGGAAATAAAATGGCTTATAATAAAATAATAATAATAAAATGTACAGTAAAACGTTGTACGATACACGCGCGAATAGGTAATTCGCAACTCGTGTCGATTTAAAACACTCCCTTCGGTCGTGTTTTAATTTATCACCACTCGTTGCGAATTTCCTATTTTCGGCACTTGTATCGTAAATAACTATTAATAAATCAAAAATTAGGTCATACTTCATAGAAGCGGTATATTGAGGACGTAACTAGGTCTGAAAAAATAATAGTTGCAACTGAAGTCTATATAAATACGTATACCTATTCAAATACAATAGTTATAGTAATCTCTCACTTATAATAAATCTCTAAATTAAAAAAAGAATCAGCCAGTATCAAACTAACCATTTTTGTGTCCCCCGATGATTTCAGATTCCCATGAACGGAAAAATATGTAACTTTTTTCATGAGCACATTATTACTGTAGCTTCCGTTTAGGATAGTTTTTATCCGACTGCGACGATTAATTAATTTTCGGAAACATTTGACCTCATTAAATTATTAATTTCTTCTGATAGATAGTTAGATAGTTAGATCTATTGCAACAGACATCTACTAAACTTTTACCCCATTATTCATAAAACTTAAAATACCTCTGATAAATAACACGTGTTTTGTCCCTTTCTTAATAATTTAAATATCAGAGTGACAGGTTTTAACGTCATTTTAACTAAAATATATAGGTTTATTGAAAGTTTTACATGATAGGTTAAAATTAGAACTGCATGTGTCCTATTTCCAAGAGAAGAAATGCGTTAACTCCTACATTAACATTCAAACGAAGTCGCAGGTACAGCTAGTTGAAATATAAATTAGTAATTTAATTCATAGCGTATGTTTAATTAAGGGGAAGGTAATTTGTCCGGCTGCATCCGAATTCCCTTCCCCTCGGCCCGGCATCGCCTGGATCCGGGGGGGACAGGGATTTCGGATGCATGTATAGTCTAAGCCTTAAACGTAAAAACATATTTCAGGAAACCGCGTTTTCTCGTCTACGCGCGGACTCTACGTCGACGTCAAGCTCTTGCTCTAGCGATTAGTCTTAAGTTCCTTATACACGGTCAAGCTTATTGTGCAATATTAAGTAGATTATACTTAATCAGATTGTTCTGTAGAATATGATAGATAGTTTAGTTTATGTAATAGTATTAATTTTAATAGTTTATCATTGTAAAGTGAAGGTCATTTTCGATTTGTAGAGCTTGTATTATCTCAATACAGCCTATTTGTTAAGTCAGGCGGCTACAGGGACCGTGGGAGTAGGTAGGTACCTATCTACTCTGGCATGGGAGGGCTTTTGTCACATTTAGTATTGAGTAACTTTTTTATGGCCTGTACAAATGTTTATCTTTAACATTTCCTCAACTGGCCGCTAACGGAAGTTAGTCGCGTAGCGGGCACAATTACCCTACCTACTAACGGACCTACAGGGGATCATTGCCTCGGGCTATCTATTTGCTCGTGTGGCTTCGCCCCGCGGGAGATAATAAAGATAATAAAGGTTCATCGAAAATGACCATATCTTTACTGTGTTCTACAAAAGTTTGTAGGTACCTAGTTTAAATTATCTATAGGGATATTATTTTTGTATAAGTTTATTTTTTAGTGCGGATTGTCAAGAATAACGATTCTTAAAATACCTATAGATAGAAAACGTTATGTTTCTATTTTTAATTTATTATGTTAATTTCAAACAGATTCCTTTCAAAAACATAATATAGCGTTAATTACATTGTTATCATGTTTAGCAAATAAATACTACTTATTCACGATTATAACTATCATTTTAATCATGTTTAGATTAAATATGGTCTTGATTTGGATAAACAAGCATTTTACCAGTAGGTATTACCAGCAATGTTAGACTATGGATTTCAACCGTATGCCTACATGTCGGTACAGTTATAGGAAGGAAGGTTTTTTTATAAATGAGTTACTAACACATCGTCGACCGTAGGTTCAATTAAGGTAAGGGACAAAATACGCAAAATGAGTTGAGTATACAGTTCAGAATTTTTCGCTCTTTCGAATGGTGTTTATAAAAAAATTCTACTTAAAAAATAATGTCCCTTACCCTACTGTTTTTTTTGGGTTCCAAGTCAAATCAGCTCCATCATAACAATGTATCGGGTTATTATTTTAAAATTGTAACATTAAATGGTGTAATTACCACCGCCAACCCACTTTGAATAAGGTAAGGGGCACACAGATTGTCATAGTCGTCCCTTACCCCAATTTGCAGTGTCATACTTTAAGCAATGTAAACGTTACCTCAATTTGATTAGATTATATTTGGGTACAGTGTCCGTTACACCAATTTGTTCGAGAGAACTAATGAATATAATATCCCTGTTACCTTTATGCCGTCCTTTTCTATGCGGTAACGTATTTCTGTGAGCGAAAGAGAGAATGATAATGCGAAAGCTGCGCCCGGGCATCAACAAAGTCCTTTAAAGTCTTATCAGTGTGCGTTCACCTGTCGTGTAATCGGGATTGTCGTACGTTTGATCATTGTTACCTGTCTTAAGCTATCCGTGAGTTTGGCTGTGCTTTGTGATAATTTTAGTCGTTTCATTTCATAGATTATTAACCTATAAAACTATGCAATCTTACCAAGTGATTATCTGAATGATTGTGGTTAGTAAACTAAGTACCAACTCAAAAACTCAACGTCGCTCATAACCTACGAGCAACGGTGCTAGTACCTATACCCTGTCAAGGTTAAATTTGATTACACTGTTTAAAGTTAATATTCTCACAATTATTTTTTACAGAAGATTTTGAATACGCCCATGGTGACAATATTATTTTGTTATTCTATAGCAGAAAATACACTGTATTATAACTTTACGGTAAGTATATGAAAGCTCTATGAAAGAAGGGTAAATGTGACGGAAAGCGAATGAGGAATAAGAAAACTTATCCTGTATTGCGATTCTTGCACCGTACAAAATCGTAACAGGACGGTTCTACTAGGCATAGCATTTACACACAATTTTTAGTTCTATACATTGATGTTATACTTAAAATGATTTTAGTTCTATGGATAGTAGTAGGTAAGTAAATACTGTTACCTTTTTCGTGTGATTATAGTAGGTAAACAAATTTAGCAAAGCTACAGTAGTTTACTTCCAAATAATAAAAATTGACTATTATATGTACAAATATTGCATGTAAAAGACACAAAAAATATACGACACAAAGTTCCAATACATTTTCGTATCTCTTAAACGAGTTTGTGTCACGTTTACAAATTTTTAGATAACCTTACGTCAAATTTGTGAACTTTTTTTTAAGCAGTAATTGATTTACACATTTTTACCTTAACATACATTTTTAAACAAGTCTTTTACGTTAATTTATCATAAATATATTGGATTCAGCGTAGAGATCAATTTAGTGTAAGGTACGAGACTACAAAATACTTGGCGTGTAAGGGGCATTAGTAAACAAACACGTTGGTGTAAGGGACATCTATTTTCTAAAATAGCTTAATTATTTCAATAAATGTTAAATAGGTAGATAGAGTACCAAAATATAAGATAATGTGTGAAATCAGATCCAAAAAAGATGAATTACAAAAATATTTATGCGCATTTTAGTCCAAAATAAAACTTTATCGGCCTCCTGAAAAATCGTATTATGTCCCTTACCTTAATTGAACCTACGGTCGACGACATATTGACGGGTCTTCCAGCGAATGTTACCTATATTGGTGAGGCCCAAATTCTTGGCAAAAATTAACCATAGAATTGTATGGCTAATTATTGTGACACAACAGAACTTTTTAACTACCACCGATTAACCAGGCTAACTGTTGTCCAAGAATTTGGTCCTCACCCATGTATGAGACAGAGTTGTATTTGCCAACTACCTAAATACCTAGTTATATAGGAGATTTCACGAAAGCTCGTGGCTAGAAAATAAATAAATAAACTTTCATTTTGTATTGTAGTATGAACTCTATCATTTTGGGAAACTGTCATAAACCATTTTGACGAAGTTGAGTATAGATTAAAAAGTTCGAAGTGCATCCGAAAGGGTCCTCGTCTAGACAGATTAAAAAATATGGCTGTACTTCTGTGTAAATATGTCACATCGCTCTTAATTCAGCGGATTAAGGATATTTATTCTATGTTTGATTTAATTGATACATATTTTTGCATTTGACTGTGTATTTAGGTAGGTACTCTCATTGATTTATTCCACTTACGTTAGATTCACTTATTACGTTGGATATTGTACGGTCCACACACCGCACATTGCCATCTCAGCGAAATTACCTTCGATCGCGTAAACCATTAAAGTACGCGTCAGTACACGCCAACACAGCACGCGTGTCCTCATTCGCACTATCATTCATAATATCGTGCTTTTATAGTTAGTTTTATACGGTATAAATAAAGAGTTTACTTTGACTATAATAGTGAGTTATTATTACATCATCAAGCAAGAACATTTTATACTTTGGTGTGTGTGGCACTAGCAGCCCGTACATCAAATGGTCCTTCGAGGAAAAGTGAGTGCTTTTGAGTGTCTCAAGTTCAGTATCGCATCGGTCTGATTGGCCTCCCACAAGCGGGTCTCACAAGTCAGATTGAGAAGGCGTCTACACTGCACAGTGGGGCTCAGAAGTACTGCATTACCAGCACCTTACAACAGAGCATCATACAGTGAAGCAGTATTTAGCAACAGCATCTTACAGCATAACAACATCGTTTTCCAGCATATCATCAGCATCATTCAGCACAGCATCAACAGTGTTTACGACTATTGACATCAGATAAGCATATTTCTAATATCAAAATGGAATCACTATTGGAAACACAATTCCAACTCATGGAGGCTATGAAGAAGTTTCTTGACAACTTCAAAAAAGACGGAGCAGACCGCAAGACACCAGAGAGGATCCCAAGAAGGTTACAAGTTCTTGACCAATATTGGACCGATTTTCAGCAAAATCATGAAAGGTTATGTGAAGAGGATGTGGATCATCCCTACTTTTCAGGTAATCAATTCGACATCACTAAACAATTTTACCTAACTACCAGACAGTATGTTAGCTCCTTCATGACATCTGAACACAAACCGATGATGACTTCATTATCAACCCCATCAACGTCAAAAACTGAATTATCACCTCAATCAGGTCCACGGAGTCAGGTACAGACCCGTGTGGAAACAACTCGTCAAGAGCCATCAGACACAGTTGAGCACACCTCAATTCCCACGGGACCTGCTCGCGGGGAACTTGAAACAGCAGAAACAGTATCACGTGGATCTCTCAGCAAAACAGATGAGATGTTACGTAAGCAGACCAGCAACTTTAGAGCATTCGTCAGAACTGTGTCTAACATTTCTGTAGATCATATCAATGAAAAATGGGAGTTTGAGGATGCCCTCAAGACTCTGCAAGCACGGTGGACAGCCATAGACACCCTTCACTGGGAAATTGACAGCATCCTAGAAAATAGAAACGTCACGTACGAGATGAATTACAACACCTACGAAATGCAGTATAATCAAATCAAGAAAGAAATTAATACAAAAATGTGGTCAGTCTCACATAGGGAAAAATCAACCCCTAAGATGGAGATTCCCATCTTAAGCGGCAGTTATCAACATTGGACATCATTTAAGGACTTATTTACTGAAACAATTCATGCAAATCCCTCCCTTCCGAACGCTCAAAAAATGCAGTTTCTCAAGAGCAAGGTCAAAGGAGAAGCTGAAAAACTGATCCAGCATTTACTCATCAGTTCTGACAACTATCAAACGTGTTGGGATATTTTAAATCATCGGTACAACAACAAAAAGATGATTTTTACATCCCATCTCAATATACTGCTGAGCCTACCCAGCACTCAGCAACATTCCGCAGCATCAATTAAGAAAATCCACGACACAGCGAATGAATGTCTTCACGCCATCAAGAACCTTGGCGTGGACACGACGTCGTGGGATCCAATTTTGGTTCATCTACTCTCGCAAAAACTCGATACGGAGACACACAACGACTACGTAGATTCATTGAAAATGCCACGTGAGTTACCCACACTTAACGACTTTTTGGAGTTTTTGGAGAACAAATTTACATCATTGGAGTCATCTCGTCGCAAATCCGAGGTATCAAAACCACACCAGCATTATCAGCAACCGTATGACTCCTCAGCAAGCAACAAGAAGTTTCATTCGTACAAAGCATTCAGTACCAATCAAAACATGAATTCTAAATCATACTCAAATAATTCATTTTATACGACATCGAAGAATTACAACGATCATTATAAATGTCCACACTGTAAAAATGACCACAAGTTATTTGCTTGCAAGCCGTTTCTCGGATTACAGCCTGACGGTAAACGGGAAATGATTGCGAAATACAATTTATGCAAAAATTGTTTATACGATCATAAAGGCAAGGAATGTCATTCACAAAAACGATGCCGCGTATGTAACGGAAATCATAACACCTTACTTCACGATGCCTACGGAAACCCGATTCCGGGTACTTCATTTAACAAGGGAAATGCCGCCGAGAACAAAAAACCTAACAATTACAACAGCAACCACGTGTCTCAAGAAGACTTATCAGAAATTCTCTTAGCAACTGCATTAATCAAGGTCAAAGCATTGGACCAATCTCAGGTGACCTTGAGAGCCTTAATTGATGCGGGTTCACAGACTTCACTCGTCAGCGAGAGAGCAGCACAAATCTTGAGATTGCCTCGAGAACGATGCAATGGAGTAATATTTGGTGTCGGTGCAAAAGAAAACAATTGCAAAGGCGTCATAAATATAACATGTAGCGCATTAAACAATCAATACACTTTCAACACAGATGTTTACGTTATGCGGAACCTTATCAATAATTTACCAAACAAATCGTTCAAGAAACCATCATGGGACTTTTTAGAAAATATTGATCTGGCTGACCCTGAATTTTACATCAGTCGTCCGGTGGATATTTTACTGGGTGCTGACATTTATTCAAACATCATTCAAGAAGGTATAATCAAACACAATAAAAAGCAACCTCTTGCGCAGCAGACCCGAATAGGCTGGATTTTGGTCGGAAATGTCCAGCCACTGCAATGTAACGTGGTCCTAAACAATGTAGAAGATATCCACAAGTTTTCGTCCGTGGAAGATATATCAGAAACTTCGAATATGTCGCAGGAAGAACCCGACTGTTTACATCATTATCAAAAAACAACAACACGCAATGAGGAAGGCCGATATATCGTGTGCATGCCGCTCAAGCCGGATTTTGAGGAAAAATTGGGATCATCAAAACCCATGGCTGTAGCACAATTTCGTCAACTTGAAAATAAATTTATCAGACAGCCACATTTTGCAGAAGCATATAAATCATTTATGAATGAATACCAATCATTAAATCATATGGTTGAGTGTACTAGTAACGAAACACCAAGTTGCTTCCTACATCATCACGGAATTGAGCGGGAATCTACAACGTCAGCACTTCGCGTGGTTTTCAACGCATCAGCAAAAACATCAACAGGCTACACTTTGAACGACCTTATGAGTCGTGGACCAAATTTACAGCAAGATTTAATGAGCCTCATCTTACGATGGAGACAATATCAGTACGTATATGTTGCCGACATTTGCAAAATGTTTAGGCAGATATTAATCAACACCGAGCAACAGAAATATCAAAAAATAGTATGGCGAGCATCACCGCAGGAGCAACTGCGAGAATTCAAATTGACCTCAATCTCTTATGGAACGAGAGCCACTCCATTCCTAGCAATGATGACCCTGAAGCAATTAGCAATAGATGAAGGTCACAAATACCCAGCAAGCCGTGCAACACAAGCATTACAAGAGGAGTTCTACATGGATGACCTTGTTAGCGGTAGTTTTACCCTAGAATCAGCAAAACAACTACAATCGGATTTAATACAATTACTTCAGTCAGGAGGCTTTAATCTACGAAAATGGTCATCCAACAAGGACGAGCTTCTAGAAGGTGTTAGCAAAGCAGAAGACATCCAACCAGAATTTACTTTTAAGCATAAAGAATCAACAACGAAAACACTCGGGCTAAAATGGAACCCCAAGGAAGATCAGTTTACATTTCAAATGAAAAACGATGTCACAGCAACACCGATCAAGCATACAAAGAGATCATTACTATCAGAAATTTCGAAAATATTCGACCCATTAGGGTGGTATACGCCCCTTACTACCAAATTCAAGCTCTTGTTTAAACAAACTTGGCTGTCTAACATTCAATGGGATGATGAACTCCCCAGCGAAATAAAAACTGAATGGGACAAACTTCGAACAGAGCTGCATTACATAAACGATTTTAAAATTCCACGGTGGTATCAAACTGGAGAGTGTGACAATATCCAATTACACGGATTTTCTGACTCGTCAACAAAAGCATATGCATGTGTCGTATATTGCAAGGTCAACAACAAAATCACACTCGTTGCAGCAAAATCGAGACTGGTTCCCGAAACCAAAAATCTCACCCTTCCCAGACTTGAATTATCAGGGGGACTTCTTTTATCAAAACTAATGAGCAAAATACTACCAACATTGGCGGGTCATCATATCAAGGTTTTTGGATGGACCGACTCAACCGCTGTCCTGGGATGGCTCCAAGGAGACAGCGGCAGATGGAAACCGTTTGTAGCCAACCGAGTCAAACAAATAACAGAAGTTATCCCGCCAAGCAACTGGCGTTATGTAAAGTCATCCGAAAATCCCGCGGACTGTGCGAGCCGTGGAATAACTGGAGAGCAATTAAAGCAACATATATCATGGTGGAATGGACCGACTTTCCTTTCTTCATTCAAGGAAGAACAAAACGTAGGTCAGCCTGTCCACGTCACCGATCTAGAAGTTCGATCAATGAAACAAAGCAACGTCACAACGCGTCACGACTCCGATGACGTAATACAATACATATTAAACAAATTCAGCAACATGACGCGAGCCGTGCGAGTACTCGCTTGGGTATTACGTGCCATAACACGTCACACAGAGCAACCTGCTTATTTGACTGTGGTGGAGTTAGAACGAGCAAAAATGAAGTTAATTAAATACGTACAAGAATGCGAATTTAAAGAAGATCTGAACCGATTAAAGACAAACAGACAACTACACAAAAATAGTAAGATTTTAGATCTCAACCCGTTCCTTGACGAGCTTGGACTTCTAAGAGTTGGAGGCAGAATCAAACATGCAAATATCAGCAAGAACAAGAAACATCCTTACATCATTCCCCACCGAAGCCGCTTAACAGAGCTAATCATCGATCATGCACATCACACAATGATGCACGGAGGCGCACGTCTTACATTATCAGAAACTCGAAACAATTTCTGGATAATAGGGGGAAACAGAGCAGTAAAAAAGCAGCTACGGCCTTGCGTGAAATGCAGGAAAATTAAAGCAAAAAGGTTACAGCAACTTATGGGAGATTTACCAGAAGCAAGAATCAACCCTTCGCGACCCTTCCTGCATACCGGCGTGGATTTTACAGGGTTTGTCGATAGCAAACTGAACAAGGGTCGAGGAGTGAAAACCAACAAAGGGTATATTGCCGTCTTCGTGTGCATGGCGACCAAAGCCGTGCACTTCGAACTCGTATCAGACTTGAGTACGTCTGCATTTATAGCAGCATTGAGAAGGATGTCTTCTCGTCGTGGAAAGCCCAGTCACATGCACAGTGATAATGGCACGAATCTAGTCGGCGGAAATAACGTACTTCAGCAAGAATTAGCAGAAATCCAGCAAATTTTCAGTGACGATTTACTCACTGAAATAAATGAGATGTCCATCCAATGGCATTTCAATTGCCCGGCGTGGCCACACGCCGGGGGCGAGTGGGAGTCTCAAGTAAAGGGACTTAAGTATCATTTACGGCGCGTTATGGGCGAGCAGAAACTCACATACGAAGAGTTTTATACTATACTGACACAAATTGAGGGATGCATGAACAGCCGTCCCCTCTGCGCAGTATCAGAAGAACCAGATGACTTGGAATATCTGACACCATCTCACTTCCTTAACAGCGGTCCTATTCTTACCATATTAGATACGGAACACGACGAACGAACAAGGTGGTACAGAATACAAAAAATACATCAAGATTTGTGGAAGCGATGGCAATCAGAGTACCTTAGTCAACTGTCGGTTCGAAGCAAATGGAAACACCCACAAGCAAACCTAAAAATCAACGACATAGTCATCATACACGAACCCAATCTCCCATCGGGAAAGTGGGCACTGGGCAGAGTCACAGAGTTGCATCCAGGAACCGACGGCCTAGTCCGAGTGGTCACATTGAAAACAAAAAGCGGTTTTATGAAACGTCCCGTCGTAAAGTTGTCGTTACTAACCACAGACACGTCGTTAAATTCAGCATACAACTCAAAAACTAAACCTGACCAAACAAGCATTGACAGGGACGATAACTATCAGAAAACACAGCAAACAAGCGAGAACAGAAAAGGTTCGAAAGGATCCTGGAAAACAACCTTAACATCAATGGCCTTATCACTATTTTTATTCATGGTCGTCGTTTCACCGGGACACTGCTACTACAATATCACGAAACTGAGCAAATCACTTTATTTGGATCGAGTATCAAGCATGCAAGTTATACGAGACGAATGGAGGCTTGTCGTATATTATGACATGAACCCCTATTGGGACGGCACGGAGACGTTTAAAAAGTACTTACAGCAAATCGACCAAATTTGCGCTAAAACCGAAAGCAAACCTCTCTGTGATATCATATTATTACAATTACATCATTGCCATAGCGAGTTACAATACTATAACAGCATGCTACTGAGTCAACGTTTTGAATCACACATACGGGAACGCCCCGGCCTTGTAGACGGCGTGGGTTATGTCGCTAATAGCCTCTTCGGTATCCTCGATCAACGATTCGCTGACCAATATGTGAAAGATATAACCCACATCAAAGAAAATCAAAAACACTTGGCTCTACTGTGGAAGAACCAAACATCAGTGGCGGAAGCAGAATACAACTTATTGAAACGAACAGAAGCGTCAATCAACAAACAACATAAAGTCATCAATCAGCATTTGAACAGCTTGATAAACGCCACCAACACGATAAACAAAGAAGTTCAACACGCAGAAGTCATGAATGAACTAGCACTATCAACAATCATCGCCAACAACATGCTTGTCAAGCTAAAATCAATCCAAGATACCCTACTAGACACCATTACGGATATTCACCACGGCATGTTTAACATACACTTGCTGTCACCCGAGCAACTACGCAACGAACTGAGTATCATCTCAGGACAGTTATCGCAAGACTTATCATTGCCCATCAGTAACATACAAATCGGAATGGCGAAGATTTATCATCTACTAAAAGTTAAAGCAAGAGTCACACAGCAGTATTTAATCTTTGAAATCAAAATACCACTCGTCAACAGAGAAAGCTTCGACTTGTACAAAATTATAACGATCCCGCAACAAATTATTAATAAAACTATCAACGTCGTACCAGTATCGGATCACGTTGCTATCAATTTACGTAAGGATACTTACCTACCTATGACAGACAAGGATGTACAACAGTGTCTCCAATATGAAGAATCGACCCGACTATGTCATACACAAAAGCCAATATTTCATTTTAAGTCAGATGAAAGTCTATGCATCAGAGATCAGAAAACAAACAAATGTCAAACAATAATTTCATCATGCCGAAACATTTGGACAGAGTTAAATAAAATCAATACGTACTTATACTACTGTTGCGAGAAGTGCACACTACGAATCATATGCGACGATCAAGTTACTGCAGCGCAAACAGAAAGAACCGGGGTTATTGTGCTCGGGCAGAGCTGCGTCATCAAAGGAGAAGACTTCACTGTAATATCTCATAAGGATCAGCTGAGCGAAATACGTAGTTCGTCGGATATTTACACACCAGAAATCAGTCAGATTAATCACATAATAAACATAACATTACCTTTATCTGAAATCAACGTTACTGATAATAAAGTTGAAATAGACCAGATTAAGAGCCAAATTCAAGAAATGAAGAGAGAATCCGCGCTAAACGACGACATATCGTATCACGACGTACATCAGTACTCTATTATTTACATTTTACTCGTTGCTGCTGTAATAGCAACAGGAGCGATGATTTGGCGCCGCCTACGCGGTCGCTGCAGCGGGAGCGCCGACCTACGATCGCAACTAGAGGACCAACAGCCATCTTCTGTTGTAACACACGCTCCTCAAATTCGACCAAGAGTCCTGGACCGCTCATCAAGACACGAGCTGCCCACGGAATTAAAAGTATTATCCAGCATTCGCAAGACGACGCAGAACAAAGCTACCTCGCCAGTTTTGCATAAAACAACTGTGATCAACGACAGCGATCGTCTATAATTCGAAATTGAATGTTTTAGCATTTAAGATGATTTTTATTTTGTATCAATTGCTTTTATCATCAAATTTGTATCATTCTCATCTCACGCTTCTCTCGCGGGGCAGCATGTACGGTCCACACACCGCACATTGCCATCTCAGCGAAATTACCTTCGATCGTGTAAACCATTAAAGTACGCGTCAGTACACGTTTACAACCAACACAGCACGCGTGTCCTCATTCGCACTATCATTCATAATATCGTGCTTTTATAGTTAGTTTTATACGGTATAAACAAAGAGTTTACTTTGACTATAATAGTGAGTTATTATTACATCATCAAGCAAGAACATTTTATACTTTGGTGTGTGTGGCACTAGCAGCCCGTACAGATATGATTGTTTGTTTTTGTCTCTGGTGAAAGGCATTTTGGCATTAAGTTTGTTCCATGAAGTTGTTCCATTCGCGTCGGCCTTTTCATATATCTAATGAATATGATGTTTCTGGCATAAGTGGAGTACCTACTCAAGTTGGTACTAACTTTCAATAGATACTTACGTAATACTCATTCAGTTAATTCGCGCCAGCTTTCGTGAATTCAATTAACCAAACCTACCTATCTTGTGTTAATTAATCAGGGGACTACAAAAAAAGGAGATTCCACGGGTAGGTATGTTTTATATACCATACCTATAAATGGTTCAACCCACGAAATAGCACCCCACTCTTATTTACTGGCTACGCTGGCTCAGTATTCGAAAGATAGTCTTGGACAACACATTCTCTACGGACGAAAAAGGACATCTAAACGGCCTCTCTTGGAACCCGTCCCACTCTATCTTAAGACGCATTTCATTGGTTGATAGGGCCCGCATGCGGGGTGCGGGGATTGCCTGAGGGCAACCGTTTTCACTGGTCCATCAGCTCCCTTGAATGTATGGTAACGCATAAGTACTCTCTATAGAATGCAGAACCGGTACTGTTGCAAAAAAGCGGGATTTATGGTGTTGACCGAAATTAAAACCAGGCTTTACCGGATCTTTCGGGACTTTCGGGAGAAACCTTCAATACAAATACCCTCGCCCTCAGTTATAGCTGACCGATAGCTATCACTGGTGTTATAGAATTATGTCTCTTAGTAGTCGTTATCCCATCAGCACGGCTATAACGCGACGGTGCACGAGCTCTCGATTTTTCTCGCACCATCCGTCTCTCTCTTGTTAGAACACTTAGAACAAGGGGTATAGTGCGAGAAAAATCGAGATTATGTCGCGGCCGTCCTATCAAAGACGTGCTGGGACGAGCATCTGCATGCAGAATATGACCTTTGGCTTGCAGGACCGTTTGGATGTAGGTACCTAATCACAAACAGGAGAGGAGAGGGGCCCCCCTTCGTGGGTTGAACATCTGTTTCAAGTATATATACAGGGTTACACACCTATACGTTACTTCGCAGGATGCAGGTGCAGATCAGGACCAAAATAGCAACTCTTCTGATGAACCAATGTGTTCTCGCGGCGCGATGACCCGCCGTCTGTTGTCGTTTTACGATGAATTTCCAGTGGAACTCGTGGAAAAAGAAATTAAGGAAGAGATAGAGCCAATAGTAGAATAGAAATTCATATCTCTATCAGGGGGGATATGGCGGTAGCGATAGGGTACAGGGGGAAATCGCGGGGATGATACTTTGTAAAGTGTTTACTGTCCCGTGGCGGGGCGGCTACCTCTACTTGCCTACACTAGAAATGCGTAATTAAATGTTTTCTCTCCGGCATTAATTGTTTCATTAAATTCCTACTCAAAGGGTACACGGGAGGAATATGTCTTTCAATATGTCACTTTAATTAATTAAATGTCTCTGTCATAACGAGCTCAATATTTTGATATACTTAAATATGATTTTGAAAAAAAAACTGACTACCTAGACATGTTTCTCCCGTGGACCCTTTACTTACGCTTTTGACCAACTGGTGCACATTAGCAACCCCTCCTTGCCCGTGGTCCACCTAATCTGTTCACCTGGGTGGACCACGGGAAGTTTTTTCTACCCGTGATCCACCTAGGTGGACTAAGGTGAACCACGGGCATTTTTTTTTTTACCCGTGGTACACCTATGTAAACTTTGCTAAAAGACCTTCTTTAATATGAGGAAGTGAAATATCACATTTTCGGTTCTGTTCTATAAGGTCGCAGTACACCTAACACTCCTCCTCGCTTCGCTCGTCGTCGTACCTACACCGACCTGACTTAGGTAGTAATTTTAGTATTACGCTTAAAAACATTTTGGTAAATCACGTATTTGGTAATTTGCGTGCAATTTTGGGGCATTCATCTATACAGTCTACTGGAAAAGTTTACCGAGGTGAACCACCACCAATAAGTTTTTACCTTAGTCCTTCTAGGTGGACCACGGGTAGAAAAAACTTCCCGTGGTCCACCCAGGTGAACAGATTAGGTGGACCACGGGCAAGGAGCTTTAGCAACGTACCTATCCACATTCTCAATACAAACCATTAGGCCTTTACTGTCTTCTAAATGCTGCCAGTAGGTACCTACTGGGAATTTCCGTCCCTTAATTATTACCAAATTTTTGAAGTGAAAACTTCTTTAGTGGCGCTGTGCAATTTTTGGGATAGGGAAAAATTGTTAAACTCGCCACCGGTGTAGGAGCGTTAGGGGGTTACGTGATCGTAACATTTAGTGTTGCTATTTGCCGGAATACGAAAAGCGAGAGTTGCGTTTCAAAACGCGCGGATTTTTAATGAAAATGCGGATTTGCGGAATAAGTACGTTTAATGTTTTTTTTTATGTAAGACGTACGGGGCTTGGTGGTGGAGGCGGGGGCAGGGGAGGAGGGTTCAAGTTTTCACTTCTGGCGGCACTCCCGGACACCTCCCGGAGTGCAACCTGGTTTTTTTTTTTCTTATGTAAGTTTCTGCTGGAGGGTATGTGATTTTAAAAAGCATGCTAAGTATTAGTAAGGCCTGCCGTACACTGACGCGGCCTGCGGTGGCGGACAATAGTAAATTTGACAGCGGCGGACAAGTTTTGCTACCTATTATTGTCCGCCGCGGCCAGGCCGCGCCAGTGTGTTGCAAGCCTTATAGTACCTAGTGGGGAATAGCAATATTTATACTGATCATAAAAGTGGAAATAAGTATATAAACGGTGTTCATTTCAAGTTTTCATATTGAGAAACGAGGGTTTATTTTATCTGATTAGGCAACAGAGGGCCCCGCCGAGCTCGTGACAGCGCAGTCGTGACGATCCACATTCTGCATCCATTTTGCAAAAGATAATTACACAAAGATATCCCAAGGCAAATGCTGCAGAATAATTAGATAATTTCATCTTGTTTAATCAAGTTTAATTAGATAATCAATCCCATAAATTCGCAAACGGTACATACCAGAAAGTCTGGGAAACTACTGTGGCTAATCATTCGGTAAACTTGTATTTAAGAAATAAACTGTAAATAAACAGTAACTTTTACTGCTAATGGGAGCAGACCTTACAGAAGACTTTATTACCTAGCTATATTATATAAAAACACTTACCTAAAGCCCGACCAGAGGAGGTTTTTTATTTTCCTGGGCGGACTTTACTTACATAATAACGCCACTACTTGTCCTTTTGATAATTATATGTGCTAGGTATGTGGTGTAGGTACCTATGTTGTTCCTGTAGTTGAGTAAGGTCGTTAAAACTCGCGAGAATGTGTTGTGTTTAAAGTGAGGGACCCGCTTTCAACTCTAGCTATCAACCCAGTGAATCTTCAATTCAATAAAAGGGTCGGCAACGTGCTTGTGATTATTTTAGAATCGCACTTGCTACTTTCAGCAGACCGTACGTTTGTTTGCGTAGGCTAATGTACCTAATGATGAGCCCACTATCTCAGTAGAAAGTAGTTGAGTGCACATCTTCATATTTTTTAGTTACCTATAAGTACTCTAGGAATGTCACCCCAAAGACGGACGATGAGTGTTTTTTACTACTTTGGTATTGACACGCTTGGTTGAACGTTTACTAAGGCCTGCAACTCACTGGCGCGGCCTGCGGTGGCGGACAATAGTAAATTTGACAGCTAATGACAAGTTTACTATGGTCCGCCGTGGCCAGGGCGCAGTAAGTTATATTCATTATAAGTACTTCATTATTATATTAATCGATCTTAAGATAGGTACCGGAGCAGCTACCACGAACTTCGAAAGTCGAAGTTCGTAATACATGCATCCCTGTCACTCGAGTCAGGGAGTGCGATAGAGATGGAAATACCCGAACTTCGACTTTCGAAGTTCGTGGTAGCGCCGCTGTTTGTATTGGTTCTGATCAACCGTAAATTGAACGTATGAGTAACCATAAGATGATTATATTAACTTATAAGACAAGACAAGACATTTTAATGATGTCGTCCGTGTAAACCTATTTACAAGGTCACATATAACCCAAATAAAGAAATAATATTTACAAAATATTTATAACCGCTGAATATAAATTATTATATTCAGCGGTTTCTTTGATTCGACTTCGATTCGGACCCATTCCCTACGTCATAGATTTTACGTTTCGTTCGTTAAGAAATTCCCACATGGTAAACCTAACATATTACCCGATCACGTTAAATAGATGAGAGCGTACTAAAAAACTCATACATATCAATCGTCTATTTAGTTCCTTTGGGTTACCTTATATTATATAGGTTATACCTTCAAATTCAGCAATGTGAATCGAAACGTTTCTTCAAAATAGATCGATACTGTTTTTCCCAGGAAAAACTGAATATGCAGTTCCTTTACAATTATTTGTTAGTTAATCGCCGCTAGTTATTTATTTACAGTTACTAAAATCAGAAAAATATTTTCTGTTTCGAGTTGTTAACCTTACTTATAGTAACAGGCTGTGAACTTAACCAAGTAGAATAGAATGATCTCAACATGAAGTGCCACTACGAAGTTTTGAATTTAGCGAAAGAGGCAAGTGCATCTGAAATAAAAAAGGCCTATCGGAAGCTTGCTTTGCAATGGCACCCGGATAAAAACTTAGACAATATTTTAGAGGCGAAGGAACAGTTTCAACTTGTGCAAAATGCATACGAAGTCCTCTCTGATCCTCAGGAGCGAGCGTGGTGAGTATCCCATGAATGTAAAAGTAAAAAATTCAATGCTGTTGTAGTTTCTAGAACTAGGTATCTTATATAAAAGTATGCTTTTGTTTTCCCACATGTCTGTTGTAAATGTTTTACAACACGAGATGTAATTTTAAGTGTAATATTTTGAGAGAATAGTTATTATTTTTTTCTAAGAGAACGAAACTTAGGAGTGAGGCTTGTTGCTTATGTGCAACTTTAAGATAAGCATAATGTAGTTATGTTACAGCATAGATTATACCTTTTAAATAAACAATAAAAACCTATTTATTATACCACATGAGAAAAAAGCAGTTCTTGATAATATATTGCAGTAGATTTGTTTCTCCACTGCACTGTTTTTCACTCAGTGGTGGCCTGAAAGGCTTGGTGGACAATATTTGCCACCTAGTAAGTAGCCTTATCCACAATCATACAAATTACATGTTGCACATTGAATTTCTATTTTATTTATGGTGTAACCCATATGCCATCTACCAGAGTAGCCAAAAGAATTTTGTGAAAACAGCTTGGGGTCCAATAACTACACATTGTCTAAGACCTATTATTTATTGTGCTGTTAAATATTCAATACCATGGTAGTCTTGGTGGTGGCTTACCAAGAAGTCATACTAAAAGTTTACCAAATTTTAACAGATATAAGCTTAATCCATGATAGATATAAGCACTCCCATGAGGTTTAAGGTTTCATGGGCTAAGCTGTTCTAATGATTCGGCTACATAACGATTATCTAATGGATACTGTCTCATGTTGGGATCATGAGCAACGAGGAGGCGGACCATGCGGCGCGGCTGGCGATAACTGATGGTATTTTAAGAATCAGAAAATACTGACTCTAACTAGTTTATATATTTTAGAAGTTTGTAAGTTTGTTCGAAACTATCCCCAATACTATAAGAAACGCGAAGACATACCTACAAATCATAATCTCCGATATAGAGAAAGACTCATGTTACCCTCATCAAACCTAAAAATGCATTCTGCTGCAACCTATACCATGTCTGTGAAAGTATATAACAAATTGCCCGATACAATAAAATCCGAAAAAAAACACAACACATTCATAAGAATATTAAGAGAATTCCTTATTAATAAAAGTTATTATACACTAAGAGAATACTTAGAAGAAAAACTATAAAATAAAATTAAAATTTAAACTCATCTTATACACAAATATAATATATAGAACAAAGTTCCTATAAAAAGTTAGTTATAAATAAATGTGCAATAGGTAAATTTAGATACTTAAATATAATGCTCTATATAATTTGCACATTGCGCAGAATATGAAAATAAAATTATAAAAAGCAGAACTTTCAATAAGTATGTAAGTCGTCTTCTCTTCACTGATTTTTGCGGTGCCCAACAGGGTCCACAATTAAGTTTTATTGTCACTTAATAACTAAAACTTAAGTTTACCTAAAACCCTGTAAACTAATATTGTGGAATGCAATAAATGATTGAGTATTGAGTATCCCATATTATTGTTTACCTTCACACAGTGAGATACTATGCAATGTAAAGATAAAGTGTAGACATGTTTGGAGAGAATATTTTGATGAACGGTCCTGTACAAAAGGAATATGGTATCGAACAATTCAGTATCAGCCTCCTCGAGTCCCATGATTTGATAAACAACTTTGTAGGAAAGAGATCGTAACATTCCTCAGGCTTCGCTCCGGACACATTCCGTCAAACAAATTAATTTTATTTAATGGGCATCGCAGACTCACCAAACTGCCCTGAGTGTGATGTAGTGGAAGACGTCCAACATGTGTTGATGAAGTGTGTTTGCAGCGAGGCACAACGACATGAGATGCCAAATCTAATGTTAAGGAATGTAGGCAGTTGTAATAGCATCCTGGCTTCGCCATTGTCAGGTGAGGCCAGAATGTTATGCAAGCTATACTGGTTATAAACCTACCTATTTAGAATAAGTACCTACATCTAAGAAAAATTATATTATTCCTAACGTACATTGATCTCGCCCATGGGGGTGGCATAGTCACTGCGTGACAAAACGCTTTTTTTAATAAATAAAGAAATTAACACAGAAACAATTGATTCTTGGGAAAATGGTGTAGTAAAAAAATGTGAATCGTATAATAAAAAAATGATGTATAATACGTTCAACTTACAGGTATGATAACCATAGAGAGCAGCTACTGCGTGGTGCAGGTAGCTCATATGATGATGACAGCCTTGATGTGTACCCGTACTTCACTCCGTCCTGCTACAAAGGTTTTGGAGATGACCCTAAGGGATTCTATGGAGTTTACGCTGAAGTAAGACTTTTATCTAGGATTATGAAGAATCCCTACTTGTCATGTTTTCCAATAAATTACATTTAGGCGATACACCTGGATTCATTAATCTTCTAGGTTAATTTCAGATTATTGTTGTGACTATAGCCACGTAAGGCTTGGACCTCTTTAGAGATGGTTTAATCCTAGTTTAGATAAGTAATTGTCTTATTGAATAAATAAGAATAAAGCAAGGATCTGTACTGGACCCACATAGAAATCAAATAACTAATAAGTCTACTTTAAACCTTGCCTTCATTACGTTAATTTTACGTTATGTTATCCAGCTCAACCTTCACACTGGATCACATGTCACCTCATTTGCCATTATAAAACAATATAAACCACATTTGATCATCCCCTATTCATCAATTCTTGCATCCAGCTTAATGCCCAATTATCAAAAAAAAATATTCTACATCATATAGGTAGAGGCTCTGTGATCTGTAAAATTCACCTATCTTTTTTTTTATATTTTAAAATTTCGAATTGACACAAAAATTCTACATAATTTTTGAACCTGCTCACAAATTATCACTAGAATTGGTTGAGAAATGTCACCTATAGAGGAGAACAGCCAGACATACTAAAGAATTTTTGCCCAAGCTGGAATGGAGAACTTTGTTCTTCACTCGCTTGTTCAATAATACTGTGCAAGTGATGCCACTTTAAAATCTAATACCTTTACCGAACATTCCAGGTATTCTCCAAGCTAGCTGCAGAGGAAACTGACTTTCTTGATGACCCTGAGGACCTCAATGCAATTCCTAAGTTTGGCAACTCCACAACCCCTTATGAAGATGTACATGAATTTTACGCTTTCTGGATGTCATTCTCTACCAATAAGAGTGAGTTTTAAAGACTTGCGTTACTACAGTCTAAGTGCTACAAATATTGCATTTGGATGCTTGATAGTGGCATCTCTGGATACCTTTTTAGGTGAATCTTAGCCTACGTATTTCAAAGGGCGCAGGCCATTACCCATTACATACAAAATTACAAAGCTACAATATCTCACAGGCATTTCCTCTTCATTTTATTTGTAGTAGTATAAATTACTAGTGACAGAGCTGTGAAAATCCACATAATTATCAAACACTTTCACAAGACTCGGTTGAGATATTATACGACCTATAGTCCAGTGAGCACTAGTGAACAGACTTACGAAAGCATTTTTGCCCAAGCTGATTGGTTCGTTCGATCGCTCATTCAAATATTTAGGTACGGCCTTAACGCAATTATTTACCTTTATTTATCAGGGCCTGTAGATAAAAACCTGATATTAAAACCATTCTGATAACTTCCTATACGATTTACATATCTTCTCTTAGAATGTGGGCTGCATACATTAGACAGGGGTTACACGCTGCGCGCCTGAAGCGCAATGCAGCCATTGCTTCCGCATCTCAGGCTAAACCTATATACTTATTGTTGGCATCCCTCCAGTTATTGCTTAAGAGCAATGCCTAGCTGAGCAACTTTTCAAATCTCGAATTTTTGACGCAATGTCTCTGTCGCGCTGCTGTGGACGGGATTCGTGCGATAAGGACAACTGCGGCTCGGACTAAACTTCTCACGCAAAAAACTCAAAAATCGAGGTTTCGCTCTCAACTGTTTCCTCCTCCAAAACGCAACCAATCTTTATAAAATTTTGGGAACTGCAATAAGAAGAAATAATCTAGGCCGCTATGTTTTGATTTTTTTGATATTTGATGTCATATTTGTATACTGCGCCTTTTTTGACAGCCAATTCAATGAAGCCGTTTTTGCGATTTTCAAGGCGCTGTAAGTTTCTTTGAAATAGAAAATATCCAAAAAAGCAAAACATAGCGGCATAGATATTGATGATATTGATCTTATTTGAAAAATTAATTGCTCTATGTTCAAAAACCAGAGAGGAAACAGTCGAGAGCGTTTGTATGGGAAAAACACAAAATCTAAACTGGAAATGTAGTCTTAAGTAAAGTGATCACGTGAGCTGTACCTACCATTAGAAAACAAAATTATAAAATTAAAATACTCTACTCAATAGCTAAGCTTACCCATCTATTGTTTGTAAGGGAGTCCCTCTGCCAACAAACTGTCATGCAGTTTGGCAGAAGAATATTTTTGTAAAACAAGGGTTTTTTGAGTGAATAAAATTTTATTCTTTTCTTATTCTTCTTCTTATCGCAGACGGGCATTCCTCTTAATATCTGGCATCTTGTAGCAGGGCAATAGGGGGCAGAAAACTGCAATAACCACATGCCATTTACTGTGATTTAAGTGACATTCAATGAATGTTTTTTTAACACTTACGCACAAGACGAACAGTAGAACATAGTACCTATATTTTTCTCTCTTCAAAAAACCGCATCGAATTCCGTTGCGCAGTTTTAAAGATCTAAGCAAGTCTCTTTGTAATAAGAATAACAGTAGTTGAAAATACAAATGTGATACATCTCAAACAGGTTTCGTCTGGCTCGACCAATACGAGATATCGCAGGGTGACAACCGTCGAGTCATAAAGCTTATGGAAAAGGAGAACAACAAGATTCGTCAGCGGGCGCGCAAGGAACGGAACGAGGAGATCAGACGGCTGGCCAGCTTCGTGCGCAGGAAGGACAGGAGAGTTCTGGAACACACGAAGCAGCTGCAGGAGAAAGCGGAGGAGAATAAGAAGAAGGTTTGTTTATTGATTACCAAAAGGAGAACAACAAGATTCGTCAGCGGGCGCGCAAGGAGCGGGACGAGGAGATCAGGCGGCTGGCCAGCTTCGTGCGCAGGAAGGACAGGAGAGTTCTGGAACACACGAAGCAGCTGCAGGAGAAAGCGGAGGAGAATAAGAAGGTTTGTTTATTGATTACCAAAAGGAGAACAACAAGATTCGTCAGCGGGCGCGCAAGGAGCGGAACGAGGAGATCAGGCGGCTGGCCAGCTTCGTGCGCGGGAAGGACAGGAGAGTTCTGGAACACACGAAGCAGCTGCAGGAGAAAGCGAAGGAGAATAAGAAGAAGGTTTGTGTTGATATGACCGTTGCTGAGCACTCAGGTTTCTCAGAAAAATACAAGATGTGTAGTGATGACTGATGACTTACTAGGCGTAAGGCTTTACAACTACAAACTGCGCCACTGCAATGAAATATCTTATCGGTCGCTTATACAACGTGTTTTTTAACCGTCCTAGAGCCGAAGCCTTTTTAATAATAAAAGGTAATTAAGTTTGAAACATTCCGTATGGCGCGCGGTTCGAAGTTCATTTACCCGGTTAGAGTTCGTACCTATCTACATAAGATGGTGGCTAGCGGTCACTCGGCTGCATGATTAATATTAATATTAATACATACATTCACACCTTTATTCCCAAAAGGGGTAGGCAGAGCACATGAAACGTATGTTCCAGCGCCACTTTTAGCATAAATGTGGGTATAAAATATCGACAAAATGTGATATTGCAGTGATAGGTTGCTAGCCCATCGCCCACAACACACTTCAACCCTGGTCCCTTAGTCGACTTTTACGACACCCACGGGAAGAAAGGGGGTGGTGAAATTCTAACCCGACACCACACGGGGCTTGGCCAAACACATAGCGTGGCGCAGCGCGACGTCCGCGCCGCGTGATGCCGGTGCGATGCCTGGTCAAACAGGGCGCGCGCGGATCACGACGGCCTCGCGCTCTCAACACGCGCGCGAACGCGGCGCGATGCGGGCGTGACTCGCGCCCGGATACAGTATGCGCGCGCGGAGGGTCGCTCATTCCTTGATGTGACCCAGCGTGCCGCCGCGTCCGCGCCGCGCTGCGCCGGCCTCGCGCTCTCAACACATGCGGGCGTGACTCGCGCCCGGATACAGTATGCGCGCGCGGAGGGTCGCTCATTCCTTGATGTGACCCAGCGTGCCGCCGCGTCCGCGCCGCGCTGCGCCGGCCTCGCGCTCTCAACACATGCGGGCGTGACTCGCGCCCGGATACAGTATGCGCGCGCGGAGGGTCGCTCATTCCTTGATGTGACCCAGCGTGCCGCCGCGTCCGCGCCGCGCTGCGCCGGCCTCGCGCTCTCAACACATGCGGGCGTGACTCGTGCCCGGATACAGTATGCGCGCGCGGAGGGTCGCTCATTCCTTGATGTGACCCAGCGTGCCGCCGCGTCCGCGCCGCGCTGCGCCGGCCTCGCGCTCTCAACACATGCGGGCGTGACTCGCGCCCGGATACAGTATGCGCGCGCGGAGGGTCGCTCATTCCTTGATGTGACCCAGCGTGCCGCCGCGTCCGCGCCGCGCTGCGCCGGCCTCGCGCTCTCAACACATGCGGGCGTGACTCGCGCCCGGATACAATATGCGCGCGCGGAGGGTCGCTCATTCCTTGATGTGACCCAGCGTGCCGCCGCGTCCGCGCCGCGCTGCGCCGGCCTCGCGCTCTCAACACATGCGGGCGTGACTCGCGCCCGGATACAGTATGCGCGCGCGGAGGGTCGCTCATTCCTTGATGTGACCCAGCGTGCCGCCGCGTCCGCGCCGCGCTGCGCCGGCCTCGCGCTCTCAACACATGCGGGCGTGACTCGCGCCCGGATACAGTATGCGCGCGCGGAGGGTCGCTCATTCCTTGATGTGACCCAGCGTGCCGCCGCGTCCGCGCCGCGCTGCGCCGGCCTCGCGCTCTCAACACATGCGGGCGTGACTCGCGCCCGGATACAGTATGCGCGCGCGGAGGGTCGCTCATTCCTTGATGTGACCCAGCGTGCCGCCGCGTCCGCGCCGCGCTGCGCCGGCCTCGCGCTCTCAACACATGCGGGCGTGACTCGCGCCCGGATACAGTATGCGCGCGCGGAGGGTCGCTCATTCCTTGATGTGACCCAGCGTGCCGCCGCGTCCGCGCCGCGCTGCGCCGGCCTCGCGCTCTCAACACATGCGGGCGTGACTCGCGCCCGGATACAGTATGCGCGCGCGGAGGGTCGCTCATTCCTTGATGTGACCCAGCGTGCCGCCGCGTCCGCGCCGCGCTGCGCCGGCCTCGCGCTCTCAACACATGCGGGCGTGACTCGCGCCCGGATACAGTATGCGCGCGCGGAGGGTCGCTCATTCCTTGATGTGACCCAGCGTGCCGCCGCGTCCGCGCCGCGCTGCGCCGGCCTCGCGCTCTCAACACATGCGGGCGTGACTCGCGCCCGGATACAGTATGCGCGCGCGGAGGGTCGCTCATTCCTTGATGTGACCCAGCGTGCCGCCGCGTCCGCGCCGCGCTGCGCCGGCCTCGCGCTCTCAACACATGCGGGCGTGACTCGCGCCCGGATACAGTATGCGCGCGCGGAGGGTCGCTCATTCCTTGATGTGACCCAGCGTGCCGCCGCGTCCGCGCCGCGCTGCGCCGGCCTCGCGCTCTCAACACATGCGGGCGTGACTCGCGCCCGGATACAGTATGCGCGCGCGGAGGGTCGCTCATTCCTTGATGTGACCCAGCGTGCCGCCGCGTCCGCGCCGCGCTGCGCCGGCCTCGCGCTCTCAACACATGCGGGCGTGACTCGCGCCCGGATACAGTATGCGCGCGCGGAGGGTCGCTCATTCCTTGATGTGACCCAGCGTGCCGCCGCGTCCGCGCCGCGCTGCGCCGGCCTCGCGCTCTCAACACATGCGGGCGTGACTCGCGCCCGGATACAGTATGCGCGCGCGGAGGGTCGCTCATTCCTTGATGTGACCCTGCGTGCCGCCGCGTCCGCGCCGCGCTGCGCCGGCCTCGCGCTCTCAACACATGCGGGCGTGACTCGCGCCCGGACACAGCATGCGCGCGCAGAGGGTCGCTCATTCCTTGATGTGACCCAGCGTGCCGCCGCGTCCGCGCCGCGCTGCGCCGGCCTCGCGCTCTCAACACATGCGGGCGTGACTCGCGCCCGGACACAGCATGCGCGCGCAGAGGGTCGCTCATTCCTTGATGTGACCCAGCGTGCCGCCGCGTCCGCGCCTCGCTGCGCCGGCCTCGCGCTCTCAACACATGCGGGCGTGACTCGCGCCCGGATACAGTATGCGCGCGCGGAGGGTCGCTCATTCCTTGATGTGACCCAGCGTGCCGCCGCGTCCGCGCCGCGCTGCGCTGGCCTCGCGCTCTCAACACATGCGGGCGTGACTCGCGCCCGGATACAGTATGCGCGCGCGGAGGGTCGCTCATTCCTTGATGTGACCCAGCGTGCCGCCGCATCCGCGCCGCGCTGCGCCGGCCTCGCGCTCTCAACACATGCGGGCGTGACTCGCGCCCGGATACAGTATGCGCGCGCGGAGGGTCGCTCATTCCTTGATGTCACCCAGCGTGCCGCCGCGTCCGCGCCGCGCTGCGCCGGCCTCGCGCTCTCAACACATGCGGGCGTGACTCGCGCCCGGATACAGTATGCGCGCGCGGAGGGTCGCTCATTCCTTGATGTGACCCAGCGTGCCGCCGCGTCCGCGCCGCGCTGCGCCGGCCTCGCGCTCTCAACACATGCGGGCGTGACTCGCGCCCGGATACAGTATGCGCGCGCGGAGGGTCGCTCATTCCTTGATGTGACCCAGCGTGCCGCCGCGTCCGCGCCGCGCTGCGCCGGGCTCGCGCTCTCAACACATGCGGGCGTGACTCGCGCCCGGATACAGTATGCGCGCGCGGAGGGTCGCTCATTCCTTGATGTGACCCAGCGTGCCGCCGCGTCCGCGCCGCGCTGCGCCGGCCTCGCGCTCTCAACACATGCGGGCGTGACTCGCGCCCGGATACAGTATGCGCGCGCGGAGGGTCGCTCATTCCTTGATGTGACCCAGCGTGCCGCCGCGTCCGCGCCGCGCTGCGCCGGCCTCGCGCTCTCAACACATGCGGGCGTGACTCGCGCCCGGATACAGTATGCGCGCGCGGAGGGTCGCTCATTCCTTGATGTGACCCAGCGTGCCGCCGCGTCCGCGCCGCGCTGCGCCGGCCTCGCGCTCTCAACACATGCGGGCGTGACTCGCGCCCGGATACAGTATGCGCGCGCGGAGGGTCGCTCATTCCTTGATGTGACCCAGCGTGCCGCCGCGTCCGCGCCGCGCTGCGCCGGCCTCGCGCTCTCAACACATGCGGGCGTGACTCGCGCCCGGATACAGTATGCGCGCGCGGAGGGTCGCTCATTCCTTGATGTGACCCAGCGTGCCGCCGCGTCCGCGCCGCGCTGCGCCGGGCTCGCGCTCTCAACACATGCGGGCGTGACTCGCGCCCGGATACAGTATGCGCGCGCGGAGGGTCGCTCATTCCTTGATGTGACCCAGCGTGCCGCCGCGTCCGCGCCGCGCTGCGCCGGCCTCGCGCTCTCAACACATGCGGGCGTGACTCGCGCCCGGATACAGTATGCGCGCGCGGAGGGTCGCTCATTCCTTGATGTGACCCAGCGTGCCGCCGCGTCCGCGCCGCGCTGCGCCGGCCTCGCGCTCTCAACACATGCGGGCGTGACTCGCGCCCGGATACAATATGCGCGCGCGGAGGGTCGCTCATTCCTTGATGTGACCCAGCGTGCCGCCGCGTCCGCGCCGCGCTGCGCCGGCCTCGCGCTCTCAACACATGCGGGCGTGACTCGCGCCCGGATACAGTATGCGCGCGCGGAGGGTCGCTCATTCGTTGATGTGACCCAGCGTGCCGCCGCGTCCGCGCCGCGCTGCGCCGGCCTCGCGCTCTCAACACATGCGGGCGTGACTCGCGCCCGGATACAGTATGCGCGCGCGGAGGGTCGCTCATTCCTTGATGTGACCCAGCGTGCCGCCGCGTCCGCGCCGCGCTGCGCCGGCCTCGCGCTCTCAACACATGCGGGCGTGACTCGCGCCCGGATACAGTATGCGCGCGCGGAGGGTCGCTCATTCCTTGATGTGACCCAGCGTGCCGCCGCGTCCGCGCCGCGCTGCGCCGGCCTCGCGCTCTCAACACATGCGGGCGTGACTCGCGCCCGGATACAGTATGCGCGCGCGGAGGGTCGCTCATTCCTTGATGTGACCCAGCGTGCCGCCGCGTCCGCGCCGCGCTGCGCCGGCCTCGCGCTCTCAACACATGCGGGCGTGACTCGCGCCCGGATACAGTATGCGCGCGCGGAGGGTCGCTCATTCCTTGATGTGACCCAGCGTGCCGCCGCGTCCGCGCCGCGCTGCGCCGGCCTCGCGCTCTCAGCACATGCGGTCGTGACTCGCGCCCGGATACAGTATGCGCGCGCGGAGGGTCGCTCATTCCTTGATGTGACCCAGCGTGCCGCCGCGTCCGCGCCGCGCTGCGCCGGCCTCGCGCTCTCAACACATGCGGGCGTGACTCGCGCCCGGATACAGTATGCGCGCGCGGAGGGTCGCTCATTCCTTGATGTGACCCAGCGTGCCGCCGCGTCCGCGCCGCGCTGCGCCGGCCTCGCGCTCTCAACACATGCGGGCGTGACTCGCGCCCGGATACAGTATGCGCGCGCGGAGGGTCGCTCATTCCTTGATGTGACCCAGCGTGCCGCCGCGTCCGCGCCGCGCTGCGCCGGCCTCGCGCTCTCAACACATGCGGGCCTGACTCGCGCCCGGATACAGTATGCGCGCGCGGAGGGTCGCTCATTCCTTGATGTGACCCAGCGTGCCGCCGCGTCCGCGCCGCGCTGCGCCGGCCTCGCGCTCTCAACACATGCGGGCGTGACTCGCGCCCGGATACAGTATGCGCGCGCGGAGGGTCGCTCATTCCTTCCGAAGCCATAAATCAGAGTCATATGTAACTTTATGATCTCTTACGAGATGAATATATTGCTACGCTCGCACTACCGCACCGCGCGCTACCTGACGTCCAACTGATGTGACCCAGCGCGGCGCAGCGTGCCGCCGCGTCCGCGCCGCGCTGCGCTGCATTCGCGCCGAGTGGAGGCAAGGGGCAGCGCGGCGCGGGGCGCGACAGAAGCGGGGCGCGACAGAAGCGGAGCGCGATGCCGGCGGGACGCAGTCTGTTTGACGTCGGTCCGGGACCGCGGCGCTGCGTCGCGCCGTGTCTGGCCAAGCCTTTAAAAAACAGTTCTTTGTAATGTTTACATTAACTGGGCTTCGGCTCTAAACCAGTTAAAAATACGTCCTGTATAGGTTACTCTTTCTGGTTTTCTGAACACGCTATCCAAATGACCATTTCTATCCATTTTTCGCTGCGTGGCGTGCAGCCAGGGCCAGGACCCTTCGTACAATAGACCAGATACTTGTAAACACCTAGTCCCTCCATATCTAAAGTCAACCCTACAAAAATCGATCCACAAACGCACCGGCAACGAAACGTGGGTGTACTTTTATAAAATCCCAAACAAAACATGAGAATGATCGGCACATTTTATTTCAGGCCGAGCAGTTAAGACGCGACAGAATAATACAAAGGCAGAAAGAGATAGCGGAAGCAAAGAAACGGGAGGGTGAGAGTTCCTTCATGCAGACTGAAGACTATCAGAAAAAGCTTAGTGAGATTGAGTCGTTGTTGGCAGAAGAGTTTGGACTGTCATCGGATGATGACACCATTAGTGAGGGAGGCATGGAAAGCAGCAACGAGGAGAGCTCGAAAACTGAAGAGGTATGTTTGTGATTATCATAAGTAGCATTGCCTAATCGAACACCATTTGCAGCGACAGCGGCAGTGGACCCGATTCTATTTCATTTCATTTCATTTCATTTATTCCTTGATAAAACGTAGTTTTACATGTCAATTTTTGTCAAAATCTCCAAGAATTTTATTACATAATATTATAACATTTAGGTAAGTAAAGTATGTCTTAGTTTACAATGGTATAATTATGGTTAGTACACATGTTTATATGTCAATGTTTCAGAAAGAAGATATTTTATACTACTTTATATTATAGTAACAGTTGGTTGGGTAGCGAGCCAGTTAAAAAGTCATTTGGCTGTCAGTGTTCATGCCTATTTAATTCATAAATTCGTTTATGGAATAGTATGCATCGAATGCTAGTTTAATTTTAAGTCTATTAACAAAACACCTCATACTCGGCGCGCTTTTCACATCTTGGGGCAACCTGTTGTAAATCCTGGGTCCCATCGAGTGAAGACATTTTTTGGCCTTTGCGAGACGTGTGGCGGGTGGGCGCAAATCACCGCGTTGTCTTGTGTTATAATTGTGTGAGTCACCGCGCGTCGGGAACTGTTCAAGGTTACCTCTCACGTACTTGGCTACTTCAAGGACATACAAGCTTGGGAGGGTCAGAATTTTGGTTTCCTTGAACAGTTCACGAGCGGGGTGATCCCAGGAGACTCCACATATGCACCGAATGGCTCGCTTTTGAAGCCTGAATGGCCTCTCCCGATTGGCTGCGCTTGCCCATAGATCAATTCCATATGTTAGGAGAGAGTGAAAATACCCAAAATAGGCTTTTCTTACATTACTGTGATCTAGACTGGGGCGCAGCCTACTGAGTGCAAAACACGCGGATGATAAGCGATCGCATAGTGAGTCGATGTGGGGACCCCACGTTAAGCCAGAATCAATGATGAGACCCAAATATTTCACCTCGACTACCTGAGGGACGAGTCGATTATTGCAGTATATATTCAGATTGTGTTCTTTTTTTTCGTGAAGTGAGAAGTGCATGATGTTGGTTTTCTCAATGTTTAATAACATACCGTTAGCCGAGAACCAAGAGGCAACGTCCCCCATTACCTTGTTGAGGTTGCATCTTAGGTTCTCCTGGTTGTCGGCGGAGACGATGACACAACCGTCATCGGCGAACATCACGAATTCTGCATCGTCGGTGGCGGCAGTGAAATCGTTCATAAGAATTAAAAACAGATTATTGCCAATCACAGAACCTTGGGGCACGGCACAGTCACCTAGTTCCAACAAGTCAGATCTCTCGCCGCGGACTGACGTTAGTTGTTTACGGCTATCCAGAAAAGAGGATATTAGGTTTTTGAAGTTGCCAATAATACCATAGTGGTCCAACTTAGATAAAATGAGGGGATGGGCCACCAGCTCGAAGGCGCGCGACAGGTCGCAGAATATGGCGGCGACCTGTCGCCCGGCGTCGAGGTGGCTGGTCACCCTCGTGACGACGTCCCGCGCCGCGTCAATCGTGGATCTGCCAGGTTGGTAGGCATATTGTTGCTTGTTTAACAGAAGATTTAGGTTAAAGTAAGACATCAGTTTATCACTCAAAAGACTCTCGAACACTTTGGACAATAACGGTATTAATGATATTGGTCGATAGTTTTTTAACATGTCTACATCACCTTTCCCTTTATAAATCGGTTGTATTTTAATTTTCTTCAAGTTACTGGGGTATATTCCGCGTTCTAGGCACTTATTAAAAAGTATACATAAGATGCTAATTAGAAACTTTGGTATTAGGTCTAGTAAGCGAGTAGACATATCGTTAATATCCTTAGAATCTTTGCGTTTTATTCTTTGTATACTTTTTTCAACGCATCGTAAATCAAACGGTTCGGCCTTAAAGAGGTTAGCGTGTTTGTTTACATACCTACTCAGATAGCACAAGGCGGCTGGAATATTAGCGCGGGCTCCGGAGTTCTTGTTCGCGTCGATGTAAAACCGGTTGAGCGCTGCGGCAGTGGCGGCGGCGGGGGACTCGGTCGACTGACCAGCTGATGCGCTTATCAGTACGTCCAGTGCATCGCTCCTAGTGCCGCCTCGACCTGTCTCGGATGCAATCACCCGCCACGATGTTTTGCATATGTTAGTGGTACTGCATATCAACTTATTAATGTAATGTTTACGTGCGGCGCTGAGTTCCGCTTGGTACTTCCTCTCAAGCTCCAACAAGTCACAACATGGCCGTATCTGAGGTGTATTGTTAATATTATTACTAATTACAGTTGTTTTTAGAGTGTGCAACTGTGTTCGTATTCTTTTCACTGGCTCGCTTACCCAAGCCTTTGATATGTTTCGTACAGGGTATTTCTTCAATGGGAAACTAATAGTATAATAATTAATTAAAATGTCAACAAATGAATTTAATAATTGTTCAGGGCATGGTTGTTTACGTGCTAAGCCTTCCCAGTCATAATTGTACAAAGAGTTTAAGAAATTATGTTTGTTTATTTCTGAAAATATGCGTTTCCAGATTACATTGTTCTGTTGTAGTGTTTTTATTATTGCTAGGTTGACAATTATGCACTTGTGGTCCGACACGAACATTTCGAAAGGTTCTATAGATAGTATATGCTCCCTCGGGACGTTGGTGTAGGCATGATCGATGCAAGTTTTTGTTGTTTTACAGATCCGAGTAGGGAACGAGACGAGAGATTTCATACCCGCAGTTTTTAAACAGTCTAATAAAACTTTCTTTTCCATTGTATTAGACAGCAAGTCGATATTAAAATCACCTAAGATTATCACTTTATATTGTTTAAATATTGGGAGATCAATTAACTGGTTTAATTTTGAGATGAATAATTGGAAGTGATTTCCCCCATTTGATTGGGGAGGGGGCTTGTATATACAGACAACGATCATACCTAAACCGACGTACTCAACTGCGCAGGCTTCGAAAATCGTTTCAGTGCTCAGGTCAGATACTTCCTTTCGTTCCAGGGTCAGTAGTGCAGACTTAGAGTGTATGCAGACTCCGCCGCCGTTTTTTGAGGTCCTGCAGAAACTGGCACTCAGCTTGTAGTTCATTATGTTAACTGCTTGGAGCTGGTTCTTCGTAAGCCAATGTTCAGATAAACATATAGCGTCGATCTTGCTGTTTAGTTGTAACTCGCATTCCAGTTTGAAGGTTTTATTTTTCAGTCGGTTGATGTTTTGGTGTGCGACAATAAAGTAGGATATTTGCTCCTTAAGAGCAGTAGCTTGCGGCCCGGTTGTATACAGGTTATTAGGCTTCAGACAACCTGCGTCCCTTGTTGAACAAAAAGGGCTTCCATGGTGATATGCTTATGTTCACCGGCCACACTGATGTCTCGAGGAACTCTTCGAAGGCTGATGACGGTATTCCTATTTTGTATGAATTGTAGGTGGCGTGCTTTGATGGTATCAGGTCGACCGTATAATTATGGGCATCGTTTATATTTTTGAGATATTTTAGGATATCATCCTGTGTAGTCGTGGTTTTAAAGTAGCAGGCATGTAGGTATTTTGTCTGGTCTACGCCTTCCAAAATGGTGTCCTTGGCCGTTCCCCGGATGGTTTTGGTCGTTTTGTTACGTCGATATTCTTTGCGTTTGTCATTTTCTGTCGTCTCATTTGCTGGTGATTGATTTGCTATCTCTGAGTCACCTTGCTTCTCGAAACCGGTGTCTGGTTTTGGTTGGGGTGTCAACTCACTGATGGTAGCTTGGTTCTGCGGGTCAGGAGTGCTGGCACTGCTGGACGGCGACGGTTGCACTTTCGGGGTATTCTGACGGTTGGGTTGCCGTTTAGTTTGATTGGAGATTAATTTCTCTTTTGTCTTTATTGCAGCAGCTCTCTGTGGTCTGCTTGTTTGGTTACAGTTTTCAGGTTTCAACATGGGCGCTGGAGTTATGTTGCGGGACAACACAGCAGCATAATCCGTTTTTTGTTCGGCTACCTCCTTCTCTTGCACTTGCGCGACGCACGTCACTGCGGCGGAGTTCGTATCGGCCGATTTAACGGATTTTAGAGATCGCATTTCACATTGTAATTCACTAATTATGTCAGTTAGGCGTTCAATTTTCTTTTCCAAAGGAAGTATGGCATTTTTAATGGCTTTTGAAATCGCGTCAATGTTCATTTGCGACATTTTTAAACACTTTTAGTATTGTTAAACACGAGCGGAACAAAATGTGCTCTAGCCCGTGCGAGTGTGAGAGCGATACTGACCTATACCTCTATACTTTTAATTAACCCCCGACGAAAAAAAGAGGGGTGTTATACGTTTAACGTGTCTGTCTGTGGTATCGGAGCTGCCAAACGGATGGACCGATTTGAATGCGGTTTTTTGAATTGAAAACTTCTTTAGCGGCGCTGTCCACTTTTCTGGTATGGGGAAAAATTGTTAAACTCGCGGCAGGTGTAGGAGGTCACGTGACTGTAGGATTTAGTGTTGCCAATTGCCGGAATACTGAAAGCGAGAGTTGCGCTTCAAAACGCAGATAATTTGGGGTTTGTAAAATTAAAATTGTTCAAGTTTTTTTCTTTGATGTAAGACGTACGGGGCTTGGTGGTGGGGGAGGGGGGGAGGAGGGGTTTTTTTGCAAAATTAAAATTATTTTATAAAATTATTTTAATTTTCACTTCTGCCGGCACTCCCGGAGTGCAACCAGTTTTTTGTCATAGATAATTTTACCCCAAGTGTTCTTAGCCAATGTTTCATCAAAATCTGTTCAACCGTTTCTGAGATATTGGACTTTGAAGTGAAAATGTCGGGGGTTTTTCAACTTTTCTAAGTTGTAGTTATTTTATTTAGGTGTCGCTAAAACAATTTGCTTTTCTATGAACAGCTGTCATAATCAAATGACAGCGCTAATTTGAATCTGACGTTTCTTATTTTAGGTGGTCTTATTCAACTCACCTTAATAGTTACCAAAATGCTATTCTAAACATGTCGTTTTTAATCTGCCGCCTAAATTATGTCAAAAGATTAGACAATTTACTTTTAGGGTTTAAGCCATGTGCACATAGAATCGGGTCCATCGGTGCATTATAAGTGGGAGCAAGATGCAACGTTCTGATCTCCCGCTCTCAAGTATGGCTAAGCCCTTAGGGCCAGAGCACTTGCAGATGCGCTTGAGAGAGTGGCACCTCCAGTTGTCTGTAGATGCCAACACAACGAATCCTCAAATCAATAAAGAGTCGGCAACGCGCTTATGATGCTTCGGGTCTGACGGTGTCTCCTTATCATTTCCACCAGCAGCTATCACCTCATAGAAATCTGTTAAACTTCTCATATAATCAGATTTGGACGTACTTACGTTTACCGACGGTTTGAAATAATCAGACCTAAAGCTCGCAGCATGAATAGCAAACAACCAAAAAGGAGTCCAACTAGATAGCCCGATCAAAATACACGCACTCCGCGCTGCTAAGGACCGGAACAGATGGGACAGAGACATAACGTGCGTGAAAAATACCGGCCAAGTGCGAGTCGGACTCGCGCACGGAGGGTTCCGTACCATTATCTATAATAGCAACAAAAAAACACGTTTGTTGTATGGGAGCCCCCCCCTTAAATATTTATTTTATTTTGTTTTTAGTATTTCTTGTTATAGCGGCAACAGAAATACATCATCTGTGAAAATTTCAACTGTCTATATAGCTATCGCGGTTTTTGAGATACAGCCTGGTGACAGACAGACGGACGGACAGCGAAGTCTTAGTAATAGAGTCCCGTCTTTACCCTTTGGGTACGGAACCCTAAAAACTAACTTCACATCGGGTAATTCACGACCCTCAGCAAGGAGGAGGGAAAGCTCGCAGCACATATTTTTCCCGTACATCTCTAACATATTTAAGAGTTCAGGCCCGGAGTAGCGCTTGTTGGCGCATGTAAGCGCTTGCTATGCTCTAGAGCCCTGGAGGCCGCTTTCTTGAGCCGTGATCCTAAAATTGTGGCAGGAAATCGGATCAGGGTACATGACGTGTGTGCGGTGCTTTAAAACATGTCACAAAACTACATTACAGTATACGCTGTGGTCGAAAATTAAAAAGTACACACTGTTGACATAAGGCCTGCATCACACTGGCGCGGCCTGGCCGCGGCGGACAATAGTAAACTTGTCCGCCGCTGTCAAATTTTCTACAGTGTGTGGCAGGCCTTAGGCACGCATAACGTCAGATTTGTTTATTTGTATATTATTTTATAAATAACGCGTTTAAGGATAACCACTTCTATTACAGGCAAGCGAAGCGTCGAAAGCGACGCCCAAATCGAAATCAAAAGCAGGCATCAAGAACCTATACTGCTCAGCTTGCAACAAGCTATTCAAGAATGTGAACTCCTTCGAAAATCACGAGAACAGTAAGAAACATAAGGAAAACGTGTCGAACATGGTTTTAGAAGATGACATTGTAATATCGGGTGACGAAAATGTTGAGGATCCACCGCTAGAAACCGATGAAGTTAAAGTGGTGAACGGGCTGACTAAGGACGAAGTTGATCATGTGGGTAATTCCACTTCTGACATTGAAGACAACGATATTAGAGAAACGTTGAGCGACGATTCGGATAAAGTACAGGTGAGTGAGATTCTGCATTTATACATTACTAGCTTCTGGCCTACTCTAGTCTACTACTCTACTAGCTTCTCGTTTATATCGTAGCTCCATACAAAATATCACCCCCTTAGGGTATGATTTCCGGGATAAAAACTATCCTATGTCCTTCCCCGGAATTCAAGCTATGTCCATACCAAATTTCATCTCAATCGGCACAGCGGTTTAAGCGTGAAAAGATAACAGAAAGACAGACACACTTTCGCATTTATAATATTAGTATGGATTTAATCCTCGAAGTCGCGTCCCACTCGTACCTATGGAGAATAAATAAATTAGTACACATTATGGAGTGGGGCGGGTCCTCGTGAATAGATTTACATATATAGGTAATTACACAAGGACACGTTTCAACAAAGTATACGTCTTAGCCTTATAGATTGTTACGTAACCTTTTGCGAGACGTCACAGCGATTGACGCAATATCGCGTCAAAGCCATTTCTACCTATGATAAGGTCCACAATTAAACATAACAGATGTCATTCGACCTTCATCGGCATATAGACATCTGCCGAGCTAGTATTAATAATGGCGTTTCTATTGGACACAAATCATTCGCCCCTCTCGCACTTTATGCCAAATACTTCAAATTAATTGGTGAAAGCTATTTTGATTCATAGATCGAACTCGATCAAATGTATGAACTGCCGGTCGCCACCCTACCCGCTGTCGTCTAATCCGCGGTCTACCTGATGTCGAGCGATTTTCGATTTAAAATCTGTGCATGATCCCAAAATATTAACAACAATCGAAAACATTCTGAACATGGAAAAAGATGTTTCCAAAAGTGTGTCTCATGCTTGCTTTTTATCAACAGGCTTTACCAAAAAGCCAGAAAAAGAAGAAGAATAAGAAGAAATCCTTCATACCCATGCCGGAGAGCGAGGGGAACGACAGCCACGACGAAATGAGCTTCAACGAAATAGAGGGTCCCGCGCGCAGCCGTAAAAACAAGAAATTCAACATGCTCAAAAGCCAAATACAAGCTAAGAAGGAAGCCAATCTCAAAAAAGGATCCCAGTCCCAAACATCCACCGAAAACTTATACGAAGTCTCAAGCACAACACCCACAGACGACGCTTTAGGTGAAGCCACATTACCGCAGGAAAAACCTGCTCTCCCCAAAACGCAACGAAATGTCAAACCGAAAAAACAGGAGCGCAAACCAGTCAGAATCAAGACTACAGAAACGGAGGATTCCAGCACCGCACTCAATCTTAGATGTGCTGTATGTCAAACAGACTTTCCGACAAAGAATAGATTATTCGAGCACTTAAAAAAGACAGGACACTCAGTCCCACTCCCGCAAACTAGTGTTACACTAACTAAAAAAGGGAAAAGATCTAGTTCTAATAGATAAATGTGCAATCAATTTAGATAGGATGGAAAGTATTAATTAATGCATTGGAAATCATTGTGATTTTATTTTACTCTCTAAAAATGACTATCAATCTACATATTTATTTAATTAAAACTATGATCACTGTCAATAAAATATGCATAAAGGTAACATTTGTTTCATTTCAGGCACAGGGCTTTTTGATTATGATTAACATCAATAATTAGAAATCACATTCAACATTTCATTAAACAGCTTCCTCATTAAACAATAAGTTCTGATGAAGATACTACTTGACTAAAGTAAATGTAATAAAATTGTAACTGGACAAGAATAGGGTCAAATCCAAGATTAGTCCACACAAATTATGTGTTTAATCTTAGCTTAAGAGTCCGCAGTAAGCTCGGCCGAATTTCACCTTCCCATACAAACGTAGTTACGCTCTCATTTGAAAACTACGCGTTGGATTGTGACGAAACTTTGCATAAACAATGACATGAGGTATATCTTTGTCTGTAATTAATTTATATGGTTCCAGTTTCTAAAACAAACGAAATACAGCAAAAACCAATTTTTTTGAATAGCTTAAATTCCATGCATTTTTTTTAATATACCTGAAGCTACATAAACTAATTACAGTGTTCGAGATTTGGAACTGGTCTTTTGACACATCGCGACACCCATATAACGTAAATTGGCACTGCTCATCGAAATAATAAAAAAGTTTCAATAGCTTCCGAGTTACAAAACAAAGTTTAATCTCCATGCACGCTCTTTTTAACACTTATAAAATTATTGACATATTTTTTTACGGCTTATTTGTATAGAAATTAGCATTGAAAACTCGGTATGCAAACCATTACGTCCTACGACTTTTTATTTTTAAATTTAGTGATATACTGCTTTAATCGTTTGGAGTCTGTCAATTTAGAAATAAATCGATATGAATCAAATAATTGTGAATAGGAAAATAACAATGTATTATTTAATTACTGTTACTATAATACGAAATAAAATCACATCGATCGAAACCGACATATTTGATTGTGCAAAATGTTGCCTTTGAAAATATGGCATTGATTTCTGCACGGCGCGCGAGCTCTCTCAATTTTTCTCGCACTATCAGTCTCTCTCTTTACTTACAGGACACTTGTATTAGCAGACGACAGTGTATAGGCTCTCTATTTGATTTCCTAAAAATAATTATTACACAGTAATCAATCGATTCCTTTTATTAGCCATGATCAATCGTTCGACAATCGATTTACTCTAGCCACATCACTCTTTACATCATATTGGAACTGTCCAAAGACCAGTCCCAAATCTCGTACACTGTACAGACATAGATATACTTTATGTCATTGTATGGTCATTGTACATGCAAAGTTTCGTTACAATCCAACACGTAGTTTTAAAACGAGAGCGTAACTGCGTTAGTATGGAGAATCGGGCTTACTGCGGACTCCTTAATTTCTCATTCCGGTTAGGTCAAATATAGTCAATTCAACCAAAACAATTTGTGGGTTGTTGTATCAGACAATACAGTTTGGTCAAAACTTACATTTTATTCCAGTATAACATTTACTCTCGGATACAAACATCAATATTTGGAAATATGTTGGAGAAATCCTCACTGAGAACACATGTTTACAACAATCAAAACCACAAACCATTGCATTATAAATATTAACTACGTACTTAATAATTAATATAATACTCCACACTTTTGTGCAATAAAAGCCTGGTCCATGGAAGAAAGGAAATGCATAATATTTAACCTTTTTTCACATTATAATTAATTTGCAGTTAAAATAACAAGCTCAATCATGAAACATGACAAACATGTAGAAAAATTACGCCTAATAACTATATGTAATATAATGTATTCAAAATTTTCATTTTTGACAGCTTCTCTAGCACAAAAATGAGCAGGAGATGATTTACCTATCTCCTTCAAAGTGTTCTAATTAAAAAAGGACAGATAGCACTCGGTTTCGTGCTAGCCATGCTGCAATAATTCATACGAGTTTTAATAACAGTAATGTTGTTTGTTCAGAGTTTGTTTACATTGGGCATTAGAAAATTTCTAATGCCTGTTGAATTTTGGAATGCATGGCATTGTTGCAGCAAACTAAAAAAACCTTAGAAGTCAAAGTAGCACTGCAAAATGGGTGCCAATTGCCATCATGCAGTGATGGGGTGTCAAAACGATGCCAAGCAGCCGTTTAGTTTGAACATGCGCATACCAGGTGTTAGGCACGTGTTTGGGTAGAAATTTGTAACGAGCTTGCATTCTATAGTTTTTTTGTTTGCTGCACTGCTGATCATTCAATTTGTCTGTCAGTAAATACCCCATAAGTTTGAGACTTTTCCAATCACTTCATACCTTAAGAACATTTTTATCACTATGACCACAAGTGCTTTTTAACTAATTGCAGCTTAGCTTTAGCTAATTAGCAAAAAACTCACACATTCACTCAAATTCCGGGATGTCAGAAAAGCTATAACCCGGATATTCCTTATAAGCGTAATAAGCTATCCTTATATGATAAATTCCTGGCAAAAACATTATGCCTCCTAAAACTATCATTGGCCACAGTCGGTCAGAATACTTTGTGTCGATGTGTCCTGTGACTATCAAGCTTCCGGATAACAATAAAATGGATCCAACTACAAATAAGAATGCGGCTAACGTGATTGCTTTCCAGGGGATCTTTGGAGGAGGGATTTCAAACTGGGCATCACAGAAACCACTGTCATCATTTGGCACTTGGAAATAGCCATTGTTTTGCCTCCTGGCGCGGAATCTCGACATTTTGAATTGCTTGATATGTTCTGTAATAATAAAAAACAAGATTAACAATTATTAGGACATTATATGAGAACCAAGCCCAGTGACGTATAAGACCTAATTCTGATGTTTCAAATATCTTGCAGTAAGTACCTACTTATCACAAGCTTCTATATTCGGATATTATTACAAAAATATTATTTGTTTAATAGTGCTGCTAATTTTAAAATATAAAATTATAATTTCGTAAGAAAACGTTTCTGCTTGAAAAAATATAAACAATAATTAGAAATAGAAACAGATACCTATTCAACATGACATGACTGATGAATTAAGACAAAAAGACAAAATGGGATCTATGTTTTGCTACCTTTCATCCACAGTGTTACAGAGCTTTGGAAGCAACTTTGTCAATATTTCTGAATTAATAAATTGTCGTCTCAAATTTTTCACGACATGCAAAGCAAAGCAAATCGAATCGTATCTTTATTAACTAACTTCTAGTGACTGACACTGACAGTGACAGTTGACATTTAGTAGTATCAGAATAGTCCAAATCGTGTTCAGTATCTTGAACCAAACCACACCAAACATTATTAGTAACTTTTGCCGGCGACTAGTTTGGCTATTCACGTCGCGACAGGTCGAACATTCGCCGAATCCTGATAATGGTAGCCGTAGCATAACAATCATAACTTTCGCATTTGTAATGTTATAAAATAATATATATAGGTATAACCTGACAATTAACCCTGTCGACACTAAATCAGGGTTAAAATAGGGAATTTTCGGGTTCTAAGATAATTTCTAAAGAAGTGTATGGGAAAACCAATACAAAATTCCATCCCCTAAGGACCATGGGCAACTTTGTATGGAGCCTGGTCCTGAATCCAACAAAGCTGAAACTTAGGTAATTAAATAGGTCTTTAAAACTACTTCAATTCGTTCTATGGGCATTAAGTTGAATTCCATTGCAGAACTGAGATAGGTTTAAGTTGAAGTGAGTATAGGATCTATGAGAAAACGGGTTCTCTCAGTGAATACTTACATATTCAGAATTATTAGGGTAAGTTTAGTGTGTAAAATAAACATGTTTTTGTAGCTAATTAATTGTTTTATTAATAAAATATGAATATATATGCCACGCTCGATGTCCCTTCATCATTAGTACATTTTGTCATAACTACCCTCCAGAATACTAAATATGAATATTCTCCGAATGCGTTTTTTCATAGTTCGCACTACTGACTGACTGTGGCTAAAATACGAATATCTTCGTTCTGCAATGGAATTCGACTTTGTGCCCATAGAATGAAATAAAGTAGATTTAGAGACCTATTTAATGACATAACTCTCAGTGCTGTTGGTTTCAGGACCATTTTGACGCATGGTCCTTTATAGGGTGGCGGGCGATTTACTAAAATCCTGAAATACTTGTGTATATTATTATTTATAACCAAGAGTCTAATATCAATTTTCAGACCTCTAGTCTCTCATCAAAATTGCTGGAAGTCTCATACAAAATTCCATCCCCTAGTTTAAGGGGTTGGGGGGTAAAACTTCCAATTTTAGGGATTTTTGTAGTTTGTGTACTAAGACTTAAATACAACATTTCTAAGACTTCAGGAAATACACCTACCTACTCTAACGGATTTGATGATCTAGGTACGTAGGTAAGTGAGAGACGAAATCGGCGTTTTCTTTTTAGTTTGGACCACAAAGGACTTGCTTTACAAACATTTACAAAAGCACACCTATTTAGTTACAAATGTTCAAATAGATATTACTCGATACCTACTCACCTTTAAAGTTCTTTAAGATCATTATTTTATTTCGCAACGGCCTGTGATCAAGATAACTCCTTATTCAGTCGTTTTGAATTTGAAGGGTTTTTATCTCCTAGCCATTCTTGGTATCCAATCTTTTGTGCACCTGCAAACAATTACACATTAGGAGTTGGTTAAATAACCCGGGTACGATGGTTATGTCACGTACCTATCTAGATACCTACTTATGATACAATTTGTTCCATGGGCTAACATAAGTCAGACTGAGATAGGACATTAACTAGCACGGCTTTACAGTAGAATTATTTGGGGTTTAAGCTTACCACTGATAGATAGTTTGCCTTCATTTAATTTTCAACTTTAACCTCATCCAAATTAAGTCGTTATTTCTAAATCGGTAGACGTGGGTAACAGTATTCTGAAAATTGCTTTATTTGTATGATATTAAAGTTGAAAATTAAATGAATGCAAACTATCTGTCAGTGGTTAACTAACAGTAATCGTAGGTACTGCACATGATCTCTTGGCTTGTATTCAAAATATTTAATTACTGCTTATTTAACTATTGCAGGCCCCGAAGAGCGATAGCCATTGAAAGATTATTATTTAGCTGTTCTTATTAGGTGAGGTTCTTATACTGCCTAAAATGTCCTTCGTTTATCCTAAAGGTCGCTTGGTAAGAATTCGAATCGATTTTGCTTAGCATTTAATCTGTGCTCACCTTAGGTAGGTGCTGTTTTTATACGTCTACCTGCTTTAACTTTTTGAATACAAATTAGTACCTAGCCTTCGGAGAGACGAAGTTTTTAAAGCATTAAATCTTTCCCACCTGAATCCTCTTCACAAAAACACGTAGGTACTTTTAGCTACTTAGGTAAACTACCTACAGAGCTATAATCACGAACTTCGTAACTCGAATTTCGGGTATCTCCATCTCTATCGCGCTTATACAACTCTAATGACAGGGATGCATGTATACGAGCTTCGAGTTTCGATTTTCGTGGTAGCGCCGCAGTGGCGGAGCGCCTATACAAGCCGATTCACACCGGAATGCCTGAAATTTATTTTTATGTAAGCCTTTAGTTATGTATTTTTGTTCGTCGCTTTCGATCCCAATCACATTTCAATTTGTTTCGCGCGCCCACTCCCACGAGCGCGGAGCTAACGTATCAGATTCAATATTTGACTAAGTCGGCAACGCGCATGTAACACCCGTTTATAGGCTACAGTAACCTCTTACCATCAGGTGGGCCGTAGGCTTGTTTGCCACCGACGTAGTATAAAATAATAATAACTAGAAGATGAACTGAAATTAAAAAAGAAATAGTCGAATAGAGAGCCTCCTCGTGTTTTATAAGAGAAAAAAATGTTAAGTACGATATGAGAACCCTTTTTTAACCCCCGACGCAAAAATAGGTTATAAGTTTACCGTGTCTGTCTGTGTATCTGTCTGTGGTAGCGTAGCTCCCTAACGGATACAACGATTTGAATGCGGTTTTTTTGTGTCATAGATAATTTTATCCAGAGTGTTCTTAGTTACGTTTCATGAAAATCTGTTCAGCCGTTTTTGAGATATTGGACTTTGGAATGAAAATGTCGGGGGTTTTCAACGTTTCTAAGTTGTAGTTATCAAGTCTAGTAAGTAATAACTTAACTTAATAAAAAATAAATTATTTATTTTGCAACTTGTTATAGTGGTAATGAGACAGCAATATTTACATTATTTGCATTATAACTCTTGGTACCTAACTTACCTACCTAGCTTACAATGTTTGTACTGTGCTTTCATGGCTAATAAGCTCAATAACGTTGTAACTTAATGTACAATGAACACTACATACTTCGTATGCGAGCGAGGGAATTTGTCTCTCAGCTGTGAACACGGCGGATCCTCAAACCTCATCACCTCACCTCCTCAAGAGTCGGCAACGCCCATTTTACTCCTTTGGAATGCAACTCCAAAGGAGTAAAATGGGCGTCTATAGGCTGCGGTGTCCGCTTACCATCAGGCGGGCCGTACGCTTGTTTGCCACCATCGTGTATAAAAAAAAACATCGTCTTACGGTCGGCCTGTCTACGTCATGCGTAAAGCCCGTCACAGACGTAGCTATAATATATATTAATATACCGTAAGATACCGAAATATATATTATATCTGTGTGTGGACTCTGTCAACCTAGTACGTAAAATATATCAAAATATCGAGACAGGTCACGTGGCCGTACGGTAAGATCTTTACAAAATAAATAATATAATATATTTAGGTATATTAATATATATTATAGCTACGTCTGTAACGGGCTTAAGGTAAGATCTTACCGTACGGCCACGTGACCTGTCTCGAGTTAAAAAAAAATCCCCATCCAGCGCCGCTAAAGAAGTTTTCACTTCGAAAACATACGACAGAGGACTGTGTTACTTGAAATTAATGTTTTCATTAACTTGTAACTCTACTATCTATTTTTATTATAACAGGCATGCACATTTGTGTAATAAGTACGTCATCTATGGACAATACACAAATGTATAAAGCCGCATAATTTTGGGAGGGCAGTCTCAGGACACTGCAGGCTATGGAACCTTGACCCGCTCTGCAGTGCCATAGACCAAAGGATAAATCAAACGTACTTTTTGATGCTCGGAGCACTGCCGTAGTGTAAATTTTGTAGCGTCGGCGCTGTGATTAAAGGTTATTTGTTTGCAATTTGGATTCCGTGTTTATGTAGATTATTGCTAGCGTACACCGTGTTAGTCTGTCTACTTGAACTTGAATCCTAGGTCAATTCTATTAGGCACATCATAACCTTATTATGACGCGGCGTAATTGCACATCGGCTGTTTAACTTTAACCAGTTGATACGAAAGCCAATTAACGAATAGAAAAAAACGATCGTCATGATGCATCATAAATATAACGTGTCAGAAAGAGTGCATTAAACACTTTGGCATAAATATGTCTCCTTTTTAAGACTTTCGCAACCAAGAACCCACGCCTACGCCGTAGTTGCTTTCCGCTACATACGAGGAAAACCACAGGATCGGCTACGAGCGTAGCGCGTAGCGATTCTTGGTAGCGAAAGTGTTAAACTTCGACGGTGGCAAATAACTACGCGGGCTGCCTGATGCTAAGCGGACATGGAAACCTACGGCCGCTTGCCGCCTCCAGAGGAATCACTACCAGAGTTTCATACAAAGAAATACCTATAACTACATAACGAACGTACGAAACGTTACGCAATCTACCAGCCCGGCTAGCACGATAGGTTTTAAAGTCAAATTTTACGGCCTAAATATACTGAAACATTACATAAAACATACCATGCTACTGGGCTAGCGTTGATGACGCTTTATGATGTGATGTTTGAGTGCGCGTAGTGCTTGTTATCGACTTAGAATAACTACAACTAAGAAAAGTCGAAGAACCCCCGACATTTACATTTCAAAGTCCAATGTCTCAAAAACGGCTGAACAGGTATTCATGACTCATGAGTCATGAATACCAAGCCATAGCTAAGAACACTCTGGATAAAATTATCTATAACCAAAAAAAACCGCATTCAAATCGATCCATCCGTTAGGGAGCTACGCTACCACAGATATATAGACAGACACGTGAAACTTATGACACCCCTATTTTTTCGTCGGGGTTAAAAAATATTGCTATTAAATTATTTTATCTACGCACAAATCAATAGTGCTCTAAAATGCGTTCAGAAACCGTAGGGAATGACCAGCATTACAACAACCGATTTTACAATGAGAACTTTCTTCTCTGTGGTAATAGGTAAAATCTGTACTGTAATGCCGCGTTTATACGCTTGCGATGGCTTGGCGCGTAAGCAGGACGCAGCTATGCGTTAGAGGGAGAGGGCTATAATTCGATCTCATTCGTTTATATAGCTGCGTCCTGCTCACACGCGAAGCCATCGCAAGCGTATAAACGCGGCATCATGTCATTACAGTACAGATTTTTGATGTATCGATATGAGTTTAAATTTGGAACAGCTGTCAAACTCAAGTGGGTCTCTATTCTAGTATCCATAGATATTAAAACAGTTATCGATACGAAACGTCAATTCAGTACGTTTTTTAATACAAACCGTACGACATTTGATCTCGAGTGATATGAGTATAGGGACTTCATTCGTTTGTCTATGATTTAAAAAAAAAACCATTCGTCATGACGGATGATAGAATTGCCGCCATTGCTGTTGTCATTTTACTGTTGGTTTTTTGCTGTTACTTACTACTGCTTATGATATGTGTGTAGATAAAGTAGTGTATGCAACTGTACATAATTAGGCCTTAAAACACTCGTGTGATCCTATTATGAAACTCGCTGACGCTCGTTTCATGAAACCACACTCGTATTTTAAGGCCTCCCATTATGGATCAGTCGCATAAACTACTATTAGACGCAAGCTTAATTATCGCTGTTCCAAACAATCTTTTACCATCTTAAGGGATGATTTCCGAGATAAAACCTATCCTATATCATTCCAAGGGTATCAAATTATCCTAAGGGTACCATATTATACCTAGGTACGCCAAATTTCATCTAAATCCGTTCTGGGTTTAACGTAAATATTTTAAATTCCTAAATCTTAATTGAAATGTCCGTTTTTACAAATATATACATATATATATATATATATATATTAAGTATCATCAACAGACTACTTAGCTATTGACAATGCCAAAGTTACTATATAAACGCTATAAGCAATTCAATATCCTCGATCAACACGAAAACAGTCAAAATGATATCATGTAAAACGATACTTTAAGTGCTAGTACTTAGCGTTTACTGCTTAGTAACAAGCATTTTGGACCAAAGCCAAAACAAAGAAGTTTTCGCGCCCTACGAAAGTGAAATCAGTCGATATGACCAGCTGATTCTAACACTGCTGTAATAGAAAAAAAAACTCACTAGCACCACAACATGACATTAGACCAAAAACGATCGCGAACGTAACGAAAAATAAGAGAAGTTAGATTTAGAATAGAAACGTACTGGCTGAAAACGTACCATTCCAATGTTAAACAAATATATCATTAGTAAGTCTTGGCAAACATTGTGTTTTTTGCCATCTTAATAATAAAAATGTATAGCGAAAATTTAGGTTAGGTATACACTCCCTAAAACTAGAAATAGCAATGGTTGGCAACAAAATTGAATATGATATAAATTGATCATAAGATTCTCCGCTCACCTTAGTATTTTATGTAAATGCAGAACAATGTAGGTAGCACATGTATTGTGGCTAAGCCGATTTTAGCGTACGTATAGTAGGGTTGCCAACACCACTTAAAAAATTATAAACAATATCTATGATCTGATATCCTTGTAGATAATTTCCTTGTGACTGTTTTGTGTATTACTCATACATCAAAGAGTTTGACCGTGTATGCTTTTGCCCGAAACCTTGAGCGAGCTTTCCAAATTAGGGTGAATGTGAAAAACAGAGATGTACGAAGCTGTGTTTTACAGCGAGCGAGCGAACGAAATACTCCGTTTCAGCTGGGCCAAAAATTCTCTCGTAAGTACGGCTGTCCGGGTGTTTTAATCTACAGGTCGCATTTCTCAAAAGTTTTTTTTAAAGGGTCTCTCGTGAGCTCTTACTACATCTCACAGAGCTACTAGTCATATATTAGGAATCAAATATATAAAAACACATCCTAGCATATCTCTGGTATATTCGCCCTTAGACACTGACAAGAGGGGCGGCAATCGGTGCACAAAGTTTGATATAACTTTTTTGACATAGGTAATATAGATACATACGTTTGCCATAATTTCACGTTTGTTATTACTAAGGCGATTTATTTGTCTAAGATACGTTTTGTGGCATAGATTTAGATATATAGGCTAAGTAAGAAAATCTAGCCTATTCCGTGTAACATTACGCTCTGAGTGCAAATAATATTGTAGTGAGGTATTTCAACTACGCTTCCGCTATTTGCTAAATATTTTGCAAAAATACCCGACAAAAGCCACAAAAAATATAGGCATACCTACACAAGCTCTCTGTATAAGCGCATTACGTAGGTACATAAAATCTGACAAGATGTGTGTGTAGGTATAACATTTAAAAAAAAACAGGCACCCCAAGCGCGCAAACTCAAGCGGCCTTGAGAGCTGGCTAAGTCCACTAACTGGGGAAGGGAGTTAAACTATCTCGCTCTAACGAGTGACCTCTAAAGGCCTCTTAGAAAAACGGTAAACACCCGCAACCCCTCTAACGCAGCAACACCGGTAACTAATCGCTTGCGGCATCCCCCAGCCAGGGCGCATGCGCGGTGTCGCAGGCGCGCGCACCCTCTGCTGTCACCGGGCCACTCCGCCGGCGCCCCGACCCACGACCGCACGCAGCGCTACCCACCGGGGCTCCGGCGAATCACCATAAAGGTAACCTTTGTTCTTTATTCTAATGATGAGTACAGTGGTGGAACGACTGTAGCAAAAACGTAAGAGATTTATTTTTTCTCGGCGGTGCGGTGCGGGGTGCTTCGGCGGCTTTGCACTACCCGACTACTCTCTCACTTTACTCGTCACTTGTAATCATTGCAATTTTGTGCGTACACGTCACCTGTATAGTACTCGTAATAAGGTGCTAGTTAAAATTTCAGAGATTGAGTGTTTCTCAACCGAGCATTTGGTATGACATTAAAGTTTGCAACCGAGCACTCGGCCGACAGTATTCTCTCACTAAACATGTACTCGTCATGTGTACCTAATCATTGTAATTATATCCGCACACGTCACTAGTATCGTAAGACAGCACTAGTTAAAATATCAGAGACGGAGTGTTTCCTCAGCCGAGCATTTGGTGATGAAATTACAGTTTCCCATACCATTCGGGCGACAGTACTCTCTCATTGTTATCGTCATGTGTAATCAAGGCAATTTTATCCTTACACGTAACGAATATACTGGCAAGACTAGCATAAAGATCAGAGATCAAGTAGGTATTCCCGGCCGAGTCGGGGACAACACTTCCGTGCGGCGGACAGTACTCTCTAAACTGTACTCTTGAAACGTTTTACTTATAGCCTTAAATGATAATAGTGGTAGTAAACGGATCAGAGATGCAGTGTTTTTTCAGGGGTGATAACTTTATTCTATTGAGCGCGGCCGACCTACTGTCTTATTGTACTCGACACACGTAAAGATATAATTTTCATATCCTAACATGTAACAAATACTGGATCTCTGACTCTACACGCTAAACATATCAGAGATCCAGTGTTCAGGACTTGCTCTCTGTTTGAAATCATGACTGTATGTTACTATGGCTTCTCGTCACTGACCTTACAGTTTTTCCTTGCCGTTACCTTAACATAATCCATCAACGCAAATTCTTAGTGATTTTCGGTCCGTTTTCCGATTCTTTCAAATGTCTCCATCTCTATCGCACTTCCCGTATTCCGGTGATAGATATGTACGATCTGTAATCTTCAGGCGTTGGCAGCAGCAGCTCAGTTTCTATTTAAAGTTTCGACTCGGAGCTGATCATAACACTAGTAATCATCGACAACTAATTGATTATATCTACTGTCATTGGTATAAACCCGACTAAGGAAAATGCTACAATGATTCAGCTGTTTTGATAAAAGTGAAACTTCCTTCCTTATTTGGGTTTTGTGTTTCGGAATAATGGTTATCTTGATAAATTGTGTGCTAATGCTAAGAAACCAGACACGTTACATCGCAGTTAACACATTTAAAATCATACATAACGTAATGTTTTCATTACTCTTAGTAGATAACTCGAAACTTTGTGGTTAATTTATGTTTTCTGTCTTAATAGGTAAAGATACTATAGCATTATTTTAAAAACCCGCGCGACTTCAGCCGTGTATTTCAAAGAAACCAGGCGGAGCCGCGGGATTACATGTAATAGCATATGTCGTTCCTGAAAGAGAATTCTATATCCTTTTGACAGACTTTTTGTATGTTGATTACCCCTAAATGCGAGACTACCAAGCAAGCTACAATCTTGGTTTTCCTCTTCTTGTTTATACAAGAAAAGATAAGTAAGGACATAGGAACCCGCGAACGACATTCACGTCACCAATCAGCAGAGCTGTTATTCTTTCCGCGCTCATGCGCATCACCCCACCCGTCACGCCTAACGAAACTAGACCTCTACCTACGCTTAGGTACTACGAATCGCGGCGTCAAGATTTTGTGGGTAAGCATTTAGGTGAGCTTATAACAAGTTACAGGATAGCGGGGCTGGAGTTATCTAACAACGCTATAACTCTAACGTCGGCGTCTGCCCTTGGGAAGCGTTTCCAAACCGCTATAAAACTGGGGTAGACCAGTATAAGGTTACCAGCACGCCGGGATAGGGATAGACGTCACAAAAATGTTGCTGTAATCGGGACTTTTGTTCTTCGGCTTGGTTATGAAGAATAAAAAAAACGATATTCGTTATTGTATTCGTTCTCAGGCAAATATTACGTTAGTCCGCGAATGTTACGAGTGTGTACGATTCGTTGATGTTAACACTAAAGGTTGTTCGCTTTTCATTCAAAACGTTACTTGACATCCGTAGGCTAGTCCTTTCCTACAATAAATTTGTATAAACAAGAATAAGAGAAAAATAGTTTTCCCAAAGTATTAAGTCCTAAACTAATTTCTCAAATTGTTCTGGTTTATACAAGTTTACTCTAGGAAAGGGGAAAGTTGACCACCACCACCTTAATATATTAAGTTGCGTGCCATCAGAAACAAATCAACCTAGTCCTAAACTCATGTTTTTCTGAACAAAGATCGAACCAAAGCCCGTTAGCTTCACAGACACTGTTTACCAACAACTGTCACGTTGTTGAAGATGAAGTTGTGGAAAATTTTGGAAAATTGTTGTTTTCGGATTTTAGAAAGTTTAAAATTTGGTTGTGTAAGAGGTCCTAATAAATATTATTTCTTCAAAAAAGTATGACTAGTAAAATAATCATATTAGCTACTACTGATATGTCTGTTCTCCCCTACAAACTTCCATCCCTGATTTAATTCCTTAGGGGTTTGAGTGTCGGGATAAAAAGTATCCTATGTTAATCCAGGTTATAAACATAAACTATTTCTATGGTCCAATATCGTTTTACACAATCATTGTAAATTTAGTTTCAACTTAGCATTCGAATTACGATGCTGCCAGTAGCGGTAACGAAATACTTTCCCTACGAGGGTTGTAAACACAAATAACATACAATGCTCAAATTTGCACTATCGACCTTAACTGCAAGGCCGTTGTGACAAAGGGTCGACTGCCTGACAACTCCATTGTCTAATGCTATTCAAACGATCAATGGAAACGTTAAAGAATGGTTCAAAATCATAATAGCTTGTCGAGGGATTTGGGCGCCCCTATTAACGATTTGAAAATAGTAGTTTATGCGACTGATCCATAATGAGAGGCCTTAAAATACGAGTGTGGTTTTATGAAACGAGCGCCAGTGAGGTTCATAATAGGATCACACGAGTGTTTAAAGGCCTAATTATGTACAGTTGCATACACTACTTTATCTACACACAATAGCATAAATAGTAGTAACAGCAAAAACCATAACCAACAATAAAATGACAACGGCAATTCGACCATCCGTCATAATAAATGTTTTTTTTTTTTAAATCATAGACAAACGAATGAAGTCCCTATACTCATATCACTCGAGATCAAATGTCGTGTGGTTTGTATTAAAAAACGTACTGAATTGACGTTTCGTATCGATAACTGTTTTAATATCTATGGATACTAGAATAGAGACCCACTTGAGTTTTGACAGCTGTTCCAAATTTAAACTCATAACGATACAAAAATCTGTACTGTAACAACATTACAATACAGATTTTACCTACTACCACAGACAAGAAAGTTCTCATAGTAAAATCGGTTGTAGTAATGCTGGACATTTTCTACGGTTTGTGAACGCATTTTAGAGCATTAATGACATGTGCATAGATAAAGGATTCTTTTAATTTTAGCCAAGTAAGATTACTGCAGAAGACACTAAGTCCTACTTTGTAGCATTGGATTATCAACTCAAGACGTCAAAAATCTGCGCAACATTACGGATGATATAGATTTAGTACATAATGGAATGTAGTTTTAGATATGTTAAATCATATAAGTAAGTCAAACATTAACGTGAGAAAGGAGAAAATTATACTTAATTAGATTACCGAAGTGCCCGAATCTATAAGTATGATTGAAATCATTGCACGACATTTTATAAAGCCGTCATTGGAGTAGCTTGGGCGGTTAAGGCGCTTTAAGCGCTTTTTCAACAGATTACTTTGATGCAACTCGACCAACTCAATTAATTATTATCGTACCTACTTACTTTAATATAATTTTCAATATTACGAGGACAAACAAGATTTTCTCGGTCTGCGACGATAATCACCACATTAATCACATTTAAACAATTTTCATTCAAAAACCTTGTGACGAAGCTTTTGTATAAATTACGGCATTACCAAATTGCGAACACTGCCTAAAACATTAAACTACGCACTTTCGGAGCTCATTGGGATATTCTAAAAGTTAACTCATTTGAACAAATCGTAACCTAATCTTTTCTTTATGAAAATCCTTTTTCTGATCTCCTTTTCTCGAACTCCGTCTTTTGCAAATAATCGCAATATTAGCAAAGCATATTTATAAGAAAGAACCCTTCTTGAACAAAAACAAAAGTTACATCGCGATTGTTTTCTCGTTGGAGTTAGTCTTGTCGTTAAGGGTTGCTTTAATGTTCAAAGTAGAAAGGAAATAAAATGGAGTCTGAAAGCCGACGTTTTTATACATTTAATTCATTTTGACTTGTTGCGATATCATACCGATAGCATTCTATAAATGATCACTTGCCTTGCTGGGACAAATACACATACATACAAATGGTTTTAATATTTACATTAGTAGGTACCTATATTCAGAAAATGTATACGTACTTCTTAAATGAATAAATCAATATTACTTGACCATTTTAAAGTTAGATATATTAATTACTTAAATAATTTAATGGGAAATATCCAAGACAGAAACGTATAATTATTCATCAAAAACTTCCGCCATTTTATTTATAGATTCAATAATTTATTCATTATGATAAATTTATATTAAGACCGACGATAAAAGAAAATTAAAAAAACATTTTCTAGAATCCTTACCCTAAATATTTATTCATACCTACATAAATATACCATTAGAAATATATTACCAAAGCTTGTACATATTACTACTGTAGAATTATGTTTAAGTCGAACTATTAACTAGTTTTGAAAATAAGATAAGTTATTATGATAAGTCTTCCTGCAGTCAAACTGTTAAAACAGTTTTGCAGGACTTTAAGTAGTTAGTGTTTTTGTAGAATTTTTAGTAACAAATAAATAAATAACATAAATAAAGATGATGCTCTTCTAGCAAGTCCTGGGCATATGTTTCTGAAAGATGATCATGTCCCTTTCAAAAGGTCCTCCCTTTTTAGACCTAACTACGAGTAGGTATATAATTTAGCCCTAAATACTTCATTTAACCTAATGCTTAATGAAACCTAATTCATTTTTATTAAATAGTAAACTTTACAGGACTATTGCAAAATAAACCTAACCTAATCTAACCTAATGGCTCCTATTTGATAATTTAGGTACAAAGAAAACCCGAAAAGTTCACTGTTTCGATGAAAAATGCATTATAGGACTACTAACACATTAGTTAGGCCTAATGTAACATTAGGTCAAAAGTGCGAAGATCAAGTGACAGGATCCCTTTACAAAACCTAATCGCAATGGTTTTGTGCTTATTGAATGTCCTGTAAACCGTTACACTGATTGGCTCCCGCGCCAGGTAATTTGGCAGACGGCGAAGGCCGAACGCCGAACACCGAGGCCAAGTAGACACTCGGCTTGAAGCCAAGCATTCTGACCGATGCATCTTACTTATTTACAGTTAGCAGTTTTACAAGTTGGATTTATATTCGCGTTATTTATGCTCTACTTCTTTACTTTTTCCTACCTCTAATCAAATTAGAGAACCAACTGATTGTCCGTCCATCCGTCTCTCAACACCCTTTTCTCAGGATCGCAGCATATTCTGTTTCTTGACACTGTACAAAAAATTTAACTTGAAAGTCAGTGCCAATAAAGGATATGTAGGTACCTATACGATATACGGCCGTTTACGCCGTATATCTGATACTCACAAAGGGATCAAAAACTAAAGACCAGTTTCCGTTGACCTAGAATTCATAGAAATTGCCAAGAAGCACAAGTACTCGTAAAGTAAGAAATCCGAAAAATTTATTAAATTTTTCGGATTTATTCACATCATTTTTTTTTATCGTGGTCAAAAATGATTTGTAGCTGGTGAATTGAGCGCGAACTATGTCGATGTATTTAGAAACAACAAATTTTCCAACGGCAAAGTAAAATCATCATAATCATCATCATCATATCAGCCGAAAGACGTCCACTGCTGGACATAGGCCTCCCCGAAAGAGTGCCAAAGTGACCGATCCCGCGCCACCCGCATCCAGCGGACTCCCGCAACCTTTACCAGGTCATCAGTCCACCAACCTACCCACGCTGCGCCTTCCGGTACGTGGTCGCCACTCGAGAAACCTTTCCGCCCCAACGGCCATCGGTTCTACGTGCTATGTGCCCCGCCCACTGCCACTTAAGTTTAGCGATCCGGAGGGCTATATCGGTTACCTTGGTTCTGCTGCGGATAGCCTCACTTCTGATGCGGTCACGCAGAGAAACTCCCAACATGGCCCTCTCCATTGCCCTTTGGGTGACTTTGAGCCTTCTTAAGTAAAGTGTTTTCCCTCAATTAAGGGGAATTTCTTCCGGCCACGATTCCTCCTTCTGATGAACGAACTATTTATATGCCTATAATGCACAGAGCTCTCGGTTTGCAGTTGACCATTTTTTAAGCTTTGTTCTTCTTTTAAGTTAGAATGATTTTTCTTTCATTATACAGAAAAATGTAGCGAGGAAACCTGAAAAATCTTTTCGTTGAAGGTTCCGTTTTATGATTACATCTGAAATACGTGACGTTTTAGTAGATATAAGCCGTAAAACGGGACCATAAACCCTGGGAAGGTGTGCTTAAAATGTGCAGATATATCTTAGGCATCTTACCTATAAAGTAAACGTCCCAGTGCCCGACACTGACCTAATACATGAACTTTCAATCTTATATCAAAACAAAAGAGGTGAACAATATGTGTCAACTTGGCATTAAGGTGTCAATTATCTTACACATCGAAAAACGTTAGGTAGTTGAATAACAAAGAGATAAATAAGTGAAGGGCCTGGCGCACAATTAATCATTGTTTTAGTTTAGAGCCTGTTCTCACCAAGGAACTTTCGGTATATCGGAGGGAAAGTTAATTACCATAGGGCTGAATAGGTTTTTTTTCGAACAAAATTTTCTTCATCTAAAATAAACTAAAAATAAATTAGATAAGTAATATAGTTTGGTAAACATGCCTCTGGTTGTAATGCCGTTTACATTTTTTAACTACGGTAGCAAATTAACTCCCACTCACCATAAAATTCATTTGATTTGGCACGAACGTCGAGTGACCATTTAACTACATTCAATTATCTACCGAAAATGTCGATGCTAAAGCTCTAAGAATCAACTCACTATAAACTTGAAGAAATTTTAAAAGCAAAGGCAATAAACTTAGCCAATGACAAAACTTGGCTCTCCATATTGCTTCGGTGTTTACTGCGAATTCATTTCCTGGGCTGACTCGGCTTCAAAACTTCAACAGTCAAACTAGAAGTAGTAATAATATATAGTTACTATGCCTAAAATCATTTCTGTATCACTTTAATTATATAGCATGTACCTACATGTAGTTGTTAAATACTTACACTCGCATGCTTGAGCTCCCTTCTTCTCCTAAACATATTAAGATAGGGATGAGTTTTGATTTTTTAGCACGGGATGGACGCCGATTTTTTTATTTTATTTGTTTTGGCCAAATTATTATAAGAAACAATAGTGGTACAGCATTTCACACCAGCGGAAACCTCAGTGGGTTTATATGCTGGTGAGTAGTTCGCATAGCTACTATATTATATTAAATTTAGTTAACTAATGACAATTACAATACGCTCGTGTTCGGTTCAGCGTGAGATATCTTTTAATGGACGATATCGACTTGTAGCTATTTGAATATCTATGCTGAAGTTCTTTAGGTAGTTGATTTATTATACAGGGTGACATTTTAATCAGTGTCCAAATTTTTTGTAGGCATTTGGTATCACTAATAGACTCCATTTTTGAAAAAAAACTGGTAGGTATTTTTTAAATTATAAATTGTCTATCCCAAAAGAATTATCCGTACAGCGTGGTTACTGGGCATTAAGTACCGCGCGGAGCGGGGCGGGGCCGGGGGAGGGGAGGCGTGCCGTGCGCAAACCTTACTACCCGCTGAGGTGCCCGCATTTTTGTACTAAATGATATGAAACAAAAAAAACGTATTTTATTATTTTGCTGAAGAATCTTATACTTGAATTTGGACACTGATTAAAATGTCACCCTGTATGAGGAAGTAGATATCTGACGTTTCTTTTACCGTGCACATTAACAAACTTGGGTTGCTTAAACATAGATCCTATGACACTCTGAAGAGGCATAACTGTTACGGCATGTAAGCATGATTTTTTATTTGCTTATGCTATTTTACGACCAATTCCCAATAAATTAGGCGGAGTAATTGATTTAGTAATATCGATTTTAATCTTAATTATCTTACCCAAACTATCAAATCCTAACATACCTGCAAAATGGTTAGTGTTTTGATAAATACGAAATAGTCGTCTCACACGCACTAGCTTAGGTACTTGTTTGTTAGAAAGTCGCAGATGCTTTATCAATGGCGATAAACTTACATCACACTGAAATTGATCGAATCTCCGCAAAACCACAGTATCAACTGACGCTGAAAATTATTATTACTCCAAAAGAAGCGAGGCAAAAAAATATGTGACGGAATCTGATTCAGCTTCAAAGAATTACGAAGCTACGACCGTTTTCATATTGCTTGTTAGAGAGAGAACACGCTCGCAGATAGGGACGTCATAATCTGCGAGCGTCATAGTAAATGACGATCGTTTCGTATGAATACTTTAACTCTTAAAACTTTGGACACTTCATAACTTTCTGATGTTTTAACCTCTTGCGTCTCTATTTGACAACATTATTGATTATTTTATTTAGTGTGCACAGCCCTACCCCTGACACAACTGTCTCGCCTCCAGAAAGGCTTAGGTTACAAGGTTACAAGTAAGTAGTTATCCTATCCATCCTTCGCTAAGAGCTCTCAGCCCTGAAGGAGTCGAAACTTAGCCGTAATAGCCTACGGGCCTAGTCCCGGAAAATGTGCATGTACACCCTTTGACAAAGCGTTACTCGAGAATTTATAAGTTCTTTGGAAGAACCTTGTCGCTCTATGTAGCTTTTTTCGTTTAATTTTGTACGTTTGCTTTTCATTAATAAGGCTGCTTTTGTTATGACATTATTAAAGTGCCATACCACACTTTCTGTCCGGCTGATGTCCTCTGCAGGTCGAGCCATTTTGTGAACAGGTTCAATAATATAAGATTTTTCAGTCGATATTTTTTTAATAAAAAAAAGTAAAAGTAAAACGTAAAAGGCAAGCTCGCGAGTATTACAGCTCAACTAACTTGAGTTTTTAATTGGAATATTGTATCGGTTTATTATATTATCTTTAATGCAAATAGTACAATTTGGCTGCATTCAATTATTTATCAGATTAATCCTAAATATTTTAGGAGGAGCACAAAAGGCAAAGCAAGCTGATTTCCACCAGCTTGCCAAATATGACTAAACTGGTAAATCACCAAAAAACAGCCCTTCGCTTGCTTCGGGTTGTCCAGTGAACATTCTCACGCGCCGCCACTGAGGAGTAATACTTATAGTAATACCTTAGGGCATAAATATTTACATAAACTACGGTTACTTTACTACAAAATAACTTGAGAACATTTGTAATAACTGCGCATATTTGCGGCACATTTAATGTGTTTTGAGACAAATAAATAAATAAATAAATAAATAATAATAAATAAATATAAGGGGACAATCTTACACAAATCGAGCTAGTCCCATAGTAAGCTCAATAAGGCTTGTGTTACGGGTACTAGACGACGACATATATAATAGATAGAAATACTTAAATACATAGAAAACATCCATGACTCAGAAACAAATATTCATGCTCATCACACAAATATTTGCCCTTACCGGGATTCGAACCCAGGACCTTCAGCTTCGTAGGCAGCGTCACTACCCACTAGGCTAACCGGTCGTCTAAACAAAACTTTTACCTTTCCATTTTACTTCTAACACGGAGTTGGTTTTCTGTTTTCAAAATTTTCATGTTGTTGTTAATATATTCGCAGTTATTTGTTCGTAAAAGTTTCACAGTTTCAGCACTGTTTTTAATTTATTTATTTTCGGTTCTTTTCTTTCTAGATATTCATAAATTAATTTCATGCCTGAATTAAAACCGGCCAGGTGCGAGCCGGGTCATACACAGATTTAGGTCGTCGTCGTCGCGTCTTTCCTGTGAACATTGTCCAACTCCTAATCCGCACGAGGGTTTTGTGCCGTGCGCGCATGATCTAATTGAACGAAATTTTGGGGCATTGTCTAGAGTGTTACATGAGCATTCGTTTTTACATCACGTGTGTTTAAGTCATGTTTGAAAATTATATTTCTCCCTGACTGAGCCTTGGGTATTTTTTTCTCTTGTCATATAGGTAGCCAAGTATACATTTTTTTTGGTTTTTAATGGAGTAAGTGATTCTGTGCATTAATGGTGCGTGATGATTTAGATGAATTTTAGATTGAACTTTCCCGGACTATTTAATATAACCACCTACATCTACAATTACTTTTGGTGTATCAGCATCTTTAGACGTCATTGCGTCATAAAGCGTCCTCTGATTTGAATACCGAGATGTACTTTGAAACATTTGCACCGGTGTACCCAATCAGTTCGGATTAGTAATCAACCAGCTCTATAGAGCTCTATAGAGCTCCGAATGACTTTTCAGGCTTGTGATGGTTACTGAAGTTTCAGGTATTAATGATGATAAACGGGCTTGTGCTGGCTGTTTTATGGTTATTTAATGGGTCTAGGCTTTGCTTTGCAGCAGTTAGCTGACGAAGACATTTACATGTAGCTGCAATCTTTAAAAAAATTGTGAAGCCTACTAGCAGCCTACAAATATTTGAAAACAATAACATAATGTCGAATCATTCACACTTAACAAGAGGTATATTTTGAGGAAAAATCATAATAGTTTTAAAATGTATGCTTGACTTGTTTAGCCGTGGAAAAGTCAAATATTTGAAGCCTCGTATTGTGAGTTTGGACGGTCGGTATTTGCTCAAGCCTCTTTGTTCACGGCAGAAATGAAATATTATGCCAGACTTGATATAATATATATTTCTACGTTATAGGCTTACAGTATAGGCTTTCGCACACAAGCATACTTAACATTTTATTAACCGAAAAATTAGTTTGCCAGAATCAATCTGCAAATCAATAGCTGTAGAAGCAATTATCAAACTTACAAGGTATCATAAAAAAACATAGGTATACCTAGGTGCGGTGGAGTTTTTTAATAGATTGAAGTATCACTTAGATGACCATATTACGCCCGAAAGTTACAGGATATATCAAAAAATTTCTCCGCGAAAAAATACAGTTTGCCTAAGTATAAGATTGCAGACGGCAGTCCTTTTGATTTTGTTTTAAATGATTGATGCGCCTCGTTCGTGAGCTGTTTGCTTTGTGTCTGTTTTGATTTAGTTTTTGCAACGATCTGTCCGATCCATCTTGGTTTTTCAAAACATCCGAACTTGAAGGCTATAATTATCAGGAATAAAGGAAAAGTTAATTTAATTATTAGTTTTTTACGCGTCTCTTGTAAGATGTTTTTGTGTGCAGCTATCTTTAATTCTTTGAAGCGACAGTCCTGAATACGATGAGTTCATAGACTAGGTAGTATATCATAGAATACGTAGGTAGCGGTCGCTTAGTATTTCAGTATTTTCACTGAACTGGTGACCCAACCCTCGTAAACTATTTCATACAGTTAATTACCCTAGACGTTACATGGTATTCAAGCCTCGTTAGCGCCGTCTCTCTCTCACTAATGGTGGTGAAAGGGGAAGGCAGATAGGAACTGTCATTCAGGTTCACTTATCACCCTAATTTGATTGATGCCCTAGCGCTAACGGCATTGATGAGTAAAACTCACGACCTAACTCGATTATATATGCTCGCGTATTGGAAATATAGACCTATTGAAGAAGCTAGTTTAATATTTAACCCTAGTATGTTAAAATGTTTTCAAAAGTTCTTCTTCGGTTTGAGGACTAACAGTCGAGTTGTTAGAGCGACTTTACGACGTGGGCACTGCGCCGCTGCGTTGCTACTCCAAATTTCAATAAGATCTTGTTTACCTTTATGGACGACAACATCAACACGCGACGGCAGAGCTACGCATCGCGTCATACGAAGATTATACGTAAGAGAAATATGTGATTATTTATAAAGACTTAGATTGTTTAGAGTAAATAAAGAACCCAGTAGTTAGAATCCCCATAGTAATTATTTACATAAAACACCCTCTCATAGCATTCATTTGATATTGTAAACATTAAAGTAAAATCCCAGTACAAATTGTATTAGAAAGAGAGAGGAGATGTTGCCTATGCGCGAGCGCAGCGCAGACTGGCCGCCATGGAGGGGAGGGGTGTATCGCGCCAACATGACCGTAACGAGAGCCGCGGCCACCGAGCCTGAATTAGAACTTAGTACGGCGCATTTTCACTTTGCAATTAATATGTTTACGTTTATACCTTTACAACGGCTCATCGTATCAGAATGATTTATATATTGTTAGAAAGCTAATTAAAAGTTCTATTAAATGTTTAAACTTACAAATAAGTAAACTCAGTAGGTTCAGCGCAAATGATGAATAAGTGTTAAGAAAGGGACCGAATTACGGTTTGCCCGATTTCAAATAAGAAAATATTTACGAACCCTACTGTACTTATAAGATCTCAAGCCATATTAGAACTTTGTAAATCAGCTTAGTCTTCCGCCCATTAATATGTATAACATCCCAATAACATCTTGCAATGTAAATTAGTCAAGTCAAAGTGGGCGTAACCTTTATTGTCTCACTCAGCACGTCTTGCTCGCCCACTAGCAGGTATAAATAGCAGGTACGGCCCGGAGCAAATCACGTACTAATAGTCACCGACCCGAACCAGCGCAAAGCCGTCCACTCCCTTAAGGAGGTCCTTAAAATGGCGGTGAGAGTGGAGACTCCCAAAAAGAGGACCCACCTCTCACAGTGCCACAACTGCCAGCGGTTTGGCCACGGCGCCCGTGGCTGCCACTCTCCCCCCCGTTGCGTCAAGTGCGCTGGGGATCACGCGACTCGCGATTGCGAGCGCCCAAAAGGCTGCAAGGACCCGAACGGCATACGGTGCTGCAACTGTTTGGGTCGCAAGCTCCCCCATGGGCATACTGCCAATTATGGGGGATGCCCTTGCCGCCCAATGAGTCGCGACACCGGGGCAAAGTCGAAGTCCTCGCCTCCCTCTGGGCGCAAGCAAAGCGCGGGCCGGGGTGCTCCCCATAGCACTCCGCAAAACTTCCCCGCCCTTCCGGCCGTAGGGTTAGGAGCCCCTAGGAACCCGCCGCCTTCAGCGGCCGTAGGTCCCCGCCCGGTGCCTTCTGCACCCCAATCCCAGGCGGGCCCCTCTGTATGGGGACCCGCCGCCAGTCAAGCGGGCCGGCCCGCTATGGACCCACTTTATGCGTTTATGCAGTTAGTACAGGTACTCCCACCGGAGGTGGCGAGCGGCCTGTCTACCCACATATTCGCATCAGCTACTCGCTATCTCGCCGCACCAAGCGGCAGCCAGGTTAACGGTGCCTATTAGTATGGATAGTACATCCCAGAAGCTTAAACCTGCTTCGATTACCATTGGCATTTATAATGCCAATGGTCTAAGGGGTATGAAGGACCAGGTGATGAACTTCCTTCACGATCACTCAGTAGATTTACTTCTGGTCCAAGAGACCTTTTATCGTCCCGGCATTAGAGCCTTTCGCGTCCCTGGATACGTTCAGATTAGAGATGATAGGCAAGATGGTAGGCCATTCGGGGGCACGCTCATTTTCTACAAACGTAACTTACATTGCATAAGTCTCAATCCACCGCCCCTGACTAATATGGAAGTGTCGGTCTGTCGCATCTCGATGGAGGGGCACCCCCCGATATCGATTGCGTCAACCTACCTTTCACCTCAACGAGACTTACTTCTGACTGACCTCAACTCTTTAGCCTCCCTAGGTCCTTCGGTCATCGTGGCCGGGGACCTAAATAGTAAGCATACCAGCTGGGGATGCGTAGCATCCAATCCCAACGGCAATCGGCTTCATCACCTTTTGATCGATAGCCTCCCTTTCGATCTCCTCGCTCCCTTAGAGCCGACTCACTTCCCTCATAACGTAGACCACCGACCTGACATACTCGACATAGCACTACTAAAGAACGTAGCGTTAACTCTGCGTTCTATAGAAGTGCTACACGAACTAGACTCGGATCATAGGCCAGTCCTCTTGAGACTAGGCCCTCACCCCAATAGTACTCCTCGAACCAGGACACTCGTGGACTGGGACAAGGTACAATCAGGTCTCCTACAGACTGACTCCCCCCTGCTTAGAGATATCCCAGACAATATAACTACAACCGAACAGACAGACCAAGCGATCGATTCTTTCACCAACTACCTCAACGCTGTTCGAAGCGAAGCCTCAAGGGAGGTGTCGGCGGAGGACATCCAAAACCGACCTCCACCTACGGAACTGAGAGAGTTGGTGACAAGGAAAAATCGCGCCATACGTACCTATTCAAATCACCCTTCTGCCGAAAATCGGCAAATCCTGAGGGACTTGTCTAACGAGTCCAAACAGAGAATTGCCGAATTTCGGGAGAACTCGTTCAGGGATCTGATGGGGGAGATAACGCCTAGTCACCTGGCTTACTGGAAACTAGCGAGATCTCTCAAATCCGATGCCTGTTGGACCATCCCTCCCTTGGATCGACCGGATCACCCAACCCCCGCGTTCGAGGACAGTGAGAAAGCCGAATGCCTTGCGAGTAGTTTAGAGTCCCAATGTTCGCCCAACCTCCTCAACACCGACGAAGCCCACATTAGTAGGGTCGATTCCGAGGTGGACAGGAGATCGCGTCTCCCCGTAACTTCACCCATTTTACCGGTGTCGGTTAAGGAAGTCAGTGACCTTGTCAGGCGTCTCCGTATTAGGAAGGCTCCGGGTGCGGATGGTCTATCCAATCGCATCCTGAAACTTCTCCCCGAAACCCTCCTCCTCCTTTTGGTCGGCATCTTCAATGCCGCACTGACCAATGCTCACTTTCCAGCCGCGTGGAAATGTGCAACGGTCATAGGGATAGCGAAGCCCGGCAAACCCCGGACCTCGCCTGCCTCTTACAGGCCGATCAGCTTACTTAGCTCCCTTGGAAAGCTATACGAGCGGATCCTTCTCACGAGAATTCTCAGATTTACGGCTGAGAATAACCTCCTCATCGATGAGCAGTTCGGTTTTAGATCCGGACACTCATGCGTCCAACAGGTGCACCGCGTCACGGAGCACGTGTTGGATGGTTTCTCTCGATTCCAGGGGCTCAAGACCGGTGCGATCTTTCTCGACGTAGCGAAAGCCTTCGACAAGGTCTGGCATAACGGGCTTGTATACAAGTTATACCAGCTCGGAATGCCGGACAGACTCGTACTCACAATACGAGATTTTCTCAGTGACCGAAGCTTTCGATACCGACTGGAGGGAACGTATTCGGACCCACACCCCATCCGGGCCGGAGTCCCGCAAGGCTCCGTGCTCTCTCCCACTCTCTACTCGTTATTCACAAACGACATTCCCAGGCACCCTAAGGTGCAACTGGGGTTGTTTGCGGATGACACCGCGCTCTTTACGACTCATTGTAAGTACGCTACTATCCGGCGATACCTCCAAGAGGCAATCTCCGACCTAGGTCGTTGGTTTAATCTTTGGCGTATCGAAGTCAACCCGGAGAAAAGCACTGCAATAGTCTTTCATCCGTCGGACTGCATTAGTACAGAAAGGTGGGTGGCTCCGATCCAGATGTTTGACCGACCCATCCCCTGGGTCAACGAGGCCAAATATCTTGGAGTGACCCTCGACAGGAGACTGACTTTCCGTAGCCACATCCGTAGGGTACGCAACCGCGCGTTGTTCGTGCTAGGAAGGCTAGGGCCGATGATCAACAAGTTTAGTAAAATGTCACTTAGGAATAAGCTGACACTCTACAAGACTTGTGTTCGTCCAATCATGACATATGCAAGTGTAGCATTCGCTCACGTGCCTATGTCATCGCTCAAGCCGCTTCAGGTCATTCAGAATCGTTTTCTCCGAAGGGCGACTGGTGCCCCGTGGTACCAATTGAACCTCAGCCTGCACCACGACATGGAGATTAGCACCATGTATGGTTTCTTTAAGCAGGCTGCCAGACGTTATTTTGATAACGCTCCCCACCATAGGAATCCGTTAGTTAGGAAGGCTGCTGACTACGTCCCCATCCCTCCCCCCTCTGTCGTTACTCGGCGCTCACTGATTAGGGGCCGCACGGTCCGGCGTCCTAGGCACACACTCACGGACCCGGACGACGAAATCACAGCGTCCATCGAAAGATGGAACGCTGCGCTTTCGGCGTCCAACACATCGCGTACACTTCAGCGTTCCCGCCGGCGGGGACGTCCACCGCGAAACAACACAGACACATACAGTCCGCTTTCGTCCCGGTACCGCCGCATACCGGGTAGAGTCAGTCCGACGCAAGTCGGGCCTAGCTGAGTTTCTTGCTGGACTCTTCTCAGCTAGGCTAGGTTTTAGCGAACCAGCGATAAAACTCCCAGTAGTTCGATACCACTCACACCCCAGATTCGGTTGATACCGTTCAACCAATCTCACTGGAGCGCAAACTCTCAGAGTATTCCAGTGTACAAACTTCCCCGCGTGGTCTTGCCGGAGGCTTCCCCTGGATTTTCCCCAGGCCACCCTCCAACCACGCATTTCGACCGCTATATTGGGTCCGTCCTATTATAGCAACAGTCAGGTTCAAAAAAAAAAAAAAAAAAAAAAGGAGCAAATCAGTGTCAATCGGAGCCTCCTGGAAGTCACAACAAGAAGAAGAAGAAAACTACAAAGTAATAGGAAGTTAGGGACTTGTAATCAAGTCACTTAGGGCAGTGATAGGGCAGTTAGGGAAAAGTAAATAAAAAGTCTATTTCTCGTTATTCCTTCTTTTATTTTGGTAACATCGTTTACCCAAAGTGTCTCAGGACACGGGCGAAGCCCAAACACACCATTCGGGCGCCGAGTGGTAGTACGCGCTGTCCGTACACATAGGGGCGGAGCTCGTCCGTCGCCGACTTGTGTCACGGAGCGTGGTCGACGCACTGTCCGAGCACATAGGGGTGGAGCTCGTCCGTCGCCGACTTGTGTCTCGGCACTAGGTCACTCTTAGGTGACTGTGAGGGGCGAGCATTGCCGCGGCGGGTAGCGGGCGCGCTCACTCGCCCGGCCGACGCCGCCGAGAGCGGACGTCGCTCACAACCTTCTAGGTTGGAAGTGGGAAATCGTTTCCGCAAAAAATTCTGGTAAATCTGCAAATAATCGTTTGTCCGAATTTTCGTTTCGGCCAAAAGGGTGTTTTACGACGATCCAAATGTTTTTTTTTAACACTTATCATGTAGCACCATTAGGTTAAGCTAGATTTGTTTTATAATATCTAAACCTAAATATTTCATGCCTTCGGGAAATAACTGTTAAATTACGCATTCAGGATCAACAGGGTGACAATTGTTGAATAGAAGTGTCAATGATTGGAACGTTTGCTTTAGTTGCGTCAGATACCTTTTCAAACAAGTGTCAGAATCATTCCAACCTGCAAATGTATCTAATATCTAAGTAGAACACAATAAGTAGCGTATAAGTTTCGAGATAATTAGTAACTTATCTCTAGTAGGAGACGTTTCCTTTGTGTATTATACTCATTAACGCTCAAAGGCATGTGCACGGCACATGTTATGAACCGGTGGTAATATCTCTTTCAAGTCGTTTAAAGCAGTGTTTCTAAGAAAATGAGAAATGAAAGGAAACCCTCACATAATTTTAAGTACTATAAAAAAATAATACTAGCGTAATATTAGCATGTTTTCTTTTTTGAACCTGTCTATTGCTATAATAGGACGGACCCAATATAGCGGTCGAACTGCGTGGTTGGAGGGTGGCCTGGGGAAAATCCAGGGGAAGCCTCCGGCACGACCACGCGGGGAAGTTTTGTATACTGGAATACTCTAAGAGTTTGCGCTCCAGTGAGATTGGTTGAACGGTATCAACCGAATCTGGGGTGTGAGTGGTATCGAACTACTGGGAGTTTTATCGCTGGTTCGCTAAAACCTAGCCTAGCTGAGAAGAGTCCAGCAAGAAACTCAGCTAGGCCCGACTTGCGTCGGACTGACTCTACCCGGTATGCGGCGGTACCGGGACGAAAGCGGACTATATGTGTCTGTGTTGTCGCGATCTCGCGGTGGACGTCCCCGCCGGCGGGAACGCCGAAGTGTACGCGATGCGTTGGACGCCGAAAGCGCAGCTTTTCATCTTTCGATGGACGCTGTGATTTCGTCGTCCGGGTCCGTGAGTGTGTGCCTAGGACGCCGGACCGTGCGGCCCCTAACTAGTGAGCGCCGAGTAACGACAGAGGGGGGAGGGATGGGGACGTAGTCAGCAGCCTTCCTAACTAACGGATTCCTATTAGCATGTGTATTCATCTGTGTCTCTGTCTATATCATCGCAGGTCCCATACGGATACGGATACTCATACAAGCCCCCACTAAAACAGAAACCGGTAAAAGATTATGGCGTCTACTCGGAAGGGGCTTGAGCTGTCACTCGGAGACCCTTTGCTTGAAAAAATCCTCAACAGCATTCTACCCGCTATTAGCATTTGGAAAAAGGTTTGAAAAGTTTTAATCGTTTGAGGTACCTAAACGTCGCAAAGTTGGCAGGTTAATTCTAATAATTGTCAACCTGTTGTTTACCTATCTTGCTGTGAATTAAGATTGAAGGTGTTTAGTAGACGCTGGGCTGGTGTCGAGCACTGGGACGATTACCTTACCTTCAGGTTATACCTATTTCCTACTTCTAAAAATAATAGCCAATCGACCCTTTGGGTACATAACTGTTTTATTTTTTACTAGCTTACATATTTTTTACAAGCCTTGCACCGGTATTCGACTTAAAAGTAGTATTTATTTTATTAAATTAAACATACTTAAGCTATGGAGCCTGGACTATATGTATATATCTTGCCTAAATCGCTGCCACTGGGCAAATTGCCCATAAGGCTGCACGGCTGGCCGCCTCCTGTCGCTGAATGGCAATGCCAAGTCACTGCGAGGAACGAGCCAGCCCTATGGTCGCACGGTTACCTACTTACAAAATAAGACGTGTCCCTGGCCTGTAATGATATCTCCAATTTCATATCTCGGTTCAAAATTAGCCCAGGCAGCGATGGTTAGATTATTTACCGATTAGCGATATCTCGTCTGTCAACCATGACGCATGGAACTGCGGCTCTAAGGTATAAACTGGTTATAAACGGTTTCATATGTCTTTTTATTAAGTTTATATTCGCTGAGCGCTAGTCATAAAATATTTATAACCAATATGTCTCGTATATAGGTCATGATAGGAATATGACTAGAATAGAACTATTTTCGAAATCACTGTGTCATTGAAATAGAACATTCAATGGTAATTATGTACCTAGTTTGTGCCATTTCCAAGTTAGCAGATAACAATGGTATTCAGATGTCTAAGTCTATTCCAACACTTGTTGGACAAACTTTGTCTTGCACTTTCTAAGTGACATTCGAGAGTAGGTACCTACTTCGTACCCCGCTTTCGCTGAACTTTGCCTGAATACATCAAAAATACTTTTACAAATGCCAATGACTTTATCAAGTGGGGACCGATTAAGAGGAATAAATGTGAAAACATTAATGTAAATATGTTAATGTTAATGAAATGAAAACACAAAAACTAGACCACGAAAGATCCAGATACTTGAAGAGAAGAGCGAGAAGAAAAAAATACCTCACAACTACTAAGTAAATTTACGAACGAAATCAATCAACATCTCAACGACAAAAAGTACGTACTCGCCGTGTTCATTGATTTTAGTAAGGCATTTGATACCCTAAGATATGATACATTGTTTTCGAAACTCTGGAGAAATGGTATACAGGGCCCTTTACTTGAATTCTTTAAAAAATATCACACAAATCGGTATACCGCAGTGAAAGTAAATGAGTCGTTAAGTGACCTAATTAAAACAGATAAAGGCTCAGCACAAGGATCTATTTTCGCACCTACCGAGTACATTTTGTATGTTAACGATATGCCGAACATATTTCAGATGGGCTCAGTGTACCAGTTCGCAGACGACACATGTCTCCTGGTGGCAGACAGGGACATACAAAAGGCCATAAATGCAATGCAAAACAATTTCGACCTTCTTTGTAAATGGGCCCACGACGTGGGATTAATTATAAACTACTCTAAAACAAAAAAAATGAATATCCACTCCACACACCTGGTAAAGACACCCGATCCTGTTATCACTGCCCATGGTCATCAATGCCTACACTACAATAACCATAACGAAAAAAAGCGGGTATGTACTTGTGAACCGTTAGAACTTGTTCATGAACACATGTACCTCGGCCTTATCATAGATACACATTTTAACTGGGGACCGCACATAAACCGGGTGTGTAACAAACTAAGATCAATTCTAGCAAAACTTGCTATACTAAAGTATAAACTCCCATACAATATCCTTAGAATGCTGTACATGTCACTCGCGCAATCCGTTATAGGATATGGACTGAGTAGCTACGGCAGAACCTTTAAAACATACATTGATAAGATATATAGAGTACAGACTAGTTTAATAAAAACAATTATACCTAATTCCGTTAAGAAAAAACATTTGGGTCAAGAAGAGTTATTCAAATACTGTAAGATTATTAATATATATAACCATATCAAAATAGAAATTGTTAGTGAAGAAATGGATAATTTAAAAAGTCTCATAAAAACAACTAGACGGGAACACCTTAGGAAATTAGTGTATTTGCCTCGTTTTGTCCTTCCGAAATGTAAAAATGTATGTGGCAAACGAACATGGGAATACCTGTTGCCAAATATTCTTAATCAACTACCCACTGATATTTTCAATAGCATAAGTGATAACCCACACAAGTGTAAACTTGTGTGGGTTATCACTTAGTACATGAAAGCGGTATATCTATGCTGATGCGCTAACTACACACACATTCCATGTGTTAAAAGAAAATATATATTATAATTATAGTATTATACTTTAAATATCATAATTATATTATATAAACAACTTACTGCCTTATTCATAAAAAATCAAAAGGCCTACAATATATAAAAGGCCCCTATATATTTCGTCCCTTTCTTACGAAAACAACAAAGTGAAAGACAAACTACGCTTTAGCTAAAATAGGTTTGCTGAACGTTTATGAATACGGCCATTAGTCATTAATTAAGTATCTATTGTAAGTACCTAATAATAGTAATTTAGTTAAAATAGAACTCCTGTAATAGTTATTTACGATACAAGTGCCGAAAATGGGAAATTCGTAACCAGTGGTGATAAATTAAAACACGACCGAAGGGAGTGTTTTAAATCGACACGGGTTGCGAATTGCCTATTCGCACGTGTATCGTACAACATTTTACTATACATATGGAGCTTTAAAGTTTTGACAGATGCACGGAAAGTGCTCTTTTCCGCACTAGTGCGGGAAAGTAGCACCATATGTACTGTAAAATATATATTTATTAGTTATAAAGTGTAAACAGCGGCAGTTAAACCTTTACGGCTTTGTCCGCTGTACAAATGTTTCCTAACTGTATTGTTTTGTTATAGTAAAAAAAAAAAAAAAAAAAAAAAAAAACTTAGCATATTGCCTACCTGGATTAACATATAGTACATACTTTTTTATCCCGGTAAATGACATGGCTTAATGCATTCAGCGCTAAGCAGAGCTGTTATTCACACCCGTCACGAAACTAGACCTCTACCGCGTCTTTGCGTGTTCTTATGCGTCGCGGTGTCAAGATATATTTGTGGGTGAGCATTGAGGTGAGCTTAAAACAAGCTACAGAATAGGGGGGCAGGACACATTTGCGTCAGAGTTCACTAGAAGGCTCACAATCACCCAATGGGCAATAAAGGGCTATGCTGGGAGTTTCTCTGCGTGATCTCAGCAGAACTAAGGTAACCTATATACCCTCCGAATCACTAAACTTAAGTGGCAGTGGGCTGGGCGGGCCTATTACACATAAAATCGACGGTCGTTGGGTCGGAATGGTTGTCGAGTGGCGACCACATACCGCCAGGCGCAGCGTGGGTAGACCGCCCACAAGGTGGACTGATGACATGGTAAAGTACGCGGGAGTCCGCTGGATGCAGATGGCACGAGACCGGCACTCTTTGGGGGAGGGCTACGTCCGGCAGTGCGCGTCTTTCGGCTGATATAATGATGATGATGCGTCAGAGGGCTACGAGCGACTTTAGTTACATACTTATCTATGAAAATTAACATTGCTAAAATTAACAAGTTAACGTGAACGGTACATTACGGATTTCATTTAAGCACTAGAATAAAGAAGAAAAATCTTAATTCAAATCGGAAAATATAAAAAAACGTTCTAAGAGGCTCAAGCGGTCAAGGTCAACTATGTCTAGCCCAAACTAAAATTCCGGATCCGCCACTGACAAACTGACTCGAACGCTGGCTTGCTCCATTTATGGATAAACACCTTTTAAAAATGCAATCCTAATAGATACTTAAATAAAGTAACAACTAACCCAAACAGTTGACAGTTCCAACTTTCAATACTTCCCAACTACGTTTCGCGTCATTCAAAACACCGCCATTTCCAAACTAAACTGCAGTTAAAGTGTCAACTAAAGCAACAACGGTTATTCGTACCGCGGTAATAAAAGTGAGTTTGTGTCACTGGGCTGCTATTCAGAACGCTTCATATCACGCCTCACCCGAAACAGTAACTCAGACCTCCGATTACGCGTTGTTATTACGACACGCGATGTCAAGATATATTAGGGATGATTGTTGAGGTGAAGTGAAACAAGTGAAAAGCTGGTGTCGCGATAGTGCAGTAGCTACCTTAACATGCACGCGAGTTGTCTCGAAGCGTTTATGTTAAATGTGTTGTACGCGTTGTAACATTGATAAAAGACGCAATGGTTATTCAGTTTTCAGTTAGCAACTAACTAATTAAATTGGCTTGTTTTATACAGTATGAAATAGTGGTCTTGTATAACTTGTACAATAGTAAGCGTTAGTAGATTTGGCGATACCGTGTTGTGATTGTGATTGGCGGGTGGTTTATCGCCCATAACCGTTCCTGCGCTCCATTTTTGCGCTATGTTGCTGAAATCATCGGTAGTCTACCAGCAGATTAGTATTAATCGGTATTATTAATAAACGAGATGTGTATTACTAACTTGTTTTTTTACATCTTTGAGGTTGCCCGACGTTACGGATGTGTCACAACATCCTTGGTCGATGAATGACTAATTGTTACTTTAATACCTATCAACTTTAGTTACCAATTTAACCCCTGTCTCTGATTAGTAGAAAAGTAACTATAAGTTGCAGTGTCGTTACAGTTGCGTTTCACCGTCTGTTTTGGTCACAGTAAACTTCGGCAGTACGTTTCGGGATCTTTCGAGATGCCATCACTATTAGGATGATCATCATAGAAATAGAAATAGAAATCCACTTTGGCTTAGGCACTAGTTTCACGAAAGCGACTGCCATCTGACCTTCCAACCCAGAGGGAAAACTAGACCTTATTGAGATCAGACCGGTTTCCTCACGACGCTTTCCTTCAGCGAAAAGCCGCTGCAAAATATGAAACATATTTTGTACATAAGTTTTTTGAAAAATCCCAGTGGTACGAGACGGGATTCGAACCCGCGACTTCGGACTCGCAAGTCGCGTGCTTTACCTGTGGTAAGTTACCACTCGGCTCCTGGGGCTTTTAATTATTTTAAAGTGATATAAAAAAAATAACCATTTCTATTACTATGATATCAAAAAATGTTTTTTTACTGCGACAGTACATTTATTTCCGTTTGAAGAGACATAAAAGTCCAAGGCCAGGGAGGAGGTTTGAGGGTGTACGGTAGTAAATAACGAGATTGAAAGGTAAATGGGTATTTATTTTACGCCGCGAACGCTTTCGAGCAATATTCAGATTTTTCGGTCGTGTTTATGCTAATTTGGAATAATTTAGAGCTAAGCGAGCCTAGGTCAGGCCAAGGTATCCTAATTGCATACTTATATCTAAGGTCATAATTAATAGGTCAAGTTTTACGTTTTTTAATATCGTTTATCGTTTAAGGCACGCTTGCACCCGTGCGTCATATCTACCTTAACCCATTCAGGGCCAATTATGACACATATGCGTCAGACCGCCGTAGTCGCTTTCCGCTACATACGAGGAAAACCATGGCATCGGCTACGAGCGTAGCGCGTAGCAGATCCCGTGATTTTCCTCGTATATAGGGGAACACGACTACGAAAGCGTCCGGGTTCCTGGCAGTGAAAGTGTACAGGACACTGGAACCTTAATTTAGGTTATGAGGTATATCTTAAATTCAATTCAATTCAAATCATTTAATGCCTAATAACAGCACAAGTCAACAAGAAGTAAAACAATAATTATACAAAACATTAATTACAATTTAAAATTTGAATAATACAATATTAATAACATACCTGAATAATAATATTAATTAAAATGTCCCTATACTAATTTCCTATATTTACAAAAATCGTCAACACTGTAAAAAACATTATCCATTAAAAACTGCTTCAGCTTTTTAACATATACAGCTCATAAGAAGGAGCCTCTTTGACTTCCGGGCTCAATTTGTTATAAATTTTAACACCTACTACCCACAATGAATTTGATGTTCGCGTCAATCGGGCCTGCACGGGTTTCATGTCGCGACCATTTTTTCGTTGATCTGGACGACGCATTTTGTAGTCGTCCTTGTGTTTCCACATAAATTTTGCGACTTCCAAGATGTAGAGGCTCGGCACCGTTAAAATTTTTAGTTTTTTGAAGTGCTCTCTAGTAGGAGAAAATGGAGGCACTCCAGCCAAAATCCTAACAGCCCTTTTTTGAAGAACAAACACCCTGTCCCTGTCTGCAGCAAGGCCCCATAAGTCAATACCGTACACAATGATGGAGTTTATGTAAGCATAGTATGCCACTCGGATATTTTCTTGCGAAAGGACAGGGGAAAGCCGTGACAGTGCGAATGATGCCTGCGCAAGCCTACCGGTGAGTAAATCTATGTGCTTGTCCCATTTTAGACCCGCATCGAACTGAAAACCTAAGAAACGCGTGTCATGAACTTGAGGAATTTTTATATTGTCAATTACAATTTCCAAGGGGGTTGGGTACTTTCCTTTTAACCAAAAGTGTATCACTAGTGTTTTGCCGAGATTTATCTGGAAACCATTTACTTTAAACCAATCAGTCAACTTTATTATTATATTTGTAACATTTACTTTTAGGTCAGAGAAAGTATCACCCGAGACAACAGCACAGCCGTCGTCAGCAAACATTATAAAATCACCATGTTGAAAAATATTGATTAGATCGTTAACCATAATAAGGAATAGGAGATTTCCAGCCGCAGAGCCCTGAGGTACGGCGCAGTCATCCAGAGTCCTCACCCCCGATCTGGTAACGCCACCATCAACCGATACAACCTGCTCTCTATTTTTTAGAAAAGACTCAATGAAATTTAATAAGCTCCCGTGTACTCCGTATCTCTGTAACTTCATAACTAGCAGACCGTGATCAACACAGTCAAATGCTCGCGACAGGTCACAGAAGACAGCTGCAACATGTTTTTTACAATCAAGATAATGCAAGAGAAGCTGGTGGACTGCACGAGCAGCATCAATAGTCGATCTATCCTGACGGTATGCATATTGATGGTCGTGCAGTAGATTGTTGCCTTCAAAGTATGTAAGCAACCTATTACAGAGCCCTAACTCAACAACTTTAGACAGCGCTGGTACTAGCGATATTGGTCTATAATTTCCAATTTCCTCTTTCGACCCCTTACCCTTGTAGATTGGGCTAACCTTGACGATTTTCAGTGAGCTAGGATAAATACCGAAAATTGAACACTGATTGAGGAGAGCACAAAATATATCCAAAACATTGTCAGGAAGTTTTTTCATAAGGTCTGCAGACATATCATAATAATCAGTCGAATGTTTAGATTTTATTGTTTTTAGTAATTGCTTTATCTCTGTTATTGTATATAACGTTGTGTCAGTTTTAGTCTTAATTGACGTAGTAACTTTATTTAAATAGTAAAGAGCTGCTTCTACATCAGTTTGCCTGTGTACGGGGTTGTTCAGGGCTACATAATGGTTATTAAATTGATCAGACAGTTCCTTCTGGCCTGTAGTACTTCCAGTCTTCGCTAACAGGAGTAACTCAATCGGATTAGGTTTACAGTGCTTTTTACACGTTTCTGTATTTATTATGCGCCATAAAGTTTTACTAACATTTTCAGTACGTACCCTTCTATTTATGAATGTACTACGTTTTTCGCGTTTTAATTTGTCAAGTACAGACCTATACTCATTTACAAATTCCATTAAATTTTCATTATTTGGGTAGCGGTTTACCAAATCATATACGAGTATCTCGTCATAGAACTGCATTTTTAGTCTGATTTCGTCATCCACCCACATTGTATGTTTATAATTTTTTTGTGGGTACTTCCTCAAAGGAAAGTGTATGTCAAAAGTATTTTTAATTATTGTAATGAGTTTATTCATCTTTTCAGAAAGATCAATGTCAGAGTGAAACAAGTTATAAAAAGAGCGGTTGGAAAGATCTTCTATAAAGTTATGAATCTTTAATTCCGATATAATTCTTCTTATTACTGGTGGTTTATGTACGGTTTGACGTGATATATGTAATTTAAAAATCTGAGCGTCGTGGTCACTGACTTCCTATGAGCTGTATTTCCCATGTTCCTTTAATACAGTTAGAATATACGTGATCGATACACGTCCCAGTAGATTCCGTTATTCTTGTCGGTGACATATGCATAGGTCGTAGGTTGTATTGAGCCATTAAATCCAATAATTGTCTTTTTGGAACTGTATTTTTAAGTAGGTCAATGTTAAAATCTCCCATTATAACAATTGAATACTCAAGACTGAATTGTTGAAACAAATAGTATAGCAAGACCTCAAGGACAACAATACATTTTTTAAATCTTTTTACATATGATGTATACAAACATATAATAATAGTTTTATATTCGTACAAATCAATACCACATAGTTCAATGTCCATTTCAATCGACATTTCAGATACCTGTGTTAATTCCTTGCATTTTAGGTGTTTTGATAAGTAAATGCATACTCCTCCATTTTCTTTTTGGGACCTGCAAAATCTTGCTGCTAAATAGTAATTAAGTACATTGATATAACACAATTCATGATTTCTCATCCAGTGCTCAGACATACATACAACATCAGGATTATTATTCACTTGTAAACAACTTTCCAAAGACGACACCTTATTACCTAATTTTCTAATATTTTGATGGAAAAAGTTGAGGCTCTTTACTTCTTGGACATTGTTATGATAAGTATTATTACTATTATTACACATTGGATAACTTGTCACTGAACTGTTATACATTACATTATTATTAACGAAAAAACGATCCGTCAGTTTGAGTGCTTATAGAGGTTCCACCAGTTTGAGTGCTTACGGAGGTTCTTTTAACAACACTAGCATACGTGGTGGGGACCGCGGGTGACATATTATGGATCCTTTCCTCCCATAAGTTAATTGTATCAGTTAAAAGTGCCGCAAGTTTGTCAGCTTGCATGTAGCCACCACGCAAACATATATCGTTAATGTTCACGTATTTAACGTACGCAAACATGGAGGATTGAAACCTAATCTCATGGTTGAGCTTGGATATATTCAGGCCGTGGTAATGGTCAGGCGGGGTACAGCGGCGCGAGACGCTTGCTGTTAGGCGGGGATAGAAACACTCACGTCTGTACATAATTACATCATATGCGACTCCATAATGATTGTGTTTGCGCATGTTCCAACACGGGCCACGCGCCGCCGATCGCCTCAATTGGCTTCAAACATATCCTTAGACAAAAACGCGCGACTATTTTGCCCTGAGTAAAATTTGAGGATGTTGAATGCTTCAGTCTCCGTAATTATGGGAATACTCGTATAAAATCTATGTGTACCTATGACTCGACTATACAACAAAGCTTAATCCCCAAGAAAAAAAAAATAGCTTAATCCCCATTCAATAAACCATCTGCAATAAATGTGCATAGGCGATTTTCCAAAAACCAATTAGAGTTGAGTCACCGAGGCAGTGTCATAATGGGTTTTCCATTACGCTCTGTCAGCGGAAACTGGGTCTAAAATGTTTTCTCTTCCGACAATTGCACCGATTTCACTGTACCTACGCTTGACGTCTAATATGTTTACAAGTTTGCACCATATGGTCTTTTAAGTAAAGCGGAACATGTCTATATAAGTACCTACATACATTTGGCTCCGAATATTATCAGTTTTTTTCGAAATGATTTGCAATTTTAAATGCATTATTAACTCGATAAAAATGTGCAGTTTGGGAATGTTTCATTCAAAACGTCAGTGTTAGATAGATATATTCTTTTTGAATAAAACTGAGATAATAGCAATGAAAAATCGACCTATCAGGATTTTACCCTGATCCGTTTTGCCTTGATATTTTGATTTTAAATGGATTACTCCCAGATCACCTTAAACCTAAATAAGGATTTTTAAATATTAACATTTTCTTAAGTATGATGTAAGGAAATAGGTTATTGAAAATGACAGTGTTATAAAACTAATATAACATAACGCAAACAGGACGTGATGATTAAAAGTATACCATCGTCAGCACTGTTAACTGGCTATTTTCATAAACTCTATTGCAACGTGATAGAGTTTATTATTGGATATTTCAAGTCCGCGGTTGTTTTGAACAAAGATGGAAATGTCCACCCACAGCTTAATTAGAAGAGCCTATTGTTATTGTTAGAAGTATGATTAACATACTAATAACTTATTTCCATACAAGCTGCCCGCGCGGTTTCGCTCGCGTATTGCAAAGAACTCAGCCACCTTGCGGGATAAAAACATAGTCTATGTCCAGCCGGAAAATCCAATCTTTACGCAGGTGAAATAATTTTTGAAATTGGAATATGGATTCCTGAGATTAACCATTAGGTTCATATAAAGCTACAATCTCACAGACTTATATTTTTATAATATTAGTATTAGATACCTAGTGACATTTTAAACATGGTATGAAGCTGCAAATATATGAGCAGCATTCACAAAAAAAAATAGTAGTGAAAAGTTATCCGTTCAAGGTCCAGCACGTGTGCTAAGCCATAGCGCGTAGCAGCATCTTTCCGCTTTGTTGCGGAAATCGGGCGTAGAGCCTTGACTCAATATGTTTGAGAGTCATTGGCCTTGAATGTGTTAACATAGAAGCACTTTATTTGCACTGAAATCCAAAGTTAACATAGCGTAAGCACTAGGCAGCCCATGCTTTATTTTATTAACGTAAATCTCAGAGTATATATTTGTACAGAGAAGCTATAATGTTGCCAACATAAGTGACGGAAAGGCTCTTATGCTGGTTAAAAGAATTGGTCTTAAAATGACTGACGGCTTACCATAAACAACCTACTTAATTTAGCGGGCTTAAGTATTGCGGTAAATAAAAACTGGCCAAGTGCGAGTCGGACTCGCGCACCGAGGGTTCCGTACAATAATTTACGGTTTTTGCAATTTTTCCTTTATCTGTGCTATAAGAAGTTGCTTCGTACCAAATTTCAAGATTCTGTATTCACGGGAAGTACCCTGTAGGTTTTGATTCCCTTGTGAGTTTCGAAAATTTGCGGAAATTTACAGCATAAACGGCTGTATCTTCTGATTGCGTTGGCTTAGAAGTTTGATTTTTTCACAGCTTCAAAGGACACTAGATCTGAGTATTTGGTATAAATTTTAGCCTGATACCTCCACGCGTTCCTGAGAAAAAAGGGTCTTGACAGACGGACGGACGGACGGACGGACGGACATCAAAGTGATCCTATAAGAGTTCCGTTTTTTCTTTTTGAGGTAAGAAACCCTAAAAAAGTGAAACTTTGACAAGGACAACGAATAACATATACGTATATCCCTTTCTGTAACACTAACTGAATTTTGCTTACTGCCATCACGGTCTGTCTATAGAAATCTATACTCTAACCCCCCATTCCCACTATGTCGTCTGTTGAGACGATTTTTTATCGTGTGTCGTCGCCTCATAAAAATTGGTGCACGAGAAGTGTGAACAGCTGCATATAAAATGTACTGCCACTACGACACACGATAAAAAATCGTCCAGACAGACATAGTGAGAACCAGGGCAGTGGGTTGACGTAAAGTCAATTTTAACAAGTGAAATGAAACTAATACGTCATTAAAATACTGAAAATATATATAAACGCCTCTCTCGCCCGCTGCACGTGCAGATTTTTATTTAAAATACTTTACAACAGGCGGCTTGACTCGGAATCTATTTGAAGTCACATTAACAACCATTAGACTCGTTTCTAGGTTAACAACTTAACATAGATTTATGGCCGGTTTCTTTAATCCAGAAGCATCTATTGGATGGTGCAAGTTTTTACAAACAGCTTTGCTTTTATGTTGACACGCTTTCCCGCATGACATTTATGCGGTCATCGCACTGTCACCGCATTCCGCTGCGGTGTGCGGAGCCGCGTACTAATTACGCCGCATGGAATTGCGGTGCAGTGTGTGGCACCGTGCAGTTTTTGCATGCAACCTGATGTAAGTGATGTACCTACTTGCATACAACGGGAAAACCATCGCGGCAGTGTGATAACCGCCTTATCATTTAACACTAGAAGCTCAGGTTACTCTATGACACCTATAATCGAAACTATAAGAAGGTCGTGTATTTGAATAAAAAAACATAAGGTGTACCTTAGAAATTGTTCTATTAATTGTTATAATTATGACTGTTTTTTCATATAGACTTAAATTTCTTTATTTCATAAAATAAATTAACATGAACAGTAAATTGTAATTATACGTAAATTAAATTAATTAATAATTAACATTATAAATTAGCTTTAAAATAAATAACATGAATTTATTTTATGACCGTCAAATAATGAATATTAATTGAATTAAATTTCACAGGTACCATACAACTTTATTATGGACATATATTACAAAATTATCAATGATAAAGTCAAAATAAGGAAAATAAATATAGATATTAATATCTCGTAATGATCGTCAAAATAAAAAACTGGAACATTATCAAATATGTATATTGGTATATACATATTTGATAATGTTTACTGATAATAGGATTACTGAAAATACCGCAACCACACACTTGACACGAAACGTAAACAAGGTACAGTCGATTGCAGCGCCATCTGCCTTAAGCTTCTAGTGTGCCTCCCAATTGAAGAGAAAAAGATTAAGGTGCAACGTCACTGACGAATTCCATACAATTTTCGTTCGGACTAGACGTCTAATCTATCGATGTCAGGAACTTGAAATTGTGATATTTAGATAATATATGACCCTCTTCTCCCGCAGTTTGAATAAATACACGCAAAAACCAGTAATATTCAAACAATAGGCATTTGAAATTCATAAAATTTTACTCCGAGCCTTGTATGTGTGCGTGAGTTAGACACTGTCCGTGTAAATGACATGGCCGCGTCACAATGACAGCACGTTGCCTAAAACCTTCACTAGATGTCTTTAATATCAAACAAGATTAGTTAGATAGCGGAGTGAATAGTAGTAATTATAATCACCAGACGGTGACACCATCGTACAAACACTTTTAGTTTGTGGTGAAAGAGATAGCATTATTTTTTATCTTGCTAAGCTGCTCATTTTGGTAATGACGTAAGAGCAATGTCATTTGTTTTTGATAGACTGAATTTCAAGCAACAATGAATGAATTTCAATGCTTTGCTCTTTTGTCCACGGAACGATAACTATGCATAGGTACATTTTGCGTCTTATTAGAAAGAAGTAAGATCCAATATTGAAATGTAATCTGTGCTACCGAACGTATACATATATAGGTTTTGATCAAATGACATACATACATACATACATACATTCACGCCTTTATTCCTAAAAGGGGTAGGCAGAACACCTGAAACGTATGTTTCAGCGCCTTAATGTTGGTATAAAATATCGACAAAATGTGATATTGCAGTGATAGGTTGCTAGCCCATCGCCCACATCTAACTTCAACATTGGTCCTTTAGTCGACTTTTACGACACCCACGGGAAGAAAGGGGTGCTGTTGATCAAATGAACCGTTTGAATTTCCAACTTGCAGATTATAAGCAAGTTTCGATTGAGTGAATGTTACGTTATGTAGCATTAAATATAACAGACAATTATTGGGAGTGTAAGTACCTGATAAATTTAAACATTCGCTTTAGTCGACTGCACATCGATTGACAGTAAATTACCTACTGCAACCTATTTAGGAATCGACTGTTCAACTAGAATATTAGATTACCCCCAAAATGTAAATTAACTAAGTCACAATTTTTCTTCTTTACGAGTACAATGTTGTGAGGGTAGAATTATACACTCGTAGGCATTCTTCGGTGCAGGGACTGATGCCAGTTACGACCGGTGGTTAGGCAAAGTGGTTAGGGGACAGCATAACAGTGCCGCAACCAGTTAGAAATGTCCATTACCGGTATTTTTTTAAAGCCTTGTGATATCTTTTTAATACCGGTTTCAAACCGGTATTATTTCGATACTTACTTAGATATTTTTTTGTTCTTAAGCGGGTCGACCTTGCCCTCCACGCCGAAGCTGAAATATCGGTTACCTTTGTAACTTTTATGAAACCGTATTTACGGTACCGAAAAAAATGACATAAAATATAAAGCTGCAGCCAGCTATGTCCTGGAGAAACCCAATATATTTAATTAATTATGCTATTATTAACATACTAGGTACAGATAGGGAATGCAAACCACCATCATGGAATCCCGAAATCCCGGAATCTCCTACCGATTTTTCCAATATTCTAATACCAGAATTTAAAAGGACCAATGTCGAAATAAGTGTATTATTATTATTTTTATCCTGCTAGTATTGTAAATGCGAAAGTTTAGATGTTTATATGTATAAATATTTGAATGTTTAGATGTTTGGATGTTCGTAACTCAATCACGCTTAAACTGCGCAACCTTATTGCCTGCCTAACCTCTTAAAGCCCATGGGCCTACTCATGGGACTTATTCTGTCGAAGGCATTTAAATTATATTCAACTGGAATAGAGCTGAATTTGTTTTGTTTCGGGCACTTTTCAAAAGAAACGAAAGTCAACTCTATTTCCAACACAATGCGATTCCAATTCCAGTGCCAATTTGTAATATTTGCTGAGCCTTAGGAGCCTAGATTAAAATATAGCACATTTTTTTTATCCCAGGTTCATGCAGACGAAACCGTGAGTGGAATCTAGTTTTTAATAAAAAAAAAAATGACATGCATTTGTAAAAAAAAGGAACGCATAATCTAATGTAGTTAAATTTATTTGTTAGTTGTTATTGTCTGTCCTACGTAATTTTTCTACTGAAGAATAATCGCTTTTCCACTATTGTTGCTGGTGGTAGGAGCACTATTTGAACTGTTAGAAGGTAAAATGGGCTTCCGCTAGAATGGGTAACTTCTATGAATGAACGTAGAACACCGTAAATGGGGAATGTAGGAAAAAAATGATTTATTGATTTTTTTTTCTACTAATTTTTTTCTTTTTTCTCAAAAAAACGTAGTTTTTAGGGTTGTTACCTGATTACACAAACGTTACCTGAAATAAAACTTTAAGTACTAAACCTTTGGTTGTAAACATGAATGTTAAAAAAATTATTATGCATCTAAAAAAATATACTGTTACTACTATCGGTTCAGGGAGGGCACTAATTCTATTGTATAGACAGTTTCCAAATTTACAATGACTCCCTGAACAGATAAAAGCAGTGGTCGAAAACAGCCCCATAGGTATTTTTAAGTAAATAGGTTGGTTTTGCTGTGAGAGATGAGTGTTTAATTTTATATTAGGTAATATACCACTAGTAATGTTTGGACAAAAAAATAAGGTGTAAAACTTCCAATAATGTAAATCCAAAACACAAAAACACAAATGTATTGTTTACACTTTTAATTTCAGACTTATTTTACAAGAAAAAGTGAACTTTATAGTGCTTTATTTTAGCATTAGAAAGAAGGATAAAGCACAAAGCACGAGGTCTTTTATATAAGACACTTTATGCCACACAGCTGTGTTGTTCCACATACAAGTGTTTTTATTATTTATATCTAAATAGTACTTACAACAATCAATATATTTATTTTGAATGTATTTATTATTTAACTCTATAATTTTACATTTCGTTATTCAGTTCTCGAAAAGTTGCTTAAATAAAAAACCTAAAGAAGAAGAGGTTTGAAACGATCGGTTCGTATTTTTCGCTATCGAAATTGTCAAAATTGAAAATCGTATCACGTTCTTTTTCCTGTTTTCTTGCTAATCAACCAATTATTGAATTCAGATCACGAGATTATTAAACGAGTATCTATTTGTTAATTAATATTAAGATTTTATTTTTCGCTGTGTGTGGTGGTGTGCAGACTGCGATGGAGCTACCAGAGGCAGGCCTAAGTGGCTTGCAAAAAAGACCGACTCGTTCTCTCCCGAACGTTTTGCCTTCAACAAAAGCAAAGAGGCAGAAACAAAGTCCATTAACAACAAATGAGAAACGTTGGTGTTCAACATTTACAAGTTGGTGTGTGAACTTTGCAGCAATAATGAATTTCCGTGTAACAAACCGTGTCTGTTCAATATTTATCCCAAGCAGAAAAGGTTGACGACAACTTCTTCTTTGTTTAGCGCATTTCTAATCCTAAAAAAATGCACTATAATTTGTAACCAAATCTTGATAGGTATTATTATCGAAGCCCCGGTAATCCCGGTATTTAGGTCCAATATCAAAATTCAATGCTACCAGCATTGAGGATCATCTGATATTGAAGGTATATATCTATTTCGTTTTTGACGATTATAATAATGACTTCGTGTAAATTGGCATAGTAAATAATATATCAGTTTATATTACGTTCCACTGCTGGGCACAGACCTCCTCTCATGGACGAGAATTAAATGAAAAAAATAACGGTATCATAATTATACCGGTTTGGAAAAGGAATTATAAAAGTTTCAGTAAAATTAAAAATAAATACCGGTAACCGATATGTATTTCTACACGGTTCCGGATCCGGTACCGTTACGTTGGCGGCGCGGCTAACCTTTACAATATAACGCTATTGTAATGGAATACCGATTCCATACCGGTATAACGTAACCGAAATCAGTCCATGCTCGTAAGTCAGCCTTTGAAAACAAAAGTGTTCGCCAATTATTAAAAACTGAATCGATAACAATATCCATATACTTAATTGAACGAGCGAGCGAGACGAACGAAGATTTTCATTTCAGCTAGGCAATTAATCCAGATTTCCAGATTCGCGTTTAAAAGATCTTTACTTTACGCAAGTTGTTTGCTAGCAGAGCCGTAAATTTTTAGTGTTCTGTTCTCGATGTTCGTCTGTTTATATATATACATATATATTGTATGAAGGTATTTATATGTATTTTATTTATTTGTCTATTGTCGTTATTTATTATGTATGTATAACCACTGTGTGTTTATATCTGTAGCTGCACCGACCAAAATTTGTCTGCTTTGCCCAAATGTTGACTGGTAAATGCTTACGGCTTTAAGTCCGCCTTTTGTACGATAAGTTGTTCTTTTGTTCAAATCAAAGATTAAATAAATAAATATTCTTTCGTATGTCCGGCTGTCTAGACTTCTCCTCTATATGTCGTAGGTAGCTATTTCTCAACCGATTCTCGGGAAATTTTGTGAGCTGATTTGAAGATTATACAGAGTGACATTCAATCCGAAACTATAAGGGACACGGAAATTTGCTCTAAGGAGTCACCCAGACCGATTTTAGAAAGAATAAAAACTGCATTTAACTTAGTACGCAGTCAAATCTGTCTAAAAATCCGAGTTTGTTTTTTGCGTATAAAGTCAGCTTAGGCATAGTAAGTATACCTAAGTATACTTACTATGCCTAAGCACGGCTATGTCCCCCCAGTAAGCATCACCAGTGAAAGATTTTTTATAATCGGATAAGTGGTTTCGGAGGTTATACCGTACATACAAAGATACAAATAAATAACACTTCACAATAATCGTTCCGGTAGCATAGTGGTTCAGGCATGCGACTGTCAAACGGCGGTCGTGGGTTCGACAGATAAGTTTCATCTCATATTTACCTAAACAAGACATTCAATAATTTTGTAAGCAAATGCCCATAACCCAGCCATTGAAGATTAGTAATGAATGAGTGAAAGCATCATAAACGTATAGAAACGTAAACGCGTGAAAAAGGCGAATTCGAATTTTGAATTTTGACGTTCATCGAAAACAGTACCATATTGTCAAATGATATATTTCTCTCTTTCTGATGCGGTCTAGGTCCAGATTCGAGAGACTGGCCACTAAGAGTTTTGATATACAAACTCGCCAATTATTCACAAAGCTTACTAAATTCGTCCGTCCGGTAACGCAAAATTGTTACCAACTTTGAGGTCATTATTTTAGACGCGAGTCACGGGCGAATACAAAACATTTTGTGAATAATACGTAGCCTCTCTGATTGTAATTATGTAGCTACTGCGGGTGAATATGGATATAACAAATCAAAGTACCAATATACTTCCTAAGTATAGATACCTTATTCCTTATAACGTTAGATTTTTGTAAGGAAAAATACCTCTTTTATATTCCTTTATAAATATTGTACTTACTAGTGTTATTTCGATTATTTAATGTGTTTCAAATGGAACAATGTAAATGTTTTTGTTTATCAAAATAGTTTTCATGACGCGAATGACTTGAAGATTTACGCACGATTTGTCTAATATCATGTGGAATAGGGTATAGAATAGATAAAGGTAGTACTTTGATTTTTCAACAGTAAACCTACGGATACTCATGAATCATGATTTTCCAATTAAATGAAGGCGTAACATCTTTTGAAATGAAATACCTATGCATCATAATATTTACGTAGTATGTAACATGACAGAATAGGTCCACCAAAAATATAGGGGGTTTTGTGGATAATCTAGATACAAATCATGCTTATCAAGAAAACTTAAACAAGTTAAATATGAAAAAAATTTTTTTTGCACATTACAAGTAAATCTAAGTTAGTTAAGACGGTCATATTGGTTTAGAAATCCAAAATTGAAAAACAAAAAAGATGTACGTTCATCGGGATTTGAACCCGGTTCAACGATGGCATTACAGACAGATTTAAGCAAAAGTGTATGACACTGCGCTACCGCATGACATTAGGTAATGAGTGAAAAAGTCAGATGCATTCGTCGTACATTCTAGTGTGCCAGACACAAGTACATTTAGTTTCGCTATTTCCTAATAGAGGCGCTACTGTAGATTTAGTTTTGCGCCCTCTAGTTTGATTTATGCAAAATGTTTGACAATGACAAACTTCGAAGTGACATTTAGCTACGTTAGTCTGCGTAAATTCACGAAAAAGCACTTTTATGCATATTTTCGGACTACATTTTAAAAAGAAACATTGTTTAGTGCAGATTGATTGCGATTCATACGTAGCAAGCTCTTCGGCTTCCGCAGTTTGAAACACATGTTGGTACTCGTCACGGTTTTGCGTAAAACGATGAGCAACCATCGAACTTATATATCGCGACATCTGTTAGCAACAGCTCGACAGGAACCAGTGACGTTGAACCTTAATTGTAAAATTGGAATAACATATGAAGCAAAAACATATGAAATATCCAGATAAAAACACATTATTAGAAAGATATTTATAGCAATCCAAAAAATAAACTATCTAAGTATATCTTTTATAATTCAGTTATCGGCAAAAGAGTACAACAACAACATCACCACTGATCTCAATAATATTTTACTGAGGGCCTACCTGAGTATCTCTGTCCTTGTCGCTCGAACTAGCAAGTGAGAGGGGGATACACGAACGAAGTTCGTTTTCGTTTCGCGGTAGGCCCTTTGGATGAAAGTACGAGAGACATTAGACACTGTCCATGGATCAGTGTTGCCACATCAAAAAAAATGTTGCCGTCTTTATTTTCAACGGTTAACGAAAAAGTGACGATTATTAGTGCTTGTCGATTATTGGTGCATTCACGTTAATGAAACAGAGCTATTTTTATGCTTATTTCTATATTCTGTTAACCCTTCAAGTGGCAGTCGCCGGCTAGCCGGCGGTTGTCATTATCTGTCTAGTGGCGCGGCCATTTTTGGCGAACTACCGTCAAGTGGCAGGGGCCATATGGGTGGTCATCGCGAAATCGGTGCACGTTAGAAAAATTACCATTATTAAAAAAACATTATGAGTGGTTTATTATAAGCTTATATCTTTGGATTCAGCATAAAATAGCCTATAACCTTTATATAATAACGGAGCCGTTCCATGTATGTGAATTTGGCTAGCTTTGATCAATTTTTGGATATCCAAATTTTTCCAATTTCTTGTATAAATTAACTATAACTATGGAATAAAACAGTTAATTGTAGGAACTACAAGTTTATTTACAATTATATATATTTATTTACACGTTTATATAGTTTTATTGTCTCTCGCCTTAGAATATTTTTACACTACGAGGTTTTCAAAAACTGACACACGCGCGGTCAAAAATTTCTCTGAGGAATTTCTAATGAAATGTCTATGAAAGCGTTGTCGCGACCGTTATTATACGCCATCCTTATCTATTCACGAACGCGTCTTGCAAGAAAGAACAAGACAGGTGTAAATTTAGCAGCTCATTTTGCGGAATAAATACGAAACTATGCTATCGCCGGCTTGCCGGCGCTTGCCACTAGACGGTTTTTTGACATCGCCGGCTCCCCGGCGATTGCCACCTAAGGGATTATAGCAATATGGCGGCTGCCACTTGAAGGGCCACTTGTCAGTCTACGCTGACCATTGGTACTGTTCCAAAACGAGTTCTATAGTCATATACTCGTATGTCACGATGTCAATAAATACGTCAAAGTATTGATTGTACCTAAGCAATAGAAAGTTCTACAAATCGGCCTATGCTTGCCATGCCTTAATACCATAACAGAGTATTTGCTGGTTTTGGAAAGATCAAATTCACGGATGTCATTAATTTGAAGGATCCCGTTTCCTGTTTTGTACAATTTGTAAACAACTCCAAAACTCTATTTAAAAGCGCAATTTGTTTTATTCTCCACCATTAGAGAGACCGTCATTAGCGCGCATTTGAAAATAGAACATTCAAATGTAACCAGCCAGTCAGAAGGACCGTGCAAACGAAAAACTTCCTTTGTCCTGCCAACTTGACGAAAGCGTTATTTTTATATGGCATCGCTTAAAAATAGACCTATGAAAATAAGAAGCCTAGAAAGGTCAAATTGGAAAACAAAAGTGTGCCCAGTTAACCGACGGCTGTTTTGTTCGTAGAAGGTTATTTTCTGTGTAGTTATGAATCTAATGGGGCATAGGTATCTGCTAACTAATGGGGCAGTTTCGCGCACATAAATTCGGTACATTCAAGGAAGAGTCAGTTTCTAAAAGTGATAGAGGATTACTTACAAATCTAAATAGACTTTTTACATAAGAAGACCGATAAAGAGGGCCGATTGTTATAATAATATTTTTATTCCAACCCCACGTACGAGCCGTTAAAGGCTTTAATGACGACTGCCACTTTAACGGCATTGCAGCCAGTGGAGTGTGCGGCATATTTTATAAATCTACCGCATACTCCACTGCACAATATAATATAAGTATAAAAGAGTAAATGGAGCTGAAATTCTACTCAGCCAGTACCCTGAGGCGTGGTTCTATATTGTTTTTGAGCGCTCATGATATCACTAATCCTGGGAAGTGATATCATATTATGCCAATGCTGTATACGGTCTTACTGCGATGCGTTTGGAATTGAAAAAGCTGTCAGGTCATTATATATTGTGACGTATTTATGGCTAAACTTTCATTCCATTCTAATCGGAGTTTGATGATATGCAATATATTTGAATTTGCCATGAATTTGACTTGATAAATATTCGACGGTTCCCCTCCGTTAGCCCTAATAATTTCATACCTAATTTTACTAGCCCTAATTTCATTAACCCTAAAATCACAAACCCGAATTTTCATTGTTCCTAATTATTCATTAGCCCTAATTTCAGTATCCCGAATTTTCATAATATCTAATTTTTATTTGACGGATTTCTTCCTAGGCCTAATATTGCAATGCCAATAATGACTACAACTTATTATCAATGTCTCTAAAATCACTAACCCGAATCTTCATTTTGCCTAAGTATTTTAGCCCTACTGTCATTATCCCGAATTGTCAGTAGTACTAATTTTATTTCACTGTTTTTTTTTTCTTATAATATCGGTTCGGGCGCTTCACTGGCCGCTGCCGCGGCACGCTCGCTTCGCTCGCTCGGCTCGCGCGCAGTAGAGTCGCAGTTCTACATAACACTCCTCCTCGCTTCGCTCGTCGTCGTACCTACACTGACCTGCCTTAGGGTAGAATAGGTGGGTAATCCGATGTCTATCTAGCTCACTCTTATTAGACAGAGAAGTATCATGCGAGAAAAAATTAGAGAGCTCGTGCGCCGTCTTGTGATAGCCGTACAGCAAGTCGACGCCACCCCGCTGCGCGGGGTGTCTATTTCTGGTCTGAGGGACACAAGTGAACCCTAACCTAACCGACCTAAGATAGAGTTCGCTTATGACATGCCATTTTCGTCCGCCCTGATAATGCACGATCCAATAATCCACGTCCACAAAAACTGGACACGGATTATCGGGCCGTACATTATTTGGCCGTGCATTACTGGCTCCCATTTTGACGAGATTAGGACGTCTATCATGGGACGGCCACGACATACTCCGCGGTAAAAAGTAGCCTGTGATCAGGGATGCATTAATTAGTACTAGTCAAACATTAGAGCAAAAGTTAATAGGTCAAGTGATAGTTAGGTTTGACGAAATTAGGTGTAGTGAACATTAAACATAGTGATCATTAGGCACATTAATCATTAAGCTTAGTAGTCATTAGGAAAAATGATTATTAGGTTCCAATATATTAGCACACTTGATGTTTAGTATTAGGAATGATTAGGAGGTTTGAAATTAGGCGCAGCAAAGAATTATGCCATATAAAATTAGTTATCCGAATATTAGGGCTAATGAAAATTATATCGAACGTTGTTAGGTGTAATGAAATTAGCACTAACGATATTAGTTTAAGTGGGGGTGACCCATATTCGACATGGCTTGGCCTGCGAGTCGGAAACGATAACACAGGTTAAGCAAAGATGGCAGCGGTCAGTCTTTGGATGGGTGACCGCCTGATGTTTGAGTGAACAGCAGATCAGTGCTTGCAAGAAAACCTGGCCATTATAAACGTCTGGATAAAAAAGCGGTTCCAGAGGGAAAAAAGTAAAAAGTATTGTTTAAACGGATCGATGGGCACTGCAGTGGTTCGCCAGACTCAAGGGCGGCGCGGCCCGGTAACAGCTCACACGCACTGCCATACGGTCGTTACAGATATGTGTACAGATCTGAACCTTATTCCATGGTAATAGGCCGAATTTATACATATCTTTGACAGCGTCGAAAATAAACGGACTCGGTGACAAAATGTGCAAGCATGATTTTTATGTCAAGGGCGTACTTGAGCGGGCATAATATATTTTCGTCCCTTGAAAAAAAAAATGCCGCGAGACTAAAATCCAAGTTCTTAATTATTTGTCGTAGCAGTTCTACAACACGTTGCCCGTAGACTGCGTAGCGGCGTAGCAGATACGTTTTCTTTCATTGTATTAGCATTCTGAAAGTGTGTGGAATTGCGCATGTAAATTTATTTCGAGAACTGCAATAGCTTCTACGCAGCATAGCGATGAAATGAACTGAATTCCAAAGTTCCACACGTGTTTTCTATTTCAATGGCAACTTTCGTATGCGCTACAAAAATGAAGATTTATTGTAAAATTCTCATCTTGCTTTTCTGGGCCAGTATTCTGCTTCCAATGCTTAATCTGTGTATCCCACTCCCGGTTACCTGTAATAAACCATGTTAGAGGAGGGTACCATTATAAATAGGGGTTGTATCGGATAAACGTATTGGTTTTATATCAATTTTATATTATGTTTCTGGCCGCAGTAAGCCTCGTTGATCACTGTCCATGATATGTAATTTCTTTGTAACTCAGTTTACTTATAAATTACCATTATACAAGACCACCACTCTAATGATACTTCAAATTACTATATTTTATGACATTAATGTTGTTTTGCACACTGTCATTTCCATGATAAATTGATATGGCCCAAAATGAGTAGGAGTCATACTCATACGCATCGTGGATAGTGTAAAAATAAGCGCGCGCGTAACATATTTGTATGATCAAAACTTTAACTCTGTTAGGTCACGGAAATATTTGTCGTGCATTCCGGCTCTAGTGCTGGGCTGTTATTCGTAACGCGCTAATGGGCTTCACCTCACCCGTCACGCCTAACGAAACTAGACCTCTACCTACACTTAATTACTACGGGTCACGGCGTCAAGATATATTTGTGGGTGAACGGTGAGGTGAGCTTAAACCAAGTTACAGAATAGCGGGGCGGCATATTACCATGCACGTGAAAATCCATACTTATTATATGCAGGATTGCATGCCATGATGTCCCCACCCTTGAACTTCACGGATAGAATCTAAACATAACACGAAAATTACTAAGTAAAGTTTAAGTGTAAACTGTTACGTGTATTTTTAGCGTAGCCTTGGTTTTAGGCAATGCTTTATACAATACATAAAATGTGTATTTTCTTAGTTAAAGTAAGTACTTTACTTTATCTTACACGTATAAAGATTTTTACTGGCCTGGGATGCACGGAAACGAAGCGGTACAAATGATGTAGGTACTGCAAACACGGCCTCGCTCCCGCGCATGATATTACAGACAGTATACGATTAGTAAGGTAATCTGTGAGCCATCGGTAAGGCTGACGATCAAGTGCAAAATACCGCACAGCGATCCCGTCCCTAAGTCAGGAAGTCGTTTTATTTAGTTTCCAGCGCCAGGATATACATTTTAAAATAACCTCTGATCTAGTTCAGTTCAGAGGTTATTTTCTCAATCTGTGTAACGAACCGAGAAGCCTTTCCGCTGTCGCTTGTGAAAACTTTTTATTGCCCTAGATTAAAATGTAAAATTGATGGATAATTTTAAAACGAGGTTTTCTCGTGCTCAGTTCATATTTTTGGAATAACATTGAGGAAGCATAATTGTTAGAGACTCGTTCATGTTTTATGGGTGAATTTAAGGATTATCGTATTATTCTTATTTTAATTAGCCTATGACGTTATTTCATTGGCGCGAAATTTACGAAATACTTGTGACAATAGCTACTTTAATTAGCGTTTTTTAATGTACATACAAAACGAATAATTTAAAGCTATGTCTCAAACTACTAAATAAAAACAATTATTATAATTTCCTAGTCCGAAAAGCGTATGTATGAAAAACGACACTGAATGTTCCGCCTTGAAGATCGCTCGATAATAGGATACATGCATTTATGTAAGAGAATAGTTGAATTATCGAGAACATGGAATTTCATTTGTGGTGGTTGTATCGTTTGCAGGAAAGGATAATAATTTTCTCTTAATTTAATAAAATTACATACCCTTAAGAAATGGAATCAGTAGTAGTCCTCTGTTTTTTATTCTGATAATTGTGAGAATACTATAGAATCAGACGTATTCACAATTTGACACTGACATTATTTTGGTATTTACTTCTTCAATATATAACAAACCTCTTTTTATGCTGATAGTACGAGAAAATAGAAAATTCAAATATTGAATGCCTGTAAACATACAATACTAATACATATGCAATTCCATGCTCTCGTTAATTTTTCTATAATAGCCAACATTCACGTACCAACACCCTGCAAGGAATATTTTGTTAGCTTCAAATTACTAATAGTCCACTCAGTGTACATTTTAAATCAAAATTATTTATATTCTTAACAGATAAAGCTTTTTATTCAGTGAATGAATACTTAAATTGTTATTAGCGAAATATAATTCGCCATATAGTATGTTCGCCAGAAAACCGGCTACTCGCTGAGGGTGCACCAGCTGCGGTCCCGGCACTACGTGCACTTCAGCTCTTTTGTAGTGCGCGTGCCGCGGCCGCTCCAGGAGACCATCGCGTGTGCTGATTTCTGGCCGAAAGGTGTCGTGTTTCGTCGGTTCCGGGGCAACCAACCAAATCCAACACCCGAGATGTCGACGCAACGGGGCCACGCCATTTCGCCGTCTAAATAAACATTGTTCGGTTCATGACGCATTAGTGCTTACACTGTAATGTTATGTAACCTGTTTTTTCAATAAATAAATAAATAAATAAATAATTTTAATGAAGACTATGTACCGGGTGGAAAGGCAGGACGATCCTTCCCGCAAAGGGGGGTTAGTTTAAGTGATGGAAAATCGATTCGTAATGTTTAGTTTTTTTTTACGATCAATTATTAAAAATAATAAAATTAATTAATGTTCTTCTGTGACAACCCTACTATTACTATACGTACTAATTATCGTTTATACGTATTGATAAAGGTCACTGACTCTTGTGTAATTGTTAAAATGTTACTGACCCTAATGAGGGTGGTCACTTGCAGTATTTTGCATTAAAAGTTAACTGCCTATAACTTCAAAACGGTTATGAATATGAGCCTAGTTTCTTTAGAGGAAATACTGTACTCAGTCTAAACAATCCCCCTTTTGCGGAAGGGATCGTCGTGCCTTTCCACCCGGTATATATAAGCATGTAATGCATGCTGCTTGCAAATTTGTATGCCTAATGGCCAAACATAGTGATACACATATTTAACCAATGTACCATCTTTATTTATTACCTATGTTTTACAAATAAACTTTACTTTACTTTACATTTATGAAGTGTGTATATTTGTTAAGCTGCACAATGAAATGTTCAAAAGTAAAAGAGATGTATCCAGATTACTGTTTATGTTTATGTGACCGTGTTTATGAAAATACGACCATTTCATGTATTGATTTCATAAGTCATAAGTCTATTCGATAAGGTCACAACTTACAAGAGGGGCATTCCTCAAGTTATTTTACTTTACACCAATGTATATTTGTTCCATCTTCTCAATTTATCAACACACTCAATAATTTAATTACGGCCAAAAGTAATATTGAACTTTTAAAACTGGTTTCGTGCCAGGCCCTAATTTGACACTTGATTTAAAAGCTCACGTTTGAATTATTCGTAAAATTGAGTAAGAATTTTCAAGTTTCTAGTCTAGAAAGTTTTCAGTAACATTCAAGGACTCTTCAGGTCATGCTTTCAATTAAGAAATTCTCGTCTGGAAAAAAAAGTATCAATGACAAACTGCAAGCACTAGTGCCTACGTCAATACTTAGAATTAGGTAGGAAGCGGGCCCGGGATCTCTTCCAGCTAACCTTTGAGCAAATCAGTTTACAAAAACAAGTGGGAGACAGATATGTGGGTAGCCGTGTGTTCACAGATTTGACACCTAGCTGTCAAACATGCGACGTGTCAAATAATGAAATGGTCGATTCACAAGAGCTGGCGCGTAATGTCTAAGTAAGTTTCATATATTTTCCGCGCCAGCTCTCTTGAAACACCTGTACATCTTTGCACGTATCTGGTGCATATTCACCCTAATATTATCTACAAGTAGTAAACAAACTAAATCTTTCAAAAATATTAAACGTACTTATATGTTTATTCTCAATGTCATGTCGTCAATATCAATAAATCATACACAAACATAACCTTATCGTAATGAAATTATCAATGCACGAGACCCCCCGTAATCGAATGCAGCACATGGTGGCAGCTGATGAATCAATTGGGACCAGCCCACATTACTCCAGCCACTAAATAATAGCAGCGATTGATTCAGGCGGGGCGCTTGACACGGATAGGCTGCAAGAGAAACAGCCGATAAACGGCTTATTTATTACTAGCTTCGACTCGCGACTACGTCCGCCTGGAACTCGTTTATATCGTCGCTCCATACAAATTCTCATCTCTTTAGGGGATGATTCTCGAGATAAAAAGTCTATTCCAGGCGTCACAATTCTTCTTAATCCGTTCTGGCGTTTGTCCGTGATAGAGTAACAAACATCTAAAGTTTCGCATTTATAATATTAGTAGGGTGAGCATCCGCTCGCGACTTCGCCTTTGTGGACCCGGGATAAATATTATTTCATGCATGTAATTCAGGCATCCAAACAGCTAAACATCCAACATTTCCAATTCGTTATATTAGTAGGATAGTAGGAAGTAGGATTATACACCGTGTACTTGAATGTTTAGGCAAAAAATAACATTAAGTTTCACGTAAGTTTAGTTCATTATTTTGACATTGAAGCCTCGGTTACGCTTATTTTGGTCAAATCGGCCAAAATAAGCGTAACCGTGGCTTCAAACTATGTTGTTGTATGTTCAAACGTGGTAACAAATTATAAATATTAATCATTTTAGACTTGGCTTGGATCTGTTAAATGTGAAGTGAATCAGTAATTTAAAACAGATTTTTCCATAACTTCGGGCATTACTTAAGGTATACATCTGAATAGTATGACCTTTTCATTGTTTCAAAAATTACAGTAATTTTAATAAGTATGCCATAAGTATGTCGCGAAAACACTATTAGCAGTCTGTTAATGACCCTTTTAAGTTCGATACGAATCATTAGACCGACAAGTAAAGTAAGTAGGTAACAACGTTGTGGAATATACGATGCGATATGATACGAATTCGAGTACCATTTTGTATAGCATTATAACTAAATCGTTGAACTAAGGATACATATGAATGAGCTTGCTGGCGGGAAACCAAGCGTGCAGCCGTTGACATTTCGAAATGCAATGAATATCGTATTAATAGTTACCCTCGGTACATTTCCATTAAATATTACCAGCGAGTAGTGACAGGATCTAAGCTAGCCTAAATTTGGTATTTTGGTTCTGACCCGAAGAGTGACTTCGCGTTTTAACAGCTACATGCAATACTACTCATAGCTCGTGGCTTATTCCTCTTACTCTTCTCTCTTACCTAAGGTTATAACCTTCAAAACCATCTTTCTCATATTTAAACCTCAGACCACGAAAAAAGATAGACAGAGCAACGGAACATTTTTGTGGAATCTAATTATGGTTTCAAGTATACAACCTAGTGACGCCGGTTTTCAACCAAGCCAAATAAGATTAGCACACGCTCACGGACACATACATATATACCTTACATGGCACTAAACTCGAACAGGTGATCTTGACAGCATTACGACACGTGCTGAAGAGTTTTGTGCACTTTTGTTGGTCTGAGATTTTAACTTCAAAATTGTTTTAGCTCACATATGTTTCTTCTATATTGGTATTGGTATTAACAATATGGTATTAAAAATAGTCATATCTTCGTCATATATTTTATTCCAAGCATTTTGTATATCTTAGCCGGCCACATTTTAGTTGAAACTAAAATCTCGATTTCATTAGAAATGCACCGACAAGATATTTACTAAATTTTATGTTATTACGTACGTTACGTATTAAAACGTTATATGTGGAGACATTCCGATATTATCGAAGGCTTTCGTTTTCGTGAAAATTTCTCATAATATTCCTCCCTTTTTAGAATGTTCTGCAACTTGTAAATTTGCTTTTCTAGGTCATAAGCAAGCATGTTATTATTGAAATAAAAGCATGTGTACAAAGATTACAAATGACCTATGAAAGAATTGTTCCTTTATCTATGTAAACAGGGTCTAAAGGGTTTCGCTTGCTCTTTTGTAGGCATAGCAATGCCAAGTATCAAAGATACTTTTCTTTTATTTACAGATCGAGAATCCAAAGGCTTATTTAAAGAACGTGTAGAGCTGGACTCAGCGCGTGGAGATATGAAATTAATAGGTAATCATTTTTTCCCATTAACTATAAGCGGAAAGTGTGGAACATTCGTACACTGGAAGTATTCGTACATACACTAGCCATATCTCCAATACCATACATGCCAAAGAATCTGCATTTTAGTGGACACTCCGCTATCACGTGTTGAAAAAAATGTTTTTCTTTAACACAAACATTTTCAGACCAATTTTTTTTAACGTCACCCAGAATGTGTACGAATGCTCCACACTTTCTCGTATACATTTGCTGAGATATAGGTTTACAGGCAAAGAAAATCGCTGGGTACCTACTGTCGTTACTTGTCGAACCAATAATGTATGACGAATTACCTTAGTCAGCTGACAATATGGGTGTAGACTCAAAATGTTTTATTACTCCAAAAGAAAGGAGGCAAAAAAATATGCCTAGTTACGAAAATCCTATTCAGATATGTCAAAGAAATACGAAGTTAGAACCATTTTAGTATTGCTTGTTAGAGAGATAATTCGCTCGCAGATCCTGACGTCACGATCATAGTAAATGACAATCGTTTTATATGAAGGTGCGTTGTGAGGAAAAGAGACAGGAAATACTTACCCCCTCTTAAAACTTTGGACACTTGTAAATTTGTGATAATTTAATGCCCTGCTTTACTTTTTTCTCCATTTGACAATATTTAAAAAAAAAATCGGCAAAATTCAACATTATTGGTTATTTTATTTAGTGTACGTCAATTGTCATCATCAGGTGACAATTGTGGCCTTGCTTTCACAGCTATCTAAAAAAAAAACTTTTTTATAACATGCATAATAGGTACTATGTGTGAACATTGTGAATCAATAACTTCGCCATAACTTCCGGCGTTGAGTCACGCATAGTTTATAACATACCTATTTGATTTGACTGAGATTACAACCTGTTTAGACACGCGATACTCTAGACCCTTACCGATTAATGTGCCTAATTTATAGTGCGGTGACAATTGATATTGTTGAATACAGCGGACTCACTATGTATTACGGGAATTATTACGAGAAACGAAAACAAGCGGATTACGGTTTAAATACGTTGTATTTTGATACTATAACACAGCACTACGAAACAAACTATTCACTAAACTTTATCAAACCGGTAAACTAATATTCAAGTAGGAAAAACAGGTAACTGCCTAACTGGCACATAAATAGAAATAACTACAAATGCCTATTCACTTATGTTAATTCACAATAACTAATAGGAACACTGGCACAAACTTGTGAAACGAATCTAATTAGATTTTACTGTACTTACAATTTATATCAACTGACCGTCACGAGCGCTAAATGCAGAAGAAAGCTCTAATCAAAACCTAACCGAATACAAAAGGTTTTTCTACTCGTCGCTACTGGGCGGAAACGCTAGTGTTTTCCGGGTTCTAGAATATTCTCTCATAGAAATGTCTAGACGCTAAACACCATCTAGCGTCGAGCAGAGTGAAACTTTGTTAGAAATCTATGGATTCCGCGAGGCGCGCTCTGGTGGCGTCAAGCGGACGAATTACACGGTTTACATAGCTGTCACGGCTAGCCGAGTATTTACGCTATTCCACGCTAGATGGTAAAATCACTTCGTAAATTGAACCTTATTGCTTACATCGGCCACAGATATTTAAATTAATTTTCAGTACATATTCCATTACGCTAACTTCCTAATATAGGAAGTAGTAGGATTATAGCAATCCCTATTGTGCCATCAATATGTGCATTGTGTCAACTAATTAGAATTGGGATTTTAACCGGACATTTACCTTCATTGAACACTTTTTCACTGCCAGGAATCCGTCTGGCGGGCCGATGAAAGGTCATAAGTCTAGAAATTGACAAAGACCGGGCTGTTATATCTAAATACGTAATCACTACCTAACAGCCATACCTCATAACACATTATATAAAGTTTCTTAATTATTTGGAATAATCTGGTCCTTGAAGATCATCAGAAGATTTATCAGTGACGCGTCAAAAGTGAAAGTTTGTTTTCGACATACCTCTGATAATTACCCGCTTGTTATACAATATAGCCTCATTGTACAAGTTGTTGACAAGGGTATGTATTTTTTTACTATTTATATTATGTTTAATTGGGTTTTTAAATCACATATAGTACCTAAGCTGCAGGCGCTTTTCGTTACTTAGCGGGAAAACCACGGAACCGACTAATCGTGTAGCGCGTTGTTATTTTTGGCAGCGAATGTGTTACCTGTAGTATTTTTTTCTTGCTACGTTAGATTTTCGATGGATATGACGTTAATGCTAACGTCTGACATCCATCGAAAATCATATGCTTGCTACGGCGTAGCACTATCGCTAGTTGAATGAGATAAGAATTGGTGACCTATAATTAGTTTTGTCCCCCCAAAACGTCAATGATGACATAAATTGTACTGGGATGACAGCTGTCAAATATTGGGCATTTTCACTATAATTTATTTTGGATCTAAATAGTATAACTATTACATATATAGCTTGCTAACAATGTGCCAACCTCCGTAATTATGACATTAAATATAAGGTAGCTTTCTTCCTTTTTAATGGGCGATACTATAATTTACTATTTTATCTTCGATCTCTCCACCTCTGCTCGTGTAAAACCTCAATTGAAGCAGCCAAAGTTTGACCTTCTTGGCACTACATTCTAAATCAAAGGTCCCATTTTACTCGGAAATTCTAAGAGCGATGCAATAGTTTAATTTAGAACTGCTAAAGAACTGGTGTCGCCAAATATGTACCTATTTAGGTATGTGTTTTTTTCGCCTTATAAGAATGAAATAAAGTACCAAATTGTAGATATATTATCCCCACTTGCACATTGGTTTAAACTCGGCTCTCGCACTCATCCGATTGCGATTGAAAGTGGCATTAACCGTCGCGCCTTGTGCAACGAGCTTAACTAATAGACATTATTTACTTTAAAAACAAAGTTTTAACCGATTTCAAGTCAGTAGCAGCATGAACATTTACACAAATTCTTCAAAAAAATACCCAAATCACTTCAGGTGTGCTATTAGAAAAGTTCACTCATCAGATCTAGACCTGATGACGGCCACCTTTCAAAAAAAGTTTCCAACGAATTGAGAACATCTCCTCCTTTTAAAAAGAACGCGCGCTATGCAGTAGTCTACTTTAGAAAACTTTAATTATGGCATCCTACTCTACTGCTACGATTTAAGTTCACTAGATCTCAGACATCGGTTTTGTACGTAAGTGCTGTAATTTATGGTGTGCTGTAGGTAGTCATTGTAACAGTAGTCACGGTGCGACCATGCATTCATTAGCCAATCGATATGATTGTACGATTCCCTTGTATGGTTTCGTTATTGTGTCCGTCGCTGTAAGCGTGCCACCGGGGCATGTTTGAATGTCACGTTCACGTATGGGCTAGGTCGAATAGATTAAGTAAACAAACTACAACTATAGTTACATACAAGTACTTACAGTGAGAATTAACATTAAATAAATTAAGTAAATTAAAGTTAAATGTAAAAAAGGCCTCAAAGCATAATAACGAGGATGCTGGCGGCATTTCCTCGCTGATACAACTTTAATATGTTTTTCAACACAATTGCTCGTAACGTACCTCTTATTGTGTCGCTTTTAGGCTCATAATCCTGGATATTAAACACGCGTGTTTCATAACATTACAACACTTGTGTGTTATGGTTATATCCCGATGAAGTCACGTTGGCACCTTGCAGCATGATATATGCATGAACATGGTGCATTCTTAAATTAACCGGGTTGTACAGAATGTATAGCTTTTTTTTTAATTCTCGGCAAATGGATTCTTACTAGACTAAATAAATTAAATCCTTTTTGTTAAAATATTAATTGACTATTTCTTTTTGCATATGATATATAAACGTTTAATTTAGTAAAACTATTCACTTTAAGTAACATTTTACATGAATTAATACAGATAACATTTTGAAACCAAAATGTTATTTTATTTTGTATTGGCTGTTTAGAGATTTCTGTGCCCGCACTGCGCAAACTTCACGAAAAAAAAACTGACGACATTATAGGTTATTTCACAAATATTTGTAATTTGTTTATGCGTGTTTGGTTATTATCAACAATGTTGACTCGTGGTGACTAGAAAAGTGATAAATAGAACGGACGCCATTGGAAATTCTTGGCGATGTGCAATTGTGAGTAATAAAAACCTGTAGTCATCTTAATGATTTACTTAATGTAAAGAAAATAATTTGGCAGGCCTAAAACATTTTCATGTCATCATCAAATGTTTTTTTCCTCGCAAAATGTGTTGAAAAACGTCGTATGATACGCGTGAGCTTTGATAATTACATCCTCGGCTTCCTTATCACGCTCACCTGCGGTTCGCGTGAACAATTTCGCCTCTGATGTAATTATCAACATACCTCACTTGTATCACAATGTACTATTGTCGAAGTCTAGGAACAACTGTAAACTCTCGATCATTTTACATTGTTTTAAAGGGCCTTATCGGATATTTATTTTGCCTTTTACTTCCGACGCTGTGCCGATAAGTGTCACCTACCACCACCACCACCATATATATGAAAGCACAGCTAAGCACGCCTCTGGTGGACAAACGCCCTAACTGAAGTCTCAGCATGTTGTAAACGGAGTTAGATAACATTTAACTAACCCTATTCAAGTTAATAAAAATAAATTCAAAAATATAGTTGATATTGTTTAAGTTGACCGAATTGCATCAAAGTACAGTTGACTACAAAGAGATCGATACGTCAACGGCGTTAGAAACTTATGTTTACACGACCGTAATGTTGAAGCAATACATATTTTCGACTCTACCTTCAAAAAGCAAGTCTACCGTCCCAGGTAAAATTCCAATGTCAGATACAATTTTATAAAAAGTCGGTTACATTCGATAATCTGAACCATAACTGTAAACCCGCGTCGAAACTTCGGAAATAAAGATTAATAAATACGCGTTAGACCCGTGAATAAACTTTCAAAAAAGTTGCGTAGCTGCCAACTTACTGTCTTTTGCGATGTAACATCATAAAAACCAGAAATGCAGTTCGGATTCGCCCATATATGGATAAGTTATTAATTAGAAATTAAACTTGTACATATGAACTAATCTTCGAGCAAACTCTTAATGGACTTATTAGTGTGAGCGAACTGTAAAATGGATCTTTTGAAATATCGTGACACCATATAATGTAAATTTTCATTTCTCGTCGAAACAAAAATATTAAACAACAAATAACTCTGAGTAAGAAATATACATGCAATCTAGAGTATAATCCAACAGTAGAATTATAAAAATGTAATAAGCAGGCACATAATCGTGTTAGTGAAACAGTTAACTACCTATATAAAGATTTCAATCGCAACAGACGACCTGCCACTGTAAAATATGCATTAAAAAAACCCAAACGAACAGTCCATTATAATAAACTTCTGCATTTGAGCGGTCGTGACAGCTGCACACTGGACGCTTCACAAACCTTTTATCTTCGCTATATACACAGACCAGCGTAGTTCGAGCCATCGCTTTTATATTCGACGTTAAGCATTCGTCCCTCTCGCACTAACATACGCATAAGTAAGGGACAAATACTCTATTACAACAGCTACTAGACCAGACTAGCATACCGAGCATACGTTAGACCGTCATTCACATTCACTGCCAAGAATCGTAACGCGCCACGCTCGTAGCCGATCCAGTGGTTTTCCTCGTATGTAGCGGAAAGCGACTACGGCGTAGGCGCCCGCTAGGCGGGTTCATGGCAGTGTAACTGTTAACTTCCGTACAACATCCACGCAGGGGGCTACATAAGTGAACCCGCTTTGGAAATATATTTTTAGTTTCATGTTCTACTATTTATTTTGCTAAGTGCACACGTTTATCCATCGATATACTTGACGTTGAAATACTGAACAACGGATTATTACTATTGTTAAAATAGACGAATCAATAAAAAGTACTAGACATTTTGAAATGTTGTTGATTAAAATAGAGTCTCTTTTAGTCTGCGTTGATGGACCAGCACAATGGATACTGACAATCTAAATATCCGTGAATATCAATGTGTTTTTAACAATTACGAATGTGAAGTGGGCCAAAACGGTCATGTAGGAGCCAGCACGGTTATCAGAAGATGACGCGGCTAGATAGGCTATCCGTCTCTTTATATTAATTCTAATTAGAAAGAGATGTATAGTCTAACTCGGCGCGACACAGCTCGCGGGTAGTTCTCTGATAGGCGTGCAGGGAGAAACGCAGTTTAGATTAAAAATCAATTACTTATACATGTTGTTCGTGAATAGCCCTGCACGACGGCCTTGAAGGGCACGTGTCAGGTCTACACGTGCACACATAAACATCTCTATGGTTTTGCGGTCGCTACGCAAATTGGACCGTAATATTGCAGGGCGCGATTAGAGTTGATTTAATGGCTGGTTGTGAATTGTTGTGTAAAAAAAAGCTACGGTAGCCCAGTGGTTCAGGCATGCGGCTGTCAAACGGCGGTCGTGGGTTCGAATCCCGGCTCGTACCAATGAGTTTTTCGGAACTTATGTACGGAATATGATTTCATATTTACCGTTAGCTTTTCGGTGAAGGAAAAACATCGTGAGGAAACCTGCATACATCTGCGAAGAAATTCAAAGGTGTATGGGCCAGCGTGGGGACTACTGCCCGTTCCCTCTCATACATGAGAGGAGGCCTGTGCCCAGCAGTGGGACGTATATAGGCTGATGATGTGATGTGTGTGATGTGTGAATTGTTACATGGCTATGTTAAAGCATTGTCATAGGCAATCTTCAATTCGTGTATTAAAGTACGGGATGTGGCTATATGGAAAAATTACGCTACATCACTGTACCTATAATCAGCTGCAAAATTTTGTACCTGTAGAATTTGTCCTTACAAAAAAAACCAGATTCGCGTTTTAAAAGTCTTTACTGAGGGCGAGAGCCAAAGATTCTTAATGCTTCTACTCCCTATTTTCGTCTGTATCTGTATGTGAATATTTAACTGGTGTATTTGTATTTATGGGATTGTATTTTAGGGCTGGTTTCGTTAGCGATATTGACGGACCCCCGCGGGGCTCCTATTTCTGGTCTGTTTGCCCTTCGGGCATCTGAAGAAACCTAACGAACCTAACCTACCTATAAGTGGTCACTTTGCGTTTTAGGCATAATGCTCGGTGGTCAAACTGCAATGTGGGCAAAACTCCAACTAGGCAAATTGCGTTCAGGACCGTCTGAGACCAATGCCTTTCACTGCCAGGAACCCGCCCAGAGGGCGCCTACGCCGTAGGCGCTCTCTCCGCTACTTGGCGGGAAATCACGGGATCGACTACGAGCGTAGCGTGTAGCGAATGTCACTTGAATTTGTTCATACATTCACTGCCAGGAGTCGCTCGTCCTACGGCGTAGACGCCCGCTAGGCAGTGAAAGTGTTAAATCTATACACATTCAGTACGCTCGTAGCCGAACCTTACGCCTACGGAGTAAGCACCTGCTAGGCGAGTTCCTGGCAGTGAATAAGTCCGATTTACGGGACTAAACACACACGCACAGTAGTCCCGAGACCAAGAATGCTGTGTTGTGGCAGGTTTATGGGATACGTCCCCTACAATAATATAGTTAATGATGTTGTACAGTCGAGTTCTCCAATATATTTATACAGACAACCTTTCAAAAATACCTACACATGCGTCTTGCGTCAGTAGCAATAAAGACTGTCTATAGATATTTTTGAAAGGTTGTCTGGCAAGATATTAGAGAAGTCGACTGTACACATTAGTTTTGATTCGGATATTTCTGTCTAGTTTTGAATGTCGGCGTCTAATAGATGGTTTCATATTTATATATAATTAGTAATGAAAGCTTACTTATCTGAATCTAATCAATAGAAATGAGTTTCTTTTTTATATCTACATAATTTCGTGTCTGCATTCGGCACCGTCGAAAAAAAACTTTGTAGTGGCTTTTTAACCAGGGATTTAAAGAGATACTGCATTTTTTTTACTTACGTACGTATTCATTTGTGCAAGAACGTTTAAGACAATTACTTTTTTGGATTACACGTCATTAACAGGACCTTGGAATTATGCCAAACCTTACACGTGGCGTTGTAGCCGCACTATCGAACTTACCCTAGCTCTGTGTACAGCGTTGTAGCCTGACTAGCACATGAGTTACATTGCGTGCATGCGGCAAGAGTGACCTTGACCCTGGTGCATATTGGCGTGATACAATTAGGTGCATATATATTATGTGTAAACTATTCCCACGGAACTAATTAGTTATGACACGTATTGTTTGCATGTGTTTTGCATAAGTAAAATTGGAAATGAACACTTACCGTCCTACTAATATAACAAGGGTTTGGATGTTTGTTAATTAATCACGCTTCAACGGCTTAACCGATTTGGATGAAATTTTGCATGAAGAAAGTTTATTATAATTTAAATTATAGGTTGGTCTTTATCCTGGGTCTAAGCAGACGAAGTAGCGGACGGAAGGTAGTTTAATAATAACTTTTATGAAGTTACGGTGCACCGACGGTGAATTAAGACATGTAAAGGTTTTGGTTATTTACATACATACGTTATTACATAGATGCTGCTTAGGTACATATACTCATGCCCGTATCCCATTGGGGTAGGCAGAGACAAAATCGTCTCGTCGGCGTCTTCGGCTCTAAGACGGTTAAAAAAACACGTTGTATACGTAGTTATGTGGAAATGCCGTCATTCTTAATTGAAGAAACCTTCTTTAGGTAGTCGCTAACTCAAGCTGGTAGCGTAATCGGTGCAGTGACCCTCTAGACAATTCACGAAAGTCGTCTAGAACTAAATAAACACAACGAATGGGGTTAATATCTCAGTGTCATTTCGTCACAACATTTATCTATGTTATCCATTTATCCATTATTTTCTACTATCTATACTTAAATCATATATAATTTGATATTGTATTACTATTCATATTTTATTTGATGATCTGAATATAAATTGATATAAATGAAGCTAGCTTTCATTTATATTGTATATTATCTATTATTATTTCTTAAATAAAAAACCTATTAATAAATCAGCCTTTATAAGTCCCACTGGTAAGCAAAAGCCTTCTTCTCATGGATGAGAGGGAACGGGCAGTAGTCCCCACGCTGGCCCAGTGCGGGTTGGGGACTTCACATACACCTGTGAATTTCTTCGAGGATGTATGCAGGTTTTCTCACGATGTTTTTCCTTCACCGAAAAGCTAACGGTAAATATTAATTGATATACCGTACATAAGTTCCGAGAAACTCATTGGTACGAGCCAGGATTCGAACCCACGACCGCCGTTTGACAGCCGCATGCCTGAACCGCTAGGCTACCGTAGCTTCCTATTAATATGTATAACTAATTATCTGTACCTTCTATACTAAGAGGTAAAGTTTGTGATTGTGTTACTTTGTAAGTTTGTATCTAGGGGGTAACCTCCGAACCTATACGCCGATTTCAATACTTCTTTCACGAATGTTGGACCTTCGGGTGAGAGACCTAAGCTATATTTTATCTCGCGGCTTCGCTTGTGTACTTTGTAATACGCTGGTGGAGCCACGATAACTTTATGCAATAGAGTATAAAAAGCCATTTTATGCAGCCTACGCACAGCATAAAAACGATTAAATGAGCATGCGAAATGAAAATAATACTATAGTACGATCAATGTAAAAGGTTCCTATACATGTTTGTAACGAAACCCAAGTGTTTACAGTGATAGCGATACTTACGACATTATTTGTTGCAGAGATGGAAATCGCGCCCGAAGGGAAAAACTTTCGATTGGTAACGGAAGAGGAGCTCCCAGCGGTAGGCGATGTTTTAGTGCAGTATATGCCTGAATCTCTAAAGGTAATTTTTATTTATTAAATACATACATATTCTACCACTGCACTGAAAAGTGGTCGCTTACTATGATGAGGCCCATAGTAAGCGACCAAGAAGGCTCACAGTCACCCAAAGGGCAATGGAGAGGGCCATGTTGGGAGTTTCTCTGCGGGATCGTATCTGAAATGATTAGAGGTTATCCGCAGCAGAACCAAGGTAACCGATATAGCCCTCCGAATCGCTAGACTTAAGTGGCAGTGGGCGGGGCACATAGCACGTAGAACCGATGGCCGTTGGGGCAGAAAGGTTCTCGAGTTGCAACCGCGTACCGGAAGGCGCGGCGTGGGTAGGCCACCCACAAGGTGGACTGATGACCTGGTAAAGATTGCGGGAGTCCGCTTGATGCGGGTAGCGCAGGACCGGTCACTTTGGCACTCTTTCGGGGAGGCCTATGTTCAGCAGTAGACGTCTTAAGGCTGATATGATGATTATGACGCATATTCTCAAAATGGGTAGGCGGAGCACGTACAATTATCAGCTCCACTTTTTTGCAATAATATAGTAGAGATAATGCTAAAGCGGCCTGCACTGCACTCAACTCACTCATTAGAGAGAGGTGGTTTATTTATTACCCCTCCTCTGGTTAGTGCACTGCATTTAGCAACGGTTTAAAGGCGGCTTAACACTGCTATATAAATAAATAAATATTATTATTTTGGGGCCAATCTTACACAAATCGATCTAGTCCCAAACTAAGCAAAGCTTGTACTATGGGAACTAGACGACGATATACATACTTATATAGAGAAATAGATACTTAAATACATAGGAAACATCCATGACTCAGGAACAATTATTCGTGCTCATCACACAAATAAATGCCCTTACCGGGATTCGAACCCGGGACCTCCAGCTTCGTAGGCAGGGTCACTACCAACTAAGCTACAGAGGTATATAAATCGTCAATATCATAGCTCACATCATATTTCAACCATATTCTCACGTAGTCTCTTACCTTACGAGACCCTCAGGATGATAGTAGGTGGTGCTATTGCTATTCTAACCCGACACCGCACAGGGTCAATTTTTTATTGCATAATTAAAATAGATGAACTATTAATGTTGTTACGAGGCCACAAACCAAAATCAGATATTATAATACCGAACAAAACTCATTTGTTTTATAACGCTATTGGGTCAACTGCAGGTCCAACCTTTACTAGGTACTATTATATCGTCATCTGTTAGTAAATACTTAAAGTTATTTGACTTGCTTCTCAACAACTGAGCAGTCTATTCTTAGCATAGTCTATTCAGCCACGGCTGCGGGCAGCGGGGCCACGAGCTACTTTGGGTGAGGCAGGTTGCTTTCTTATTTCCCTAGTTTGATTCGTAGTAGCCCAAACTGACCTACATAGAACCAGGCAGAGTAAGAAAGTGACGTATTAAGAAATCGCCAAAAAAAACTGACCTACTAAGAATATGACACAATAAGAAACAAAGCTACTACTACTAGGACACAATAAGAATCCAACAAAATAAGGAAACGGCCTGTCTCGCCTAAAGAGATTAGCGAGAGCTCATACATTTGATCGAATTCAATCTACGAGCGCCTGCTCGTCGCTGCCCGCTGGCGTCCAGAGCTTTTATTCACTACGCGCTAATGCGGCTCACCCCGCCGGTCACCCAACACGAAACTAGACCTCTCCCTACGCTTAGTTACTTCGCATCGCGGTGTCAAGATATATGGTGGGTGAGCGTTGCGGTGAGCTTAAAACAAGTACCAGAATAGGGGGCACGACTATCACGTTACGGCGCGCGAGCTCTCTCGATTTTTTTCGCACTTTCTGTCTCTCTCTTATTAGAACAAGAGGCATAGTGCGATAAGAATCGAGAGTATGTTGCGGCCGTCCCATGATAGACGTGCAGACCACGGCCTTAGAGCTCGCATAAGAAATGGTTATCTCGCATTGTAAGACACTTGATTAATCTAGAATCTCCAACCTAATAGTCATAGACATTAATTATTTCTGGGCTAGGTTTTCGGGCCACGCATTGTCTGCGTATATTTCGACGATCTCTTTGCCAAAGTCTCTGGTATTTGGGCTGAAAGAAAAGTTTTCTGGATAGTAAGGCGACTACAGAATGTTAATTGATGTACGTCAATTCATAGTTTCGCCTGCGTAATCATCCTATTATTAATTTTCTTTCTGACAAGAAACTAACTAAACATTTGTAACGTACGTATCAATCACTTCATTATATTTAATAAACTGTATGCTGATTATGGGATAATAAACCCAACTAGCATGATGGGTTTTATATTATGTTGTATGTATGTTAGTCTGTAAGGTATTTGTAACTATGGGCCGTAGTTGCCTGAAATAAATGTTTTATTTTATTTTATTTATTTTATCGTCATGATTTATGACATATTATGGCGTTAAAATTTTACGACAGTCTTCTAATATGATAGATACACTATCGTATAAACTGTTTTATATAACGTAAGAGAATTTGTACGTTATGTAAATAAACTGCGTATAATAAATACGTCATGTGCTAACATCGTAACCGTATGAGAACGTCCAATGTAAATCACTCGAGACCCCACTTTAATTTTAACACTATAATAAAAAACAATTGAGAGATAGCTCGGAATCTCTACATAAGGCATCATACCTTTGTGCTTGAGTTAGTTCTAGTTTATGAAATTTATTCGCATGCAGGTTAATGAAATGCGTTAAAATCTCTGTCGGACTCATGTCAATCAGGTTTAATAAGGAGCATATATTTGCGTTGAAAGCGGCGTAAACGTTGTGAAAAGTCATAGTCATAGTCAAAGTGATGGTCATCGAATTAAAAGCGGATGAAAAATACTGCAGTTGTATTCAAGTTTGATTACCCCTCGCAGTGTCGAATACAATGGTTTTCGGTTTCTATACAGTTGTATAGAAACAGAAAACAAAAGAACGATGTCACAAAATGGCCCAACCTTTGGAACCTTTTACCGAAAGTATATTATTAACTAGGAATACCATTAGGGATTTACCTGCTTATTATGCAAATTTTATTGGAACGACAAGTCTGAAATTACGGATTTCGTTAGCCTAAAGTCCAAATCAGCCGCCACTCACTGTATTAAAATCGATTTCCGGACGACTGAACTGTCTATTACTGGGAACGTACGTTCCGGGATACGAATTCATGTAGAAAATCTGCCTTATCAGAGGAAACAATGGCAAAGTGGAATCCAACATACGATTTAAAAATTGCTTTCACTATTTAGGTACCACAAGGGAACACCACTTTTACAAGATCTGTTTTGATGGTTGCATATATTTCCAAATTCCTGCAATTAAGCCTACCTTTCTGCTGTTCTGTCTGGTCTTAGGTATGAGCCACGTACGAGCCATTATCTTTTGAATCCTTTACCAAATATCATATTTAATTTAATCGAAAATACACCTGCACTGCCATCACAGGACGGCTCGTGAGCTGTGCGGTGTCGCGTCGACATAGACTATCCGTCTCTTTCTAAGCGTTCGTTCTACTTAGAAAGAAATGGATAATCTATCTCGTCGCGACACAGGTCGCGGGCCGCCTTGTGATAACCGTGCTGTGGCCAATTTATGACGGGTTTGGGATTTAGACATTTTGCGACATTCGACAACAATTCGAGCATAATTTTGTTCTGACGCGGTTGTAAATAATACAGGCACACTGTTTAATGTGTCCAGTCACAATATCACTGTTACGACCCATGACAAAATGATCGACGAAAAAGTATATTAAAACGAAAGGAATACGAGAAAATATATTTTATTCAGTTTCAGTAAAAAATATCACAAATCATCACATTGACTTAATTTAAAATGAATTAAGGTAGTTTTTACCAGCCAGCGGCGGCGTAATTGGCACCGTAGGCACGGTTTCCGTGACCGTAGGCACCCTGACCGAAGGCACCATTACCGTACGCACCACCATAGGCACCATTACCGTAAGCACCGTTTCCGTACGCGCCGTTTCCGTACGCGCCGTTTCCGTATGCGCCGTTTCCGTACGCGCCGTGACCGTAGGCGCTTTGACCGTAGGCACCGTTTCCGTAGGCGCCGTGACCGTAGGCACCATTACCGTAGGCAGCGTTACCGTAACCTGCACCGTATACGTTGGCGTTCTGTGCGTTAACGGTGGGAGGATGGTTGATGCTGTACGAGTACGACGATACTTTGGCGCCTGCCTGACCAGCAAATCCTGAGCTGTAGCCAGCAGGGCCACCGTAGCTGAGAGCTGAGTTGTGACCAGCATAACCGAGACTAGTGCTGTATCCTGTACCATGGCCTAGACCAGATCCATATCCTAGGGCTGCACCATGGCCCAGACCAGTGCCATAACCGAGGCCAGCGCCGTAGCCAAGAGCTGTTCCATGTCCTATGCCAGCACCGTAGCCAAGGTTAGAACCGTAGCCAAGGTTAGAGCCGTGGCCAAGTCCTGCGCCGTAGCCAAGTCCAGCCCCATAGCCGAGATCCGCGCCGTGTCCACCGTAGCCAAGGCCGCGGCCGGCGTAGCCAAGACCGCCTTGAGCCAAACCAGTGCCAGTGAGACCAAATCCAGTGTTCAGCCCTCCGGCACTGGCAAGGCCGATAAGGCAGGCGATAAGGGCGACCTGAAACAAAGAAAGTCCTTGTTATTTGATCCTGTTAAATTCCCACATAACTACAAAAACAAAGGGTGATAAAGCGGACCCTGAGCTCCTTTCAGAGCACAACCGGAAATAACGCTAAGAGGATAAGGACACATACAACAAAAGAGCTAGAAACTTTATTAGACTAGTCTGTCAATATCAGTTATTCTACGATTGTTTTTATGCGTACTATTTCGACTTGCAGTCGTCTATAATTATCTTTTAATCCTGCTTAGTTTCACGGTATTCTGAAAAGCGTTAATTTCTTTTACCTTAGCGTACATGTTGATGTTGTTAATTCGGATGAGACGATTCGAATGATTCCAGAACCTGTTTTGCCGTCTTTTATATGCGGAACATGAAGATGAATTATGGCTATATTGGTCAAGACTCTAGTCTAAATCTTAACGGGCCGTGACGGAATTTTTTGCGAGTTCAGAGTCAGAATTATTAGACTGTCGAATATCATTAGTTGTCTAAGTATGAGCGATTTCGTAATAACGATGATATGATATCATCTCCAACAGTTTCGGCCTTGAATTCGTTAATTAAATTTGAGGTTCTATTTAATTAACGGTTTGTAAAAGAATTATTACGTTGATGTTTTACATCACTGTTTCAATTGGTGGTTTTTGTATAATGAGATGTTAATATTGTACCTATGCGGCGCTCATTACTATACTAAGCCTGAATAAGTTACAACGTAGTTTTGGTTAGCTACACCGTGTAATACATAAATTTATACAATTCTTGAAATATGTTGTACAGTAAATAACTTAAAATTACTTCTTTCGTAAAACGCTCTGTGAATCTATCCGAATCTCCAATACTGAAGAATAAATAATACCTTAGTTCATACTTATATTTCGTTTACAGTTAATCTCTTGAAAAATATATAGATATAATTTACACAGCCGAGTGTTCTCTTGTGACTACAGTCAATTCCATTGCAATATAAAACTGATACTATCCTATGTAAAAAAAAACACCTATATTGCCCTTGAGAGTATCTGAATTATATGCAATGTAAGTCGACCTCAAAGACCTTTACATTTACGAACGTACGTGGAACGGCAATAGGCTCCAAAACGCTGCAACTATCATATGTCATAAACAGCCGCTACAAGAGCGAAATCAGCAGGACTGTCAAGCTAGGTCACAGAAAATGTAGTAGGTATAGAGTGACCTTGATTTAGCTAGCGGCCGTCCTTCCGACACGTATCCGCATCCACACCGGCCGAACCACGCGGGTGCCTTCATGCAGTCGGCCCGATATCGACCCGTGTCGTGTCTCCTATAGATGCTGTGTGTGGCCATACCAAAATGTTGACATAGACTGTAAACCGTTTTTGAAGCTAAAAATAATGTTTCCTTTCCACAGTTTCATCAGACGATTCAAACATATCTAAACAACAAGGTGTGGGACTTCCATTTTTATGTAGCGAAGAATTGGCCCGAGGATCCGATTTGCCTGCATTTCCCTGGATGTACTGGCACGGTAAGATGTTTATTTATGTAACTAGCTTTAGCCCCCGGGTTATTTAGCGTTGACTTTCTTTCGTTGGATTTTTGCAGGGATAAAAAGTATTATATGTTAATCCAGGCTATACCCTATTTTGACCTATTCCAAGATTCGTCTTAATCCCTTCAGCCGTTGGTTACGAGTTGCTCTACATACTACCAAAATACCTATTATCGGACTAAACCGCAAAACCATTTCCCTATGCACGTTCCGAGCGACAGCATTATAGACACCAGTGGCGGCCAAAAAGACCTACGGATTTCAATTTAGTAGGAGGACGTATCGAATTAATAACTTCTATATTTTGTGTATAAGAACAATATCTGTAGAATCGCTCTACGGTTCTATTTAGATAATTAAAAGATCAGGGCTATTCCCATTTGTTCGTCTTTTTGTTACCCCTGGGAACAAATGGGGATTTTTTTTCCATTTGTCCCCAGTGGGTACCAAAAAGGCGGGACCAAATGGGAGTACCCGAAGATCAGCGCTGGCTGCAATGGCAGCATTATGCTGAGATGGAACCATTTCGTGACGAAACCATATGTCTGACGGTCCTTTTAATGATGTATTATTTTTCACCTCACCGGCTCGAAAAGGCTTGCTTTATCGCTCAAAATCTGCGACCAAAAGTCCTTTTTATCCGCTAGCGTGGAAAGAGTTTTTGAATTTGGAACGTGACGGTCGATCGCGAGACCCAACTTTTTTCTATACTGAATGAGAGGTGCGTTCAGAAACTGATGGTGTTATGCCAATAATAAATTGTTATTATTTTGATAAAATTAAATTAATAATACTTATTCTCTCTTAATTAAGTAGGTACATACGAAATATTAACATTTAGACTGACTTATAAGGATAAAATACGAATAAATAATATTAAAATGTCGTTTTATATTTCTAAAAATTTAGCTTTTTCTAAATTTGGAACGCACCGTTTGATAAGTTAATTTAAGAAAAAACTCTTAAACATTTAATTTTGTTTTGTTCTAAAGCTACAGACAGTAAAACCAAAATAATGGTGGTTATTTATAGATTTTAGTGCAGAATATATACATGTATGAATTTTGATGCCTGCTAAGTTAGCGGAAAAAGTGAAATAAGCGTATTTGAGTCTTAGTTTAAACCGTGAGTACCCAACAATACTTTGACTTTTTTAATGTAGGTAAGCGTGAGGTTATTTAAAGATGCAAAAATATTTATGTTACATTTGATAATTATAAAATGCTAGATCTTGATGAGATGTAAACTAACCTTTATTGAAAATGAGTATAAGGTCCAAATTACTTCCATTACATTTACTTACCTACAATTTTCCTCGCGGTGGTGAGGTGAAAAATTGTGTGTTTCGCTCGGCAGCAAAATTGTTTGGCGTCTCGTGCCTTGAAAGCCTCGCTATGCTCAGGATTGTACTTTTGAACCATTCGCTTCGCTCATGGTTCAATTTTACAATCCTTCGCTAGCTCGGCTTTCAATACTAAGCACTTGCGCCAAACAACTATTTTGCAGCCTTGCATAACAAATAACTATTGGTTTTGTCTCGTTCTGTGCTGGTATTCTTTTAATTAATCAGGAAAGTACTCTTTGGGGTAATTTGTACTATCGACGTCAAAGATATGTTAAACATCTGGCATCTTATTTCTATTTCCTGTAATAAGGTGAATAATAATAGTAATTTACGTAGGATGAAATACTTATAGCAAATTCCAAACTTAAGGGTTTACCAGCTTAACTTTTGGCCCTGAGGAAGTTTATTGTAAAGGCGCAAATTACCCACCCACACATTTCCGCACCCATTTTCTTAAAACTTGTGGTGACAAGTTTTAAGAAAATGGTGTGCTATAAGGATAAATTTTCTATCTTGCGCTAGGTACACAAAGATCCTTGAAAATTCGTTCCGAAAGGTTTAATTCGACTTGTTTGCGGAGCGCCCAAACAAGCCGATTACCACCGGCTTTCATAAAATTTATTTTTAGGTAAGCCTATACAGTATTCAGCTAGTTATATATTCTAAACGCTTTCATAACTTTTTTGTTGCCCATCTAAAATATCCACGCGCCATAAATCGTAGTTATGGGGCTAAAGCGGAGACTTTTGTAAAAAGTTATGATGTCACTGACGATCTGTCAGATTCTAGCCCATTTACACACGTGTAACGCTCCCATGCAAGTCTAGCTTCATTGTGCATATGCATAGCGGGGGTTTGATAGATCGTTTCACCTCAATAACCCGCAACGTATGGTTGAGATACATATTTAAATGTTACCGACTTTTTAAAATGTCATTGGAATTTGAATCTTCTTCCTTGGAATGTAGGATAGCTTTTTGAATAGACAACTTTCATGCAATTCGGCCAACTCAAATAATCTAAAATAAAATGAAACTTGCGTGAGAATCTTGCACGTGTTGCAGACGGGGCTTTATACTGGTTCGTCTAAAAGATTTTTCGGTAAACATTTTTAATAAGCCGTTTGTATAGCATTTTAATTTGATTTTGATTGAATTTCAATGTGTTAAGCGTTCTCACTTGCACCTGATTCAAACTATCGTGTGTTCAATCAAACGCAATACTCTAAAATCTAATGTAGATGCGGAAGCATGTTTCGAATCGAGCTCAAAGCCTAGAAATTCCCGGCTTCAGTCGCGTCTTTTCAAGCGTAGCGAGTTTCGTCGTCAAGTGGTTGTTCTCTCCGAGTGTTGCCCTTACGTGGGAGAAAAGTTGCCTTTTTACGCTCGCACTTTGATTTTTATTTTAGTGTCGTTAGTTGGCTTTACTTCGCGTTTCAGACGATCTAATTAGGTTAATCGCTATCGGAACAAGGCATATGGGCTAACTATGTAAGCGAACGTTTTTTATGCAAATCATAACAAGCGGTCTTTGACAAAAATTTTAACAAACCGATGTTATTTTAATAGTAATTAGTTGATGAAATTGCAACATTAAGCTGTATACAAGAACATGATACAATGTTGTACTACATCAACTTTTGGACATGCACTGGAAAACGTTTTTACTTATGTAAATGTCGCAGATTTCAGGGTCTTATGATGTGTCGTATACTGAAATTATACCGTTAAATTCCAGCCAAACAAGGACATATTTGAGAGCGTCACCGTGTTTTGTCCCTCGGAGCGCGCAGAACTAGTCGACCTCCTCACCTCTGAAGACGTGCTACTCGACCTGACGCAGCCGCTGTACCTGAACTTTACGCACGAGGCCATAGTAAACCGCTTCGAGCGAGTATTCGATGCCCATGATAAGATCACTGGGGATGTGTATGCTTGCGACACGCCGCCGCCGGACACTAGTAATGAGGAGTAAGTTTTCCAAATCATTTATAGCCTCTTGCCGCCCAGGGTATATTTTGGTCAAAGATTGGATACTGGCCGAATGTCCTTACCGGTATCACGACATACATCAAGACTTTTCAAAAGATCTTTGGGCCACAGGGGGATAATACTTGATCTTAATCAAGCTGGCTGAAAGCTGCGTCCTTATTGCCTGAAGTCTGAAGATGGTACCTATAGATTAAATTTCAAGCGTTTCATGACGCTTATTGCGTCGATGCGCCTTAATTCCGGTGACTATGTCCTTGTCTAGATAATAATTAAAAGTATCATTGCATTCTGACTGCCCAACTGATCGTTCCAAAAATGGATATTTTATGAAAATGTAGATCCAAATATGTCAACGAAGTGGTAGATTCTGCTTTTATTCTGCATATGATAATCTTTATCTGCAGATGCGTAGATTTGATGCAGCCGCTTTACCTGAATTTCACTCGCGACATGAGGCCATAATTGACTGCGTGGAGAAAATATATACGAAGATATTACATATAGGTTGACTGATGACCTGGTAAAGGTTGCAGGAGTCCACTGGATGCGGGTGGCACGGGACCGGTCACTTTGGCACTCTTTAGGGGAGGCCTATGTCCAGCAGTGGATGTCTTGCGGCTGATTTGATGATAATGATATTACATATATTTATTATAAGCTGTATTTTTTATTATAGTTCTTAAGGGTTTATATAAAGTATATTTAGATATAAAATGTCTTCTGCTGCATATGCTATCAAGTTTTAAATTCTCATCCATTTAAGGCCACTGTATAAATCCATTAACACTTTGCCTCTCCCTTTCCAGCTTGCCACCGGACGTGCAGCTAGACCGTCTCCAGCCCGAAGACATGAAGGCGGTGTACGACCTGTACCCGGCCAGCGACATAGAGTGCCGAGAGGTCTTCGAGAAGCTGGTAGCGGAGCTGCCGGCGTACGGGATCTTCGTGGAAGGCCAGCTGGCGGCATGGATGGTGCAGTCTTACTACGGGGCTATGTTCTCTATGCAGACTCGTCCGGAGTTCCGCAGGTAACTGGTCCATCCCAATGAATATGTTATATACTCTCTTGTATGGGTGGCGCGGCGCAATCAAAGATTTACAGAGGTATTCAAATAGCGCGTGAAAGCGTATAAATGTGCTACTTTGTTTTGATGCGGACGGTCTGTGTCTATATCTACTACGTTTTTTTTGTCAATTTCCGTTAATTGCAAGTGGGCATAGGTTAGATCAAATAAAGTTACTTAATTTCTCCAAGACAGTAAGTATATTATTAACTCTTGCTGTTATCAAGATATTCAATATTTTAATTTTATCATATATGCAGATTTAACCAGTGTAAATGGATCTTAATTGTGACTTCATAACAGCTTTTTAAATTGTGTAAGGTCCTATACACTACAGGAAAGTTTACCAAATGAGTTCGTTCGATAGTAGGCACGAACCGCCTCGGAGGGTCGGAGGTACATTTTTTTATTTCATGTGCCTTCTTGTACCTCCTGGTCTTAAACTCTGTACAATAAAGCAATAACTGTTCAGGCTACATTAAATTATTTGTAAAAAAAAAATATTTTTCAAGAAATAATTATGCAAATTTGTTTCCGTGAATGTACTCTGGAATATGCCGAAGTTAACGGAAATTCCCGGGAACACCGATAGCCAAAAAAATGTCATTAATAATTAGTCCATGATCGACATCATCAATCTGCCCCGACCTTTTTCTATCATCCGAGGCACTATTGATCTTAAAAATATTGAAAATGTCCTGGTTACCGTAAGCTTGACGTGTAGCAATATTGACGGGTATTTCGACACACTAAACTGTTAAACCGAATTGTGCCGTGTGTTATTTAAATAAGATGGAATAAAGATTCACCATCATTTCTTTCATTCAAGTTTGAGTGGTGTTTTTCAAGTTAAGGCTTTTGTTTGAATACCATAATGTCGCTATTGAGTTAGACGCCGGACATTAATGTTCCGAGTTAGTATCTAGCGATGGTCTACCCTACGAACAACTTTACTTTTCGCCTTCTAAATGTTATGAAGAACGGTCTATCATCAAGCTCTTAACGTTTTTACGAGTTATAATAACCGTGGTCCTTTGGCACCTAATCCCAAGATTTGGCATAGGCACTAGTTTTACCCCTCACAAGCACCACAAGCACATTTTATGAGGCCCCCCACAAGGTGGACTGATGACCTGGTAAAGGTTGCGGGAGTCCGCTGGATGCGGGTGGCGCAGGACCGGTCACTTTGGCAATCTTTGGGGGAGGCATATGTCCAGCAGTGGACGTCTTTCGGCTGTTATGAGAAGTAGTAGTAGTAGACAGAAATATTTTGTGAGAAGTATGGGATCTTTGACGAAGACCAATACGGCTTTCGGAAAAATTGTTCCACTACTCTTGTAGTCTATAAGTACATGCAACAAGTGCTTGACATATTGAACAAAAAAAAATACGGAATCGGGATCCTACTTGATATATCCAAAGCCTATGACACTGTGCAATACAAGATACTTTAAGATAAGCTATATGGGATAGGTGTAAGGGGCATGAGCCATAAATGGTTCGCATCATACTTGAAAAACCGGGAACAATACGTCAATTTACAGTATTACGACCATGAAAACGGCGAAATTATATCTACAACATCTGATACGCAAATCATACAAAATTCAATTCCATAAGGTAGTGTCGTTGGTTGTATACTATTTATAATATATATCAACGAGCTACCTAAAGTAATAGATGAGTCTTGCGTGCTGTTTGCGGATGATGTATCTCTTTTATTCTCCTGTTCAGACGATCAAAACTTAAACTTGAATCAAACCTTAGACAAAACATTATCTCATGCACAGACATGGATGGAAGATCATCACCTAAAAATAAATTTAGCAAAAACAAAACTAATCCAGTTTAGGCCATATCAGAAAAAACCCTTACATATAAACTACTTATTCGATGGTATCGCGCTAGAATGTGTAGACAATTTTACGCTCTTAGGCTTAGATATTGATACGCACGTCAATTGGAAGACACATGTACAAAAACTAAAAACAAAAGTCTCCCAATTTATTTACGCCCTACGAGAATTAAAAAAGTCCACAGACTTAAAAACTGCGCTTATGGCATATTACGCATTCGTTTTTTCCCGGCTTAGCTATGGTATATTACTGTGGGGAAATAGTACAAATGTAGATGACCTATTCATTTTCCAAAAAAAGTGCGTTCGGATACTTGCAAACATTAAAAACACCGAAAGCTGTAAACCCTATTTTCAAAAGTACGGTATCCTCACTTTAACATCGATTTACATATTTGAAGTTTGCAAATTTGTAAGAAACTACCCTAAGTTGTTCACTAGACTCGCCGACCAACCGCGACGATACGAGACCAGGTATAAATATAAACTAGCACGCACCGTATTATCGAAACTAGCACTGCATAGTAATAGCCCAAACGTTATGTGTATAAAGATATTTAATAAAATTTGCGACGAGATAAAATGCCTAAGTTCTAGAAACATGTTCAACAACCGCCTAAAGGCATTCTTGATAAAGAAGAGTTACTACTCGTTAAATGAATTCCTCGACGACAAAGATTAATAAATACATAAACTTTGTACCTACCCGCATTGCATAACTGGAATTAAGTTAAGTTAGTATATAAGTGCTACTGTGTGCCCTGACAGGGCGTCATGTACAGACTTTCTTGAAATGTAACCAAACACCAGCATTATTGTACATACATGACTATACAATGAATAAATGAAATATGAAATATGATGATGATGATTATGATGATGATAATAATGATGATGATGATGGTTATGATGATGATGATGATGATGACTAGTTTTACGAAAGCGAATGTCATTTGACCTTCCAACTCAGAGGACCAACGAATTGTTTATACCAGATAAAAAATCTGGTACATAAAAACATAAGAAATTTATATACCAAACACGTTCTTTTTTTATTACAGGAAAGGGTACGGGATATACCTAGCCCGGCGTCTGACTAAAGAAGTGGCGGCGCGCGGATACAAGCCGTTCGTGGTGATCCGGCCCGAGAACGACGCCTCCCGGAACCTCTACTTGAAGCTGGGCTTCGAGAAACGCTTCCGGACGGTCCGGGCCGTGCTCCGCCCCCGTTAGCCAGACAAACGTTGATCACTAGCAGATTTTATTTTTTTAACAATTTTGAAATCAAATATAGCTTGCGATCTTTGATCGCTTAGAGAATTCTAGTAGTAGCTTTAAGATTGGAACGGCTAGTGCTCTTGGATTTCGATGCCTATCTGTGGCGACTGTGGCCCCTTTTACGAGAACTATGCTTAACGCTTACCTGCGTCTAGTTCCCCGATCCGATTTCCTGCCACGGTGTTGCGTTCAGGCCGAAAGGCAACTCGTGTAACTTAACCTAACCAGATCCTGTACCTGTGAAGTGCGTAGAGCCTTCAAGTTAACACTGGTAGCGCTTTCGACCCATGACGTTTTTGGAACCGACAGATTTATAAAAGTAGTCTTGTGGCTCGTAAAACGGGTTTGGGCTTCCTTATCATGCTTGGCCGCGTGTATACAACGAATGGCTCACATCCCAGTGTAGAATTTACCTTTGATCGGAGACGAGAGCCGTAGCCGTTGACAGCGATCGGCGCCATTAATAGTTACCTGATCGCACTTCAATTTATTCTAACGTGTCAAGAACAGACTTGAGACATTAGGATTGTCAAGTAAAAGTTGAATTCTTGGCATGGTTAGCACTAGGCGAACGCTTCATTGCCACTCGTTGACGGAGCGGAACTATTCTGTCTCATGGTAATTGGGACCCGTTATGACCTGTGTGATAGAACGTTAGTGGTATTACCTTAAGGGGATACATGAGAAGAAGAAACGTTGCCGTACTCGCACCCCAGAATGCACAACTCATTCGAAAAGTTAAAATTTTCATAGCACGAACATGACATCACTCATAACAACGGTTGAACCGAATTTAATAAAGACAAGATCAGTTGACATGGACTGGGTTTATTCTAATACGTTTAAGTTTCATTTATATGATGGTTGGAGTAATATACGGTATTAAGATGGCTTCTGGTGGTCGGCGAGTGAGCGGAGACTTCTTATACAAAATAGTCTTCTCTAAATTTAGAAACGATCTTAATACTTGTAGTGAGCGAGTAGATATGATTGAATGATGAAGTAAATGATCTGAAGGTAATGTTGGAAGGAATTTGCTTTTCCGTTATCTTTTGTTTGTAATTCGACCTAACAATAATTGAATCACCCTTAGAAAGGATGTCCGTTGCAAGTAGCCGTTTCCAAATGAAATCATTGTTGATTATGAGAAAACATTTAAAATTTGATACGAAACGTAGATAGGTACCTAGCATTTTAATACGGGAATGTACAACTATTTCGAGCTATGTATTGGTAAAGTTTGCTATTTATATTATAGTAGGGTAGGTTACTGGTGACCTCAGTAGTGCCAACTTGAAGAGTCCGAGTAAAATGTGTAATGTTGGCACTATTCGGCGGTTGTTTTACGGTAGGCAAGAATGGGCTGGGTATGTGAATAATCATCGATTTATAATTTTTATAACGGCTGTCGTGTGATACTATTTAAATTAATTTATTAAACCTATGTTAATTATTTTTATTAGAATGGACCTTATTATTAAAGATATAACGGTCTTCCTATATACTTATAACATAATTTATTGTCAAGGCATAATCTGAGGTAGGGAATGGATTTCTAAGTTACTTACGTTTATGGACATAACTTTAAAAATTGTGTAGAAAGTTTTCTCACTATTTCATGTAAAGACACATCACTGGCAAAATTGATTATTCAGGAGTAAGGATCAAAAGTAGTCCTTGCGTACACCAACCTAGCTGTGTGCATGTAAAGATATGCTAAGTACAGGGAGTATTCGTCACTGTCGCACTTACATACTTGCAAGTGAAGGAGGAATACTTTCCGTCCGGTATGAACACAATCAGGCTAGCTACGGTAACTTGCTACCTAAAATTAAATATAGTGAAACATGCCTACTTTGCCCGCTTTTTTCGGAAAAACACGAATATCTCATATTTTTTTTATGGTTGGATGATATTTTCATGAGGAGAAATATTTTTTTAATCAACACGTGTTCCAAATTTTTATCGATTTTGATCGCGGGTAAAGTTATCAGGACTTTTGCCAACATTGACCATGTCGAATTATTGACGCAACTATAGCTCTTACGATGTTGAGACAAGACTCAGTTCAAATTTTTGGGCAAACATGGCGTTCCATTTTAACATCTCGGTCTTAATTACGAAAAGTTTTAAACAGTACAGATAACTTTACTGATAAACACCTAGGGAACATTGCCCAATGTTACCTAGGTGTTTTCAACTTTGCCATACAAATTCGTATACCTCACATTCCACAATTTGCTGCAAGCTCCTGGCTGAAGTTACAGACATGTCCCTACGACTCAAAATAAAGTCATAAATATAATGTAGTTTCTACTAAAAATAGTAAGGTTACCGTAAATATGGTGTGTTTTTGTTCATTGCCAGATTTGTTTAAAATTAGCTTTTTGGCAAAGTTTTGCCTAGGGGCAAAGTAGGCATGTTTCACAAGCATGATCACTTTTATAACCGACATTAAGCATTTGTCCCGCTCGCCACCTACTTGCCTGTAAGGGACGGATGCTTTGAGCTCATATCATGCTAGCTAGGCTGGTTGGTAGCATGAAATATTGAACCGGAATTAGTTGCTTGTTAACGAAATGAAGGTACAAAATGTATTAAATATTCCAATCATTATTTGGCGTGTGACAAAGTTTAATGTTTGCTCAAAAACAAGGAGCTTCCACGGTTATTCTTAATTATGAAATTCGATTATACGGAGCCAAATTATGAATTAATTGAAATTATGTGAACCATCTGAAATGGATTCGACGATGAACAATGTAGTGAACATTCTCTTCATTGTGTGATCATCTCTTATATTTCAAGTAAATAATTACTAATATTGTAACGAAATATTAGTGTACATTACATGAAATATCACAATCAACCATCAACACGTCATGCTAAAGGCTTTCCTACTTTCTAATTATCTATCTAATAATGTCAACCTTAGTACCTACTTCAAAATATTTTGAAATTTATAAATTAAGGACAATTTTCTGAACACTATCCCTACTGTTAAAGGACATATTTCCGTCCTACGAAGCAGTCGATATATTTTGAATTAATCTCTTGTCTTGGACCGTTAATGCAGCGACGAGGATGTAGTCCGTTCTATGTAACACATAAATACCTTGCAAAGGTATTCCAAATGAATAAAATGATGACAAATATATTTGTTTTATTTCTTCCTTAACATTCTACAGCTACAACAAATCTTTGGAGTAGGAATCAAGTTGAACACCTTATAAATTTAAAATGTTTTAGCTAGCGTACGTGCTTGCTTACGTACTGCTATGGCGCAGCAGCCAAAGTGGATACTGGATACATTAGATATTATTCGTTTCAATCGCCTGCTTAATTATATTTTATGATACATCCATATTCCCATCGAAAACTTCCTAACGGAAACTTGATAACCCCCGACGCAAAAAGAGGATATTATAAGTTTAACGTGTGTGTCTATGTATCTGTGTACATCTGTCTGTGGTATCGTAGCTCCCTAATGGATGGACCGAGTTGAATGCGGTTTTATTTGTGTGATAGATAATTTTATCCCAAGTTTTTTTTATTTAGAAACTTATACAAACATTTTTTAAATAAATTAAAATAGCATCGTTAAACCGTTTGGTTTGTCTCGATGCTAGCGCAGCAGTGACTTACTGCTAACAGGAGAATAAATTATTGTCATTTAGTTATTTCACTTACATCTATCTAATCTTAACTTATTATCAAAAATCATATTTTAATCGTTTACCCGCCGAACCTCATATTAGGTTACGGGCAAATTTCAACCAAGTCATAATAAATTATCATTATCATTTAAACACAAAGTGTAATATATCAGACGAGGGCGGGTCGAGTTAATTTATCTGTAAACCTTCTAACTGTTGTAACATTTCGTTTTTAAGATATTTTTTATGTTTGTTGGGGTTATTTTATCGTTTAATTCTTTCGGGAGTTTATTTATTAAGTGGGTTCAGATGTATTCGGATGTTCTCCGTCCGTAAAAATTAATAAAAACCCGTTTTATTTAGCATGCCATTTGTAACTTGTCTAGTAGCTTTTGTACGTGAAATTGGCTTTTGTATTTCGGCTCTAAAGAATTGTTCTTTTAGTATCTGATAATTAAATTGTGTGTGAACAGGCAGCACTTTGCACGCCTTGCAAAGATCTTCATCACATTTCAGACTGTTTCTAATATTAAATGGTACTACTATCTTGAGTATTCTAATCTGTAAGTTGTATATTTTGTCGAGATATGACTTAAAGGTACGTCCGTAGGTAGACCGTAGGAGATGATACTTTCCACAAGCGCATTGTACATATCTAGTCTGATTTTATACGGAATTCTATTATGTAGGATATACATTTTTGCCATAATAGCTCTTGATTTAGTACACACTGATTGCCCGTCCCAGTTAAAACGGTCGTCTATTTTAACACCCAGGTATTTTTGTTTGCAAACTTGTTCTAATGGCGAGCATTTACAATCTTTTGCGTCATTTGGTCTAGAATGAAGGCACTGGTGGACGTGACCTATAATTCTGACCGGTCGTACTGTTTTCGAACGGCTAGATAGTGGGTGTGCTATTGCTATCTGTTGTATGGGAACCTTGCACTTTTTGACTATGCGCTGAAACTTGGCACAGTTGATCCTTAGGAGGTCTTGAGTGGATTCAGACCGGGAGCCACCGAGAGCCATCCCGCATTTAGGGGGGGGAGGGGGGGGGGGGAGTTCGACTCCGCCGCGCTTTATTTAAAGCCATTTTTTTCTGAAACTATACACACCAAGGCAAGTGTTATATCATTTTCGGATAACTAAAGGATGAGGGATCTATTTTTCGAACCAAAATAATACATTTTGCAACAAAAAAATTAAATAAAGGAGAAAAACATATACAGCGTTAATTATTTTTATTCAATATTACTATTTTTTTTTTACTACATAAGATCATCATCATCATCAGCCTATATACGTCCCACTGCTGGGCACAGGCCTCCTCTCACGTATGAGAGGGAATGGGCTGTAGTCCCCACGCTGGCCCAGTGCGGATTGGGGACTTCACATACACCTTTGAATTTCTTCGCAGATGTATGCAGGTTTTCTCACGATGTTTTTCCTTCACCGAAAAGCTAACGGTAAATATGAAATCATATTCCGTACATAAGTTCCGAAAAACTCATTGGTACGAGCCGGGATTCGAACCCACGACCGCCGTTTGACAGCCGCATACCTGAACTACTGGGCTACCGTAGCTTACATAGCTTACATTACATAAGATACATAAAAACAAAAAATACGGCCATAAAGCCACAATAATTCGCTTTAGAAAATATATTATTTTGTATATAAATATGTTAACAGACCGGAAATAAAAAAATATGCGTGAGTCAGGGCGACCTCAATGCATGTGTCATCCGTGAAGGAAATGAAGGTACAGTTTTAAAATACGATAGTTGTCAATTATATGTGATTACTTTGGGTGTTTTGGTATTTAACATGAAATATTTTAAATGAAACTACGCCCTGTCAATTAATTATATATCATATATATCACACGCTCCACTGCAGACACTGCAAGGAATCATCATATATCAAAAACCATCAAGCCGTTTGGACTGTAGCCCGTGAAATAGAATTTTCATGTCCACAATCCACATATATACATACATTCATGTATACATACATACATGTATAGGTACCTACATTCATACATGTATTCACACACACGCTCGAAAAACATAACCGTCCTTCGAATCGACCAATCAGCATGGCTATCACAAAACGGCGCGCGAGCTCTTTCGATTTAACTCGTGGGATCTTTTGTGCATTTGCCTTCTCATTTCCACAAAGCGGATGATGCAGCTCAGCGGAAGCACCTTGAATTCCTTTGGTTGCGGATAGCCTTTACCAAAGTAATTCATTATTTGTCTGGCAAGGGCATGACATTCACACAATAAGTGTTCCATAGTCTCATCCTCCTTGCCACACCTTCTCTACAATCTAAACTATCCGATAGTCCCATCTTGGCCAAAAGATTCTTTCCCTCGTTCCTTCCCCGAAGTGACCTGTTAACACCCCATATATGATTCTGAGTTGCTTCCTACTGGATCTCCAGAGTTTCTTAGTCTTGCCGGAGTCCAGTCCTTCTATGAAGAGCTTAGAGTGCATGCCTTAAGCACGCCTCACTCCTCCGCTCGTGTTGGTGTTTGGTTTTGGCGTAGGCTTTAGAGGCCGAAATTACAGTTCCCTGGGAGAGCACAAATGGTTCTGGACCTACAAAGACCCCCCTCTTGCACGCTCATCCGCTCTTTCGTTGCCGATGAAGCCCTCGTGCCCTGGTGTCCAAACTAGTTGCACCTTATTGTGCTTTCCAAGCTTGTTCAGTGTCTGGACGCCATTATAGACTAGTCTTGAATTCACTTTCGGCGCCGTAAGCGCTTTAAGGGCCGCTTGACTGTCACTGAGTATATAGATAGTCTGCCCTCTGGTTTGCCTCCTGTTCACAGGCAATTATGGCGTATGTCTCCGCCTGGAACACGGTTGCCAAACTACCCATGCTTACACTAATGTATAGTCATTCGCATAAATGCCTGCTCCCGTACCGGATCCCATTTTTGATCCGTCCGTGTACCATATGCTGTCTACGATACCAGACCTCGGTGGTTCTAGGCCTTCGACCCATTCAGCCCTGGATCATTGGAAAAGGCTAGGTATCAACATCTACGGCGAGTACACCACTCACCTGCGCTTTACTGACGATATAGTAGTCTTGGCTGAGACCATGGAGGAATTAAATACGATTCTCGGTGACCTTAGTGAAGCTTCCGAGCGAGTTGGTCTGAGAATGAACATGGATAAGGCGAAGATCATGTTAAAAGCACATGTACGTGTGTTCCAGACTCCTCTCTAACTTTAAAAAGAGTCAAATGGCGAATCCAACTCGGCTGGGCAGCGTTCTGGAAGCTACGGCATATATTTTCATCCAATATTCAGCAGTGTTTCAGGACGAGTCTTTGACCAGTGTGTGTGTGACCAGTGATGAAATATGGCACTGGAACGTGGTCGCTTACTATGGGCCTCACAAGAAGGCTCAAAGTCACCCAAATGTCAAGGGAGAGGGTTATGCTGGGAGTTTATCTACGTGATCGCATCAGAAATGGGGCTACCGCAGCGGGAGCAAGGTAACCGCTCAAGATAGCCCTTCGAATCGCTAAACTTAAGTGGCAGTGAGCCGGGAACATTGGACGTAGAGCGCCGATAGTCAGCAAAGCTTATGCATCACACGAACAAGAGTCAGTGCCGAACCATTTTCATAGCTAGAATCATTTCCATGGTACACTTGGTGACATCGATTTGTCGGTGTCGAAGGTAGATACGACAGGTAAACCACCCTAAAACATGCGAAACTAGGAACTTCGCATTTGACAATTAAAGGATTATTTATCCGAAAAGCTAACGGTAAATATTCCGTACATAAGTTCCGAAAAACTCATTGGTACGAGCCGGGATTCGAACCCACGACCGCCGCTTGACAGCCGCATGCCTGAACCACTAGGCTACCGTAGCTGTCCCGTAGCTGTATTTATTTAAACCGACCGTTGAATAATAAAACACATGAGGGTCGCTACACTCGCTAAGTATACTGAGTGTGTAAATAGCTGACACGCGCCGATGGTGCTGCGTCGGCATGTGATTTTGGTCGGCGACGGCGGCGCGGCGCTCATATCTTGTGTAATTATGTATGCATGTATGTTTGTATGTGGATTGTGGACATGAAAAATCTATTTCACGGGCTACAGTCCAAACGGCTTGATGGTTTTTGATATATGAGGTGTCGTTGGATTCCTTGCAGTGTCTTTGCAGTGGAGCGTGTTATATATAAACTAATTGACACGGCGTAGTTTCATTTAAAATATTTCATGTTAAATACCGAAACACCCGAAGTTATCACATATAATTGACAACTATCGTATTTTAAAACTGTACCTTCATTTCCTTCACGGACGACGCATGCATTGAGGTCGCCCTGACTCACGCATATTTTTTTATTTCCGGTCTGTTAACATATTTATATACAAAATAATATATTTTCTAAAACCGAATTAATGTGGCTTTATGGCCGTATTTTTTGTTTTTATGTATCTTATGTAGTTAACAAAAAAATTATTAATATTGAATAATTTAATTTAATAATTTACGCTGTATATGTTTTTCTCCTTTATTTTATTTTTTTTGTTCAAATTAAGTTTGTTTGTTTTAAAATAGATTCCTCATCCTTTATTTATCCGAAAATGATATAACACTTGCCTTGGTGTGTATAGTTTCAGAAAAAAATGGCTTTAAATTAAGCGCGGCGGAGTCGAACTTCCCCCCCCCCCCCCCCCCCCCTAAATGCGGGGTGGCTCTCGATGGCTCCCGGTCTGAATCCACTCAAGACCATCTAAGGATCAACTGTGCCAAGTTTCAGCGCATAGTCAAAAAGTGCAAGGTATCTTGCAATAGCACACCCACTATTAGGTCGATTTGTGTAAGATTGTCCCCAAATATTTATTAATATATTTATTTATTTATAATTGGCGAAGAACCCTACGAGTCTTGCGCGTAGAATCTACACTGGCATTTTTTTGTGGAAGAACGTTAGAGAAGAACACAGACTGAACACAGACTTGACAATTCTTGATTGTGATATTACTATTTTATTTTTAATATTTTGTAAATGATGGTTTTTGGTTTTATTTAATATTATTTTAAATGTATCGCGCTCCGATAAATATTTGTACGCCTGCATGCAGGCTGAATACAATGGACATATTTATAACTAACAATGTAACATCTGCATAACTGTATTCTGAGCAAATAAATTATTTTGATTTGATTTGATTTTTGAAGAGCTCAAAGGTCTTCTTAAAATTCAACTGTCCACGGGCATCAATCTGAGAGCGAGAGAGAGGGAGAACCCGTGCTGCGCCTTAGGGGGTAGGGAAGAAATCTAACGATTTATGAGGTAGTCAAGGGCAAAATATGTATCGGTTTAAATATTAACCTCTTATAAATATGTACCGAATTTTTAATCCGCGGTCATAAGCGCCATAGGAAATATGTGGCGTTCCATACCTAAAGGGTCCTTATGGCAATGGCCTTATACATATGTGGCATGGAACGCCACATATGTATAAGTTATATTATATTTTTACACTTTACTGTATAACGGATTCAAAGAATCCGAATCGCTAAACTACCATCAGTAGGCCGTAGTTTGCTCATAAAACCGATCGCCGTTGGGGCGGAAAGGTTCTTGAGTGGCGACAACGAACCAGGAGGTGCAATATGGGTAGATCCCCCACGAGGTGGACTGATGATCTGGAAAAGGCCTATGTTTTACAGTGGACGTTTTTTGGCTGGAATGATGATGATGATGATACCTACATATAAATGTACTAATAAGTTTTTTTGTTACACACAAGTATTCCCTCTCTGTCATACTTGCGTATGAACTCGTAAGTCTGACAGAGAGGGAAAACATCGGATGTCTTTCGCGGTAGGCCTTCAGAAATGTCCACTTAGTGATATACCTACTCGTACAAGAGTACGATGACGTCAGAGTCGATTGAGATAATGAGATTATCGACAGATCAAAATAACATTGAATTCAAGTTGTTTCAAAAACGAAACGTAATACTTTTAAGAACTTAGAACCCTAAAATTAAGTCAAGTTAAAATATACTTACCTACCTCACTGTGAGATATTCCGCGACCCTGACAACCTAGACCTACATTGGAAGGTTACCAAAATATCATTGCGCGAGATGAATATATGCATATTATTCATGCCTAAGTACTAATGTACGTTTCCCATCGAACGGGTCGGGCCGGCGCGCATTCTATTAGGAATTTGAACCCTCTATACAGCAGATACAGTCCATATTTGATTACAATCCCCACCGACCGCATCGGTAGCCACCACTTTTACTTTTCTCCAATCTTTCTAAGTTGGGCCCCGAAGGGGCCCTTAACTAATTAGCTATATACAGAAAATGTCCTGATGCAGTCCTGATCGGTAGCCGCCGCCTCGCAGTGGATGCATGATTCTTTCAAATATGAAATGTAACTACTGTATAGACGGTTCAAATTCCTTTGCATGTAATAGAATGCGCGCCGGCCCGACCCGTTCGGTGGGAATCGTACATTATATGTCCAAATTCGAAACCTGCTGCCGCGTTCACCGACCGTCAGCGTGATTCCATGTCTGTCATCTCGTAAACAAAGACGCATCACAGTGTTCAAAACAAAATTAAAAATATGCTGACTTTGTTCATAGTGTTTGTGTTAATTATAAGTTATTATGTGTACTTCAGAAGCACTCGTGCGTGTCTATACAAGTTGTCCCGTAGCCTGCCATCGACAGGCGAAGTTCCCGTGCTTGGACATACACACTGGTTCATAGGCGGACCTGAACGTAAGGATCGAAAAACTAAGTATATCTATAGTATAGATTAGATTCAGTAGATTCGTTTATATCATTTTGAAAATTTTTAAGGCCATTTCATAAAATGAAAATGGCATGGATTCATAAAAAGATCGTCCGAGTGTTGAATAGGAAAAAAAAATAAGTCAATGAAAATTCAATTCTAAATGGAAACAAAAATACTAATAATAAGGCAATAGGAACCATTTAAATATACTTAATGTTAAAATGGTCCGGTGGTAGAAGTAAAAAAGAATAAGTATGCGATTTCATTCAAAATAATATTATAATATTGAGATTAGATTATTTATTTTATGATAAAAAATACATTACAGATTTGCATACATGTCAAATATATAAGAGTTTTTATCACAATCGTCAAACACAGAGAAAAATTAAGATATAATAATAAGACAATGTCAACAACACAATAACAAGGAAATATAAAAAAAAAACAATCCAAAATCAAAAGAACACAAATATATCAACCTCTAGGTATCGTCATTATTTACAATATTTAGTGCATCATAAAATACGTGACACAATACATTTAATCATCATCATCATCATCATACATTTAATGTCAAATCATAATCATACAAAAAATAGCTAATCATAATAATAATAGTAATTTAACATGTCAAGTCTAGACTCATATACTCTTTAACTGAGTATAATGGATTTTCCAATAAAAGGTATTTAAGGCGGCGTCTAAATGCTTCGTCAGAAGATTCCTGTCGAAGATCAGCGGGTAGTCGCTCGTAGTAGGTAGGCCCAATGACACGCGGGTTCTTGCCTGTATCATGTCATATTAGGCCTAAAATATAATTCGATGTCATTATTTTAAATACAACATCATTCTGTCTATTACTTTTGACGCTCAAACCATAGAGCCGATTAAGATGAAAAAGAGATGAAATCATGAAATGGCTTTATTCCCGAGGAAGGACATAGGATAGTTTTTATCATCCCCGAAGAGGGTAAAATGGGGGGAAGAAAGTTTATATGGAGGTACGATATAAACGATATCCACTTGGACGAAGTCAGGGGCAGAAGCTAGTAATAATATAAATGCAAAAGTAACTCTGTCTGTCTGTCACCTTTTCACGCTTACACCACTGAAACGATTCAGATGAAATATGAAGTGAAGATAACTTTAATCCCAAGGAAGGACATAGGATAGTTTTTATCCCGGGGTAAAAAGGGGACGATATAAAAAAACGGTCAAGCGCAAATATAAAAAAAAAAAACAAAAAAATGCGTATAAAGTTGATTAAATTGCAAACTTAAGAAGGAAATGATTTTTGAAAATAAAACAAAAAAACGTTAGTTACACTTTTCCAGTACCTTAATTTAGGTTTATCTTAATTACAAGTAATAATTTCAATATAAAAATTTTCGCTTGTATAACTTCGGAAATAAAGTATGGTATTTTTGTACATATTCCTTCATAGATCGAAATTTTACCCATGTAGAAAATAAATAAAAACTGTTTCAAAAAGTGCAACTCAAGCCCTTTCAAATGATACCCCACTTGACCTAATAGATGAATTTTTGGCCCCCTCCTCGTATTCGTAAATTAAAATGTATAGGTATTTAAATTACTCATATTCCATGCACGTGGATAACTCTCATTTAAAACCATTCCAAATTTCAAATTGATAGCTGTAGTTCGTGAGACATTTAACTTTGTGACAGACAGACAGACAGACAGACAGACAGACGGACGGAGTCGCACCATAAGGGTTCCTTTTTTACCTTTTTTGGCTTTTTAGCTCTTTTTCCGTTTTTCCGTGAAAGACGGACAAACAAACAAACAAACAAACAAACACACATACACTTTCCCATTTATAATATTAGCATGAGTTTATATATATATATATATAGTAGTAGTATAACACATTATGTAGTATAAAACAAAGTCGCTTCCACGTCGCTTCCCACTGCCAGTCCCTTGTATGCCTAGATCTTTAAAACTGCGCAACGGATTTTGATGCGGTTTTTTGTAATAGCTAGTGTGATTCAAGTGGAAGTAAACCTTCCACTTGAATCACACTAGCTAGATTGCTTGGTATGATATAGTACCCGTGCGAAGCCGGGACGGGTCGTATATTATATTAAAGTAACAGAATGAATCCGGTGAGTTACTGTCCGATTACTGTCCATGATAAGTATGCGAAAGATCGTGGCCTATTATCGATAATGAGATGCAGTTGTTCGTAGCAATAATGATGTGGGTACAAATGGCACAGTAGTAAATGTATTGAAAAATACTCGTCCATTAGAAAAAAGTGAGCCTACATGCTGTTGATGTATATTCACCGGAAGTAGATGAGAACGATTTAGTCTTAGGTAATTGCAATGTTATCAGGTATAAAACAGAAAATATATTCAATCTTATTCACGACGTCTCCCGGTTTCCAGAAAGATCTAAAATAAATCTAAATCGAGCATAATAAGAACAAAATGCCATGAATTCACAAGCACCAATACATAGCGTGAAAGTGACTTTTGTATGAATATAAACGGATTACACGCATAATGACATATCTACGCAAATCGACCGATACGCGAAACCACACATACGCAAAACGACACATACGCAAAATGACACATACGCGGAATGACACATACACGGAACGACACTTACGCGAAACGACACATAAGCCTATTTCCTCGTAGCCACACTGTTTGGTTCTGGCGCTTCGCCGGCCGCTGCCGCGGCACGCTCGCTTCGCTCGCTCGGCTCGCGCGCTTAGGCTCACCGTACAACTAACACTCCTCCTCGCTTCGCTCGTCGTCGTACCTACACCGACCTGCCTTAGAGTAGTATAGGATAGATATGTTTCATTTTGCGTATTTGTCATTCTGCGTAAGTGCTATTTTGCGTATTTGTCATTTAGCGTATGTGTCGTTTAGCGTAGGTGGCGTTCTGCGTGGTCAAAATGTGTCATTATGCGTGTAATGTATATAAACGCTTCAAACTAACTAACGATGGGTTCTATTCGCTAAATGACTAAGACAGGTCGTTATAAATCTATCGCAGGCGAAGTTGAAAGTAACATAATAAACGGACTCTATTTTATTTTGTAAGCATACAAAAAAGGTACAAACTCGTTTTGAATATCCTTGAGGCTTATTTTTTACCCATAACAACTATTCAAATTAGGAACAAAGTTCGTCCTCATCTTATTTCGACCAGTCATTGAACTCGGAGCATCGGCAGATGTTTTAATGAATCACCTACACATATTCGACCTTTTTGACCGACTCAGAAAAAGGAGGAGGTTCTCAATTCGGTTGTTTTATTATTCTTATTGATTTATCATTTTATTCTCAATGTTTATTAATACCTCAGAACTCCGTCATTGATGAACCGATTCGTATTTGTAGTTTTTTTGTTTGAAAGTATGCTTTCAGGAGGCTCCTTTTTTTTTCAAAAATTCATTTGGATAATGGAATCAATGAGGAATTGAGGGCACTCCTCAATTATATTAGGCACGCGTCTAGGAATTTTGGTATTTTCTATTATAACTCGTGTATTCACACCCGGAAATCATAAATTTGGTGGATTGGAATTGATGATGAAAACCACAGAAGTTTCAGAACAGAATGTTGTATTATGATTATCATGATGCCCCGAGGACGTCAGCTGCGACTGCACAGCTGCGTCGGTGGGTTCACCAGCAGCAGCCTCCCAATCACGTAAAAAAATGCCATATACCCTCGATTAATTTTAACATCAAATGATAGTTAATGCATGCTGGGAGTGATGCTATGTTGGGAGTTTCTCTGCGTGATCGCATCACAAATGAGCCTATCCGCAGCAGAACCAAGGTAGGTACCCGATATAGCCCTACGAATCGCTAAACTGAAGTGGCAGTGGGCAGGGCACATAGCACGTAGAACCGATGGCCATTGGGCGGAAAGGTTCTCGAGTGGCGACCACGTACCTAACGGAAGGCGCGGCGTGGGGAGGCCCCCCACAAGGTGGACTGATGACCTGGTAAAGGTTGCGGGAGTCCGCTGGATGCGGGTGGTGCAGGACCGGTCACTTTGGCACTCTTTGGAAGAGGCTAATGTCCAGCAGTGGACGTCTTGCGGCTGATATGATGATGATGATGAAATTTTTCATCACTATTCCACAAATTGTAAATGTCATAGTAGATTTTTTTATATGCATATTTATTTCTATACATATTAGTAACAAACCATTTATTAACAATAACAATAAACAAACTAAACTACTTATGAAAACACATAACTTAAATGTAATACTAAAGCTAACTACAATTAAAATAACTAAAGCTAAATATTAAAAATACCTATCAAAATTTTGCCCATCACGCAAGCAGCGTTCTCGCGCTGGATTGCGATTGCAATTCATTGCGCGAGAAAGCTGCCCGCGCGAGGGTCGCCTTTTGCCTCCCTCAGCCGTTTGCCAAGCTCCTTGTGGAGCATCTGTACGCCCTTGCCCCACGAACCAAGTGTCTCGACGCCGAAAGCGATGAATTCGTATTGGGCGCCGAGACAGCTGTACTTGGCTACCTTTTGACGCTCCCGAGCGTCCGCCGCCGCGCCAGCACGCCTGCGCTGGTCGATGGGAGGTAGGACGCCGAGACTGTGTCGGCGCAAGTGGCGTCCCACACCAACGCACGGCCTATCTTCCAGGGAATCAATGACATCCCGTGAGGGCGCTTGCCATCGTTCCGCACTATTTGGGGCTCCAGAGAGGCGGGAACGCCGGCACTGACGAGCGCCCTTCTTAGAATGTCGTTAAGGGCGGCATGACGAGACAGGCGGCCGGCGGCCGAAGAGCAGGCGAGCCCGTGGTGGCCGAGGCTATCTACATGAGATCCACAAGAAGCGCAGCTGTGGTCGGCACAGAGAGCAACTCCAAGCCGGAGACCGGCGGTTGTGCGAAGCGTCTCTGGGTCGATAAAGGTGCCGGTGATGGGCGAAGGATAGGCGTGGAGCCAGTGACCTGCCTCTGGCCTAGATGATGCGAGGAGCCTCGCTCGGTCCCTGCCTGTCGCGGTGTCTAGTAATGAGTTTAGGGTGGAAAGGAAACTGATGCTATGGTATCCCAGGCCCTTTGTATCTTAGAAAGTCATACTAGATGATAATCAACATAACCTAAATTAAATTAAAACTAAGTTAATCTAAAAAGTAGTAGGTACATACTTAAGTACCTAGTTCCTGTGAGATATTTAACGTTGTGACATATGAACAGAAGGAATGAGTCGCACCATAAGAGTTAAGGGTTACTTTTTTACATTTTTGGTACGGAACCGCAAAATGGAAAACGCATGTTTGAAATCACTGAGTGATATCTCATCACATTTTTACAAGCTTTATATTAACTTGCCCTGTTAGTATGTATGGGACAAATCTTGCAAGTTAAATTTGACCCACTTCCTGGTGACCGATTGAGCTGAAATTTTGGATATAAGTATAGTTTGGATGACAATTCAATATTATGGTACCATCGAGCTGGTCTGATGACGGAGACAGAAGGTGGCCATGGGCCCTGTTAGTATGTATGGGACAAATCTTGCAAGTTAAATTTGACCCACTTCCCGGTGACCAATTGAGCTGAAATTTTGGGTATGAGTATAGTTTGGATCACAATTCAATATTATGGTACCATCGAGCTGATGTGATGATGGAGACACAAAGTGGCCATGGGAATTCAGTACTCAACCGACGTAACCCCGTTGAGTTTGGATTCGTTAGAATCGTCTCAATGAGTAGTCGATGATGGTATACAGAAAAGTACAGTCGGCAGTAAAAGCTTGTACCAAAAATTATTTTTTGACAGTACCAGTTAACCTATTTCGATCTTTTATACTTACACACATTTATGCTAAAAGTGGCACTGGAGGTTCAGTATGAGTCACACGGAAGCAAAATTATTTCCAACTTGGGCGTAAACACTTGAATCCCTCACTACGTTCGGGATTCTATTCTGGACTCCTTCGCTTCATTCGGGATTCACTCTCATATTATTATATTTTATATTTATCTAAATTTGTTATTTATATCTGAGTCTGGTCTGAGGAACACAAGTTAACCCTAACCTAACCGACCAAAAACAGAGTTCGCTTATGACAAGTCATTTTTTCCACCCTGATAACTAATGTGCGAAATGAAAATTTGAACAAATGTTTTGTTTGGAAAACAATATTAGCCCAAACAAAGTGTTTGATTAATAAACTTTTGTCTTAATAACACTTGACAAAAGATGATAATTATTTTGACCAAATGAACAAAATGCGAAACAAAAATGTGGTATTTGTTCGTTTGGGAAATGAAACTACTGCCATAAGTTTTGTGGGAAGTGAAATTTGGCGAAAAATATTTTGCCGAAACAGCAGGATACTGGCACTGGAACATAAGTTTCATGTGAGCTCTGCCTATCCCTTTTGGGAATAAAGGCGTGAATTTATGAATGAATGGAATCACTTTCTCTAAACTTTACGTCCCATTTGCCCTCAAATATTCAAATTATTTTAATGTAAATTTCCAGGATTATTACAAAACATTCGAACCCTTGTTGGTAAAATGGAAGCCAATGGAGGAATAGGCCAAGTATGGATCGGGCCCGCTCTTTACATCGGTAGGTATACTTAACTAAAGTGATATTTCTTTTTTGTAAGCACAGTACAAGCAGACCTGTGGGGACATAAATAAATAACACAGCGATTGACACAGCGTGTTATCAAGAAACAGATTGATCGTCTGGTACTCTGCGGTTAAGCAGGGAAACACGTAATTTGCTCTGACAAGAGCAGTTTTACGTTGCCCTGAGAAGGACAGTTTGTATGTCCGGAGCCTGAAGCACCCTCGTCGGATTCTTCGTGTCTTCCAGCACCGAGCGCGGAGAGCGGAGCACGGCAAGCACGCTGTGTTATTTATTTATGTCCCCACAGTATTATAAAATAAAATGCATCCTCTTATAAAAGGAATAAAATGTCCTAGCTCTTTAGAAGTTATTCCATTTTTTTACTCGTGTCGATGTCGCTCTCAGTTTATTTTATTTATTTATTTAAACTTTATTGCACAAATTAACTCACTGATTCACTCACTTTGGCACTCTTTGGGAGAGACTTATGTCCAGCAGTGGACGACTTTCGACTGATATGATGATGATGATGATGCACAAAAGATAAATGTATTGTACAATAGGCGCAGACTTATTGCCACATGGCATTCCCTACCAGTCATACCTTAAGGCAAAGCGGAAAAAAATGTGTGCAGTACCTACATATAAAACAAGAAAGGAAGAAAGAAGACATTTATACACTAAGCAAAGAAGAAGGCGGAATATTGTGTGTTTTCCGTCAGTGAATCGGTCACTGATGGGTCACTGTCTCAGCATTATGGCGAGGTGTCAGACACCTACGGCACTCGTTTTCAGACAGCACCGTACGTGACCCACGGAACGCAACACAACATATTATATAGATACAAACGTATTCACATAATAAATAAATAATGAATGTAATAAATTTGTAAAATATGTAACAGTACCACAATGCGATAAAAAACACAAAGCAAAAGTAAACGCGACACGGTTGGTATGTTTTAAAAAGTGCTGAATGGATTAGGGTTGGGATTTTTGGAGCGTCAATAAAAAGCCTTTAAGCCGGCGCCTAAAGGTATACTTGCCACACGCTCCTGTCTGTGATAGGTGGAGGGATCACTCTAACACTTGGACGCCGCGAACCTGAAAGCTACCTCGAAACGCCGCGGTCTGACACTTTGGCACCAGAATCGCCTTACACCTACGCCCACTCAAATCTACTAAAATAATGATATGATACTCCTGCCTGTGCAACATATTTACACAAATACATGGACAAAAATAAAATAAACACATACATACTCAAATAAATATATACATACGATACACAGCACAAACATACAAGCGAAATTTTAAAACCTGATACCTACTTTAAGACTTCTCGGATCTGCCTACATAAGTTTACATTCGTTTTGAGCTGTTTTAATTGCCTGCCTGAATGGCATTAAGTCCGCCTTTTGTACGATAACTTTACATTTGTACAATAAAGTTTAAATAAATAAATAAATCTATAAAGACTTCCCATCGGATACTTCTTAACTTGTTTTTTAATGCTCGTGAAAGTTCCTGGAAACTGAGAATTTTCCTGATATCTTGAAAATATTCTGCAACTTGTAGATTGATAGGCGCACCCGCGTTCCTCTCGTGGCCGCATTTAAAGTCTACTTTATTAATTTACAGTTATTACGAATCCAGAGGACATACAAATAATGTTCGAGAAAACTTTGCAAAAGGATGGATCGACTCGATTTCTTCGCCCTTGGTTGGGTAACGGGCTGCTGATAGCTCCAGGTGTATAACAATATATTTATCATAATCATAATCATAATATTTTATTGCAACCATGGTATTAAAGATCTTACATAAGAGAATACAGTTCCACATGGGCCCTGTTAGGGCATGGCAAAGACAGTAATACTTATACTTATTTAACTAGCTTCTTCCCGCGACTCCGTTCGCGTAGAACTCCTTTATATCGTAGCTCCATACAAACTTTCACTCTACTCTACTACCTAACGTTTGTTACAGTGGATATATGGAAGGCACGCCGACGGGTCGTCTACCCTATCTTCAATAACCGACTTGTCGAAAGTTTTATAGGCGTGTTTGGAAAACACTGCGAGGTTCTAGTTAAAGTGTTAGAAAAAACCTTGACTGACTCTGAGTTCGACGTGTTCGAATACATTTCAAGATGCTCGTCGGACATCGTGTTTGGTTGGTCCCCTTATTTTTTAACCGACTTCAAAAAAAGTGGAGAATAGCCGATTCGAAAAATTTTTTTTTGTTCGCATGTATACATGATGGGATCCATGAGGAATTGAGGGGCCTCCTCAATTTTATTAGGCACGCGTGTAGTGATTTTGGTATTTTCTGTTGTAACTCGTGTATTTACCTACATCCGGAATCATAAATTTGGTGCGTGTAATTTTCCAATAATTGTTGAGTTGCTACGCCGGCAACGGCCTACTACTACTAACTTCCCCTATGAATAACCCTTCGTCATAACCCATTATGGTAAATTATTTTTTATTTCCTATTATTTTTATGGTGTCGGGTTAAATTTCACCACCCCCTTTCTTCCCGTGGGTGTCGTAAAAGTCGACTAAGGGAGCAGGGTTGAAGTGTGTTGTGGGTGATGGGCTAACAACCTATGCAATATCACATTTTATCGATCTTTTATACCCACATTTATGCTAAAAGTGGCGCTGGAACATAAAGTTCATGTGGTCTGCCTACCCCTTCTGGGAATAAAGGCGTGAATGTATGTATTTACGTATTTTTGTTATTAAATTTACAATCATGATTAATGAGAATCTGTCCTCTGGAATAAAAGCTAGTTTATGTTCATGATAATATTGAAATACCAAAATATCTCCACGAATTTTAAGTCAAATTTGTGGCCTGGACATAGCTATAGGCTTGTTTCCTAATTTTTTTTTCGATGCCATTCGAACCAGTATTTGGAGAGGAACAACAGTTTGTATGGGAGCAACTACAATTAAAAAACGTAAATACCCAAAAATTTGATTTAATTTTGCGGCAGCCAAAATGCTTAACTTATAAAAAGTAAGCAGATCTTCGTGCAGCACCTTGAATGTACTTATTACGGATGCAGGCAGTTTCCCAATGTCTCCTACCCTCCCGTCCCGCCGCGCTGCCCCCACTCGCCTAGGTACCGATTGCTGACGATCGAGATGGCACCAAATACAAGCTTTAAACCTGTAAGCTATATAACGCGGGTCTCGTTCCATACCTCAAAAGCAAAAATAGAACCCTTATTAAAGTACACAACATTAAATTTCAAAATCTATGCGATTTTCGTAATTAACGTCCCAAAAAACCATAATAATAACGCCCATATTGATATTTAGACGCAACGTTGGAATGTAAAACAGTTGTTGTTTTCCTAATCAGCGACCCAATAAACCACAGAAACAATAGATGACATAGACATAAACATAGACATAATTTATTGGTAATTAGGTATTACAGGTCATTGTTTACATTTGTACATTTATTTCTAGATTACGTTATTAATACTGTGATATTCCATTACAGTCGGTATATATTATCATTACATTTTTTATATTCTAAAAATTCCTTAATGCTATATAAACAATGCTCAATTAGCCATTTTTTTAATTTGGCTTTAAAAGACGGAATACTGTTTGCTTCAGTGATGCTGTCTGGTAAGTGGTTATAAAAGATAGGACCCGCGACATGTATTGTCTTCCCTGTCTTAGTGAGCTAATGCCGATGTTGATTTTCAGATTTTGTCACCACATGTTAACCTTTGAGAGGTTGAATTCTCAAAAACCGTAAAACACTTGTTGAGGTACTCATTTATCGTTAGGAATTATCCTGTGAAGTTTCGAGTAAAATTGTCTAACTTATCTTTTTTCCCCATACAAACTTTGGACCTCCTTTATAACCCCTTTTAGGTGTAATTATATCCAAAACGCTGAAAGTACTTTATTTGTTAATGAATAAGTAATCTGTGTTGGAGAATCCGGGATATTGATTAAGTAAGACACCTTATCTGTTCTGTGAATTTATTGTGAATAAGCTACGTGCGGCCCAAACTCATAAAGGTAAACAAATAATGATGACATCTGTCTTAACATGTAAAAACCTAAGATAGAAAGAGTTTAGATACATTGGGCCATATACGAACTCCATATATGTTCCAACACTGGCCCTTGGTCCAATATAAACTCAACGTCAACACAGAAGTTAACACAATAAAGTAGTGACACCTCTGCTGTCCTTACAACAAAAACAACACGGTAGCAAAAGAGTATAAAATCATAAATACATCCGTAACATATAAAAGAGTTAAAACTACTAACAATATATGAAACGGATCTAAAATAATTTATACTAGTTCTATACTAGTACCTACACTACTTAGAAACTACAACATCTCACTTATTAGGCATAACAAATAAATGAGATATAAACTTATCGTGTTTATCTTTTGCCAATGGTTTGGTCAACACGTCGGCCACCATTTGGTCCGTAGAGAGATACCTAAGGTTAACAGTACCTTCTTCAACAATTTCCCTAATAAAATGGTGTCTGACGTCGATGTGTTTGGTTCTGGCGTGGTACATCGAATTAGTGCATAACTTTAATGCCGACTGATTGTCATTGTGCAAAGTTACGCTGTACTGTACCCCGTAAATTTCAAACAGGAACTTGCGCAGAAACAGAGCCTCTTTGCAAGCATCCGACAGAGACATATACTCCGCCTACGTGCTTGAAAGAGCGACCGTTTTCTGCTTCCTACTCTCCCACGAGATGGTAGAATTACCAAGTTTGAAAACGAAACCGGTATAAGATCGACGATCGACCTCGTCAGACGCATAATCAGCGTCAGCATATGCGACGATGTCTAGCCCTGACTTCTGAAAAGTTAAACAATAATTAATCGTACCTTTCAAGTAACGAAGGACGCGTTTCGCCGCCTTCCAGTGCGTCTCATCATGTGCTTCGTTGAACTGGCTCAGCGAACTGACAGCATGCGCGATGTCGGGTCGGGAACACATCGCGATGTACATGACACAGCCTATCAGGCCTCTGTAGTCGTGAGTACAATCCTTCGTTGTAGACTTCACGTGCTTCAGTCCTGTTTCCATGGGTGTTCGCGCAGGCTTGCAATCAGACATTTGAAAACGTTCTAGTACCTTCTTAATGTAACTTGATTGGTCTAGAGTAATCTCATTATTCTGTCTGCAAATCCTCATGCCGAGAATGTGGTGTGCTGGCCCTAAATCCTTTATTTCGAAGGCCTTTCTCAAGTCTTCTTTGATATCTGCCGTTCCTTGGCAATCTGCTGAAGAAAACAGCATTATGTCATCGACGTAGAGCGCAATTATAATCATAGATTTCTCGCTCGACTTGACATATACACAGGGTTCAAAAGATAAGCGTTTAAATTTCATTCGATTCGTTAAAAAAAATAATGTTTCTCCCATATAAACTTTGCACCCCTATTTAACACCCTTAGGGATAGAATTTCTAAAAATCCCCTCTTATCCCTTGCCTACGTCATAAAAGGAAGTTCTGGTGTAAATTTCAAGTTTGTAGTCCCAGTAGTTTTGAATACAAAATTTGCACTCCTATTTTACCCCCTTGGGTGTGAAATTTTGTAGAACGCTGAAAATGCTTTTTTTGGATCTTAATAAGTAATCTTACTACAAAGTTTCAAACTGTTACAATGTCATTGAGTTTTCACTTCTGACGGCACTCCCGGAGTGCAACCCGGTCTTACGAAATTTAAATATGTCATCCACATATGCTTCTTATTTTACAGAGGCAGCTCTAGGAGCTCAAATGGATCTCCAACAGAAATCTGTCAACCCACACGCTAGTGCGTTTGATGCAGTCATGTCGGTCATCAACCTGCGTCTGTTCAAACCGTGGCTGCAAATCGACGCCATCTTTAATCTCACGCCTTACGCTAAGATACAGAAGGAGAACATTGACATCATCCACCGGTTTACGGAGGAGGTAATGTCATCAGGGGCCTATTCCACGAAGCTATCAGTAAGATGTTATACGAGTATAAATTGGCATCACTGATCAAATGGCAGTCTAGTCTAGACATTTAAAATTGTAGGTAAATCGTAGCTTCGTAATATTATTATTTTTACGAGCCTATTGTGTGTCCCACTTCTGGGCAAAGGCCTCTCCCCGTGATCTCCATGCGTCCCTGTCTGTTAGGTGCCTCTTCCGCCCAGTTGTTGAAGAACACATCGAGGTCATCCCGCCATCTCCGTCTAGGTCGGCCCCGTCTGCGTCGCCCGTCATGTGGTACCCACTTGGTAATATTTATGGGACGTTATTAACAACACTAGTTTTATTTTATATAGCCTGGCGTCGTATTTATCATAGATTTTGACGGTTTCTTAGACCTTACGTGAAAGGAAAAAGAAGCCTTGGAAAACAAAGATATATATATATATATTACTTTGTATATCATTGTTGGAAAATCACTAGCCCGTTGTACCGACGCAGTGAAGAAAATCTGCAAAGGAAATTTGCAGACGTCTGTTCAGATGGCCTCGGATTGACCTGGAGAGCAATGGTGTGCAGATTGATTAATGTATTGTTTCTATTATATGTTGTAGAAGAGAAAGACCTAGAATAAAATACATAGAGCAACTCAAAAAGAGAGTTGATGTTAGGTCGTATCGAGATGTCAAAGCGGTTGCGTGAGATCGGTCGGAGTAGATGGAGAACCAACTTTGATCTATACCGACAAGAGCTTAGCTCTTAAATAAGAAGAAGAAGATTCTGTGAAAAATTATGAGCTTTCTTTCTTGTTTTAGATAATTAAAAAGAAAAGGCTTTTAAAGGAGAATTCAAACACAAGTACTAAGGGACACAAAGGTAGTCCAGTTCCAATAAACAACCAGAATTAACTTTGAATCATGTGTGACTTGAAGTTTATAACCAATATTTCCTGACTTTGCAGTACTGATGACAGAGCTGTTTTTTTTCAGGTGACAGGCAAGATATAATGGACTTGCTGTTAAGCCGAAACGGTGATGCAAGCGACGAAGAGCTGCGTGAATACATCGACTCTATCACCGTGGCGGGGCTCCAGAGTACCTCACTAGTGGCGTCTTATGCCCTCGTCCTGCTCGGAAGTCACTTGGGAGAGCAGGATAAAGTATACAAAGAGTGAGTATATCACACACACCTCCATTACCCATTACTCACTGTAACTGGGGAATAATTAGATAAATTTAAATGGCCTCCTTGCTCGATGGTCTTTGGTTTAGCTTTGGTTTTTCCGAGGGAACTGTGGCAGCATACGATTGTACTTATATGCATAATGTTTTATTGCATGACACCGTTTTATTTTTATATATATTTTTCATCACACTTGCTTGAAAAGGGCTCTATAATACGCAGACATACAGAGTTACAATAGCCTATATTAATGGCTTTTTTCTTAAATTGTATCTGTCACTCATGCGGGGGTGAATATAAGATTTCGTGTTTTACACTTGTCCACCCATGTTAACTTCGAAGATATTTAACTACGAGGGTCATGTTTTTTTGGGAGGAGATCACTCTAAGAAACTACATTCCCGTCAATAAGAATGGCAGATTTTGACACGGAACATATTTAAATAAATTGTCAAAGTCGTAAAATCTGAGCTCTTTGGCGCGTCCACAACTGTTTTTCAATTTTGAAACGGCTAAAATTTTAATATTTATTTCTCAATTTACCCTCCAGATAGTTTTTCCCGTTTATATAAATGTTGAATGATGCGCCGGTTTAATCCATATTTTTTGAATCAAAAGTTATCATAAAATGATTTTTTTCCAACCAAAAAACACCTATTTTCATTGGCGGACTTGGACAGTCTCGCGTAACGTTATCTTTTTACCTAGGATTGCCAAGGTAAAACAAAGGATAACGTTATGCGAGACTGTCCAAGTCCGGATCGGACGGAGTGGGGATTGCCCCACCCCGTGTCCCCGCTTCCTTTAGATCCCAAGTAACGCCCGACGAGTGTGGACCTGTGCCAAGTTGAACTTGTTTCGCGAGACCATTTTTTATATCGCTCCTTAATTTTCGGATTTTTATCCGGTGACGACTGCCCAATTTCTTCGTTAATCGAAATTATAGTCAAATATGAGTTGTAATTTTTTATACTTTTTAGTGCATGAATGGTGTGATCACGTGTGATTATTTGATTAATAGTACAAACGTAGAGAAGGTGTCTTACAAAAACGATGTTGGACAGCCAGAAAATTCGAATCATAGCATCCTACTCACTCACGCTCGTTGCATGGCAATAGACTTCTACCGAAGTGTAGATTTTTACATATTCGCATTCATATTTTATTCACTGCCACGCTACACGCGTAGCGCTACGTGGCTCCGTAGCTCGTAGCAGCTTAAACTTCATATGTAGCTACTATGTAGCGAAATGCGCCTGTAGCACTCTGAGGGGCTACCGCGAAACGAAAACGAACTTCGTTCGCGTATCTCCCTCTCTATCGCTCGAACTAGCAAGTGCGACAGAAACGGAGATACACAAACGAAGTTCGTTTTCATTTCGCGGTAGCCCCTCTGACGCATGTGTGTCACTGAAAGGGTTGTTGAGCTTCTTTTTCCTTTTGTTTCAGACTAAAACAAATCTTCGGTGATTCCAACAGGTTACCCACTAAGGAGGATTTAGCCCAACTGGACTGCTTAGAAAGAGTCATAAAGGAAACTATGCGGCTATACCCCGTGGTCCCCATAATCGGCAGGCAGACACAGGCTGACTTAAAATTATGTATGATACTCAATCTGTGCCGCAATGTAGACTCGAAAACTAAAAATCGAAAGAAGGCAATAAATATGCCTAGTGACGAAAATCCCATTCAGATATCTCAAAGAATTACGAAGCTACAACCGTTTTAATATTGCTTGTTAGAGAAAAAACAGTGTGTGACGTCACGTTACGGTGCTGCCGGGGAGCCTCGTCGACGGCGGCGCCGAACAGGATGGGCCCGGCACGGCACATTGCCGTCTATTAGTGACGTCACAATCTTCCACCGTCATCGTTTCATCTGAAGTTGCGTTTTGCGACAAAGGGACCGAACATACCCCTTCTTAACTTTGAGACTTATAACGTCGTGATTATTTAACCTTTTGCGTTGATTTTTCCTACATTTGACTACATTTTTAATCGTTTTTCGAGAAAATATTACATTATTGATTAATATATTTAGTGTCTACACCCCTATTGGAGCTAGTTAAGCTCGGCTCGCCACATACTAAGCTGAATTCCGCGACTGATGTCAGCCCCGCTATTCTGTAACTTGTTTTAACCACAGTTCACCGTTCACCCACGAATATATCTTAGTAAATAAGCATAATCAGAGGTCTAGTTTCGTAAGGCACGACGGGTAAGGTGAGGCGCATCAGCGCGTTTCGAATCGTATCGAAATCTGTGGCGAGTTTAACAATTTTTCCCCATCCCAAAAAGTGCACAGCGCCGCTAAAGAAGTTTTCACTTCAAAAAACGGGCCTTTACGCGATGTGTTATTGTCTACGCTTACATCTTTATCAGTTATCATTATCGCTCATATGAGCATACGTCTGTTAAAGCCCCTCTACTTATACTTTTAATTTGAGATAGATAGACCTGAACATTGAGCTAGTAGTCTGAGCAGCAGGTAGAGATGTTCTTCTGATAATCCACAGCAAACTGCATTATTCCCGCTGGCGTCGCCTGCGCCGCGGTACCCCTCGTGCTGCACCGATCCAAGAAACTGTGGGGGCTAAACGCTGACCAATTCAGACCTGACCGCTTCCTGCCAGAACACTCCGCCAATCGCCATCCCAGCTCATTCATACCATTTGGGTCCGGAGGTCGATTTTGTATCGGTAAGTAGCAATACACTTAAGCTACATGAATATGGTTGTAGGGGCGCGATGGCGGGATATACCGGGTGTACAATCCAAATGGGTCAGTATGGAGAAGTCGGAAACTATGAGAGATAGCGAGATCTGTTCTTAGGAACCATGACGTCGATTTTAGATTTAATAATAATTACATTCAAGCTTTTTTATTAACTCTCTTACATAACCGGGAATCGAACTTGGTCAAAGTCAATGTGTATAAATTCTGCAAGTCGCAAGAAGCACAACACTAATGGAATCTTGTTTAAATAATTGAAAGAAAAACCCACTAATAAGATAATTATTTACAGTATTCCTCTCCACACAGCACACACAAAAACACATGTACACCTACATACATACATTCCACCAAGCAACAGTCCAAAAGTAATGATGTAAGCACTTATCTCCAATGATGCGATAATTCAGGTACCGTCATTGACAAAAAACAAGTGAGCGGTTGCGCTTACTCACTTTGTAAATACGTTACATAGCTTAGTTACTAAATAAAACATCTGGTAAGTGTTATACCACGAAATGTATATAAGTCAAACTGACCCATTCTGATACTCGAAAGGTGGCATTTTGAAAAGTGACTTTATGAAAAAAAGTCCAAGCATATAGTTGGTAACCGTGACGTTGGGAAATAAAACTAAACCTTTTGATAAGTTGACACTTAATCATTCGGCCAAATGACATTATGCGAAAAATTCGTTGCGATGTGATATTCGTACATAAAATTTTCGGAGATGATTTAGAGAACCGGCGGCAAGGGATCTAGTAGCTGCCCTTACTGCCCCGTTTTAACTTTCCACCTTGTATACGTAGATAGATTTTGATATAATTCCGTTAAAATAGCAAATAATGAAGTGCCAAAGGTCTCTAAAGAGAACCTAAGTTAACAACCGACGACCGGTTAGCCTAGTGGGTAGTGACGCTGCCTACGAAGCTGAAGGTCCTGGGTTCGAATCCTGGTAAGGGCAAATGTTTGTGTGATGAGCATGAATATTTGGTTCTGAGTCATGGATGTTTTCTACGTATTTAAGTATTTGTATCTATTATATATATCGTCGTCTAGTACCCATAACACAAGCCTTATTGAGCTTACTATGGGACTAGCTCTATTTGTGTAAGATTGTCCCCTTATATTTATTTATTTATTTATATATATATATATTTTTTTAACATTCAAATCGCAGAGAATTGAAGAGTTCCGCCGTCGATTCATCCAGAAAGGTGGTTCTGAGACCTTTGGCACTTCAAATGCTATTTTAACGGAATTATATCAAAATCTATCTACGTATACAGGGTGGAAAGTTAAAACGGGGCGGTAAGGGCAGCTACTAGATCCCTTGCCACCACGCAAAAATGGCATTAGCATTTCATTCCTAGCTTTTTAAGAGATGACAATCTACATTCACAGATTTTTGAGAAAAAGTCAGAGAGAATTTCATCAATTTTCACAAAAAAAAAAATGCCGTTCGATCCAATTCCTATGAATGATCAAAATACTCTTTGGGACCGACTAAGGTTTGACTACTAGAACGCCCAGAAATCAAAGAAAACTTTTCCATACAGTTAGTATGGGAATCCCAAAGTGCAAGTAGTCCTTTAGTTAGACGATCATCAAATTGTATGGAGACGGAGATCTTGATTCAGAGATCCAAAAAACGACACTGTAATTTTGTATTTTTTTTAAACCGGTGTTTTCAACTACAATTTCATTCAGTGTGGCCAGAGTATAAGAAGTAAGAATGTTGAAAAAGGTTTATGGGTGTATTCCATTTGTCATCATCTCATAGACCCTAGTGAATATTTTACCTAAAATAAAAGTAATTAATTTACAACATAAAGTTATTTTGTATTAATAAATTAAATTCCAGGAACTATTAATAATTAAATTATCTCCATTTGTCAGAGGCAGTAAGGTCTGATATTTATTAGAATTAGTTCCCGCATAGTGCTTGTAAGGCGAGGACTAATTGAAATACACTACTTTTTTGCACTAGAACAGAAACGTATCACTTTCAGCACACTTTTTAGAACAACAACGACCCACTTTCAGGGCATGATATATGAAAAAGTTGTTACAAGCCAAAGCTCAAATGAATGTAGCGGTAACATCAAATGGCAAATGAAAAAAGTACTAATGAATTGTATATTCGGAGAACTCATAAAAATACGAAAAGTTTTCGGAATAACGATTTTCGGTCAATACATTTTAGTGTTTGCGATAACCGCCATAAGGTACCTTAACCCGTGGAACGTCACATTCACTCACCTCGCTTAGGGTGCAGCTCATAGATGACATGGACGGGGTAGTATGTGGCGATGAAGCCTATTTCCCTCCATTCCGCGGACATGACTACTAACGACTACTTCATGATTAATATTGGAATTATATAACTTTAAACAAAGAAATCGAGAGACGCATTGACCATTCCTGGTTGAGCTACTGGTCCATGAAAGATCTGTTGAAGGGAAACCTTCCACTATGTCTAAAACGGAAGTTTATTGACATGTGTATCCTGCCCATTTTAACCTATGGAGCTCAGTCTTGGTCGTTGACTGAAACTCAAAAGTCCAAACTCAAGGTTTGCCAGCACGCCATGGAGCGCAGTGTTCTAGGCATCAAGAGAATTGATCGAGTCCGAAATATTACACTGCTCTTTAGAACTACAATAGCAGATGTGGGCAAGAAGACTGCCTTGCTTAAGTGGAACTGGGCCGGTCATGTTTGCCGTATGCACCCACAAAGGTGGGCTCATGTGGCTACTTGGTGGTTGCCACAAGACGGCCACAAGCGGCGAGGTAGGCCAAGGCGGAGATGGCGAGATGACTTGGACCAATAACTTTAAAGTCTCAAGGCACTTTAGCCAATGGGAACCTACTTGATCAACTAACAGCACCCATTGAAATTGATTTTTCAATTTTCAGGACGCCATTTTGGGATGCTAGTCATGAAGAGTCTTCTAACGAGCATCCTTCGGTCGTACGAAGTAACGGCTAAACCATGTGGGAGAGTGAAGATAAAGATCTTACTGTTTCCTGTGGAGGGACATATGATTTCTTTGAAAAAACGATGTTAAATACTTTTTTGGGAACGAATGTGATATTATAGTTTAGATCGTAAAACCTAAAACGGACTCATTCAACCACTCGCGATAGCGAGTTTATTTTTTGTTGTCTTGTTTTTATGGCACCCACTAGTCTTATAATGTTGAAACTGGTTGTCTTTGTCAGTCTATTAATTTAGATTGTTATTACTATCCGTTACCTATGCCAGCCTACTAAGGTTGGCATAGGTATCGGCAAGAGTTGAAGTTAAAAACACAACAAGATATAGTCATATAAGGACAGCGGCATTTTGAAATTAGTGTTCTTTTCCGTACCGATTGCAAGTTCAACAGCGAACTACGTGGTCGACTAAAAATTGGTTTACAGTACATGTGGTGCTACTTTCCCGTACTAGTGCGGAAAAGAGCACTTTCCGTGCATATGTCGAAACTTTAAAGAGCCATATGTACTATAAAACGTTGCGTTACGATACACGTGCGAATAGGTAATTCGCAACGAGTGGTGATAAATTAAAACTCGACCGAAGGGAGTGTTTTAAATCGACACGAGTTAGTTTAGTTAGTCGACCACGTAGTTCGCTGTTGAACTTGCAATCGGTACGAAAAAGAACACTAATTTCAAAATGCCGCTGTCCTTATATGACTATATGTTGTTGTGTTTTTAACTTCAACTCTTGCCGATACCTATGCCAACCTTGGTAGGCTGGCATAGGTAACGGATAGTAATAACAGTCTAAATTAATAGACTGATAAAGACAACCAGTTTCAACATTATAAGACTAGTGGGTGCCATAAAAACAAGACAACAAAAAATAAACTCGCTATCGCGAGTGGTTGAATGAGTCAGTTTTAGGTTTTACGATCTAAACTATAATATCACATTCGTTCCCAAAAAAATATTTTCGGCACTTGTATCGTAAATAACTATTATATACCTACCATCAATATTTTTTTTGAGTCTGATCTGATTTAAATATAGGTACTTAAACATATTTTACAATGCACTTGCTCTGACAGTGCGTCTTTATATGGGCCAACATAAACACGGGAAGTCTTCCATTGCCTGCACGGCGGGGCGGCCATGCGGGAATGGATTTCGGGACAATTCAAATTTCTCCTTTTATGTATAATTTTTAATTTCCTCGCACGATGCGTTGTAAAATGTTGTATGATAGGTATATGTGCGGATTGGTAATTCCCAACTCGTGTCGATCAAAAACACTCACTGCCGGTCGTGTTTTTGGCCATCGTAATTCGTCGGGAATTACCTACTTTTCGCACTTGTATCATAATAGTACATTACGTAACTAGGGCGGTGAATTCGTGAAAGCCCCAGATCGCAGGTGTTTGTGGGCCATAAATATGCGCTCTGGGGCTTTACGAATTACCACCCGTGTTGAGTACAAAATTTTACGTCTTCACCTGGCCACAATGCGAGTTTTCTCGTACGCGCAGCGTGCAGTAAAACTCGCATTATGGCCAGGTGTGACGTAAAATTAAACTTAAATTAGTAAACAGTATCACATAGTATAAACAGGTGGTCTTTTAGAACCTATTGGTTGTTACAATGACATTTGACAGCTGTCCACCCCTGCCAACCAAGGAAAAATAAATATGTGTTGCTACTACAAAGAACTGGCTGACAGCGTGACAGCGTATCGATTACTACTGGATAACTAGCGCCATCTATCGACTGCTTTTTGACAACGGCAACGTGAACAACTAGTTTAATATTACTATTTTGTTTAAAACTTAATATTTTGTGTTACATAACATTAAACGAGCACAAAAATGACTCCATTACCATCAAATAAAACGACTGCATGTTATAAATGTAAGATGACAATAAAAACGAAGGACTTTATGAAATGCTCAAATTGTTGCAAATGTTTTGACCTAAATTGCGCTGGAAAAAATCTACCAAGTAAATTTCGATCGATGACAAATGAGGACAAAATATTTTGGAAATGTATATGTTGTCAGACAAAATCTTCGAAAGCAGAAACGAAGACATTGAATAAACCAAAAAGTAATACCACAAATAGCAAATCCCCGGACAACATCACTAGAAGGAAATGTAATGTTCCTAAAATATCGAGTTCTCAAGATAATATCTCTCAAGTTTTCACAGATAACGATATTATGAGTTCCACACTTAGAGATCTAAGCACATACGAAAGCCCACGAAGTCTCCCAAGCACATCTACTTTAGAGTCTTCACAAATAGTTGCCCTAAAGATGCAAATAGAAGATCTCACACTTGAACTATCGAGCGCCCATGAGGAAATCCAGAACTTAAATACTGAGAATAGTTGCTTGCAGAAACAAGTTGACGACTACAAAAAAAAGATTAGTATATATAGCACACTACTGAAGGACAATACTCCTTCGAAATCGCTCCATTTGTCCAATAACACATTAAAGGACTCAGCGACAGACGCAAATATGGAATTTGAAAATAAAATAAAGGAACTAGACAAAGAGGTGAATAAACTAAATAATACAATCAAAACATTACAACGAAAAATTAGTAATTTATTGTCAACGAATAAAACAATCAAACGGAAATCTGATGCACTAATAAATAAAGAAATAACTCTTTCCCGCATTCAGCAGTCTACCAAAGCCTTGGAAAAAACTGTTCAACGCCTAGAACAAAAGATTGTTGAAAATTCATCTTCTGAAAAAAGCTACTCAGCATCAACAAAAAATCAAACGGTATGTGAACAGAGTACCATTCCTAAAAGAAAGAACACAGCAGACACTGTAAATAGACCACACAAGCCGAAACTGCTGCTTCTTTCGGACTTCCACGGTGCAGAATTACTTCTACCACTTTCTAAGATGAGAAGGAATGACTATGACTTCTCTGCAGACATAATACAGCACGGAACAACTGAGCGAGTGTTGCAAAATGTGCAAGATAAAATAATTCATTTTAAAAAAAGTGACTGTCTAATCATAATGTGCGGAGGCAGCGATTACAACGCCACGCCACTAAAGACTGTATTAAGGTTTTTAGAAGATACTGTGAAAAAATCTATACATACTAATATTATAATCTGTGACATACCCTATTCGATAAATTATTCCTCTGAACACTATAACAATTTTGTATATAAGCTCAACTCTGCAATGCATAGTAAATTTACAAACTTGTCACATGTATGGCTTCAACCTAGTACTATTTATTTCGGAAAAACTGATTTCTAAAATAATGGCAATATACTTAACTACAGGGGAAAATACAAGTTAGCGCAATGTATAAACAAAATATTAAGATGTGTAAACGAAGCATTCTATAATAATAATAGTAATAATTGTACTTTTTTATAAATAACCACCGTCAGATATCAAATAATCCGTGTATTAATAGGAATGCAAAAAATGAACTCGTTACCTACAATAATATATATGTTCTTCATCAAAATATAAATGGAATTATAAACAAAGCAAACATATTGTGTGTTCATTTACAAGAGTTCATGGAAACTGGAAAACAAATCGACGCTATCTGTATAACAGAGCATAATATGAAGTCGGGTGACGAGGTACATTTGACCATTCCAAAATATAGATTAGCATCTTGCTTCACTAGAGAAAATAGGAATGGTGGATCTTGCATATTAATACGAAATGGCCTAAAATTCAATATTTTAAACGAAGTCAACAAAACCTCAATCTCAAATGTTATGGAGTGCACATGCATTGAATTGACTGATCATGGTATTATTTTACTCTGTATTTATAGAATCCCTAATAACTGTTCAAGGGCAATCAATCTTTTTCTAAATAAACTAGAATATATATTAAATAAAATTTGTTATACCAGGAAAAAGATAATAGTATGTGGAGATTTCAACATTGATACCCTCAAAAGAAATACGCACTGTAAGGATTTTGAAAATCTCTTACTTAGCTATAACTTGAAATTAGGTATATCTCAACCGACCCGACTGTGTAGTGGAACATGTATTGATAATATTATCCACAATATCAGAGGAAGCAAGACAGAAGTATTGGAACTTGCTCTCTCGGACCACACAGCACAATTACTTAAATGTCCGGTAAAGAAAACTTGTTCTCTCACGCATTGGTATATAAAAAAAGTAGATATGTGTGATGAAAATATTAAGAAATTTATAAATTGTCTCGACAATCTAAATTTTTATGATGTTTTTACTACAAATGACCCAAATGAAGCGTTTAATAGTTTTATCACATCATTTACATTATTCTACAGGCTGTGTTTTCCAATTAAGAAAGTAAAAATTACTAATACCTGTAAGCCTAAATGGATTACAAAAGGGATCAGACTCTGCTGTAGACGAAAAAGACAAATGTTGTGGAAATATAGAATGTCATCAGATCCTGATAGTAAGATGTTATTTAAATGTTATTCCAAGAGACTGGCAAAAATAATTAATTTGACCCAAAGGGCACAGAATGACCATTATATAAATACATCCAATAATAAGACAAAAGCAACTTGGAAAATTATTAATAATTCTAAAGCTAAGCAGCCTGTAGAAAACATTGAACAAATAACATTGAATGGTAATGTTATAACACACCCAAAACGCATTGCAGAAGCTTTTAATAATTATTACATTGACCAAGTATATCGATTTAATCAGTCTAGTGACAACCAAAATTACAATAGAATGAATACAATGACATCCAATAGCAATTCAATGTTTATGCTACCCACTACTCCGGATGACATACAATTAATAATACAGGGCCTTAAAAGTACGAATAGTGTCGGTTATGATGGGATCCATACAAAAATCATAAAAAGAGCATGTCAAGTTCTTTCTCCAATACTCAGCTATATTATTAACCTATGTATAGAACATGGCACATTTCCTGCATATCTTAAGATTTCTGTTATAAGACCCCTTCACAAAAAAGATGACAAAAATAACATTGCTAATTATAGGCCCATTGCGTTGTTATCTATATTTTCTAAAATCATTGAAAAAGTTATATACAATCGTTTATATACATACTTCGAATGTCAAAATTTGTTTTGTGTTGAACAAAAAGGATTTCGTAAGAAAAAAACCATCAACATGGCTATATTTGATTTGCTGCAAAGTGTAATAATAAATATGGATAAAAAAGTCCCTGTGTGTGCTTTATACATGGACATGTCTAAAGCATTTGACTTTGTTGATCATAATATTCTTGTAGACAAACTGTATACTTATGGAATACGTGGCAATGTTTATAGTTTAATAAAATCCTACTTAAGTAATCGACAACAAATGACACAAATAAAAAGATTGTCTTTAGAAACAAAAACAGAATTAATCTACACATCTAGTCGCAGAGACGTTCTCTACGGAGTGCCACAGGGAAGTGTATTAGGGCCTTTATTGTTTTTGATTTACATAAATGATTTACCAAGAGCTATCGAACATCCCATGGTTCTCTTCGCTGACGATAGTACAGTGGTATTCGCAGCAAAAAAATTAGAAACATATGAAGCAGACATAAATAAAACATTAGACATTATTATACAATGGTTGACAACGAATAATTTGAAAATTAATCTGGATAAGACGAATATAATGACATTTAGACAAAAATTGCAGCCAACTAGTTTAAATATAGCTTATAAAGGTCATAGAATAAATGAAACTAATGTTAGTCGTTTTTTAGGGCTTAGCGTAGATAATAAGTTGACGTGGAAAAACCACATTGACATTATATGTAAAAAACTTAGTACATTTTCATATGCCTTATACAATCTTAAAAAAGTGTCCAATCAGGCATCTTTACTAACGGCGTACCACGCATATGTTACATCCACATTGAGATATGGTATCCTTTTTTGGGGTAATTCCACAAATCGGGAAAATGCATTTAAAGCCCAAAAAAAATGTCTGCGTTCAATCTGTGGAATCCAACAGCGTGACTCATGCAAACCACACTTTATTAGGTTAAAAATACTCACATTACCTTGTTTGTACATATATGAAATAGTAAATTTTGTGATCCAAAATCGAAACCAATTTGGTAAATACAAAAGTGCCCGCCTTCAGAATAAATTAAAAGCAATTTCAAGTAGTTCAGGGTTATTGCAAAAAAGCATAATTGGAATGGCTCACAACATTTTTAATAAACTACCACAGACTATTGTTGGAACTGTTGAAAATGATGTTGATATGAAACTATTAAAAGAATTTCTATTAAAAAAAGCTTATTACTCAATTAATCAATTTTTAGCTGACATATGTACTTAATTCCAATTACTCTATTCTTTATATTTTTAATAATGCTGACTACATCATATTTTATATTTCATTTTAACCGACTTTTAACTTAAATTTGTATTTATATATATATATTGTGATATGTTGACTACCTAATGTAAATTATTTGTGAAGCATGCTGCATGCAGAAGCGTGTTACAAAAATATAACTATATTTGTATGCCGCAAGGCGCCACATAGTGATACTGGAAAAATGTAATACCTAATAACTACCTATGTTGGACAAATAAATCTTTGAATCTTTGAATCTTTGAATCTTTGAAATAACTATTACATACCTACGTAGATTACGTAGTGTAATTAGTATACCGTGTGTTACCGGCATGCGGGCATTTATTAAAACTGATAATAATATGTTCCATTAGCAATTGTTTGCATGTATTTGCAAATCATAATTATATAAATTAACTGCGCAATTATTTTTCCAAAACACAAACCATTAATGGACTAGGTGTATGACGCCGTAATAAACAAAGTACGAAGAGCTGTCAGTTACACGTACTTGTCAATTTACTTTGCTTTACATTGCTGGCAATTAAAATTTTGGTAGAAAGTTAACGAAGTCTGAGATCTAGTTTCTTAATAAAATGAATGTCATGGTTCAGTTACATATCTATGTTATTATAATATAACATTCTTTAAAAAAAGCACGGGTGCTGGTAACACACTGTATAACATAGCGAGGTAAGGTCGATTCACAAGAGCTGGCGCGTAATGTCTATGAAATTAATGACAGTTTCATATAGCTCTCGTGAATCGACCTTTTACATTATCCGTTTTAAATCGAATAGAATCAGATGAAGACATTCTTGTGCGTAGAGCGCTAATTCGGTCCTCGCCTGCGCGGTGCGCGGGTGCGGGGGTAGGACGATAACGGGTGCGGGCGGTGTGCAGGCGAGGACTGAGCTCGCTCTAATCTAACTATGGTGATGAACTAGTGACGACTTTATTAAACCATATTAAAAAATGTCCTGCTGTTTATTTTGGGGTCCCTTTGTTTCCCATAAACTTATTGTTCCGAATTTCGATAGTCAGAAATTGATATCCATATAATTTATATACCTAAACATCAGTAGTCATAATCTTTGTTAAGTATAACGTTTTGTAGTTCTAACATTAATGACCCCATAATATTAAGTATTATAAATTATAATCACAAAAGTCAGAAATTGATGTCCATAACGATCAAAGGTCTATCGATAATTATTCATAAATATTTTAAGGCATATATTTCAACATACTAATGATTGCTATTCATATCGTTTTAATGCCTAAAGTGAATTACGTCTAAGAGACCAAATCTATAACATCCAAAGTCATATAGATAATTACTCAGAAACATTTCTAGACATACATTTGAAAGGGGTACTAGGTACTACTGCGCGAAGGGTTTATGACTGTTTCGTAAAGAATACGTTTAAATAAGCATGTTTTATTAGAAACTTTTTCTCTGAAATTAAAAATGGCCAAGATATTGGACTTCTTAGGCAGGTCGGTGTAGGTACGACGACGAGCGAAGCGAGGAGGAGTGTTAGTTGTACCGTGACCCTAAGCGCGCGAGCCCAGCGAGCGAAGTGAGCGTGCCGCGGCAGCGGCCGGCGAAGCGAGCGTGCCGCGGCAGCGGCCGGCGAAGCGCCAGAACCAATAATGACACAACATTCATCGAAATGTTGACAAGTACATATTTTTCCTAACTTTCGAGTCAAATATTTCGGCCATTTTTTGATTTTAGAGAAAAAAGTTTCAAAACAAAACATACTTATTTTAACGTATTCTGACCACTAAACAAAATAGTGAGCGGCATAAATATCTTTCAATCGCATTACTCTTTATTTTTGCCAAAGTACCCACATTAATTATAATTAATGGGTATGTGGGTATGTTATAAACCAGTTTGGAAGAACGCGTTCAGTAACGTTAGGTAGTAAAAAAAACATGTATTTTATTATTTTTCTGGGAGTGTGTTTATGGGCTTTAACATTATGAAGAGTGACGCCACCGTGAAATTGAATGATATGACTAACTAATTAGATGACTACCAATCATTATGACTTGCGAAAAAATACCTTACAATAATTATTACAAACTAGATTATTGCCTGTAACATTATGTAATTGCATACCACCGGGACATTGAACGTTATGGCTAACCAATTTTATGACTAACAATAATGATGACCTACAAAAATCGGAACTCCAATGTATATTGTTAATTTTTATGACTTTCGACAATATGACTAGAAAAAATTATGGTGGAAAACGTTATGGACTGAAAAAATCGGATCTTAAATTTTATGGGAAACAATAGAGACCCGTTTATTTTACCTACTTTTCGATCGTGCACTAAAATCACATTCGCTCATTCTATCTTTCACTACGTACCTTTTTAGGGTACCGTAGTCAACTAGGAACCCTTATAGTTTCGCCATGTCCATCTGTCTGTCCGTCCGTCTGTCTTCCGCTTAGCTCAGTAACCCTTACAACTAGAAAACTGTAATTCGGGACGGGTATATAAATCAATCACGCCAACAAAAAGCCCTATTTTTTGTTCGAGTCATGTGTCTAGCTTAGTAGTCAAAGCACTCGAGCACTCTAGAGTTAATAGAGAGATCGCAGGTCCGAGTCCTGTCGGGGGTTTAGCTGATGTTGGTTCAGCTGATTTAGGCTGGAGGCTTGTATTGAAAAACTTGTTGTTAACTGTAGACTGCTAATACTGGAATGAATTTTATTTACAAATAGGCCTAACTATATACAACAAAAAAGCTTACAACTAGACACGGTATTAATCCGCAACAAATTAGAGCGGGACGGATACGCGCGAGTGAGACAGAGATAGCCCCCCCGCGCGGGGAAAGTGCGCCTGCCACGGCGCATGCGCGAGGTCATAGGTCGGGTGAATAAAACTACGCTCTGCGCCGGCGCCAGTCCTTTCGCTCGCCGGCCGCCGTGGAGTGAACATCGTCGTCGATCGCCGTGCTCCGCTCTCCGCGCTCGGTGCTGGAAGATACGAAGAATCCGACGAGAGTGCTTCAGGCTCCGGAGATACAAACTGTCCTTCTCAGGGCAACGTAAAACTGCTCTTGTCAGAGCAAATTATGTGTTTCCCTGCTTAACCGCAGAGTATCAGACGATCAATATGTTTCTTGGATAACACGCTGTGTCAATCGCTGTGTTATTTATTTATGTCCCTACAGGGGCTACAGACGAAGATGGTTTATTTTTCCATTATATTCTTTCTCTCTGTATCATATCGTTTAAAATATGATCGGGGTTACTTCCTCGTTAAAAATAACACTTGATAACACGAAACAAAAATATTTAATAAAATAATTTGGTTCGTTAAGAAGTATAATGTACATCAGCGCCATCTCTCTCGTTAATCTGAAACTACCTGATGTGGTTCGATTAGGTACGATGGAGCGAGCCCATAGCTCGCCCATTAAAGTGGTCCTAGCCTCTCAACTGGCACGCGTCCCGAATCAGGTCGCGCGCGCCTTACTAACGCGGGTCTGGCAACCATCCCGAATCAGGATGATCAGCTGCTCTAATTTTTAGCCGGCATATTTTAGCTAGCTAGCGAAACTACTTAGGTATCCTTGTTGCACCTATATAATCTTAAAAAAGATAGAGTAGGCAAGCATTCAAGCGTATAACACGACCAAGTTTAGCAGCACTCCATCAATCAAATTCGAAGTTCAAAGCGAATATAACCTGTCGAAGTTTTTTGCACGCGCCGCCGCGTGAGATATTGTGCTGTGTTTTTAAGCAGACATACGGAACAAAATGTGTATGGTAAATGGGTATGTTTTTTTTATTATTTTAAGTTCTAGATAATACCTCTAAAATTAACGCGTTCCCGGTGCAGCGAGAAATTCAAAATTTACTCCTACGTGCATTTTTTTTTTCAATACTAGTAGGTATTGGTACGTGCAAGCAAATAGTATTGGTCCAGCTCATACGTGCACATTTTGATCAAGCCTTAAGTTTATACGGGGTCGTGCGGCACATATGAAGCACTCACGTATCGTTGATACCTCGAAGTGTAACACATATGTCGCATGCACAGGGAACGTGTTAATATAAAACAAAAAGTATGTACCTATTGCAACAGTTTTATTTTAAAACTACACCTGATATTAGGCAACTTTACCTATTTTTTTACTTTCCTATCTTTACGCTAAGATCAATCAAATATTTTCACAAAATATGAATTACTTTATATGCTATTTCATGGTAAATTTTATGTAGAATCCAAATATATATAAAAGTCTGTATATATTTGAACATTTTATCGAGTAATCTGCAAACAATGCATCTGTTCCCACGTGGTTCCCACCCCGCAGAGCCTCCGCGGAGAGCTGCGCCAGTCAACGGGTACCTACAGCGCGCGCAGGCGGTGCCAGTTAAGGGGCTAGAAGGCTGTGAGCCTTTCAAGAGAATTCAGAGAGGTCGCTATTCGTACCGGGAATATAGTTGAAAGATACGCGACTTTCGTCACTGTCCTCGTAGCTTAGTGGTCAAAGCACTCTAGCGTTAACAGAGAGATCGCAGGTTCCAGTCCTGTCGGGGGCTACAGACGAATATAGTTTATTTTTCCATTATGTTTTTTCTCTCTGTGTCATATCGTTTAGGCATAAGTAGTTACCGATACCGAGTAATTAATAGTCTACCAACTTAATGTGCACTGGTACAGGTCAATTTTGCACAAATTGGGCCGACGCATCCCCACCGCACGTCGATGTTACTAATTGTAAGACAGGCAACTACGGAACCCTTGACTGTGCGTAGCCCGACACGCACTTGGCTGACTTTTTTTACAATTAGTACCTACTCTGTAGCTGTGTGTGTAATCATTCACCTCAACTCTCATGAGCTCTCCATGCGAAGGACTCCAAAATCTCAAATTGAACGCACTGGAACCTCGTGACACCTCGCTATTTCTGGATTATTATCCTGGTTCGTCATCTTCCTTGGGGTCGAGTCGACTTCCGTGGCCCCCGCAACGGAAAAACGCCGCAACCGATATCCCTCTTTAAGGTGGGTCCAAACGGTGCAGACTTGCGCTGCGCAGACTGTTGCAAGGACAAAAGTATGTGCGACTCACATCGTCCACACGATACAGACATGTTAGTTGTTCTTTAAACCTCGTGGTGTGCGGACGTTTGCAATGGCAGATATCAATCGACGGCGTCGTTTACTACAATTAGCTGCTCTTGCCGTTTTACTAGGAAAAACACGTACCAAGCGCAGTAAATGGTCGAAAATGGTCTTCATATCCGATTACTGTACTTTTTGGACCTAATTTTCCATACAGCATTTGTCCCTCTTGCACTCGCATATTTTCCAGAATGGGATGAATGCTTTATGTCCGACATAAAACTTTGTGTGCTAGGGGGTCTGGAAGGGACTTATATAGATCTATAAATACAACTAAGAATTCTCTCGAATATTTTCTTAAATCGTTCATTTTTATAATAAAAACAAAGCAAACTGTGAATTAATTAACCAAACTTGTCGTAAGTTGACGCAAACAAGTCTGAACATGCGTCCACATACTCCACACAGTGCAGTAGTCGGCGCTCGGCGCAAACACGCATGTCTGCGCCGACTTCTACAAAAATGCAGATGTGACTTCACGTTGACACGTCCCATTTGCACATTTTGCACCGACTTAAGTCTGTACAGACACTGCGCCGACTAAAGTCTTTGCCGTGTGGACCCACCTTTAGTCGCCTTTGACGACAGGCGAAGTAGATATTCAACGGAGACGCAGAGGGAGATATTCGAACGAAGTTTGTTTTCGCTTCGCGGTAGCCCCTCAGGTATGTCGTGCTTTTAAGTATGGATGGAACCCAGAGGCAGAGCACAGCAGATCCCAACCAAACGGACAAAGGGATGTCTGTGTGTTTACGTGTTTAGACAGTGTAAGTACGAACCCATAACTTTTGTAGATTAGGACCATGTGTAGGACCTGTTTGCTTGCTGCCCCAATGTCGCCAACGGTAGAGAATAAAATGTCAAACTAAACGTCAAAATTCAACAAAACAAAATGGTGGTTGTTTTCATGTGAGTTCATTCATTTGTATTTAATACAATAAAATGACGAGTTTAATTGATAAATTAGAGCTACTAATTAAAAGAGAAAAGACGACGCCGGAGCGAAAGAAAAAAGAAGAACCGTCAAAATCCTCCAGCGAAATTTTATCCGAGCTGTTCGGTGCCTTCAACGCCGATCCTCCAAAAATCGATGAAGCTTCTCTGAAGAAATCCAAGAAAAGCAAAAAGAAACACAAGAAGGAGAAGAAGAAACGGAGCCGCAGCAGTAGCAGCAGCGATTCTGATGATAGCAACTACTCTCCCAAGCACAAGAAACGAAAAAAGAGCAAGTCTAAAAAGAAGCGCGATCGGTCGCGTTCGAGCACACCTAGATCTAACATCCCACCTAAAATTAAAGCAGACTTAGAAGCTATAAGGATCAAAAATGAATCTGGCCGCGGTACCGAAGACCTGCGGCATGAGATAAAGGTCAAAACAGAACCAAAAACCGTTCAAAACAGAAGAGTTTCCATCGAAGTCGAAGAACCCCACGACTACAGTGTGGATGTCTCCAGTTTCGATGCGAGCCTCATTCCTATGCCAGATTCGCCTAAACACGAAGCAGATTTACGACAAAAGTTAGATAGTAAAAAACAAGACACTGATGACAAGTCAAAGAGTAAAATTCAAATAAAGAATCTGAAGTTTAGTGCAGTGTTTGTGGAGACGCTTAAACAAGCTGAAGAAGAAGCGAGAAAGAAAGCTGAGAAGTTTGAAGAAGGGGAATACACAGACTCCTCTAGCTGTAGTGAGAAACCAGAAGTTCCAAATGCAGAGTTTCCTAAGTCGTCAGATCCTGGGGGCATACTTAAGAAGCAAGCGGCAGAAGAGGTTAAAGTGTAAGTTGTGTTGTATTTAATTAATCATATCAGAGCCGACTTTGAGGTGGGTGCGCAAGAAGTGTCTTGTGATAAAATGTAAAAGAATGCCTCATGCATGACCTTCCATGAGCCACTTAGATGGTTAAGGCTGGCCCTGATATGTCTTTTAATTTCCAAACATATTCAATCAATAATTTTAAGTAGTCTTGGATCTTGAGCAATATCTATTAGGCCTGCCCTTTGACAGGCTCCCATTTGCATTCAAATGTTGATACTGTTGAGATGACATGTGCTACGGAGGATTACCTGTGTTACTAGCCATTTCCTACTCAATGTAAAGTATAAACTTCACAACTTTTGGCACACTAAAAGTTTTAATTTGTAAAGAAAAGTATTCCACATTGTTGAGCTATGTGCAATAAAGATTATGCAATAGAAATAGAAAGACAAAAGTCTTGTGGTACATCACCAATTCAGAGCCCAGGCCCACATATGACTCAACCCTCAATGAGCAATCTCCGCTATGAGATGGTAAAATGCTGCTACTCACTACTACATAGCACACATAGCATTGCTTGGGGGCCATTCATAAATTACGTCATTTCAAAATAGGGGGTGGGGGGGTCTGGCCATTGGATGACGATAGTCATTTTTAGGCCATTTCAAGGAATAACAGGATGATGGTAGTGGGGGGAGAAATCGTCAAAAAAACTATGACATAATTTATGAATGATCCCTTGGCCTTGACTGGGTTAATACCACTAGCACTCCAATATCTGTATTTGGTTAAATAAATAAATAAACACACAAAAAAAAGTGTTTATTGTGTTATAGATGAGATTAAAGTGGTTATAGATGTAAACAACAAATAAACGTTTTTTGCTTTCAGGTCTGATGAAGATAGAAGTCATTCAAAGAAGTCAAAAGAGAGCTCCCACAAATCTTCAAGAAGAGACAGAAGTAGATCCCGGAAAAGGTACACTATATATTCGCTTTTGAAATGTGATGTACATTCCTGAGATTACTTTTGTTATGTTGGAGGAGGCTGTACAGGTTGTAATGTTCGAGCTAATATGAAAGGATCCGCACAGAGTGGCGCACTGCAGCGCGATATTCGCGCCGCTCTTCCACCGCTGTCAAATAACAGGACACAACACTCTGAACAGACACCTCTACAACATAGGTATCACGGACAGCCCCATGTGCAGAGTGTGCATGGAGGCGGAAGAAACGACTAAACATATTCTACTGGACTGCAAGCAGGTAGAAGTATACAGGAAAAAACACCTAGGGTCTCCGGACACACTACGGGACGCAGTCAAAAATACAAAGGCACTCACCAACTTCTTGGAGGAGCTGGGGTAGTTAGAGTAGCGCTACCCCTTTTCACGCAAAATAGGCACACTGCATGTCGACTTGCGGAAAATAGCCCAGTAAACTAACTAACTAACTAACTCCACCGCTGTCAGTGCGTTTCGGCCTTAACACGTTCGCAACCAAGAACCCGCCTGGTAGGCACTCACAATGTTTGCTCAGTAGTATAAACCTACACGCCTAGTGAGTTCCGTCGGTTTCTGGTGTATTGATCCATTTTTTGTCCGGTTGTGAAAGTGTTAAGGCTAGGGATATGAATTTAACATTTTATGCTTGTATTTACGTGTTACGTGTCGTCCAATGACATACATGATAAAAGGATTGTAAGATTTGTAAGATACTAAACCCATTTTGATGATTCAGGTGTGAATTGTTTCCATAATATGCTCTGGGTGGCATAGTCTGCCTTTTGTATTTAAAAAATGTCAGTATTCAGTTATTGTTCCTTAGTTGGGTTAAAGTTTTATGAACTTTTTAATGTTGGTGGTGGTTGGCTGACGACATCGCTCAAATAGCCGGACCGGCATGGACCCACAAAGCCATGGACGGGTTAAACTGCAAGAAGCTGGAGGCCTTTGCCCAAAAAGGGGTACCTCACTTGTAAAAACACCATAAACACTACACTACACTAACAGAAATAAAGGGTTAGGCTTGGTACATACAAACTTTACCTATACAGTTCTAGTATAGGTAAATAGAATACACCTGAACTGAATTTAAATCAGTTATGCCAATATCTATCATTTGCATCAAGGCTGACTATGGTATTAATAAAGAAATAAATATTTGGAGACAATCTATCTTCTTATATAGATAAATATATACTTAAATACATAGAAAACATCCGTGACTCAAGTACAAATGTTCATGATCATCACACAAATAAATGCCCTTACCGGGATTCGAACCCGGACCCTCCGGCTTCGTAGGCAGGGTCACTACCAACTAGGCTACAGAGGTCCTCAAATAATGGAGCATAATTTGCGTTTAATCCATCATGTTCAAGGGATTAAATTGCTTTGCTTCAACAAACGAGCCAATAACATCTTGTCTATTACTATTAGGGCCTGTTTCACAATCTCCAGTTAAAACATATCCGTCAGATAAATGTTGGCTGTCACTTTTCTTTTATATGACGGGACAAAAGGATAGAAATAATATTAACCCATTCAGCGCCAATCACAACACGTTGACGTGATTGCGGAACACCCGCGAGACACCGATCACGTCACTGTGACGTTAAAATGTTTTTGTTCGCAACTATTTGTGAAATAGATATTATGATATTTTTTTTATCAGATTCTGCTCTCAAAGGCTATGTCTATCATCGGTTATATTTCGTTTTATAAAGTTAAATTTAGAAAGTCTACTTTTATGGCCCTAAAAGTATAGGTCGTGACTAAACGTGTCTGCTTACGTTTTTATATTCCATTGTTATTTCCAGCCTTTAGCGTTAATGCAAATCACGTAATAGTATCAAATAAATGTATAATAAACTTAATTCTCAATACTTTTAAACATCACAACACTGTGTTGTGAAATGGCTTGCGGAGGCAGGTAAATATTCGGCACTGCGTTTGTGTTTATCAATTTCAAACCTTAAGTCAAGTGAACTAAGTCCATATTTCTTTATATCTAATTTGAGTTATCACATTTTGCTGCACTAAATGGTAATGGACGGCACTGTTCCATTTTAGCAGCAACCAAGATAACAAACTTTAGTAGTAGGTAGCGATAACAATACAGTTGCAAATAAAAAAAAACTAGAATAATATTTTGCAACGAATTATTTGTTTGTAAAAACAATAGCACGCATAAACAATGAGAATTTCGTCTTAAGACTTATCATGTCAACTGCAGCTGCTACGATAACAGAATTTAACTTCTCCCTATAAGCTTTGATGTGACCGCTGCATAATGACTCACTGATTCTTCGGCGACACCTGACCGATAATCCTTTGTTTGTGTGTAGGGCGAGTCCTATAAACAATGTGAATTTAGTCTTAAGACTTGTCGTGTAATTTGCAGCTGCAACGATAACAAAGCTGACCGCAACTTACTGATAACGATTCTTCAGTGACAATAGACCGATAATCCCTTGGTTCTGAGTAGGGAAAGTTCCGCTATAGCACTTTGAAGTTATTATTACATTATGCCAATAGTATAAAATAAAATAGTCTTCAGTCTTGGCTTGCCTATTGACTAAACCAGATCTCGGTTGTGTCTCTGTGTTTTGCGTGTGCTTTACTTTGTACAATGAACCCGACTATGGATATTGGTATTTCGAACCCGTTTAATATGACTGACCCGGCTATCCATACCCTTACTCCGAACCTGCCTAACACGAACGACCCGGCTGTGACTATTTGTGCTCCGAACCAGCATCACACGACTGACCTGGCTGTTGAAAACATGGATCACGATCTTACCTCAATGTTGGAGACGGCTTCAGCATATACCGGTAAGTCTTAAATAAAATATTGTAAATTTGTATACATATATTAAATGTTGTACGGTCAGGGAAAGATAAGCCTGAGATTTATGTATTGTATGTATGGTAACAGAAATATGTTATTCTCGTTATTAAACCGTCTGTGAGCAAACGAATAGTCTAAAACGGAGGTTAAATTCTCTTATTATAAATATACAGGGTGGATTCTATAAAGTGTACATATTAAAAGGGGTGAAATTTCAACCCATTTTATCAGTAAAACTGTTTTAATTTTTTTGAATCAAATCTCATACTTGTTTTTTAAAATATAGAATAGAAAGCATTTATTCGTGACAAAACGGTAAATATAAAACAGCTTGTCATAAAATCAGATTATAAACCCATGAGAAAGTTAACAATAGTCACTTGTAATTAATTATCGACATATAATTAATTATGGACTATTATTTTCATAGAAGGTGAAAATACGATGACAGAAGTTCAACTGATCAGTCTTTTGGAGGGTTCTCCTGATGAGTTTGACATCCAACTTGGTCACTGTTCTTCTTCGTCAGATTCGGAAGAAGAAGAATATTCTTCCCCGCCAAATGAAAACAGGAATGAAAGTGGTGTTAGTGCAAATTGGAGCTTTACACGAAAAACGTCTAGTGTTTCGGAATTTATTGAGACATCTGGATTAAGAGGTACTAGGAAGGAAAAACCTCAAGAATATTTCGATATGTTGTTTACTAGCACTTTTCTAGTTTTTTTAGTCAACAACATAAATAGATATGCCATACGATTAATAGAAGCGAACAATAATGCATACGCAAGAATTACGAAATGGAAGGATGTAACCATTTCGGAATTCAGGGTATTTTTAGGTCTGTTATTCCATATGGGAACAATTAAATGCAATAAATACGAGGACTACTGGAGTACCGAGGAATTGTTTGACTTTAAGTTTTTCAGTAGTCATATGTCAAGAAACAGATTTATGTTAATTTTAAGGTGCATAAATTTTTATGATGAAACTACAGGAGACAATCGATTAAATAAGATTTCAGGTCTTGTAAATTTGTTTAATAAAATAATGGACAATATTTACTACCCGGCCAAGGTACTCTGTATAGATGAATCCCTTGTATTGTGGCGTGGTAGATTATCTTTCCGCCAATTTATGAAAGGAAAGGCTAACAAATATGGCGTAAAATTATACTTACTTACAGATCAATTTGGTTATGTTATAAAAATGATTGTGTATGGGGGAAAATGCGATACCCGATTAGGAGGTAAAAATCATGTAACGAAGATTGTGAAAGATTTATTAGAAGGGAAATTGGGCGTAGGGCATTCAGTGTATATGGATAATTTTTATAACTCCGTCGACTTGGCAAATTATTTAGTAGATTCTAATACCCATGTCACTGGAACCCTACGTTCCAATAAGAAAGGTAATCCGCCAGAAATATTTAAAAAAAGTTAGCAAAAAATGAAAAAATCTCGATGTATAATGACAAAGGAGTATGTATAATGAAATGGAATGACCGGAGAGAGGTGCTAATGATTTCAACGGAACACAATAGTGAATGGCAGGATTACCTTTCCGCCAATAATAATGTAAAAGCCAAGCCTGGAGTCGTGCTTAACTACAACAAACATATGGGAGGCGTAGATAAGCACGACCAAATGATGGCGTACTATAACCCAGAACATAAAACCCTTAGGTGGTATTTGAAATTGGGAGTGCATGTATTTAGTACAATGCTATGTAACGCGCACTCTCTATATAATAGATTTGGAGAGAAACCAATGCCCTTGTGTGATTTCAGAAAACATATTATTCGGGCATTGGTTTCAAGTCGGGAAATTGCCAATTGTCTCCCGCGTCCTCCATCAGACTATCACGTATCATTCAAATTGCCAAGACACCCAGAAACAAACAGATTAAAACGAAAAAGATGCGTGCTGTTGGAGGAAACATAACAAACGTGTAGAGACGGGCGACTTTTGTCCGAAATGTCCACGACAACCGGGGTTATGTCAAGGGGCATGTTTCGTAGAGTATCACAAGCAAAATAATGTTATAATTAATTAGTTGATGATAGTTTATTATAAACAATAAATATTTATGAATTATTAGTAGCTTTTTATTTCCTTTGTTCCTATAATCTCAGTTAAATAAGCAAATTCAATGTCTGTGTTGGCTTCATTTGGTTTGCCCAGACAGTAAATGGATGTTCTCTTAATTTATACATTTTAATACTTAAATATGTTTTAAAAGATTATTATCTTACACACTGGTTAAAACAAAATGATGCATGAAACTATCCAACGCGGGCGGCAAAATCTTTTGCACGTCAGCGGCGCCATATGACGTCTACGTGTTGTGATTGCGGCCGGGCAGTTTATGAATGTATGGTGGCGTGTCGAGTACGTTCAAGCTGGAGGGCCGTGGCGGTGAATGGGTTAACTGGCAGATAACTTTATCCGGCGATTGTGAAACAGGCCCTTAGTATAATTTTATAACACTGTGACATTTAAATTATTTATTGTTTTGAGAAAATGATACCATGCCTAGATTTTTCGGCGGTTCTACTGGTGGCAGAGGCTTCCGAACTGGTGGTAGTTTATCGACATTCATAAGTACATGTATATGCCTAAATTGGACTTTGACTTCGTCTGGGCCTAAAAAAATTCTGTTAGACCTTTATTTCACACTCATTACCCCTTAAGCAGCGCAGCAGAACCAAGGTAACCGATATAGTCCTTCGAATCGCTAGACTTAAGTGGCAGTGGGCGGGGCACATAGCACGTAGAACCGATGGCCGTTGGGGCAGAAAGGTTCTCGAGTGGCGACCACATACCGGAAGGCGTGGCGTGGGTAGGCCCCCCACTAGGTGGACTGATGACCTGGTAAAGGTTGCAGGAGTCAGCTGGATGCGGGTGGCGCAGGACCGGTCACTTTGGCACTCTCTGGGCCTATGTCCAGCAGTGGACGTCTTTCGCTACTCGTCATACGATAGTAGCCAATTTATTGCTCATTTAGTGGTGTGAGCTTCTATAGCAATAAATCAACATCCTTAATTACAGATCAGTCAGCAAGTCCCGTCGCTCGCGTTCCCGCTCCGCCTCGCGCCGTCGCCGCCGCTCGTCGTCCCGCTCTCGCAGCTCGAGGCAGCCGGAGCGGCGCCGCCGCTCGCGCTCCCGGGAGCGAGAGAGAGAACGAGAACGCGAGCGACACAGGCCGAGACATGTGTCGCCGAGGCATAGGAGGAGATCGAGGTAAATGGAATTGACGTGTGGTCCGTTTCACGGACCGCAACAGTACGGCTATCACGCGACGGCGCGCGAGCCGTCTCGATTTTTCTCGCACTATCCGTCTCTCTCATAATAGAACACTTAGAACAAGAGGTATAGTGCGAGAAAAATCGATCGTATGTCCGTCCCATGATAGACGTGCAGTTCTGGTTAAATGGCCAATCGTTATTGGTCGAGCGCCTCAGTGTTGCCAGTTAGGACTTGTACATTAGGGGGTAGACACTAAATAAAATAATGAATAATGTCGTATTTTCTCGAAAAAGGATTAAAAATTTAGTCAAATGGAGAAAAAAACAACGCAAGGGGTTAAATAATCGCAAAGTTATAAGTATCCAAAGTTTTAAGAAGGGGTCTGCTTTGTCCCTTTTGCCAAAATGCAACTTCATTATAAACGATTGTCATTTACTATGACGCTTGCGAGTTTGTGACGTCACTAACTGTGAGCGTTTTCTCTCTCTAACAAGCAATATTAAAACGGTTGTGGCTTCGTAATTCTTTGAGATATCTGAATGGGAATTTTGTCACTAGGCAATTTTTTTCTGCTTTCTTTCTTTTGGAGTAATATTAAATGAGTCTACACCCGTATTGAGTTTTGGCCATGTTGACGAAGATTCGGGGTTCCTTATTTAATAGTGCAATAACGTAGGCGACACCAAATTTAGATATTAACTGGGTTTATTCACTTGAGCGATTAAATTACAATCAAAATATATAATAACTAATGGGTCGCGTGAGCCGGCCAGACGCGCTAGAGAGGAATGGCGGCCGGCCCGGGCCTCCCGCCTTGGGAAACGGCGGACGGCGGGGCGCGGGGAGCCGCGCGGTGGTGGGGGCCGGTGACATCAGCGCGTTCATGGCGCGCGTTAACAAGCTGCCCCCCTTGGAACAGGTAAGTCCTGGTCCAAGTTCAGTGGCAGAGGGCAGAGCCTGTTGTAGGCCCTCCTCAGAGTGCCCGTGGTAGTGGTGACGTCAGCGACGCGGCCGACGCCGTCGGCGCCTGGGTAGACAGCGGCGACTCGCCCAAGCAGCCATCTGCTGGGCGGCAAGCGGTCGTCCTTGACAATGACCATTTCTCCGAGCTGCAGTTGTCCTCCGTCCCTGCGCCATTTGTTTCGAATCTGCAGCTCTGAAATGTACTCTTTATAATAGCGATTCCAAAAATGCGCTTTCAGCGCTTCTATTCTCTGGTATCTCGTCAGCGTATGGATCGAAGAGTCTTGTACCTGGGGAGCAGGTACCATTGTGAGTGCTCGCCCTAATAGAAGATGTGCAGGAGTCAATGGGGTTAAATCCAATGGATTTGATGAAAGAGGGGTTAAAGGCCTAGAATTTAGAATTGCTTCTATCTGTACCAACAATGTGACCATCTCTTCGTAATCTAAGTGAGCCATAGATGCTATTCGTTTTAAATGATATTTTACCTGCTTGACTGCCCCCTCTGCCAAACCATTAAAGTGTGGGCTATAGGCTGGGCAAAATTTGAATTCTATTTCCTGTGTAGCCGAGTATGACATTATTTCATTAGAGTTATTTTTAAGGAACTTTGCTAGTTCGTTACAAGCCCCTACGAAACAAGTCCCGTTGTCGGACAGTATGGTGGCTGGTTTGCCTCTGCGGGCTATAAATCTATTTAAAGCGGCAATAAAGCCCATGGCTGTCAGATCAGTGACGAGCTCTAAATGAACCGCCCTCACTGCCAAACAAACAAAAACAACTATATATGCTTTCTTTAGCTGACAACCACGTCCCTTTCTGCTCGCTATCAGGATCGGTCCACCGTAGTCGCAGGCTGTATTAGCAAATACGTATTCGGACTGTACCCTTTGTGGCGGTAAGTTGCCCATGATTGGCTGATGCGATTTACCTGAGTATCTTACACATGTAACGCAACGTTGTGAAGTTTGCCTGCAAAGGTTACGACCGTTTATTATCCAATACTTGTGACGTAATGTTGCTAGCATCAGCTGTGGTCCAGCATGTAACAATATATGGTGGTAATGGTGTACCAATATTTTAGTGATGTGATGTGACGCATGCAATAGAATAGGATGCTTTGTGTTGTAGTCGTAATTGGAATTTACGAGTCTGCCCCCGACTCGCATAATACCCGAATTATCTATAAACGGATTTAATTTTAATAAACTGTCTTTGGGAGAAAGTGGGCGTTTACTTTTCAAATTAGACAGTTGCTTATGAAACGTGTCACGTTGTACTTGTTTACACAACATTTGTAACGACAAATTGAGCTCTGACACTGTCAATGGACCTGTGCTTTTGTTTGCAGCGTTTCTACAATTGTATACAAATCTGTTTATGTAGGCTACAATATTTTGTAACTTGCAAAGGCTCGAGTATTTAGAAGTGAAATGGCTCTCTTGAGGTTCGTCAGCTGATACATGACACTGGATTTTAACCTCTGGTAACGTTTCTATTGGCATATTTTGAGGTTGTGGAGGCCACTGTATTTCAGTCTCGTGTAGGAAAGGCGGTCCTTCCCACCACAAAAGTGAAAGCTTGAGTGTTGAAGCATTTTGACCTCTACTACCTATATCTGCAGGGTTCAAATTTGTCGGTACATAATGCCAAGCTGTGGGATTAGAATTGTTAGTGATTTCAACTATTCTGTTGTGAACAAATTGTTTTAATTGTTCTTTACATGTTTTTATCCAACATAGCACAATAGTTGAATCACACCAAAAGAACTGGGCATCAATATTCAAACGCAGTGATTTCGTTACTTTCTGAGCAAGCTGTGTTGATAAGAGTGTACCGAGCAATTCTAGTCGTGGAGTGGTTAATTTTTGTTTCAGTGGGGCAACTTTGCTTTTGGCAAGTATTAAATGCACATTGACCTTTCCACTGTTGGATAATGAGCGTATGTATATACATGATGAATATGCTTTTATACTCGCATCACTGAAGGAGTGCAATTCTACTCTGATGTAGAAATCACAGAGTATTCTTCGTGGAATTTTAATTTGCATGATTTCAGGGATTTGTTTTGCAAAGTTGTTCCACTGTAACTGTATGTCGGCAGGTACATCTCCTTCCCATGATATGTTTCTAGCCCATAGAATTTGTAAAATTAGCTTAGCTTGTAACAAGCAAGGGTTAATGAGTCCCAATGGATCAAAAATGGTGGCAATCATAGATAAAATAGTGCGTTTATTTATGGGCTTAGTTTCAATGTTGTCAGTGACAGAGAACAGCAGCTGATCCGATTTGCATGACCAAAGTAAGCCTAATGTTTTTGAATGCTCTTCTTTTGTTAACTTGAACAATTCCTCGCTGCTGTTGTCTGCAACTAAATTGTCTAGTATAGACGGTGTGTTTGAACGCCACTTACGTAGATGAAAGTGTGCACCTTCTAGTGTCTGAATGACACCTCTGCAAGTCTCTAGCAATGTCGTTTTGTCATCGTGACCCGAGATAAAGTCATCGACGTAGAAATCGTGCAAGATTGTTTCACCTACATCTTTGTTCGTACATTCTTGGCCCAACTGTACCAGGCATCGCGTGGCTAGGAATGGAGCACTGGAGGTTCCGTATGATACGGTATTCAATTTGTATTGTTTAATTGGCTGTGAGGAGTCTGAGCGCCAAAGAATTTGCTGCAGACTTCTTTGTTTTTCAGTGACGTATATTTGTCTATACATTTTTTGTACGTCTGAAGTCACTACAAATTTGTGCTGTCGGAATCTGATCAATATGCTGAGTAAGTCGTCTTGTACAGTTGGCCCAATATATTGAATGTCGTTAAATGACTTGCCGGAGCTAGTGACGGCTGAGGAGTCAAATACCGTGCGTATGCGTGATGTAAGACTATTTTCGCGCCAAATTGCAAAATGAGGAAGCAGGTTTGAAATCTCGTTCGTATGTATGTTTGTGTTTTCAGACATATGACCTAAACGCAGATATTCTTCCATAAATTTGACATATGCTTTTTTGTATTCTGGGTTGCGTTTAAATTTGCGTTCCAGTGATTGAAATCTTAGTAATGCTTGTGTTTTAGAATCGCCTAAACATTCAGGGGATTCTTTTAGTGGTATTGTGACCACAAACTTGCCATCTGGGTGGCGAGTTGTGGTTTGTGTGAATATGCGTTCGCACTCACTCTCACCTTTAGTGTGGATTTGTTGAGTGGGCGGAACTGATTCTAGTTCAAAAAACTTGTCTAATTTCGCATCGAGCTCAATATTGTTTATTAAGTTGCAATGGACTGTATAAGATCGCGTTTGTTTTGAATGTGGTTGTTGTATGGAACCTTGTACGAGCCACCCGAGAGATGTTTCCACAAGTGTGGGTTTTTTAGGGCCCAAGGTTATTTTGTTGTTTGTAAGCACCTCCCAAAAGAGGTCTGCACCCAGCAGCATCTGCACCTCGGATGGCTCGCAAAAGGCTGGGTCCGCAAGGTGGATGTGAGGGGGAATAGTGAATGAGTCACAATTTAGTTTAGTAGTAGGAATCAACTGGGTGATTTGTGGCACAACGAAACAATTGACGTCTGCTGTGTAATTATTGTTTGCAAGTGATGATATAGTTACATCACACCTTTCTGTGATTTTTGAAGTTTGCCTATTTAGCCCTTGAACGGATATGTTTGTTGAATATGTAGGCAACTTTAGTTTTGTTTGAAGATTTTCAGTTATGAAGCTAGAAGTACTTCCATTGTCCAGAAGTACTCTGACTTTGTGTGTGTAGCCGTCACAATCGTTGACATTAATGACAGCTGTGGATAGAAGTACATGAGCATGGCTACTGTGTGTGGAGGACAAAGTGACGCTGTTATTTTGTGATTGCATCTGTGTCTGCTCCTTGACGGCTGGTAAAACTACACATTCACTTGAAAGTTTGGATGTTGAAGGTTTAGAATCTAGTTTTACCTGACTGGTTGTGTGTAGCATGCTATTGTGTCTTTGTGTGCAAAGCCGGCATGAGCTCAGCCTGCAACGTTGCTCGTCATGTCCTGATCGCAAACAGTTAGTGCAAAGATTCAATTGTTTAACCTTTTCTACTCTATGTTCTACTGGCATTGATTTAAATTTGGTACATTGATAAATTGAGTGGTTATTTTTGCAAACAGGACATTTATATTTGTTTTGTGATTGATTTTGAACATGGTGTGCAATAAACGCCTTGGGACGATTGTGAGTTATGTCGCTGTGTCTACGTGGTTTGTTTAATGTTTGTGCGTCCTCCATGGTTTCCAGCAAATCCGCACGATTTTTCAAGAAGTGAGTGAATTCTGCTAGTGTGGGTATGGATTTAATATCGTTCCGCTCAGTCTCCCAATCGCGGAGTGTGGCAGAGTCGAGTTTGCTGGTCACCATGTGGATTATTAGTATGTCCCAGTGTTCTGTAGGTAAATCAAGAGTCCTCAAGGCCCTTAAATTCTTATTGACAGAATCAACAGTGTTTCGTAAGGCACTTGAAGTCTCCTGAATCACTGGGTTTATGTTGAACAACGCATTTAAGTGATTATTCACTAAAATTCTTTTATTGCTGTAACGTTCACACAACAAGTCCCACGCGATGTTATAGGTATCTGACGAAAATTCAAGTGATTTTATAATGAGAGAAGCACTGTCTTTTAGTGAATTTCGTAGATAATGAAATTTGTGAATTGTTGGAATTGATGCATTGTCATGTATGAGAGATTTATAGGTATCGTGATATTCTAACCAGTCCTGATAGCGCCCAGAAAAGGTAGGTAAATTGATGGTAGGAAGCTTAATGTTTGGCCCACCTGTGAGTGCAGCAACGTTATTAGAACCCGTTACCGAACTGTCATGCGGCGCCGCAGAGGCAGCACCAGCCGCGGCGTGCCTGCTGAGCAGCTCCTGCGCAGCAGCCACGGCGCCGAAGTAACTTGTTTCGAAGCCTTCCCGTTCCACGTGCTCGTCACCTGGAATTTCCGTTAAATTTTCTATGTCAGTTTGAATTGAATCAAAATCGCTGTACATATCTTGTATTTTACTTAATCTTGTATTTAATTCATGAGCTTGCAACGTATTTAAAGTATTGTTTAGCAAAAGCGGGTCTAGATATGATTTAAATATCGTGATTTTTGATTTGAAAGAGGCACGTGTTTTTTTAAGTGATTTTAAATCCATGATGCTAATTTTATGCGTTATTGAATGCAACTGGAATTTAAATGAATCGTCGTACGGATAAACAGAATATAGATTTCAACCTCCAGCTGTAATGAGAATTTTATGATGAACACGTTTAGACTGAATGTATGAAATTGACCAAGCTAATGGAACGATACGTAAATTTTTAATGCGTGCAGTGTGCGAAAGGCTTTGGCGTGGCAGAGGAAGGCAAGCAAGCAGGCGCAAACAGGTAGCGGAAACGCGTGCGCGGCTCCGACACGGCCTGGACACGTTCGCAACACGTGCAGTTTTCTGAAATATTCGAAATAAATATTAGAATCGAACAATGGTATGCACCTTGCTGGTACGTTCAATAGGCACAATACAGTAAATTAGGCCTTTGAGAAATAAACGTGGACTTTATTTTTGAAAAGGTGAAAAAAAAAAAAAACAAAATATAATTATTTGCCAAAAAATACTGATGGAAATGGTATCTGTGATAATTAAACTTGCTAATTAAAAAGAAATATCAAAAAAATATTGAAATTTGGTGAAGATGTAAACGGATTACCACTCTGGTGACGTGAAACGAGAAATCGAATGTATTAAATTTTCACTATAAATTGATTATTTATTGCAAGGATTTATGAAATTAATCGAGTTATTTATAGAACTATAAGTGGGAAATAGAATTGAAACTAATTATTGGAACGAGCTCACGAATGATACACTGCAAACCCCTTTTCCTGGTTTCTCGAACTATATCGCCTTGGACTGCTTTTCTGCTTCTTGAAGTTTCTTCGTTTCTTCAATCTGGGATGATACCGCTATGCTGTGACGCCGACAATGCTTGTTGTATAGTTTGTTTGATTTAAAGTAGCGGTGATTCCTCTCTAGCGGTTAAACTTTGCTCCGTTGTAACTATCTGCAGCGCAATGGCTGCCGCTGGCCGGCCGCGAATTGCACTTTTGATAAATTTACGATCTCGTCGAGACGGCGTAGCTCCTTAACGTCGGATCCGGCTCGAAATTGTTGACGAAGATTCGGGGTTCCTTATTTAATAGTGCAATAACGTAGGCGACACCAAATTTAGATATTAACTGGGTTTATTCACTTGAGCGATTAAATTACAATCAAAATATATAATAACTAATGGGTCGCGTGACCCGGCCAGACGCGCTAGAGAGGAATGGCGGCCGGCCCGGGCCTCCCGCCTTGGGAAACGGCGGACGGCGGGGCGCGGGGAGCCGCGCGGTGGTGGGGGCCGGTGACATCAGCGCGTTCATGGCGCGCGTTAACAGGCCAGATGATCCGAAAGTACAATTTGGTAATGAAAGAATTGTGAGATACTGTACTAACAATATTTTCAGATCACCAACCGGGGTGAAGTTAGCCGACAGCGAGAAGAAGCGTCTTCTAGAAGTAGCCAGAAGGAATGCCATCAACATGCTAAAGAATGGCGCTGTGCCGGCCGGCGCGGCCGCTCTACCACCGCATACGAGGAACCAAGTTATGGCTGCTATACAGTCAGGAGGTATATATTGATTTAAACTTTCACGATTTTCACACATTCACACAATGAGTCTAATAAGTCAATTATACGCGATTAAGTCCCGTTTAGTATAAACAGTCAGGAGGTATGTTATAACGTCTCTCGCAATCTCGTGCTAAAAGTACCACGAGATTTAATCGTCTTCTAGAACTAGCCAGAAGTTGGTTCATTGTTATCATTGCATCAAAAGCTCAAAATGTTTAAATCCCATTTTATGTGTTCAAAATTGTGATCCAGAATTTTTTTCATCATGCAGTCAGTGGCTTTCTAGTGCCTTAGATTTTTTGTTTAAAATATCATGTTTTTTTTTTCAACTGATGATTAACGACCGGCCGTATTCATAAACGTACTACAGGCCTGTTTTAACTAAATGGCGTTAAAATTAGTTTGTCCTTATCTGTCACTTTGACATTTGTGTTCGCAAGAAAGGGACAAAGCACATTTGATTTAGCACAGCCATTGTAAATTTTATAAATAAGGGATTTATTGTTTAACGTGCGGTAGACATTTTTTATTTTCTGTTTAAAAGGTAAATCCGTAGACGAGCTAACAGATTTCTGCAAGCATTTATCAAAGAAAGAGGCTCTCGGGGAGCTGTCTTCCGTCTCATCTCACGACGACGATATGAGCGAGAACGAAGATACACTCGCGTTCCACCACCCGTTCCTGGTTAAAGAAAAGGCTCCTATTGTTATGAACATAAGGGTGAGTTTCACGTTGTATTATTGACTGAAGATTCTATGGGTGGGTTGGACTAAACCGTCTGTAATCCGAAGCAGTGTTCGTTAAAATATGGACTCATGGGAAGTTTAAAAAGTTTGCCAGCTGGCGATGACGGCGATATATTTAACGTTGATCGGTCTGAAATCATGTGGCACTGAATCGCGGTCGCTTTACGCTTAAGAAGGCTCAAAGTCACCCAAAGGGCAATGGAGAGGGCCATGTTGGGAGTTTCTCTGCGTGATCGCATCAGAAATGAGGCTATCCGCAGCAGAACCAAGGTAACCGATATAGCCCTCCGAATCGCTAAACTTATGTGGCAGTGGGCGGGGCACATAGCACGTAGATCCGATGGCCGTTGGGGCGGAAAGGTTCTCGAGTGGCGACCACGTACCGGAAGGCGCTGCGTGGGTAGGCCCCCCACAAGGTGGACTGATGACCTGGTAAAGGTGGCGGAAGTCCGCTGGATACGGGTGGCGTAGGACCGATCACTTTGGCACTCTTTGGGGGAGGCCTATGCAGTGGACGTCTTTCAGCTGATATGATAATGGTCTGTAATCGTAAGATGGTGTAACCCGGCCTTATTGCTGGAAAAATTATGTGATCACATATCGACGACATCATCATCATATCAGCCGAAAGACGTTCACTGCTGGGCATAGGCCTCCCCCAAAGAGTGCCAAAGTGACCTGCGTCCTGCGTCGCCCGCATCCAGCGGACTCCCGCGACCTTTACCAGATCACCAGTCCAAACTCCGTATGTCATAAAATTAACCGATGAACATTTTATATCTAGTCCCATGCGTCAATCGTATTTTATAGAACTTATTTACAAAGGCCTACAGTATTTACGCAAATATAAGTTACAACGATGTACCTGCGCAGAAAGCATTTTTGAAAACATAAGGCAACCAAACCACCAACAACCAACACAACAACATAACCAATCATGAGGCAGCGCGTTTGCGCGGGTAAAATCTTCAACGCCCAATGGCCAACATTTTGCCCGCGACGCCGGCAGCTCCGACCCCGCCATTTTCAAAGGAAAGCACGAGTTCATCTGTCATTGTATATTGTACCTTACGTATAGTGCAACAAGGTCTTTATTAAAATGGTCATACGTTCGATTTCATTCGGTACTTGTCAGCACTCGTCAGCGTGACGAAGATTGCCGATGTAACTTATATTTGTGACGAACAGTGAAGAACTGCCAGCTTTCTTACCCTTTTCCAGGCAGGCAGTATGACAATCAAATGTCGTATATGTTTTTGATGTTTTCTATACATTCATCGCCTAACGGCTTAGGACATCAATCTGTCTGTGTACAAAACATGGGTAGTTTTTTGGAAACTAAATATGGCGTTCTGTTTACCTACTATCATTGTGTTTAATTAATAATATTTTCACCCATTCCCAATAGGGTGGAGCCCCACTTCCAATCAAGACCAGTATCTTGCCCATAGCCAATAAAGAAGAGTTGCGACTACAGTTCCCCGTGTCTTCGGGTTCACAGCACAGGGAGAAGGCAACGGAATGGGTACCTGTCTCACCACCGAAGAAAGATATGGTAAGATTACTAAGAAACTTGATTGAAATTTGTATTGGCTCGAGTATGTAACATAGATAAAATCACACTTGTATTCCCAAAAGGAATTGGCAGAGCACATGAAATATTTTTGTTAGTGCATCTTCTAATAATTGTAGGTTTGAAGATGAAGAAAATGATTTGATGTATTGATAGGATGGTCGTGGGTCTATTAATTTTTCGGAACTTATGTACGGAATATTTACCGTTAGCTTTTCGGTGAAGGAAAACATCTTGAGGAAACCTGTCTAATCCCAATATGGTCTAGTTTTCCCTCGTGGGTGGAAGGTCAGATGACAGTGGCTTTCGTAAAAGTAGTGCCAAAGCCAAATGTTGGGATTAGGTGTCAAAGCGGACCCCGGGCTCCTTTAAGGGCATTACCAGGAATAACGCTAGGAGGATGATGATTATATTGTTTCTGATTAATAAAAGAAATCTACACTTATAATCAATCATTGTGTTTGCGTCAATCAAAAGCGTATATTATGCGTATTGCGTATATTAATTGATATTATTTTATGTTGCAGCAAGTTGCGAAACTGAATTCCAAAACAACCGCAGCGAAATCTGCTGCACCCGCCGAAATACCTGCTAAGTAAGTCATATATGTATATATATATTATTATTTTTTCTTAAAAAAAAATATTTTATTGCCTTAGGTGTTATATTAAAGCTGGCACGATGATATCTTGCATTTGTATAATTTTAAGAGTACATTATTGTCGAAGCAAGCGAAGTAGGCAATTTCTGGGGAGTCCGTTTAATATAATACGAATCCAGCAATTGCCCTTCCGGCTGAGAATAAAAAATTCCTTAGTGGTTCTTTCTTTGGATTAAGATGATTGGAAGCAAGCAAGCAATTTGGGACTGGGTCGATTTTGTAAGATTGTCCCCAAAAAATAGTACATTACTACAGAGGCCGGGAAGTAAGGGGTTGCCGGCCGAGTACACATAGACGGCCGAGCGTAGCGAGTAGTCAAGTAGTCAATATTTCATTGCATGTTTGAGAAAAAGCCTTTCACCTGCGTATAGAATGGATGTCGCGGGTTTGGCGTTCTTTTCAATGCGGCCGAAGCCCCGTGGGCAGCTAGTTGTATTGTATGGTGAATGTTTGTGTGCAGGGCGGCGCCGCTCGCGTTACCGCCACCGCCGGTGGCCGCGCCCCCCGCCCCCGCCCCCGCCCCCGCGCCCGCCCCCGCCCCCGCCGCCGCCCCCGCCCCCGCCGCCGCCCCCGCCCCCGCGCCGCCCCCGCTGGCGCCCGCGCCCGCGCCCCCGCCGTACTTGAAGAGCTTCACCACTGGCACACGTTAGTATACTACCCTCTAAGACACTCACTCCACACTTGATTTGCTTAGACAAGAATTTAAATGTAACTTTATCTACGCACATATCATTAGTGCTCTAAAATGCGTTCAGAAACCGTAGGAAATGACCAGCATTATTACAACCAATTTTACTATGACAACTTTTATGGTCTGTGGTAGTAGGTAAAATCTGTACTGTAATGTTATTACAGTACATATTTTTGTATCGTTATGAGTTTAAATTTGGAACAGCTGTCAAAATTCAAGCGGGTGTCTATTCTAGTATCCATGGATATTAAAATATTTATCGATACGAAACGTCAATTCAGTATGTTTTTAAATATAAACCGCATGACATTTGATCTCGAGTGATATAAGTATAGGGACTTCATTCGTTTGTCTATGATTTTAAAAAAAACCATTCGTCATGACGAATTGCCACCATTGCTGTCGTCATTTTTTGTTGGTGTTTTGCTGTTACGTACCTACTTATGATATGTGTGTAGATAAAGTAGTGTATGCAACTGTACATAATTAGGCCTTATAACACTCGTGTGATCCTATTATGAAACTCACTGACGCTCGTTTCACTCCTATTTTAAGGCCTCTCATTATGGATCAGTGGCATAAACTACTATTTACACATGATTAAATCCTACACTGCCTCGAGGCGCCCGCGCGCCTCGGTTGCCCGCGTATTTTTTTTGGCAGTCGGGTAGCCCCGTAGTGGAGACTACCCACAGGCCAGTCAAGACCCGCAGCTACAACCCTTCCGGCTGCTGCAAATGGACCGGTCCAAAAAAAAACTAGTATACTGACTATAATAATCTACAGCCTACGTCCAAAAGTATTGAGCGCCCCCTTTTTTAACCCTCGATGAAAAAAGAGCGGTGTTATAAGTTTAACGTGTCTGTCTGTGGTATCGTAGCTGCCAAACGGATGGACTGATTTGAATGCGGTTTTTTTGTCTCAGATAATTTTACTCCGTGTGTTCTTAGCCATGTTTCATCAAAATCTGTTCAGCCGTTTTTGAGATATTGGACTTTGAAATGAAAATGTCGGGGGTTTTTCAACTTTTCAAGTTGTAGTTATTTATCATAGCTCCAAAAATCATTTCTTTCTAAATGTAATCAAACAATTTTATTAAATTTCAATCTTTAAAATATGTAAGTATACATAGAACACGAGGACATAAGTTAATAATTTTTCAGCTACTAAAATAATAATAAAAAATTGCACCAAAAAACGAAATAACATTGTAAATTTCTATGTAATCATGTTATTCCCCGCAACGAAAAACACCTACTCTGTTTAAATTTATTGATAATACTTCATTAAAAAAGGTGAATCTAAAATTTCGAATTTTAATACAAAAAGCATAGCTGGTCAATACTTTTGGACGTAGGCTGTATCGGTTCCACATATAAGTTTCTGACAAAAAAATCACTTTTGGTACTTAAAAGCTTTTATTGCCGACTGTAGGGTGTCCCTTGTTTTGTCGACAAACTTTTCATCGAATTCCATTTCGTCGAAAACGTTTCGAGTAACATTTAGTTCACGAATTATTATTTGGTGTTATTTTATTTTATGGCCAGTTCATTTCAATTGTTATTATTTCATAGAATAACTGTTCAGGGAATATTATTTGGCAAATGTGTAATTTTGTATGAATTTTAAATGGCAGAATAACAAAACAACGAATTTCATTTCGAAAATTTCTTACATTACAAAATAATAAAAAATACGAATTTCATTAAATCACTAAAGCACATTTTCTTTTTTTTAGAAAACATTACAAATAATAAAAAAAATTTTTTTATAACTTTATATGCTTGGCTATGGATTTTATTAAATCAATTTCTGAATACTCCGCTTGATGCTGTAAAATGATGTCTATTTGAGCATCCTTATCGAATAACCTCCTTTTCTTGCTTTTTGGCGGGAAACCGCACAGAATTTTTTCTATGTCCGCTAAATTATAAATTGTTAGTTTGATCAATTCTTTGATGAGAGCATATGTTCCCGGATTATGTTTGCCTATCATTATATTATTTTTTTTATGCCAGGCTTCTGCACAATTTTGGGTTCTCGGTATTTTCATTGAATTGATCAAGTAACAACTCCAAAATTCTGGCGGATATTTAGGCTGACTGCTTACATTGCCAAAAATGAATTTTTCTTCAAACCACTTTGCCATCATTACACTGTCTTCATCTTGTAAGCTATCCATAAATTTCTGAAAATAATTAGGAATATCGGATTCTTTCAAGTAACTCAGAGCTACCAGACATTTAATTTCCAGATTGAATTTGGCATCTTTAGCATACTTTGTCGCCAGTTGAAAAGCTTGAACTCGCCTGAAACAACATATTTATCCGCATTATTTAAATTTTATAATTTAAACTGATTACAGAGATTTAACTAGATAAGGGCAGCCAGAAAAAGGGGGGCTTGGGTAAAAATTATGAGTTCAAATATGTTCTTAGTAATGAAACTATTAATAAAAAAAAATATGATCACCACCTGTCATTGAAGGAAATGTCTGAAAAAAAAAAATGAGTTCAAACATGTTCTTAGTAAGGACAGTATTAATTTAAAAAAATAGCTGTTAGTAATTTGCGCAAAATGAAAATGGCAGCCTTGTAAGATGATATTTTAAAAATTAGAGCGCAGACTTAAAATTGCCGCTTTCTCAAAATCAAGTATACAAACTTTTGGATACATATTAATTCCATTGTTTACTCCATATTCCACAATTAATTCAAACACCATATCGTATGCTTTTTTGTCCTTATGCGTACATAAGCAAAAGAGTAATGGGTTTTTTTATGTTCCATAAATACATTTCCATGTATAGTATATAGTTGTTTAAAAATTAAGGATGCTATCATAAATGTGCTGTCTAATATCCAATAATGTGATTTACTCAATGTTTTCATTAGTACAGTGGTAGACATGAGTAATATTCTCTTATTTTTATCGAAAAATCGATCTTTAAATTAATAAGTAATCTGTCCACAAAGTTTTAAGTACGTAGTAGCTAAAAATAAGTTTCCCTTATACAAAATTTGGACCCTCATTTAACCCTCTTAGCGGTGGAATTTTATAGAACGCTGAAATTACTTTATTTGTATCCTAATAAGTTATCTTCCTACAAAGTCTCAAGTCTCTAGTTCAATAAATAATGTTTCCCCTCCACAAACATTGCATCCCTATTTAACCCCCTTAGGGGTAGAATTTTCTAAAACGCTGAAAGACCTTTTTTTGTATCTTTATAAGTAATATCCCTACAAAGTTTCAAGTCTTTAGTACAAAAAATCATATTTCTCCCATACAAACTTTGCACCCCTTTTTAACCCCCTTTGGGATAGGATTTCCAAAAGTCCCGTCTTATCCCTTGCCTACGTCATAAAAGGAAGTTCTGGTGAAAATTTCTTGTTTGTAGTCCCAGTTGTTTTGAATACAAACTTTGCACCCTTAGGGGTGGAATTTTAAAAACGCTAAGGATATTTATATTTGTATCCTAATAAGTAATCTTCGTACAAAGTTTCAAGTCTCTAGTTCAATAAATAATGTTTACCTCATACAAACATTGCACCCCTATTTGACCCCCTTAGGGGTAGAATTTTCTAAAACGCTGAAAGAACTTTTTTTGTATCTTTATAAGTAATATCCCTACAAAGTTTCAAGTCTCTAATACAAAAAATAATGTTTCTCCCATACAAACTGTGCGCCCCTGTTTAACACCCATAGGGACAGAATTTCCAAAAATCTTATCTTATCCCTTGCCTATGTCATAAAAGGAAAATCTGGTGTAAATTTCAAGTTTCTAGATACAGTAGTTTTTAATTCAAATTTTGCACCCCTATTTAACCCCCTTAGGGGTAGAATTTTATAAAACGCCGAAAGTACCTTTTTGGTATCAATAAGTAATCCTCCGACACAGTTTTAAGTCTCCAGTTCAATAAATAATGTTCCCCCATACAAACTTTGGACCCCCATTTCACCCCCTTAGGGATAAAATTTCCAAAAATCCTGTTCTATCCCCTACCTACGTCATAAAAAGAAGTTCTGGTGTAATTTTCAAGTTCCTAGTCCCAGTAGTTTTGAATACAAAATTTGCACCCCTATTTAATCCCCTTAGGGGTGGAATTTTCTAAAACGCTGAAAGAACTTTTTTGTATCTTAATAAGTAATATCCCTACAAAGTTTCAAGTCTCTAGTACAATAAATAATGTATCCTCCATACAAACTTTGGACCCCCGTTTTACCCCCTTAGGGGGTGAGTTTTCAAAAATAATGTTTCACCCATACAAACTTTGCACCCCTATTTAACACCCTTAGGGATAGAAATTCCAAAAATCCCGTCTTATCCCTTGCCTACGTCATAAAAGGAAGGTCTGGTGTAAATTTCAAGTTTGTAGTCCCAGTAGTTTTGAATACAAACTTTGCACCCCTATTTAACCCCCTTAGGGGTGGAATTTTGTAAAACGCTTAAAGAACTTTTTTTGTATCTTAATAAGTAATATCCCTACAAAGTTTCAAGTCTCTAGTACAAAAAATAATGTTTCACCCATACAAACTTTGCACCCCTATTTCACACCCTTAGGGATAGAATTTCCAAAAATCCCGTCTTATCCCTTGCCTACGTCATAAAAGGAAGGTCTGGTGTAAATTTCAAGTTTGTAGTCCCAGTAGTTTTGAATACAAACTTTGCACCCCTATTTAACCCCCTTAGGGGTGGAATTTAGTAAAACGCTGAAAAAACTTTTTTTGTATCTTCATAAGTAATATTCCTACAAAGTTTCAAGTCTCTAGTACAAAAAATAATGTTTCACCCATACAAACTTTGCACCCCTATTTAACACCCTTAGGGATAGAATTTCCAAAAATCCCGTCTTATCCCTTGCCTACGTCATAAAAGGAAGGTCTGGTGTAAATTTCAAGTTTGTAGTCCCAGTAGTTTTGAATACAAACTTTGCACCCCTATTTAACCCCCTTAGGGGTGGAATTTTGTAAAACGCTGAAAGTGCTTTTTTTGTATTCTAATAAGTAATCTTCCTGCAAAGTTTCAAGTCTCTAGTTCAATAAATAATGTATCCTCCATACAAACTTTGGACCCCCGTTTTACCCCCTTAGGGGGTGAGTTTTCAAAAATCCTTTCTTAGCGGATGCCTGCATCATAGTGGCTATCAGCATGCCAAATTTCAGCCCGATCGGTCCAGTAGTTTGGGCTGTGCGTTGATAGATCAGTCAGTCAATCAGTCAATCAGTCAGTCACCTTTGCGTTTTATATATATAAAGATGAATGTTCGCCCGTATACGATTTAATGAATCATCCGACAAGTAAAAATACACGATTTAAAATTACTTGTAATGACCATTCCACGAACTCAATCTGACGAAAGAAAATACATGAAACGTCGACTTAGTGAAATTCGACGGAGTGAGTGTCGACAATTTGATGATAAACTCTGTCTGTACTTTTCAGTATACAAAGAAAGAGAGACATTTATTCACTACACAAAAGACACACAGAGACATAGAGAGTAGACATACAATACAATTGACACATATTGTGTGTGTCTTCGCAGCAGTGAATCGGTTGCTGTCTCAGCATTATGCCGAGGTGTCAGACAGACACCTAAGACACTTACAGCGCTGATTTTAAGACAGCACCGTACCATCATTGAAAAAATGAAAATGAAAAAATGAAAAATGATTTATTTCTTTTCTTAGTAATACAAATGTTACATGTGCTGGTGTCCCCTTTTTAAGTAAAAATAATACCTGTGCTAAGGGGCACCGCTCTTCCATATGGAGGTAAACAATTAATGCAGTTGTGTTAAGAGAAAAATGGTAAGATAAGGTTATATTGTAAACTAATTAGTCTAACATTAGTTGATGTCAATGATTAGATTGAGAGGATTCTAACGAGCCGGAATTCAATGGGGCTACGTCGGTTAAATACTGAATTCCCATGGCCACCTTCTGTCTCCATCATCAGATCAGCTCGATGGCACCAATATATTGAATTGTCATCCAAACTATACAAATACCCAACATTTCAGCTCAATTGTATAAAGGCAATTGAATGAAAAATTGATTGCAAATTTTGACGGACAACTTACATACTTAAACAACGTGTTTTTTTAACCGCCTTAGAGCCGAAGCCCACTGAAAGTATCCAAAAGGTACTAATCATTCGTGAGAAAAGATATTTTTTTAGTTAAGTTTTTAGTAATAAAAGGTAATTAAGATTGAAAAATTCTCTATGGCTCACGGAGCGAAGTTCATTCACTCGGTTAGAGTTCGTACCTATCTACATAAGATGGCGGCTAGCGGACACTGCGGTCACTCAACTGGATGATGAAAAATAATATTAATACAAAAAAAAACAAAATTTTATGCATTAAAAAAAATCTTTAAACAAATAAAAACAAAAAAAACCTTTTTTTAAGTTCTTTGTAATGTATACATTAACTGGGGTTCGGCTCTAAGACGGTTAAAAAAACACCGTGTATACATACGAACAGGTCAACTTAATACAAAGCTTGTAATAATAAATACTGGACTATTAAATAAATTTCTCATCAAAAAGGCCATTGACTCACAGATTATACATGCCTATACGAGTGATTTTCGCTACGAAGCGGAATAATGCTGCTATGCGTAGGACATGAAACGTTGCTCGATTTAGTTAATAGGTCATATTTACGATAAAACTTTAAAAAAACTTGAATTGAGATGGGATTTTGTGATATTTATAAGACCTATGTACCAACACAGCTTTGACAATAAAGAAATCTTATCTTATCTTATCCTGAACCATTTATTTCAGAACTAGCTTCGGTGCCCGCCCTACCGGCGTTGCCGGCGCCCGGGCCTCAAGCTTACCCGCCAGGAATTGAACCTCCGAAAGTTATTGTAAGTACATTCAAGAGCAAGTATAGATGATCGTTTTAGTACCTAGGTACTTTGTCGCAATTAACGTAACAATACTGCGACAATTGGGATGCATCAAAGCAGGGAAAGTGACAAAGGTACTAAAATGAACATCTAATTTTCCCGTTGACTCATTTGTAGTTATTTGTGTCACAAGGGAGCAAAATAGTATATTTACGGCGAGGGCGGTGTATTGAATCCTGAACGTAGCGAGGGATCCTACAATAGAATCCTGAGCGTAGCGAGGGATTCTAACGTAGGATCCTGAGCGTAGTGAGGGATACAAGTGTTTACGCCCGAGACGAAAATAATTCTGCTACCGAGTGACACATACTATTTTTCACACCGACTATGAGGAAATTAAAAAAAAGCTATTGTTAAAATATATCTAAATTATCTTAATTTTTATTACTAATTTTTAAATATTACGAAATATTTATTAGTACATTTTACAACTAGTGTGAAAAGAATGTCTTTTTACCACTAGTACCGAGATATCTTGCCACGAGCTGAAAGCGAGTGGCAAGACTCGGTACGAGTGGTAAAAGACATTTCACACGTGTTGTAAACGACGTTTTTTAATACAATTGCGAAAAATAATAAATTAATATATCATTGCGATTTTAATTTGCAGTATAATTTGGAACTAAAAAGTAAAAAGCACTAGTTCGAGAAATTGAGCTTCTCGTACGCTACGCAGCCACAAAAAGTACCACTTTTTAAGCAACAGTATTAAAAAAAAATTATGCAACGTTCTTAGAGTTAAAACTTGAAATATGTTCGTTTTGAATCGATTACGATGAAATTACAATCGATTATTTTATTAATATCTGTGTTCAATTGGCACATTGCGTACAAATGTTCCAATGCCAATGTATAAATTAAACAGTAGCTTGAACAGAAAAGTAGCGTTTTGGTCCCTCTCGTCGTGGAGCAAAACTTACTTTTCCGAATGAAAGGTGTGAAAAATGTTTTTATGGCCTCTTTACTAAAGACCGTCTAGCTTTCCAGCTCAATACTACTTGTTCAAACTCACTCATCCCCTATAAAATAACCAGATTATAAACAAGAAAATTAAATAAGCAAAGGCTTACAATGTAACATTGTTACAGGACGTCGCGTCGATCGTCTCGCAGAAGCTACTGATGATAAGAAAGGAGCAGGAACTGAATGAATTCTCTAGCATTTTTGGTGTAAGTAATTATACTTTAATACAATTTTTGATTGAGCCTTTCAAGAGAATACAGAGAGGTTGCTCGAAGCGGGAATATAGTTGAAATATACGCGACTTCCGTCACTGTCCTCGTAGCTAAGTGGTCAATAGCACTCAAGCGTTAATAGAGAGATCGCAGGTTCGAGTCCTGTCGGGGGCCACAGACGAAGATGGTTTATTTTCGATTATATTCTTTCTCTCTGTATCATATCGGTTAAAATATGATCGAGGTTCATAATAAAATATGATGGTTGTTAAAAATAACCTGAAACGAAAATATTTCATACTTAAAATAATTTGTTTCTTTAACAAGTATAATGTAAAAGGTTGCTTCCATATCGGACCGAGGGCTTATCTCAATAGAGTTTACAGGAGTACGAGTCGATAAAATTGTAAAAGGAAAACTTAATACAGGCTGATGCCTATTTTCAACTTATTTCTTTTAAACCAGGTTTCCATTTGTATAGCATGTTACAAATATTTGTGCAATTGACCCCAAATACAATAAATTCCATATTAAAATTGGCAACCTTTGAATATACAGGGTGGAAACGATAATTGATATCATTCGCTTATTTATAAACTATACAAGATATCGAAAAACTGGTAACTGACCCTGAAAGTGCTTCACAAGCTCTATAAAGCGGTAGTATTTCTAGTATCTCTATGGCTGTACTGTTTTGAATTTTCGGATAGATCCAGTTTATTCTGTAAGCTATTATTACCGTTTGATAGAGCTCGTGACGCACTTTCAGAGTCAGTAACCAGTTTTCAGATATCTTGTATACTTTAGAAATAATCGAGTGAGATCACTTATCGTTTCCACCGTGTATGTAAATCGTAATTATGAGTTTTATGTCATAAAATGTTTATTATAATTTTATAATGTACCACCAAGTCAGACATATTCGTCATTAGACGATAATCTTGCCAACTGCTCTTACATATCCAGAAATGCTCAGTGTTTTTTTATTATCAAGCTTAACACTTTCGGAATCCGACTAAAAATGGAACAATACACCTGAAACCGACAGAACTCGCTAGGCGTGTACTACTGCCCGCCTAGCGGGCTGAGCCGGCTGAGCAAATATTACGAGTGCCTACCAGGCGGGTTCTTGGTTGCGAACGTGTTAAATGAAGCGAAATGAGTGAGAGAAGAAAAATACAGACTGGACGGTAATTTTTCTGTATGTGTGTGTGTGTGTTTAATGGTTCCATACGACTTCAACAGTCGTCAAATCACCAATTCGGCTGGTCGACTAAGGCGGGCCAGTTCACGGGTTCCACGGGCGCGCAAATACTGACACCGAAGGAACTTGCCAGCGGAACCCAGGCCTGGGCCAAGAAGGTACAATCCATCCATCACTCCACTCCATCTGTGTTTAATCGCCACAAATGTTCTACGTATATGATAGAAGAACTGTCTTAGTTTAATAAAATTAAATTAACTATCACAGATTCGAACATCTCTGTTAAGTGTATGTATATCTCCTAAAAATTCCGTAATATTCTTTGGGTTGTAAGATTTCTCTAAACATATGTTCCATCTTTAAATGTGACAGTGTATCATTCCACTGTATATTGGAAAGACCCATTCGTTGCCGAGGCGCAAATATTTTTTATATAGTTTGGACATGATCTCGCGTCGAGGGCAACCAATGTGTTAAACGGCAAAATAAGATACCATTGCTCCAGGTTATATATAATAATTCGTTAAGCTAAACTTAAGAAAATTCCATATTCTAAATGTGGAATATAAGAGGATGAAATCTATTAGGCGTTTATTATAAAACATATATTTATCGTATTAACAGAATGTTGTGTTGCAGAATGTTGTAACTAGTGCATATGCCAAATCTTGGGATTAGGTGTGAAAGCGGACTCCGGCCACAACCGGGAATAACGCTAGGACGATGATGAAACATAATCTTGTATATTATGTGTACTATCGTTTTATTCTAAAAAAGAGTTATGTAAGTACGTTTAATAGAACCAATTAAAAAAAGTTAAAACAATTTCCATATTTCCGAAATCGTATGAAGAACATTTGTGGCGATTAAACATATTATACAGCAGTGAATATTTTGTATTTAAGGTGTCAAACAAAACCTGGCTACGTGCTATATTTCATATACATATCCAGATTCCGCATAGTTGCGAAAAATTGCTTTACAACATCAACATACTCGTGAAGCACTAATTGATTAATCAATTCAATAAGTTGATGGTCTTGCCAAACTTATAATATGTATAAGAATATGTATAAGTGTATAACGGTTTTGCTTGATACTTTAAGCCTGAGGACTAATCTTCTTTCAGTTCCGACGCCGTTGCCGCCCGCTGCCAGTGGTCAGAATTTATAATACATGTGTATTATTCTTTCCGACCAAATGATTTACATGATGGTTGCAATAACATTATCATCGTGGCGTTTATCGATGAAAGAACAGCGTCATTCTGTGTGATGATCTCATGATAAAAAGCCTCGTTTTAAATTATGTAAAGTCACGCCAACACATTATTTATGTGACTATAACTGATTAAATTGATTAGATTATTATAACAAGTTATATTTTTCAGTCACTTGCCGTTATCCGATTGAGCTGAAATTGTGGGTATAGGTATAGTTTGGATGACATACATACATACATACACGCCTTTATTCCCAAAAGGGGTAGGCAGAGCACATGAAACGTATGTTCCAGCGCCACTTTTAGCATAAATGTGGGTATAAAGGATCGACAAAATGTGATATTGCAGTTATAGGTTGCTAGCCCATTGCCCACAACACACTTCAACCCTGGTCCCATAGTCGACTGTTATGACACCCATGGGAAGAAAGGGGGTGGTGAAATTCTAACCCGACACCACACGGGAAGTTTGGATGACAATTCAATATAATGGTACCATCGAGCTGATCTGACGATGGAGACAGAAGGTGGCTATGGGAACTACCCTACCGACGTAACTCCTTGAGTTTGGGCTCGTTAGAATCGTCTCAATGACTTTGGTGCTGTACAAAAGACAGACTGAGACTGAGTACAGTCGGCAATAACAGCTTATACCATACATTTTTGTCTGAATATGTATAACCCGACTGCGGCGGGGGGAAGGGTTATAGATTTTCGAGTTACATATGTACAGCCAGTAAAATTATTCCAAATAAATGCCTAAATCTTTACTCTTACAAATAAAAGTTTAAAAAAAATATCCCTACAGGCACAGGCGCCATGTCAGTAGTAAAAGAGGTACATGGCTCAGATATTTTGTAGTTTCTTAGACATTAATTTAGTCGACTATATTGTATTACTGTGGCAGGCTCTGCAGTTTAAACGGCTTGATGGATTTTTACGCGTTTACGTTACTGCCGGGTATACAGGCTGGATACACCGATCCTGAAAATATTGTACACCATCCTTAAACTGTATTTAGCAAATAAACGATTTGTTGGTTACTGTTGGCCTAGTATGATCGTCAATTTGAAATGTTGTTGCAACCATCGCCATATTGAAACTCGCATCTCGCGTGTAAAGAGAGAACTGTTAAGTTCACTCTATACACTGCAATTTTGGGCCCAACGCAATGATAATTCTTATGCCATTGCTAATGGCATGCTTACTATCATTGCCAATACTTTGCAAACAAATATTCAGTTTTCCCCCTCTACTGAGACTGACACTAACGTTATTTGAGTTTACGTGTGTTTATTTATTTTGAATCTTGTATCCACCTTATCAGACATCATATGATAAACTTAAGCGGAATATAAATTATGCATGGGTTCTCAATGAGACATGAGATAATTCCACAAAAACATAAATCCAAAGTAGGTATTAATTGTTTCATTGGTGGAGATATATTATTTTGAAAGAAAGAGAAAATAATTTATTAGTGCATAAACTATACATAAATAAAAGTGTAATAAAACTTTTCTTTAAACACATTAGTTTAAGTAATTTCTGAATAAAAATAATGAATACGTTTGTCTTATTTTTCCTTATAAGATTTTTTTGTTCCGTCACCCTTCAAATCTATAATATATTTGCGTACGAATCGATGAAAGATGGTGTTTGCTGATATATGTATGAATCAGTAAGCACGAACCGTGATTCATGATCATGACCTAATCAAAAAAAATATAAAATATATTTATTTACACATTTTTTTTTATAGTCGTCTGTTACCCAACATATAATTTATTATTAACATTACTTATTTATAATTCCTACGTTAGTAGTCAGTCTTTTATACGATTTCGGTCGATTTTTCAATGAGCCGTAACTTATTGACAATGCAAAAAAATTACGAGCAAAATGTTCAACGTTAACGAAATTTTGCTTCAAAATTGTCAATTCAATTTTGCAATCTTCTTGCAAAGGTGCAATATCGGAGAACATTGTCTTATTCGGCTCATTAGAAAAATGTGGCTAAAATGGGGAATTCGTGAATATTTGTTGCAGCTTTTAAGTCATAAGGAGACCGCACACTGCGTTAGCGAGCGAGCGAGATAGGTGCCAATCACCAGGTAAGTTTCCTACGAAGGGGAAACTGAAAAACAAATAACTTGAAGAATGTCTACATCAAAAACTATTTTTCTATAATGCTGTCTCGTTTAACCCTGTCTTTGTAAACATTTCGTGATTAGTTGTGTGTTGTATGATGGTGGCTTCGTCGCTTATATAATGGGTTATGATAAAGAGCGAAATTGAATAAAAACAGACGAAACGTTGCATTTTCACACGGCGTTTGCAGTAGCCATTCCATCAATGAGGGTTTTTCAGAATGCAATTTTTAACAAGTTACAAATTGCGCGGAAGTTTCTTCTCAATACCTTTTGATAGAAAGCGAGACTTCCGCTTGTAATTTGTAACTTGTTGCTTCATGAAACGGGCCCCTGGCCGGCCACAGGGGTGTTGTGTGGGTTATGTATCAGTATCATATCAATGCACAGGGAAACTGCACGCCTACATGAAGCGAGCATCAATGACTCGAATGAATAAAGCTCTGGAGCTTTATTCATTCGAGTCTCACAACACCCATTCGAGTCCTCTTTCAGTCTGCGTCGACAAAAATATCAAACCACATTAGTTCCTTATTCATCAATTTCATCATCTAAATGCCGGCAGCATACAAAACCATCAAATACTACCAATCCAACATTAATGATGATTTTCCTTCTGACCCCTAGGCCTCGGGGCAACAGTACATACATACATTCAAGCCTTTATCCCTAAAAAGGGTAGGCAGAGCACATGAAAATTATCTTCCAGTAACTTAAGCATAAATGTGGGCTAGCCCAACGCCCACAACACTCCAACCCTGTTCCCTTAGTCGACTCTTACGATACCACAGGATAGCGTTGAAAATTGGGGAAAAATTAAATGTTTTTTTCGGGAATTTATGAAATTTACGTTTTTTTTCGGATTTAATTGGAAATTAATTAATCCGTAATGACAACTGAACTTAACTGACATATATGTCAGTGGCAAAGTAAGTCTGTAATCATTCACCTACCCACCAGAGTTTAAGAAAAATAACCGATTGAAACCTGTTTAAATCGTTTTTTTTGGAAAATTTGAAGTGGAAAATCTAATTTTTTTTTTCCGTAAAAATCCGAAAAAAAACGACCCGTTTGGAAAGAAACGGGTTTTTTCCCGGAAATTTTCAACGCTACACAGGAAGAAAGGGGGTGGTGCTATTCTAACGGCTAGTAGTGCATGCCGAAGGCCCTCATTGATTTCTAAAATGACCTCATACGGGCACTGCACACGCTCTTAGCGAAGCTGGTATTTTTACGGTACTTTCTGTTTGTTAGGTTTTTTTTCTCTACTTTGGTCATAGATAAAACATTTGTCACTTTCTGACAGACCTATGTGTGTGAGGTTTACAAATGAATTATCTTTACATGCCCTGAAACCGTCGAATTGGTCAGCAATTTATTCAATAGAGATAAGATATGTCAAGTTTTAATAATCTTGGATTAAAGATTGGTCGAATTTACTTGTGTGAAAGATACGAAGTGCTGTTAATGAGAAACTGTTTCATGCTAGCCCTGTTGTACACATGAACATATAAATTAAAAATAAAATGTAACAAAATAATTATGTTTAGGATCAACTCATGAGGGCAGCGCCAGTGGGAGGGGGGATGGGCATGCATCTCCTCCAGAAAATGGGTTGGACCCCGGGCCAGGGGCTAGGGAAAGAAGGCACAGGGACCCTTCAGCCGTTATTGCTGGAGGTAAAGTTGGACACTAGGGGCCTACAGGCTAAAGAAGAGGTCAGTAGCCGGAACAACAAAGGAGTAAGTATTTTTTTTGTTTAAGCATGAATCCCTGTTTTCTAGTCTGTGGTTGATAATCTTTAAATATGAATTGCCTTTAATGGGGTATACAGATTATGTGATTTTACCCCAATATGTCAGTACAACATGTCGAAGTCATAATTGGGTGTCGCGTACAGATGTAACAATCTGACCACATGTGCAATTTCTCAGTAAAACTCGTTTGACAGTTGGACCAGCATCGTAACATGCCTCCTGGCGATAGCAATTAGTCAGTTTCTGATAAATTAGGGCTGACTAATCATGACATGTAAAGACCACATAACTTTTGTTACTGGGCAGAGATGACTTGTTGATTCGTCAGGGAATCGTAATAAATCACTGTTTGAAATTAATGTTAACATAATTCCAGCTTTTGTGAATAGCTAATCCATTTTTGTGAGCTAATTATATCAATTATATTTATTTATTTATTTATACTTAAGGAGTACCAACAGCTACAAAAAACATGGCTTACATAGCAATACAAAGCCAATTACAGGAACTCACAGATAGAAGTGGCACAGAAAAAATAAAAATGTTTGACACACTTCATCATAATCATCATCATCATAGTAAGCTCAATAAGGCTTGTGTTACGGGTACTAGACGACGATATATATAATAGATATAAATACTTAAATACATAGAAAACATCCAAGACTCAGAAACAAATATTCATGCTCATCACACAAATATTTGCCCTTACCGGGATTCGAACCCAGGACCTTCAGCTTCGTAGGCAGCGTTACCACCCACTAGGCTATCCGGTCGTCAAAAACACAAAACTACATACCAACTAATTAACAAAGAAGAAACACATGAGCAAAGTCACACGCACCCGAACAAATCACCACCTGCAACATCTATCTTGAAATATAGGTTGGAGAATTTTTATCATGAAAAAAAACGACATGCTAGCTTTCGCCTCTCAGAAAGAATTGAGCAGTTGAATACATCAATATCCATCTCTCTTGGTAAACTATTCAAAGAGCGACTAGCGCGACTCAAAAAACTATTCTGCCTGTAATTAGATGAGGTACATTTAAGTGAGATAGGGGGAAAGTGTATTTTAGATCGAGTAGGCGTATTACATGAAAGTTTATTGAGTAAATCCGGACAGTCAATATTCCCACTAGTGATATTTAAAATATAAGTCGTATCAGCTATGTCTCGACGTTTCTATAGGGGTTATATGTCAATATTTAATGCTTATATGCTAGTATCTGAATATTTGTTTCGTTGTATTGCTATTACCGAAAAAAAATAGCAGTATCCATACTAATCTGGAGTCCATTCAGTTTATGTTTGCAAGGATGACAAGTTACTTTATTACAGTGTTCAATGGAATTGACATGAGACACTTCCTATAAATTAATTATTTAAGATTTGACACTCAGAGACCCTATATATCTCTAAGTTTTTTTTTTTCAAATGGAAAACATAGATAATCACGTTTATTTTTTTATGAAAAATGTATAATTTAGAATCTACATTAGATATACTTATTGACTTATAAAAGTGCCTTATGGCCTATTTGCAGATCACAGTTTTTGATTTTGTTGCCATGTAAATAATTTAATCTCATGGGATCAAGTTACGTTTGCCAGACTCTGGTTCGATATGTGTCAAATTGTCCTCTGTTCTTTTTAAACCCCCGAAGCAAAGAGAGGGGTGTTATAAGTTTAATGTGTCTGTGTATCTGTCTGTGGTATCGTAGCTCCCAAACGGATGGACCGATTGGAATGCGGTTTTTTGTGTCATAGATAATTTTATCCCGAGTGTTCTTAGCCATGTTTCATGAAAATCTGTTCAGCCGTTTTTGAGATGTTGGACTTTGAAATGAAAATGTCGGGGGTTTTTCAACTTTTCTAAGTTGTAGTTGTAAAAAAGATAATGAAATTTATTTTCTTACATTTATGAAAGATGTATAATGTAGAACCTACATTAGATATACTTATTGACTTGCAAAGATGCTCTATTTTGATTTAATACATATTTTGATTTGGTTGCCGTGTAAATAATTGAATCTACTAGGATCAAGTTACGTTTGTCAGTCTGGTTCGATGTGTGTCAAACTTTTCTCTAATGTTCTTTTTAACCCCGGACGCAAAGAGAGGGGCGTTATAAGTTTAACGTGTCTGTGGTATCGTAGCTGGACCGATTTGAATGTGTGCGATTTTTTGTGTCATAGATAATTTTATCCCAAGCGTTCTTAGCCATGTTTCATGAACATCTGTTCAGCCGTTTTTGAGATATTGAACTTTGACATAAAAATGTCGGGGGTTTCTCAACTTTTCTAAGTTGTATTAATTATATTGATTAATTTCAGATGAAAGTGCAACGTCAGCCGCGTCGAGGGGGCACAGTGCCGGCGCTCGTGGCCGGCGGGAAACACCCTGTATCGTTGCTGGGAGAATACTGCTCGAAGCAGAAACTCGGCCCGCCCGAATATAACCTGTGCTTCGAATGCGGCCCTGATCACAAAAAGAACTTCCTGTTCAAGGTAAGAAAATAGATCTTTACTTATCAATGAAATGGATTATTAGTTACTAGCTTCTGCCCGCGACTCCGTCCGCGTGGAACTCGTTTATATCGCAAACTTTAACCCCCCCCCCCCCCCCCATTTCACTCCCTTAGGGGATGATTTCGGGGATAAAAACTATCCTATGTCACTCTCCATCCCTACTATCTCCACTTAAAAAATCACGTCAATTCGTCGCTCCGTTTTGCGGTGAAAGACGAACAAACGCAAATTAATGGATCTGAAAATGGCTTCCGCTCGCATGCTATCTCGCTCACGCCCTATCGCTGTCTGCACTCACACATGCATGCGAGCGGACGCCATTATGAGATCCATTCTTTATCTGGGCGCGTTATATAGTTATGCTAGATTTATTTTATTGTCGTTCTAATTGTGCTGATATTCGTCCTCAGGTCAGAGTAGCGGGCGTCGAATATCAACCAGCGGTGGCAAGTGCCAATAAAAAGCAGGCGAAAGCTGACGCCGCGCAATTGGCGCTCCAGAAACTTGGCATTGTAACTCCCTAGCATGGCATAGGAACCGTACCGGTATACATTCACAAATAAGAGAAAAAGATTTGATCTGTACTGTTGAACTGCTGCATAGACTGTCAGGATGGTAAGGGATGTTATTCTGGACATTTTTAAAGCAGTTATTATGCTATTAGTAATTCAATTTGAAAATTTATGAAAAAACTCATACACCCTGAAAACATTACGGTCCTTTTCGTTGGGCAGTCCTGTAAAACCAGAATGAAAAAGGGTCACTCGCGGGATTAAGGTCGAAAATGGCTGGAAATGTTTCGAACCGATCCGCGGTTCACTCGTGTTGCCAGCGCGTTTCATTTTTATACACAACTGTGCAGATCACAGTTAAAAATATTAAAAATTACATTATCTGGCTTTGCATCTTGCTCATATGCCATAGCTCACAGAATATGATTGTCCATTTGATATTATACATCATATACATGTGACAAATCAAACTTCCCGATGTGCATAAGATTAGAAGAATCAACAGGATTGGGAAAGGATTGGTGCTTAATATTGCTCACCTTGATTTTTTCATATAAGCAGTAAAATAAGCATTTACAATAATTGCATATACTTATTATTTTATGTTTCATATCGTTTCGTAATGATTATTACAATGATAACAGATATTCTTAAATTCTTCAATGTAAATATTACACAGTAGGTATAGTAAGAGGTTAGATTTAAGTTTCTAGTTTGTAATGAGTATTTTGACAATGATGTTTTATTTGTTCTTTCATTCATGCTATTCAACAGATTTACACATTCTTTTTCTCGCTTGTGTGTCGAGCAGCGTTTTCGAAATAAAGCAATGATTTATATCTAATATGTAATCGTTTTAATGACAGCCTATTTATTTCACAAAGATACAATAGGGGTGTAAAAATATTACGACGACGGCTTTAGCCTAGTTGGTAGTGACCCTGCCTACGAATCAAAAGGTTCCGGGTTCGAATCCTGGTAAGGGCATTTAATTGTGTGATGAGCACGAATATTTGTTCCTGAGTCATGGTTGTTTTCTATGTATTTAAGTATTTATTTAGCTATATATAAGTATGTTTATCGTCGTCTTGTACCCACAGTACAAGCTTTGCTTAGTTTGGGACTAGGTCGATTTATGTAAGATTGTCCGCTAATATTTATTTATATTTATTATTACTCCAAAAGAAAGAAGGCAAAAAATATGCCTCATGACGTAAAATCCCATTCAAATGTCTCAAAGAATTACGAATCTACAACAGTTTTAATATTGCATGTTAGAGAGAGGAAAAGCAAACAGTGTGTGACGTCATGATACGGGATGCTGCGGGGGGTCGCATCGACGGCGGCGCCGAACACGGTCGTTGCCATCTATTAGTGACGTCACAATCTTCCAGCGTCATCGTTTTTTTTTTTTTTTTTTTATGTGATAGGAGGCAAACGAGCAGGCGGATCACCTGATGGTAAGCGATTACCGCCGCCATCATCATGGGGTAGTTGCGTTTTGCGAGAAAGGGACAGAACATAAGGACTGTATCGTTTATTATAAATACAGATAAAACCTGGTCTAACTGTTGATATGTGTATTATTTTGTATAACTATGTTCTAGGGGTTTCATCTGAGGGTATTTTTAAGCCATATCTGATACAAGGTTTTATTTTTTGGGACTTTATGACGCTTTCAATATAGTCTAGCAAATTCATTTCGGACAAGCCTATCGAGCTTAATTTGAGACTCTTTCACTGACTCCTTGGTACGATTTAAAGAAACAAAAGGATAGTTTAGTAAGCTACCTAAACATGTTATCTAATCTAAGTGCTCTTCATGATTGCTCAATTGAGCAGCTGCGGAATAACTGTGGTGAATTTTTATTTTTACATAAATACGATTTTTCACCCCAATTTTTGGATTCCCTTCAATGTCTGATGCAAGCTAAATGAGGGAGACAGCTAAAAGAATGAGCTAAAAACCAAAGCGTAACGGGCATTCGTGGCGTTGAACCATCACGAGAGCAGGTACATAGAAACGCTCTATGATAGTTATATTTGATGTCAAAGTCGGAGTTGTCGTAAGGAACTATATATTCTCTAAAAGGCCACCATGCACAGATCCAAGCCTATTTTTTAACTAAAAGAAATGATTACACTATGCCCAGATGTTTCGCTTTACGAATCATGTGTAATTGCGGCTGGCATAGTACGATTTTTTTTGGTGTAATATCGTTTTGATCGCACATCGTAGATTTTCTTGTCGTATTTGTCCGCAACCGTTAATGTTACTCGGAAGAATTGAGTAAATTTTGTCTAAACCTGCTTTACGTCGAGCTCCCAGGACAAAATGTGCACCTTATTAAAGCACTAATTAAATATATGTGTAATTTTTAAATAAAAAGGTGATACCAAAAAACAACGGCTAAGTAAACTTGTATTTATAATAAACAAGGATCGGAAATTCGGAAGCTTTTGTACCTACTTCTAGCAAAACCCCGGAAAAAGCTAAGCAAGGATGGAGTTGGCTTCTTAAAAATAATATTTTAAATATTGTTCCGGGATTCCGAGATTGTATTGGCAATGTTAACATACGCGTTGGCAAACAGTTTTAACGACATACAGGGTGTAACAAAAAATAGTGGTGGTCCTTTTAAGGGCGTAATAGGTAGGTATTGTGTTTTGATTACAGAATATTAGGAATATTTTATATAACGTGTTTTTTTATATGGATCAGGTCGCCCCAGTCGGCCAACGCTCCACACAAATGTAAAAAAAACGCGTAAAGAAACACACTAAATAACAAAATCCAATCATAAATTGTTGTTCAATAGCCAAGTAGAGACGTGAGAACAGAGCACATTTGACACCCGAATACATGTAAAGTACAGCAACGAATGAATCATGAACGTCCCTATAAAACCTAGCTGCGTTCCTATCCCCAACCCTTTAAAACTACCTGAGTTCTTATCTATATAACCGTACTAAAAAGACACCGCCGCCGTCGTAAAGATATCGCTAATATCGCTATCAAGCAATTGTATTGCCGTCCTTTTCTACCTGCTAAACATTAGACTAGGACGGAAATGCAAATATACCGCGTGTCGGTGTAGGTTGATTACCTGGTCACTATTGTATGTATGGGTACATTTGTTTTAATTTCGTTTGTACCATTTTTTTTAAATAAAAGTAACAATACAATTTTAGTTTGATGTAAGCTAATACTGTACTGTTAGTTAAATTAACACATGAATTAAATTACATTTTGTAAGTAGGAATAACGAAAATAGTTTATTTAAATACTTTATTACGTATACACATACGTAAGTATTTAAATAAACTAATTATGTACTTTAATACATATGTGTACTTTATATTATCCTAATTTTCGGTATTCCAGGAAATCCCGGAAAGTTTATTAGTAAAAGTATATAGAATCCGTCTCCATGCTACTCAACAACAACGCGGTGTAGGTACTGAGGCCACAGAATAGGTACAAAAGCTTCCGAATTTCCGATCCCTGATAATAAACGATACAGTCCCCTTTTTAAAACTTTGGACACTTATTATAACGAGATTATGAACCTTTTATTATAGATATTTTCTCCATTTGACTACATTTTTAGGGTTCCGTACCCAAAGAGTAAAAACGGGACCCTGTTACTAAGACTTCGCTGTCTGTCTGTCTGTCACCAGGCTGTATCTCAAGAACCGCGATAGCTACAGTCGAAATTTTCACAGATGGTGTATTTCTGTTGCCGCTATAACAACAAATACTAAAAAGAAAATAAAATTAATATTTCAGGGGGGCTCCCATACAACAAACGTGGTTTTCTTTGCCGTTTTTACAGATAATGGTACGGAGCCCTCCGTGCGCGAGTCTGACTCGCACTTGGCCGGTTTTTGGAGTGAAAACTAATTTAGCGGCGCTGAGCACTTTTTGGGATGGCCAAAAATTTTTAAACTCGCGACAGATTTTGAGTAAGAGATTCGGGACTCGGGACGAGGCTTGGGGGCGGGGGGGGAAAACGGGGGTTTGACTAGTTCTAATTTGTACTTTGTTGTTAACAGTATAAGGTCGTAACACGTTTTCCGTAAATGCAAATTCCATTTTGTTTTATCAGCAAACGTCCTTTACCGTTTTGCTATTGAGACAATTGTCCTTCATCAATGTTGCCGAGTTAAGTTGAACTATAGCGTACTACTAATAAGGTTTTTATTAGATATATTGGCACGCAAGGGGAAAGGGATTTTTTTTTGCAAAATTAAAATTACTTAAGTTTTCACTTCTGCCGGCACTCCCGGAGTGCAACCCGGTCTTTTTTTAACCTTTTTAATCCATTTTCGAGAAAATATGACATTATTGATTATTTTATTTAGTGTCTACACCCCTATTGCGGGACCTTGGGGTTCGGAAGCCAAAGGAGTTCGTTCCAGATCGTATCCTGCCAGTGTCATGGAGATATTTGAGCCAGCTATGTTCCCGGATGGTCCTTTTCACGAGGAATATTGGGTTTTTATGGTTCCGTACCGAAAGGGTAAAAACCCTAAGGCTCCGCTGTCCGTCCGTCCGTCTGTCACCAGGCTGTATCTCATAAACCGTGATATTTACAGTTGATTTTTTCACAGATAATGTATATCTGTTGCCGCTATACCAACAAATAGAAAAAAATAATAAAATAAATATTTATGGGGGCTCCCATACGATAAACGTGATTTTTTTGCCGTTTTTATAGATCATGGTACGGAACCTTTAGTGCGCGAGTCCGACTCTCACTTGGCCGGTTTTTAATAGTCCCCAGGGCGCTCGACTCTATACGAATGTAGTTTGGTTCTGATTTTAAAGCGCCATGCTGGAATAACATGAAACTGTATAAATAAATAAAAATAGAGCTAAGCCTATATTGATTTTAGGGGCATATTCCAGCACGACGTTTTATAATGTGAGACAAACCATGTTTGTATGGAGAGCAGACTAGCTTACCGGAGACTTAAGGTCGACGAAGTCTGTTGCAGATTTCGCCATTTGGTGTATGTAACAAACTGTGTTGCCGATTGGCATTTGTGCCCAACGGACGAAGCCCAAGTTGCGGATTATGAAGCGGCGTTGTTATTGAATTTGCATTTTAAGAACTAATAATTACGGTGATACATTCAAGGGCACCAATATATAAATAAATAAATATTAGGGGACAATACACAAATCGGCCTAGACCCAAACTAAGCAAAGCTTGTATACTGTGGGTACTAGACGACGATAAACATACTTATATAGATAAATAAATACTTAAATACATAGGAAACATCCATGACTCAGGAACAAATATTCTTGCTCATCACTCAAATAAAATGCCCTTACCGGGATTCGAACCCAGGACCTCTTGCTTCGTAGGCAGGGTCACTACCAACTAGGCTAAAGCAGTCGTCGTATATTCACTCTAAGGTTCTTAAATATGTATACTACAACCCTATTGTTGCAGAAATAAGATCTGCCTACATATTTTTGAGACTTTGTGGTGTATGCCCTTGATTGTACTGTGATTGTCACTTGAACCTTTCAATTACAAAGACTAAAGGTATGTCCGTAGCACCAAGAACAATTATTATGGTATCATTATTCATTAACAGTTGGGCCTACTATAATAAGGCAACTGCATTTTCCAGTTGAGGTTGAATCCAACTCACTTCACAACAGCTTCTTTGAGCTGACCTTATGCGGAAAATCCTTGTACGAGTATATAGGGTTATAAATAACACACGCACCAATGAAGGGTGGATAATTGTGATAGCAATGAATAAATCCAAAATGCTAATTCAGCATAAATTTTATTAAAAACATAAACTAAACATCTTACTTCAGTCTACCTAATAACATCTATACATGAAACATCAAATCTACTTATGTTTGATCATTTCTATGCTCAATTTTAATTTTGTTCTATTACAAACAGCTGCTTGAAGCTGTTTGAAGTTTTTATTCTGAAGTTAGATTTCTATATTCTAGTAATAAGATAATTTACCAAACACGCCTGACTCCCATCTCTTTTACAATCACAGATCTGTTCCAAGCCTTTATGTAAGTATTATTTACTTCTTGTCCTGTTGTTTGATCCTGTAGTCTGAAAGAGCTGCTTTGATAGCATCTTCAGCAAGCACTGTAAAAAAAATGTTTTAAAGCTTATATTTATCTTCGGTAAGTTTTATAAAATTGAAGTGACTGAAACGCATTGATAGCTGTTATCTTGTTTAATAAGCTTATTGAGAGTAAACTTATCAAGAATTGTACAAAACATACACTGCTTCACATTTAGACCAAAGAATTAGATATTTTTGAGTGCTACACAACAGCAAAGAGAGTTAAAGTTACTCAGTGTCTTCAGATACCTACGCAACATTAATGAATACTCACTAGAGCAATGTAACTTGACAGGCGGCAGGGAAAGTTCCTTGGCAATATCCGTGTTCTTCAACTTCAAAGCCTCATCTACAGTTTTCCCCTTCACCCATTCGGTAGCCAGCGAGCTGGAGGCGATAGCAGACCCGCAACCGAAGGTCTTGAACTTAGCGTCGGTGATCTTCCCGTTGTCGTCTACTCTGATCTGCAATTTCATTACGTCCCCACAAGCCGGTGCCCCAACCAAACCCGTCCCAACGTTCTTATCCTTTTTATCTAGCGATCCTACGTTACGCGGGTTCTCATAGTGGTCGATTACCTGTAAAAATAATCAGTAAACATTACGTCGCATGTCGGTGGAAATCGATGGACCTTGGCATTGCACAAGAAATAAATAACTAACTTACCCGCTCGTGGTAAGACGCTGTCTGGATTGCCTGGATGCCGGAAAAGGCGTTAAGGTTCGTTAGACTAACGCATCGGCGTAAACACGACACAAGGTGAGCCATTCTAGCAGAGAAATCAGGAGATGCTGATTTTGGATGTACTACGACGTGCGATAAAATATGAATATGAATTAGCTAGTGATGTTCGGAAACTGTTCTGAGTTCTCTTCTCAGCCCAATGCACTGTTTTCGTATACTATCCGTTTGAATAGGAGTTTGTTTGCAAAAACTTGTACGTCTTCGAACGTACGTGTCAATGTCAAAATGACATTACTAAAAGTGTTTAAGCAAAACCTTTTTAAACTTCTCTTTTCGTTTAAGTTTTCATGAAATATTACTTTAGCAATAAGTTAACCGATTTGTTATTATTGTAGGATGGTGACAGCACAAAAAGTACAATAAAATATTCGTTTTCAACATAAATATCGAAGTGATCGCTATCAGCAAGCTATCAGCTGTCAAATTTAATGCGCATACCCGGCATACCTATAAATAGAAGATTTAAAAGTGAAATCATGACATTCGGTATTAGAGCCTTTTCTAAGCTTGTAGTGCCTATTGTTGGCAACGTTGTTTGTTTATCAAGGGCCCAATTAAGCACAGTGTAAGTAATTAAAAATCATAGATTAAAATAAAACGCAATGTTATGCAATTAACAACAAGTGCTATTTCGCGCCGGGTCTTAAACGTGACGGATCACTTATCACTTCGGTGTCAAAATTTTTTGACGTCATTCGGGGCAAAATATTTTTATTGTAAGTACTTTCTTTGGCTCTCCTTTTTACCGTATTAACTTTTTCCAGTAAAATGGCTGCAAGCAATCCTGACTACAAGAGCGCGAAATCCATTCATGAGTTTACGGTGAAAAATATAAAGGGCGAAGATGTGAAATTGGATGTGTACAAGGGACATGTTTGTATCATTGTGAATGTCGCATCGCAGTGCGGTTTGACCGCTAACAATTACAAACAACTCAACGAACTTTTCGAACAATACGGAGAGAGCAAAGGTGAGACACGGCATCGTCGATACTTCTAGATTAAATTAAGAAATCATGAGTTTTTTTAATGACTGGTGTTTTTCTTTTCGTCCTTGAGGTGATATTAAGGCAGTATTATTTGAATTGGTTTTTCTTCCAAGGTCTTCGTATTCTGGCGTTCCCATGTAACCAGTTCGCGGGTCAGGAGCCTGGAGACCCGGAGTCGATTGTGTGCTTCGCCAAAGACCGTAAAGTTAAGTTCGACTTGTTCGAAAAAGTCGATGTCAATGGCGATAGTGCTGACCCTCTATGGAAGTTCCTGAAGGTATGTTTTACCAATTAAAGTACAATTTATTGTAACTATGAAAAGATAACTCTTTTGGATTAGTCCATACAAATCACTACTTTCAGATAAGTTAGAAAATAAGGCTTTATCAATAAATTAGGTATTTAAAAGATAATACAATGTCTTGATAATTGAAGTCGAAGGCCATTGTTTTTTCCGACAACCAAGGTGACACATCAAATTAATGGGTTGAAGGAAAATCAATACCTAATTTCTTACCTGGTGTTAACTCCCATGGCCTTGATGAACATAAAACTATAGTCACTTAACTAAATCAACCTTGAGTTTATAATTTCGGGTATTGTTTATTTTTTTACTACTGTTCGCGCGGCTATTCCACATATTACAAAGATCGCAGGCAAAGCCACAAGATTAAACTTATTATTTTTAATTGTATTTTAAATCTGTATTAACTAGTTTCTTCCTGGACAATATTTGGGATTTTATTAAATATATGGACTGACATAGTGAAGGGGCTGGAGAGGGTCATTTTCATTTTCCAATTAGGTTGGCCTAGTCTACTATTGCGGGCATTGCGGCATAAATGTAACGGACAAGTGTACTGTAGGAAAAGGAACATAATATTTCTAAGAAAAACGCTTACTTCTGAAATATAAATCGATGGTAGAGTCAGAATATTATGGTTAATAAAATGTGTTTTGCAGATAAGTACATACATAATAATACGACAAATTATTTTTGTTGGCAATAATTCTTAGTCATCGTTTTTGGAGTACATGAAATGAACTAGGGGAATGATGCACAAAATCATTGTTTTCTGCTACAAACTTTCACGTGAGAAATTAGTGTGATTAGGGTTTGCAAGATCCGCCAATATTTCAGATCCGGATATTTCGGATCTTCGAATTTCATAGATCCGGATATCAGGATTTTACGGTTAAAACGGATCCACAAGGTTTTTTGGTATAAAGTAGGAATTGTAAGGCTAAACTAAGAAACAACTAAAACGGCTATACCACCGTATTTTTAGACCTGAAATTTTTTAAATAGATACGTATTCCCGACTTCATAGGGGGTATAAAACTTTATTATTTCTAAAATTTTTACTTGTTAGAGTTTTGTCAATGAAAGCTGTCACTTGAATAACTACAACCAGCTCACGTTAACTCCTTACCTGGTGCTCGTACATACATTTCAATGAGCGCCATGTTTACAATTAATTCAATAGGGTTGTAAAAGAAATTGACATGACCCGGACGCTTTACTCATTAATCGATTGGAAGAAAAGCCAACAAGGAAATCGTGAAAATCGAGGAGAGAGATGTCTGTTTGGCATAGGAGATTCCCTTAGGCTAATAAGACTATGTCTAGATATATGGCAAAAACAGTGAACGGGCCATAAATAAAGCCGAATATTCTTATTTTACATGATCAATTGATCATATTATAAGTGCTGTAGCCACACATACCAAGGAGTAAAGACGAGCGCCCAAGATAGACTGGAATGGAGAATGCTGCAACGACAGAGAGCCAGGCCCTTAATATTGATGATGATGATTATAAGTCAAGACGTAGGTATTTACTTCTTACTTCCTGTGTCAAATATGTATATTCTTCAATATTTCTTTAGGTACATCTAAACTAAGTCTTTAGTAGGTAGGTATAGTACAACTACAACTATGGACTTGCGCTGAAAATAAAAGTATTTGAATTTAATTTAATAGTTTCTGTAGTATTGGATATATTTAATACCTATGGTAGATTACTGACAGTATTTAAACCAACGCCATTTTTCGCCATCAAACTCCGGCAGTTTTACTAGTTTGTGGTTTCATTATTTTTGTGACTTATAAATTAAAAACAATATTATAATTTAATCTGGTCTAGGGTGATAGATTCAGACAAACCCTAAGTGGAAGATTTTATTTATTACTAGCTGCCCGGCCCGGCTTCGCACGGATTACCCGTTTTCCCGTAGGAATGAAGCATTATCCCGCGGTAAAAAGTAGGCTAACTCAGGGTGAATGTAGCTTTCAAATGGTGAAAGAATTTTTGAAATCTGAACAGCAGTTTTTGAGTTTATTCATTACAAACATACACACACAAAAATATATCTTTACTAGCTTTTGCCAGCGACTCCGTTCGCGTGGAACTCGTTTATATCGCAGCTCCATACAAACTTTTACCCCCCATTTCACTCCCTTAGGGGGTGATTTCGGGGATAAAAACTACCCTATGTCACTATCCGTCCCTTCAACTATCTCCACTTAAAAAATCACGTCAATTCGTCGCTCCGTTTTGCCGTGAAAGACGGACAAACAAACAAACACTTTCGCATTCATAATATTAGTATAGATATAGAAGTATAGATTTATTCATTAATTATGGTCTCTTTACGTAGCAGCATTTTAATGTAACAGTATACTCGTAATATCATAATACTTTCGAATTAATTTTAACATGTAGCAGCTCCATGGATTCTAGAACCACGGTACCTAACTAGGGCTCCCGCTACACGTGTAAACCCGCCCGCCCGAATACCCGTGTTCTTAAGCCCGCGGTGCTAAGCGTCCGTTCCACACGGACACGCCCGAACCCGCCCGGTCCGCGGGCGGGTACCCGGGTACCCGTGTACCCGTACACACGTACCCGCGGGTTCTAATTACACGCGGGTTCGGACCGTCCGCGGCCGTTTGAGTTGAGGCAAATATAATTTATTTATTTCATTTTACTCTATTTGCATTAGCAACTCTATGGGTTTGGTGTGTATGATGTTGTTTTATATTAGGTATGTGGCAAAAGGAAATATCGCAGGAAGCCTATGTTTGCTCTATTGCGTCATAATATTGTATAAACCCAGTATTTTATTTAATGATTGACCGACAAAGGGCACGCAAACTGTTTAACTTTTATTAATAGCCGCTTATAGATATGATAGCTAAACAAAAACAGTAGGTAAGTACAGTCAACCACAAAAGTGGTCTACCACTCTTGTACTTTATTGCATGCAAAATAAGGTCCAAAAGTGGTAGCCCACTGTCATGGCTGACTGTACATGAGAACTTTTTAGTGTTTTTAATATTAACCGAGCGCTTATTGTATTGTACAGTCGAGGAAATTTAATGTTTAGCACTTTTGATCCTTAACGTCATTCAAATAGAGTTGGCATTTGCTAAGTCTTCATTTTCCTCCACCGTCAGTATGGTTCTAAATAAGGGACTGAATGTGGTATACCTTTTTAAACCGTACCTTTACTCACGAGGTTGAATATGAGCACCGAACAAAGGCACTGAATCAAAACGATACTTGCATCATTACTCTGCCTACCTATCTAAAGGATAAAGTAATCATTTTAAAAGAAAGGTACTCGAACAAAACGATATTACGACTATTTTGCTACTGCTTCAATGTATACCGTTATCATTTTTAAATAAAGGTACCTACTCAAACAAAACGATTTTACGTTACCGATTCAAAGTATAACATAATTATTTCGATATCGGATAACGGTACGATTTTATGCTCTCATGAAAAAGTCGTTTTCTGCTTGCGTTTTTGACAGGATTTTATCTTACAATTTCGGACGTACTAAACATCGTTGATGTAGTTTAACGAGGTAAAAATAATTTGCAGTAACGAGATCATCATTTGTATAGGCGTTATCACTGTCTTGCAATTTTTTCTGGATAAACCCAAAAGTCTTAGCGACTAAACTATAGATAAAGAAGTGGTTGAATTCCAAAGCAATATTAAGTTTTATGCCTTCGCGATAAAGTCGAAATTTCAACAAAAAATGGAAGCTAACTACTTACGTCTTAAGTTTACTTTGTTTGTTTTGTTCGTCACCTGCCGGCGAAACGGGTCTCCCAAGGTCGTCCATTTAAAATTAATACTCAGCCAGCATTGCCTACTTCCCTTGCTTCGACAATAATGTACTTTTATCTGTTATCTTCGCCAACCCGAGCTGTGGTATTTTACCGCTGAACGGCTATATTAGGGAAATGGAAGGGGCAGGTGGAAGGGGTCGGGCGGAGGACGGATGGACGGAGTCGTGGGCAGAAGCTAGTAAGTCTCATCCCATAAAAAACATTTCATGTAAAAAAGAGGCTGTCTCAAAACTCTTCTTAAACTTAAAAAGTTGTTAGACATTTCGTAGAGCCGTCTCAGGCTTTCATTAATCTTTATTTAATCATCGTCATCATCATCATATCAGCCGAAAGACGTCCACTGCTGGACATAGGCCTCCCCCAAAGAGTGCCAAAGTGACCGGTCCTGCGCCACCCGCATCCAGCGGACTCCCGCAACCTTTACCAGGTCCTCAGTCCACCATGTGGGGGGCTTTATTTACTTGCTAAATAAAATTTTACGTCACACCTGGCCATAATACGAGTTTTACTGCACGCTGCGCACAAACACCTGCGATCTGGGGCATTCACGAATTCACCGCCCTAGTTACGTAATGTACTATTGTGACTTGGTAATCGCACAATACTACATAGTTTTAGGTATGCAAAATTTCATAAATGCAGTAAAGTCTCATCATTATTTCTAAATTGGGACCGGCCAATTTTAGACCACCAGCTTCGTTACTATTATGGTTCAAAACCAAAACTAGATTAATGTTACTACATTATTTTTCACATTTTAAGCTCAAATAAAAATGCGCCAAGTCGAGCAAAAAAACGGCACTGCCGTACCATCTTTTTTCGAAGCAGTTCAGGCCGTTTTTGACCCCCCAATAACTTCGTTGTGAATAAAACTGGAAGCCTGAATTTTCAGTAACCAAGCAGGCATTGTTTAAACATGGTATATTTCAAATTTCATTCAATTTGAAGCAGTAGTTTAAGAATTATAACTAGTCAAAGTTTCTTAATTTTGTCACTCACATCAACAAAAACACTAATTGAGAACATAATTAGTGTTTAGTGTTAAAATCAAGATGAAAATAAAATATTTTGCAAATTTCGGTCCAGATGTCTAGATACGCATAAATAACTTTGTAATCCCATATAAATATATAGGATTACAAAGTTACATTTGCAGCGAATGGGAGAAAAAATTCAAAAGCAAGAATGAGACTGCATTCGTAATTTGTATGTATTGATGACACAATAACCTACAAAAAGAAGTAAGATCCCATAAAAAAAACATTCCATGTAAAAAACAGGCCAAGTCTCGAAACTCTTCCACCGTAAAATCTTGTGAGATATTTCGTAGTACTAGCAATTACACAATACTTCATAGTTTAAGGTGTGCAAAAATCCATAAAAGCAGTTAAGTGGTGTGATTGCCAAGTGGCAGAATTCTATTTAGCTGGCAAATAAAGAATAATGAGAATGCCTGACACTTGGTACTACGAAATATCTCACAGCTTTTTAGGGTGGAAGAGTTTTGAGACTTGGCCTCTTTTTTACATGGAATGTTTTTTATGGGATAAAACTTACTAGCTTCTGCCCGCGACTTCGTCCGCGTGGAACTCGTTTATATCCTATGTCCCTCCCCCAGACTCAAATCTCTATACCAAATTTTATCTAAATCAACTCAGCTGTTAAAGCGTGAAGGGGTAACAGAAAGACACAGGCAGACAGACCCACTTGCATATTTATAACATTATCATGGATTCGTACTGACCTTTTTTTTTAAATATGAATTTGAATATGTTATAATTGCATTGCTACGAACACTCATTTAGTACTTGTATGTACATTCTTAGAACAACGGGATAGTTCCTAGCTTCACACCACAACTCAAGGACGGGTAGTACTACCCGCGTGTAAACAGGACGCGGGTACCCGTGTACACGTGTACACGGGTACCCGTGCGCTAATTACACGGATCCGTTCGGACCGGTCGCTTAGACCCGCGGGCGGGTTACACGAACACGGGTACCCGACACGTGTACACGAAACCCGGACACGACCGCGAGCCCTATACCTAACGCGGTATGCTACAGTCAGCGTCACATACATCTGTCCTCTACGGGCTGTTCAAAAATATCTGAACATCTATAGCTTTATCAATAAACTCGTGTTCAGATGTTTGTGAACACCTTGACCGCTCAGATGTATCTGATGGCCAGTGTACAAAAAGTCCCAGGTCTAAATGATCATCTACAAGCAAGTTTTCTTTTCAGCACAAGCAAGGGGGATCGCTCGGGAACTTCATCAAATGGAACTTCAGCAAGTTCATCGTCGACAAAGAGGGCGTCCCTGTGTCGCGCCACGGACCCACGGAGAACCCCCTCGACCTGGTCAAGACCCTTGAGAAATACTGGTGAAGTGTTAAACATCAGATTATGTAGATAAGCAAATTGGCCAGCATACAACATTTTTCTGAAACAAATAAGACATAGTATTGTAAGGTATGGGTCAGTAAGACTACCAAGAAACAAAATTTTGTTATTCTTAAATGTTAAAGACGCCTGGAGTCTAAAATTTGGCGAACATAGGCCTGGAATAAGAGAGTACTCGATTCTCCCGAGACTTTAACAACCTTTCGATTAATTATTCAATTGTTTTCTCTTATACTAGATACAGCAATTTTCATATTATATCGAGCGTTAAACCGAGGGTCATCCTCGCGCACACATACAATGATATCGATCAATATACTTGTATCACCTTGAAAAAATAATCTCTGATAGTTACTAAGTGACTATCGATAAAAGCATGTATGGTAGACTCGCTTGTTGAACGGATTACTATAACGCAACTTGGTAAACTCAAATAATTGTTAGTGTACCTAATCAAAGAGCACTTCAAAGTAAAAAGAGAACATGGTCCGTGATTTTTCTACAATATGAAACTTGATAATGTATTTATTCTTTCATGTTTTTGATTAGGTATATCATAATAAAATAGAGACCTTTAGTTTCGGCCTTCGGGTCATCTACTCTAGTGCAAGGTGAACTTGAAGCATTCTGTTATCTTGTGAAATTTAAGTGCTACCTCGTTAATGAAGATGAGGGGCTTGCATTTGTATAAATCTTTAGTTTTCTATCCTATATGTATGTGGCTGGGTAACTTGGAGGAGTACAGAAAATATAAAATAATTTGCTGGGAAAATTCGTAGTGCTTCTAGCAATAGTGGAAAACAGACCTTATCGCACAATGCTAAGGTTCTTTTTTCCATCTTTTTGCATGATGCATTAGTTTCTTTTCCAGAGAATAACACCAAATAGTTCATATGCATTATGTCGCAGTGACTTTGCGAAATTAACTACACATTAAATGACTTGCATTTGTGGACGTCTGTGATTATTATTATAGCACTGTTTTTGAGTCACCGTTTTAAAATGGTATTTTTTAGTGATTGTATTAGCAGATTAGGCATATTGAGTATTTGCTTATAATAAATGTTTTCTTTGTTGAAATGTTCGTTTATCTATAACCTTGGTATTCTAATACACGAGCAAAATTATCGAATCACTGCATTTTTTCATGTGCATCCAATATCTTTGTAACTTTCCCACCCGAATCTGAAAATTAAGGTAAGTACCAAATAAAAGGTAATGTGCTAATTTGATAATATTCAAGGTCCAAAGGCTGAAAAATAACCGAAAAACGGAAGTAGAAATAAAAGGCTTATTTTAACATACAATACTTTATTTTTGTTTAATTAGTATCGGGTATTGCCGAACCTAGCCCTGCTGACACAGTTTAAGCGATTTTTCAGCAACCTAATTAATTTTCTCTCTCCAACAAAGCTATCATCAGATAGCAACATACGGCCGTGTAACTGAGTGGTCGCTAACCCACTCATGGGCCGTATATTATATATTCCAACACTTTGTCCGTGAGCGCTTATCGCCAATCTTATCGCCATGTGCCTGGAACAAAATAATTAATAATTAAATGTAATTCTTATAAGTAGGTACTCTCGCCCTGAGAAATTTAACTTAAATCTACCCACATTTTGGCAACAACGTTTTTAAATTGTTTTTTATTATAGAAGCTTATTTTTAATTCTGTTTTATTTCACACGCACTAAAACCGCGACAGTAACAACAAAACAAAACAATGGAACAAAATCATTAATAATTAAATGTAATTCTTATAAGTAATTGTGAGTGATGTTGTCCCCGACTAGGTGAGTGTTGCAAATTATGCGTAACAAATATTAATGTCAATCAGTAGATAGTTTATCATGCCTAACATCTAATTATGCTTAGGTACCTTTAGTTATAATGCATTATTGTGGCTGCGTACTGCAACATGAGAATTCCTTTGTCCGTTGTAGCTTGTAGCGTAATAAAAAAATACCCACTTGCCTAAAAAGTAAATCCATGCCGTGTAAATCGTAATAATTAAGAATATATTTAAGTTAATCATAAATTACTATTCTGAGCTGTTCTAAAACACATTTCTACACCTTTTGTAATATTTTCCGAATTGCGGAAAATAAGTAAATTTACATTTTAATCGCACAGCAGTACTTACTTGCTACATTAAGCTGATTTTGTATATGGCTTCCACATCAACGATCACTATTTAATGCTTTTAGTTAGCACTCCTTGCTATTAGCGCTTCCAATCTACGCTTTCTCTTCGCGGCGCCGAATGTTGCAGGCAGTAACACTAAATCAGACTTTCCGCTAAACGACTAAAACGGAAATTTCCAGGGGGATTTGGTACCACCATCGAGAGAAGGAGCTGGGAGTGCTGCTACGATTTTGTGAGCCCCGGCCATTCCAGAACGTTCCCGGCTACCCGTGACGTCACTACATCGCCCTTTAATCACCGCACCGGGTGCAGTGCACACAGCAGGGAAGTGGCACTCTGAACGACCAGTGCAAGTGAAGGCGGTTCATTTTCAAATGTAAAATCTAGTACTCTCGCCCTGAGAAACTTAACTTAAATCTACCAACATTTTGGCAACAACGTTTTTAAATTGTTTTTTTATTATAGAAGCTTATTTTAAATTCTGTTTTATTTCACACGCACTAAAACCGTGTTATCATCAGATAACACGATCGAACAGATCGAAGTCAGTGTGTAGAACTAGGTAAAATAGATGAGAAAAACGAAGTAGTTCAATATAGATCATCACATAAGGTGAATCATTCAGGAGTACCACAGGGCAGTGTATTGGGCCCTTTGCTATTTATAATGTACATAAATAGGGATGTGCCGTTACCGTAAATTACGGTAAGAGAGAGAATTTTGGGGTAACGTTCTCCGTAACGGTAATTATCGAGAAAGTCTAAGTCCTTAATTTTTTCAACTTTTTTTAACGTTATCCCATTTTAATTAGGGATAATAATCTACACAAAAGAAATCACAACGATCGGAATAGAGGAACTAGTAAATTACCAAAATTACCGTAAATTACCGCCATACATTACCAAGAATATTCTCCGGAAACGTTCTCAGGTAATATTACCTAAGGTTTTTTTTTCTATTCGTTTTAATACAGTGCAAACCATTAAATTCAATTTATAATAAATACAGTTATTTTTTCATTAAATACATATTTCGTTTTATAGAATAGAATAGAAAAAAGTTTATTCAACAACACACAATTCAAGTTACATGAGAATCTTAGATTGAAGACTTAACATATAAATTTAAATATAATCTAGATATTACTATATTGAGATTGAATAAATCATTAATATTGTAATTAAAACAAATTGCGATTCCGATTGCCGTAAGCATCCTTGGTCCACCCCCCACCACAACTACCTGAGATAGGGTGAGGCTGAGGGCTGACGACCAATCAGGAACCGCTAATTTAGCTTATTCGTAAATACTATATACCCCTAATGAGTTTTTTCACCTGCTATAATACAATACTACCTGTTTGCAAAATAGCGTATTAGCTAAAAATTAACACGAAATGTAATAAATATCCTTAAAACAAACGTGTATTCAGTATCACCCTAACATTATCAAACAAAATTTACTCGCGGAGAACTTTAACGAGAAGTTACGGTAACGTACCGTAAATTTCAACGGCGAGAATTACCGTAAGTGGGTAATTTCTCGGCGGCACATCACTATAACATAAATGATCTCCCAAAGGTATGTACATATAAAACCGTTTTATTTGCAGATGACATTTCAGTTATAATTCCTAATTCTAATATTAATAATGACCGTGAATACATAAATAATATGAATGCTACTATTGACTCTAAGTATATGTAATTGGTTAGAATGTAATAATTTATTAGTAAACACAGGGAAAACGAAATACATACAATTTTGTAATAGAAGAACACATTTGCCAAAACTAAATGTTAAATGCAAGGGAGAATCAATTGAAGAAGTTGATGCAACAAAATTCTTAGGCATTACTGTAGACCGCCATTGTAATTGGAAATGTCATGTTAGACAGTATTTGTACAAAGTTAGAAAGATTTACATTTGCCTTAAGGCGATTGAAACGTGTTGCCGGTGAAAAAATTGCCCTCACCGCATGCCACGGTTATGTTGCGTCCATGTTACGATACGGTCTCATTATTTGGGGTAATTCTAGCATCGTTAAACATGTATTTATTTGCCAAAAGAAATGTGTGCGAGCCTTAAGTGGAGTAGGACGTTTAGAATCATGTAGACAACTCTTTAAGAAGTTTAACCTTTTAACCCTCACCGGTTTGTATATCTGGGAGGCTGGCATATTTGTATGGTCCAATCCAAATTTATACTCGATTGTGAAAACTAACTCTAAAGTTAGAATAAGAGATCCAGCAAAATTAATAGCTCCACAGTGTAAAAGTGCTCTCCAGAGAAATAATTGTCATGCAATGTGTATAAAGACATTTAATCCCATACCACTAGTAATAAGACAATTGCCGACATTAACCAAAATTAGAAAAAAAAATATTTATATGTTTGAAAGAATTTTTTTTTATACAATGAATGAATTTTTTGAAAGTAATTAATAAAATTTAATGAAATAATAATTTGACATTAATTAATTGATATCTAATGTATTGTTGGTTTAAATTGAATGTAATAAGTTTGTGACACCATCATTTTTGCATGCTGCAATAAGCTAAGTGTGTTGGACAACTTCACATCTTGACATCTCATGTGAGCTTTATATAACCGCACTTAAAGCAAATAAATCAGATTTCATTTCATTTCATTTTATCTTCAACTCGTCAACAGTGGCCGGGGCAGGATCCCGAACCTTTCTCTTCAGCACGGCTATCATGCGACGGCTGCGACATACTTTCTCGCACTATAATCTCTTGTTCTAAGTGTTCTAATAAGAAAGAGACGGATAGTGCTAGAAAAATCGAGAGAGCTAGCGTGCCGTCGCATGATAGCCGTGCAAGTAAGTAGTCCCACATTGTGTTCAATGGGGTTGAGGTCCGGACTCATCGATGCCCACCTCGGAGGTAGGCAGCGGTGACCCTTGCGGCATGAGGGGCATTATCCTGCATTAGCATGAACCCCTCATCAAAAATACCAGCATAAGGGACGACATGCTTCCAGAATCTCTGTTATGTACTTGGCAGCAGCCAAATCCACCGCCACCACCACCGCTAGGCACGGAAATCAGCTCAGTTCACGCGTCGTACGAGACCACCCCAAAACATAACAGAACCTACGCCGAGGCGCTAATACAATCCCGTGGGCTTATTGGACGGCTAGGGCCCCCCGACCCTGCCATCCAATCACTACGGCGGGGGGAGCAAATTCGCATAGTGACGGCGGGCGCGCCCCGCTCTCCGTCTGCGGATATTTGGCAAAGAGAATATAATAATTATATTTGGTGCGGAAGGGTCATTCTCCCGCTCTCTCTCCGTAGCCTCCTTTTGTGTCATTACGGACTTACAGAAGGAGGCCATGTTTACCAGAACCTCTCACTGTCAAGCATTTTCGATACAATATATGTCGGCACCGAGAGGTTGTTACACTTGTTACCCACTACAGCGACGAAATTGTGCCGCTGTAGCCCCCACGCCAGCATAAAGCGCACATCTTCTACTGATACGCCACACCCATGGCAGCGAGGGCGTTCCTCCCGACCGGCGACTCGGTGCAGATACTCCCCGAAGCAACCATGCCCTGTGAATACCTGGTAAAAGTTTAGTTCGCCTCGTTTGCGGTCGAACACTTCTCAAAGTGGGGCAAGATTGCCTCTATCGTAAGTTTGCCGGCCGTGCTCACTTCCAGATCTGCCCTCCATCTCGGGAGGAGGGCAGTCATTGCTGCGTCCCGAAGCCCTTCTACCTCCCTTTGGTTAGGATGTTCTCCCCTGGCCCTCAGCTCCGCACGGCGGTATCGATATACCTCCCAGGGGCGGATCTCCTACCAGCAGTGTGGCAGCCGCCCAGGAGACTGCGGTACCCCCTGCACGCCTTCACGCTTATATAACCTTTTGCGGCCGTCTTATCCACACAGGTGCCCCATACAGTGCCATGCTCCGGACGACTCCGGAGTAGAGGCGCCTGCAGAGTAACACACGGAACCTAACGTAACCTTCAGTGCAGTCAGCGTCATAGTTAGTAGCAGCCAGAGTAGCCAAATATTTCGTAACACAAGACCCTTATTCTTACAGTAATAAAGACGCGTACCGAAATATTTGACTAAATTGCCTGCTTCTAACTATATGACGCTGACTGTACCTACTATACGCTATGTACACTAAGACCATTAGGAATACTAAGATCAATGGAATGGTCTAAATAATAAAGTAAACTACTTATACGTAATTAATTCGTGACTATACAAACAATTGGCTTTTTGTTTTTGGCTAGTTATTTTAAATCCCCATTAGCAGCCAGTATACTGAATTCAAGGGATCAATTTAGAACGCGCCCTTGACGATATGATAGGTAGGTACATATAGTTACTAGAATTAATGCGCTTTCGCTTGTGCTAACGGATAGTGAAATGTGTTAGAATGCAAGCACGCAAACTAATAAAAATCGTATTTATGTAAGATCTCAGTGGAGCTCCAAATTAATTCAATCCATCGATAAACTGAGCACAATACAGTTTTGAGACAAAGCTACAATACAGTATGATAAATGATTACATCATTTTCGCTGATACACGCTGGCTAATGGCTATACGGACGTTGGAAAAGAGACTTGGAAGATACGAGTGTTATGCGTGATAGTACCTACTGAATGAAATCTTTGTTTTGTTTAATTTGCATTACTTAGGTAGGTATCACTCTGCTTTGTGACCACCTGAGGGGGTAATGTGTTAAACAATAGGTAGGTACTACAGCAAGTTTAACACTTTTACTAGGTACTGGATCAGGTATAGACACGTATAGTTTAACGAGCGATTGAAGCGAACGAAGTCAACGAAGCTCTCCATTCCAGTTTGGATAAAAAATATTTCAATGGAAGTCTCTATCTCAGTGCCCTTTAGGGGACTTTGAGCCTTCTTATGAGGCCCATAGTAAGCGATCACGTTTCAGTGCCATATGTCATCACTGGCAACACACACTGGTCAAAGACTTTCGTCTTGAGACACTGCGGAATATTGGACGAAAAGATTTGCCGTAGCTTCCTGAACGCTGCCCAGCCGAGTCGGATTCGACGATTGACCTCTTTCTCGAAGTTGGACCTACCTAACTGGATCGTCTGTCCTAGGTAGGTATACATCTACAACTTCGAGCGTAAAGTGTCCGATTGTAATGGGAGTTGGTACTACATGGGCATTTGACATGATCTTCGACTTATCCATGTTCATTCTTAGACCAACTCGCTCGGATGCTTTACTGAGGTCATCGAGCATCGTACTTAAGTCCTCCATGGTCTCAGCCAAGATTACTATATCGTCAGCAAACCGAAGGTGAGTGATGTACTCGCCGCTGATGCCTAGCCTTCTCCAGGCCAGAGTCTTGAAAACGTCCTCCAGTGCAGCGGTGAACAGTTTTGGAGAAATAACATCTCCTTGCCTGACTCCCCGCTGCAGCGGAATAGGTTTCGAGTTCTGGTCCTGGAGTCGGACTGAAATAGTGGTGTTTTCGTACAAACACTTCAGCACTTCGATATAGCGATAGTCAACTTAGCACCGCTGGAGAGACTGTAGTACAGCCCAGGTTTCGATCGAATCGAAGGCTTTTTCGTAGTCCACGAACGCTAAGCAGAGAGGCAGGTTATACTCTTCGGTCTTCTGTATAACCTGACGAAGCGTGTGGATATGGTCTACGGTACTAAAGCCTCTTCGGAAACCGGTTTGTTCGGGAGGCTGGAAGTCATCTAGCCTGCGTGCGAGACGGTTTGTAATGACCCTCGAAAACGGCTTAGGTATAGACATGGCTCAGAAGTGAGATGGGTCTGTAGTTCTTCAGCAGAGTGTTGTCACCTTTTTTGAAGAACAGTACCACCATCCCTCTGTTCCATGTCTTTGGAGTTCTCCCTTCCAGTAAGACGGAATCGAACAGCTTCTGAAGGGCCGTAAGGACCGGTTTTCCACCCATCTTCAGAAGTTCGGCTGTTATTCCGTCTTCACCGGGTGCTTTGTTGTTCTTGAGCTGTTTAAGAGCCATTACAATCTCGTACAGGCTGATGTCCGGGATGTCGTCGGTATAGTGTCGGTTTAGTCTAGCTCTAGGGTCTTCCGCCTGACTAACTTCGGGTCTGCACGTTGACGTGTATAGTTGTCCGTAAAAGCGCTCTATCTCACCCAGAATCTCAGGTTTAGAGGAAACGATTCCACCAGCTTCAGTTTTTAGGCGCTAGCCGCTTCACCTTACGGGTGCTCATGCTCACGGCGTGAGCACAGTATAGAAGAATCGGCGGAATTCGGTAGTAGCATCGAGTAGACCAACACGGCTGTCATGCGACGGCGCGCGACGTCTCTCGATTTTTCTCACACTATTCGTCTCTTTTTTATTAGAACACTGAGAACAAGAGATGTAGTGCGAGAAAAATCGAGAGTATGTCGCGGCCGTCGCATGATATCCGTGCAGGAACGCAGTGCCGTTTTTGTACACATCATACATAAGTTTTATTGTATAATTTTGTAAATAGGTTAGTTATTGTTTGACAATTAAAACTTCTCATATACAGTGTGTTACCGGCATGAGGGTATTTATTAAAACTGATAATAATATGTTCCATTATAGCAATTTGTTTGCATGTATTTGCAAATCATAATTATGTAAATTAACTGCGCAATTAATTTTCCCAAATACAAACCTTTGATGGACTAGGTGAGGTGTATGACGCCGTACGGCCGTATTCATAAACGTGCTACAATCCTATTTTAACTAAAATGGCGTTATTTATATGAATAAGGGAGTTACTAAACAAAGTATAAGCTACACTTACTTGTCAATTTACTTTGCTGTACATTGCTGCCAATTTAAATTTTGTTAGATTTATGAAGACGGCATTATAGTTAAGGTCATGATTAAGTTAAAGAACTCCGTTAATTTATCCCAGTTAAAAAAAGCCCGCATGCCGGTAACACACAGGATAAGTACACAACAGTACACACGTTTCCGAAAGTGAGAACGAGCCAACACGGTAACGGCGCGGCACAGACTAATAAGAATACAGACGCGCAGTATAAAGCAAGACAATGTTTCATATAGTTGTCTCTGTCACTGCTTATGGTCAGCTGATGTGAGTTAGAATGAGACGAATAGTATGGTATTTTGAGTCTATTGGCGACTTGTCTCCAAAAACTGTTAACCACGGTGTTAAATGCTAAACAATCTGTCAAAGTCAAATCAACGTCAAATCTCTTGTGAATCTTGAGGAAAGTTGGTTATTTCAAGAATATTGTGTTGAAAAACTAAATATTTCTGTAATAAGTTAATGATTTAAGTTGTATGAAGTGGCACAATGGCTTGTGCAGTTCCGTACTGCCGAAGTTACGCTAGATTGTTAAAAAAGACCGGAGAAACAATCGGATTTCATCGGTAAGAATCATTTGGTTGTTTTTCAAATATTTCATGTACATTACGCAATATAATGGTCTGGGATTACAGCAGATGCTTGATACTATCGGACAAGTACTTTTTACATGGATCAAACTTGATATTTTTGGGATTATTAGTAAAAATACAATTGTCGTAAACATGGGTAGTGTTGTTACCATGTATATATCGATATTTCGTCGACATGAATTATTCATGTAGGCGTTTAGACAAAATATTTTAATGTTACATGTCTTAACTTAACTGTTAACTTCAGGTTTCCGGTAAATAATAACCTTCTAAAAAAATGGATTGACGCAGTAGGGCGCAATAATTGGACGCCGAAAAAACACCATAGAATATGTTCGAAACATTTCGAAACTAACTGTTTCGTTATTATTAAAAACATAAAACACTTGCTGCCGGATGCGATACCTACAATTTTTCTGAGGCCGCTTGAGGTAAGTTGGTATAGTGAGTTTTATTTATTTTATTACTTGACATTTCTGAGGTCCCTCCAGATGAGTTCGTTTCATTTAAGTTTTGTATATGCAACGAATTTGTATTAGTACATTGGTTTTCTTTATATATCCATAACTACTATAATATATATTATACATGCGAAAGTAACTCTGTGTCGGTTTGTTGTTTACCTGTTCATACTTAAGCAGCTCAACTGATAGATATTGTATAATAATGTTTACAGTACATACAGCACTAGTGCGGAAAAGAGCACTTTTCGTGCATATGTCGAAACTTTAAAGAGCCATATGTACAGTAAAACGTTGTACGATACACGTGCGAATAGGTAATTCGCAACTCGTGTCGATTTAAAACACTCCCTTCGGTCGTGTTTTAATTTATCACCACTCGTTGCGAATTTCCTATTTGTATCGTAAATAACTATTTCTTTACTGTATTTAAAGCAGGGATCTCACCAGGATCAACAATTAGAAGGCAACTACAACAAAATGATGCTGAGCAGTAATAAAAGGCTACCAGATACAATACCTAAGACATCTGCATTGCCTCTTCAGGTGATGCAAGTTTACTGATTGCAAAAAGTTCTATTTAATTGGATATTTATTATTTAAAGCATTAGATGTAACTTTCTCATTAAAATGAGATATTTTCAGGAATATAATTGCGTTGTTATTTTGTGTTAGCTTACTTTAATAACAAAGTTTTAATCGACTTAAAATCAATACTTCACGAAGCCACATTCCATATTACCGCATGAACTGCTTTCTGAAAGCAAATGCACGATTTCAAAGTACACAAATCGTTTCAAAATAAGATTTGAAGATTGCCCTGGTTTTCTCCAGGATCGCATCTTCAGATCCTGACCTGCCTAGGACCACCTTTTCTAACAAAACACCATTCTTATCGGTCCAGGCGTCTAAGATTAATCGAGGAACATACATAAAAAAATAAAGAGCCAGCGGAATTGATAAGTTTCAGAAGTCGGTTAAAAATAAATGTGTTCCACTAAAGATCCACAAAATAGTGAGACTTAAAAAGTAACTCGTATGAAACATGAATGCAGTTTATTATATTCGTAGTCGTGTAATGGTTTTTGTTTTCTATTTGGTAAGTACCATATTAATTTTGGCATAGTATGGATAGAGATACAATTTACTTACGAGTATCGCATATTACGAATTTATTAACAGTTAATATCGATATCGATAACTTGTAAGAAAATATCTTTCTGTGCACTAAATCTCGAGCGAGCGAGAGAGCGAATTACATCGTGCGAGCGAGAAAGCGGAGACAATGACGTCTGAAGACCTGTCAGATAACATGGTTCTATCCCTTTCTTACTCGGCGTTCAGTACGTAAGTGAGAAGAGATCGGATGTATTGAAAACGTTCAATTTATTAGGGCCTATCTGCTTTTCTCTGTAATCTGTGCGGCGCGGTCCCGCCCGATTGAAGCATTCTCCATCATTCCCGAAGGCTATGTGTGCGTGCGTACCGAGCACGAGCGTATGTGTGCAGCCGTGCGATATACCTTTGTTCGATCGATGTTTATTTACTGTCTTCTATCTATACTGTGCTGCCGTCGCGCCAGCGCCGCGCCGACATCACGCCGCGCCCGCTGTCTGACCATGCCAGTAATGCTGATAATGTGTGTATAACTATGTTCGATTTTCGTCAATAGGCATATTTTTTGCCTCCTTTCTTTTGGTACGTTACGATTACGATTACGAGTAAAATCTGACAACTGCGACAAGTTTGCACGTAGCCATGCATTGACGGCGCGATACTGAGGACTGAGGCGAGGTCTGCCAATTGCATGAGTTTTAGTGTGCCACTTTTGGAGCGCTTGTAACATATCTACCTAATTTTTATATTACATCATTGTTTGGAGTAATAATAATTTTCGACTACACCCGTATTGCTAAGGCACTTGTCCCACCGTCGGCGAGTAGCGAGTACTCTCATAGTAATTCTTAGTCGCGCGAGTAAAAGCGAGTAAGAATTACTATAAGAGTACTCGCTACTCGCCGGCGGCGGTGGGACAAGTTCACAATCACAAGTGCCTAAATACCATTCCATTCCATAACTATTGTCGTCAGTAAAAAAAAAGGTATGTTGCTACATTTTTTTATACGGCAACACACAATTTGTGCGTTGTGTTGGTAACTTGGGTGAATGTTGTTTTTCTCTTTCTTTTTTATTTTGTCAAAGAGAGATAGATTATTACAACTTCCGAGTTGAAGCGGCGGCAACTATTTTTAGCCAATCACGAACCGCATTTTGAATTCATTCTAGCGTCGTTGACTTTGACGTTGATGTGTGGCGTGTGCGTGTGTCGCTGTGTCGTGAAAACTAGAAGCGTGTGCGTCAATGAAAATTGTTGTGTTGTGAATTTGTTGTATTGTACGTTGACCTGTAAACATTGGTTCGAAAAACTGTCGAATTGAATATTTGAATGTGATTCGATGACTTTAATGTGTTCCTAGTTGCTAATGGAATCGCGTGTGGTAATTGTGCCAGGATAATTATAGATGCAACAAAAAGAAAACTACATTGTGTAATATTTGAATGCTGCTATGATGTCCACGAGAAGCGGCCGAGTCAGGCCGTCTATGGTGGATTCGAGTCCACCCCGTAATCGGAAAGGTCTTTCGCCGCCACGATCTCCTGCTAGGGCGCGAAAAAGCTCGCCTCCCGCGCGGTCGCCCTCCCGCAAATCGCCCGCGCGCAAATCTCCGAGTCGCAAATCGTCAGCCTCCAAATTCCCCGCGCGAAAATCCCCATCAAGGACAACGAAAGAAGCGATCGAAACAGCTCAAAAATCACCAGTGAAGCGGCCGGCGTTGTCAGAAGTCGAAATCAAGCTTCAGGATGTTACAGCGTCCAAAGAAACATACCGCAGCGTCCGTACGCGGCGCTCGGAATATTCCATCAAAGATTACACTCCGGTTTCGTTTTCAGTGGAACAAGCGTTAAATGGATTCGAAAGTGAGTTCTCGAAAGATGTTTACGGTCTTAGAAATCGGAAACCGGTTGAGGAAGTAGTGCCGCGTAGATCTACTAGGCTGCGGGAATCTAGCGTCAACGAAGCAGACATCAGGCGTAGCCTTAGCAAGTCCGTCAGTAAATCGCTCAGCAAATCAGTAAGCCAGTCGATCGACACGTATTCGGATGGAGAAAACTCAGAAGGGGAATATCAGAGAGAGCAATCTAAATCCTCCCATGTAACCAGAAGATTAGCAACTCCATTGAGAGAGAGTGTAAGCCGACTTGCACTAGGAAGTAAATGGGAGTTCGGAGGACGAATTGGATCTGCTATTCTCATTGTACTATTACCCCTCACTGTGTTTTCTATTTTAATATCTTGCACAAAAATATGCACCATTCATCCGCTGAAAAACTGGTCTGCATTGAAGAATTTGACAATATGGTTCAGTTTGAAAACCTCGCTTGTCTGTTTAGGACAGGTTGTAGTTCAAGCAGTGTTGGCTCTGTTGCCCATTTTAGGGCCAAAAACTGATAGAATGGATGATTCAAACAGCACATATTGTTTCAATGCCTTTTTCTCTAGCATATTCACTGTAGTAACACTCTTTACATTGGATTTCTTCCAAATAATCATCAGTGACACACTTCTAAAAGACTACTTGAGACTGGCGGTGGTTTCATACATATTTGCTCTGGTTTTATCTGTGACACTGTTTCTGAAAAGCCATAAATCTGAAAATTTGAACCCGTATGGAAGCACAGGATATGGCCTCTATGACTTTTGTATGGGAAGAGAAATACACCCATTCATTAGAAAACTGGATTGCAAGATTTGGGTGTCAAGAATCTCCAATATAAGTGCTGTGAGTATAACATTTTAGTATGTAATGAATAAGTAATGAAGCATTTATATGCAGGAATGTTGCTTTAAAGTTGAATGCTACTGCATTAAATTATCTAAAGCCTATGAAGTAGGTCTTTGGTCTATTTATGGTGTCTTTAACTATTAGGTACATGTTTGTTCATTATTTCGGATGATAAATGTCTTTTTTTCAGCTGATTCTAGCAGTGCTGATCTTCAAGCAAGGCTTCCATCTTCAGACCAAAGAGAATGAAGAATTAACTCTAACCCCAAGCAATTACAATGAGATTTGGAATAAACTGCAACTCCAGCCGACCATCATTCTGTTCTCTATGATGCAAATCAATTACCTATTGAACTTCATTATGAGAGAGTACAGAGTTACTACAACCTTTTTCTGGCACTCTGAAGGCCTGGGCTACTACCAGATAGTGTCCAGTGCTCTCTATCCATTGTACTTCACAACCATTTCAAAATTTGTTGCCGAAGCCAACATCAGTCTCTCAACCAACATCTTAATTGGAGCGGCAGTCATCTACGTAACTGGATTTCTTTTGATGCTGATAAGTAACAATATAAAGCATGAATTCAGGAAAAATCCTCTGCAACCAAGCTTGATACGTAAGTTTATACAATGACTTTTTTTCCTGTTATTTATAGAATTGTTTTGTGTAATGATTTTGCAGCTAGGACATTCCACAGAATCTAGGTCACGTATAACACTGTTTTTTCAAGACATTTGTATTAGAAGCAAATGTTTGGTATGCTATTATTAAATTGAATGACTTTGTTTCAAAATGATCAGCTGAAAGATCACTGCAGGACATAGGCCTCTCCAAAGAGTGCCAAAGAGTTTAGTCTCTTATTTTGTCCCTTTAACACTTTCACTGCCAGGACCCAGCCTAGCGGGCGTCTACGCCGTAGGCGCTTTCCGCTACTTAGCAGAAAAATCACGGGATCAGCTCTGAGCGTAGCGATTCTTGGCAGTGAATGTGTTAAGTGATAATACTGATAATCTCCAGATTGACCTTGTAGAGGACAGTCTTGTATAATAGGCACGATCACACATTTTGAAAAACTGTTCTATAATGTTAAGAAACATTTATTATGTACAACGAATAAGATTTTTCAAGAGAATATAACAGTTAAGTAGGAAAAAAATGCATTTTAGTTTTTAAATGCGTCGCGAGTGACGTCACGTTTGTATAAAAAGAACGCAGACCTTTGACGTTTGCTACCTAGATCGCTCAATTGCACATTGAATGAACATAAAATAAAAAGTTTTCAAGTCTTGCGCGGCCGTGCGAGCGAGAAAGCGGGACAATGACGTATGAAGATCTGACAGATAACATGGTTCTATCCCTGTCTTACTATTCGTTCATTACGTAAGTTTTCTCTATAATCTGTGGTAATGGCCGTTATGGGTATTTGTTTATACAAACGTGACGTCATGCGCTCTGATTGGTGTTTAACATATCATGGCGGGCGTCCGTATTTTTCAGTTTAATTTTATCAAAATAAATAATAATCTCTTAATAAAAAAATATAAGCAATTTTCGAATTCTATGATTAAAATTTCACTAAGAAAATACCATATTTTAGTGATTTTCAATTACTGTCATCATGCCTATTATATGTCTTTATTTATATGCATCACGTCCGAATCGTAGAGGACGTTTCGGACGTGATGCAAAATCTTTAGTTGCGAAAAGACTAGTGAGAGTAGGTTGATACCTACTTGATTGATACTAAAACATGTCCGAAATGTCGAGGTACATAAAAATCACACGCGAGGTAAATAAGTTTCTATACAGGCAGACAGTTTGTAGCCATTATAAACGGGCCAAGTGCATGTCGGACCACGCATAATGACATAAAAAATTACTCCCCTATACCATATGAAAACACCTATACTCAAAATTTCATTAAAATAGACCATTTCGTTTTTTGAGTTAAATGCCCGTGGCAGACGGACAGGACGTAACGATTTATTACCGTTCCGTTTGTGGTATTTTTGCTACGGAAGCCTAAAAAATTTATTACTTGTACCGAAATAAAAACATTTAGGCGGGAATGGCCCTTTGCTAATCATTGTTTAGTTATAAATTAAGCCTAGTTATTGAGGTCATGTTATTTTCGTTAATCCAGAGATCTCGATATCTGTTTGGTGGAACAGCAATGTGGGAGACTGACATTTATTTATAAAAGTGACTATATTCTTGAACAATTAATTTCAGATCTGGACTCCATGCCGACGTTCCACGGAAAGAAACTGCTCATCTCCAGCACATGGGGTGTGCTCCGTCACCCTAACTACTTGGGCGATATCCTCATACACATATCTCTAGCGATACCCGGAATAGTGTCCCAACATTATATAGCCGCTGCACCAGCTCTGCTGACCATATTTATGCTCCTGCACAGAGCCCTAAGGGACCACAGAAGGTGCCAAACACGCTACGGAACAGCCTGGCAAAGATATTGCAAAAGAGTACCATCCGCCATTTTGCCCAAGATTCTATAATTCTTTATAGTACAGTTACCACTAAGCTTTTAATTTCACTTTAATGAATTTACAAGTAGTAAATCGTTTATCGAATAAGTTTTTTTAAATTTTGACATGAATAATGAAATTGTATTTTGTAATATCCATCACAAGCAAATGTATAGGATAGTTATCTTTCTTTTAGTTGTAATGTATTTATAAGCTGGATTTTGAGTTTTTTGAAATACTTTGTATTAAAGTAATGTATGTATGTACTTGCATGCTCAATACTTATAAAAAAAATTGCCATCCTAGACCACCGTTTTCGAATGTGACTTAGCTCTCTCAAAATTTTGTACTTTATTTTTAGTAATCAATCAATCTCATTTACAGTATTTTATATATGGATATTGTGTACTTTGAACATTTATTTAATTAGTTTAATACATCCAAAGTGAAGCAATGGAATCAAATGTATTGACGATGTTTTTTTATAATTATTTTTTAAGTTTTTTTTCTGTAATCATGTTAACCCCTTTATTAATATAATTTCCTGTATTATTTTAGAGGGATTACTCTTGGATCTAAGAATCTTATTTTTATTTTAACTATGAACTGCTGTATTTATTAGTGTTATTTACATTCATTACTTTCTTGGACGCTTCTTAACTTAATATAATGTTTATAATTCCTTAACATTGACTCTCAGTTTCATCACTTTCATCCCTAATAAATTACGATGTCTACATTACTGCTCAGATTCTCGAGTGTCTTTTGTTTTCAAAAGTTGTGACATTTTTGTTTCTATTTTTTTAATTTCGACGCATTTGTGTACTATGCTATATTCTTACTAAGCATAGGTTCGGTATTTGGATTAGGTAACCAGTAAATATTACGTTGATATTGTATAAATACGATACCAACCATCGTGCCTCGATACTGCTTCAAAAGCAATTAATGTTTATTCGTAATTGGGACGATTAATTAATGTTTAACAAAGCCAGCATGAAATTATTGTAGGTATCGAATTTTGTTCGGTCTTTCACACTAGTACACATACTTAATGTATTACTAAGTATCATAAATTATTTTAAGAACACATTTCAAAGATATTATAATGCTCAGTAGTTTGTTTAAGCGAGATGTAAAATGAACTGTTCCGCCTTGAACGCCCACGAATCAAATTATACTTAAATATTGTATAGAAATTTACTAAGAAAGTAATTTAGTTTATAACACTGGCGGGTTGTTGTATTTTTGAATTCCAGTATGTTTTCTGTAATCCCACTGATTTCAGAAATTATACTATTAGAATTGGCTCACTAGGGTCGCACAAGGTTTCGAATTGGTAATTGTGGAGTAAGAATCATTGCGAGCATAGTGACCCGAGAGTTTATGGCTAATTTACATATCATTTTTTTATTATAACTTAGACATAGTTTTTATACAAGTGCTAAGCGCACAGCTTCTTTTCAAATTGTTTTTTGTCTTTGGAAATGGTGTGAAGGTAGTGACCAAAATACTTAAAATCTTGAATTACAGTCGCCTTCACATAATTGCAAGGGCACGCAAAAATATTTGACCACGGTTTAAAAGTCGTGTTCAGAATCTGAACTTCAGACCTATGCGGTATGTGACCTTGTTTTTTTGTGTTGTGAGACTGAACAGAATGTTTGAACTGTTTTGCATAGGCGTCGTATTACTCGTATTAATGGAGATACACTCCCACAGTGGGACAAAATCCACACAATTTTACCAGTTTGGCCACAGAATAGATATAGATAATAGTACAAGCTTTGGCTCGCATTCGAGCATACATGCGCGGCAACGGGTTTACGTTATTCCGAAGACAGCAATATAAGCTAGATTTAAGGTTTTTTAAATAATAATAATAATTTGTGGCAGGCGTTCTCAGTCTAGATAAGGTATCTACAAAATTGTGTTCTTTCGAAGTTTAACTTGCCTCGTATCAGTATCTACACATACAAGTCTCTGTTAAATTCAACAATTTAAGTACCCGTGCATAAAATGTATCTATAACTATACAGCAAATACTTATTTAGTATATCATAATTCTCTTTACATTTAGAATAAACTTGAACAGATGTCTGTTTGACTAGGTAATTTACTTTTATATTCATATGTAGTTTGAACATTTTTTTTGTGTTAATAAACGATTGTACAAAGTAATTTGAAACCCACCAAGGTTTTATTTAAGGGCCTTTATTAAAACACGATTAATTCACATTCATTTATTTTTCTATAAAATACACATAAAATTTGTAAATAAACAATTCGATATTCAATTATCTAACGTTACAGATTTCATTTCTAAACATTATTAAAATTATCTCACACTGCCTTAAACGTATTAATTCAATGATTTAGTGATGCTGGAACAGATGCGATAGGGATACAACAATAATGCTACAGTCAAGTGTAAAAATATGGGTGCATACAACTTACTCATAAATATGTCCCATAACTCTTATGTCAGCGGATTATGGTTGTGGTACTTATTTATGAGAGGATGTTATCGATACATATTTTTGCACTTGACTGTACAATCGAAATCGATAAGAAACCCATTATATGAAGATTCCATTATGTCTATAACGTGTTATTGATATGTAGTATTTTCCGGCGATTATGTTCATCACTCAACTTCGGAAATGAATAAACCTGGGGCTCGCGATTTTGAATAAAATTCAGGACCACGTGTTACAGCGAAATTTGTGACACGATTACGCTCCAGTTAAAAATGGCAGTAGTGTCCCAAGTTGGATCATAACGAACCACAAGCCAGCAAAGCCTTAGGTTTAGAAGATTTGCGTTCCATGTCCGCTGTGACACGTTAACACCATATCTCTCTCCGGACCCGTATATTCTACATACAGATGAATCATATAACATTGAATAACCGGGGTTTATAACAACAATTCAGTTAAGAATTAACGTCATAGCTCATTAGAGCCACCCGTCGCCCGACCCTCACCGCCTCGCCTCGTAAATGTACTAACTACGGAGTTGATCCGTATAAAGAATACCTAACCGCTCGAGGCGAGGCGGCGCGGGTCAGGCGCCGGGTGGCTCTAGTGAGCTATGACCTTTAAACAAAATGTATTCAAACAAATCGGCGACACAGGTATGACTGTAAATATAAGTAGTGTCCCAGGTACAGCACAACAGCAACTACGCTAAAGTTACTAACACCAATCGCAAGTTCTAGGTTTTAGGACAAACATGTTATTGTTATCTTCCTAGTAGGCCTATGTACTGCTGTATAATGGCTTCTGACAAAGTTTCAATTCCTCGCAGTGACAACGTTGATACTGATATCGATGGTAACATAATTTAAAATACGCTAGCTATAACATAGATTCAGCATACACACCGTAACATATTAATTTATATTTTGCTTTTGGCACTTAGCTTCTGTAGGGATCTGTAACAACAATACTAAACGAATGTATAACAAATTTAATCTATCAAATGTTATGTTTTTCAGACAGGGCTCAAGCCAATTCAGGTTTGTGGTTAAACATATGTTTAATTTATTATTTTGTCGTAGCCGTCTTGATTTTAACAAGTAACTGTACAGGCATCCTCGCCCGTGAATCACATTCTCACACACATTTCCATCGCCCATTTCACCCCCTCAAGAGAAAAGTGAGTACCTAAGCATATCTAATACCTCAATCTATCTCAATAGCCAATGTCGTCTAATGTACGATTCTCACCTAACGGGACGGGCCGGAGCGCATTCTATTACATGCAAAGGAATTTGAACCGTATAAATAGTAATTACATTTCATATTTTACGTCTTCACCTGTCCACAATGCGAGCTTTCCCGTACGCGCAGCGTGCAGTAAAACTCGCAGTAAAGCCCCAGAGCGCATATTTATTTATGGCCCTCACCTTCGGTTCGGGCCACAAACACCTGCGGTCTGGGGCATTCACGAATTCACCGCCCTAGTTACGTAATGTACTATTTAATACATCGTGCATCCACTGCGAGGCGGCAGCTACCAACGCGGTCGGTGGGGATTGTAATCAAATATGAATTGAATCTGCTACATATAGACGGTTCAAATTCCTTTGCATGTAATAGAATGCGCTCCGGCCCGGCCCGTTCGATGAGAATCGTACATAAATTGATTGGAAAGGTGTTGAACTGGCTTTTACGAATGTAGAATGGAAATTAGATTTTTCTTTGTTGTATGGGTTATTTCCATCTTTGTGTCATACATACCTACTGCACAGGAAATTTCTGCCTTCACAAAGCACCAATGAAAAGTTTTGCAATATTATTACCAGGTTAGTCAGCAGTTCCATTTTACTTTTAGCAATATTATCGGCATATGCACATCAAATATGCATGAATATGGATTCATCCCTTTTTATATAGTTTTACGTTTCGAATCAAAACCTATTGTGAAATAATGACAATGACGATTGTGAAATTCAAAATTTCTTCTACTTTACAAAACAATCGAATACTTGGAATTATTAGGTAAACTCTATCTAATAATTATCTATGTTTTAAATATCATAAGACTTTATTTGAATTCTTATCTATATTTCTGTCTTGAACTTAAAAGTCAAAATTCTCGACGGCTCATTTTCATATTTTAACAGAAATTGTATAAAAACAAAAATGGCACTATTAATGTCAATAAAATCTCTTACACGCGTTAGTAATATTTGTTGCCAGCCTCATTACCTGTATTTCACTCTACGTACCAATATTGGCTCAAAAGTAAAATAGGTACCTACCTACTTACTACTAGCAGAAAGATAGGAGGAAAAAAAGCAGAATGCCTTGGACATACATTTTCATATGATTCTACCGTAATTTATCACTATCATATCATCTGACTAATGGATAACAAGTTTAAAATTTTGGATAAGTTCGTAGGACAAATATATGTTTTGCCACTGAAATTGTGCCACAGTCATCGCCCTGTTTTGGAAACATAACGTAGCTATTTTATTAAGGAAGACGTACATAAACCACTTATCTATGTAAGCTCGACCAATGTTTTAGTTTTTTTTTTAATGTTTGATTGTTCGAAAATATACACCGTGTTCACAGGTCTATTTTAAAATGGCGGTCATTCTGTTTATATCCTTCAGATTAAATCAAGATACAATAATATTTTTACAGATTTTTTTCATCACTTGTTAATCACATTACATCGTAATTCTTTTATTTTTAGTATTTTAGTTGCATAACATCCACACTCAGTTATTCTGATACAAGTGTTTAAATATGCATTCTAGTTATTTGGTTCCATTTAACATTTACTATGAAAATATACACATTAATTCTATACAATAATTTATGTACATTAATATTTACACCTTTGATAATTTCATAGAAAATATTTGCCTATAGTTTTTTTTAACTTAACGGGTGATGGTTCTGAGAATAGGTACTTTGCTGTAATTGGGAATCAAACAAAACACTTTAGTTCTGCAATTGAAGACTTATTTGACACAAAAATAATATTATGTCAATGTACATCAAATTATTGTCGCCACAGGGAAGGCAAAATTAGGTACTGCTGATTTTTTCCATTTTTTTTATATGGCAGTGTTTGTGACCTGTTACATAGACTGAAATGTAATTTAATTTTGTGTTAAATTCGATTCGACATACGTACAGCGTCAATCATATATATCTATTGTTTATTTAGGCCATCTAGTGAATAAGTTTTGATTATGTACTTTTTATGGGACCATTTAATAATCCTACAAACAACACAGATACACATTTTAGAGATCCAAACTATTGTTATAACATCAGTCGATGCATCAATCAAAATTTTAATTACGGGTAGGTAGGTACTATGAATCACCTTAAACAGATAATTAATGCTAAACACTATTAAAAATGGCCGGAACAATTTAAATAAGAAGGGAAGTTATGAGACGTACAGATATGACAGACTAAAGGCAATTATAGACGAAATGTGGCAATACTTACAATACATGCTCTAATGAAATATATTACTATAGTTCTAGATAATTTCAGATAAGGATTGAAAGTTATAGTTGATAAATAAGTTTGACTTGCAGTCATGAAATTGAAATAGAGGTAAGTAAATTTTGGTTTTCAGTTCTCAAACACCAAGATCACTTGCATATATTTTAAGGCAATCTACAGTTTGGAATAGAGAATAAGCTAATATAGACCACGGACATGTATTATCGTAGGCGCTTTCTTAATTTATTTTGGTCAACATCTTTATCGAGGCGTGTGCCCAACATTCTAACTTTATGTACAAACGCCAACACTGTTAACTGACCATCCCGTGTTTATATTGAACCTTATTACAATGCGCATAAAGTGCACGGATGGTCAGACATACTATTCTATTGGAAACTACGTTAGTGCTACGTTATAAGATAAGCTGATGCGAATATAGGTACATCCTCGTGGTAGGTTCATCAACTACTCGTTACAATTGTAAGGTATTGCCCGTTTTGTAGAACACAGTAGGTAAGTATATTAGGTTAGCATCAAAGTGAGCTCGTCAAAGATGCGTTAAACAGCTCATACCCCCCGATAAAATAGTTTTCTACTGAAGAACGTGATAGTACCGAATAGAATTAGTAATCTTATATCTGTGCCATGCAAGATAAATGGCCAGCATTCTAAGGCAATTCACAAGTCGCATAACCAATTACGGGTAAGTAATTAAGTTTCATACTCGCTAGCTTCAAATACTGAAAACGACAAGTCGGTATGAAATTTAAATACCTAATAGACTCCATTCTTAAACATCACATGTAGATCTAACTACCTTAAAAACATTGAGTGACAAGATTCATTGGCTCTGCGCATTGGCCTCACACATCGAAAGACTGAATCGGACTAGTAATTTAAGTCGACAGATCCAGAAGCTACGCGAGTATCAAGTTAAAATCGCGTTGTCCTTTCCGTGCAATTGGTTTAACATGACGCCAAAACTATGCCCCGAGTAGAAATGGGGCACTTAAAGGCCTTTGTCACGGGGCGGCGTGACGGCGCGCGGCGTTGGAGGAGCCGGCGCCGTCGGCAGGATGTCAGAAGGTACTGTCGAAAACGCCCATGGAGCGCGAAATGTCTTCGTCTCGCACGCAGCAATCCAGGAATTCGTCCAGAGTTACGACACCGTCACGGTTTAGATCCATTTTCTGTAAAAAATAAATTATCAACAAGCACATCTACCTAAAAACGCTGTTGTCCACTAGAATCCCCTAGCCTGATCCCCCAGGGGAAAGAAACGGTTAGGTTTTTAGGTGAATTGCGACTCTGCAGCGCGCGAGCCGAGCGATCGAAGCGAGCGTGACGCGGTAGGTACTTGGCGTCCGGCGAAGCGCCATAACCGCACATTATATTTTTTTATAGGTTCCCTTGGGCGATCACGGTCAGGTGATTAACGTGGATAACGTGCTAAAAACCTACAAGGTAACCATTGAAAATATTTTAATTTTGCAACAGAAAAAGCTTAGCCCAATGGTTGACCGGCAGGTAGGGAAATCCCGGAAGCCTTAATTTCACCAATTATACCTTTTATGTATTTGTACCATCATCATCATATCAGCCAAAAGACGTCCACCGCTGGACATAGGCCTCCCCCAAAGAGTGACAAAGTCCTGCGCCACCCGCATCCAGCGGACTCCCGCAACCTTTACCAGCTCATCGCGTGCGTCACGCGCCGCACTGCGTTCGGAACGAGCGCGGGCAGTGATTCAAGCGACACCGGCGCGAAAACACTCGTCCTGAAGAAGAACTCCCGAAGAGTTCGAAACATTTCGCCCGTAGTGACATTTAATACGTGAGCTGAACCATGTAATTATTAGTATTATTTCAACATTCCTCCGTAATTCGATCACGGCATAAACACACGGATGCATTCGTACCTGAAACAGTCTCTCCACTTTCTGCTGTACAATATCATCCTCGACCGATGGCTCAACCCTGCCCATAAGGTCGTAAATGGCTGTTACTATGTCAGTCATCTCCTCTTTAGTGATGCACCCGTCCCCGTTAATGTCGTACAGCGAGAACGTCCATTGCAACTTTTCTTCTAAACTACCTCTTGACAACACCGATAGACCCGTCACGAATTCCTGTAATTGAAGAAAGTGGTGGTCTCAATAAGATGGCATTGGAACATTAGCGGGTGATTAGCAGAAATAATTAACATCATGCTGATCTTTCGTTTTCCGGGCTGTGCCCTAGAGGAGGCCGTGGTTCGCCAAACAAAGTCATTCTAAAACAAGGCCATATTAGGGTCATTTCGCCGGTTAGCGACCACCTAATTTCATGTGCCGGTTGGCGACAACTTAGCTGAGTTGGTGAACTGAAAGGTTATTTTCTCGGTTTTTTAGTAGATTTTTATTCTAAAACGCCAAAAAAATGCATGTACAAACTAATTGTCTCAATAGAGTCTGTAGAATTGATGTTATCTTCAATAGAAAAAACCTTCTCCTTCAGGTGGTCGCTAACCGAAGCGAAGGTGGTCGCGTAACCAGCGTAATGTAATGACCCTACCACGAGATGGTTATTTTCCCGAACGAATAAAGTGAGGGAATGGGATATGGCTTTTACACCAGCGTTATACACTCTACTATTATCCTTCACCGCAATGGAGTAGGAAAGCATTCCTCATAACTATAACAGTGACTAAAACTGGAACTAGTATAAATTTATATTAAAGTGGCTATTATCGTATACACGGTAGCGGCAAATTAACCGCAAAGAGTAAGTTTGCGGATCGAACTCGTGATGGAATCTTTTTAGCCGTGATTTTGGAATAGGTACTGGCTTGACTACCTACGTGGTAGAGCTCCCTTTGGACGCGCTGTGTCGCGAGACTCGCGAGTGTGGGCCACATTAATTGAACATACCTAATATGTTATATTGATATGGATATTATCCATTCATTCATTCACTTCATCTAAGTATGTTTATTGTATGAGCCTCTTTGATAATTATATACCTACTTAGTTGTTGTAAATAGTTGTTTCAATTAAATATTTTAATGATTTGCACGCCTTCTATACTGTGAATACCACCCATTTAATCGTAACAACTGAGCCATTTTTTTTTTTTATTCACCACAATTTCTCAAATTAATAAAGGGTCGGCAGCGCGCTTGTGGTTCCTCTGGTGTCGCAAGCGTCTATAGGCAACGGTGACTGGTCATCATCCAGGCTATGTACCTATCATATAGGTAAGTATCTATGTTAGTTTGCCACCGTTGTAAGTAGTAGGTATCTAAATAAAGGCCCTCGCTAGCAGTATGAGCGGCCTGTATTCTTATTCTGTATAGTTTTATTTAGTCGTTGCAGAGAATACTCTGGCTGGTAAATAGACGAATAACGAGTTATTTAAGTCATCTTGATCCTACTTACCTCAAAACTTAACAATCCACTTCTGTCTTGGTCCAGGGTGTTAAAAACGTAGTGAGCGTACGGCGCAGTGTTAGCTGAAAAGATGAAAAATAAGCTTGTGATACTTAGGTAGGTACTAAGAGCATAGAAAATGTGTGACATAAGAACGTTTGATAATCTTGATTCGTTTATATAACTCTCTGACATTCATGAGTAATTACTTTATAGTTATATCAATTAAAATGAAGTAGGTACCTATATGCATTCAATGAACATTTTTTAAACACCTACAATTTCAGTTTTCCTTAAGAGTCCGCAGTAAGCTCGGCCGAATTGCACCTTCCCATACAAACGTAGTTACCTACGCCCTGTATTTAAAACTACGTCTTGGATTGTGACGAAACTTTGCATACCTATACAATGACATGAGGTATATCTATGTCTGTAATTAGTTTGTTTGTTTCCAGTTTCAACAAGTTTTGTATGAAAAACTTAATTTTGCTGTATTTTTTTTACTATGGTACCCGAACCTATATAAACTAATTACAGACATAGATATACCTCATGTCATTGTATATGCAAAGTTTCGTTGCAATCCAACACGTAGTTTTAAAATGAGAGCGTAACTACGTTTGTATGGAGAATCGAGCTTACTGCGGACTCTTAAGTTCCCTACACAATATGGGGCATGGCCGAAGGACAGGAATCAGTTATTATATTATAAGTAGAGCAACTTGAGTAGCTGAAAGTCACAAAACCTTGTTGTACTAAATACAGCAGTCTAGAGGTAGGGTCATTTCGCTGGTTACGCGACCACCTGAAGGAGAAGGTTTTTCCAATTGAAGATACCATCAATTATACAGACCCTATTGAGACAATTGTTGTACATGCAGTTTTTTGTTGATTTAGAATAGAAATCTACTAAAAATACGAGAAAATAACCTTTCAGTTCACCAAACTCAGCTAAGTGGTCGCCAACCGGCACATGAAATTAGGTGGTCGCTAACCGGCGAAATGACCCTCTAGTATTCGTCAGCCACCGGACGTGGGCCTCCTTATGTTGCGCCATATTAGATTCTGCGATTTTTTACTTACTACGGTCAAACGAAATGAATTCTCATGTGTCATACGTTACGTATACCTAATTATGTACCACGCCTTTTACCTGATCTTGGTGATCCGTCATATTTATCACAGGACTTGTCCACCTGGTTTGAAGGGTAATTCAGGGGTCCAATCTTCGATTGATACCAATTAAATAGGTTTTGGTTATAGGTAGACTGCCCGTGGTAATTTACCAGTCTCAAAACTTCCATGCGGATTGTGATCAATTCCTATCAGCTGATTCATGACATGAAGCAACAAGTTACAAACGGAAGTGTCTTTTCAATACCTTTTGATAGAAAGAGATTTCCGCTTGTAATTTGTTGCTTCATGAAACCATATGAAACAGGCCCCAGGAGTGCCAGCACGAGTATATTTTGGCCCCATATGTGGCGTAGCATCTCGCCCTAAGCTGGGTATAGTCCACAAATGATAAAGCTGTGTAAGAATGTCCAAGAGTTAAATATGTACTTAGCATGACTGCAAGATGGCCTTTGTAAACGCGGTTTAGCAGATCTGGATGCACATGATAAGGGCTTGCTTACACACATCGATGTGTCCATAGAAAACTACTCGCAATTTTTTTTACACTATGTTCTCGCACTAGAAATAAAAAAAGTGCTGTTCCACACAAATAAAAGGCGCCACTAGACAATCATTCGTGGCGGATTGCATAGAATGGCGGGTTAACCTATTTCTGCAGGTATCAAATGTCTATAAACATTATATTGAAATTCCCGAGGCCCTCCCGCTACCCTTACGTGCATATCCCTCTCATTCTAGCTTGTAGGACGATGGCGGTTCGCCTTGCAGGACCACCTGGCCCCTATTTCACCTACTTGACAGTGACAATCGCATTACATTGCTTATTCTTAAGGCGCCGTAGATTCATGGTCTTCTCTCCCTCTCACTGAGCTTAAGCGTGAGCGAGGTGGAAGTGCGTGCTCGGAAGCGCGGAAATCATGTTTTTTAATTTAAATTATGTTTTTTGGCGTCTAAATAAATAAAAAAGTAAACACTGATTTCTCTCAAACATGATATTGCCGATTTTTAGAAGCCATTTTAATATTTTTAGCTTTTGTGCATAAATTGTAAGAAATATTTTAAGTGTTTTTTAGACCCTTTTAGACCTATGTTCGTGTTTTTTTTCTATCGAGCGAAAATTGCTTAATCATGTTTCTAAACACTGATTTCCTTGCAGAGAAGCCTCAAGATTACTATTCGTATTTTTTTTAAACCATATTGTTATAAACAGACGCATTATATTGTTTCAAAATCTCTGTTCGCTTAACTTCGCTGAACCTACGGGGCCTTAAGGGGCACTCATAAATTACGTCAACGACCCCCCCCCCCCCCCCATCACATTCTGTTATCCCTTGAATTAGCCTAATAAAATTATTTTATAAGGATTTATTGCATTTTATTGTGCAATGATTATCCCAAGACCACGCCCTATTGCAGACACGTTTCAACCGGTTGTAATGACGTGGTGATGACTCATCTCATGCGTCACGATAAAAACATCAAAGTAGGTATTTTATGTTTGTTCATTGGAACTGTTAGCCAGCTGTAATGATACCTACTGTAATTGGTACGTTTCACAAGAAATTATGCTTAACAATTTCGCAACCGGACTAAAAATTGAATAATTCACCAGAAACCGAAACAATTCGCTAGACATGCAAGTTCATACTACCGCTCGCCTAGCGAGCTCAGCTGGTATCTGAGCAAAGTTACGGAGCGCCCACTAGGTGGGTTCCTGGTTGCGAAAGTGTCAAAATACTACTAGGAATAACAATGTTAAATAAAAAGTACACCCTAACAATTTCAACGGTTACTACAGATCTAAGGTAATACTTTAGAATAAAACACCAAGAGAAATTCTTACATTTACTTTATTTCAAATAGGTTATAGACCTGATACTTCTTATGGACATAAATCCAATAAATTACAGATACCACATACAGAACTCCTTGACGCGTAGTGCCTTTCAATCAAAAAATATCGGCCTATGTAGAGACGAGAACTAAAACTTATCACATGGAATATTGAAGTTACCTACCATTGGTTTACCATATTTCCTCCTTTAACGCTATAACTTCGGGACAGACCAAAAAGTTCGGTAAAGGAATTGTGTAACACGAAATTTTCGTCAACATACAAATACAAATGATGTTATTAAAAATTAACTTAATGTTAGGTTTGAGAAGGGTACACCGTGACGTTCATCCGACAGTTGGAAAGTCCTTAAGTAGCTAATTACACTAGGCTCCCGCCAGTCTGCTGCTGATAAACCTCTATTGTGTCTCCTTCCTCCATTTCCAGTGACGTTGGTGTGTCGTTCTCGTTGATTGGCTGCCCGTCGAATCTGAACCGGACCACTTGCATTGATAATCCCTGGAAGTAAAAGGAACATTTGTTATCATATTCAGATATCAAGGAAACACACCACATTTTCACAATAATAACAACTGCCTAATTTAATGATTAGGAAAAGTGGAAAAAGATGGGAGGCCTTGGGACCCACTAATGTGGAAATAAAGCTATAATAATAAATTGTAAGGATCATCATATCATCCGAAACACATACACAGCACAGGGCGGCTAGTACAAAAGACGCCGCACCGCGACGCGAGTCGAGAAACTTTCTACCAAAAAAGTACCATCCTCTTTCTAATTTGCACAGTGTGAGAGAGACAGGAGACACTCAGTCGCGCGCGAAGCCACTTGTCAGCAAGTTGTGCTAGACATACAGCATAGATAACATAAACCACCCCCAAAGTGTGCCATAATGACTGGTGCAGCACCTACTCTTCTAATTTATTTACTGAACAAAAGTCATGCTTTCTTCTCCCTCTTGCTCTAATATTGAGGGGAACTGAAATACCTTCCAATGTAAAAGCTGGATCTCGTAAGAGACTAAATTAGGAACGTGAAACAAGCCCTTTTAGGGTGTTTCTTGTAACAAGACTAATAAAAAATGCCACCATGGGAAAAAGAGACATGGCATTCAGTCATTTTGGCTTCCTGGGGCCTGTTTCACGAAGCTACAAGTTACAAAGAGACTTCCGCTTGTAATTTGTTTCTTGTAGCTTCGTGAAACAAGCCCCTGTTACATTGAAGCATAAATGATGGGTGGATGGATGATCGGAGTAGGGATAAAGGATGGGGGGCTTTAAGATCCCACTGGCCACTGGGTCGAAGTGTATCTGAAAGGGCCCTCATCTAGCTAAGATAAGATAACGTAGATCACTCTCACATTTGCAAATATTATAATCTTATAATCTAAGTATATTCTCAAATGAACCCAACAAGCAGTGGATAACGGCGATATAAGAATAACCTTTAGAAACTTTATGGCCAAATTAGAAACAAACAAGTATTAAAGATGTTTCAATCTACAAGGAAACGCACCCCATTCCTTCTCACTGCATAATATGGACATAGTTTGTGTTTTGCTCAAAACATAGGTAGGATTGGTGTTGGTTTGTAGAACAATCTATAATATAAGTTGATAAGAGTGATGTCCAGCTTGTGAGGCTCAAGCTACTTTCGTTTCAGTCAGGGCATGTGTATCGGGGCACTAGTATAAACCTACGCACCTGGGAAGTTCTGTCGGTTTCTGAGGTATTATTCTATTTTAAGTTCGGTTGCGAAAGTGTTAAAGAAACATTTTTTTAAAAAAGCTGCCAGTTGAAATATCAAGACACTGGCGGGGCAGATAAAAGAATGAGTTTGAGATGGCATCAGTTTCTATGATAAGTGATTTGGAACAAACACTTGAAATAATGACCCAAATGTGATAAAAAGCACAAAAATATGATGTCAAAGCAAGCCTTAGTACAGCTAGTTATCGTTTCCATATTGTGCACAAAGATCGGAGCTTACTTCAACTATTTGTCAGATGAGCATTAATAATAGGAATCTGGTCTCAAACCTCTCTCTTTCTAGCTCTTACACATCCTCATGGCCAAATAAATAATATCACCGAAACTAGAATACAGTTACTACAAGCTCAGACTGTATTTTACTTAGTGTACACAACATAAACGACACATTGAAATAATTGCAGAAAAAGCGTCATAGAATGCTTGGATTCATATTATTTTTAGTCCAAATCCAATGCTTACTAGTTATGGTCCATTCATCAACATTCTATGTAGGTTGATATTGGTATAATTTTTATTGTTTTGAAGAACATTCAAGGCTACATTATAATTATAGACCTTAAATGAGACTCAAATCTATGTAAAGCTTGAATTCACAAATCGTTTTTGTGAACGATCATTGAATTCACAAAATGCTTCACTGCAAGTCTTAACCTCTTTTCATTGATAACAAATGGTTATATATAAATTTGCCACCAGAGAAAAAGGTTTTTTAAAGGTAGTTAGTAGTAATTGTTGTACTTACTGCTCTATCACAGTAGGCATTCATCAACTTCCTCAGGGGAGTGTGTTTTTTGATTTTGAACTGGACAATAGCATTATCCTGACCTAGCACTTTCAAGTTGATGTGTTCGCTTTCTCCCTGAAAATGATTAAACAAAACACATTAAATTATTTGAAACGTTAATCTAAACACAAATCATGGGAAATGTTGAGATAACCACATTTTACAAAGAACGCCATGTCGGTGAAATTAAGTTAGGGCAGGTGAATAATAACTGATAATACAACTGTTTCCTTACCTTTTTCTCGTCAGCCATTTTGATATCCAAGTATTTTTCAAAACTATGAACACCAAACGGAAGAATATAAAGCAATTTCAAAGATTATCGCACAATAGACGCGCTACTGACAGATTTTGGATCCGGTGGCGTGGTGGCAATGGCGGCGGAGTGGCTTGGAAAGGACACAGTGCTGCCAACACATGCGCAGTAATAACGGCGCAAATGGCGCGCAGAATAGTCGCGCACCTACGCTGAAATGCGTTTGATTTTGTCGATGCTGCATTAAAAAGTTGTAACAATTAGTAATAAAACTAATTATACACATTTTTTGATAACAGAACTATGGAGTTTTTGTGTAATTACATAAAAGAAGAAATAAGAGTTTTTGTACATTTTTTCAAATTATTCAAGAAAATTAATTGATTTACTTAAAATATTGAAATAATATTTGCTATTTCAGCGTATTTCGACTGATATGACCCCCTAGCACACTAAGTTTTATGTCGGACATAAAGCATTTGTCCCACTTGCACTCGCATATTTGCCAGAATGGGACGAATGCTTTATGTCCGACATAAAACTTAGTGTGCTAGGGGGTATGATGATGATTTGCTATCGAAAAAACGACAAAGATTTGAAATTCATTGAATAATAATATATAACTGGGATGAACACTAAAAAAACAACAAATTAATGTAGGTAAATTCTAGGAAACTTCTAGAAGTTAGTCGATACATTCTATTAATAGGTTTTATTTCGTCATATCCTGTATTCACAAAATTGCCAACTTAAAGCGAAAAATCGATACCCGCTTATGCCTAGTGATGTATTCTATCGATACACAACTGAACCGGAAGTTGATAAGGATGCGAAAAGTCGACGGCTATTTTACGTTCCGTTTCACGAATGTTGCGGTTAAACATATTCTAATGAAGTTATTTATTTATGGCGTGATTATGTTGGTGTGCTTTTAAAATTTTCCACACTTTTATTTAAGAAAAAAATTGACACGGTTCTCTTTCGGTCTTGTTATTCAGCTTATCTGTGGACAATTTAAAGACAGTCTAATGGTGGGTACACACTGAGCAAACGAACGACCAACGAACGCGAAGCATTTACGGGACAGCTATTTGTTAGAGTGAGATACATAGCCGTTCGATGGCTTGGTGTATACCCACCATAAAGTTAATTTTTATTTGACAAGTCGAATTATGGTGGGTACACACCAAGACAACGAACGGCTATGTATCTCACTCTAACAAATAGAAATAAAGAAAGAAAATAATTTACTAGCGTAAATTTTAGTAAGTACATAGAAGCAAAAATAACTACATATAATTTTACGCTAAAAGGTCCTCACTCGGCTTGGTGTCACGGAGCGAGCCACAAGACGCGCTCCGTGATAGGCCATCCACATTAAGTGATTTTACCCCAATTTGTCAGTACAACATGTCGAAGTCAGAATTGGGTGTAGCGTACAGACGTAACAACTGCAACTACAATTTCATTCAGTGTGGCCAGTTAACAGTAGGAAAGCGAATTGCCGCATTCAAACGGTCCTGCGAAGCGGACTGCAAGATTGTTACTAACCGATGAGATAGGGCAAGACAGCACGTCTAAAATGGATTAAATGGAACGGCCACGACATACTCTCGATTTTCTCGCACTATACCTCTTGTTCTAAGTGTTCTAATAAGAGAGAGACGGATCGTGTGAGAAAAATTGAGAGAGCTCGCGCGTCGTCGCGTAATAGCCGTGCAGCACACAAAAATCGAGAGTATGTCACGGCCGCCTCATGATTGACGTGCTGTCGCGCCCTATCTCATGTCTATCTCTCTATCCCAGTCTAGGGCTGACAAATCACTTAATGTGGATTGCCCATGACGCTGATTTTCAGTGAGGCCATTTAGAAGCAAGATGGCACTGAAAGAATACCAGTAAACTCATCAAATAACTTACAATAAAACAAAAATTAAACAAAATAATAATTATTAGAATCACTTTTGAACTTATATTATATAACTATCTACCTATATGTATAATTAAAACTTCAAAGTATGTGTGTGTCTGCGTGAGGATTTGACTGCGCAAGAGTATGAGTGTAAATGTGCAAGGTCGCCTGAGTATTCAGTTTCTGCTTGGCAATCAAAAATTTTCTGAGGGACATTTTAAAAGAGGCGACTGTATTGGAATTGCGTATTGGTGGTGGCAAGTCATTCCAACACTTGGTGGCAGCAAAACGAAAGCTCCCACGAAAGGCAACCTTGCGGTGTGGATGACTTTGAAGTCGAGGTGCATGTCTGACAGCGCGCTGAGAGATCAGTTTCTCGAAAAGGTATGATGGTACTTTATTTTTGATCACTCCAAAAAGTAAAGTAGCGAAATGTAGGTGTCTACGGGAGCTCATGTTCATCAAGTCGTACCGGTTTAAGAACGGAGTAATATGGGTACGGCGCGGAATGGGAAAACAAAAACGTGCACATGCGTTTTGAATTCGCTGCAAGGCTTTACCAGTCCGGGCGAGTAGTCGCCCTCCGAACACTACATCGCCGTAATTGAGCTTTGAAAGTATAAGCGAATCACATAATTGTATGCGCACGTCAATAGAAAGACACTCACGAATTCTGTATAAAACTTTGAGCCTATAAAAGCAGTTCCGCATCGTCTCCGAGACATGTTTCTCAAATCTTAGGGTTTCATCCATTAACAAACCTAGATTGCGTGCTTCTGTGACTCTCTCTAAGCGAATACCTTCTATAGAGACGAGTGGGTCATGCGACGCACAATTTGTTTTCTTGTGCGTAACAACATAAATTTTGATTTGGAGGGATTTAGCAAATAGCTGTCACATATATGCTTCGCGTTCGTTGGTCGTTCGTTTGCTCAGTGTGTACCCACCATTAGAAGTTATTGACACTCATCTCCATGCTCTCTCTCTAGCTCCATGGCTATATCAGATTCATATAAATGCATGTATTATACGTTTGCAAAAAGTAATCCGATGGATTTTTTAAATAGAAAATAATACATTTTACGTAAAAATACATATCACAACTTCTTCAATAATTATTAAAATTAAATTGCCATTTTCTGGGAAAATAAATCAAAGTGTAAAATAAACACCTGTCTGAAAGGTTCTTTGTCCCACTTTATGGCATGGTCCCTTTTCCTATCGAAGTTATTTTTAATTAGTAAGGTCGTATAAATTAAAAGACGAAGGAACAATTAAATTAGAGTAAATAACTTACATACTTGTTTATGAACAGCACGGCTATAGGTGTGTGCTTTTCGGCTGATGTGATGATGAGACCACTACCTTTACGAAAAGGACCGATTGGCAACGGTTTTGTTGCAAGCCGTCAGATGGTCGGCTTTGTTTGACAAGTAGTTAGTATTCAAATAGTTTTAGCAGGTACAGTCAGGGGTATATACGTACATAAATATCTGTATGTGCCTCTGTTGTCAATGCCAATACAGGCGTGTGCGTGTACAGAATATAGATCCTTATTTATGTACGTATATTAATACCCCCCGAGTCCCTGACTGTACAAACCTACCTAGGTACTAAACGCGAAATTAAACACATCAGTTTCACAATCTATTTTGAAAAAGGAAAATAAACCAGGGGATTTAACGGCTTTTGTTAGAGCGGTTCATTCATTTCATTAGGTTAGTGTTGCACAAATCCGGGGTTTGTGGGCCACGTGCCGTGCACCACGCTGATACCTGGCTAATTTTTTCATCTAGCAATTTTAGCATGTCGTAAACAAAGTTATTATTAGGCGCGAAGTTTCTTTCTAGCCAGGGGCTACCGCGAAGTGAAAACGAACTTCGTTCGAGTATCTCCCTCTCTATCGCTCGAACTAGCAGGTGCAACAGAGAGAGAGAGATACACGAACGGAATTCGTTTTCGTTTTGCGGTTGGGCTCAGGTCTTTTTGCCACTTTCATATACCTACGTAACAGAATATTTTATAGCGTATTTCGATTACCTAGCATACGGAATGAAAAGCTTCCTAGAGAGAATTCTAACCTTTTTAGGAGGAAATGCTTCGGATCACCTTCCATATCCAAGTTTATCGGGCTATAGGTGACGCTACACCAGCGAAATCGGAAGTTCACAGAAAATCTAGCATGGAGTGACCTTGATTTGGCTTCCGCCTTGGCCTAGGAACAAAAACCGTTGTTTAACTCTATACTTTACAACCCTACACTTCACAGAGTAAAAATAAATGTTTCGCCAGCCATGACTTATTTTTAAAAAGGAAGCGGTGTCCCGCCATTCCGCCATTGAGTGAGGTACCCATTGCACACTTGTTCGCTGCCTAGAAAGGGAAACATGGTTTAGGCCTTCTACACGATCGGGACCAACCGCCAACCACCGTGTCCTTGGTCGGGTTGATATAAAAATGGACCTTGTAGAAAGCGGTTTACCAACCGATATTTGGTTGATGTCAACGGCCTTGGTCGTGAGCGCATCCCTCGCGACAGGCTGCGTCGGTGGTTGGTCCCAACCGTCTGGAACGCTGTCGGCCAACCGTTGATCCGACCAAGGACACGGTGGTTGGCGGTTGGTCCCGATCGTGTAGAAGGCCTTTTAGAGCTGCCAACAAACCGAAAATACTTTTACGTAGGTATAGTGTGGAGCGACGCGATGCGATTGAAGAGTTCCGGAAATGGTCACTTCAATTTTATTTCTTTTCGATACGAAGAGTTATTGCTGTGAGTTGGCTGTGAGACTATTTTGCACTTATCAAGAAATATTGGCACTTTGTTGGATTTGAAGGCAAGATGCAACTGTCTTAAATGAATATACTAGTCTAATGTAAAATAAAATGTGTCGTTCTTAGGGAAAGACACTTTAGCGGTCTTGGCGTTTACTTACCCAATTATTTATACTTGAGATTATTTATGATTTATGATGACGGAAAAGCATCAAAGGCAAAGCATCATCAACAATGACAGTTTCTTATAAAAAGTCGGAGGTCGATGCCATTCCCGACGATGTATCTTATGCCGCGTTTATACGCTTGCGATGGCTTGGCGCGTGAGCAGGACGCAGCTATGCGTTAGAGGGAGAGGGCTATAATTCGATCTCATTCGTTTACATAGCTGCGTCCTGCTCACGCGCCAAGCCGTCGCAAGCGTATAAACGCGGCATTAAATCTTGTTATCTTGTCTATTACAAGTGTTGCCACATGAAATAATCTCAACTACCTACTCCGCGAAACGCCGCATTTGTTGCTAAACGCCGTAAGAAAATGGAAATACTTAATTACGTAAGCGCCAACCGCACTAAGGTTTCCTTTTACTGAGAACGACGGTAATGCCTAGATACCTAATAAGAATGTGATGAAAATGTCATTTTTTGGTACCAGGATTTTTTTACTTTTTCATGCACAGTCATCAATGTCATCATCATCAACTAGGGACTTGAGAGTGTATGGTCCAAACACGACGGTGTTATCTTCTGTAGTTGTGCGTACCTCCTAGGTGCTATGACTGCTATGGCATGGTCACCTTCTGTAGCCTTAATCAGGTCAGCTGTCTGTTGTCATTTTCTCCGAACTTATATAAGTATGCCAAATTATTGCCCGACAAGCCGCTATTTGACCTTGAGGTAGTTTCGCTGTAAACAGCATAATAGATACACGGAAATAATGTACTGTACATACGGCATGCATGTGTAGTGTTGTTTGTTGAATGTAAAAAGTATATTATGCTTTATATGTATATAATAAATACCTATTTATCCATATCGGATTCCAAGATTTCCAAGTACGTACTCGATATTTAAATTCCTATTGTTTGGATTGTGACTCCGAAGACTCTGATGAATCTGATCTCCGATGTGTCGCTTTCAAGACCGCCGCGCCGACCTCAATTCGACTCAACTCAAGGACCTTTTTTCTATATTCGTCTTCATGTTTTTTACAATATGGTAATAGAGTCTGGCAAACGAAAGCGTGACCTGGACTTTTTTAAAAGTGGCAACATTATAATCTGTCAAAGGCACGTTAAATTCTTTTTCAGTATTTTGATTACACGGACTTTTGAATGATCCTTGGAACATGGCGGATCGTGCTCCAGACATTTTTTTTCATTTTCTGCATCCTGCTGTTTAATGTATAGTTTTGATAGCGTATTATGCAATAAATGGCAAACATGACGGCTACAGTTTATGAAGAATTTTCCTGGAAACGCGAATAACCAATTCTTGGGCATCATTCGGCGGTTCGTGGTCGCGGCCGCCATTATACTTTGTACTGCTCCAGCTATCACTCAGTGCATCGTGAAGGCCCTACACCGTACATCATGCATATGAAATGTTTTTTTTATTTCTGATTTCTGTACACTGTCTTTGGCAAAGGCCCTAGAGGCTGCCATTTCTCTAATAAATAAAATAAATTTTGATTACACAGTTATTTTGCATTAATAATTGCCGTAATATGGGAAAAACAATAAAAAGTAATGTGCGAAAGCTGCTACATACTATGATCAGTAAGTTCAAGCAAAAACAAGAGGAGAAAGAAGTTGTTTTCCAAGAGAAAAAACAATGTCGGAGATGCGATGTCGGATTTTTTAGGTCAGTATGACTTTGTAATCTTAATCCTTGTCGGCTGATTATTTGTTATAATAATATTGACGATAATGATGATACTTTTCTTATGTTTGCAGATAATCTTGAAAATATTCAAGGAATCCGTAAATAACAAAAAAATAATAATACCACATGTATTTTTTTTGAATTTGCCGCGTTTTCTCAGGTCACGCTTTCGTTTGCCAGACTCTAGGTATATAGGTAACGATAAGAAATAAATAATTTTTAATCCAACCCAACTAACCAGTTCAATCAATACCCACGACCGCACTATAAAATGTCAGTACCGGTCATGTCAACAACCAATTACAAGACATTGTTTATAGATTTACTAGACAATCCAGTATACCTTTTCTGCTGTTAATTTAATTATATTCAAAATAAGCTTTCTGACATCGCTATGGATTGCTTTCGGCTTATTTATTGTATTTTTTTTACAATCGTATTTCGTCTTAATTGCTGTGACTTTCGATGTCTTGACTTCCAACGTTTGTCAAAGAATACTCGTTGCCAGTAAAATAAACTAGTTCCATTGTGACGACGCGCCGGCGTCGCACAACGGCGGCGAGGCGCGGCGGGCCGCGCGGCGCACGGGCAGAGCGGTGACGTCACAACGAGCGGCTTTAAAAGGCCCGAGCGCGCCTACAACGATCAGTGTTCTCCGGAGTCCGCTTCGGATAGCACTGCCCCCCTCCCTTCCCCCCTGCGTCTTCAAGGCGGCGGTTTTGGCCCGTCCTCGTCTGCCTCTCTGCCTCGTCTGCGTCTGCGTCTTAGACGTTCCCGAATACCTAGTCCTCAAGGCGGTGGTTTTGGCACGTCCTCATCAGCCTTGGACTAGTCACCCTGGAATCATCCCCGCGGCGGTGGTTGTGGCAAGTCCTCATCAGCCAGGGGTTCCAGGTTCCTACAGCCTTCAAGGCGGCGGTTTTGGCTCGTCCTCGTCAGCCTTAGGCTTCCCGAACTAACGCTCCCACTAATATCCCGTAGTCCGTAAGGATAGGTCCGCGACCGCGTTAACCGTACACCGTAGATTTAGCGTGCTAGATTCTAGTGTTTGCTTATAATTAATAAACGGGCGTAAGACCCTTATTTGTTACATATTTAATCCGTGTTTGCATTACAAGCGCCCCTAGATCCCTCATAGTGCCCCTGAGCTAGTCTGGAAACCTCCATCAAGCCCTAAGCGGCGGAGGATTTGGGTGTGTGCCCAAAACACACATCACATTTGGCGCCCAACTTAAAAACTCACTTTAGAGTATTTCTAGCTCAAGAGGGATCGAGTCAAGGGAGTGTAATAGTATCTAGCATACCTAGTGCGACGCGTCTCGTCCACTATTGAAATTTCCGTATAGAGCAGATAAAACCGTATTGTTTACCGTATAATATCCCTATAAATTACTGTTGGACATATTAATATTAACGTGTTTAATCCCCTGTGTACTTTAGTGCCGCTTCAACTCCTGTACAGTACCGCCAGATAGACGGGAAACTACCGATGCCGACGGCCTGGATCTATCTTCTTAAGAAGCCGGGTCTCACCGAGGAAGCCGAAAAGAGAGGCGTATCCACGGAGGGCTTGACGGTGGAGCAGATACGCAAGCTACTCGCGGAATCCGTGAAGGGATCCGAGGAATTTAAAACACCGGAGGAGTCACGATCCCTAATCATGGAGGACGACGAGCGTAAAGGGAAGTCGAGCAGGCTTAGCAAGTTGCTAGGTGAGTGGAACCTCACGTACGGGACGTCCGAGGACGCCGTAGAGTTCGTAGAGAGGCTGGAGGAGCTAGTCGAAGCAAGCGGCATAGAAAAAGAAGATGTGCTGCCGGCCTTACCACGCATCCTAAGAGGGAAGCCTTTGCTGTGGTACAGGAATAATTGCGACTCATGGGGGACCTGGGAGCAGTTCCTGGACCTTTTCAAGCTTTATTATTTCCCCAGTAACTACGAGGAAGACCTCATAGTGGGGATAGTTGCGAGAAAGCAAAAGTTTCGAGAAAGTTTCACGGATTATTTGACTGACTTACAAACCTTAATGAGGAGGTATGGGGGGTTAACAGAGAAGGAGAAATTGCACCGGATACACGAGAACATGATCAAGGAATACAAGTTGTACATCAAAAAACAGGACTACAAGGACCTCAGCGGGTTAGTAAGGCTGGCAAGCGAGTACGAAGGAATCGTCGCGTCATCGTACAGAGGACCGCCACCCAGCAAAGGGAGGCCGTTCGAGACCGGAGGGCACACGAGCCCACAAGCGGCTTATAAGCAATGTCCGCCGCAGTTTACTGCGCAACCGTCGGCACGAGAACGTCAACAACCGGGCAGAGAGACTCGAGGGAAGAGAGAGTTCCTGGGGGCAGCAGCAGTGCAAGACCGCGAAGATAACCGCGTCTATGTAGAAGCACGAATAATGGGAGACGAATACCGCTGCTTAGTAGATACGGGGTCCACGAATACGTATGTGAGTGAACAAATCTATACCGCCTGTAAAGCACGAGGTGCGTTGGAAAGACAGGAACAGAAGGGAATTGTACTCGCCGACGGCACTAGAACACAAGTGGGGAAAAGTGTTTTAGTGGACATCGTAATGAAGGGGGCGACAATAAAGCATTGGGTGCGGGTGTTACCATCGGTGACACACACAGTTGTGGGGATGGATGTGCTCCGACGAGTGGGGGTGGCGATAACGTGGGCAGGCGAGCTGCCAGACGCGCAGGAACCGACTACCCAGAAAGGGGACGTCGAGAAGCAGGGGCCTGAGGCGCCCCGGGAGCACCGGACAACCCTGGCCAAGGCCGAGAAGATAGGACATCCCGGTGAGGTTAGTCCCGCATCGGGCCAGACGGGCGAAGTGCTTACACCGGCACAGGAGGGACGGCTCGAGGCAATGCTGAAGGAGGAGTTCGAGTTATGCGAGAGAGGCCACAAGGGAAGAACGTGGGCCGAGCATAAAATGAAATTGAAGCACAAAGAACCCATCAAGCAGAGGTACTACCCAAGGAACCCGAACGACCAGAACGCATTCCCGACCCCGTATGTGAAGGAGAATACAGCTTTGGAGCAGCTATACGCGGCCGTGAGGCAAAATCAAAACAAAGCGTCCGCAATACAAAAAACTTATTACGATAAACCGAGAAGGCAGTGGGAGCCGGCAGCAGGCGCGCAGGTGTTAAAAAGGAACCAAATTTTATCAAACGCGGATAAGAACTTTTGTGCGAAGTTATCTCCAAGGTACGTCGGGCCATACAAGGTTCATAGCAGGACATCACCAGTAATATACAGGCTACAAAAAATAGAGGGAACCGGTAAGCCAATTATAGCCCACACAAAAGATTTAAAAACATATAATCATACCGATACCACAATACGGAATCCAATAATTATACCGATTGCAGAAAATAGACGGGACCGGTAAGCAAATAATAGCCCACGTGAAAGAATTAAAACCGTACAATATTTAAAACATACACAACAAGTGTTATAACGCGCGCATAACAACATACATAAATTGGAGTTATTACGCGCAAAACAAAGTTTCCTTAAAAGTGCGCAACTGACTCAAGCCAGCGATAACCGGTCGAAACGAAGAGATAACAGGAGGCGGCGGCGAGCCGACCGAAAACCGACCGTAACGCAGGGTCAATAAGGTCCAGAGTTACCGCGCGGTAAACCGAGAGTAGTGTGTAACCCGGGACAACGCAACAATTAGTAAAATAAGGCGAAATGCGCATCGCACGTAAACAAGGATTCACATGAGTCGCATTCGCATCATACAAGAAATATAATTTAAATACGAACACAGGAATCCGCGTCACCCGCAGCAAATAACAAGCACGGCCGAATAGGGACCCTAATGCTAGGGAAATACGGTCGATAATCAAATGGACGGGGGAAAAGTGTAAAGATTTCCGATTGCATGGCGGGCAAAGGTAAACAAACAGCGACGGCCGAGATGCGCGGAAAAATATGAACCCTATACTGTTATGAATACGGTGTATAACAGAAAGCCAGGTGGGGCGGCAACGTGCATGTGACACCGCGGGTATGGAAAGCGTTCATGGGCTACGGTAGCTGCCTGCCTTCAGGCGGACCGTCAGCGGGCCCCACCGAAGTAGTGTTTTAAGTTTTATTATTGTTTTGTTTTTCATTTCTCGCATTATATAAATTTATTTTGATAACCGATTTGCAAGTAGGTACCCCAGTAACGGGTAAACACCGAAGGCACCGGTAAACGGTGAGCAATATCGGGGATAGGGAGGTACCAAAAGGTTGGTACACCGATTTGGTACACACATTAACGGTGATTTTTTTCCTTACAGCAAAAAAATCTCAACAGGAGGAGGGGGCATGTGACGACGCGCCGGCGTCGCACAACGGCGGCGAGGCGCGGCGGGCCGCGCGGCGCACGGGCAGAGCGGTGACGTCACAACGAGCGGCTTTAAAAGGCCCGAGCGCGCCTACAACGATCAGTGTTCTCCGGAGTCCGCTTCGGATAGCACTGCCCCCCTCCCTTCCCCCCTGCGTCTTCAAGGCGGCGGTTTTGGCCCGTCCTCGTCTGCCTCTCTGCCTCGTCTGCGTCTGCGTCTTAGACGTTCCCGAATACCTAGTCCTCAAGGCGGTGGTTTTGGCACGTCCTCATCAGCCTTGGACTAGTCACCCTGGAATCATCCCCGCGGCGGTGGTTGTGGCAAGTCCTCATCAGCCAGGGGTTCCAGGTTCCTACAGCCTTCAAGGCGGCGGTTTTGGCTCGTCCTCGTCAGCCTTAGGCTTCCCGAACTAACGCTCCCACTAATATCCCGTAGTCCGTAAGGATAGGTCCGCGACCGCGTTAACCGTACACCGTAGATTTAGCGTGCTAGATTATAGTGTTTGCTTATAATTAATAAACGGGCGTAAGACCCTTATTTGTTACATATTTAATCCGTGTTTGCATTACAAGCGCCCCTAGATCCCTCATAGTGCCCCTGAGCTAGTCTGGAAACCTCCATCAAGCCCTAAGCGGCGGAGGATTTGGGTGTGTGCCCAAAACACACATCACACCATTAAAAATGCGCATCGTGGCTAGGGTCAAAAAGAAACTTGTTGGACTATACATAGGTAGTACAGATCTACTAACAGTGCAATTTTTAAAAAAGCTTGAAATAATGACTGAAAGAAGAAGAACGATAGTTCTAAAATGATACTTTAAAATAGGAACACTTCCTTCTCACTTTGTTTATTTACTTTGGGACCAATTATTCCGCTAGCTTAGTTTTTGGCCGACCGACCCCTTACCAGTTACCACTGTGCGGTTACTCAATATAGAAGCGCCTGCCAATTTTACAGAGCAACAAGTGATCATTTAGTCTAATGTCTCATCTACGAATTTTTCACGAAGCAACGGTAGCCTAGCTGTTCAGGCATGCGGCTGTCAAACGGCGGTGGTGAGTTCGAATCCCGGCTCGTACCAATGAGTTTTTCGGAACTTATGTACGGAATATCATTTGATATTTACCGTTAGCTTTTCGGTGAAGGAAAAACATCGTGAGGAAACCTGAATACATCCACGAAGAAATTCAAAGGTGTATGTGAAGTCCCCAACCCGCACTGGGCCAGCGTGGGGACTACTGCCCGTTCCCTCTCATCCATATCCATGAGTGGAGGGCTGTGCCTAGCAGTGGGACGTATATAGGCTGATGTATTATTTTAGATAGGCGGCCAATATTTTATATTATTTTAGTTAAAATTATTTAAACTAAGCTCATGAATGGCCATTGTCCTGAGCTCATGAATAGCCTTTGTTTGCGGTCGACACTTGCAAATACAATGCACATTTTATGTGGCGCTAACCTTATTCTTGCAAAAAATGGCACGCGTCCGACCACAGTCGTATTGTTAGACTTGAATGCTATTGTTCTGAATATAAGAAGTCAGTGGTCTTCTGCCGCAAACAAAGGCTATTCATGAGCTCAGGACAATGGCCATTCATGAGCTTAGTTTAAATAATTTTAACTATAATTTATATTTGTGGCCTGATACATCTAGGTGTAGTGTTTAAAATTCACCCCCCCTCCACCTGACGCTTGACCCCCCTCACCTTGAAATGGAATTTGGAACAAAAAAGGTTCTATATTTTTAGGGTTCCGTACCAAAAATGGTAAAAAAGGAACCCTTATGGTGCGACTCCGTCCGTCTGTCTGTCTGTCTGTCACAAAGTGAAATATCTCACGAACCACTTAAGCTAACAATTTGAAATTTGGAACGATTATAAATGAGAGTTATCCGCGTGCATGGAAAATAAAAAGTTTAAATATACATTTAAATTTACTATGAAAAATTACGAATTTGAGGAGGGGGCAAAAAAAAAAATTCAACTATTAGGTCAAGTGGGGTATCATTTGAAAGGGTTTGAGTTGCACTTTTCGAAGCAGTTTTTTTTTTTCTACATTGGTAAAATTTCGATTTATGAAGGAAAATGTAAAAAAAAAATACCATCCCCCTCTTATCTCCGAGGTTACCCAAGCGAAAAATTTGAAATTATTACTTGTGATTAAGATAAACGTAAATATCACTGGAAAAGTATAACTTTTTCTGTATCTAGCGTATTTTTTGTTTTGTTTTGATTTTGAGGAGGGGGCAATAAAAAAACATTCAAGTATTAGGTCAAGTGGGGTATCATATGAAAGGGCTTGAGTTGCACTTTTTAAAGCACTTATTCTTTTTTTTTGATCTATGAAGGAAAATGTAAAAAAAATACCATTCCCCCCCCTTATATCCGAAGTTATCAAAGCGACAAATTTGAAATAATTACTTGTGATTAAGATAAACATAAATATTACTAGAAAAGTATTTTTTTTCTGTATCTAGCATATTTTTTGTTTTATTTACAAAAATCATTTCCTAGTTAAATTTGCAATTTAATCAACTTTATAAGTATTTTTTCGTTTTGAAATTCCTATAAGACTATAATAGAAATACTCTCTTTCAAATAAAATAAAAATAATAGAGATCGATTCACGTGATAAACAATAATCGCTAAAAGACCAACATACATACTAAGCCGATTGCCCTTGCACGTTAGTAATGTTAGTATCAAATGGGGCCGATACATGGCGCTGACCCCATTCGCGCTGTTAAGATTTTTCTAGAATTAATGGGGTTGGGATTGGGACGCGTATATTTATTTTCAATAGCAGGTCAAAAAAAGATCGCGATTCAATTGTCTTGGTGTAAAAGTTACTCGTTATTTGAAATTGAATTCTATTGTTGGGTTAAAATAAGTAATTTAACAAATTTATTTATTTATTTATTTAATAGGTTACATGACATTACAGAAATCCAATGCGTCACACAACAAAGATTAAACATTTTAACAATAGCACATAATAAAAGACATGCATTAACAGTGTACACAAAAGAGACAATATTACATTACACTCGAGGGCCTGGCATCCATCACCTCACAGAACTTCAAACATTCTTTTCTCACACTCGCCCATCGCCATGTAAACAGATCGCACTCCGGCGCAGACGCCAAGAGCGCATTTAGTAGTGAGAGTGCGCGGGGCAGTGGGGAGTTCCTATGCGACACAGTGCGAGTTGCCGGGACAGCAAGAAGAAGCAAATATTGGGACATTTACTTTACCTTGATTTAATTGTTAGTTTGTAAGGAACCCTCAGTGCGTGAGTTAGACTCGCACTTGACCGGTTTTTTTTAAATAGGTTGGATGGTATTCAGGCTGTAGGTATTTATATAACCGTAAAATAAAATAATAAACATATTCTTTTGACGAAGTGTATTATATTTTAAAAACGGCTGGACCGATTTTGATGAAATGTATTCCAAAAATTACCGCACTAAAGCCAGCTATCAAACAAAAACAACTTCATTAAAATCGGTTCATCCGTTTCGGCGCTACGCGGTCACATACACACAAATAAATACCAAGAGGAAGAGAGAGTAGTAGTATAGGAACCGGAGGGGCTGCCGCGAAGTGAAAACGAACTTCGTTCGAATATCTCCGTCTCTGTCGCTCGAACTAGCAAGTGCGAAAGAGACGGAGAGACACAAACGAAGTCCGTTTTCATTTCCCGGTAGCCCCTCAGATATATAAAACTAGTACTAGTACTAGTAGTCTTTGTGTCAGGGCCGCACCTGACTCATATCAGCCGAAAAACGTCCACTGCTGGACATAGGCATTCCCCAAAGAGTGCCAAAGTAATCGGTCCTGCGCCAGCCGCATCCAGCGGACTCCCGCAAACTTTACCAGGTCATCAGTCCACCTTGTGGGGGCCTACCCACGCCGCACCTTCCGGTACGTGGTCGCCACTCGAGAACCTTTCCGCCCCAATGGCAATCGGTTCTACGTCCTATGTGCCCCGCCCACTCCCACGAGGCTCAGACCTTTGCAACTTTTACACATTGTAGTACAGCCAGGCCAATTTTAATACATCTGCAGGGAATTTTAAACACTACACCTAGATGTATCACGCCACACAGGTTTGAAAACTATATTAATTTGTTTCATTTTCCCATACATTGATTACATAGAATGACTGTATTATATCACGATAATACGTGTAAAGGCCGCCATTCACCTAGCAAATTTTTACATCGACTTTCTGAGACGCAGCTTTAATTAGAATGAGACAGCATTCATTCCATCATTCGCTTCCAACTGCCAAACAAGTTGCAGCAATTTGGACAATTACACAGATTTATGATCTGCTAAGATATTTTTGCCAATAAATTTCAAATAAAATAATTAATATTTTATTTAGTAATTTACAAGAAAACTTTCCATAAATTGAGACAATATTATTATTACGTAACCGGTAGTCTTTAGGTGTGATGTCTCAACTTGACTTCAACAATTCACATGTGATAAATTGACTCGCGTTAAAAAGCTACAAGTTCATTCATTAGGAGTATTGGTCAAAGTTCAGTTTTACCACTAGGTTTTACTTAGTAAAAGTGAAAGTTATAGAGTCGGGCCACGCGCAGGGTAGGGTTCCGTAGTTGCCCGTCTGTCACAGAATGCGGACTTAAAAGGGGCTTTTGGGGTTTTTATTATAGCTTACCCTCGTAGATAATCGTAAATATAATTATTTTTACGTCACACCTGGCCATAATGCGAGTTTTACTGCACGCTGCGCGTATGGGAAAACTCGCATTGTGGGCAGGTGAAAACGTAAAATTTTGTACGCAACACGGGCGGTAATTCGTAAAGCCCCAGAGCGCATATTTATGGCCCTCACCTTCGGTTCGGGCCACAAACACCTGCGATCTGGGGCATTCACGAATTCACCGCCCTAGTTACGTAATGTACTATTATAACACACCAATGTATAGGGTCGTTTCGCCGCTTACGCGACCACCTTCGGTTAGCGACCACCTGAAGGCCAAGAGTTTTTCTATTGAAGATGACGTGCCGTGAAAAAGCAACTCTACCGGCCACGGTAAAAGGTTCGAATTCCAATGACAATGTATATGCACCCGAAATTAAGTGCATTTCTTACCAGTTAACTAGTTATGTCTATTACTCGTTAACTAGTTATGTCTACCTAACTGTGATAGTTTTCCTTTTAAATTCATTGTATGTACTACTGCCACGAATTTTTTCACGTCCCCAGTAGTAGCCATGGCCAAAAATTAGGGCTTTAAAACCCATTATCTCGCAAACGCATAACTGAGTTGAAAAATAGTTGTAGAAAACCCATAATATTTTTGAACAAGCTATCCAACGATACCCCACATTATAGGTTTAACGTGAAAAAAAAATACATCACCAATTCACATATATAGGTAAGGATTTTATTGTACTGTTGAGAACTGGATCGACATGCGCTCGGGAGGAGACGCGCGGGCGGCGGTGTTTTGTCGGCGTGATTGGTTTATATACCCACGCCGAATTGCAGCTTTCTAATTGCAAGGGTTACTGAGCTAAGCCGAAGACGGATAGACAGACAGACAGACGGACGGACATGGCGAAACTATAAGGGTTCTTTGTTGACTACGGAACCCTAAAAAAGACCGGGTTGCACTCCGGGAGTGCTGGCAGAAGTGAAAATTTGCGAATTGCTTAAGGTGCAACGTCACTGATGAATTCCATACAATTTTCGTTCGGACTAGACGTCTAATCTATCGATGTCAGGAACTTGAAATTGTGATATTTAGATAATATATGACCCTCTTCTCCCGCAGTTTGAATAAATACACGCAAAAACCAGTAATATTCAAACAATAGCCATTTGAAATTCATAAAATTTTACTCCGAGCCTTGTATGTGTGCGTGAGTTAGACACTGTCCGTGTAAATGACATGGCCGCGTCACAATGACAGCACGTTGCCTAAAACCTTCACTAGATGTCTTTAATATCAAACAAGATTAGTTAGATAGCGGAGTGAATAGTAGTAATTATAATCACCAGACGGTGACACCATCGTACAAACACTTTTAGTTTGTGGTGAAAGAGATAGCATTATTTTTATCTTGCTACGCTGCTCATTTAGGTAATGACATAAGAGCAATGTCATTTGTTTTTGATAGACTGAATTTCAAGCAACAATGAATGAATTTCAATGCTTTGCTCTTTAGCCGTGATAGACCTACTTAAAGTCCACGGAACGATAACTATGCATAGGTACATTTTGCGTCTTATTAGAAAGAAGTAAGATCCAATATTGAAACGTAATCTGTGCTACCGAACGTATACATATATAGGTTTTGATCAAATGACATACATACATACATACATACATTCACGCCTTTATTCCTAAAAGGGGTAGGCAGAACACCTGAAACGTATGTTCCAGCGCCACTTTTAGCATTAATGTGGGTATAAAATATCGACAAAATGTGATATTGCAGTGATAGGTTGCTAGCCCATTGCCCACATCACATTTCAACCCTGCTTCCTTAGTCGACTTTTACGACACCCACGGGAAGAAAGGGGTGTTGTTGATCAAATGAACCGTTTGAATTTCCAACTTGCAGATTATAAGCAAGTTTCGATTGAGTGAATGTTACGTAATGTAGCATTAAATATAACAGACAATTATTAGGAGTGTAAGTACCTGATAAATTTAAACATTCACTTTAGTCGACTGCACATCGATTGACAGTAAATTACCTACTGCAACCTATTTAGGAATCGACTGTTCAACTAGAATATTAGATTACCCCCAAAATGTAAATTAACTAAGTCACAATTTTTCTTCTTTACGAGTACAATGTTGTGAGGGTAGAATTATACACTCGTAGGCATTCTTCGGTGCAGGGACTGATGCCAGTTACGACCGGTGGTTAGGCAAAGTGGTTAGGGGACAGCATAACAGTGCCGCAACCAGTTAGAAAAGTCCATTACCGGTATTTTTTTAAAGCCTTGTGATATCTTTTTAATACCGGTTTCAAACCGGTATTATTTCGATACTTACTTAGATATTTTTTTGTTCTTAAGCGGGTCGACCTTGCCCTCCACGCCGAAGCCGAAATATCGGTTACCTTTGTAACTTTTATGAAACCGTATTTACGGTACAGAAAAAAATGACATAAAATATAAAGCTGCAGCCAGCTTTGTCCCGGAGAAACCCGATATATTTAATTAATTATGCTATTATTAACATACTAGGTACAGATAGGGAATACAAACCACCATCATGGAATCCCGAAATCCCGGAATCTCCTACCGATTTTTCCAATATTCTAATACCAGAATTTAAAAGGCCCAATGTCGAAATAAGTGTATTATTATTATTTTTATCCTGCTAGTATTGTAAATGCGAAAGTTTAGATGTTTATATGTATAAATATTTGAATGTTTAGATGTTTGGATGTTCGTAACTCAATCACGCTTAAACTGCGCAACCTTATTGCCTGCCTAACCTCTTAAAGCCCATGGGCCTACTCATGGGACTTATTCTGTCGAAGGCATTTAAATTATATTCAACTGGAATAGAGCTGAATTTGTTTTGTTTCAGGCACTTTTCAAAACAAACGAAAGTCAACTCTATTTCCAACACAATGCGATTCCAATTCCAGTGCCAATTTGTAATATATAAGCCTATAATATATGAGCCTTAGGAGGAGCCTAGATTAAAATATAGGACATTTTTTTTATCCCAGGTTCATGCAGACGAAACCGTGAGTGGAATCTAGTTTTTCATAAAAAAAAAATTGACATGCATTTGTAAAAAAAAGGAACGCATAAGGGTCATTCTTGAGAATCGCATTATTCATCTCATTCCCTTGGCGTTTTTTATTTTTAGAAATTTGTAATAAGCTGCAATAAAATCCAAATAAATATTTAATAATAAGCATATTTATCGAATAGGCATCACTTTGGGTCAATTAGGTACGGAAATATACTTATTCAAAGTTTAGCTGCCAGGGGAATGAGAAAAAATTGCAGGGGAATGATAAAAAGTACAAGGGAATGAGAAAAATTACTAGGGGAATGATAACAATTACAAGGGAATGATATAACTGACAAGGGAATGATAATCTTTGGTAGTTAATTAAATCGATTGTTGAATAAATCAGTCGATCACTATGTTTTGTGTTATATGATATTATATTATGAATATTATAATTTCCAAAAAAACTTCAGAATACTATCATTAGTATCATTACCTTGTTCAGAAAATCGGGGGAATGAGAGCCAGGGGAATAAGAAAAAGTATGTTTCTTGTCGATTATGCCAAAACTGTTGTTAATATAAGAGTCTATTTTAAATCAACACATGCACTCATTCATGTGTTATTCTTTACACTAAACATTGCACGCCAATTGCAAGAAATTGATTTTATATGAAAGTACAGGGTAATGATAGTCATAGTAAACCAAAGTCAGGGGAATGATATATCAACCTTCATTGCTCAGAGCCCCAGCGACGAGACGCGTCCTCTCTCCGCGGCGCTGGTAGCGCTACTGACGAGGGTGAGGCTCGACAGAGATTACACGTCACAAGTCGTTTCAGTAGGGATGTGCGCGTTATTTAGTCAGGCATCAGGGGAATGATAGCTTAGCTCTGGACAAACCTTTAATATGTATTCCTATAAAAACTACGATAAATAGGGGAACCATATTTTTATTTTTAAATCACTAACTTATATTCTAACGATTTAACTCGATACAATATTTGATTTCAATCCATAACTAGTTCTTTTCAGAGTAGATTGTTCACAAAATGGCTGATGGACGCGCCAGGGGAATGAAATTTTAGGTGTTTGACATTTTTTTATGGCTAACTCTACTTACCTTACACAAAAAGTAAATCGTGCCCCAATTAGATTAAGTGTTGAACTACACAAAAAAAATGTGTAAGTCAATTATTTTATTTTCTCGGGTACTTTTTCCCTCTGGACGCCGAAAATTGACCCTCTCAAGAATGACCCATAATCTAATGTAGTTATATTTATTTGTTAGTTGTTATTGTCTGTCCTACGTAATTTTTCTACTGAAGAATAATCGCTTTTCCACTCTATTGTTGCTGGTGGTAGGAGCACTATTTGAACTGTTAGAAGGTAAAATAGGCTTCCGCTAGAATGGGTAACTTCTATGAATGAACGTAGAACACCGTAAATGGGGAATGTAGGAAAAAAATGATTTATTGATTTTTTTTCTGCTAAGTTTTTTCTTTTTTCTCAAAAAAACGTAGTTTTTAGGGTTGTTAACTGATTACACAAACGTTACCTGAAATATAACTTTAAGTACTAAACCTTTGGTTGTAAACATGAATGTTAAAAAAATATTATGCATCTAAAAAAATATACTGTTACTACTATCGGTTCAGGGAGGGCACTAATTCTATTGTATAGACAGTTTCCAAATTTACAATGACTCCCTGAACAGATAAAAGCAGTGGTCGAAAACAGCCCCATAGGTATTTTTAAGTAAATAGGTTAGTATACTAATATAGGTATAATATAGGTTGGTTTTGCTGTGAGAGATGAGTGTTTAATTTTATATTAGGTAATATACCACTAGTAATGTTTGGACAAAAAAATAAGGTGTAAAACTTCCAATAATGTAAATCCAAAACACAAAAACACAAATGTATTGTTTTCACTTTTAATTTCAGACTTATTTTACAAGAAAAAGTGAACTTTATAGTGCTTTATTTTAGCATTAGAAAGAAGGATAAAGCACAAAGCACGAGGTCTTTTATATAAGACACTTTATGCCACACAGCTGTGTTGTTCCACAGTGTTGTTTGTTGTTGTTTTTATTATTTATATCTAAATAGTACTTACAACAATCAATATATTTATTTTGAATGTATTTATTATTTAACTCTATAATTTTAAATTTCAAGTTATTCAGTTCTCGAAAAGTTGCTTAAATATAAAACCTAAAGAAGAAGAGGTTTGAAACGATCGGTTCGTATTTTTCGCTATCGAAATTGTCAAAATTGAAAATCGTATCACGTTCTTTTTCTTGTTTTCTTGCTAATCAACAAATTATTGAATTCAAATCACGAGATTATTAAACGAGTATCTATTTGTTAATTAATATTAAGATTTTATTTTTCGCTGTGTGTGGTGGTGTGCGGACTGCGATGGAGCTACCAGAGGCAGGCCTAAGTGGCTTGCAAAAAAGACCGACTCGTTCTCTCCCGAACGTTTTGCCTTCAACAAAAGCAAAGAGGCAGAAACAAAGTCCATTAACAACAAATGAGAAACGTTGGTGTTCAACATTTACAAGTTGGTGTGTGAACTTTGCAGCAATAATGAATTTCCGTGTAACAAACCGTGTCTGTTCAATATTTATCCCAAGCAGAAAAGGTTGACGACAACTTCTTCTTTCTTTAGCGCATTTTTAATCCTAAAAAAATGCACTATAATTTGCAACCAAATCTTGATAGGTATTATTATCGAAGCCCCGGTAATCCCGGTATTGAGGTCCAATATCAAAATTCAATGCTACCAGCATTGAGGATCATCTGATATTGAAGGTATATATCTATTTCGTTTTTGACGATTATAATAATGACTTCATGTAAATTGGCATAGTAAATAATATATCAGTTTATAATACGTTCCACTGCTGGGCACAGACCTCCTCTCATGGACGAGAATTAAATGAAAAAATAACGGTATCATAATTATACCGGTTTGGAAAAGGAATTATAAAAGTTTCAGTAAAATTAAAAATAAATACCGGTAACCGATATGTATTTCTACACGGTTCCGGATCCGGTACCGTTACCTTTACAATATAACGCTATTGTAATGGAATACCGATTCCATACCGGTATAACGTAACCGAAATCAGTCCATGCTCGTAAGTCAGCCTTCGAAAACAAAAGTGTTCGCCAATTGTTAAAAACTGAATCGATAACAATATCCATATACCTAATTGAACGAGCGAGCGAGACGAACGAAGATTTTCATTTCAGCTAGGCAATTATTCCAGATTTCCAGATTCGCGTTTAAAAGATCTTTACTTTACGCAAGTTGTTTGCTAGCAGAGCCGTAAATTTTTAGTGTTTCTGTTCTCGATGTTCGTCTGTTTATATATACTTATACATATATATTGTATGAAGGTATTTATATGTATTTTATTTATTTGTCTATTGTCGTTATTTATTATGTATGTATAACCACTGTGTGTTTATATCTGTAGTTGCACCGACCAAAATTTGTCTGCTTTGCCCAAATGTTGACTGGTAAATGCTTACGGCTTTAAGTCCGCCTTTTGTACGATAAGTTGTTCTTTTGTTCAAATCAAAGATTAAATAAATAAATATTCTTTCGTATGTCCGGCTGTCTAGACTTCTCCTCTATATGTCGTAGGTAGCTATATTTCTCAACCGATTCTCGGGAAATTTTGTGAGCTGATTTGAAGATTATACAGAGTGACATTCAATCCGAAACTATAAGGGACACGGAAATTTGCTCTAAGGAGTCACCCAGACCGATTTTAGAAAGAATAAAAACTGCATTTAACTTAGTACGCAGTCAAATCTGTCTAAAAATCCGAGTTCGTTTTTTGCGTATAAAGTTAGCTTAGGCATAGTAAATATACCTAAGTATACTTACTATGCCTAAGCACGGCTATGTCCCCACAGTAAGCATCACCAGTGAAAGATTTTTTATAATCGGATAAGTGGTTTCGGAGGTTATACCGTACATACAAACATACAAATAAATAACACTTTACAATAATCGTTCCGGTAGCATAGTGGTTCAGGCATGCGACTGTCAAACGGCGGTCGTGGGTTCGACAGATAAGTTTCATCTCATATTTACCTAAACAAGACATTCAATAATTTTGTAAGCAAATGCCCATAACCCAACCATTGAAGATTAGTAATGAATGAGTGAAAGCATCATAAACGTATAGAAACGTAAGCGCGTGAAAAAGTTGAATTCGAATTTTGAATTTTGACGTTCATCGAAAACAGTACCATATTGTCAAATGATATATTTCTCTCTTTCTGATGCGGTCTAGGTCCAGATTCGAGAGACTGGCCACTAAGAGTTTTGATATACAAACTCGCCAATTATTCACAAAGCTTACTAAATTCGTCCGTCCGGTAACGCAAAATTGTTACCAACTTTGAGGTCATTATTTTAGACGCGAGTCACGGGCGAATACAAAACATTTTGTGAATAATACGTAGCCTCTCTGATTGTAATTATGAAGTACAGCAACTACGGGTGAATATGGATATAACAAATCAAAGTACCAATATACTTCCTAAGTATAGATACCTTATTCCTTATAACGTTAGATTTTTGTAAGGAAAAATACCTCTTTTATCTTCCTTTATAAATATTGTACTTACTAGTGTTATTTCGATTATTTAATGTGTTTCAAATGGAACAATGTAAATGTTTTTGTTTATCAAAATAGTTTTCATGACGCGAATGACTTGAAGATTTACGCACGATTTGTCTAATATCATGTGGAATAGGGTATAGAATAGATAAAGGTAGTAGTTCGATTTTTCAACAGTAAACCTACGGATACTCATGAATCATGATTTTCCAATTAAATGAAGGCGTAACATCTTTTTAAATGAAATACCTATGCATCATAATATTTACGTAGTATGTAACATGACAGAATAGGTCCGCCAAAAATATAGGGGGTTTTGTGGATAATCTAGATACAAATCATGCTTATCAAGAAAACTTAATTAAATTTTTTGCACATTACAAGTAAATCTAAGTTAGTTTAGACGGTCATATTGGTTTAGAAATCCAAATTGAAAAACAAAAAAGATGTACGTTCATCGGGATTTGAACCCGGTTCAACGATGGCATTACAGACAGATTTAAGCAAAAGTGTATTACACTGCGCTATCGCATGACATTAGGTAACGAGTGAAAAAGTCAGATGCATTCGTCGTACATTCTAGAGTGCCAGAGACAAGTACGTCGTAGTTTCGCTATTTCCTAATAGAGGCGCTACTATAGATTTAGTTTTGCGCCCTCTAGTTTGATTTATGCAAAATGTTTGACAATGACAAACTTCGAAGTGACATTTAGCTACGTTAGTCTGCGTAAATTCACGAAAAAGCACTTTTATGCATATTTTCGGACTACATTTTAAAAAGAAACATTGTTTAGTGCAGATTGATTGCGATTCATACGTAGCAAGCTCTTCGGCTTCCGCAGTTTGAAACACATGTTGGTACTCGTCACGGTTTTGCGTAAAACGATGAGCAACCATCGAAATTATATATCGCGACATCTGTTAGCAACAGCTCGACAGGAACCAGTGACGTTGAACCTAAAAAAATTCACCCTAAATCCTACGCTCCTACACGTCACGTGACCTCCTACGCAACTGTCGCGAGTAACAATTTTTCCCGCTAAAGAAGTTTTCACTTAAAAAAATTAAATGAAAAATGTTAGTGTTTGATAGATGATCGCCCGCCGGTTTAGGCCTCTCACAGACTGGCGCGGCCAGGCCGCTACGGTTAAGGCCTGCCATACACTGGCGCGGCCTGGCCGCGGCGGACAATAGTAAACTTGTCCGCCGCTGTCAAATTTACTATTGTCCGCCACCGCAGGCCGCGCCAGTGTGTGGCAGGCCTAATAAGTAAACGTGTCATTAGCTGTCAAACTTATTATTGACCGCCACCGCAGGCTACGACAGTGTGTTGTAGCCTTCATATGAGAGTTTATTGACAGTTCCTTTACATGCATTGTATACACGCTACTTCAGCTTCTTGAGTTTTCCACCAACCCATTTTTCAAACAGCAAAACTTTTCAAACAAATCTTATTTCAAGAGTAGGTACATACCACGACCTAAATGAGCGACGTGGTCCGCCGAAACAAAAATAAATGCTAAATATATAATGCCGAAAGTACGTCCAGTATCCAAATAATACTACTTAGCATTCCATTTCAGAAAAGCAAGTAAACCTTAAAAACCCCCCGGCTACTTCAGCCCCGCTATTATTCAACTCGTTTTAACACTTTTCACCTCACTTCATCGTTGACCCGCAAATATATCTTGACGCCGCGATTGGTAGTAACTAGGCGTTATAGGAGGTCTACTTTCGGTTGGCGTGACGGGTCTGGTGAGGCGCAGTAGCGCGTTTCGAATAACAGCTGTTCCGAGGCAACGTTCCCACGGGTTGCATCTCATTATAACGTCACATTTGCGGCTTGGAACGTCGGAACACTGCAGAGAAAGGAATTGTCTTTCGAAAATTCTCGAGGAAAGTAAAGCGTTAATAGGGATAAATAGTCTGCAGCGCAAAGGTAGTGGTCTGAATTGTTTTCCATGTTGCCATTGCCATGGTCCTTTTTGCACACCCGTCAAGCGCGCTATTGAACACACGTGAGTTTCTCACAGACTGGCGCGGCCTGGCCAAATTGGCGTCAAATTTTCTATTGTCCGCCACCGCAGGCCGCGCCAGTGCGTTGCAGGCCTAAGTAGTGTGTGTTCACAACGGGTGTGCCCTCATTGGCCTAATATTTTCATCGGTTTTATCGACTTGTAATCCTAAATAAAATAAACCTGGGTTGCTTATGCATTATACCAACATAACAAACATGTTTTAGTCATATTACGAGTAAAAAATATATATCCGAAAACTTTGTCAACGCCTGCCATTTTCTTGAAAATGGCGCCGGTGTGACACAAAATGTTTGAAATTAATGTGGTTTTAAAATGAAACGATAAGTGTTTCCTATTAAAATTACATATCAAATTACTGAGATTGGAATAAATAATGTGTTCTGAGCTTTCGTTGTAACAATTTCGAAAATGGTGTGGGAGTGATGTTTTCAAAGTTTAGAGTCAAAATAGCGCGCGGGAGCATTTTGACCGATAATGTAAATAAATAATTATTGTGAGGTAGGTAAACAGTGCATAATAATAATAGTGAAGTGATAATTTTAATCGATGCATTGTTTCATCGTGTTCGTAATAGTGCATAATAATGTGAAATATGTGACAGGGTTTGGTGTAATAAAGCATTTTGTTTAATCGAGTGACAGAAAAGAAATGAAAATGGAAACACATTATTTTCATTCACAACATTGAAACAGGTCAGTCAATTTTTCTTTATTAAACTGAATACTTAGACAATTGCGATCTGGGTCTTTACGTAATTACCGCCTGTGTTGAGTACATTTTTTTAAAGAAAGAAAGAAAGAAAATGTTTATTGTCACACAAATAAGCAAATTAGATAATAAAGGTACAACAATTTAACAAACAAGATTATTTGTGTGACAAAAGGAACGAACTCAGCATGTGCTGTGAGGCTGTGACAGTGGCAAACTGTACAGCGCTGGTTTCCAGTTCGTCCCCTTTTCACTCATACCACACTAAACAAAAAAATCATCATAAACCACAAAAAACAAAATACAACACAATACAATAAAAACAGTCATAAAGAACACTGATCATGTGTAGGGAAAACACACTTACTACTAAGTTTAGTACCTTCTTTTCAGGAATCTTTCTCTCGGAAGTTGAACAAAAATAACAATATTAAGAATAATAACAGGACACCAGATTTAAATAGTTATATTTTACCCTTCAGCTTGTTATTGTTTAGAAATCAAAATAAGTCTCAATTTGCACTTAAACGTTGGGAGGGACAACGTTTAAGTGCGTTTAAGTAACGTTTACGTCTTCACCTGGCCACAATGCGAGTTTTCCCGTACGCGCAGCGTGCAGTAAAACTCGCATTATGGCCAGGTGTGACGTAAAAATCATTACGTCCTTGTTAAAACTCACTAGTTCGTACCTGTCATCGTCAGTCGGCAGAGAAAAAAGGATGAATGTTTATTTTTTTTATTGTTCTCACACCCGATAACGCTGCAGTGAACCGAATTTATTCGCAACGAAGTCATTTTCAATACCTAACTATTAGTATTTATTCAAAAACTGATAACGTACTTAAATAATCATTTCTTAAACTAGGGGCTCATGGTTCAAATTTTCATTATCTGTTTCTAATCCTACAATAAATGAGTTTTCTCGGGAGTCTTTTTCAAAATTTGCAATGAGAAGTGTCGTTTTTGTTCTCAATTTTGCACCAAATCTTTTACGAGGGAATGACATGATTGAAAATCAAATATTCATTTTAAAAAGTTACTTAAATACCTTCCGAGTTTTCTTTTTTTTTGGTCAAAACAGGCTTATATTATATTTAGTTACCACAAATTGAACTTTTATTTTGCCCTAAAAATAATATTAAGTTGAGAAAATTATAACTTTATGTTAACCGATAAAAAACCCGCGCCGCGCACGTCTCGCCACATTTTATACTCAGATCCAGTGAACTCCAAAACTGATCCATGGTCACAGTGGATCAACATCTGTTTTTTTTAAATGCTGTTTTTTACCACATATCAGCCATTTTTGTCATTTATTTATATAACTAGATAAGTGTCCTAGGGTTTAATTAAGTGAGTAGCCTTTTTTAAGTGAAAGTGGGGCCGCTTTATCATTCATAAAAAGAAGTGCTCCACTGTACCCCACTCTCCCCGATAGTTACATAGTTTTCATGCCCATCACATAGAATAATTCCCTTATCAGGATTCAAACCCAGGCGAAATCGGCCGTCATTAATTAATTAGATTTTCCCTTTAAGCAGACAGGTACCTATTTTCATTTTTCTACCATAACAGCACCTAAGAAAATATTGCCAGTATTAATTTAGCGAGACACAAGAAATAACTGGCTTTGACAGATCTAAATGTGAACAAAGCCCGTTAACGAGACTCCCGGACAATCGACGCTAAACTGGATTAATCGAATTCAACAATTCGGGCCGGCCCACAATTCAATCTAATATTTTAGTTGGAAGGGCCTTCATTAAATTGGACATTGAATAAATTGAGCCGGGGACTGAAGAATTGTATCTAAGTTAATTCAGTGAGTAGTGTTTAAGAAATAGGAATAGAAAAACATTTATTCGTGACACAAATTAGGACAAGCGAAAAATTATAATCAAAAAAGTAAAGAAACATTTTATGTAGATAAAATAAACTTGTATTAGCTACTCGACGTAAAAATATACACCTAAGCACTTCACTTGACTAAATTACCGCACCGTTTTCGTGATTTACTTACTACTTAGGTACAGTCAGTGTCATATATTCGCTATACGTATTTGAAGTAATTGTGTTCACGCGTCGAAACATTCAAGCGAATATGCCCGGCAGAATCACCCGTGCGAGCGAATATGCCCGGCAGAATCACCCGTCAGACAGGGCGATTACTACCTGTGTCGCGGCGACTTGCGCTGCTCGACAGGAGCCCGCGCGTAATAGGCCCGTCGATGTACGAGCGCCTACCCGGTACCCGCTACAATTAAAAACGAGACCTCAAACGACATATTTGAACGCCGACTTAGGGATTTTTTAGTTTCAAAATTCCTTTACGGAATACAACGAACCGACATTGTAATTTTTATGTGTATCTGACATGTTTTAGTTTTAAAATGACATTATTATTTTATTATGAATATTGTTTAAAATCTTTGTCTATTATTATTTTTGACTATTTTTGTCTAGGATGCCCTAGCTTTTATTCATAATTTGACATTTGTACAATTTTAATATTATTTTCAATTGTTTCTTATTATATTGTTATGACTTTAATTTTTGCAATGTACATATTTTGATTTTGACTTATACACTCTGACGATCTTTTTGTGAATTCATGCTATTTAATGCAAAACAAATGACATGTAAATTTTCAAAATGAAATAAATGAATCTAATCTAATCTATAGTTAGTAGCAGCTAAGGTAGCCAAATATTTCAGTAAACGTCTTTATTACTGTAAGAATAAGGGTGAGTTATACGTAATATTTGGCTACTCTATATGACGGTGACTATACCTACCTAGTTGTTACATAAACTCACGCCTGCACGGCTATCACGCGACGTCGCGCGAGCTCTCTCGATTTTTCTCGCACTATCCATCTCTCTCTTATAAAAACACTTAGAACAAAAGGAATAGTGCGAGAAAAATCGAGAGTATGTCGCGGCCGTCGCATGATAGACGTGACACGGTTGCGAGATAAACAATCCGTCTCTTTCTAATTAGAAGACGAAGAGAGAAAGAGATGGATATTTATGATCTCACCGCGACACAGCTCGCGCGTCGTCTTGTGGTAACCGTACTGTATTCGCTAAAGGAGAAACAGACATGAAATTTTTTTTAGTGCGACTTCTAACAAGTGTATATTTGAAGTTGGATGTTATGATGCTATTCAAACCCGACGCTGCAGAGGAAACACGATTGATATCTATCTAATCTCAATGAGATTGTAGCGTTTCGAATGCAGTCCCTACCTCGTAGTTCACCGATAAGTCCAATCTGTTTATGATAATCCTAATGACAAGCTCATTATATACTTCCTCGAGTTTATTTCAGCGGATACTTGTCATTTGGCTTGTTCATCGGAAAATGTAAATGCAAATTTTCTTCTCTTACTTATCTCCGAGATCCGGAAAACTCGTGAAGCATAAAATTGACATAAATGAATACGAAAACACTTACATTAAGTGTAATGAAGATAACGCAGATAAGGCGATATTAGATATTACTTTGATCAACACACGGAAACATGTAATTTTTAGCGGTCCTTTCCTCAAAAGGAGCAAGAAACGGAACCCTTCCGTCCGTCTGTTTGTCTCCCAAGACCCTGTCTCTGAAACGCCTAGAAGTATCGAGTTGAAATTAAAACTATATACTCAAGTCTAGAGTCCCTTGAAGCTGTAAAAAATCAAACTTCTAAGAGTTCTAAGTTAACGTAAAAAAAGATACGGCCGTTTAATGCCGGAAACAAACGTTTAATTTCGTCGTAATTAATATCGTGTCATACTACAAGTACAGGGAAAAATCTAAAACCTATACATTTGTAATTTTGTACCGAACGGTGGACGAGTCCAACTTGTACGGTTTTTTTTAAACACGGTTGTTTTTTATACTAAAATTACGAAACCTTTTACAGTCAAACTACATCGTCAAGGGTCTGAATAGTCGATAAATAATTTTCAAGATTATTGGGAATAAAATGAAGTAGGAATATCTTTAAAGCTCATCTTCCCAATCGGCCATCATGGTCCATAATTGATAAAATACTTACATAAACCTTAATGTTATGGTCATTACACGCCACTTCGGAATCACTGCGCCATTCATTATTTAAACTACTTGCACTGCAAACATCCCTTTTCTTTAAGAGTCCTTAATCCTAGAGACGAGCATGTCTTGCAAAATCGTTCCTTTTTCATTCAAGATTACGTCTGTCGGAATAAGGACTCGCGAATTTAGTGTTAGTTGGCTTGTCACTTCTCGTTTACTTGATTGGTATTTTTGACAACCGACGACCGGTTAGGGTTTCCTCACACCTATCGACGCGGAATCGGCGTTAGCCGATCAAAAAACTCTCTATGTCCACGCAATAAGAGCGAAAAAGACGTCGTTCGGCTCGGCCGACGCAAAGCGACGTCCATCGAAGGGATTGCGAACAAAACACGAAGAATGTGGTACAAACCACTCGGCGAAAGCCGATTCCGCGTCGATATATGTGGGGAGATCCTTAGTCTAGTGGGTAGGTACTGGGTGACACTGCCTACGAAGCTGAAATGTCCTGTTAATTCCGAGATGATCCTTTGTTTCAAGCATTCGGCTTGCAGTGCTTTAACACCGGGTTATATTAGAGCCATGCCGCGTGTCGCAACGCGTGGGATTGCCAATGGGTTACATACATTTAGTAAGAACGTGGTTACATTAGCTCAGTCCCGCGCGTCGCCACTTTCAATACAAAGTAAGCGTTGCGATACGCGGCGTGGCTATAATATAACCCGGGCTTTACGGTTCAGCCACGACTGCGAGCGGTACATCGAGAGCGAGAGATCGGGGCTAGGCATCTCACTCCCACGTGTGTGGCATGAATGTCGCTGTTGCCGCCGCTGCAAGTCGGCCAAGCACGTAGACTTCATTTGTTTTACCTTGCTCACGAGACCACAGATTATATAATAGTTCTACGAACAGATACTCAAGTCTGAATAAAAATGCCAATACCTACTGCTTTAAGTGCCTACGAAATTTAACAATGGAGCGACCTTGAACGCGCGGGTCGTTGCCCGCATGCGCCGGCCAATCGACGCTAGGGTTGACACCGCTTAGAAATGATTTTGTAAATAATAGTTGAGTGAAATAAAATCGGTTTACTTTTTAAATTATTTTACAAAACAATGCTTTATTATAATGTGTACCTAAGTACACTATGGTGAAGCAATTGTCCCATTTTTACCCTTTGGGTACGGAACCCTAAAAAGTAAATAGGTATATACATATAAATATCCGGGGTTTCCCGAGATACTGCCAGTATCTGAACTGCATAGTCACTTACATACATACATACAAGCATATCAACCGCCATGTTACCTATCGCTCATCCTGTCTATGGTTACGTTACGACATACGACAGTTTGAATGTAGGTACTTATTATTATTAATCTACCACCACATATTTTTATTAATAATAATACCACATATTACAAAACGAAACCTTTTGTGTAGGTAAGTAACTTAATTTAAATATATCCGGACGACAGTACGAAATAAAGTTTGTTAGGTACCTACCTATCTTCGTTATTTATAGCGTAGCGTAACATGAAAGTAGACACTAGGCATAATTAGTTTTAATGTATTGTTTTAAAATATTCTTATTACGTGTTTCATCCTCGCGAGTGAATTCCAGCCCTTCCAAAAAGTCCCTATAGCAACGACGATGTATACGCCCTTTCTTAAGCTGCAGTGCGAATCTTACTAAGTAAACTATTATACCAGTTGCTGTTATACAGGGATAAACATAAACATTAAATCTACGAAAACAACTAAATAATTTGGACATCATTGCAGTGGCCGAGTAAACTTGTCTACAAATTAATTACGTATTTGAAATAGGTATTAAGCTGCAAACGCACAGAGAGCGGTGGCGGAGCGGCGCGGCGCGGTGCGGAGGCGGTACCGGTTGTGATGTTTGAGCTAATACGAAAAGGTCCTCACGGAAAACCGCGCCGCGCCGCGCCGCTCTGTGCGGAATAGTGCGGATCATTTCATATTAGCTCGAACATTACAACCGGTACCGCCTCCGCGCCGCTCCGCCACCGCTGTCAGTGCGTTTCGGCCTTTAAAGATTCAATGTTCCGTACTTAATTAGTACTTAGGTAACTATATAAAGTAAATAGGTAGGTAAGTTACTAATCTGTCATCGTCAGTCGGCAGAGAAAAAAGGATAAATGTCTATTTGTTTTATTGTTGTCACACCCCACAACGCTGCAGTGAACCGAATTTATTCGCAACGAAGTCATTTTCAATACCTAACTGTGCGCATAAGCAGCGTCCGGCAGTGAGCGCGTGTGCCAACCAACTGGCTGAATGAACCGACCTCGGTTTCCAAAGTGTAGGTATATATCTTAGTTCCCACGGTGCAGTTAGGTAGCACTGACGAGACTAAGTAAGTGCAAGGCCTGAGTGGACGCTCCGCTCAGAGCGGGGCGTGCAGCGTCCATATAAAACAAATGCAATTTATATGGACGCCCGACGCCCCGCTCTGAGCGGGGCGTCCACTCAGGCCTTACACTAAACTATAACAGAGCGACAAGATTATTCAGAATATTAGAGAAGATGTTTACGATTCGTACTCATTCCAATTTACTAGGATGTAGATGTGTAACATTGTCTAAACAAGTTCGATAACAGACTGGGAATAAATTTCCTAATGCACTGCACTTTTATGTTTCAACGGAATCTTTGCCGTTACCCCAGTTCCAAGTCTGAGCATTTGGCAAAATTGGTACCGAATACAAAACAGCTAAATGTTGAGCGGTGGAGCGTGCATGATTGCGCTGCATCTCCACTTAACATGTTTAATAAATTATTCTTCATTATACAAATAGCTTCACAAAAACGAAGTAGTTACGAAAAGAAACGAATAATAATATGTGAGTAGAGGTAGGTAGACAACGGTGGTCTCATAGCTAAAAGGCATTTTATTAATTTTAATTTTAAACTATATATATTGTCTATTTCTCTACTTTTGAATTTAAGAAGTTTGTATATGTATTGGGCCTAGGGTAATATCAGGAACTGCACATCGGATTAAATAAAAAAGCTATTTCTTCAATAATTTCTTTTTGTGTCAATAAATAAGTACCTAATTCATTTCATTTCATAAAATATTATATATAAAAAGGAACTTCTGGACGGACATGCTACAACAATCACCTCTAACTTTTTTATCGGGCGTAGCCGCGGTCACAGCTGAAGTAAAATAGATTGCGGTAGACCTTTTTGTTATTTATTTAGTCACGTACCAACCTTACAGAAGGCAATAATATTCTACGGACACTTAAGTAAATGTAACCAAACGGTAACCTAGCCATAACCGAGTCACCCTCGGAATGTAAAGCAGTACGGGAACTCCACTTGATGGGATTATATGATTATGAGATGCTTTTTTCATGTTCCCATCCTATTCTTTTTAGTACGGTCCGTGTCTTTTATTAAACATTTTTCGTGCCGATCCGCCCCGTATATTGTAGGTATTCATCTCTTATGTGCTAGGAAAAACAAGCTGATGCGATAACGTATTCAACCACGGACAGTTTAATATACTATTAAAATATTCTACATCATAATACATCTATTAAACATATTGAAAACATCTAAAATCTTAATACATTTGCTCGGTTCAATAAGTGAAAACCTGGATTTTCCCGGAAATTACCTAGCTATAGATCGAATTTTCGCCCCGTCAGTAAAGCCCGTCACAGACGTAGCTATAATATATATTAATATACCAAAATATAATATTATAGCTAGGCACCTTACGATATATTTTCCGTACTAGTTGACAGAGTCCACACACGCAGATATAAATATATATTATAGCTAGGCATCTTACGATATATTTTATGTACTGGTTGACAGAGTCCACACACGCAGATATAATATATATTTCGGTATCTTTCGGTATCTTAATATATATTATAGCGGGCGTCTGTGACAGGCTTAAACCTTCGTATTGTAAAGGTAATCAAATTCATACAAATCATTGTACTTTGGTCGTCCAAAATAAGATTTACATAGATAAAACCGGATTCCATTAGGAAACGATAATAGTGGTCCAATCATAGTGTTAACAAAAATGATAAAGATATAATTGGATCAGTTTATTAATGAGTTGGATACTTGCTTAGTCCATAGTTTATGACATGTACCTAAATGTGGCTGTAATATGTATATTTTTAAAATGTCCACATTGTTTGGTAAAACTTAAGGAAACGCTACGCGGGCCAATATCGGCCGGACTGCATGCAGGCTGATACGTCATTCGGCCTGTGTGGATAAGTGTTGGAAACACGGCGACCAACCAAATCAAGGTCACTCCATACTAGATTTTGTGTGACCTTGCTTGGCCATCCGCCGATATTGGCCCGTGCGTGTAGCGTCTCCTTTATGTAGCAAATTATTACTAAAGGTTAGGAATCTTAGCATAGATTTAAAAACTGTAAAGTTATAAGTAAATCTTAAAAACTTCACCTTAATCTATCTAACTAGTGCGTGCCACCGAATTCCTGGCAAACAAATAATGTTACTCACGCCCTAACAAATTAAAAACAACACTTGACCTTTCCACAACGAATTGTTTCCATGATATCATCCCCCTTATTTCCTTTATCTCTGCAGGTTGAAATGACTTGTAAAAAGCAACCCAGGTTAAAATATCGTGGGAAGCAACACGAGAGGGCCAAATTAGATTAACACGTACCTTTGATATTGAGCTTGTCTCCATCGAAAGTTGATTGATCTTGTGAATTATTCATGCTGAATTTTCTCGGATGTCCATATTGGTTAGGGATAGGGGAAGGTAACAAAAATACGCGGACGAAGCCTTTATTTCAATAGCGATCTGAGTAAATAAACTTCAGTAGAAAACTTTATTCATAAAACTTAACATGATTCTTTTAATTAAAACGCCTTGTGTTTTTCACATGAATAGGAATTCCAGAGTAAGCAATACAATTTTGAACCAATTTTGTCTAAAACAAGTTTGATACAGTTTTATGAATAAAGAAAATTATGTGTAGGTTTACTTAGTGTGACATGATGACACGACGACCGCTTTAGCCTAGTTGGTAGTGACCCTGCCTACGAAGCAAGAGGTCCTGGGTTCGAATCCCGGTAAGGGCATTCATTTGCGTGATGAGCACGAATATTTGTACCTGAGTCATGGATGTTTTCTATGTATTTAAGTATTTAATTATCTATATATATAAGTATGAGTTTATCGTCGTCTAGTACCCATAGTACAAGCTTTGCTTAATTTGGGACTAGGTCGATTTGCGTAAGATTGTCCCCTAATATTTATTTATTTATTAAGTAAGGCGCGCGGTTGTTTTATGCGTTAAACGCTGCGATTCCACAGATGCCTGCGATTACCGCATAGAAGGTATCTATGGAATCGCAGCGGTTAACCAAAGTGAAATTCTGTTAACCAAAGTGAACAATAATACCTCCTCTTCCAGTGATAACGTGGGTGACTCGTCGAGTAAGTCCCATGGCTAGACAGAGACAGAAAAGCTCTAGAATAGAACACCTTACATACTAAATAACCTTACCCTCTAAGTCCAAACCGGTCACTTGAGAAGTCTCTCATGATGATCAACGAAACACCTACCCTAGGGAAAACCTGTGACTACACACAGATTTTTCTAACCTGAACTACATCAGCTTGAAGGTGTGCTCATTAATTATACTAGTTAGTCTGTAAGGCATTTGTAAATATGGGCCGTGTTGTTGGTTACAGCTAATAAATAAATATACCTGTAGGGCATTCGGGCTTTACATGCGTCAATACACCAGCAAGTGAATCTTGTGGCCTGCAAGTATTGTACTATGTACAGCATAGACTTACCTCCTGCGAAAAGAACGGGCTCGGTGAAGCGAGTGACACTTACCTCCCTGAAGGAAGAACTGTGAGTAAATCAGCTTGAAAGTGTCCTCTTTAACTACCCCCGTCGGACACTCGGCCTCTAGCCGCGGTATAGCCGTTTGAGCTCGGACTCGGTGAAGCGAGTGACACTTACCTCCCTGAAGGAAGAACTGTGAGTAGATCAGCTTGAAAGTGTCCTCTTTAACTACCCCCGTCGGACACTCGGCCTCTAGCCGCGGTATAGCCGTTTGAGCTCGGACTCGGTGAAGCGAGTGACACTTACCTCCCTGAAGGAAGAACTGTGAGTAGATCAGCTTGAAAGTGTCCTCTTTAACTACCCCCGTCGGACACTCGGCCTCTAGCCGCGGTATTGCCGTTTGAGCTCGGACTCGGTGAAGCGAGTGACACTTACCTCCCTGAAGGAAGAACTGTGAGTAGATCAGCTTGAAAGTGTCCTCTTTAACTACCCCCGTCGGACACTCGGCCTCTAGCCGCGGTATAGCCGTTTGAGCTCGGGCTCGGTGAAGCGAGTGACACTTACCTCCCTGAGGGAAGAACTGTGAGTAGATCAGCTTGAAAGTGTCCTCTTTAACTACCCCAGTTGGACACTCGGCCTTGAAGCCGCGGTATAGCCGCTTCAGCTCAGGCTCCGTGAAGCGAGTGACCCGTCTCAGGGCCGCTATGGAGTCCGGTCGGTAGCGAGGTAGCTGCTCACCCAACTCCTCTAGCTCGGAGTCTGGAAAGAGGAGAAACGATTGTTAGACAAATAAATAAGTATATCTATACTTATATTATAAAGTGGAAAAGTCTGTGAGATTTTAATATTGCTAGTTTTTAAAAAATCGTATTCAATAATTCTTTCACGTATATTTAAAATGGAATTTCTCGGCTTTATTTTATCCCGCGGGTTTGGCAGCGTTCTCGTAAACGCGGTTAGCTACTAAGATATCATAGAGGTAAAGATAGGGATGATTATATATTAATGTAGCATAAGGTTTTCTTTTGCTGAATTAAAAAGGTAGCTACCCATTGGTTGATAATAGAGGAGGTTGCGAAACTGACAGTGACGTCGGGTCGGTTGTATTCATTTTTCGCATATGACGTACCTATTCCAACCGACGTTATCCAATCCAACCGCGTCATTGCGCGTCGAAGCTGTTTCGAATGAGCAACAGGTTTCAACATATATTTTCAGCTTCGCCTACCTTTACTCACGCAGCCCGTTTCAAATGTCAACATTTACGCACGCTATAGCTATCAATAGAAAATTAAAGGTGTCCAAATGGAGTCACAAAAACCTTTACGTGCAATTTACGTCATCTCTTTTAAGACTTCTGAGAGCGTGTGTAATCCAGTCCAGCGCCAGCTGAGATCCCATTAAAAGGTTTAAGGACCGTGAATATGACTACAAGCCTCCTTTCAAGGGTTTACAATAGCGCCAGACGTCCGACATACTGACAAGTAACGCGAGGCCTCTCACGAAAATGAAAGGATTCTTACATCGCCTTATCAACAATGAACTACGTTGAATTGGATTGGACAGTGAAATATACGAGACTAAAATGTTAGAGGTTAACATAGTTCATGCATTTGATTTCTCACTTATTCTTCAATCCTCTTGGCATCCCGCGTCCTATTTCATTACGTAAGTACTATTAGTTTACGCGTTTTAGGTTAGAGTAGATAGGTACGATAGCGGCTACTAATGCTGGGTTATTTCGTAAGTTCTAATCCAATCAGTTGATGGTCCCTCAATAGTGATCGTGTCTGCTGTCACTGTCGAGGATTGCAGATGGCTCGCCGTTGCATCATGTGACGCGATGCTCACAGCGCTTGGTGTGTTCGGAACCGGAGTCTTAAGTTACGCCCGTTAAAATCTGTTTATTTTATATGGAAAGTTTGACAGTTCTCTGTGATATGACAGGTACCGGCGCAATATTGAACGTCAGACCCACCAGTCACTCGACCATAGGGTTACCCATAGGTAGGGGAAAATCTAGTGTAGTCTAAAATCGAAGCTAAATAAATCTCACGCTGCTGCAAACTGATGTTCCTTTTTAAAACGATTAAGATATGTCCGATCCAGATTCTTCTAGAAGCCCACCTAGCGATCGTTGTTGTGATCTGGTTTTATTAAATCTGCCATTGAGTTTCATCTAAATTTACAAACAGTACTGGTTGGAGTTGTCAACTTAATAGCTTGTTAGCTGTAATTTATTTGAAACATCTTATTTGTACTTATCTTATTGGTATTTATAGGTACTTACAAGCGCTTTGAACTGTCGGTCGGAATAAGCCCTGTAAACTCTCAGCAGTTTAGTATTCCGAGAATAAATATCCCACAAGGATGCGATGCGATGCGAATTTTGCAAGATTTAAAGCAAATGTTTCGACGTAGAGTGTTACATTCAGTTTATTTGAATCGTGGATGTATCGACGTAAGCGAAATCCTGGCTTCCACGGCTAAACGGATCGGAGAAGCTTTTATTTTGCTGAAGTGGATTTTAGAATGGCAACCCAGTTTGCGGAACTGCTTGTCAAAGGCCTAATAGATGTTGGTTCCGGAAGTGACAGTACGATTTAGGTTTAAAATACGGTCGCTGTGAGGCTGTGACGTTCGACCGACATGAAATGCAAATTATAAATTTGAAATGAAAGGAAAAATTGAAAAATTTAATGCTCCGAGCCGGATTAAAATTTATAATTTTCGTTAGCAGCGTTACTGCTAAAAAAAAAAAAAAAATAGTATGGGGTACCGCGTCGTTACTGACGATTTATCAATATAATTTGAGACGTTGGCGCCGTTAAGAAGCCTTAGTCTTCTGGTAGACGTCGCTACACGCCTCCCTAAGGCGTTGTATGAAGGAACTGATTGAAGGATTTGGTGCCCGAACCAGATTGTTCCGATAGCTCAGTTGGTTAGTAGCGACGGGCCATGAATGCCTGTGGTCGCCGGTTCGAATCCGGCTCGGAGCATTAAATTTTTAAATTTTTCCTTTCATTTAAAATTTATAATTTTCGTTAGCAGCGTTACTGCTTAAAAAAAAAAAAAACTAATGAAATGCAAATATATATGTTGATTTTAGTTGTGTCAAGCACCGAAGGAAAAAACCGTAGAAGTCTAAGTTGCGTCGCGAAATGGCCCCTCTGAATGGGTGCCATTGCAATGGGGATGGCGGGTTTAGGCACGTGTTTGGGTAGAAATTTGTAAGGAGCTCGCATTCTAGGGTTTTCTCGTTTGCTGGTGTCAAGCCGCTGTATGTTTTCATGATTGCATCATACTTAGTTATTTTATCTACGCACATATCATTAGTGCTCTAAAATGCGTTCAGAAACCGTAGGAAATGACCAGCATTACTACAACCGATTTTACTATGAGAAATTTCTTGTCTGTGGTAGTAGGTAAAATCTGTACTGTAATGTCATTACAGTACAGATTTTTGTTTTTGTATCGATACGAGTTTAAATTTGGAACAGCTGTCAAAACTCAAGTGGGTCTCTATTCTAGTATCCATAGATATTAAAACAGTTATCGATACGAAACGTCAATTCAGTACGCTTTTTAATACAAACCGTACGACATTTGATCTCGAGTGATATGAGTATTTATAGGGACTTCATTCGTTTGTCTAAGATTTAAAAAAAAACCATTCGTCATGACGGATGATCGTATTGCCGCCATTGTGCTGTTGTCATTTTATTGTTGGTTTTTTGCTGTTACTACTTTATGATATGTGTGTAGATAAAGTAGTGTATGCAACTGTACATAATTAGGCCTTAAAACACTCGTGTGATCCTATTATGAAACTGGCTGACGCTCGTTTCATAAAACCACACTCGTATTTTAAGGCCTCTCATTATGGATCAGTCGCATAAACTACTATTGTTCGGTTTTTAAAGTGATATTTTTTTTGTTAGTACGAGTATACCTAATTTTTGTTAAACGTGTGACAGTTAAACGCTGAATGTCACCGACAATCAAATACCTGCTGTTTTAGCAGCGTTCACAATAAAAATCATATATGAAGTGGCTATAGATAGGTTGGTTTACAAAAACCACTTTTTATAGTTTACATAGTAAGGAGTGCGTGGTGCATAAAAGAGATTCGCATATTGAATTCCATACACTAAAAACGCTCGCCGTACCGTGTTTATGTCGGACATAAAGCATCCGTCCCTTACTAGCAAGTTTATGAATGCGAGAGGGACGAATGCTTTGTGTGCACGATAGCGCAAGCTAGCCAGTAAAGTTTAGCCTACTCTGGAAAGTTTGAAGGAATTCATTTGCATATTTTGACGTTTCAAGGTAATATTCAAGGAAATTCAGGAATAGAATGTAGTTGGTGGGGACTGCCGAGGGACAGGCAGCTGTGAACCAGCGAGTTCATTGTTTATTTAATAGATGCAGCTTCAGTCAAACTTCCAGATCATTCCAAGTTGGTGCGGGGGCTTAGTAGGGTTGGCACGTTCGGAGAATAGGGCTGTGTAAAGCGGCAATTACACTTCGTCGTTCGCCGCATGCTGAATGCGGCGGCCGCAAAAGTGTAAAGAACACGTTAGTCGGCCGCATTTGGCGATCGACAGCTGCCAACGCTTAGTAGTAGGCGGACAGACTAATGTGAAGACGACGTTTGTTGGCTTAAGTAGACTTAAAATGAATTCGGCGATCGCATTAGGTGAACGACGCAGTGATATTGCCGCTTTACCAGCTATTCACCTCACAGATCAATCTAATGAATCTTGAGGCCAGGATTCGTATTAATAGCAAGTTTTCGGAGGTCTGACTTACTTACACTGGTTTTATTTCTGACAAGTAATCCATTAAATACAATGTAGTTGACAGAGGTCTGTTAAGTATTATAAACATAGTATTTTTTTGTAATTAATCGGCATTTTAGCTAAAATAAGTATGATGAACTTTTATGAATCGACATTTAGGTGCACAAAGACTTAAAAAAAAACCGATGAAATCCGAATCCCGACGATTTTATTTACTAGGTATTCAACAAAAAAAAACAGTCAATTTTATAATGGTTTCAAATTTAGGATCATAGGACTTAATTGTAACTAAATTATAATGAACTTCTAGGGCCCAGGCTGATATTATAAAGTTTTTTGAATATTACAAAACCGTAATGAGAGCCAAGGGTGTCCCTAAGTTAGAAAACTCGAGACGCTGACCTTGAAGTGTGTTTTGTTCAAATGTTGAAAATATAAGACGTAAATTGTACAGGTTACTCGATTACTATCATTTATATTATTAACCCCCGACGAAAAAAGAGGGGTGTTATTTCTTTATTTATTTATTTATTTATAAAAACAGTTTTATGACATTACAGTTATAAACCTATGCGTAACAAAATTTAGATAATAATAAAAGGTTCACAATAATAAATATCAAACAGCTTAATTTGGAACAGTTGAGCATCTAGCATCCATCGCCTCGCAGAATCTCAAGCATTCACTATACACTGCAGCCCATCGCCACGCAAACAAGTCGCACTCGGGTGTTGATGTCAGGAGCGCATTGAGAAGTGAGAGGGCGCGAGGCAACGGCGAGTTCCTGAGCGACACGGTGCTCGACGGCGGCACAGCCAATAAGTCGCGCTGTCGAGGTCTCAGGGCTATCCTCGGGACATCCGGGACAAACAATCGCACCAGACGCTCTACAAGTTCGGGACAGTCCGACTCGCCACGCAAGGCCTGACATGCCGAGATCATCAGCTGACAATTTCGCCTGACCTCCAAGGAGTTGTACCCAAGGGAACCGAGAAGGTACTTCGTTGGGTAAAGATACGGGTAATATCCGAAAGTTTTTTTATAAAGGAACCTTAAAAACGCTTTCTGAACCTTCTCAAGAAGTAACGCATACGTTGATTCATAGGGGTTCCACACGATCGACGAAGTCTCTAGCTTACTCCTTACTAAGGCATTATATACCATTTTTATGGCCACCGGGTCGTGAAAGTGGCGGAGGTTTCGGACCACAAAACCTAGCCTCCGAAAGCAGCTGGTGGCAAGAGAAGAAATATGCTCGTGAAAGGTGAGCCGCGAGTCGAACATTACACCCAAATCCTTGACGGAGAAGACACGATTTATCGGCTCTGACCCTAACATATATTGAGCATATATGGCGGCACGAGAGCGGCTAAATGTACACACATAACACTTGGAAGGGTTAAAATGCAGTTTGTTCGCCATACTCCACCGAATCACCAAGTCGATGTCCCCTTGTAGCGTCTTACAATCAGCTACCTGCTCAACCCCGTATACCAACTTTAGATCATCGGCATACAAGAGACATTGAGCCGCCCTAAGAACCGATTGAAGATCGTTAATCATGATCCCGAATACCAAGGGCCCTAGAATGGAGCCTTGGCTGACACCAGACCGGGTGTGGTATGGAGCCGAGACAAAACAACCATGTCGGACGAACTGCTGTCGATCACGCAGATAGCTGGCGAAAAAGGTTAGCAATTTGGGACAGAAACCAATTTTGTCCAGTTTGCTAAGCAACACATCGTTATCCACGCGATCGAAAGCCTTTAGGCGTTTAATCCCAGCTTCAACTTCCTGTAATGTTACTGTGGTTACATCACAGAACACCTCCACTAGAAGCCTAATGTTTGTAATTTTGTTCCCGACGCGAGTCACCAAAGCATGAGGAAGAGGTGAGGGGAAGGGCGGGTGCTAACAGCGTTGCGATTGGTCGATGCGCTCGCGCGCGGAATGCGTAGTGATGGGACATGTTCATGTACAAGCATCCTAATTTTTTAGGTACATTTTAAAGTAAAGTAAGTAACTACTTACTATACTTTTATCTTTAAGTTAAGGTAAAGTATAGATAGTTTTGTTACCATTTTAATACACAGTAAGTTAGGAATCCTAACTGGTACCGTAATTTTTTGCTGATAAAGTATGGTGGTACTTACTGTACATATTAAAACGGTAATGAAACTATCTATACTTAAAAGTGTGCTAAAAAAATACTGACCATTTAGTATTATTGGTTCTAAAGATTAAACTACAAATATTTCAGTATTTTTTATGGAAAGTTTCGGAGCAGTTTGATAATAAGTAAAGTCTCATTATTCCTTTAAAAGTTGTATTTATTGCTCTCATTTTAAAATAGAACAAACAAAACACGAAAAAGGCATTCGGCTATTTAGGATAGTGACGTATCTCACACCAACTCCGAGTTCCCTCGCACTTTCTCGAAGTTCATCATCAGGCCCATTTTGTGGCACTGGACCCAACTGCTCACTGAGAGGATTCTAAGAAACCCGCACAACGTATTATCTATCTCACACCAACTCCGAGTTCCCTCGCACTTTCTCGAAATTCATCATCAGGCCCATCTTGTAACACTGGGCCCAACTGCTCACTGAGAGGGTTCTTAGAAGCCCGCACAACGTATATCTATCTCACACCAACTCCGAGTTCCCTCGCACTTTCTCGAAGTTCATCATCAGGCCCATCTTGTGACACTGGACACAACTGCTCTCTGAGAGGATTCTAAGAAGCCCGCACAACGTATATCTATCTCACACCAACTCTGAGTTCCCTCGCACTTTCTCGAAGTTCATCAGGCCCATCTTGAGACATTGGACCCAACTGCTCACTGAGAGGATTCTAAGAAGCCCGCACAACGTTTATCTATCTCACACCAACTCCGAGTTCCCTCGCACTTTCTCGAAGTTCATCATCAGGCCCATCTTGTGGCACTGGACCCAACTGCTCACTGAGAGGATTCTAAGAAGCCCGCACAACGTATATCTATCTCACACCAACTCCGAGTTCCCTCGCACTTTCTCGAAGTTCATCATCAGGATTCAGGCCCATCTTGTGACACTAGACACAACTGCTCACTGAGAGGATTCTAAGAAGCCCGCATAACGTATATCTATCTCACACCAACTCCGAGTTCCCTCGCACTTTCTCGAAGTTCATCATCAGGCCCATCTTGTGACACTGGGCCCAACTGCTCACTGAGAGGGTTCTTAGAAGCCCGCACAACGTATATCTATCTCACACCAACTCTGAGTTCCCTCGCACTTTCTCGAAGTTCATCATCAGGCCCATCTTGAGACATTGGACCCAACTGCTCACTGAGAGGATTCTAAGAAGCCCGCACAACGTATATCTATCTCACACCAACTCCGAGTTCCCTCGCACTTTCTCGAAGTTCATCATCAGGCCCATCTTGTGGCACTGGACCCAACTGCTCACTGAGAGGATTCTAAGAAGCCCGCACAACGTATATCTATCTCACACCAACTCCGAGTTCCCACGCACTTTCTCGAAGTTCATCATCAGGATTCAGGCCCATCTTGTGACACTAGACACAACTGCTCACTGAGAGGATTCTAAGAAGCCCGCATAACGTATGTCTATCTCACACCAACTCCGAGTTCCCTCGCACTTTCTCGAAGTTCATCATCAGGCCCATCTTGTGACACTGGACACAACTGCTCTCTGAGAGGATTCTAAGAAGCCCGCACAACGTATATCTATCTCACACCAACTCCGAGTTCCCTCGCACTTTCTTGAAGTTCATCATCAGGCCCATCTTGTGACATTGGACCCAACTGCTCACTGAGAGGATTCTAAGTAGCCCGCACAACGTATATCTATCTCACACCAACTCCGAGTTCCCTCGCACTTTCTCGAAGTTCATCATCAGGCCCATCTTGTGACATTAGACCCAACTGCTCACTGAGAGGATTCTAAGAAGCCCGCACAACGTATATTTATCTCACACCAACTCCGAGTTCCCTCGCACTTTCACGAAGTTCATCATCAGGCCCATCTTGTGACACTGGACACAACTGCTCACTGAGAGGATTCTAAGAAGCCCGCACAACGTATATCTGTCTCACACCAACTCCGAGTTCCCTCGCACTTTCTCGAAGTTCATCATCAGACCCATCTTGTGACATTTGACCCAACTGCTCACTGAGAGGATTCTAAGAAGCCCGCACAACGTATATCTATCTCACACCAACTCCGAGTTCCCTCGCACTTTCTCGAAGTTCATCATCAGGCCCATCTTGTGACATTGGACCCAACTGCTCACTGAGAGTATTCTAAGAAGCCCGCACAACGTATATCTATCTCACACCAACTCCGAGTTCCCTCGCACTTTCTCGAAGTTCATCATCAGGCCCATCTTGTGACACTGGACACAACTGCTCACTGAGAGGATTCTAAGAAGCCCGCACAACGTATATCTATCTCACACCAACTCCGAGTTCCCTCGCACTTTCTCGAAGTTCATCATCAGGCCCATCTTGTGACACTGGACACAACTGCTCACTGAGAGGATTCTAAGAAGCCCGCACAACGTATATCTATCTCACACCAACTCCGAGTTCCCTCGCACTTTCTCGAAGTTTATCATCAGGCCCATCTTGTGGCACTGGACACAATTGCTCACTGAGAGGATTCTAAGAAGCCCGCACAACGTATATCTATCTCACACCAACTCCGAGTTCCCTCGCACTTTCTCGAAGTTCATCATCAGGCCCATCTTGTGACATTGGACCCAACTGCTCACTGAGAGGATTCTAAGAAACCCGCACAACGTATTATCTATCTCACACCAACTCCGAGTTCCCTCGCACTTTCTCGAAATTCATCATCAGGCCCATCTTGTGACACTGGGCCCAACTGCTCACTGAGAGGATTCTAAGAAGCCCGCACAACGTATATCTATCTCACACCAACTCCGAGTTCCCTCGCACTTTCTCGAAGTTCATCATCAGGCCCATCTTGTGACATTGGACCCAACTGCTCACTGAGAGGATTCTAAGAAACCCGCACAACGTATTATCTATCTCACACCAACTCCGAGTTCCCTCGCACTTTCTCGAAATTCATCATCAGGCCCATCTTGTGACACTGGGCCCAACTGCTCACTGAGAGGGTTCTTAGAAGCCCGCACAACGTATATCTATCTCACACCAACTCTTAATTCCCTCACACTTTCTCGAAGTTCATCATCAGGCCCATCTTGTGGCACTGGACCCAACTGCTCCCCGAGAGGATGCTAAAAAGCCCGCACAACCTATATCTCTCTCAAAACAACTACGAGTACCCTCGCAGTTTCCCAAAGTTTATCATCAGGCCCATCCTGAAACCAAGTTCAGCAACTGTTCACCAAGAGCATTCTAAAAAGTTACTAAAACAGTTAAGTAACTACTACTACTAGTACTACTAATACTTATTATATATTACACTATTTACTTTAAATAACGAACAATAAATAAAACTAAATTTAAGTTCTAATCTACAGAATAACTACTCAAACCAAAATAAACGAGAAATCTGTATTTTTGTAACATTTCTTCAAATCGGTACGAACGAAAGCACGTGGTTTGTCGATTGACCATCATAGCATCATCGGCACATCACTAGTCGTGACGTGTTTTCGTAAGAAAGGAATAGCATTTTCAAAGTGATGAAAAGTGACAGACATAGTGTGTCTGTACCTCAGTATTCGCACCGACCAGTATAAAATGGCCTCCGCTGGCTATAAATATTTTCAATGAAATATTGAATTTGACTCAACTGTGGAATGAAATTCCATCTTTTTTGTAATTAGAAGTCTTTGACGACTTTCCGCACCACCTCGCACTACAAAAGCCCATATTTAGCCGCGAAAATCCTATTATTTTGTTTTTTTTTGTGAGAGTCATGCACACTCCGCACAGGTCGTTAACATGGACGCAACTGAACGGAAAGGCGGGCGACCGCGGATTAAATAAGCGCAACAACACCAACGCTTGGTGAGTCGAGTCGCGAACAAACTGAGAAACATTAGGCTTCTAGTGGAGGTGTTCTATGGGTTACATCAATGAAGTTGGCGCTAGGTTTCCGATCAGAACTACTTAACAAGCTCGGATCAAGAAGCGGAATGTCGGGTAGGAAAACACCCGAGAAATAGTTTGCAAAAGCGCCAGCCATTTCCCTACCGACGAATTCTTTGTCTTTTAACTTCACTCGGGAAACAAAACCACCATTTGTCTTTAGACTACCTATGTGCTGCCAGAAAGCGCGGGGATTGTTTTTAACTGTCCTTTGGATTCCCTCAATGTAGCTATTATAAGCAGACGCTAAACGCTCTTTAACCTTTGACCTCAATGTTGCAAACTTTTTGTAGACATCTTTATCCCGTGTAGCTTTCCACTTCCGATGCAGATTACTTTTTTGTTTGATATCTTAGATCAGGTCAGCCGTGAACCACACAGGATAGCGTCTACTCGGACCGGTTGATCGTTTCCGTTTAGGTACACAGAGGTCAAAAATTCCATACAGAATACTATAGAATGTGTCAACAGCGATGTCGACATTGCCAGCACTGAGAACTTCCTGCCAACTTATTTCAGAGACTAATTTGTACATAAGCTCATAACTACCTTTAGTAAAGTTCCAGTCCCGACACATGTCCACATTGCTGGGTTCTAGACGCTCCGCAGCTAGTTGACGCGCACAATCACCCATCGGAACCGAAATCTCCAATGGAGGATGGTACATATCAGATCTCGGGACCAGTCCTTCGCTAGTTATCTCTTAGACCAAGGCACCAGTGATGCGATGAGTTGACACATTCTATAGTATTCTGTATGGAATTTTTGACCTCTGTGTACCTAAACGGAAACGATCAACCGGCCCGAGTAGACGCTATCCTGTGTGGTTCAAGGCTGACCTGATCTATGATATCAAACAAAAAAGTAATCTGCATCGGAAGTGGAAAGCTACACGGGATAAAGATGTCTACAAAAAGTTTGCAACATTGAGGTCAAAGGTTAAAGAGCGTTTAGCGTCTGCTTATAATAGCTACATTGAGGGAATCCAAAGGACAGTTAAAAACAATCCCCGCGCTTTCTGGCAGCACATAGGTAGTCTAAAGACAAATGGTGGTTTTGTTTCCCGAGTGAAGTTAAAAGACAAAGAATTCGTCGGTAGGGAAATGGCTGGCGCTTTTGCAAACTATTTCTCGGATGTTTTCCTACCCGACATTCCGCTTCTTGATCCGAGCTTGTTAAGTAGTTCTGATCGGAAACCTAGCGCCAACTTCATTGATGTAACCATAGTGACATTACAGGAAGTTGAAGCTGGGAATAAACGCCTAAAGGCCAATAGCTCAATTGGACCCGATAACTTGCCAGCGTATATAGTAAAGGGTTGTATGGAATTCATAAAGACCCCAATACAGTACATTTTGAACCTGGCGATCTCTTCTGGGACATATCCTCGATGTTGGAAGGTGTCTAGAGTGAAACCGATCCCGAAGGCTGGTGACACTTCCGCCGTCGAGAATTATAGACCCATAGCCGTTCTTCCTACCCTTGGTAAGCTGTTTGAGGCCATACTTCACCGGACTCTGTCCTCACAGGTTCGGCCCTTCTTGTGCGACGCGCAGCATGGCTTTCGTCCCAGTCGCTCGGTCAACACGAATCTGCTGATACTAACAGATAATATTGCTGTGCATCTTGATAGAGGTATTCAGGTCGATGTGCTCTATTTCGATTTCACGAAGGCTTTCGATCGCGTGGATAACGATGTGTTGCTTAGCAAACTGGACAAAATTGGTTTCTGTCCCAAATTGCTAACCTTTTTCGCCAGCTATCTGCGTGATCGACAGCAGTCCGTCCGACATGGTTGTTTTGTCTCGGCTCCATACCACACCCGGTCTGGTGTCAGCCAAGGCTCCATTCTAGGGCCCTTGGTATTCGGGATCATGATTAACGATCTTCAATCGGTTCTTAGGGCGGCTCAATGTCTCTTGTATGCCGATGATCTAAAGTTGGTATACGGGGTTGAGCAGGTAGCTGATTGTAAGACGCTACAAGGGGACATCGACTTGGTGTTTCGGTGGAGTATGGTGAACAAACTGCATTTTAACCCTTCCAAGTGTTATGTGTGTACATTTAGCCGCTCTCGTGCCGCCATATATGCTCAATATATGTTAGGGTCAGAGCCGATAAATCGTGTCTTCTCCGTCAAGGATTTGGGTGTAATGTTCGACTCGTGGCTCACCTTTCACGAGCATATTTCTTCTCTTGCCACCAGCTGCTTTCGGAGGCTAGGTTTTGTGGTCCGAAACCTCCGCCACTTTCACGACCCGGTGGCCATAAAAATGGTATATAATGCCTTAGTAAGGAGTAAGCTAGAGACTTCGTCGATCGTGTGGAACCCCTATGAATCAACGTATGCGTTACTTCTTGAGAAGGTTCAGAAAGCGTTTTTAAGGTTCCTTTATAAAAAAACTTTCGGATATTACCCGTATCTTTACCCAACGAAGTACCTTCTCGGTTCCCTTGGGTACAACTCCTTGGAGGTCAGGCGAAATTGTCAGCTGATGATCTCGGCATGTCAGGCCTTGCGTGGCGAGTCGGACTGTCCCGAACTTGTAGAGCGTCTGGTGCGATTGTTTGTCCCGGATGTCCCGAGGATAGCCCTGAGACCTCGACAGCGCGACTTATTGGCTGTGCCGCCGTCGAGCACCGTGTCGCTCAGGAACTCGCCGTTGCCTCGCGCCCTCTCACTTCTCAATGCGCTCCTGACATCAACACCCGAGTGCGACTTGTTTGCGTGGCGATGGGCTGCAGTGTATAGTGAATGCTTGAGATTCTGCGAGGCGATGGATGCTAGATGCTCAACTGTTCCAAATTAAGCTGTTTGATATTTATTATTGTGAACCTTTTATTATTATCTAAATTTTGTTACGCATAGGTTTATAACTGTAATGTCATAAAACTGTTTTTATAAATAAATAAATAAATAAAGAAATAACACCCCTCTTTTTTCGTCGGGGGTTAATAACATAAATGATAGTAATCGAGTAACCTGTACAATTTACGTCTTATATTTTCAACATTTGAACAAAACACACTTCAAGGTCAGCGTCTCGAGTTTTCTAATTTAGGGACACCCTTGGCTCTCATTACGGTTTTGTAATATTCAAAAAACTTTATAATATCAGCCTGGGCCCTATAAGTTCATTATAATTTAGTTACAATTAAGTCCTATGATCCTAAATTTGAAACCATTATAAAATTGACTGTTTTTTTTTGTTGAATACCTAGTAAATAAAATCGTCGGGATTCGGATTTCATCGGTTTTTTTTTAAGTCTTTGTGCACCTAAATGTCGATTCATAAAAGTTCATCATACTTATTTTAGCTAAAATGCCGATTAATTACAAAAAAATACTATGTTTATAATACTTAACAGACCTCTGTCAACTACATTGTATTTAATGGATTACTTGTCAGAAATAAAACCAGTGTAAGTAAGTCAGACCTCCGAAAACTTGCTATTAATACGAATCCTGGCCTCAAGATTCATTAGATTGATCTGTGAGGTGAATAGCTGGTAAAGCGGCAATATCACTGCGTCGTTCACCTAATGCGATCGCCGAATTCATTTTAAGTCTACTTAAGCCAACAAACGTCGTCTTCACATTAGTCTGTCCGCCTACTACTAAGCGTTGGCAGCTGTCGATCGCCAAATGCGGCCGACTAACGTGTTCTTTACACTTTTGCGGCCGCCGCATTCAGCATGCGGCGAACGACGAAGTGTAATTGCCGCTTTACACAGCCCTATTCTCCGAACGTGCCAACCCTACTAAGCCCCCGCACCAACTTGGAATGATCTGGAAGTTTGACTGAAGCTGCATCTATTTAATAAACAATGAACTCGCTGGTTCACAGCTGCCTGTCCCTCGGCAGTCCCCACCAACTACATTCTATTCCTGAATTTCTTTGAATATTACCTTGAAACGTCAAAATATGCAAATGAATTCCTTCAAACTTTCCTTATTGTATGTATGTATGTAAGCACTTTATTGTACACAATAACAGGTTAAGGAATATACATGTCACACAATAGATCAAAGTACAAAGGCGAACTTATCCCTATAAGGGATCTCTTCCAGCTAACCTTTGAGCAATTGAGAGGAAGGTAGGTAGAACGAGATAGGCAAACTTATACCGTGTACAAAAACAGAGAAAATGAAAGCAAATCCTAATTAGTATTAATTCTAGACAAATAAAAACATGCCAATACATATATAAATATACAATATAAAATATAATACACACTAACATATTTATTATTAGCAGCGAAGGTATATTTGACCACTGTCAATATAACAGATAGAAATAGGATTACATTAAAGGGGTCGTATTCAAATTGTATAAGGACCAGGAAACTATAATAACAGTTGGAGATGCGAAAGGATCAGCAAGAATTAAGAAGGGGTTAAGACAGGGCTGCCCACTCTCCCCGCTAATTTCAAACCTTTTCATTTTAATCTGCCATAAGAACATACAATACATACATACATACATTCATGCCTTCATCACTACAAGGGGTAGGCAGAGCATAAACTACATAGATCAACTCAAAAAGAGAGTTGATGTTAAGGTCGTATCGAGATGTCAAAGAGGGTCCTTGAGCTACACCGACAAGAGCTTAGCTCTTAAATAAGAAGAAGAAGAATATGATAGAACTACTACTAGTGCTATGAATGTCATAAATAAGGGAAGACAAATTATAGACTCAATTTGAATGTCATGACGCAAAAAAAAGATCATGTTTGTAGAAGATGTTGCTAAGTATAAGGTAAACGTCCGAGGGCTCGATGTACTAGTTATACGTCAAAGCAATATGGATTAAATTCGAACTAAGAGGATAATTCTTAATCCGAATTTAAGCCATGTCACTTTGACAAAGAGTGCCCATGCCATACACTAGTTTAGCATCGAGACGGTTAAATCTTATTTGTACATGACGATGCTAATGTATTACTAAGTAAATCAATTCTTAAAAGCCATTAGAAACATTGTTCAGAAAATATCATTAATTTTACAAAGTGACAGCCCAACAGCCTTCTCTCCATGTAAAGGGGGCTCGGTTAAGGCCGGCGCCTAGGTAGGTTCAGCGAAATTAAGCGAACAGAGATTTTGAAACAATATAATGCGTCTGTTTATAATAATATGGTTACAAAAACGAATAGTAAGCTTGAGGCTTTTCTGCAGGGAAATCAGTGTTTAGAAACATGATTAAGCATTTTTCGCTCGATAGAAAAAAATCATGAACATTGGTCTAAAAGGGTCTAAAATACACTTAAAACATTCGCAACAAATTATGCACAAAAGCTAAAAATATTAAAATGGCTTCAAAAATCGGGAATATCATCACACACACACATCAGCAGCCTATATACGTCCCACTGCTGGGCACAGGCCTCCCCTCATGTATGAGAGGGAACGGGCAGTAGTCCCCACGCTGGCCCAGTGCGGATTGGGGACTTCACATACACCTTTGAATTTCTTCGCAGATGTATGCAGGTTTCCTCACGATGTTTTTCCTTCACCGAAAAGCTAACGGTAAATATGAAATCATATTCCGTACATAAGTTCCGAAAAAATCATTGGTACGAGCCGGGATTCGAACCCACGACCGCCGCTTGACAGCCGCATGCCTGAACCACTGGGCTACCGTAGCTTCGGGAATATCATGTTTGAGAGAAATCAGTGATTACATTTTTATTTATTTGTAGGGCCAGAAAATTAAAATTAAAAAACATGATATCTGCGCTTCCAAGCACGCACTTCCATCTCGCTCACGCTTATGCTCAATGAGAGGGAGAGAAGACCACGAACCTACGGCGCCTTAATAAATAAGTTGGCTCGAAATTATCCTAAAGCTGCTAAGAGTCAAGTCTAATAGTAGCTTGTTCTTCACAGAAGTTCATTTGTTTTATTAATTTTGTTTATGTATTGTGTTCAGTAATGAAGTGAATTATTGGCACTTGTTTTTTGATTTACTAATATTGCCGCTTACCGCCGCTATTGTTGAAAATTATTTTGATTATACTTATATCGGTTATAGTTATGTACAAAAATGAATTAATCTGACTGAATCTGGTCTAACGGATTTTTAGCCACCGGTTTATTTTTAAATCCAGATCTAAGATTATTTATTATCGCACGTATTCGAAATTCGGAAGTAGATCCTATTAATATCATAAATGCGAAAGTTTGGATATTTGTTACTCAATCACGCTTAAACCGGCTTAACCGATTTGGATGAAATTTTAGGCAGAGGTACTCGTGGGCAAAGCTATTCTTTAATAAAATATCAACAGTTCGATTTGCTGGGATTACATATTCGTTAAATAGAGTGAGCACTATTTATGTGGGGTTTAGCGTGATAAAATGTTTCGTTAATAGTTAAACATTTGTTGCCGACACACGTCAGCCGCAGAGGTGTGTAGCCAAATCCATGTAATAATGAAATGTATTAACATGAATAATTTCATGTGTCAGGTATTGCTTCAAATTCCTCCATTTCATTACTTAAGCGATGACAATAATAGTACGCAGTTTGTTTTATTTGAGATGGTGGCTTATTATAGTCAACATTTAATTTTATTTACCGATGTTCTATTTAGGCATAAATGGGTGGTATAATCAAACATACTGGATCTTTAAGGTGACTGAAATACTTAATTCATTTTACGTGTAATACGAAAAAGAAGATTTAATAGAGCTCATAAAATAATGTACAATAGGTACGTGTTACATTTCCAAAACAAGCGCATCCATCAATTTGATACAAAATATGAACTTTCCTCACATACATCTTTCACACTATTAACTTTTTTTACGCCGCCAATTTGTTACACGTGCAAGGGTTTTTCTAAACACGAAACTAAAATATGGTCATCTCTATCGCTCTTATTTTGTGGAGATAAAAAGCAAAAAGGACAGAGAGTTTCGTTTTTCTGAGACGTCTCGGCTAGACGATTACTCACGGCACGGCATGTTGCCGACACGAAATAATAAGCATTGAAAGTTTCTGTCTGCCAGGACTAATTAGCTTTCTTTTAAGACGGATCCCTGAAAGAAAGTTTTAATTAACGTATTAAGTACCTTAAGTTTCTAGGTTGATTAATATAAATGAAGTTATTATGTTTGCCGGCGGTTTGTTGATAAGTAAAAGAGATAATATTTCAATAATTATTTATGTATGCAGGTAGCACGCATACTTATGCAGATTTATGTATTTACGGTGGATATAACCTACTGCATTGTATAATTTTCGTACTTAACCGAAGGTAAATACAATAATAGACATTGCGATAAAAATTTGGATATCGGTATTAACAATAGGTACAAATGGTAATATCGTTTTTTTTATAGATGTCTATTGGGACACCAAATGAATTATAAGTACTTAGTTAGGTTTTTCTGTAGCCAGTTACTAAAGCAAAATGATTTTCTGTAAATAGTAATATGATGATCAGTGGCGGCGCTTGAAAATTTACGATTGGCAACCCGGAACACAAAGACTTATGAAAGAGGATAGAGATATAACTGTAGGTTTTTCAGAATATTTTATAAGCAAACCGGTGGGAATACGCTTGTGTGGGCACTCCGCTACTGGTTTACCCTGCATAAGTTTACATATGTTCACCCTGCTAGCACTAAAGTATCAATAAGTTTCTGTCAAAAATTTCATTTTCCTACTCATTGAGTCGATTCTAACGAGCTCAAACTCAACGGGGTTACGTCGATTAAGTACTGAATTCCCATGGCCACCTTCTGTATCCATCATCAGATCAGATCGATGGTACCATCCTTTTGAATTGTCATCCATACTTATACCCAAAATTTCAGCTCAATCGGTCACCGGGAAGTGGGTCAAACTTAAATCGCAAGATTTGTCCCATACTAACATACATATTTACATACTAACAGGGAAAGTTAAATAAAAGCTTGTAAAAAGGCCTATTATGTGATAATTGTCTTTTGCTTCAAAATGATTGCCGCTATAAACTGCCTCTTAAATTGGGCCCCCTAAAATCACCTATTCCACTGTTCAACGTACGAGTAGTTATAGTCGCATTTCAGGTACAAATCGCCGGCAATCGGCGTGTCTTGCGACTAATTGCTGGCTGCCGAATTCATCAGAATCCCCCTTCCATTTCCCGTGCAATTAGGTCTGATAAGGAGTAATTTATTGCGGTCCCGAAGCTGCGCTACAGGAGGCCTGTCTATGTCCGTCGCTTTCGATCCTAATCACATTTCAATATGTTTACCCGCTCGCTTCTACGCGTGCCGAGCTAAAGTGACAGAAGGCGAGCGAAACATGTTAAATTGCGATCGGAATGAGAAAGAGATGAAGCGAATTGTGCTACAGTTGGCAAGAAAGTGTTTGTGTTCGTGTGGAATGCGTCGTGGAAACAGAACTGGAAAACAATTATTAGACGTGTACGATAGTCTGTCTATATCTGTGATATTATAAAGAGGTAAAGTTTGTGAGTGGGTAACTTTGTGAGGGTGTAACCCCCCTATATTACCCCCTAAGTAACCTCAGGAGTTACTCATCCGATTTAAAAATCTTTCACTAATATGTACACCTTCGGGATGACTGAGGCCTAGCATAAATAGTATAGGTACGTAGACCGGTTAACTCAGTTCTCGCCTGCGCGGCGCTCGGGTGCGGGGGTAGGACGATAGCAGGGCGCGGGCGGTGTCCGGGCGCCACCAAGTTAAACGGTCTACCTTTCGTGGCTCTGTGAGCTGTAGACCTCGCGAGTCTGTCTTTTTTCCCAAAACAAGAGAATACCTATCCAGCGAATACGAATCTAATTAAAATTTTACTTATCTTAACGCGTTCCGTACCTCATTCACAATAACAGGGCTGTTATTCGGAACGCGTTAATGTGCCTCACGTCACGCCTAATAAAAGTAGACCTCTAGCTACGCTTAGTTACTACGAATCGCGACGACAAGATATATTTGTTGTGATGGGTGGGTCATCATCATCATCATAAATCAGTCGAAAGACGTCCATTGCTGGACATAGGCCTCCCCCAAAGAGTGCCACAATGACCGGTCTTGCACTACCCGCATCCAGCGGACTCCCGCGACCTTTACCAGGTCATCAGTCCACCTTGTGGTGGGCCTACCCACGCTGAGCCTTCGGTACGTGGTCGCCACTCGAGAACCTTTCCGCCCCAACGGCCACGTGCAATGTGCCTCGCCCACTGCGACATATGTAAGTTTAGCGATTCGGAGGGCTACATCGATTACCTTGGTTCTGCTGCGGATAGCCTCATTTCTGACGCGATCGCGCAGAGAATCTCCCAACATGGCCCTCTCCAGTGCCCTTTGGGTGACTTTGGTGGTGACGGGTGAGGTGAGGTTAAAACGAGTTAGAGAATAGCAGGGCAGACAATGTACCCTATGAATATTTAGTAGCTGTATGTAACATCTCTGTATACCAAGAGCTTGTTTTTCTTGCACTCGCTGCGGGAAAATAGCGGTGAGATGAGACTGAACACTGTAAACATACCTATTATGATTAGCGGTATGCTTCATCATAGCAATGTACGCCTTCCTTAGATAACAATATTAACATGAGCGCTAATTACTCTCCTTGTGCAGTATATGGAGCCAAATTTGATAACAGTCAGTGCTTTATCGACGTTAGTGTTATATGTACCGTGACTACTCATGAGAGTCATGAGTGAACTTGTGAAGAGTTAATTACAGCACTAATGGCGGGTTGCATCAAAGTGAAAGTAAATTGTTTTTTCATCAGCAACAGAAAATTACGAAAATACTCGTAAAGTATCCGTCTTATGTAAATACCTTGCAAGCAGGCATTGAATTCACGATAATAAACCAAATGAGAACTGTCGAGTCTATATCGAGTTGGTACAAAATTTATCTATGGCGCCGCCCTCTAGGCTATAACGGTTTCACTTGCTTGTATGATAAAAGTGCTAAAGTAAGACGCTATAGGGACCACACCACGTAATGAACCGCAAATAAATATTCAACGGAAAATTGAATTTGGTTACAGTTCAGTTTGGAAAGAAAATACTGCGAAAAGAAAGCTATATTGTAATTCATTTGCTTAAATAAAATAATATTTAGACTACACATAAAAAAATACTAGATTAAAAAATCGCTTTGCAATAGAGAAACTGTTATTTTTATAGTTTTGTCAGTTATGTTAAAATTGTTTGTATTTGTTATTTTGCGATCAATTTTGTATACTCTATATAGGAAAATATTTAAAAAAAGAAGAATGAAGATTAGCTTAACTGTTATTTCAAGAGGTACATTAAAGGATACACGCATCAAATTCATTATAGCATCTTTACGAGTATAACGGAGGTAAGTTTATTCCACTGTTGTAAAATAAGAAACATTTTTGTCGCTGAGAAGGTTTTCCGTACAATTTATGTCATTTGGACGATAAAAATATAACGACAAACCGACTCATCAAAAGAAGTATAAGATAAACAACAAACAGGGGAAGTAGGTGGTGTTTAACGAGGGAACTTTTCGCTTACCATTCGCAACCGATCTTGTGGAAATTATTTGCTTGTGTATTTTATGGAACGAGCGAGCTAAGGGAAAAAAATCTTTCGTGTGTCCGGCGTCTCCCCGTTCTCCTCTACAGCCCCCCCTATTGTGTAACTTGTTTTAAGCTCACCTCAACGCTCACCCACAAATATATCTTGATACCGCGATGCGCAGTAACTAAGCGTAGGTAGAGGTCTAGTTTCGTGACGGGTGACCGGCGGCGGCGTGCAGTAAAACTCGCATTATGGCCAGGTGAGACGTAATAGTACATTACGTAACTAGCGCGGTGAATTCGTGAATGCCATAATGCGAGTTTTACTGTACGCTGCACGTACGGGAAAACTCGCATTGTGGCGCGGTGGGGACGTCAAATTTCTGTACTCAAGACGGACGGTAATTCGTAAAGCCCCAGAGCGCATATTTATGGCCTTCACCTTCGGCTCGGGCCACAAACACCTGCGATCTGGGGCATTCACGAATTCACCGCCCTAGTTACGTAATGTATTATTTACCTTAGAGCATTAAACCAACGGGAGTGGCCATGAGTCATTTTCTATACATAAAAAGTCTGCCGATTTTTGCGGGGGAGGGGAACGTCAAATGTATGCGTAACGTGAAAATAGCTACGTCAGATAAACGTCAGTCCATACAATGTATATGACCACTGGTCATAAACTTTTGGCAGAGGGGAACGCCTGTCAATGGCCACTCCGGTTGGTTTAATGCTCTAAGACTATTACGATACAAGTGCCAAAAATAGGAAATTCGCAACGAGTGGTGATGAATTAAAATACGACCGAAGGGAGTGTTTTAAATCGACACGAGTTGCGAATTACCTATTCGCACGTGTATCGTACAACAACGTTTTACTGTACATATGGCTCTTTTAAGTTTCGACACATGCACGGAATGTGCTCTTTTCCGCACTGGTGCGGGAAAGTAGCACTATAGTACTGTAAAATACGTTCTTACATCGTCAACTAATACCCCTTGTATGAACAATAGCTGAGCCACTTTCATTACAAAAGTAGATATACTCGTAGGTAAGGTGAGGTATTAAGTTCCTACTCAAAAAGAAACAATGTATTTAGGTAATAGATATAACTAACCGTCTGTAAAAATATAAACGGACCGATGGACGGATGGTTTTTAACCATGTCAAAAACGCGTCTTAACCCTTTCAGCGCCAATGTTTCAGAGCGTTTAGGGCGCTCTTCGCTACAAATCGACATTAACACTTTCACTGCCTAGCGTAGCCCGTAGTCGCTTTACGAGATACGAGAAAACCGACGGGATCGGCTACGAGCGTAGCGCGGTAGATTCTTGGCAGTGAATGTGTAAAGCTGCTACGCACTTTTCGTAACGCTACGACTGTAGCGTGGCGGAGAATGGGTGCCTATGTGCGTCATGCTCATGCGCATTGAAAGGTAATATAACTATTTAAGCTATCTCGTCTCACAGGACGGGAGTTGCTTTTGTACTTACGCAAGTTAAATAGCTACTATTTGAGGAGCGTCCTTACACATACTATAGAATTGAGTGCATACTAGGTTACTGATAAGCTGGTGTGTCCCACTGCTGGGAAAATGCTTCCTTCTACTTTTTCCACTGCTCTCAGTTTTTAGCATCATCAGAGCAGTCCTTTAAGATGGAACTCCAACTCATCCCAACATCTCCAGGGCTGCCGCGTTTCCTTTCGAATTTATAGATTTTTCACTCCGTAGCGCTCTTTGCCCATAACTCACTGTGCATGCGGTAGACGGGACCAGCCCAGACCTATTCTAACTTGGCCACTACTTAACACTTTCGCTGCCAAGAATCGCTACGCGCTACGCTCGTAGCTGATCTCGGGGGTTTCCTCGTATGTAGCGGAAAGCGACTACGTTGTAGGCAACCGCTAGGCGGGTTCCTGGCAGTGAAAGTGTTAAGCTACGTCTACGATTTAAGTTTGTGAGCGAAGCAAGGTGTTCAGGATCTGATCCAACCTGACACCCAATATGCCGTGTTCCATCGCGCACTGGCAAACCTCGAGATTGATCTTCTGAGGTTGTGTCAGATTTGTGCACTAGTTACAAGTATGTTTGGGCGCTCATTTTTAGATGGGAATCTATACTCGTATGTACCATCTACCACGTATCATCTTAGATAGGGAGCCACTTGAGTTTGGAACGGAAACTAAAAACATGGTCATATTTCCGTAGCCAATATATGAACCGATTGCAGACATTTTGGAGACGCTCAAGCTTATTAAGTTGCTCCTCAGTAAGGCCGAGATAGAATATATCAGAATAATCAAGATTAGGAAGGAGTAACGTTTTCATCATCATCATATCAGCCGAAAGATGTCCACTGCTGGACATAGGCCTCACCCAAAGAGTGCCCAAGTGACCGGTCCTGCGTCACCCGCATCCAGCGGACTCCAACAACCTTTACCAGGTCATCAGTCCACCTCGTGGGGGGCCTTTAGTTGCAGTAGGTAGAAAATTACGAAGCCGCCTGAGAGACCCCACTGCAGCAAATACCTTCCTGCTCACTTCACTCACTTGAGGAACCCAAGACAAGGAGCGATCCATAATCACCCCCAGAATTTTTCACGTGCATCGAGTAAGCAATATGAATCCCATCAAAAAGTATTGGAGGGAGATTTACAAAATTGTTGCTGCCAATAACAATGACTTGTGTCTTCGTTGGGTTCACAATCAGACTTTGACTGACTACATTTCAGAATGCGTATCAAATCATCATTAGTTCTTTCTTTGACAGAAGGGAGATCACCAACCACGGACTGTGAATAAATCTGAAAGAAAAAGACAGTGGGAAAATCCTGCCCAAGGATCAGTTTATACTTGGTACTGGTGAAGCGAATCGAGACAATTTGTTAACCAGTTGGACGGCCATAAAGCAAACTCTGATTAGAATTTAAGCCGTCGCTATCACCGGAATATAAAACGAGGAGTGCGATAATTCCTAATGAAGCCATTTAAAACCCATAGGCAGATGAAATAATGAAGATTTAGGATTAGAAATTATGAGAAAACTAGAGGCTGAGGTAGAAGCAATGGTAGCTGTTTGCCATAAAGACAGCTTGTGATTTTACGACCTGTTTGATCTGATGTAACATTTCTAGCAGAAACTAACGTATTTTTCGGACAATATAACTTGATAAACCGCATGCAAATGTTACGACATCCATAAATTACGTTAAAAGTATAATTAAGTATTGCAATATTGCAATCATGTTCTAATTTATTAAATGAAGCTAAAACAGGTAATTTAGGACAACACTGTAACTTTTTGGACGCGTGTTAAAACCTCGAACTCAAACATTTATTCATTACAATCAATAAAAGATGACAAAAGATAATAGAGATAAGATGGTACTTATAAGCCTTATCACTTGTCACGAAATGGACCCAGCTCGGCATGAGCATAGCTTTACAGCCAGCGCTGGTTTTCCGCAGGATCTATTTAGTGACGGCACGGTTTTTAAAGGTGAAATTGTAATTTTTGTGTCCTAACCAATCATGTAATATGATAAAAAGGTTTGAGAGATTGGTCCTAACAGTCGACCGTATTTTGTTAGAACTTTACCCGTAACACCTGACAAATTATTAAAATCCATTAACGCGGTAGTATCATCGCTGACGTTAAATCCCAGGCGTTATATAAATTTTCTCGAAAAGATGACTCTGCCCTTAATTTAAACGTTCGCGAAGGATTCCCCGTAATCCACTTAGTATTTTTAAATTACTTTAAGGCTATTTAATTTATTATTTAAAGGGTAGGTAGGCGTCGAAATTAAAGAGGTGGAACCGGGCGTCATATTTAACAGATTAGCAGTAACATTTTCACGTCTTTTTATGAGTTGAGGTGGCTTTTTTATTTATAGGTATAAAATAATACAGTAAGCCTCTCTTGGCTTGACTGGCTTGGTAGACTGTGGTATACCACTTTGAACCTTAATACACAATTGGTATATGATTGACGAAAACTTGTAGTGGTTAGCTGTACGTATCTTCCTAAGACACAATAAAATAAAACAACATACCTAGACAAAATACAAACAAAATTTTGTACAAATTTCAAAATCAACCTTGAGCTTTCACTGAATGTCAAAAACTTCCTAAATCAATGACACAAAAACGTACTGTGGGTCTCAGGAGGGATCAAGGCTCAGAAGTGAACCCACAACATCCTCGGTCGCGGGATAAACTCTGCTTACTCAGTTCGTGCCGCGACCAAGGCTTTTGTGATACGTCCGAAACGTCAGGAAGCCTCGGAAGATGTACGTTAATTATTTGCAATTAAGTCCCGTTTAGTAACAAGGCCGGGATAACGCTAGGTAGAAGAAGTCCCGTTTAGTAAATACATATAAGTTTGTGAGAATCGTGAAAGTTTAAATCAATATATACCTGCGTGTGTTACTATGACGGGTCTTGGGATCCAAACACTTTGAACCCATATTATAGGAGTCTCATCAACTTGGTTAATTAACCACAAAGGGCTGGTGTATAAAACCGTCGGTAATTGTAATTTACGTCCGTTAAAATCTTTTTCAACACAATTGCTCGTAACGTACCTCTTATTGTGTCGCTTTTAGGCTCATAATCCTGGATATTAAAAACGTGTGTTTTATAACATTACAACACTTGTGTGTTGTGGTTATATCCCGATTAAGTCACGTTGACACCTTGCAGCAAGATATATGCATGAACACGGTGCATTTTTAAATTAACCGGTTGTACAGAATGTACAGTTTTTTTTTTAATTTTCGGCAAATGTATTCTTACTCGACTAAACAAATTAAATCCTTTTTGTTAATTAATTGACTATTTCTTTTTGTATATGATATGGAAACGTTTAATTTAGTAAAACTATTCACTTTTCATAACATTTTACATGAATTAAATACAGATAACATTTTAAAACGAAAATATAATTTTATTTTGTATTGGCTGTTTAGAGATTTCTGTGCCCACACTGCGCAAACTTCACGAAAAAAAACTGTTGGGCGCCAATATAGGTTATTTATTTCACAAATATTTGTAAAATTTGTTTATGCGTGTTTGGTTATATTTATATTATATTATATATTATTTGGTTTGGTTATCATAAATGTTGACTCGTGGTGACTAGAAAAGTGATAAATACGAGTAGAATGGACGCCACTGGAAATTCTTGGCGATGTGCAATTGTGAGTAAAAACCTGTTGTCATCTTAATGATTTGCTTAATGTAAAGTAAATAATTTGGCAGGCCTATAACATTTTCATCTTATGAAAATGATTTTGCCTCGCAAAATGTGTTGAAAAACGTCGTATGATACGCGTGAGCTTTGATAATTACATCCTCGGCTTCGTTGTTTTATTGCACGCTGCGCGTACGGGAAAACTCGCATTGTGGCCAGGTGAAGTCGTAAAATTTTGTACTCAACACGGGCGATAATTCGTAAAGCCCCAGAGCGCATATTTATGGCCCTCACCTTCGGTTCGGGCCACAAACACCTGCGGTCTGGGGCATTCACGAATTCACCGCCCTAGTTACGTAATGTACTATTTTAATCCCCGACGAAAAAAGAGGGGCGTTATAAGTTTAACGTGTCTGTGTATCTGTGTGGTATCGTAGCTCCCAAAAGGATGGACCGATTTGAATGCGTTTTTTTGTGTCATATATAATTTTATCCCGAGTGTTCTTAGCCATGTTTAATCAAAATCTGTTCAGCCGTATTTGAGATATTGGACTTTGAAATGGTAATGTCGGGGGTTTTTCAACATTTCTATGTTGTGGTTACTGTATGTAAAGTTTCATAGTTCTTTATAAGATGACAGCTGCCGGCGCTTTGTATTTTATTTATTTATTTATTTTCATCTGGACACGAATGCCCATATTTACATACTAATAGCATATTTATAACATAACATATGCATAACATATTTACTTAAATCCTACGATGTCTTACGCAACTTCGTGGTGTCAGTTAACCGACCGCAAAAACACTGGAACTTGACTCCCTTCGGGCAAGCTTGTTCTGTTGGGACTCCCTACAAATACAAATTCGCGTTTTGGCGAGATTCCAACCTCACGACCCTCAGGTTGAATCCGGTCTTCACGCGCCCTCATACTCCACTACTTCCTCTGCCTTCGTTGAGTATAAGTAACCCGCATTTAATGTGCCCAATCGAGATGGCAGTTACGCCATGACAAGGTTATGTCCCAGTTCCACGATGTATCATAAATTATGAGAGTTATGAATACGGCTATACGGACTTCGGAGGATTCAGTAAAATAATAGAAATTAAATATTTTATTCTGCAGTTGAGTCGCCCGCCCGTATTGCTCGTATAATTCTATAGACTTTTTCATATTCCCTCTAAAACACTTTCCGTGTAGGTACTTTTCGGGTTTCTGATATTTTCTATTTTAAAGCACAGCTTCAGAAACAGAATAAAAATCGGGGTTGCTAGCAAAATAACGGGATGCTATTGCATCGGCTCGTATTTTGAAAATGTTTTTAAAAATACCGGCTGCGTCGGCTTTGATTAGTCTTTTGACCCCGCTCGGTCCAAATTGCCTAACGCGAAACATTCACAGTTTTATAATGTTTAACGGCTCTCAGGCGTTTTCATGTAGATTTCACCAGAAATCATGTTAGCGTTGCGCCGTTTGATTGATTTTTATTAAAACTAAAAATTAAAATTATAAGATAAATTTTTACTTATTTTTTATGCATAAATTTTTTGGAGTCGGTAATTGTTGTGTCGTTTAGGGTTGGTAATTATTTGACTGTTATAAAATAAAGTCTACACAAACACAAAGTTTCTATAGGTATATACGGTTAATTTTATGCCCGTTGTGTACCGTTGGTGTACAGCACGCGTACCGCCCTGCGTCAATCAGCATTGAAATGTACACGCCCAGTAAAGAACCTGTACCCACTCGGTACAACTTACTGATACAGCACTGCCAAATCTGGACCGCAAAAGGTAACGCACTTGTAAATATTACCTACCATAGAAGGTACGTATTATTTTAGATTGAAAAGATTCACAGCGCACAATAAATAGCTGATGTTCTTTTGACATTTTCGCGGTTCTCGCCTAAATTTCAAAAGAACACCCATCACATATTTCCCAAGATTATCCACAGGTCCCATTCCCCATATAATTTAAAACATACTTCGGTGAAGTTTAAAAAAGCGAAAACTTGAAAAACACTTCGGGAGCTTTCCGTACTGCCGGCTAGTGATGGGCAGCTTTTAAGTTACGAAAGTGAAACTTTCATTCAAATTTCACTTAAGTTACTGTAAGTTACAAATAAAAAAAAATCGGTTAAGATTCTGTAGTTTTCGGGTATAAATCGATGGGCAATAAAGTTTTTAAGTTAAAAAAAGTGTTTTAGTCTGTGTATCAAAGACACTGTTATTTAATATTTTCGCAAAACAGTAAAGTCTCAATACCATATAATCATTAGGTACGTTATACCGCAAAGGCTGGAATTTTTTAAGTATAGATACACGTATATTTGTTTAATATACTAGTACATATAATAAAAATAATTAAAAAAACGAAAGAAAAACTATTAAACTCGGTTTTGAACTTCCGTCCTTCGTATAACAGCTGGGAACAGGTAGCTCGTTTTACTGACGTCAGAAGTAGTGTAGAAGTGACATGAAATTTAAGAGTAATTTATTCGGTAACATTACTGTCAGAAACGTTTCTTGTCAATAATGTTATTCCCAAAAGTTGAAATATGTCACAGTTAAGGTAATATGTGAAAGGTTTCAGAAATTGCCCATCGCTACTGCCGGCCCACTCGATTAGGCCCTGAAGTAATTTAAAAGAGTACGTAATGGGTCACGTAAGAAAATGAGTTTCAACTTTTGTAATGTACATACAAATTAAGAAATTATTAAATGTATATTCTTATAACGCAACAAAAAATACTTAATTATTGCGCATATCGACTAAATTTTTGCCAAATGGGGAGCTAGCAATAGTTGTACCTAGTAGGGTCGGCTCAGGAACAGAACTAAGTTAACAGATTGCTCCTTATTCCATTGAAATAAGGTGAAAAACTGTTAAGTCACATCTGCTGTAAGGCGTAAAAAAACAATATTTGAATTGGTCTTGTCAGTGGAAATGATGTAGATTTTAACAGGAGTTTCAAGTTATTTCTTACGGAAAAACCATATTATACGGTAACAGAATTTTTGGCTGTTGTATCATATCCTACATTCTTTACTTCATCTTAATGTTATATATCTGTTGACCTATTTAATTTAATTTAATTAATCAATTTATATTTATTAAATGATATGTATTAAAATGACCGAAAAGGAGATGGCGGGACGACCTTGATACGTTTTGTGCAGATTGGCGAACACTGGCACAGGACCGAGACGAGTGGCGGAAAGGAGGGGAGGCCTTTGCCCAGCAGTGGGACACAATATAGGCTATTAAAAAAAAAATGACTATCTTTTACTTGCTATGTCAACACAATACAAGTTGTCACTAATATATTTGTATGCCGAGAGGCATCACATAGTGATACGAAATCTAATGTAACATCTTGTACATACCTATGTTGAACAAATAAAACCGTTGAATCTTCGAACCTTGAATCTTTATTTTATACGTTCATGCAAACATGGCGTATACAATCTTAAAATAAAAATAAGTGATCAAACGAACTTACCTTAAGTGATGTTCGATCATTATTATATGAAGTGCTTCGTTCGAAGATATATAATTTACAACGTAGTTATTAAATGTTACTAGGCAACATAATTTTTAGAGCTAGATTTCAAAGCTATAAACATAAAAAAAATACATCTAGTCTATGCTTGTTCTAGGTCCATAGATAATCGTACCTATATGTCATTATTTTAGAGCTACATCATCACAACTCCCAGGGGTAGGTAAGAAAAGGCTCCAGCCTCGATTGCCTGGGTTGGGTGGGTACGTATACATCTTCGAACGAAGCACTTCATATAATAATGACCGAACATCACTTAAGGTAAGTTCGTTTGATCACTTATTATACTTACAGTGCTTCGTTCTCGATATATAATTTACAATGTAGATGTTCAGAGATAATGGGAGTTGTGATTTTCTTACCGTTCATGTCCCAATTGGTTTGGTCATTCATTGCTGTAATTAAACATATTGATATTATTAATCAGTCTTTTATTTTCCAATAAATACTGAAAAAACAAAAAAAAACATAAACAAATGTTTAAAAAAATAGATAACAAAGTAATACTGCTCTCCTGCAGTAGAATCTAAATTAAGAAATAATCAGATCTTCTTTTTTGATACTTAGCATGTTCTTATGTGCTAATTAATGTATAAAAAAAACATAGTGTATTTATTATTCTAAAAACCATATGATATTGTTTTATACCGACAATATAGCGGTAGCGAAGTTACTTGGGTCACTAATAATGGGCCTGTTGTAAAACTTTGCGAAAGTTTGAGATGAGCCAGTCCAGCCCGCAGCCCCTCTAATAGTGTCTATAGGCACGCCTTTTATGCTAGCTGTAGAAGTGGATGCGTGGCGGGTCGAATGGCTTTTAAAAATACTCGTGTCGATTCCCGAGTTTGCTAGAGTAGTTTTAATCCAGCGACTTAATGTTGATGGAGTAGCGGCTTTATAAGGCTTCTTAGTTGTAACAAATAAGTTATCGATTGCGCCCCTGATATCTTTAGTAAAATTTATATAAAATTGTAAATAAAGAGCAGGGCAAATTTCAGGGTCACTATAGAAAGGTAATGTTAGTGTTGGTTGAGGCCGATCTGGTGCAGATGTTTTTATTATATCTGTAATCTTTATGTGGATTCGGGACTCAAGGTTAGTAATGTTATTTATTTTTATTAAAGAAAGTGTCTGAACTCTTTGCGCTGTACAATAGGGCCAATAAGGTGATCACTTTTTTGGTTAAAGTTTCTAAGTTTAACGAGGAGCATGGGTGCCAAGTTCTTAGAGTATTTAAAACAATGCTTGGGTCCCAAGTAATTCTATATTTAGGTAAGGGTGGTTTTGTTTTATAAAAACCTTTAAGCAATCTTTTTATTCGTTCATCTCTGCCAATACGCGACCCAATAATTAATGAAAGAGCTGATTTGTGTGAGTTAATGGTTCCGAAAGAAGCACCCTTATGAAATTGAATTGATAAGAATTGCATTATCTTAGGAACTGATGCGCATAGTGGACCAATTAGATTTTCCTGGCAATAAGTCCACCAGATTTTAAAAGTGACTTCATACTGCTTTAAAGTGTTATTTGACAATGATGCTATCATAGTATCTAAGGAAACTGTGGGGACTGATTGTCTTATCATGGCTTGCCTGATAAGATTCCGGCCACCAGGGTAAGCTGTTGGTGCAAAGGGTGACAGCTCCTGTAAGGAGAGAATAAAAGATATTTATCAGGTTTAAAAAACAATAACTCAGATCTGAGCATTTGTTGCATTACTGGAAACCAAGGCTGTGAGGGCCAATAAGGCATGACCATGATGCCTGTGGCTTTTTCATGGTTTATTTTTTGTAAACTTTTTAATATTAAGCTAAATGGTGGAAAGGCGTAAAAGAAATGGTTTGACCATTTAACAGTGAAGGCATTGTTGCATCGGGGTCTGGTTTCCATGCAATATACCTTGAACATTTAGCGTTGACCCGGGATGCAAAAAGGTCTATATCTGGGACACCCAGTTGGTTTATAACAGTCTTAAAAACCTTCTCATTCAACTCCCACTCAGTGTCAGTATTGATTTTCCTAGATTCGATATCTGCCTCTACATTTTCAGAAGATTTTATGTATGAAGCGAATAACCACAGATTTCTTTCTTCACACCATTCCCATATTCTTCTAGCAAGTTTATTAAGATGCGGAAATTGGACTTGTTGTCTACCCGTAGTAATATATGTAGACTATTTCTATGTTTTACAAAAGATTTTAAGGCTAAAAAAAATGCTAATAATTCTAAGTAGTTAATATGAAAGACTAGTTCCTCCAATTTCCATGCTCCATTTACTTTAATATTATTACTCACAGCGCCCCACCCGGTTCGGCTGGCATCTGTATAAATTTCTAGGTCATACAAATGGGATTGAAAACATTTTGAAGTTTTATAAATGTTGTTTTCCCACCACTTAAGGTCTAACTTTGTGTCGGGGTGTAAAATTGTATTACTGTCATAATTATTATCATTTTTCAATAAAGCTAAGAATTTCTGTCTTTCTAAATATTTTGTATATATCCATCCATACTGGGCAGCTGGACAGGCAGACACAAGCATTCCTAACAGTTGAGCTAAGTCCCGTACTACACATTTCTCTAAGTTAAGGAATTTGTCAACCTGATTCCCAATACGTTTCCTTTTTTCCATAGGCAGTTCCATTGTCATAGAAATAGTATTATAAATAAATCCTAAAAACATACATGTTTTTGCGGGTTCAAGGTTGCTTTTGTCAAAATTTATCACAAACCCTAAACATTGTAATAGTGATATTGTTTGTCTGACATTATTTAAACATTCCTTATAACTTGAGCCTAAGCATAGTATGTCATCTAGATAAACTATGTTTTTATAACCTTTCTCCCGTAAATGTGCCACAACAACTCTCATAATTTTGCTAAATATGTAAGGCCCTACGGAGAGCCCATAAGGCAAGACATCAAATTGATATAACTGGCTATTATGTAGGAAACGAAGGTACTTTTTATCCTCTTGGTTCACAGGTGCAAGTAAGTAAGATTCTTTAAGATCTATTTTTGCTAAAAAATCATCCTTATTGATCATTGCCGCTGCTGTCCTATGGTCTTCCATTTTGAAATGGAATACTGACACAAATTTATTTAAGTTCTTTAAATTTAATATGAACCTCTTGGTGCCATTGGGTTTCGGTATAAGAAAAATTGAAGATAAAAACTGGCCCTGAGTTGGTTCACAAGTCGATATGGCTCCTAATTCAAGGAGTTTAATAATTTCAGAGTCCATTTCTTGCCTCTCAAGTTCAGAGGTAGGCTGATATGGTTTCGGACAGCATGTTTGAAATGGTAAATAATCAAAAGGGATATGATATCCGTTTTGGATATGTGTAAGTATGACCTTATCATTAGTAATGAGGTTCCAACATTTGAGAAAATGTGTTAACCGTCCCCCATGACATACCATTATTTCTGTGCAGGGGTTTTCACTTCCGGTTTCGATTTCTTCACCTGGCTGTAGTGTCGTGGCCTGTAGTTGAAGTTCCGGTCGGATGGGCGTTTTGGCCCGCTCCGATTGTATGGCTTCTGGTGTTGGTACCGAGGCGGGCCTCTGTAGTTTACCTGGTTATGGTTGTAGGCAGGTTTCTTAAATTGTTTAAAGTTTTCAACAGTTTTCTTGATTTATTGTGACCTTTTTGGTGCATATTTCATGGCTTTCAACTTTTCTGAGAAGTCATTACCATATAGGTATTCGTCTCGGTCTGTATCCTTTACCAAATCCAGGAATTTTTTGTCTAAAATTGGGGTTATAAGCCGTTTTCTGGTCAGTGTCTGCGTGTAATGAAGATGACTGAGGATTTGGGATGCTTCGCTGAGGGTGTTTATGATAGTAACCCTTTCTCCAGTGTTAGTAGCTAAAAGAGACAACGCTCTGTTCAAGGCTGTTAGGCCTTGGCCTAATTGTTGCTGTTCCTCTTCTATTTTCTTGTCACGATTTTTTATAGTCCGTGACTGTAGCTACTATTTCCGGGTTTAACTTAGGTGCTTGTAAGAGTTGGCAGTTGTTGGGTACCAGATATTTTTCCAGCAACAACTTTTTATCATCTCCCAATCCATATTTTAAAATCGGGGTCCATAGTTTTGCTAGGTCCCCATTAATGTTTTGTCCGTATTTTTCCTTCTCTTTGTATGGTTTTCCCAGCGCATTTAATGTTTCAGTGTCAAGTGTAATTTCCGATGGGTCAATCTCTGTTCCTGATACAGGATTTACATCTTGGCCCGATTGGGGCTGAGTTTCTTGATCGTGCTCTGACTGAGGCTCCTGGTTCGAGGTATTCTCGTACCTAGCGGCGGGTGTTGCGTCTGCATCTGAAATGCGAGACCTTAATGTCATTTCTTTGACAAACGATCTTGCGCGTACATCTCGTATACGCTCCAAGGTCAGATAAACTACGCCAGTGCATCTCGTACACTATCCGTATTTAAGTAACACGTCAATACGTCTCGCGCATCACCCGTGTAATTTTATAAATAAGTGTGATTGTTTACTAACACTTTTTTTGAGGTTAGCTATGTTATCAGCAAAACATGTTTCCAAATTATTTAATATCCATTATCTGTAAGAAATATAAATAAATAAGGCATACCTGTTCGATAATCATCTTCGTAGACTTCGAAGTCGTTAAACGACGGAGTTCTCGACCGACGTGACTCACGCGACCGGTGGCATTTTTCTTCCAAACGTCGAATTTTCTTTAAGTACTTTTCTATTTTTCGATCTGGTGAATCATACTTCCGTTTTGGCATGTTTTTAACCTTTTATCCAACTTATCACTTTATTTTTATACAGATATATGATAACTTTCGGTGCGTCAGTTGCCGCGCAAACGTAAAGAATGACATATAGGTACGATTATCTATGGAGCTAGAACAAGCATAGACTAGATGTATTTTTTTTATGTTTATAGCTTTGAAATCTAGCTCTAAAAATGCGTTATGTTGCCTAGTAACATGTAATAACTACGTTGTAAATTATATATCGAGAACGAAGCACTGTAAGTATAATAATGATATATCACCATATTCTCGGTCTACTAGGCTTATAACGGTTTTTTTTGTCCTTTCGTCTTCATCATCTCTTTCTAGGGTTCTCTATTGTATGGGCAAAAATCATTTCCCAAAGTGTCACTTCCCAAAAAATGTTTCCCAAATGATCATTTGGCAAAAAAACACTAGTCAAATTATTGTTTCGCATTATATCACTTGGCAATATCTCCTATGGCATGATATTACTTCGCAAATTATTGTTTGGCAAAGTTTAGCATGGTCAAGTTTCATTTGGTCAAAAGTATTATTTAGCATAACATTATTTTTCCAAATTATTGCATGGCATATGATTTAGATCCTAATTGTGTAGTGCATACGAAATATATTTGAGTGAGATTACATAATTTTGCTAAGCGGGTAGTTTGTAAAAAACAAAAGTAATGAATTTACAGGTAAGTTTATGTTCTTTTGTACTATAGGTACTTAGGTAACAATATATTATAATCCAAATAAGCAGCATGCATGCAAGCAAGCCGTCGGTTTCGCCCTTTTCATCGAGAGTCTCCAGCGAATCGACGCCACCCCGCTGCGCGGGGTGTCTATTTTTGGTCTGAGGGACACAAGTGAACCCTAACCTAACCGACCAAAAACAGAGTTCGCTTATGACAAGCCATTTTTTCCACCCTGGTACCTAATGTGCGAAATGAAAATTTGAACAAATGTTTTGTTTGGAAAACAATATTAGCCCGAACAAAGTGTTTGCTTAATAAACTTTTGTCTTAATAACATTTGACAAAGCAAAATTATGCCAAATGATATTTTGACCAAATGAACAAAATGCGAAACAAAAATGTGCTATTTGTTCGTTTGGGAAATGAAACTACTGCCATAAGTTTTGTGGGAAGTGAAATTTGGCGAAAAATATTTTGCCGAAACAGCAGGATACCCATTCTAGCGATATTCCCGGTGGTACCCTAAAGGAGCCCGAGGAGCAAAGGATAAAATATCACTAGTTTTCTTGCTTGGTCAATTTTCAAAGTCTCTATAAAAAACACAACTATAAAAAACACAAAGCCTCAAGCAGCATATTGTGGTACAGATCTCGCAAAGATTTTGTCACATCTGCCGCACTGCGTCTCGTTACTGATAACTCGATTTGAATGGAAAATAACAGTTGTGAGGCACGTTTTTGTCGACAGGTGCGCAGTACGGCCGCCAATCGGAGCAGCGAGGCTATAGCCCGGAATAGTGAAAGTTTTGAGGTTATTTTCCGAATAGGTTTTGTGGGGTGTAAAGATTGCCTAAATTTTACAGGCGCGTAAAATCTGGAGAACGACGGTCGTGGCTGTTTATATATGTAGCGATAAGACTGAATATTTGAGCAAGTTTAGGGTTCTAAAAGGAGTTTAGAGATTTCAGTAATAGGCTAGATGGCACTGCATGCTGAGGCATTTTTCATCAGGTATCCTACCTAACTCGTAACTTTTATAAGTTTCAAGTGTAGGACTGTACGCACTACGGCGTAAAACTGACTCCTATTACGTTGTAGCGCGTAGATAGTTAATCTGGTACAGTCAATATTAAAAATTGTGCATACAACCAACTCATAAATATGTCCCACCGATCTTATGTCAGCAGATTAATGTTTTGGTACATATTAATGAGAGGATTCAATCCATACATAGTTTTGCACTTGACTGTACCTATTCAAAGACAAAATGGTTTTTGGCAAAATGTGTTATCGGCGTTAAAAACTTAAAAGTCATAATCCACACTTCCGTATTAATAAACAAATGCCAAAGCAGCTTTGTCTGTCTGGAGAAGACTACATTTTGGTAAGGACATAGTTTGAAACCCCGGAAGTACAAAGGATAGTTTTTACCCCAGAAATCGTCCCTCAAAAAGATGAAAAGCGGAGTAGAAGTTTCTATACAAGTGCGATAATTGATGCGGTGCCTTTAAGAAATCCAATAGCATGATATTTGCTATTAGATTTGGTGCGAACGTAATAATAATCGCTTAAAGCGATTAACGAGTATAGACGGACGAAGTCGCGGGAAAATGCTATAGTGCATTACAAATCCATTCTTAAGCCTTTTGTATTAAAGAAATATTGTATTGTCACTAGTAGACTAGTGCCCTAAATACAATGATGAGGGGTAGAAGAAAAAACGTTTAATTATGCCGTAAATTATAGGAATATTCGATCAAAAGCCGAAGCCAAATTGTCTGTAGAGGGTGAAATATGCCGACCCGTCAATTAGGTCGATAATTCGGCAGCATCTTTGTCCGAGAGGTCGTTTTAATAAATAATGTCTTCTGAGATTTGCTAGCAAGGATAGTGAAGCGAAACAATAGGGTTCGCCACCCCTATTCATTAGGGACAGCCTTTAAGATGTGTGATACACTTTCACATAACTTCTGCTTATGTACTTATGTCATTAGATCTCATTCCATATAACATTAGAATTTTAACGGACAAATTCATCTACGTTTCTCCGCTTATGACTAGCCCGGCCCAGCTTCGCACGGTTAGCTTTCCGTTTCCGCAGGAATGAAGCATTTTCCCGCGTTAAAAAGCAGCCTATGTTCCTCAGGAATAATGTCGGCTTCTAATGGTAAAAGATTTTTTCAAATCGGTCCAGTACCTAGTTTCGGAGCTTATTCAATACAAACAAACAAACATAAGTGTAGATAGTGTAGATGTCAAAGGGAAATATTGTAAAAATGAACTCATTTCGATCATTAACTGCTTTACATGCAAAACAATGCAACAACAACAATACTAATGTTTATGGCATAGCAACTCGTATTGTATTATAAGCGGAAACCTCTTTTCAACTTCTTTTATTAGAAAGGCACTTCTACTTGTATTATAAGTTGTAATGTATGATGCAATGGGCCCCTGTGTTATTATTGTTATTGGAGGTAAATACTGTAAGGTATTACAGGCGTAAGCCTGTAAGACAAAATGTTGAACGTCATGTAACGATCATGTAATATTCCCTATTGTGCGCTCCACTGCAGCTGCTTAGGGGCATATCTCGAGTGAACCCTTTGTGCAGCATAATGGAACCTCGTTCAGATAGGGGTTATCTATCGGTCGTCTAGACACGCAATTACTATCATATCGAAGTTACGACAATAGCTGTATATGCTAGATGCTCCACAGCTATTACAGGACGACTCGCGAGCTGTGTCGAGGAGACAGACTATCAGTCTCTTTCTAAGCGTTCTAATTAGACCAGGCATACTAAACATTTTAGCTAAGGAACCTCGGACCATAAGGCAGGTTTACGGTTCAAGTGGTTTACGGTGATCACATGGTGGATGGCGGGCCAAAAGCCCGGCGGGCCGCAGGTTAAGTATAGCTGCATTAGACGCCTTACTGAAGATAACAATTTGTAAAAGTTTTCAAGGCTTAGCAGCAACGAAGGCAATGGATCTCTAAAATATGTGGAATTTATTTCTGACTGCTTTCAAGGCTCCCATGTTACACAGTACGCAAGCAATGCCGCGGGCTAAACTGTAAAGGACATGTCCGCCCTATGTGTTCCATTCTATGTGTTTCTGAACGCATTTAAGTGTTAAACTGCAGTAAACCAGTTTCCTAACATTCCATTTATCCCTAAGATTTACGTGAATTTATCCAAATTCTTTTAAAAGTTCTTCTGGTCGGGTAATAAATGTTTCAGGGTTTTAACGTGAGTTATGACCAGCCTGGGAATCGAACCTGCACTTGCAGTGTGCAGAGCTGTCGCTATCTGACGTGGGTCCTGATTCTGTTTCAGGAAATTTATGGAAAGTTAGCGAGATTTATTCCAAATCAGAAATGGAACTAAAATGGAAATCCGGGATTTCATGATCCATTGATTCCCGGGTAATGGCTTTGGTCGATAATGTGAATTACGACGACGCGTCGGTACCGTAGATTAAATGATGCTATCATTAATGGGGCCCGTTTTACTACAAGTTATAAATAAATAATAAAATAAATATTAGGGGGTCATCTGGCACAAATCGAACTTGCCCCGAAGATCAATAAGGCTAAAGTGTTATGGATACTGGACGACGATATATTTAAAGAAAACACTTAATTACATAGAAAACATCTAAGATGCAGACACAAATGTTCATGCTCATCACACAAATATTTGCCTTACCAAGATTTGAACCCAGGACCTTCAGTTCCGTAGGCTGTGTGCACCCACTATATAGGCTAATTTTACAAGTCTAGGTCAAACTAAACTCGTAGCAACACAGAGGAGCTTGAAAAAAGACATTGCAAACCATTCACAAGCCATTTGACACTGATCAAGTGTTACCTGTGTAGACTTCATCATAATCATCATATCACCCGAAAGTCCACTGCTGGACCTATGTCCAGGCCTATGCCTCCCACAAAGCGTGCCACAATGACTGGTCCTTTGCCACCCGCATCAAACGGACCTTTACCAGGTCCTCAGTCCACTTTGGAAGCCTACCCACACTGCGCTTTCCGGTACGTGATCGCTACTCGAGGACCTTTCCGCCCCAACGGCCATGTAATGTTTAGCTTGTGTAAGTGTAACCACGTGATATGCGTCATTCTATACAAAAACTGAGTTTTCTATTGCTTTCTTATTAAAATAACTAATATTCCACCTCCTAAAAAAGTCTACGAAAATTGTATACAATGAACAAAAATGTCCTGGCCAGATAATGACAACATCTCACCTAAACTTTTTAAAATAGTAGTTTATTATGTGCCTGAATAGTTCCGAATATTTAGTCTTGATTTGAACAACTATCGCATAATGCTTCGACTCTTATTACTAGTTAAGTACTTTTTACATTGCGTTGCTGCTAACAAAGGGTCTTTAGTAAAGCGGTGTACAATGATGTCGAATATTTCAATGCATTTCATTCGACCGATAAAACCGGTTTTATCGTAAATCCTTTCCAATTCGTTAGTCAATTGCAATGGTCGGACCAAACGCGGATGCAGCCATTGATTGCAACTTTTATGAAATCGTCAGCTTGTTTATGAACGATAATGATCTAAATGAAGCTATACGGATGTTTTCTGCTCTCATTCATAAACGTCAATCAAACCTAATTTAGTTACAATGCCGTTGAAATTACATTGGCATTAGCATTTTAGTTTGTTTAGAAACGGGACGGGACTAACATGCGTACAATTAACTTATTATTTTCCTCATTGAGGTTTCCTGACGTTTCAACGTGTCACAACATCCTTGGTCACAACTCACAGGACAACTGGCTTGAGCGACGGGTATCAACATTTTCTTGAAGCGCGGGTTTTCGGAACTACCTGCACTTGGTCTTTATTAATCACTTGTACACTAGGGTTGTCACCCACAGCAGACACAATACACTAATCATGTCCGGTGATATAACGGACGATGTTTTTTGACGCTGGCATTTCAACGTGGATGAAATCTTAAACCCTCCGGTCGAAATTACGTTTTTATCTGATTTCAACGGCTTCCCGTATTTTCCTACGCGATTAAGTCCTGTATAGTAAAAATAATGTGTGCGAGTCGTGAAAGTTTAAATCGATATGTTTGTCTAGTTTTACGAACAATGAACTTAATTTCATGAAGTCAAATATCCGGGTTCTGAAGTGGCGCTTCCCCCGAATTCAACGGTCTCTGTATAAAGTAGTAGTCTAAATCGTGCAAATTGCAGGGATGTAGTGAAGTTTAGAGTAAATAGAAAGGTTCTGCCGTGAATGTGTGAAATATTGACAAACGTAGGTGAGAGTCGGGAGCCGAGATTGCATTCACGTCGACACGGCAACACTACACAGATCAGGGGCAATACTATTAGTATAATATTCGACTCTTTAACACTTATACTATAACAATAAAATATTCCACCAGCACCTAGCACAAAGTCGTGTTCTCATATTTTTGATCTCTTTGTCCATGTACATATTTTTGAATTTAACTGTACCAAATTGGTCTACAGGGCCACAATTCGGTTCAACTGTTTTACACTTCAACCGCATTTCTTTATACTTCGTGCGCTCGCTCATTCTGATATTTACATTAAGCTTGGCGCACGTGAAATCGAGCTCGCGAAACACATTGAAATGAGATTAGAATCTGAGTCAATTAAAACATAAACGGGTAAGGAATGAGATGAAATAAGATGTATATTGTAACGTTTGTCCCTCTCGCACTTACGTACTTGCTACGAACGAGGGCGAACCCTTGATGTGCGACGTAAACGCGAACATGCTTGTTAGACGGGTCAAAGTAAAATCTGTGCACTGTGCCTGAGCCGATTATCCGATATGAGATTTGGACGGAATTGAATTTGGGCACAGTCTTTCGTGATCAATCCGCCGGCTGACTTCTCGATTTGCTCTATTTTATCGATCTAGGTTTCAACTTCAATAGTGATAGGATCAAATAAAAATGTTGAGGATACTGGCAGTATACATATAAACAGTAATACCTATGGATGGTTAATATATATATCATCGATATATTGTTGACGTTTAACCAATTTCACTCATATTTCATTCGTACATCGGTGTTTCATTAACATTCCACGATTATTAAAATCAAATATAACCAAAAAAAAAACAGAATCGAAGACTTTTTAAAATGTTCTGAATATTCAGAAATTTCGGAGAAAATGCTCAAATTGGAATTAAACTGAAACAAAGTTTATTTTAAGAACACCGTCATTTATGATACAGTTTCAATAGTTATTTGTGTCACAAGGGAGCAAAATAGTATATTTACGGCGAGGGCGGTGTATTGAATCCTGAGCGTAGTGAGGGATACAAGTGTTTACGCCCGAGATGAAAATAATTTTGCTACCGAGTGACACATACTATTTTTCACACCGACTATGAGGAAATTAAAAAAAGCTATTGTTAAAATATATCTAAATTATCTTAATTTTTACTACTAATTTTTAATTATTACGAAATATTTATAAATTTTTATACAACGTTGTTAGAGTTAAAACTTGAAATATGTTCGTTTTGAATCGACTACGATGAAATTACAATCGATTATTTTATTAACATCTGTGTTCAATTGGCACATTGCGTACAAATGCTCCAATGCCAATGTATAAATTAAAAAAGTAGCTTGAACAGAAAAGTAGCGTTTTGGTCCCTCTCGTCGTGGAGCAAAACTTACTTTTCCGAATGAAAGGTGTGAAAAAATATTTTTTACGTTGTATAAAAATTTATAAATATTTCGTAATATTTAAAAATTAGTAATAAAAATTAAGATAATTTAGATATATTTTAACAATAGCTTTTTTAAAATTTCCTCATAGTCGGTGTGAAAAATAGTATGTGTCACTCGGTAGCAAAATTATTTTCGTCTCGGGCTTAAACACTTGTATCCCTCACTACGCTCAGGATCCTACGTTAGAATCCCTCGCTACGCTCAGGATTCTATTGTAGGATCCCTCGCTACGTTCAGGATTCAATACACCGCCCTCGCCGTAAATATACTATTTTGCTCCCTTGTGACACAAATAACTATTAAAGCTAAAGCTAAAAGCTAATAGAACTAAAAGAAATCGACGGAGCTCCTTAAGTATTTACACCAAAACTCGACATATAGTAATTTAGGTTTTTTAACACTTTCGCAACCAAGAACCCACCTAGCGGGCGCCTACGCCGTAGTCACTTTCCGCTACATACGAGGAAAACCACAGGATCGGCTACGAGCGTAGCGCGTAGCGAATCTTGGTTGCGAAAGTGTTAAAAAGCTTATCATATCGCACTATTTGTTTTGCGGAAAGCATCGTCTCCGGTTCGGTTCGGATTTACGGAAGCCATGATGTTGTAATGGATTATTTACATGCACTAGATAGTTACACTCGGGAAAATGTACCCTAGATCCACCAAGAGTAAAGCTGCACTAATCTTCCAGAAGAATGGTTTATTAATGCGTTTCTATATTCCGAGGTTGCAATCAGAGTTCACCGTCGGAATAATTTCCGCTGCAAAGTCGGCGATGCACAATGCATACGGGATTGCGAAATCTGTTTTCGCAAAATTAAACCGCTTTACATCATTTTAAGGCCAGTTAATCTTAAAAATATCAAGCTCTTCAGGTTCTGTACTAGGTTTCATTAATTTTAATTTAGAGAGGCATGATTCAAATTCAATACTCAAAACATTTATTCGTGATGGCACACATATGATATGACACAGGCAAAAATCAGGCCATGCCACGAAATGAACCCGGCTCAGCACGATGCTGGCTTTAACAGCCAGCGCTGGTCTACCGCAAAGTCCATTTGGTGAAGAAACGGGAGGCAACACAACAAGATATTTACAAACAGACGCTTAGTATGAGATATAAGGGAAACAACAATAACTATTTGTAAACATTTAAATATGAACGACAACGTAATGCAGTCAGGTTTACTGAGTAAACTTATACTTTTAGGGTTCCGTACCCAAAGGGTAAAAACGGGACCCTATTACTAAGTCTTCGCTGTACGTCCGTCCGTCTGTCTGTCACCAGGCTGTATCTCAATAACCGCGATAGCTTGACGGTTGAATTTTTCACAGATGATGTATTTCCGTTGCCGCTATAACAACAAATACTAAAAACAAAACAAAAGAAATATTTAAGGGGGCTCCCATACAACAACCGTTTTTTTTGCGGAACCCTTCGTGCGCGAGTCCGACCCACACTTGGCCGGTTTTTTAATGCAGACGTAGCAACTTGTTCGCATGCGACAAGTTGCAGATGCGATTATAGCTCAGCTGATACAACATGATGTCTTTTTAATTTAATCATTTGGGAGGGGATAAAAAGATGGCAAGTGAGGTAGACGTATGTCTAAATTGACGTATCTCGGCTAAGTCAAGAAGGAATTGGCTGCCGCGTCTTATGAGGAAGTAAAGAGGCTGGTAGTTATCAGAGATAAGTGGCGATTATCCCACTGACAAGAGATTGTCTCTCTAATATGGATGTTGATGACTAAGTACTTAGAGTAAGCACCTTGCTAAGTAAAGGGAAGGATGGAAAGATGTGTCAGATTCAATCAAATGATCCTAAATTCGACTAAACCCCAATATAATTTATCCAAGATCAGTTAATGCAATTTTGACGTCTCCCTTAAATTAAGTCCTTATTGCTGTGTAGTCTCGCCTATGTTATGATGATATTTAAAAGAACAGCGAATAGTTTTTTTTACTCGAGACAGCCATTTGGACTGCTTACTGAGGCTATTGCATTGGTGTGATTGAAAAAAAACAATGAGTTAAGGAAACGCCCCTTTCTTTGGCACCTCTAGTTCGATAGTCGATACCCTTTTTGCTATAATAAAAAAAATGTGAGAGCTCCTCGTAAGCGTCGAACACGGGGACACTTGACCTTACAACTGAATTGCAAATAAATAACACTTAAAACAATTTTCCTATGATAAACGTTCAAAGAGTTACAGCACTCCACCTTTACAAAAGCACTCTAAAGAAAGTCAACATCGCCTTACCTACTCGTATTCTGACTTTAAAAACAAGTAGCAGCCAACACCATTCCAAATTTTCCCACCGAACAAAGCGAATTTCCGATTCGATCCGTCCAGTATACAAAGGATCATTTCCCAGACAAATGCCGCCTAATTTTGACAGGGTTGGACCGCAGGAATACAGTCGTACCAACATTAGCATTTTATGAATGTCCGAAAGATCATAGACACTTCCAGATAGGGATATCATACTTCGTTTGCTTTTTTTAACGGGCAAGGGGCACCGCCGGCAGATGACAAGCGACGTACGGTGATATGTATGCCGCTGGCTGTTCGAAAAAACTGGAGCGCATTATTTCCACACGGGATGGTAAAGATTTTATGTTGCGTTATTGGTATGTCGCTATAGTAACAGTTAACCGGGCCTCCCTCTGTATAAATTTCCGTATTCAGGTAAACAGCTCAAACATTTTAAAACAAATATACCATAGTATCTCTATCCAATCCGGGTGCAGCGCGTGTGCGGCGAGGGTGCCGCGCGGCTGCCGCGCGGGCCCGCGCGTGTTATATCTCTCACTACCAACACATTCATGTTCATGTTCGTACAGTATCTTACTCTCTCTATTACAGCAGCGCGGGCCCGCGCTTCACACGCGACGCGCACGGCACGCGGCCGCGCTGCCGAGTTGTAACTTTAGCGGCGCGGGCCCGCGTTCATACCGCGTTCGATGTGTGTTTGAAGTGTAGTTTCAATGCTTTACAACTTGCGCGGGTGCCTCGCAGCACACGCGCCGCGCACGACACGCGTTAGGTGGGTGGAGGCCTTAAGTCTTGCCTATGTTATGATGATATTTAAAAGAACAGCGAATCGTTTATTTACTTGGGACAGCCTTTTGGACTGCTTACTCAGGCTATTGCATTGGTTTGATTGAAAAAAGCAATGACTAAGGGAAATGCCCCTTTCTTTGAACTTTGTGAAAGCTTATAAATTAGTATTACACGAGTATATGCCTGGAATTATTCAGAAATCCAAATGTCCGATTAAATGGGTCACTGCTGGCAGTATATTTGTATCTCGTCTTTGGTTAAGTTATGGAAAGGACCGCTGAGGTCTTCGCTATTCCAGTGAGAATGAATGTTATATTACGTAGTGTATTATAATTGTGGGTTGTAATCACAATATACGGTCGCTTTAAAAGTAGGTATGTATACTTTTCAAGCGACCGTATATTGTGTAATTCAAGCTACGTTAGGTGTATTATGACTCAGCACCGTGATTAGTCTATAGCAAGTCAATTTGTAATTTATCTACACATTTTAAGCTTCTAATAAGAGTACCTATGGCATCTATAAAATAATTTCAACGTTCTCTAATTTCATATAGTGACCGATATCTAGTGATACATGTGTCAATGATACCGATGTCAAGTGTACATTCCTATAACTATTTATGATTTGAGGTATTTTTATGGAACTTGGTACTTATTCAGAACTCACTTCTTTTATAGGCGAAGCATTCCCATAGTATCGAACTTGGCAGCCTTTCACATTTATGTTTTTGATGGGATTTCATTTATTTTTGTTAGGTGTAGGTTCTTTATTATTTTTTTATCACTTTTGCTTTAGCAAATGTCTCATTCCACTTAGGTATGTACTTTATACTATACCCTTTATACTAAGCGTCTAATTCTTTTTCTACGCTTGCGTGGCACTGTCTGGATCCCTTTATTGGAAATGGAACAGTTTTATTGTTCTTGTCTTTAAGACAAACATGTATTGTCTTAAATTGGTATGTATCTAAATTTAAATAATAAGTTTTATCTCATTTCCACTCCATACCTACTTATAGTAGAACAAAATTACATATTCGTTGTTTTCGAAACTGACTCACACTTAGCCGTTTTTAGATTTTTACTTTATTTCGACCTAAAGACAAACCTTCGAGCCAAATTTCAGGTCGGTACGACCATTGGAAGATAGACCCGTTTAGTTCATTATGACTTCATAGTAGAACAAAGTTACACCTTCGCTATTTTTAAAACTGACTCACACTTGGCCGTTTTCAGATTTTTCCCTTTACTTTTACCTTCAGACCTATCTCCATGCCAAATTTCAAGTCAGTACGACCATTGGAAGTGGTCTAGGTTTTTGATGAGTGAGTCAGTGAGTGTATAGTAAAAATAGCGATTTTCTGACGTCAATATCTCAAGAACTGCTACAGGTAGAATAATGAAATTTTGTATTCTAGACAATTAAGGGGATTTCAACAGACACTCGAAATTTCATATGCGTAGATAAAATATGTTTTGAGTTATAGGGTGGTCGAAAGTGGCCCGAAATGGTTCGTGTAATATAACCCACGGCCGGTGTGTCGCTTTTTTTTGCTCGAACTTGGCGGACACACTGCCGTGTGTCTAGATAAAAAAACGGTTCTGGCGCTTCGCCGGCCGCTACCGCGGCACGCTCTCTACGCTCGCTCGGCTCGCGCGCTATAGGGTCGCAGTACACCTAACACTCCTTCTCGCTTCGCTCGTCGTCGTACCTACCTATTGTAACATGGCAGAATTTAGATTGACACTTCTTGTTTTAGATAGTGTACTACAATTTCGGTGTTAAAGTCATTGGCTGAAGTGATTCCTTGCTTAGATATATTTTCTAGGTACAACATTAATTCATAGTGCTGGCAATAATTAAGTAATTGGCAAATATATTACAAATAATCATTAGCCAATAGGATTAGTTAATCATTATTCAGAGTTGCCAGCAAGATTAGAGATGTTGAAGTTTCAGGGAACTAAAGTAGGGTTTTTAAGGAATAACAAATAATGAAACAATTAATTTAAATTGTTAATTGTATAAAAAGAAAAATAATATATTAATTTAATAATAATGACATAATATATGTATTTAGAATGTAATGTTATTCCTTAAAAAATACAAAAGTGGTTGGTTGATATCTTCTAGGCTGGTAATTCCAATATCATGTCTTGAAGGGAGAGAGGTTAACTGGATTGCTGTTGAGAACTGAAATGGAGGCTCTGAGGAGATATTCATTTTATCCGGTCTCAGCACCGACTAATGGAGATTTTGTGAGCCTTTTCTGGTGGCAGTGCAAGTAGAGATGGTGTTATAGATTGTATTTTCAACATCGGCCAAATGTAAGTAGTTATTCTTCAAAATTAGCATAACCAGCAAAGTACATTTTGTTATCCTGAGTTTTTGACCATATGGTGCTCTTTCCAGCAAGATGCAGCCTCAGATACTTATCACATGCTCATATTTCCTTCACCTCAGAGGAAATATTCTACAGAAGGAAATATATTACCGGAATAAAGATACAGGTTAGACATAATGTGCACAGTTCTGCGGCCGGGGCATGCAGGGAATAGGAAACGTATGAATACATTTTTAAAAGGAATGAAAAATATTTTATATGCTCACTTCTCCAGATTTCCATTGCAATAGAATGACGAATGTATTGTTTGATAATCTAGGCGTTCACTTTAATATTCATAATTGCGAAATGTACCGTAAAATTATACATAGCTGAACATTTTAAATAGAACAGGTACTACTTATAATTCTTATAGGATATCATTGCGTGACAACATTCTGAATTCAAATGATTTATTTGCTTTAAACATGATATACAAGACGTCATATGTAATAATTTAGTCGCGAATTTGCGCATAATTTAGGTTTGACGACTAACCGGTCACTAACCAGCCTAATGGGTAGTAATAGTGATGCTGCTTTGAGTTTGAGTGTGCGACAGAGATGGAAATACCCGAACTTCGACTTTCGAAGTTCGTGGTTATACCTCTGGGCTCGAATTCGATAAGTGCGAATACTTGTGTGATGTTTTTTTTTTAATGTAATTAACTATACCTATATTAAATATATCATCGTCTAGTACCCATAATACAAGCCTTACGAGTATATATGCCTTTTATGCCTTATGCCTTACTATGGGACTAGTTCGATTTGTGTAAGATCGTCCCTTCATATTTATTATAATTTATTCGCGATTAGTTGTAGAACCCTATGTGGCATGCAAGAAATTAAAAATAGTTCACAGAAATTATAAATTATTTATTAATGAATTAGCAAGTAAATGTCAATTAAAATAGCAAATAAAATTAAAAAGTAACAATTACCTACTAGTGTTGATGCTTTAATGTCATCACACTACATTTTATTTCAGTAGACATTATTTAAATAATGTCAGTATAATGTATTGTTAAATCTTAAAAGTTCTCCTTGTATACCTACGTAGGTAGCTAAAAAGCTCCCTCTTCGAAAAACCTAATAGAGCAATTTTGTATGGATTCTAATATTCCAAATAGGCCAAGGAATTCGGTAACAGCGCTATGAATATTTGATAAGGTCCCACATATTCACCATATCTTCTATCGCCTGTACTTTAATAAATATAAGCACATAATCCCATCGCATTTCCAAAATCTTCTCTATAGTAATAAGAATATGTCATACTTGGAATAGGAGTGAGTATAACGTAACAGCGTAGGAAACATCGGGCGTAATAAAGGGTGCTCTAGATCATGCGGATATGTTGGCGTGTATGTCTACTTTTATTAACTCCTGTAGGGCCGTAAAAGATTAATAACCGGGGCACTCTCGATCGAGCGTCCATTTTTGGAGTGATATCAAAGTGGATGGATTTAGACTTGAATGTACACAGAGAGAATAAAGCTATCCGCAGCAGAACAACGGTATCCGATATAGCCCTACCAATCGCTAAACTTAAGTGGCAGTGGGCGGGGCACATTGCACGTAGAACCGATGGCGGTTGAGGCGGAAAGGTTCTCGAGTGGCGACCACGTACCGGTAGGTGTAGCGTGGGTAGACGCCCCACAAGGTGGCTTGTTGACTTGGTAAAGGTCGCGGGCGTCCGATGTATGGGGTAGCGCAGGACCGTTCACTGTGGCGCTCTGTAGGGGAGGCCTATGTCCAGCAGTGGACGTCTTGATGACGGTGGCTATGATGTACACGGAGAGGTATGCACAGTAAAGAGGTAGGTCACAGTGGGAATTCATATCGCTTATATTTGCAGCAGCTGTACCGGGGCGGTACCACCACCTTACAGAAGTCGTAGCCTAAACACCACAACTTGCTTTGTGAGTGGGGTTGTGTCCTGGTGGTGAGTAAAGACGCCAGATCCCCCGAAGATGCACTGTGTTCAGCATATCATGGGACGGCCGCGACGTACTCTCGATTTTTCTAGCACTATCCGTCTCTCTCTTATAAGAAAACTTAGAACAAGAGGTATAGTGTGAGAAAAATTGCGAGAGTATGTCGCGGCCGTCGCATGATAGACGTGCAGATTGAGGGACTGTTTTATTTGTCTCTTGCTGTCAACTCAACGATACCTCAACTCAAAAAAAATTGTGATTCTTCCGGTGTCGCTACCTCCATAAGCGAATGTGTTTGGTTATCATCAAGCAGGCCGTATGCTAGGTATAAAGGCTCATGTAGGATAAGATTTAGAATTATTAACCTTTTCAGCACGTGAACATTTCAAGCTGCTGCGCTAAATTTTCCGCTACTTATTTATGAGTCTCGTATGGTAAGTGCGACGTCGCACGCTGATGGAGTCCTAACTAACATAGCATAAACACCAGGGGACTCACTGTAAAGGTTTGTATGATCTGTAAATTGGAAGGTTATATTTATAAATAATAATCAATTGCATATGCAAAAAAATGCATTGGATTGGGCCAGTCAGTATTGAGTGAAGTGTGCAAGCCATACAGCGTCTTCATAATGCCTGTCTGCGTTTTTGTTTTAGGATGCTAAAGCGATCGTACATCACACCACATCTAAATAGCAAGGGGATTCTTAATATGGACAACTGAAGACATTTACATGTAGCTTTTACAATCCGTAAGGTAATAGAACACGCTAAACCCAAATAAATAAATACATAATAAATAAATATTTAGTACTGCCTCGGCATAAAACTAAATTCTTTAGAGGTTGTTTCAAGTTTTCCGCGTCGAAAATTTGGAACGATCTTCCACCTCCTCTACGGGAACCCATATCTTTAAACAGTTTAAAAAAAATGGTGAAAATACATCTTCTTAATATACAGAGGCGGAGCTAATAGGAATTCATGGATACCCGTATAGGAACGTACGCACAGATAAGATAATATACAGGGTGTACAATCCAAATGGGTCAGTATGGTGAAGTCGGAAACTATGAGAGATAGCGAGATCTGTTCTTAGGAACCATGACGTCGATTTTAGATTTAATAATAATTACATTCAAACTTTTTTATTAACTCTCATACATAACCGGGAATCGAACCTCTATATCGCGTACTTACATTACTCGACTGACAGGGATGCATGTATACAAACTTCGACATTAGATTTTCGTGCTAGCGCCGCAGCGACAAGCTGCGAAATTTAGATTTTCGTATTTCGTCCGATTCGCGCCGATTCAACGGCGATCAGCAATCGAATGTAGAACACCAGCAGGTCGATCACGTAACGCATTGTACGCGCGACAAACGTATGGGAAAATTACAGTAACAGCCTGGCCACGACTTTGCGCGACCTGCTTCGGCGGCGGCGACTAGCGGATCGCGCATAATACAGAAAGAGCGCGGAAGAACAAGAGATGCCACGAACTTCCGCACCGGCGACCAAGCGCGCGGATTTACTCGAGCGACCGGTGACTGCGGGCAGCGGGGTGGCGGGCGGAACGAACAAAGACAAGGCGCGCGAACACGCGGCCTCGCGGCCACGACTCACGCCTTGGCCACGACTTTGGTCTTAAGCGACCTGCGGTGCGTCCGGCGGTGCGGAATTTAGAGCGGGGCGGCGAGCAGGCCACGTACTCCGCAGTAGCCGCGGCGACTTCGAGCGGATGGGACCCAAACTCACGTCAAAGAGAGCGGATAATACAATAAACTTTGTTCTTACTGCTCGGCCACGACTTTGGTCTTAAGCGACCTGCGACCAGCGTTTTATCTGTTCATTGCGCGTGATGCCAACTAACCACAGTGCGTTGCTAATCTCGACTGCGCAATGAACAGATAAAACGCTGGTCGCAGGTCGCTTAAGACCAAAGTTTATTGTATTATCCGCTCTCTTTGACGTGAGTTTGGGTTTCTGTATAATTATGCTCGTCCAAGCGTTGTAACAAGTAATCAAAAGTTTCCACACTCATTCGTGTGTATTCATAAAACTTTTGGGGATGCTGTCGGTATTCTTCATACAATGTCCGGAATTCTCCCAACGTATAACGTCGTCTATTTGTCACGTGCACACCTTCTCTCATATTTAAAATGTCTCCTATAATATAGGATTAGATATATATAGCTGCTTTCGAGGCACTGCCCTTGAGGCGGCCCTTGCCACTTTCGACAAAGACATTTCGAGTCACCCGAGTACGTCCCATCCGCGCGAAGTCGCCGCTCGCCGCGGCTACTGCGGAGTACGTGGCCTGCTCGCCGCCTCGCTCTAAATTCCGCACCGCCGGACGCACCGCAGGTCGCTTAAGACCAAAGTCGTGGCCGAGGCGTTAAGTTGTCCTACCGTGCGTTCGAAACGTTACGTGATCAACCCTCAAGTAAAAGCGGCCGCACTGTAACGTCGCTTGCGCGACAGAGCGAGAGATATTTCGTGCGACAAGAGTGAAGTGTTGTATTGTATGTTAGTATTTAAGGTATTTGTTACTATGCCTAAAATAAATAGTTTATATATTATTTTAAATTGATTTTATAATAAACTCTGTCCCTATTGTCTCCTGCCTTGCCAGGCCATAATAACAAGAAAAAGTAGATCCAACCAAAATTGTACATACGCCTTTGTTCTTCTAAGATTTCGATTTATCTTATCGCCAAAGCTGGCGTCGTCGAGTGGTTTATCTATGCGGTAATAGAAAGATAACAACGAGGTGCTAACTCGACCCGCTGGCAGCCTTTCAAGAAACTACGCAGTAAGCAAAACTTTGCGTGCTACGGGGAATTTTAATTTCACATGGACTTTTTATATACCTATACCTCTATCATAAAAAAATATTAGTTAATGGTGTTAATTTTTTTATGAGTAGTAGTTTTATGAGGTAATAGTTTTTGCGCTGTAGTAGCATAAGTTGGTAAGCAGTCTAGTGGTTAAAAGTGTTAAGACGCAGTTCCAAAAATAGTAATCCATCTCTTCGTCCACCGCCACCATCTATCTTTTCTCCTCCGCATCATGTCGCAATTAAAACAAAACCAAACTGGTATGCATAACGTATGTTTAGAATCGACCCCACCCGAACTAACCCCTGAGCGGTTCACCGCTAAACGCTAAATAAGCCGTGAACTTCGCACCCCAACAATCGCAATAACATTCATAGTTCCATTGGCTTAGTCTTGGTTGTTTCAAAACGTCAGTAACCTAAGTGACGTCGGTTATTTAATGGTATCGGACGTTTGGTAGGTAGTTGTCTATGGAATGATAGACGCCGGTGCCATATTTAACGTTAACCGGATTGTAGAGTGTGATTGATGCAAGCCTCCCCCTTAGGGGTTCAACCGTATGCCGTGGTTACTGATGTGGTGTTTTTATTCCCGTTTCCAGGAATATTGCCACTGGCAATACTGCCTGCCTTACTACTACTGGTACAGTCACGAGCTTTAATTTGGGACCCATTTCCATTAAATGTTGTTAGAACATTCATAATGCAATAAGGTCGAAACTTTAGTTTGATAGTATTGAATGTCAAGTTAAGACATTAGTTATGACATATAATGTCTTATCGAATCGACCTTTGAAATAATAACCTCTTTGCAAAACGCTATCACTACGGTTTTCTAATTACGAACGTATGTCATATGTCGTGTCAGTGTCAGTGAAGAAAACAGATAGAAGACAGGATCAAAAACCCTCTTACCCAAGTAACAATTAATCGGAAAACATCGGAAATGATCGTTTGCCCTCGCTCCAGTTGACGTAATTGCACGGTTGCCCCTAGAAACGTAAAGTTGTCGATGGTAAGCATTATGACATTGACATTGCGTTAAAATATTAGCTCTAAATAGCGTTAGTTTGCTACACGATATTCACCCTTAGGTGGGTCCCAAATTAAAGCTCGTGACTGCTGTACTATTGCCAGTGCAAGAAATACGACTGCGACATTTCCGTATTGTAGTTTTAACCGGATGGCTCACGGTATTTGAGCTCCCGAAGCGTTGTGGAACCCAAATTGAGCCAACTAGGACTAGGGCGTAAAGAGAAGAGCAGGTGAAAAAAATATTTGTCTCCAGGTATTCGATTTAGAACAGCTTCAATATTATAAACAGTGTAAACACTTTTAGGCAACCGCTCTTTCAATCGGCTGCCTCGGGACAAACATTTTATTTTTATACATTTTTTCTATATCCGCCCGTTGGACACTGTAATTACGCGTCATTGATCGAAATATAATTTGTATCGCAAAATTGCTGTAACCTATTGCGTACATTTTCCCAGGCTCGGTGAGAAAAATGTACCAACACGGTACACAACAGGCGTTATTAGCAAAAGGAGCAACATCTTCCCTATTGTGCCCTAAAGGAGCACGGGGTTCACTAGATTTGGCATAGGCACTAGTTTTACGAAAGCGACTGCCATCTAACCTTCCAACCCAGACGGAAGACTAGACATTATTGGGATTAGACTGATATCCTCACAACGTTTTCTCTCGCCGAAAAGCTACCGTTAATTATCAAATGATATTTTGTACAGTCAAGGAATTTAAATTCCTACCCACCTAAGGTTCAACATTGTATAGCAAACAGTCATCATAAGAGCTATCTAAGCACAACGTTACTTGAAATATCAGACGCATTTGTTTGTGTTACTAGGCAACTGATATGATTAATTAAATTACGTTGACATGGTGAACTGTAAAACGTCAAGGCACTGCTAAAAATGGATGACAGTAATCGAAAATCTAACAAAATATGATATTTCATGAATCCCTACTCCTTCCTGGTGTAATTCCACTATTTGAGCTCGCAATACTTCACGGTTTGCGGCAAGAATTTTATTATTTTTCAAATTAATTTCGTATTTCAAAATTATTTCACAATTTTCTCGATTGACATTGACATCAACTGACATGTGTTTAATTATTTATTAGATAAGTAAATGACTTCGCAAAGAGGTTATCTGTAATGTGCAGTGACAAATAATAGGTATTGAATTGACATATCAATACTAAAATGAAAATTTCGACCTTAATGCATCGTGAATGCCTAACAACATTTCAACAAAATGGGTAGGAAATTAAATTCCTTGACTGTACTTCAACTTTTTTGAAAAACCCAGATATATATTCGTACATATAACTTGGTTTTTCAAAAAACTAACCCGGCTTGTCCGAACCCACGACCTCTAGATTGAAAGTCGCGTTCCTTACCTCTCGGCTACAGTGGCTTTTTTTAGCGCTAAGAAGCGATTTCTGATATTTCTTACCGGCTTTAAAATAGCTTGTCTCCTTACCTGCTTGACATATAGCACAGCATTTTCAACAATGCATTGAACGACAGTGAAATAACCATAACAGAAATAAAATTCACGCTTGCATTCGTAGACGGTGATAAAAATGATACTTTTCCACACGTCACAGCACAATAAAACACAAATAAATGTATACGGTTTATACCGTTTTATTTATTTGTATTTTATTGCTGAGCTTATGCTCAGAACAAGTTGGACGTTCGTTCGTCGCGTGCAACTACAGAATCGGATAAGGCGTGCGTTTCGTCTCATTCGACCATCATCAAAGGCCTCCCCCAAAGAGTGCCAAAGTGACCGGTCCCGCGCCACCCGCATCCAGCGGACTCCCGCAACCGTTACCAGGTCATCAGTCCACCTTGTGGGAGACCTACCCACGCCACGCCTTCCGGTACGTGGTCGCCACTCGAGAACCTTTCCGCCCCAACGGCCATCGGTTCTACGTGCCCCATCCACCATAATCTATGGCAATGCCACCGGAGGACTCTCAAATCACGCCAATTCACAAGATTGGCGATGTCATGACGTCATGAGTTGTCAAGTAATAATTTTAAGTGTCTCTGTTGACCCTATGGTCGGTAGAGATGCCATTTGGTATTAAGTCCACCATTTGTACGTTATTGAACTTTTGTTTTTTGCAATAAAGTTTAAAGAAATAAATATTGACTTGCGTGCACTTTCTTAAGTAGTTGATACTATTGTTCTGCTACTAAATACCCCATAATGATACTTTCGGAACGTATCTTCTTAGAATGATAGTCGCACGGAGACATCAGACACAAGGTGTTAACGAAATGACAGATGTTAACGAAAAGTGTTTCGTCGGCATCTGTCATTCCCATACATTTTATTATTTTCTATTGGCGTTAGCGCTTGTCGATTGTAACCTTGTCTAGGCCCCCAGAAGTGTGGAAAACGTCGATTGATTGATCGATTATAAGAAAACTTAGAAAGAGACGGATAGTGCGAGAGAGTTCGAGAGAGCTGGCTCGCCGTTTGTGCTCAACGTGCTGTGCGTATAGCTTCGTACGTTGCGGACTGCGCGAAAGCGGTATTTAAGCGGTATTATAAGAATAGGAAGGAGAATAGGATAAGGATAGGGATCCATCCGTAATTGCTAAGTTTTTATGTCTGCCTCCTCTCTGTATTCATATAGACCCTTTATATGGCGTGTTTTTATTTTCTTCACTGCAGGTACACTGTCAAATCCTACGTATTATTATTTTTAGTTCTTATAGCACTCCGCAATATATTTATGTTGTCAACAACTGTCAGGTTACTATTCGGAGGATCACAGCGTTGTTTCATAAGCAAATATAATAATAATAAAGTTCTTTATTTAGATAACCAGGATCCACATACTGTTAGTTACATATTTTATACTTACAATACTTTAAATACTTTACAATAATACTTTACTTTTATTTTTTATAATACTTTGCCACGGTAACGTATCTAAAATGTATGTTACGCCTTATAATAAACGTCACGGAAGGTATAAATACTTCAGAATATCGCAAAATAAATAGCCTTTTAAAAATAACCAAGGCCAAACCCACAAAAGGTGGAATAAAATCTAGCGAGGAAACATTTAGATATAATGCATTTTATGAAGCAAGCAAAAATAGCTCTGGGGCGCGCAACGGCATGGAATGAATTCACTCTATCGCAAACCGAGAAGCATTGAAATTAAATAAAATTGCTTTGCTTTTGAATTCAATCTTTTCTTTTCTGAATTTGCTTAGGTATTAGAGTGTTAATTTATAATACAGTGAAACTCTTACTAATCTTTAGTTTCAGTGAAAATAAATAAGTATCCTGGACAGGTATTTGACATACACAATCTGGCGTTTAACACTGTCACTGCCAGGAATCCGCTACATAGCAGAAAGCCACGGGATCAGCTGATAAAAAATAAAAAATAAAGCGATATCATAGGGATATCCGTTTCTGTGAATGAATACAAATGACATTGACATGACATGTCTATGGTATGTTCCATTTTCCCGAGTTGTAAGAGCTAATTAGGACTCATGCCAAGGATAGGTATTATAGTGTCTCATAGTCAGGATTTAATAGTATTTTTTTTTACTAGCTATAGATTTAATATTGATTGCCAGTGATATTACTTAAAAGTATAGTTTGTTTTAGTTAAGATGACGAAAAGTACTTAAACCCAACCAAAACAATGGGACGCATAAACAATAGGACAAACAGTAGCTAATCAGTACATGTGCCACACTTCGGTCAGTTTTATGACGTATTTTTGTTATATTTTCCTTTCTTATTTAGCAACAAAAGCAGTTGCCCACGTTAACTGCATTACGTCATTTTAACTAAAACAGCCTATATCATTTGTGTAGTTTCATATATTTTAGTTAAAACGTGTGGCTTGGTAGACGCGATTGTAGATATGTCCCCATGACAGCATGGAGACAGTTTAGGCGGCGCGCCGCCACGCCTGTGCACGCGATCGCGTGGGTCCTTGACTCGCAAACCCACATAAATATAGCGCTCATTTTAATCTTTATGTCATTGACAGAAGGTTCATTATAACTATTTAGGGTTTTACCTGGATTTTGGTGACTTTTGTACTTTATTGGACTTATAAGGGTTTATTGGGAAAACGGTCATGCATTTCTTTTAGATTGAGCGAACAAGGTGATTCTGATTGTGATCTTTATATAATCTTGTTGACGGATAAGTGAAGAAAGAAGTAAAAGAAAGCAATACAAACGAGCTGAGTCGTGTTGTGAGCGACGTCCGCTCTCGGCGGCGTCGGCCGGGCGAGTGAGCGCGCGCGCTACTGGCCGCGGCAATGCTCGCCCCTCACAGTCACCTAAGAGTGACCTAGTGCCGAGACACAAGTCGGCGACGGACGAGCTCCGCCCCTATGTGCTCGGACAGTGCGTCGACCACGCTCCGTGACACAAGTCGGCGACGGACGAGCTCCGCCCCTATGTGTACGGACAGCGCGTACTACCACTCGGCGCCAGAATGGTGTGTTTGGGCTTCGCCCGTGTCCTCAGACACTTTGGGTAAACGATGTTACCAAAATAAAAGAAGGAATAACGAGAAATAGACTTTTTATTTACTTTTCCCTAACTGCCCTAAGTGACTTGATTACAAGTCCCTAACTTCCTATTACTTTGTAGTTTTCTTCTTCTTTTTGTTGTGACTTCCAGGAGGCTCCGATTGACACTGATTTGCTCCGGGCCGTACCTGCTATTTATACCTGCTAGTGGGCGAGCAAGACGTGCTGAGTGAGACAATAAAGGTTACGCCCACTTTGACTTGACTAATTTACATTGCAAGATGTTATTGGGATGTTATACATATTAATGGGCGGAAGACTAAGCTGATTTACAAAGTTCTAATATGGCTTGAGATCTTATAAGTACAGTAGGGTTCGTAAATATTTTCTTATCTGAATAATCGTAAATGGAAATCGGGCAAACCGTAATTCGGTCCCTTTCTTAACACTTATTCATCATTTGCGCTGAACCTACTGAGTTTACTTATTTGTAAGTTTAAACATTTAATAGAACTTTTAATAAGCTTTCTAATAATATATAAATCATTCTGATACGATGAGCCGTTGTAAAGGTATAAACGTAAACATATTAATTGTAAAGTGAAAATGCGCCGTACTAAATTCTAATTCAGGCTCGGTGGCCGCGGCTCTCGTTACGGTCATGTTGGCGCGATACACCCCTCCCCTCCATGGCGGCCAGTCCGCGCTGCGCTCGCGCATAGGCAACATCTCCTCTCTCTTTCTAATACAATTTGTACTGGGATTTTACTTTAATGTTTACAATATCAAATGAATGCTATGAGAGGGTGTTTTATGTAAATAATTACTATGGGGATTCTAACTACTGGGTTCTTTATTTACTCTAAACAATCTAAGTCTTTATAAATAATCACATATTTCTCTTACGTATAATCTTCGTATGACGCGATGCGTAGCTCTGCCGTCGCGTGTTGATGTTGTCGTCCATAATTCTCCCCCTTTAGTGTGAGGCGAAGCCTCGCACTATTGGTTGCAACGGTGTTAACACTTAGGCACTTTCACTGATTGACTTTTCTTTCACTGATTCTAACACTTATTATTTTGACGCTACGTTAAAGTTCCCATTCTCCGGGTTTAAATTTCTTCGATGATTGTTCGACGACTTCTAATGAGTTTGCTTCAGATGGCTGCTTGACTGGTATGGTAATCTTCAGTTTTAGTTGATCCCGTTTTCTTTCTTTGGCCTTCTTGCAGGCTGCTTCAACTAGTTCCCTTGATGGTTGAGCTATGTATATTTTCCTCTCTGCTTTATTCCGCGCCTTCGGCGCCTCGTTTTCCTTATCCCGGTGGTCGCTGCGTCTGCGGCGCCACTCTGCCCACGCTATCCTCTTCTCGCTGGGCTTCAATGTTGGGAGATCGGCCGCGGCATTGGCGTCTCCCGGCTGCTCTACGGATGTGTGGAAACAGTCCACTGTTGATGCTGATGTCGCGACGGAGTTGATGCCCTCCATGGGCTTCCGCGAAGTCGGGCTCGCGCACGCTGCCGCTGCGTGTGCCCTGTAGTGCGGTACCGTTGCCTCGAACGGTGTGCGTTTGTGTACACGTAGATTGATCGGACCCCCCAAATCCGATGATAGACGACCGGCGGTCTGTCTATTAATAACCGAACCCTTACCCGGGTTTTTGTACTCCTTGGTACGTAAAGCTTCCCTGAGCTTGCTTAATTTGTTGCGCCAGTCCTCCTTCTGGACGGCTATCTTCTTTTCAGCGTCTTCCAATTGACGCGCCATTTCCTCCAACTCCTTCTTCATTTTCTCCGCCGCGACTGGGTCCAGGTCCCTCGTGAGTGCCCGCTCAGATGGCGAGGCTCGGTCGTGAGCCTCGTGGAATGTGAGGGACCTGACGCCTGATGTGATGTTGCTCGTACTATCTTCACTCGAAGTTATGCCGGTGCCCGATGTGCTGCTCCTGCGGTGCCCGCGGCCCGCGTAGCCGAGTCGATTGCCGTGCGCACCCGTCGCGCCGGCCCGAGCTCGACCTCGATTCATCGTCCTGGACGAGGGGAACGGCCCGCTATCGCCCCAGGCGTGATCGGTGACTCGTAGATTGATCCGGTCGAAGGACCCGATCGACTAAACTCCCACTTGCTCGATGCGGCAGCCGGCGTTGATGAAACTGGATTACTGGAACTGGATACTGGAACTGATGCTTGCTTGCTGATTTTCTTGCTGGTACTAGTTGCTGCTTGGAGATGTTACTTCCTAGTTGTTGCTTGTAGAGATGTTACTTCCAGGAGTGACGAGCGGACACTGATTTGCTCCGGGCCGTACCTGCTATTTATACCTGCTAGTGGGCGAGCAAGACGTACTGAGTGAGACAATAAAGGTTACGCCCACTTTGACTTGACTAATTTACATTGCAAGATGTTATTGGGATGTTATACATATTAATGGGCGGAAGACTAAGCTGATTTACAAAGTTCTAATATGGCTTGAGATCTTATAAGTACAGTAGGGTTCGTAAATATTTTCTTATCTGAATAATCGTACATGGAAATCGGGCAAACCGTAATTCGGTCCCTTTCTTAACACTTATTCATCATTTGCGCTGAACCTACTGAGTTTACTTATTTGTAAGTTTAAACATTTAATAGAACTTTTAATAAGCTTTCTAACAATATATAAATCATTCTGATACGATGAGCCGTTGTAAAGGTATAAACGTAAACATATTAATTGTAAAGTGAAAATGCGCCGTACTAAATTCTAATTCAGGCTCGGTGGCCGCGGCTCTCGTTACGGTCATGTTGGCGCGATACACCCCTCCCCTCCATGGCGGCCAGTCCGCGCTGCGCTCGCGCATAGGCAACATCTCCTCTCTCTTTCTAATACAATTTGTACTGGGATTTTACTTTAATGTTTACAATATCAAATGAATGCTATGAGAGGGTGTTTTATGTAAATAATTACTATGGGGATTCTAACTACTGGGTTCTTTATTTACTCTAAACAATCTAAGTCTTTATAAATAATCACATATTTCTCTTACGTATAATCTTCGTATGACGCGATGCGTAGCTCTGCCGTCGCGTGTTGATGTTGTCGTCCATACGTGTAGTACTTAAGAGTGAATCCCTTTTGAGTAATATGTTTCAGATATTTCGCACAAATAACTTAGTTTTTATTCTTTTCAGAGCTGTTCCACAATAATATTTTTCCAATACCAGAGAACTGTCAGTGAATGACTCAGATATAAAACCTAAAGTTAAAAATCGAAACGAACATGGGACCTCAGAGGTGGTCTTAACACCAAAAATCTCACAGCGAATAACACCCGAGCTATTGACATCATCTTCCATGAAGAAGCTCTGAGTATCATAAAATGTTGCCTGTAGTGTCAAAAATGTCGCTAGAGTGAAAGAGAGCAGACATTTATTGCATAGTTTAGGCGCAATATGGGGCTCCGTTATATGGGCAAAGTTTGCCCGGTTGAAATGAAACGCTGTTTAATACACTGGTGTGTTGAAAAGGCGTATATTTGCTGTAGGTATTGTTCTGATTTTACGCCTTTTTGTTGTTGCGCTCGAAATATGGTCTGTCTAACTGAGGCTGAGAATATTTGCGCGAGGCTGTCGTAAGTTAAGTTGTTGTCATGATTTTGGAGAGTCTTAAAACAATTTATTTGCAGTACTCATGAGAGTTTTACAAGGTTATGTTCATCGCAAATGTACTTGACAGTAATTAATTGGATTATATTTTAAGCTTCCCTGTAAAAGCTGAACTCTCATACATGGAAAACACAGTTCTAACAATTTAAAACTGTACATAATATATTTTCACCTCAGCAGCTCGAACAAGCATATTTTGCTGCGTGAAAACAGTGTGCAAAATGCGATTTTGCTCACTCCGTGAGACAAAGTGGCTTTTTAATTTTGGTGCGGAGCACTGACATTTCGTCGTATGGGGTCTATTACAAGTTCAGAATATTTGAACTTTATTAGCACTGTCCCTTTCATTCCATTACGAAAAAAGAAAATGGCAGACATAGGTCGATCCATAGTTCGACCATCGAATTTTAAAGTAGACCCCCAGAAAACCGGGCAACTAACACGTTCGAAAACTATCAAATTAAAACGTTTAAATTACCAAAATAATTATACAAAGGAATTTTAAATTGACGAATATTTAGATAAAAGATCTCAGAATAAACTCCCTTTTTCATAACAAATAGGTAAACATGAATTTTATTATGCTAGCTAATTAAAAATTCTAGTTTAAACAATTTAAATTCTATGAACGTATACCACAGATGCAGTTTCCGAACGCAAGTGCGGGGCCCCGCCCCTTTTAAAAAGTTGCGCGCTGTTAATTTGTTTGCGATTTTAGTCTGTATATTATTCGTCATTCTTGCGTTATTGATATTGGTTTTAAATATAAAAAAAAATACTAGGATAAATCAATTCTCTATCTACCTAACTAGGAAATATAGTGAAGTCAGTGACATAACGGAGGCAGTCTTTTAACAACAGTACGGATAGTTTTTGGTGTGCACGCGAGATACACGTAATATGCTAATGTGTACCCTTTGTGATAACGATAAATATTTCATAAATATCTCGAAGATATTAGTAAAATCTGTGAATTTTAACAATAACACGGTTAGTTTTTATTGATGTGTTAGTGTCACGCGACACTTGTATACTTAGATACTCACTGAAATATCCTTTAGTTTCTCGCGCCTTGTCTCGCCTTTCTAGTATTGAATAACGAGGCGGCCGACGCTAAGGAGTTAAAGCAAGCAGTAACTAACGCCTAATTAAGTTCTCTTCCTGAATAATCGTGAGACGAATAGGTACGTGATACTATGATATTTTTTTTGATGTGAATATGTTCTCACTGCTGAGGTGAAAAGTTGTATGTGTTACTCGAGAGCAAAGTATTTGCATCTCGTGCTTTTGAGTCCTTCGCTGCGCTCAAGATTCATACTTTGAATGACTCGCTACGCTCGTGATTCAATTTTAGAATCTTTCGCTTCCTCAGGACTCAAAATTAGCACTCGCAGCAAAAACAAACTTTGCTCTCTTGTTGCACAAATAACTATTTCACGTCCATGGATATTTTTTTACGTTCCACTATCCCATTAAGTCCCATGAGTAGTTCGGAACGACAAAGAAATAAAGAGTTTCAATTAGTAATAATTGAACACTGATTTCCAGCTATTGGTACTTTTCGTTTTATGCAAGGCAATGTTTTATATTCTAAAAATCAAATTCGATTTCGTCATCGTAGGTAATAAAAGGTACAGGTCGATTCACGAGAGGTGGCGCGGAAAATATATGATACTACACGTCACTAATTTCATAGATTAATAATATTCATATAATTTCATAGATACGCGCTAGCTCTTGTGAATCGACTTATGACAACGGTGCGTACAGTGGTAATGGTTTCATACGAATCAGCCAAACTCTATTACACTACGATGAATTGATATGAGCGATATCACTCTTTTCACATTTGGTTTTATTATTTTATTACTTAGTTATTACATCTCTGGGGTTACCTATCAGATTTAATTATAATAGGGAACTTGCACCAAGATTACATTGAGAAATTATATTAGTAATCCAATAATGATAGCCGTTAAAATCCCATTACTGGATGATTTAAATATTAAAAAAAAAAATTGCGATATATTTTAATTATAAGTTACGTGAAACGTAATTTAGAACACCAATCAGCGCGCATTGACGTCACTCCATAAGTCACTTTAGCTGAATTCAACGAAAACATATATGTAAAATATAAAAAGGCTATATTAAAGCCGACTCGCGAAACCTGCCTTAGGTTGGAAGGAATAATTTCAAATGAAGATATAAAAGGCCAGAAGTGTATCCGGTACCTGGAGTTGAATTGAGGTTATATTATTTAGAGTGTACTTATACGTAAAGAAAATTTTAATTTGCCTCTTCTGTTGTATTTTCATCTCGACAAGAGAGTCTTATGGAGATAACGCAGTTGGGTTTGTTCAAACAAAAAGGGAAAATCGACTGTGTATCGTCAAAGCTCGTGTAACTCCTCAACATAAAGTGTGAAAAGTGAAAAAGGCTACCAAGTAGACATCCTTGTTGAAGAGTTATCCATAGTAGTAAATTAGTACATTACGTAACTAGGGCGGTGAATTCGTGAATGCTCCAGATCGAGGGCCATAAATATGCGCTCTGGGGCTTTACGAATTACCGCCCGTGTTGAGTACAAAATTTTACGTCTTCACCCGGCCACAATGCGAGTTTTCCCGTACGCCCAGCGTGCAGTAAAACTCGCATTATGGCCAGGTGTGACGTACTGTAATAGTACATTACGTAACTAGGGCGGTGAATTCGTGAATGCCCCAGATCGCAGGTGTTTGTGGCCCGAACCGAAGGTGAGGGCCATAAATATGCGCTCTGGGGCTTTACGAATTACCGCCCGTGTTGAGTACAAAATTTTACGTCTTCACCTGGCCACAATGCGAGTTTTCCCGTACGCGCAGCGTGCAGTAAAACTCGCATTATGGCCAGGTGTGACGTAAAAAGTATTATTTACTAATCTATTATATTTAATGAATTTGTAATTATATTTCTGTGTCATACAAATAATATTCACGCGCCATGAAAAGTTTGACATCTTATGGAGTGAGGTCATGTCAAGCCTTTGAAATTTTTATTTTTTATTTGCATTAACTTAATTATTTGCGCCAACTTTTTCGCTTGTCATATCTTTATCTAATCCTGAAATCTTTCAGATAGACTGTATAAATGAAATAATGCAAGTTCCCTATTATTTTAAGTTTGACGTCTGGAGACATTATTTCTAAGAAATATGGATTGAATTGAATTGACGATGGAAGTTGACATGGGAGTAAAAGCGAAGTAGCGGGTAAACGCTATATTTCCTACAGCACTAAAATTAAACAAATATCTTCCATTTGCGCCATTATAACTTCTAGCTCGTGCAGTTATAGTTCTAGCCTCAGATATATTAACCGCAAAGGGTTCATTAGTGATTTCGTGTGTATCTAATTCACAAACACTAATAACGGGTGTGCATTATAAATGGTGTTAGAGTACGCACTTGAATATGGATAAGGTAATTAACTGTTATAATGTACCAACGATTAAGAATTACTGGCAGTGCAACTTTGTTTGTTATTGAATTCAGTTGATAGTCATAGTTAAATATCACTATCGTTACTCTACTGCTGAGATTTCTTCTTCTTAGTCGTTTTCCTTAATTGCTGAAGGTGTTGTCCATCTTGAAAGGTTCTAATTTTCTTCATTATGGAATTCCATTCGGTTCCGTGTTTATCGTGTATTGTATTGTTCTGCTCGTATCGCGGAAATAACAGCCCAGGGGCCGTAGACAAGGTTACAAGCGACAAGTGCTAACGCCAATAGAAAATAATAAAATGTATGGCATTGACAGATGCCGACGAAACACTTTTCGTTAACATCTGTCATTCCCATACATTTTATTATTTTCTATTGGCGTTAGCGCTTGTCGATTGTAACCTTGTCTAGGCCCCCTAAGCTGTTATTAGAAACGGGCTACTGCGCTTTCGTTATAGTATCAATACATCGTACTATTCAGAATGTAGACTCGCATTATGACTTGTAAAAGACCGGTTTGCTAAATAAATATTTTGACTTTAAGAAAACACCCATCACTTGTATGGAAATTGAAACGAAGCTCGACTTCGTGGGCGAAAAGACGGCTATAGAATAAAGCGAGGAGCTTAGCTGTTACGTCAAGAGATCTTTTAAGGTCTCGTAAGTCGTAGACGGAGTGATTGGCATCACTTTTATAGTGGCCCCGTTCTAATGCGGCGATCTGCGCCTCGTAACATCCGGATTTACGACCGGACCGGTTCCGGGTATAACGTGGTCCCGGTCAGGTTGATGCATGGGTGTCTCTCTAAATAATACTTTCTATAGGACAATTTATATCATCTTGATTTAGGTTCAGGTTCCAGACATGCCGTCAGGCGCACCGTGGGTACTAGGCGGGCTGATGACCTGATAAAAGTGTCACTGTTATTCCCGCAGGACCGGTCATTGTGGCACTCTTTGGGGGAGGCCTATGCTAGACATTGTACACACAGAAGACGTCTTTCGGCTAATATCATGATGATGGTGATTAAGGTTCTATGATTAATGTTTGTGTGTTTGTTTGAATCGATTATCTTAAAGTATATTTATCTTTAAGTAACAACAGCTTCGCTATTGTAAAAACTTTTAAGTTTCCTAATGACCCTATTATATTTAGAATGGGCTTCTCAATAAAATCTATCTTACTTAGCCTGATACTGACTCTGTCACATGACGACTAAATGCCACCATCAAACAGGCATTCCTTTGATAGCCTATAACTTAGTTTAACCTCACTGAGGCAAGGTTAAACCAAGTTCCCGACAAATAAATAATTTGACGCCGCGATTGGTAGTAGGTAACTACGTGTAGAGGTCTAATTTCGTGTGGGCTGAGGTGAGGCGCAGTAGCCCGTTTCTAATAACAGCTCAGGGCTGTTATATCCGCGATACGAGCAGGTTAACACGGAACCGAATGGAATTCCAGAATGAAGAAAACTAGAACCTTTCAAGATGGACGACACCTTCAACAATTAAGGAAAACGACTAGGTAGAAGAAATCTCAGCAGTAAAGTAACGATATTGACATGTAACTATGACTATCAACTGAATGCAATAACAAACAAAGTTGCACTGCCAGTTATTCTTAATCGTTGGTACATTATAATAGTTAATTACCTTATCCATATTCAAGTGCGTACTTTAACACCATCTATAATGCACACCCGTTAGTGTTTGTGAATTAGATACACAAGAGATCACTAATGAACCCTTTGCAGTTAATATATCTGAGGCACAAAAGGGAACTGACATTGGAAGGAACTAACTGCAGGAGCTAGAGGTTATAATGGCGCGAATGGAAGTTACTTATTTTAGTGCTTTATAAAATATAGCGTTTACTCGCTACTTCGCTTTTAATCCTTTATCAACTTCCATCGTCAATTTAATTCCTTTGGGTGATTTTCGGGAAAATCTATTAACTCCATCGAGCCGTTTTTGCGTGATTTAGTATATTCAAGACTTAAAACATCCAAACTTTCACATAAAATATTATGTATACAAGTAGAATGTATTAAAACCGAGATTATATTTCATTATAGTCCGATCCTGATTATAGTTGGCGGGGCACGTTACACGTAGAACTGATGGCCGTTGGGCGGAAAGGTTTTCGAGTGGCGACCACGTAACGGAAGGCGCAGCGTGGGTAGTCCTTCCGCCACAAGGTGGACTGATAGATAACCTGGAAAATGTCGCGGGAGTACGCTGGATGCGGGTGGCGCCGGACTGGTCATTGTGGCACTCTTTGGGGGAGGCCTATGACCAGCAGTAAACGTCTTTCGTCCGATCCCGAAATGTATCTCATGTAAATAAAAACTTACATATGAAAGTCACATTGAATAGATACTATGCTTTATAAATTATGAATATCGCGCTATATAAAAGCGAATCTTTTAAAAACGTGTATGAAGCGCGCGAGTTCAAAGTGTTATACTTTTACCCGCAACAACAAATCCCAATCCTATTTACCGGCACGTATAAGCAAAATAGTTAAAAGCAACTCTACCGTGAAACTACGAGTAGTACGAAATACTTGTGTAGCAAGTATTTGTAGCCGCGGCACGTCCCCGCTTCGATATCTGGCGTCGGTGAGCAAGTATCTGCTTGTTTATCATAGGATAGTGCGGTGAATAAATGTCAGGAGCGAATGCTATGCACGTAGTGCTTGAGGTCGCGAAGGAGTTTTCGAGATGATGTGCACGGCAGTCAATAACGAATAACCATATTAGAATATAATACGCGAATCATTCACGTATATAAAGTTGAATTGATTCGATTTGATTCGAATCGATCCACGTTTCTTGATCATGAGCGCTTGTCGTTTGTTCGTTGTGTAACTGCGAGGACATCGCGAGCGCTAGGAGATTTCTAACATATTAACAGCTATACATTTATATCAACAAAAACTAGTTTCCGTCCTAGATACGGCGGATCCCATAGTGTATTAGTTTGATGTTATTCTATATACTATTATCAAACGCACCCGGCGCGCGAGGTCATACAATTGGCCACTGCACTGCTTCTGTGGCACTGACAGCGCAGCGTTTGATAATAGTAAAGTCATAATATTATTATTATTATATTAGAGGCCTCGGCAGAGAGTACAACTTTGTACCTTTTGGCGTCGAGACCCTCGGTCCATGGGGTCCCAGTGCGCAAAAGCTATTTGCGCAAATCGCGAAACGTTTGGTTGACGTAACTGGTGACCGAAGAGCTGGCGGCTTTCTCGCGCAACGCATCAGCATTGCAATTCAGCGAGGAAATGCCGCCAGCATCCTCGGTACAATGCCTCGAGGGCCTTTTTTAGATTTAACTTAGCTTTAATTTAATTTAGTTAATGTTATAGTTATCTTGTATATACCTACTTTAGAAAATAAATAATTATTATAGATAAATAATATTATTTAGTCATGTCATAACTGGGTGCAGCCTTGACACATTCATTGCCTAGAATCGCTACGCGCTACACTCGTAGCCGATCCTGTTGTTTTTACTGGTGTGTAGCGGACAGCGACTACGGCGAAGGAATAAAAGAACCCGGGGTAAACTTGCTATCTAGCCAAGAATAGGTGACTAGTTTTTGCGAAAGCTTAAAACATGAATATTTCCGGTAACAGCACATCACTAGGCACTTGCAATAAGCACATTGAGGTATTTGTGTACTCGTAATTATGAACGGAAGTTCCGTTGTGGTACGTAAAAGAGTAGAGAACCATAAGCCAAGCGGAGAAAAAAGAAGGAAGCAACGAAAGGAAATTAGATTACGGGGAAGGCACTGCGAGAATGAGGCAGATAATAGTTTCAGATTGCCTTTCCGACTGGTGGCGGGAAAAGAAAAAGCGCTCATTGTTATGTTATCTTATCTGTTTATGTCAAGGAAAGACTAAATAATATCGCGCTTTCTACAAATATTTAAATTATTATTTTACACGGGTCACGTGACATACTCGTATTTACCGGTGCAACCCGTATCGAAATGTCAGGAATAAATGTAAATAAATAACGCGTTAGTCTCGTGTAAAATAATAATTAAAATATAAGACAAAAAAATAAGAATATTACAACCTCGTTTATTGCAGTCTATGGCTGGGCGACATTTGCAGCAATGCCTGCCGCTGCGCGTGAAGCCAGTTCGCCATGATTGTGTTTTGTTTTTGTTCCTTTACATATGCAGTTGTATTAAAATAGTGCCTTACCTTAAAATGAGTGAGTGAATGCAATGAAGCTACCAGTGAAATTGTAGAAAGGGGTGTGGGTAAATGGGTATCCTGCTGTTTCGGCAAAATATTTTTCGCCAAATTTCACTTCCCACAAAACTTATGGCAGTAGTTTCATTTCCCAAACGAACAAATAGCATATTTTTGTTTTGCATTTTGTTTATTTGGTCAAAATATCATCTGGCATAATTTTGCTTTGTCAAGTGTTATTAAGACAAAAGTTTATGAAGCAAACACTTTGTTCGGGCTAATATTGTTTTCCAAATAAAATATTTGTTCAAATTTTCATTTCGCACGTTAGGTATCAGGGTGGAAAAAATGGTTTGTCATAAGCGAACTCTGTTTTTGGTCGGTTAGGTTAGGGTTCACTTGTGTCCCTCAGACCAGAAATAGACACCCCGCGCAGCGGGGTGGCGTCGATTCGCTGGAGACTCGATGAAAAGGGCGAAACCGACTCGGGGCTTGCTTGCATGCATGCTGCTTATTTGCATTATATTATATTGTTACCTAAGTACCTATAGTACAAAAAAACATATAAACTTACCAGTAAATTATTTACTTTTGTTTTTTACAAACTAACCGCTTAGCAAAATATGTAATCTCACTCAAATAGATTTCGTATGCACTACACAATTAGGATCTAAATCGTATGCCATGCAATAATTTGGAAAACGCATGTTATGCCAAATAATACGTTTGACCAAATGAAACTTGACTATGTAAAACTATGCCAAACTATAATTTGCGAAGTAATATTTTGCCATAGGAGATATTCATTCATTATATTTAAGATTCAAAATCTTGTCGGTGGAGCAATTTCCATTCCTCTCTGTTCTCAGCTATTGTTTTGACCTCTTGATACGACGCGCCGTTTACTTTTTCTTTTACTTTCTCTTTTATAGGAGATATTGCCAAGTGATAAAATGCGAAACAATAATTTGACTAGTGATTTTTTGCCAAATGATCATTAGGGAAACATTTTTTGGTAAGTGACACTTTGGGAAATGATTTTTGCCCATACAATAGAGAACCGGGTAAATGTGTTGTCATATTTTTTAAATGAGCGGCCACTCGTTAAATTGGTATATTATGATAGATCTATTTTAAACAAACATATTTTGTTATGAAATGTAATACTCTAAAATGCATCGGAGCCGAGATATTTGCAATACATATTTCCGCAGGTCATATTGAAAAGTTATAAACCAAACTAAAACATCTCGGCTCTGATATTGTTTAACGCGTTTATTTAAATATGTCGGCAAAATAAAATAAGTTCGGCAATTGACTTTTTTGAGGCCAAGGTGCGCTTCCGACCAGAGGGCGCCACAAGCGCACCTAACGAAACTTCGGAGCGGTGCGGCGACGAGCAGTGGGGGCAGTAACAAAACTGACCCGCTGCCGCCCGTGCCGGCATTCAATTGCAGGCCTCCGACGGATCGTTGTGCCTCAAGTGATTATGTTATGTTGATCATTAGAATACCGAGTTGTTATTAGTTTCCATTAATATAAATCAGTGAAAGTGTTCCTTGTTTTATTAACTACCTACTGCCTGATAATCTGCCATCTTACACACCCACATGTCCGATACCAAGCAACCTAAGGAGTCTATCCCATGGCTCTAAGCCGACATCAGAAGTGGGATGTAATCAGTGCCCACAGGATGTGAATAAGGACGTGCACATGTGTAAAATGCTCATGGAGCAGTAAAAAAAAATGGCTTTGTTGGAGGCAATCACACGATCACCTGAGTGACGTGGATCGATTTAGTACGCGCTGGATGGAGACACAGATTGTTTGCATTAGTTACGTAGGGGACGTACGTTCTGATACGACTGAAAGAAAATGAATTGCGTTTAGGCCACAGCAAGAATGATGACTTCGCTTATGTCGAGATGGTCTGGGCGGTCGGTGTACTGAACAACTACGTTGCCCAATTTGAACGACGTGCTCATAAATCCGGTGAGGTCAAGCCATTTTTATTGTTTTTGCTATGTTGAAATTAGATTTGACATATTTTCCGTTGACAATAGTGTTTTTTTTCCTACGTTCTCCTTAAAAGTTGTCGTGAAATCCTGTTTACAAAATTGTGGTACATTAGTGTAGTCATTTCATTTTGATAGCTTTGTGAACATCTAACTACTTTCGTATTAACTTTTAGAACAGTGTTCAATTTGATTTATTTCATTGTTTTGCTTAACAACTTTATGGCCATTGGTTAAAGTACCTTGATACCGTATCGGGGTTGAAAATATTTCCTACGCGTTTGAAATTATTATTTCAGTGACATGGCGTACCTCTATATTAGTACTACTGTATGCGAACGTCTCGTCCAGTATGCGTGGACCATTGCAGACACGAAACCGTGCAGCATAGGTTTCTCAGACGTCGGGCTATCAGAGGATAAGTGCTGAAGCTAGCTGCGGACACTACTGGCAACGACTGTATTAAAGCAACTGAAATAAAAGGACAGGTTTCGTTCCAATTGATTATATGCAAAATAAGAGCCAATTAATAATCCAAGAAGAGCCAATTAATAGCCAATCATCGGCGATGAGAAGTATATTTTTTTTTATGTTGTAAGCCACGGCATTAGTGTAGTTTTCTGAATAATACGTCAACTTTAGTTTCAAATTGAATTCAAGACAAGTTAGTTAACTTGGAGAATAAGTTGATGTGAATGGCTTCATGGTCTGTAGGTATAATAAAACTGATACCATACAAATTGCCGTTTACAGATTGCAATGCGGTTCTTCGTCTTAGTGGAGATTTCGTGGTGAACTCAGCGAGCAGGCTGGCGGCTTGGCAGTGGGTGACGAAATAACACAAGACCCTCTTTCCTTACCGTGTGCGTCGTGGCAACGCACCATGGCGTACAGTTTATCCGGTGAGCAGTTCACCTTTCATTGGGATTATTCAGCAGAGCGCTCACGTGCTATATAATCTATTTAGTAAAGTTAAAGGATAGTAAGACTAATAGTAATGACGTAGTACCTACTTGGTTAAAATAATCGACAAAGGAAATTCAACATTAAGCGATTAAATGTTTTAATAATCACCAGTGTAGTTTTGGGTGCTTTGAGCTCTGACTGCATACACCTTCAATGTCATTCGTAGACGTAGGCGTAAAACACCGGGCATAGATTTCCCGTTGCTGTGCGGCCACGACTATGAGTGGCCTGCGTTTGGTTTGAAGGTGTAACGGGTTGCCAAAATCGCTGGGTTGGTGATGTAATGTTTTGTGATATGGATACCGGATGGAGGTAGTCCATGTGATGTTTCGTGATATGAAAACCGGATGGAGGTTGTCCATAACCTGTTGATTCTCGATTCCAAGTTATTGATACTGTTTTGAAAGATGCCTGAGAGTCAAGTACCATCCGAAATACCTAGATGAAGTAGACGATAAGCTAGATATTGAGGTTTTCAGTTCGGTTGGTCAGACCATACCAGAGGCTTGATCGTAGCCGTAGCCCTTTAGAAGTCGGCATCTGCTCAGCAGTCCGTGGGTGCGCGGTGCGCGGTAAGCTCTGGCGGAGGTCGGATCTCGTGGAGACCGTGGAGACAGAGGGTTGACTCGGCGATCCCGTGGGGATGCGCGTAGTGTGGCTATGTGATAGCCGTAGGCCACGAATGAGATACCCGATGATGATTTTGTTGATCAATAAAAAGATGGTAATTGGTTGCTCTTGCATTTAGCTAACCTAAGCTATCAAGTAAAGTAAAGATCCTAATTTAGTCACAGTCATATGTCATAATGTAATGCAGTATAGTAAATTTGAATTTGATTAACTAAATGCTGATTTTGAATAATTTAATTACTTGAGTGAGATAATTACGATAACATCAGAAGTGTCAAACGGACCTAATGGCGGTAAAGGCAACCGTGGAAGGACGGAACTCAACCAGTCGGTGCCGCCGGGTGCAAAGAATAGTGAGGCTGATATTTTTATGCAGTTATTGCGTAATATGGCAAGTGGTTTACAATCGCAAGTGGCGCCGGTGTATGGGCCACCGCTAAGGCCCATTTCGTTTTGACCCTGAGGACGTCGACGCTTATATCGAGGGATGGTGCAACATAAACGAGGTTAAATAATAAAACAAAGGAAACTTGAAGGTACCGATTTATTATTGGCTTTAACTCATGCATTACGTGGTCGTGCAGCTTCAGGCCTTAAAAGATTGCGATGTTTCATCTATATGGATGATGTTTTAATACCATCTAAAACCATTGCTGAGGGATTGGAACGATTGGACCGTGTTCTGAATGCTCTAACTGAGACAAGCTTTCATTAAATATGAAAAAATGTAGCTTTTTAAAGACTCTGATTACTTTTCTCGGTTATGTTATTCAATCTGGGGAAATAAAGACCCAACTATTAGGTATTTCTAAGATAGTACTCGAAGTAGGCACTAATGACGACAATAAGGATACTTTGGAAGAAGATAGGCAATTTGCGGCTAATAATATTCGGTCAATAACTATAAGGTATAGCCAATTTTGAGAAGAAACGATTTGACAAGGGTAAAGCTCAAGTTAAACCTTTTAGTGAAGGTGATTTTGTGTTTCTGAAGTGTTGCGAGTGCAACAAAACTAAATTAGATCGTAACTTTAGAGGACCTTTCAAGGTCACTGGAGTTTTAGAAAATGACCGCTATGAACTACAAAACATTGATGGCTCAAGTAGGACTTTCAAGTACTCTCATGAAAGCTTACGGGAGGTGCCCAAGGGGAGGGCAGGCCTAACGAAAGTGGCAGAGGTTATGTGTGATGACATTTTTACGGAGGATGAGACCGTGTCGGCAAACGAAAATAAGGCAGGCCGGATCACAGTTAACGCGGAGGTACACAATGTAATGGAAAGCGATGATGACATTACGGTAGCCCCTGGGACTAGCCGAATGTGAGACGCAGAAGTGCAGTGTTTTTGAGTTGAGCTGCATTCTTGTTGACTGGCTGCAATCTTCTGGCTTGCCTCACTCTATATGAGTGTCGGCCCCCAGATAGAGGCGCAGAGCTGTAGCAAGTGCAGGGTGGGAATTGCTGGAGTGTTATTAAGTGTGTTATTGCGTTTGGGTTGTTATTGGGTGATATGATAGTTGTGGTGTTAAGATTTAACTATGAATTGAATGAAATATATGATAAAACGTTTTACAGATTAGCGCCCGAGGACGGGCCAAAGTCAGGAAGGCCGTGTCGGCAAAATAAAATAAGTTCGGCAATTGACTTTTTTGAGGCCAAGGTGCGCTTCCGACCAGAGGGCGCCACAAGCGCACCTAACGAAACTTCGGAGCGGTGCGGCGACGAGCAGTGGGGGCAGTAACAAAACTGACCCGCTGCCGCCCGTGCCGGCATTCAATTGCAGGCCTCCGACGGATCGTTGTGCCTCAAGTGATTATGTTATGTTGATCATTAGAATACCGAGTTGTTATTAGTTTCCATTAATATAAATCAGTGAAAGTGTTCCTTGTTTTATTAACTACCTACTGCCTGATAATCTGCCATCTTACACACCCACATGTCCGATACCAAGCAACCTAAGGAGTCTATCCCATGGCTCTAAGCCGACATCAGAAGTGGGATGTAATCAGTGCCCACAGGATGTGAATAAGGACGTGCACATGTGTAAAATGCTCATGGAGCAGTAAAAAAAAAATGGCTTTGTTGGAGGCAATCACACGATCACCTGAGTGACGTGGATCGATTTAGTACGCGCTGGATGGAGACACAGATTGTTTGCATTAGTTACGTAGGGGACGTACGTTCTGATACGACTGAAAGAAAATGAATTGCGTTTAGGCCACAGCAAGAATGATGACTTCGCTTATGTCGAGATGGTCTGGGCGGTCGGTGTACTGAACAACTACGTTGCCCAATTTGAACGACGTGCTCATAAATCCGGTGAGGTCAAGCCATTTTTATTGTTTTTGCTATGTTGAAATTAGATTTGACATATTTTCCGTTGACAATAGTGTTTTTTTTCCTACGTTCTCCTTAAAAGTTGTCGTGAAATCCTGTTTACAAAATTGTGGTACATTAGTGTAGTCATTTCATTTTGATAGCTTTGTGAACATCTAACTACTTTCGTATTAACTTTTAGAACAGTGTTCAATTTGATTTATTTCATTGTTTTGCTTAACAACTTTATGGCCATTGGTTAAAGTACCTTGATACCGTATCGGGGTTGAAAATATTTCCTACGCGTTTGAAATTATTATTTCAGTGGCATGGCGTACCTCTATATTAGTACTACTGTATGCGAACGTCTCGTCCAGTATGCGTGGACCATTGCAGACACGAAACCGTGCAGCATAGGTTTCTCAGACGTCGGGCTATCAGAGGATAAGTGCTGAAGCTAGCTGCGGACACTACTGGCAACGACTGTATTAAAGCAACTGAAATAAAAGGACAGGTTTCGTTCCAATTGATTATATGCAAAATAAGAGCCAATTAATAATCCAAGAAGAGCCAATTAATAGCCAATCATCGGCGATGAGAAGTATATTTTTTTTTATGTTGTAAGCCACGGCATTAGTGTAGTTTTCTGAATAATACGTCAACTTTAGTTTCAAATTGAATTCAAGACAAGTTAGTTAACTTGGAGAATAAGTTGATGTGAATGGCTTCATGGTCTGTAGGTATAATAAAACTGATACCATACAAATTGCCGTTTACAGATTGCAATGCGGTTCTTCGTCTTAGTGGAGATTTCGTGGTGAACTCAGCGAGCAGGCTGGCGGCTTGGCAGTGGGTGACGAAATAACACAAGACCCTCTTTCCTTACCGTGTGCGTCGTGGCAACGCACCATGGCGTACAGTTTATCCGGTGAGCAGTTCACCTTTCATTGGGATTATTCAGCAGAGCGCTCACGTGCTATATAATCTATTTAGTAAAGTTAAAGGATAGTAAGACTAATAGTAATGACGTAGTACCTACTTGGTTAAAATAATCGACAAAGGAAATTCAACATTAAGCGATTAAATGTTTTAATAATCACCAGTGTAGTTTTGGGTGCTTTGAGCTCTGACTGCATACACCTTCAATGTCATTCGTAGACGTAGGCGTAAAACACCGGGCATAGATTTCCCGTTGCTGTGCGGCCACGACTATGAGTGGCCTGCGTTTGGTTTGAAGGTGTAACGGGTTGCCAAAATCGCTGGGTTGGTGATGTAATGTTTTGTGATATGGATACCGGATGGAGGTAGTCCATGTGATGTTTCGTGATATGAAAACCGGATGGAGGTTGTCCATAACCTGTTGATTCTCGATTCCAAGTTATTGATACTGTTTTGAAAGATGCCTGAGAGTCAAGTACCATCCGAAATACCTAGATGAAGTAGACGATAAGCTAGATATTGAGGTTTTCAGTTCGGTTGGTCAGACCATACCAGAGGCTTGATCGTAGCCGTAGCCCTTTAGAAGTCGGCATCTGCTCAGCAGTCCGTGGGTGCGCGGTGCGCGGTAAGCTCTGGCGGAGGTCGGATCTCGTGGAGACCGTGGAGACAGAGGGTTGACTCGGCGATCCCGTGGGGATGCGCGTAGTGTGGCTATGTGATAGCCGTAGGCCACGAATGAGATACCCGATGATGATTTTGTTGATCAATAAAAAGATGGTAATTGGTTGCTCTTGCATTTAGCTAACCTAAGCTATCAAGTAAAGTAAAGATCCTAATTTAGTCACAGTCATATGTCATAATGTAATGCAGTATAGTAAATTTGAATTTGATTAACTAAATGCTGATTTTGAATAATTTAATTACTTGAGTGAGATAATTACGATAACATCAGAAGTGTCAAACGGACCTAATGGCGGTAAAGGCAACCGTGGAAGGACGGAACTCAACCAGTCGGTGCCGCCGGGTGCAAAGAATAGTGAGGCTGATATTTTTATGCAGTTATTGCGTAATATGGCAAGTGGTTTACAATCGCAAGTGGCGCCGGTGTATGGGCCACCGCTAAGGCCCATTTCGTTTTGACCCTGAGGACGTCGACGCTTATATCGAGGGATGGTGCAACATAAACGAGGTTAAATAATAAAACAAAGGAAACTTGAAGGTACCGATTTATTATTGGCTTTAACTCATGCATTACGTGGTCGTGCAGCTTCAGGCCTTAAAAGATTGCGATGTTTCATCTATATGGATGATGTTTTAATACCATCTAAAACCATTGCTGAGGGATTGGAACGATTGGACCGTGTTCTGAATGCTCTAACTGAGACAAGCTTTCATTAAATATGAAAAAATGTAGCTTTTTAAAGACTCTGATTACTTTTCTCGGTTATGTTATTCAATCTGGGGAAATAAAGACCCAACTATTAGGTATTTCTAAGATAGTACTCGAAGTAGGCACTAATGACGACAATAAGGATACTTTGGAAGAAGATAGGCAATTTGCGGCTAATAATATTCGGTCAATAACTATAAGGTATAGCCAATTTTGAGAAGAAACGATTTGACAAGGGTAAAGCTCAAGTTAAACCTTTTAGTGAAGGTGATTTTGTGTTTCTGAAGTGTTGCGAGTGCAACAAAACTAAATTAGATCGTAACTTTAGAGGACCTTTCAAGGTCACTGGAGTTTTAGAAAATGACCGCTATGAACTACAAAACATTGATGGCTCAAGTAGGACTTTCAAGTACTCTCATGAAAGCTTACGGGAGGTGCCCAAGGGGAGGGCAGGCCTAACGAAAGTGGCAGAGGTTATGTGTGATGACATTTTTACGGAGGATGAGACCGTGTCGGCAAACGAAAATAAGGCAGGCCGGATCACAGTTAACGCGGAGGTACACAATGTAATGGAAAGCGATGATGACATTACGGTAGCCCCTGGGACTAGCCGAATGTGAGACGCAGAAGTGCAGTGTTTTTGAGTTGAGCTGCATTCTTGTTGACTGGCTGCAATCTTCTGGCTTGCCTCACTCTATATGAGTGTCGGCCCCCAGATAGAGGCGCAGAGCTGTAGCAAGTGCAGGGTGGGAATTGCTGGAGTGTTATTAAGTGTGTTATTGCGTTTGGGTTGTTATTGGGTGATATGATAGTTGTGGTGTTAAGATTTAACTATGAATTGAATGAAATATATGATAAAACGTTTTACAGATTAGCGCCCGAGGACGGGCCAAAGTCAGGAAGGCCGTGTCGGCAAAATAAAATAAGTTCGGCAATTGACTTTTTTGAGGCCAAGGTGCGCTTCCGACCAGAGGGCGCCACAAGCGCACCTAACGAAACTTCGGAGCGGTGCGGCGACGAGCAGTGGGGGCAGTAACAAAACTGACCCGCTGCCGCCCGTGCCGGCATTCAATTGCAGGCCTCCGACGGATCGTTGTGCCTCAAGTGATTATGTTATGTTGATCATTAGAATACCGAGTTGTTATTAGTTTCCATTAATATAAATCAGTGAAAGTGTTCCTTGTTTTATTAACTACCTACTGCCTGATAATCTGCCATCTTACACACCCACATGTCCGATACCAAGCAACCTAAGGAGTCTATCCCATGGCTCTAAGCCGACATATATATATATATATGCGTATTAAGAGGTCCTCTAAAAGATTTTTACTCAAACATTCGTGGCCGCTGCAAAAAAATGTCAATTTTTCTCATACAAGGTTACCCAATGCCCTTTGTATGTGTAGGGTTTACGGAAAAAAACATGTCTAGTCACTTTTTTCGAAAAATGAGATTTTAATCTCAAAATGTAAAGCTCTCAACGAACTATTACCTACACCTTCTGCTATAATTTTAAACATTAATATAAATCCACTTTTATGCACTTGAAAAGCATCTAATAGCGAAGATCGTATGGTTAATTGAATCATACAAAACTTAATAACCGCAATATCTCGAAATGTTGACAAAGTGACTAGACATGTTCTTTCCGTGGACCTTTCATATAGTTACCACGTCAATTAAGTTAGCTTTCATTAATCCTTTTTTGTGACCAAGTTTATGAACAATTTTATATGAACTTTATTTCATCTTTTTGATAATGTAGGTTCTGTTATGGTTATACTTTCTTAATTGTAAATAATCTTAAACCATTGTCTTGAAAAGTATAGTAAAAATTACAGCAAAAAAGGAATAATTAAAGCTAAATTACTGACTTGGTAATATATACACAATTTTCTATAATTGCACTGCTGACTTCATTTCATTCATCCTATAAATGCATAGTTTTTAATCAATTAACTTAAGTATAGTACCTTACAATTGCCAAACGTATTTTCTATGAACACAACAAAATGTTTATGAGCATAATACGAGCAGAATTTGTCACTGGCTGTTTGCGAACGCGGTTTGCGTCAGCCCAAAAAAATAAAAAATCCCGTATCTCGACGGGTTTGACAATATGACGAAAATATTCATGGCCACGCACCCAGAATTTACATTCGCGAATCCACGTTGCGAGGCGTTTCGTAAATTATCGTGTTTACATTCAGATTTACAAGGACCTCGTAATAAGGTAGTTGACGGGGCGGTAATTTCATGATTTGAATATAAAATGTTTTATGATGAAAATAACAATCGCAACAAGTAATTTTTTATGGTAGTTAACTAGTTCTTACAAGCTTTTTTTAACTTCCTATTATCTAAAAAAATATGTAACAGTCCTTCAAAATTCGTAAGATCTGTACTGATGATGGAGATAGAAAATTCAAAAGATGATCCGGTTGTGACTGCTTTATGGAACCCTGTCGACGAGTAGGTGACTGTGCAAAAAAGCTGTCAGCATCCAAAGCATTTTTAACAATAGCTTTGCTTTCAGTTTTCTCGCGAGGACATCTAAAGACTGAAACTGCTTTCCAGCATGTCTTTTTCCACCTACTTATAGCTTGGATATTATCAAGATAAGAGTCAATAGGCACTACTTAGGTATGATCGCAACACCCTCGGCTTTCTCTTGACTTACCATGAGGTGAGATAATGTTTAAACGCGTACCTATTTTTTTCATATTTAGATTAAATTCATACTCGATTGTAATGTTGGTAGTACCAGTACCTAATTTGAAGTTCCTGTTTTACAAAACTACAGTAAAACTGTGTTACAAAAACACAGACTTAGTATTGATATAAATCGATGAGCAATCACACCATATTTTTTTAACATTTCCATTCCAATTAATGAAACTGCATTCGTTCACTCATTCAGCGAATGAATGGTTCTACTTAGGGAATGATTCCCGAGCTTGCAACTTTGCGGTTAAGTGGAGCTTGGCAAAAGTTCCTTATAATACGACACTGAAACGCTTTTGTGTTCTAAAGAAGTTATTAAATGAGGAGTGGTTTTTCAGGTTGGCGTTGTACTGAATGAGATAAATTTGATACAGTCGGGTTAGTGTTTAAGTTTTAAATACTCATGTGGATGATTTAATATGAGTAGTAATCTGATCGTTAACTGCCGTCAAAGGTACTTAAGTTATGGTTCTCATCAAAATAGATAATGATGGAGAATCTGTGGGCAACGCAAACCAGAAGGAGTACACTACATAATTCCGAATATGCGAATATCATCATTTCCAAAACCATGTTCCGCCGAAGGAATCTTTAATTTTTGAGGATATAACCTAACCTGTTTATATATTCCATTAATGCTGTGGAGATTAATCTATTATTTTTTATACAATTTTTGACTTGTCCTACGTATAAAATAAATAAATTCCATTAAATCATCAACGTCAAAATTTTCGTTTAGTGGAAAATAGCGTTCGGTGTTTAGAAATTTCGGGATAGTGACGGTTTCGCACAAATATGACTCTTCGGAATTTTGCTGTATTCCCAAATCAAAGGGGCACTTTTGTTTTTTCAAGGAGCGAAGGTGTATTTGACGACCTTTGCACCCTGAACAGATTATATAAATTCTGTGACTACTTACATAATTATCGCTCAGAAACTATATAGAATGCAAGGGTACTTGGGAGACTGAGCTTGGCTTGGCATATTTCGCGTTATTAAGTTCAGTTAAGTTCTTTTTTTTTCGACAACTCATTTACAAACACGAACAACATATTTTGTATATTTACTACAAATGTTGCTTGTTTCTAATGTAAGATTTCAATACGCCACGAACGCGTTGCTAAATTGAATACCATACATTATCAATACATAGTCAGCGCGTGTAAACAATATATTCCAATCTGTGCTCAGTTTATATCCGCCAGGTGTGAATAACGTCATGGTATCAGCAATACTGTAATGTAGGTAAATTCGATACAAGTGCCACGCGGGCGGGACGTAAAACCTTTTATTTACGACCGTTTACACGTAGCTAGATTCCCAGCATCACCAGATTACTACAGTACCGTGTCTTGCACATAGTAAAAGTAACCCTGTTGTGTGAATATAAGGTGCATATTTGTAAAATGACAGATAAGACGTGTCAGAGATATGATGTGATTCAAATAGGAACGGTCAACGAGATTGAAACTTGGATCGAGCTGTGTCTTATTGTCATAGTCCGGTAATACGACCACATCTCCTCTTATGGGTCTTGGCTCGGCTGGCTTCCTATCCGTCGACGGCAAAATACTCGAATGCCTTACACTTTATTTACTATTCTTAATGATCCACATTCCCCTGAATATCTGAAATCTTTCTTTCACTTTTATGATGCTACTCGTGACCGTCAATTTCGCTTTTCTGGCAATCTTTCTCTATCCATCCCTCTTCACGGTGCTGGCTTAATGTCTAATTGTTTCACTATGCAGTTGGTTTGTCTTTGGAACGGCCTTCCCCCGCGATCAGAAAAGCCCCGAGCATTATCGTATTTAAGAAATCTGTGCGTAATTTTTTTTCTGGCAGATAGATCCGAATAGTGGTAAAGTTTTAGGTTTGAAAATATCGCTTGTAGAAAATAAGTATGTGTGTATTGTATATAAATTTATGGATATATTTTATGTAAGTATTTATTTTATTTTTGTACATGTATTTGTGTAAATATACTGTATAGAAGAGTACCGTAATGTAATTTTTTTAATTTGTTATTTGCACTGTCCACAAATTTTTCCGCTTTGCCTAAAGTTCTGACTGATAGAGAATGCCATATGGCATGAAGTCCGCCTTTTGTACCGTATATTTCTCTTTTTCCAATAAAGTTTAAAAATAAATAAATACATAGTGACAAGAAAAACGCTCCGTGTTACTCGAGGGTGCACTGTGTTGACAATGAGTGACCCTTTTGTCTTTAGGGTCACGGGAGCTTTCTGTATAAAATATATTGATTGAGGAAAGTGACACCTGACTTGTCCTAATGCTCCTTCCAAAAGTTAACCAATTATCTCTCTGGTCACAACACGAGCTATTCAAAATATCGAAAATAAGTACTCCTGAGCCATTTCTCGGTATTATACGCCAATTCCACTTCTAATTTAATTAAAAATACAAAGAGGAAGTAGCGTGATACGTTGCGCCGTGTGGATGTAATTTCATTAAAAATTGAGCTTTAGCATAAAAAATATAAACGCAGTGTCCGTGATATTTCGGTGAAAGCCACTAGGATATTTATTGGGCTTTCGTAAATTTCAAAGAGTATACAGGGTGAAATGTTATTCACCGTTCAAATTTTGGGAGGTGATTCGGTTGGTCACCTCGAAATTGATCACTAAGATGTATCCAAATCGTAAAAAAAAACCAGCTGTTCCATAAATTTTGGCGGCTGAGCTCACACCGTTTGTATGGAACAGCTGGTTTTTTTCCCCGATTTGGATACAACTTAGTGGTCAATTTTGATCGAGACGACCAACCGAATCAAACCAAATTAATTTTATTATATTTATTTAATTTATTGCAATTCAATTTGGTTATGGATTTAGTTCATTTTGACACTACTATTATTTAAATTGCCATTAATTTGCACAAATTTTAAACGACTAAGTATGACTGAACTGAATGTGTATTCTTTATGATAAATATTACTAGGCTCATATAAAATCTTGCAATACCTCACAGGGGTAACATGTTTGTATCTGTATAATATCATTACCATCTAAATGTAACAACATGTATGCAATTTTGAAATAAATAAAATTTGAACTATTTCACCCTGTATAATAAGTAGATGTAAAGTGTAATCAAATGCCTTCGATATCCATAAGTTAATTTGCCATAACGCCATTGTTGGCCATAATCAGCATTTGGCATACAGGTGTTTTTCTCTGAAACCATAACACTTTTAGTACAGACTTAGTATAAAACCCTGTAGGTAAGATTAGTTTAATAAAAATCCTGAAGAGTTGTGATTTTCTAAAACAAATTAGAGCAAATAATGATTATGGCAAAAGTTATATTTATGGCAAATGACATCATGGGCTTCATAACATTTTTAGAATTACTTATATGGACTTTTATCAATATTTTATTATCACGGATTGAAAATCATCGTGTACCATACAAACATTTGATCGACAGAAAAATGATAAAAATTGCACCGTAAAAAAAATGATCAAGTAGCCAAAGCCAGATATTGTTGAGGTAGAATTCTCTACCAGCAACAATGACAGTATCGAACCCATCGTGCAATGTGAATAAGTTCTAATTCGACGGCGCGGCGCGGTAGGCCGTGGTGATAAAATAAATGTCGATACGTTGTCGACAGGCTTAACGTATTTCGGCCGCCAACCAATACGCAAACATCGGTGTGTGCGAATTAATGGGTGTAACACAAACATTTCTAAACCAGACGCGGGGTTGAATGGGCATAAGAACAACATTGAATTATTGCGAGAATCTGAATTTATTCTCGTCCTTATGTGTTGCTGACAAGCTTGTAATATAATATAAGTATCACAGGCAGTCTCATATGCAGAGCGTGCATGGAGGCGGAAGAAACGACCAAACATATTCTACTGGACTACAAGCAGGTAGAAGTATACAGGAAAAAGTACGTAGGGTCCCCGGACACACTACAGGACGTAGTCAGAAATACAAAGGCACTCACCAACTTTCTAGAGGAGCTGGGGTGGTTAGAGTAGCGCTACCCCACCATTTCACGCAATAAGCAGACTGGATGTCGACTTGCGGAGAACAGCCCAATATAACTAACTAAGCTTTTTAATATAACATTCTGGATATTTTCATTTCTGGATATTTCCTTCGGTTCTTTGGACTCAAAAGACAATGTTGATGATGCTGATTAATGATTTTATAAGTTTTTATTCAATTTGCACATAAAAACCAAGAACAAGAAAACCAAGGTAACCTATATAGCCCTCTGAATCGCTAAACTTAAGTAGCTGTGGGCCGTTGTAACGGGAAGGTTCTCGAGTGGCGACCACGTATCGGAAGACGCAGCGTGGTAGAGTCCACCTTGAGGGGGCACGAGGTGGAGTGATGACCGTAAATCTCGCGGGAGTCCACTTGATCTGGGTGGCGAATTACCGGTCATTGTGGCACTCTTTGGCGGAGGCATATGTCCAGCAGCAAACATCTTTCGGCTGTTATGATGATGATGATTCGTATGTAAGTAGGTAACTAATTATACAAGTTGTGGACTGATTTCTAGAGTTACGCCGTCTTTATGGTTATTTTACCGAATAACATTATATCAAATAACATCAACTTTCCGACGTAGAGTTGGGTTAGAATCTTCTATCTGTAGGAATCGGTCTATAGGAATCGGATCGTAGTGTGTCGTAGAGGGTGAGTCGCAACACCTTGATGTGTTGCCACGCAATATCACATTTTCTCCTTATGTAAACCTACAACTGCTAGCCCTGGCGTGGAAATTAAATTTCACACGACATGCCGAAGTAAAATACAGGCGAAAGTTTATATATTATGTTTATGTAAACATCCACCGCACCGCTACCTTACACGTTTAATTTTCCATTATTAGCTAGGGTTGGCATGACGATATTAACGAGCATTAATTCCCGCGCGGGTGTCGTCAGCCGCTGCCACAGACTGTGTAGAAACAAATGGCTGAAAATACCTGTGAGTTAATTGCTTAGGGAATCTATTTGGGCGATGATAAATGTTAGGGTTGCCGCAAAATATTTGTTGTTAATTATTTTATTCCGCAGTCAAAAATGGTTATAAAATATTTTTTGCTCGCTACTTTGTGCGAGAACTATTGTATTGACTCCCACCACTGATTTCATCTCTTTGAAGGATGATTTTCGATGTAAAATAATTTTGGGTCCGCCTCACAGAAGATCGTAACCATAATAAACACCACTACTTATAGTGTAGGTATGTATTGTTGTATTCCTGAGCTCGCGAATACGTGTACTAGCATCGCTACAATGCGGAAAAATGCTGCTACGCGTTGTTTTTCCATATAAACTAGCTGTCAATGCAAAGAATCTTCAAACCTATCAATGTGCCACACGAGGGCGAAAAAGCTGCTCTCCCCGCAGCGCCGCAGCAAAGGTGTTTTTTGAAGTCCCAAGTAATCCTATGGCCGAACTAGGAAGGTAAGTTCATCAAAAAAAAATTATAAAAGTCGCAAGAGCTTCTATCTGGCGTATGATTGTTTGCCAGAGTAGTACAAAAAAAGTATTCACGAGGCAATGAGCACTTTACTATAAGCTATGTTACATGGTCAGTGACAGGACATCACGAGTCAAGAGCGTGTGATGAAGTGGAACGCGCTCACAGTAAACATATAAACAGGAGGAAACTTATCTGTAAGATTCAGCGCGGGACGCATCGACCACACTTTGACCGGTATGAACGTATATACATTTAATATGGTTCCGGCAGCTATCATCTCATGGAAAATGCCAATTTCCCGTGAAACAGTTTTTATTTAATGGTCGTAACATACGATTACCCAACAAAAAAGCTTTGGGTCATTGGTCAACATCTATCTGAATTGCTGAACAAGGTCAAGCGATGTAGGTAAGTAAAAGTTACGATTTCACCGGAAATTGTATAATTAAGTAAGTGCAATGAACTCAATAAAAGCTCGAAAATTTCGGTTTACAAAATTTGACGTGTCCTTGTCTCGTGTCTCGAATGTATAAATTCATACCCTATATAACATTCTGGTGACATGACATATTTCGAAAGTCAAATCGTGCCCAAGCTGTCCAATGAATCCTCATCCGCGTCAACCCCCGCATCAGAATAGTTTTCCACATCTTCCAGCGCCGCCCCAGATACTACATATTTCTGCGATAGGTACACAGAAAACGGCCTTCTATTGAGCTCTGTCTCACCTTATTAACTGCTTAAAAAATTGTTTTACTGCCTGGAACCCGTTTAGCGTTAGTACGTCGTAGTCGATTTCCGCTATAATCGAGGAAAACAACTGAGGCTCTAGTATAAGTTTTACCGAAACAAAACGTTACGACCGCGTTTGCGTTTAGCTGTCAAATCCCATACAAATTGAGGGTAAAACGCAAACGCGATCGTAAAGTTTTGTTTCAGTAAAACTTATACTAGAGCCTCTGGATCGGCTACGAGCGTAGTGATTCCTCGTAGTGAATGTGTAAAGTTGTGTCACTGATCTAAACCTACTGTGGCCATATGTGGCACGTGTCTACTCTACGCGGTTATTGTGTTACCGCGGACACGTTGGTGGCGGTTTTGTCCGTCGAATGGTTTATTAAATTAAAATACGGTTTGGTCATTTGCATATGTATCCGCGTTACTGTAAAATATATGAACGAAAGGTTTTAATTTAGACTAATATCTTTTACTAACTATTAAATGGACGTATTCATAAATGATGAGCGAACTATATTTTAGCTGAAATGCCGTTAAAATTCGTTTGTCTTTAGAACTTTGACATTTGTGTTCGTAAGAAAGTGACAAAACACATCTTATTTGTCAGATGCATTTGAAATTTTATGAATAAGTTGGTTAATATTTAAATATTAGGGGAAAATCTTACACAATTCTAACAAGCCGAATGAGGAATATCAGAAAAAAATATTCATCCCCATCACACAAAACAGCGGTCGCCTGAAAGTGTGTACGTTGTTTATATAATGAAATGCTGGCGTAAATCGAATACCTGGAAACATTGTTTTTTTTTCACCCCCCCCTCCAATTTCCGCACCTGTCCAAGCTGGCTCAGTTTGGGTTGCACAGGGCGGTTCCACAACGCTTCGGGAGCTTAAATACCGAGAGCCATTCGATTGCCTGTCGGTCACCGAAATTACGCGTCATTTCTTTACCTACAACGTCTAACTGTGTTTAACCCTTAAACTCTGAAGATATACAGGTTAGACTAAGTATCTAGATAGCTTTTACCACAGTCTGTCGCCGAGTTCGTAACTCCAACTTTTGCTGAAGCGGACGTAATTCAAATATTAGTACGGTTTGCTTCGAGTTACTGGTTTGGTTAACGCGTTCCGCTAAGTGAACTAAAGTTCACTTTGATTATAGCATGTTTGTTGTCTGACTTCGTACCCTATGTTGGTCTCTGAAATTGTTCAGAAAATAGTGAATAAAAAGTTTACAAATGTTTCATTTAAGATAAACTTTTCAATATTTGACACATTAGTTCCAATATTCGTCATCCTAATGTCCATCCCCGTCACTAACAATCAAGACCACATTCGCAGCCAGGAATCGATACGCGATACGCTCGTAGCCGATCTCGTGGTTTTTCTCATACGTAGCGGAAATAGCTGCGGCGTAGGCGCCTGCTGATCAGTTAGATCTGTTTCCGACACGCAATTTTTCCTTTCGCCATTCCCAAGTCGCATAATGTCCCATTATTAAAATTTATCTTCCTCACAATTATGTGCTGTGCGTTTACAAACGCGTTTTTTGATATTCATTTTATTTGCAATTAAACAGTTTCAATGGAGCATCTGAAGCTACCTAACGAACCTAATCTACCTATTCTTTTGCGATTGGAATGGATTTCCTACGTTTATATATAAAACTAGCTGTTGCCCGCGTCTTCGTCCTCGTAGAACTTGAGCAAATATTGCTATTCAATTATTTTAGGCGTATCCTTAATTATCGCTGTCCCTAACAAACTTCTACCATCTTAAGGGATGATTTTCGAGATAAAAACTATCCTAAATACTTTCAAGAATCTCAAATTATCCTTATTCCAATGTTTATGTAATTCCGTTCTGGGTTTAGGCGTAAAAGGTTTAAATTGCTAAACCTTAATTAAAATGAATGAAAATGACTGAATGAATGAAAGAAATGAAATGCATGTTTCAGATTTATACCCTATGGCGTCACGAATAGGCAGACGTGTCGTTTATGCAATTTTCACATCGCCAGTACAGGGACTGTACAACAATATCCCACAATGCTATGTCCATTATGCAGATAGACTAATGTACCGTCGAGTGAAATGCAAATCGCGGCCCGGCCAGTACGAAACTTATTGATTATCTAATGACTGGGTTTGAGGAGCAGTACTCAGTGGGTACAGGCGAGGGAACAAATATATACCATGTGTTAATAAATCTTTTTTTTATCAATTAGAACCACCTCCTTCCTATTCCAGGCCACATCCTGTATATGAAATTGCACATATCCTAACAGATTACGACATTCCTCGCACAGTGAATTGGCACTGCCATTTAGATTAATTTCACTTACAGAAAACTGTTGTCTTCGGTGAATCTCATATTTTGCAAATACGATCTAACGAAGCTAGCGTAAACAGTGATATAAAGCTAAACAAGTTTCTCAACTGGGGCCGTTGAGAAGGTTACAATCGACAAGCGCTAATGCCAATAGAAAATAATAAAATGTGTCAAAACATCTGTCATTCCCATACATTTTATTAGTTTTCTATTGGCTTTAGCGCTTGTCGATTGTAACCTTGTCTAGGCCCCCTGGAGTCTTTTAAGATCGTTTTACACCTGCACGTCTATCATGGGACGGCCGCGACATACTTTCGATTGACCGCACTATATGCCTCTTGTTCTAAGTAAAGATTAAGTGCCTTTGAGATGTGGTGTTGGCAAAGGATGGAAGGAATTAGTTGGACGGAAAGAAGAACGAATGAAGAGGTTTTGGATTTAGTCGGAGAGAAGAGATCCTTGCTAAGGACGATTGAAAATAGAAGAGGAAATATGTTGGGGCACCTGTTACGACATGACATTTACATAAAAACTATAATCGAAGGGAAAATAGAGGGAAGAAGAGGCAGAGGAAGGCCGCGACGTGCTTTTATGGACCAGGTCAAGGAGAAGGTCAATGTAGTGTCGTATCAGGAGCTCAAAGCATTGGCAGAGCGTAGAGCTGAATGGTGGTTACTCCACCGACAAGAGTAGAGCTCTTAAGTTGAAGAAGAGACGTCTATCATGGGACGGCCGCGACATACTTTCGATTTACCGCACTATATGTCTCTTGTTCTAAGTGTTCTAATAAGAGAGAGACGGATAGTGCGAGAAAAATCGAGAGAGCTCGCGCGCCGTCGCGTTATAGCCGAGCTGCGCTCTATTAAAACCAGTTTTGCGGAACACACGCGCGGCAAGGGCACTGATGTACAGCCGACGAAGGCAACTTGCGCTTCAGTTTACTGTAACGACGCGTGTGCGAATGCGTCACATAGTACGTTTGATGAGCACAGCAGTACCCTTTTTTGGTCGTTTAAATGGATTTGATTTACTGCTTCAAGCTATATATTCACTGTGCCTAAACGCAGCCTATCAGCTATGTAAATGGGCCGTATTACGCGGCGCTCAACAAGTGAGAATCGTGGGTGAATTCAGCTCGTTACGACTTTTACTGCGACGCTCGCGGTTCGGTAATGACGACTCAATATTCATAATCGAGGTTGAATTTTTTAGTATTATTTTTATTATCAGATATTCTATTAGTTCTCTTACGCTTAGGGGTGTTTCCTTACTATATGAGGCGGAATGAGAATGCGATATTTTTCGCATAACTGTGCGCGGTAACCGCTCTGTATCTGACACATTGGATTGGCGTGAGTGCAAGAAAATAAGTAGGTACACTAATTGCCACGTAGCTCCACGTGAAAATAGTTCCAAGTTGCGGTCAATGGCTGGATTAAAACTTTTATAATGAATAAAATTCTTAAAAGGTTCGTTTATACAGGCTTTTACGACAGCAACCACCTGGGGTGTTCACGTCGTGTGGTGCAACTAGCAGTATTGCAACATTCACTACACACTAACGAAATGCGTTTTAAAAACGTGAAACGAAAGTCTTGCTCATAATCTTGCATTTGTTTCTCGAGAATTATATACGTTGCTTGGAATTGGAACTTCTCTTTTGCATTTTTGCGTAGTTTCCATGTTCGCAAATCCTTTGGGTTGTGGGACCATTGTCTCTCGTAGAAAGAGCTCGAATGCTGAATGCAAATGAATATTGAAACGAAGACTCAGAGGGTTGCGGTACTAAGTGTTCCCGATAAAAGTGAGGTGTTTAACAACATTTTAATGTCTTAGATGATTAAACTGGGAACTTATAACCTGCGAAGAGGGAACGAAAGGAAATTTTATATCATATTTTGTTATTTGATTCAGTCTTGACGCAAATTATGAATACATATCACTTGTAGCGAAAATTGCGCATGATCCTAAATGAATTATCTGTGAGGAAAAAAACAGCTGAAGAGCGCTAGTAAATTGTTTTTGCGTGGTATATCCCTCGAAGTCGCCAAAAAACCGTCCCGGGCCCAATAATGTAGCTTGAAAAACTACATGCACCCGCGGATCCATGTCGACGCACCATCTGAACAGTGAAATAACACGAGTGTGTTTCACTTTCAAGGCCTCCACCCACCGGACGCGTGTGCTGCGCGGCGCGTGTGCTGCGCAGCACACGCGCAAGTTGTAAAGCATTGAAACTACACTTCAAACACTCATCGAACGCGGCATACGCGCAGCACCCGCGCAGCACACGCGTCCGGTGGGTGGAGGCCTTCAGTGCCGGGAACCCGACTGGCGGGCACCAAGGCCGTAGTCGCTACATACGAGGAAAACCACGGGGTCGGAGGGTTTATTCTTGGCAGTGAATGTGTTAAATATAGGTCACGTGTCATGTAAGCAATAAGATGTAAATGTTTTCGATTCAATTTATATTCATTACACGTCGCGGTTTTTGATTTAATTTATAGTATCCACATATTAACTACCCACGCTTCTTATCAGATTTTGTTCAGTCAGTAGCGCGTTGCAGTGTCAGCTGCAGTTGCAACAGCTCTTTCCAAATTTAGTACCTAATTGGAGTTTTAGTAAATCAATTTCAACTTCACCATATTATTATAAATCGACAAGTATAAAAATAGAACAAAAATTTTAACTTCCTTCGTAAAATCCTATAGCAGAAAAGTAGTGTAGTGATTAGTCGCTGGAAGGAAACTGTTAAAAGAAATTCGTACTTTTACTATTTTATATCAGTTTGTAATTAGTTTGACACGATCCAACTACGTGTTACTTTAAACAAGCCCCTGTAGTAGTTGACGAAGTTCGGAATTAGTAAAGCATCGAACTACGCTTCCCACCGCTTTATTGCTAAATAAACCCGTTGCACACGAAGCGTGATTAACACATTCACCGCCAAGAATCGCTACGCCCTACCCTCGTAGCCGATCCCGTGGTTTTTCTTGTAGGTAGCGGAAAGCGACTACGGTTTAGACATGTATGCGAATGTATGTACATGTATGAGTGTGAAAGAAAGAAAGAAAGAAAAACCATTTATTCTATAAAGCCTTAGAGCATTATAAAGCACATAACAGGACTAGATTAATAATAATAACATAAAAAGGCGTGTACACTTTGTTCGGACAAAGCGTCCAGCAATGTGTGCGATAGAGAAAAGGCTGGGACTCAGCATGTGTTGCTATTTTGCAAAGTATGCAAATTGCAACGCTGTTATTCTGCCACAGCCTATGAGTCTAAATAGAAATCAAGTTGATAAAAAAAACTCATATAATAACAGACTACTTACATTCAATTGTTGGCGTGGATACAATACTATTACAGACAACTCAATATATTGACAAGAGGTTAATGAATATCGGAAGCAAGAAGAAATATATAAAAAAGTAAAACTCAATAAATAAATGTGCATAATATATGTATGTATATGGTATAACAGGACTAATAATATGGATTAGGAAGAGAGCAAAACAATTTTTGAGGCCTTTTGATTGGCATGTAGCAGCTCACGCAGTTTTTGTTGGAAGCTAAACTTAGATCCGCAATTCCTTATCGGGGGAGGCAGGTCATTCCAGCATTTAGTAGCTTGGAAACGGAAGCTACCACGGAACGCTGCACATTTGTACTTTTGTACAATGAGCGGTTTGTGATTGGCCATAGTGCGCTCCGCTCGCCGCTGCTCTCGCCAAATGATTTTAGACAGTAGGTAGGCTGGGTTACCTTACTTAATGCATCCAAAAAGAAGCGAAGCTAGATGTAGATGTTGCCTTAGTTTCATATTAAGGAGATTTGCTCTAGCCAGGTAAGGTGAAACCGATGTTCGTGGGGGTATTTTGAAGCAGAAACGGGCGCAAGCATTCTGTACCCTTTCTATAAGTTTTTGGGTTTTATTATATAAACATGGCCCGATAACTGAGTCGCAATAGTTGAATTTAGAAAGAATGAGTGATTCGCAAAGTTTTATTCTTAGGTCTACGGAGATGAATTGGCGAATATTGTGAAGCACCTTTAATCTATAAAAACAGTTACGGACAGTATTCAGAACATGTTCCTCGAAACGCAAATTGCAATCCATTAGAATACCAATATTGCGTGCAGAGTACACACGCTCAATAGGTACACCAGCAATTTGCAAATTAGCGTCACTCTGCGAAAACAATGATGCTTTTTGCTTCCCAAGACGAGGTATTTGGACTTAGTTGGGTTCAAAACTAGGGAATTTCGCGCGGGAAGTGTGCGCATAAATATACGAAAGGAAGGGATTTGGTTTTAGCAGTCTTTGTTTGTATTTACGTGTGTTCCACCGCACCGTGGCGTTTAAGACACTGAACTGATTTTATTCATTGAGGTATCAATCAAATTGAAATTATGGTCTGCGTGGCAGAGGCTACCTTGTGTATGAAAAAAAAAACTGTTTTTTTTAACCCCCGACGCAAAGAGAGGGGTGTTATAAGTTTAACGTATCTGTCTGTGTATCTGTCTGTGGTATCGTAGCTCCCAAACGGATGAACCGATTTTCGTTTAGTTTTTTGTGTCATAGATAATTTTATCCCGAGAGTCCTTAGCCATGTTTCATGAAAATCTGTTCAGCCGTTTTTAGATATTGGACTTTGAAATGAAAATGACGGGGGCTTCTCAATTTTTCTAAGTTTTAGTTATTTTCAGTTAGTATTCCACAGTCGGGATAAAGTCTTTTGATTTTTTAATGCTGGTTAACAAGCATAAACAAAAGAAGCTTTTACATCGGATTGTATTTATATTCCAACCCCGACACGATGGCTTTATCTTGTGTAATTGATGAGTTTCTATGGACCTTCTATGTCTATCACCATACTAGCATTGTTTACCATAAGATTGGATTTCATCAACACAACTGTATATAATTTCAACTCGTTTAGACTTCACTCGCAAAGACATAAGATTTCACGCAAAGAAAAACTAATTACGAATGAAAAAACACATTTTTATAACTTTGATATTTTTTAATTTATAAATATTATGATCCAATTATAAAAATCTAATTAATTTACATATTAACTATTATAATTCATATTATTTTTGACATGTACATTTTTATATTTTATGAATTAATGAGTATAAGTATCAACAATGAGTATAAGGACAAGGCGACCCACTGTCTCCGCGAATATTTATTGCTGTGCTGGAATATATTATACGTAAATTAAACTGGGAAAAAGACGGATTAAACATAAATGACAAATGCATCAGCCACTTGAGATTTTCTGACGATATAGTACTACTATCAGAAAATAGTACTCAACTAGGTACCATGATAGAGTCCCTGCAAAACGAAAGCTCAAAGGTTGGTTTAGAAATAAACCTAAGTAAATCGAAGCTAATGACAAATAGTATACAAAATGCGATTACTCTAAATAAGATGCCTATGGAATACGTCGAAAGCTACATATACTCAGGGATGCAAATCTCTTTTCAAAAACAAAGTAATGACCTCGAAATAGACAGGAGAATAGCTGGTGTATGGAAAAAGTACTGGGCTCAAAAAGAAGTTATGAAAGGTAAACTACCACTACACTAAAGAAAAATGTTATGGATTCATGCCTCTTACCATCTCTAACATACGCCTGCCAAACCTGGAATTTCACTGAACGTTTGAAAAACAAAATAACAACTTGCCAAAGAAGTATGGAGAGGCATTTTGAAAATAAGAAAAAATCATAAAATACGGCACACCACCATACGCAACAAAACAAAAGTCACCGATGCATTATCTTATGCTCAAAAGTTAAAATGGCGATGGGCAGGCCACGTAGCCCGACTGACCGACGATCGCTGGACAGCACGGATAATTTCATGGCCGGGACCTGCAGGGACTAGAAAGCGAGGGAGACCTATAACAAGATGGGCTGACGACATCACCCAAATAGGAGGAAAAGACTGGATAAAGACTGGAAAAGATAGAGAGAAATGGCTATCACTGGAGGAGGCCTTTACCTTCACAGGAGGAGTTCTCACAGAAACTTGACTGAAATTAAAAACTTAGTTATTTCAAAACAATAAATTTCAATAACAATGTATTTCAATAATTTAGAATAATTAATGATTAAGAATATTTTTTACTGAACTTAGGACATACATAACTAAATTGAACTACTATTACTAATTACCATTGCATTGAATGTTACTTATTATTAGAAATAATAAGATATTAAGTAGTGTATATTATGGAAATCAAATTATCATTGCATGTAAAATAATTATATAGAAATAATAAGATAGAATAAGATAAGAACAATCAATGTATCTTGTAGTAATCCGTGAGAAATAAAAAGGCTCTTTATTTTATTTATTTATAAGTATGGTCCTACCGCATTTGTTCGAAACACTAAACATATTTCCACTATTTCCAGTGAGATATGCTAGTAGCATCGGGCACAGTAACGTCGAAAGCAGTTTTGCGTCGATCGTGCAAATAGGCAAAAAGGAATTCGGCTTTATTCATAGAGCTTTATTCGTTGCCTATGAATATTCATTCTCCGAGTGACAAAATGCGAGGACGTTTTTAAATCAAAAGCATGCAAAACACGTGTTAAGCGGTTGCTAGGCTGAGAGCAAAATGACTGGACTGTGGCTTAATTATTAATTTACATATGGACTTTAAAACGAGGCGCTAAAATATGGATTTTTAGGTATTATTAATATGTACCTGATTTGAGTAAACTCTTTCTAAACTACGTGTATTTAAAAAGAAATGCGTAATAATTATGAATAATATATTTAGGAAAAAAAAGTGAAATTATATACGTTTTGGGGAAACTGTAAAACTGTAACTTTGTAAGTTATTATGTAGATAATCTATGAAACATCTGCTGTCAAAATATACTAGCAAATTAATATTTTAAACTTAGAATTCAAATATGTGTACATATACAGCGTGTATATTTGATATAACCGCAAACTTTAGGGGGTTTAGTATAGGCACTAATAAATATATTTATCGTAAAAATATTTTAAAAAAGCGAACTTTTTTTTTCATATAAAATAATTCAACACGCAGTGGATCACTACTTTGTCTTACTGACGTGACGTCACAATAAATCGTCACATGTCACCCGATTCTTTCATGTGTCATCAGGTCACAGTGTACGCAATACATTGCCGTTCGATAAAATTTCAAAAATTAATTACTCTTTGGTAGTTAAGACTATCTTAATTTTTTCTTGCAATATCGGTTCATAGCCCTAACACGTACCTCTGGTTACAATTTGAGGTAATATAAAATATACACACCTATAAATGTCGAATTGTGATGGTGACGCCAGCTGTTCACAGTAATTTTTCTTCTGTTTATTCCTTTGCGGTTATCCGACGTGTAGGTAAATTTTTAGTTAATTTCAATAGTTGTCAACAGGTGGCGACACCATTTGACATTTGTCGCTGTTCGTTTAATGTTGGCTAACCTCAACACCATTTCCGTTCATTCCTTATTCTGATTGGTTGTGGATTATTGTTGTAATGTTGGTTAACTGGAAACGCAAGCGATGAAATGTTCGCTCTGCACTGATTGGCTTAACAACTTTTCCTCGCTTGGCGGGAATCTTTGGCCGGAGGACGGTACAATTTGCTTGGAGTCGTCGTCAAGTGAACATTTTCGTCAAGAGACTTGTCTGTTTCCATGAAACCATTTTGTTAGTGCAATACTTTGCTAATTGTAGCTACTAGCTAGTGTGTAATCTCTAATAGTGTAATAGAAAATAAAAGTTGAGTCATATTTCACTGTGTTTCATTCAGAAACGTGGTTGGAAGCTTATCGCTACGGGTATTTCCGGTGCCATACAACAAAACGCCTAGTTACACGCTCCCGTCCTACCTTGTTTCTACATATATATATTACTAGCTGCCCGGCCCGGCTTCGCACGGATTACCCGGTTTCCCGTAGGAATGAAGTATTTTCCCGCGGTAAAAAGTAGCCTATTATAGCCGTTCATCAGGGATAATGTTGGCTTCTAATGGTAACATATTTTTTCAAATCGGTCCAGTAGTTTCGGAGCCTACTCAATACAAACACACAAACAATCAAATCTTTCCTCTTTATAATATTAGTGTAGATATATACGTATGTACATTAATTCTCATTCACCCATTAGTGACAGAGTCTCGGCAATAAAGTTTCAATCGCTATACGCTCGTAGCCCATCCCGTGTTTTTAGTAGTGAAAAACGCCTACAGCGTCGGAGCCCGCTAAGCGGATTCCTGGCCCCTATTTCACCATTTCACCAACTTGACAATTGTCACCTGACACTTACAATTCGGTATACATTGCTTGTCCTGGTTAAATTAAGGTGGTTGCTAGGTTACTTGTGGAACCAGCAATGTACGGAGAATTTTCGTGGTCGGGTGACAATTGTCAAGTTGGTGAAATAGGGGCCTGGCAGTGAATTTGCTCTTCTGTTGAGATATGTTTACATCTAGGTTTCTCTGCTCATCTAGGTTTGACTGTACCGCGTTTACATTCAGAAGACTGCATTATATTTCTAAGAATGTCTATTTATACAAGACTGATAAAGTAATGCTTACAATTGAACGGCGCAAAATCAAGAAGCTTACGAACTGAATAAAAGAACATAAGCGACCGAACGGACTGGAATAATAAAGGATTATTCGAGTGAACAGAACTTCTCAAATTTAAAATAAACCATTTCTACAATTGAAAATAATGAATACCTATGTCTGTAACCGCATAAAATAAAGGATTCTCGGAAAACATCTTTCGATACATAAAGACGTATTAAAAAAATGCTTTTATGAAGCTTTATGAGCTGGATATTTTATTTGTGACTCCATTTTCTATTCAGCAGTGAAGTTCACAGAAATAAAATAGTAATGTCCTACCATCTATATGGACTTTTTATGGTTTTGGCGTTAACTTTTATATGGTTAGGATTAAGTACATTTCACAACTTGCTGCCAAATCAGTCCCGCGCAGTATGCGACTCCTGTTTCACTTGCACGAATTACAGTTAGGAGGGTAGATTTACACGTCTTTCGTCGCGGCGACATGTATCTTATCTCTACATGATGACATATGACGCCTGTGGGTCGATAAGACAAGTAGAATTCGAGATCCAACTTTAATGATGAGGTGCTCGGTGCGCGTGGCAGCGAAAACACGGAGCATATTAATATCACATTGGAAAACCAAACTCAAGTAGTTATATGATTGTCCCCTTCATTCCTACAATTTTAGTCAAATCAGAAGCGTATGGGCTGTTTAGTTACAATTAGACTCCTGATCTATGGCATATTATTATTATTGTTGGTTTATGGGCCTTTGTTTGCCGCTTCGACAAGCAGGTGATCTATTGTGGCAGCCCTTTTATTATTAGATTTCACCGTTAAGACCCGTTGCCTCGAAATTCCAGATTCTTTGGGCGGTGATATGTTGTACCTCTTCTGGGTGCACGATGTTTCGCCCTAGGTAGATACTTCTTTTTTGCATGAGTGTTCCGCAGGAGCAGAGAATGTGCGTTGCTGTTTCCTCTGTCTCCTGGCAGAACCTGCAAGTTGCATCCTGTTTCATACCCATTTGAAACAGGTGTTTGTTTAGTTTACAGTGACAGGATTCTCGTCACTGCGCAGGTTTTGTGCCTTTTGAGTTGTTATAGCTCTTTAGACAGTTTATTATCGAACCCTTTGATTAAGGCTTTCGCCTGTTTTTGTCCTTTGGTGAACTTCCACAGCTTTATTGCCTCTGATTTTTTTGTATTGTTTAGAAGAGAATATGCTTTCCGTTTTTTGATACCACAGAACGGTTCTGGGCCGACGATGCCGATCTATGGCATATGTCCTTGGTTGCATTTTGATTAGCTAAATTTGACTGGTCGCCAGTTCCTTCCCACATTTATGAATAACACAAAGAATAGAAAAACTTTATTTCACAAATAACAGTAAGTAGTACATTTTTATTATTACAAGCTTTTATTTAGTTTCACCTGTCCCATTGTCTGTCTGTCTGTCTGTCTGTCTGTCTGTCTGTAATCAAATCTTGCAAGTTAAATTTGACCCACTTTTTGGGTATAGTTTGGATGACAATTCAATATTATGGTACCATCGAGCTGATGTGATGATGGAGACGGAAGGTGGCCATAGGAATTCAGTACTTTAACCGACGTAACCCCGTTGAGTTTGGGCTCGTTAGAATCGTCTCAATTAGTTGTTGATGATGGTATACAGAAAAGTACAGTCGGAAGTAAAAGCAAGTACCAAAAATGATTTTTTTGACAGAAACTTGTTACACTTAAAAGGAAGGTTTTAGTACGTAGGCACGGAATTCTTGTGCACGAGTCCGTTGCACTTATTCATTGAAACGGATGTTATTCTTTCTAAACTACTTGTTTTTCCCTCTCTCTGTTACCAAGTTATTTAAAGTGCTAAATAAACAACTTCTTTTTCTTTTCTTCCTCAATTCGGTTACAATCGTCATTGCATTTTTGCTCACACGGCATAAAGGTTTATCGATTTCCGCAATACACATTCCAAATAGTTTCTTTCCAAAAGCTCAAATGCTATTACAGCGGGAGAAGTAAATATAAACTTCAGACCAACAAATTGTAAGGGAGCAACGACTAAGAAGTCGAAAGGCTTTGTACCGCTTTGAAACAGTATTCGTAGAACAAAGTGCAGGGAGATACTTCCAAATTAGTTGGACCTCGACAAAGTGGAGGTTTCAAAGTAGATAATGTTACAGAACGCTGTCTGGGTTCACTTAACTTACCTACGTAAGTAAATAGGACTTTGGTCGTTTAACGAATACCTACGCGACTACGATGACTTTTACGTCTACATTGTCACACATATATTATTTTAAACTATTACATTGATTTAAACATTATTTTGACTAAACTTATATTAACTTATTTATTTAATTATACGCGATTAGAGCACATTAGAAACACAGCACATTAGAAAAAGTGCACGTGTGCACTTTTTCTAATGTGCTGAATCTAGTTGAATTTGCTTATATGAGTTTTAAATGCGGTAAAATTTTAACTTAATTATGTCGTTTAATTATTTATTGTTTGAGTCAGTTGATATTAGGATCGAACTTTGGATTATTATTTGAATGAGGAAATTCTGTAATTACGATTTGACTCCTAACAGACTCACAAATTTTTCAGTTTCCCACGGAATTCCCTCCTTTTCTTCACAGCACACTTCTGTAAACACGGTCAGTGCAATTGTGTGAAAGGGTCGAACGAAGGGTCAAATCCCTCGGGCATTATTTATGATAGCACGATTTTGTTTATTGTTTCAGAATCTTCAACTCGCCCTTTTTGATACCCAACATGCCGACTATGTAGATCTTTGACCCATTATTAGGGTCGGTCACGGATAAAATAAAGTGGATATTATAAATTTCTTCAGTTCTTTTTATTTGTATGTACATAAACTTAAGGTAGTTACTTGCGTACTGTTATGGCACGACGACCCAAAGTGGATCTTGTAGTAAAATTTCGTTTCGTGTGTGTCGTTCGTTCATTTAAATTTCGTGAGAAATACGAATAATGAGTTTTTCAAGCGACAACACCGTAAAAAATATGAGCAATCTTTATCACGGAGTTAGTCATCAAGAAATAGTCTCATCTTCTTCTGTCTAAGTATCTTCCATTTAATGCCGGCGAAAAATCATCATCATCCTTCTAGCGTTATTCCCGGTAATGCCCCTAAAGGAGCCCGGCGTCCGCTTTGACACCTAATCCTAAGATTTGGCATAGGCACTAGTTTTACGAAAGCGACTGCCGTCTGACCTTCCAACCCAGAGAGAAAACTAAACCTTATTGGGATCCCGGGATGCTTAATGCCGGCGAAAAATAAACAAACAATATTGATGAAATGAAGACATATCTAGTAATTGTAGAATATAGTTTGGCTTTAAGGATATAATTATTATATTATGCCCTGTGAGATCGAAATTAAATTAAAAAATAAAAATTAATTACTCGTATGTACACACAATTCAGAAAATATTTTATTGGACACGGGAGCTTTTTATCTGTTTAATTAATTTGTTTTCAAATATGATTTAAGCGAGCCAGGGCGATTCGGTTCAACCCTTTCACACCCCAATCACATTTCAATATTTCACGCGCTTGTTCGAAACTTTAGACTACTGCCTGACTTGGCATTGCGGATTCGTTATTCGTGTATTTCGTACTTTACCGAAAACATAGTGATGTCGCCCAGGACGTCTAACATAATTTAGCCACGCAGATTCCCTTACATGTCAGTAAGTATTAGTATATGTTTCATATGCGCAGTCAGTAGGATTACATTACGCGGACGCGACGCAGTACGCATACAGTACCTGCATTCGATAGAAAGGGATGGCCACGTTTAGGCTCGTTCGGTATACCTAAAATATAAATATAAGGGGACAATCTTACACAAATCGACCTAGTCCCATAGTAAGCTCAGTAAGGCTTGTGTTATGGGTACTAGACGACGATATACATAATAGACGTAAATACTTAGAAAATATCCATGACTCAGAAACAAATATTCATGCTCATCACACAAATTTTTGCCCTTACCGGGATTCGAACCCAGGACCTCTTGCTTCGTAGGCAGGGTCACTACCAACTAGGCTAAGGCGGTAAAAAGTGGATTTGTTAAGAGAGAACCTTCTGTACCTACTACTTTTACTTGTTTTGTGATATAGGTTAATAATCTGAACAGACTTGACTGACAGTTGACACTGGCCGCTTGTAGATACCACAGTATGGGGTTCTTCAAGAAAATAGTGGCACAGGTTTTTAAAGGGTCGGTAACGCGTTTTTGAGTACCCTCCCCCTCCGAGCGTCCATAGGCAAGGGTAAGTGCTTACCATGAGGCGCGCCGTACCTACTCTTGTTCCCCATTGACGTGGTAAATAAATAAAAAAAAACAGATGCGAAACTTGCCTTACCTCAGCGCGCGAATGCGAATACGAGCAATAAATTAAAATCTGATTGTGACTGGAAATGGAGAAGAAAAACAGACCATCAGGTGGGATCACGTGCCCAATGTGACGTGCACCGAATGAGCCCCGAGCTAACGGGCTTAATGTCGTGCGACACACGGAAAAGGACTCCGTGTTTGAGTAATGTTGGGGACACAAATGCGTGAATCTACGACGTTTTTATATGAGGTCGAGCGAGGCCATTCCGTCAGAGGGGTATTTGCATCGAAGTGTAACACTTCACGTTCCATTTCAACCCTAAACTTGGTAAACTTAGAAAAAACGATCAAGCCAAAAAAAAACTGTGTGCGTTACAAAATACGCTGCCAAGTTGTGGGTTGAAATTCTTACCTAGCTTTTGCTCATACTCATAAAAATCCTATAAAAGTGGACAGTTAAATATAATTTATTTTTCATTGTAATTGCGACTGTTTGATCGAATAGCCGAACGACAAAATACCGCCCCGCTTGACCGTATCATGATTCTAGCAAAACAGTTGAGGGTTAAGTGCTTAAAAGTATTCGTACGTGGTCACCGCAGCCTATACGAAACGAGGGCTTGCAATACGAAAGGAAAATCATGCCTATAACTAATTAGTTACTAAGGGTTAAGTACTACATTTAGGGCCTCGTTTTGTGGAGAATGGAGATGTGCCAAATCTTTGAATTTAGTACATTCCGTTGGGGTCTTCTCGCGACCTACATCCTATACCTCGTGATCTGTGGTTGAGTCATTTGAACGAGACGAAGCTATGACAATATCTGCGCAGAAATACAACAATACAATACAAAATAAATAATTTATTGCACACCCGTATTGAACAAAGTAAACAAAATCAAAGCCAAACAACACGCAGTTCTATCGCTAAAGAGCGATCTCTTCGAGACAACCTTTGGGTAGGTGGTGTAGAAAACTTAAATGTAGCTGCGACCGACGAACACTTTATCAATAAGCATTCCGAACGCACTCCATCCAATGATTGACAAAAAAACCCTCCCCATTTACGTCATTTTGATCTCATTTTTATGATTAGGGTGAAATAAAACAATCAGTTAGGCTCGACCCGAATATTTTTTCATGTGTTCCTTACGAGCCTTTTCAATGATAAAACCGCGATCAAATTTTATACATCTGGTCGAATGTGGGTTTAATCAATACAGTGGAAAGGGCACGCAAAGTCATCACTGCATTATGTTGATTATGTGCTGATTAAAGTTATAGCAAATTGAATTGAAAAAGTATTAATCTGAAAATTTTACTCATATGGCTGACGGCAACAGTCGGTGTTTGAGGTCGAGCGCTAAGCTCACCCTTGCAATACCGTCTAATACGACTCGCACATTTTTAAAGTCATTCACTCACGATGCGTTCTGTGGAGTTGTGGAACAGTTTGCTGTTGTCCTTGAAGGCCTCCACCCATCGAACGCGTGTCGTGCGCGGCGCGTGTGCTGCGCGGCACTCGCCCAAGTTGTAAAGCATTGAAACTACACTTCAAACACACATCGAACGCGGTCCGAACGCGGGCCCGCGGGCGCGGGTGTGAATATACCGATTCAACCGCGCCCCACGCGCGCCGCGCACGTCACGCGCCGCGCACGACACGCGTTCGGTGGGTGGAGGTCTTGAGACAGTCCCAGTCTGTGGCATCACTCAAAGAAAACCCGAAAAACTTGTGGCTCTCCAATGACTCGTGATTTAATTGGATACTGTTTGTATATTTTGTAGATATATTAATTTACTTATACATATAGATATATATGTATGGAGTATGTTTCTTAAGATGAATTTGCTATAGAGCTAAATACGTCTGTGCACACGTGTTAGTTTGTCTATATTTTTTTTCCTGATTTCGTCTCAATGCTCAAAGGTTAACTGGATGAGGTCCCTTGCAGGGATCAGTTGCCTTTGTATCGACTTAACCTATTTTACCAATGTCTTATGTTTAATAAAGGTTATACATACATAGTTACATAAAGTACAAGTTTTCTGGTCACACAAGTTAAGTACGACAACGCTGCATCGTTTCTTTGGTCTTAACCTATCATTACGCAAAGTATCTCTTAAGTATAATGCTTACTTAGTGGTATCCTGGGGCTTTGCTTAAACCGTCTTGTAAGCAAAAAATGACTTGAAAGGTCATTATAGCCGCGTGACAAGGGTGAGAAGTTCCATCCATCACCCCAACATTCAATCACTTTCACTTATATTAAAGCTATGGATTTTTGCGGGCGTGCAGAATGCCTTAAAATTATGAGAGTGTTGCTATCACGAGAAACTGATGAGAGTCACTGACAAGAAGTTTATTATTCTCATCGCACCGCATCTCAATCGTGTTGCGATATCTGGGATCGTTGCTAAATATAGCAGTGGAAAATAGTTCTATAAAAAATAAGTATATCAGTATCCATATACTGGCCGGTATAAAATTCGTAAATATTAAACATGAAGAAGAAGAGAAAAAGTGAAGAATTTGAATATTCATGCAATTTTTTGAACCATCGTTGCGCATTCTACAAATGCTACGCCGTAGCTGCTACAGCTGGATTGTAGACGCGCTACGACAATGTCGCTTCTTGATGCAATACTACGCTATTGACTGTGATGTGTTAGGTTATTTTATATGTAAAGGATAATTTGCCCTAAATATAAAGTTAACAATGATGTATGGCGGGGTTTAAATTGACGTAATTTATATTTATATTAATAGTACTATTTTCCCGCCACTACGTACACTTATTACTCCTCGTTAACGAATAAAAAAGTGGAATTAAATTGAAGGCTCTCCCGTATCTCCACTTTAAAGTGATTCTGAGTAAAAAGTGTCCACGATCCTAATTCGGAACTTCGCAGCTTATTATTCGTGGTAGGTACATACATAGCCAGAGGCCGACAGAGTTACCTTCGCATTCATAATTTAAGTAAAGATACTTCGTATTATGGATTACGTATATATGACTTGCCGTACGCTCCCGTCGTTAATTTATTGATTGAGTTCAGATAGAGCACATTATTAACAAATCCGATCCGATTAAAGCAGATTACCCAAGTCAACGGAGATTACAGGCCTGTGCTGGGTTAACTGACTTAATGAAGCAAATGGAGGGCCGTTTTGGGTTCGTATGTTGTGTTTACTACCGTAGTAGATCTATAACTTAAAACAGTAAAACAAATTCTTACAAACGTCTTTGATTGATGCAGTCACACAGACTCACGTCGCTACAATGAACTTAAGCAGGCTTCAGCGGACTCGGTGAATCATGTACATGTGACGTGCATGTGTCACGTAGAACTGGTTTTCAAAGCGCAAGTCTAAAACTGGCTCCGCCAGCATTACGCTGAGTTGCGACCTTGCAAACTACGCAACTGTATGTTATTGTTTGTAAATTGCCTTGTGTTTGTCACGAATAAATGTATCTTTCTTTCTTTCTAAAAAGGTCTCTAGAGACGCTAGTTGTGATCCTCCTTAATATATGTTATTAAATTCGGTACGTCCCTCAAATACGTGCTTATATTTGGTGTATTAATTAGTTTTGCAACTGTTTCGCATTTCAAAACGTTTCGCGCCCTCGTTCTGATACCTCAGCTCGACGCATATGTGTTTTAAGTCGAATACCGACCGAGATGGGCTTAGAACATGCACAGTATGATAGATAAATATTAAGTGTCAAATTGTATTAACCTTGTGTTATGCGTACTAGACGACGATATATTTAATAGATAGATCCTAGGTAAATTTAGTTTTATCTTATCTTTATAAAACTAACATTTCATTATTTATTTCATTTTCTCGCACAAGGCATAGTAAAACGTTGTATGATACAGGCGCGTAAAGATGATTTCTGACTCGTGTCGAATTAACACTAATCGGAAATCACCTACTTTCCGAACTTATAGCATAAATAACTATAAACACACGGGGACGGTAATACCTATGGGAAAGAATAACCAATTTTTATTAATATGGAGGCCAATTAACTGGTTTGTCGTAATAATGTAAAAGTAATAAATGCCGTGTATTCGGCATTCATTGAGTGCGCGCTCGTGGTAATCGGTACGGGAAAGAGTGGCTCGCAAATGAATAAAGTGAACCGCTATAATAAGTAACTTATTTTCGCCTCGTTACTGTAATAATGGATGAATGGATATTGGATAAAACTTGACCTACGAAAATAGATAAATAAAGAAAATGACTGGATCCGTCCACTGCTGGACATAGGCCTCCTCTAAAGACTGCCACAGTGACAGGTTCGGCGCCACCAGCACCCAGCGCTCTTCGGCCTTTTTGGCTATGCTCAGTCGAAATTATAATAATAATCATGACGAACAACTACCGGAGGTATATCCTGAAGGACGGTACGGTCGACATTTGTCGGGCATGCCGCCGTCCCGGGGAGTCGCTCAGGCGTATTATCTCCGGTTGTGGTCATCTTGCTAACGGCGAGTACTTGCACAGACATAACCTTGTAGCCAGAATTATTCACCAGCAACTTGCTCTGCTATACGGTCTTGTGGTCTCCGAAGTACCTTACTATAAGTACACACCTGCGCCAGTTCTCGAAAATGGTTGTGCCACGCTCTATTGGGATCGATCTGTCATCACGGACAGGACTATTCTTGCCAATAGGCCTGATATCGTGCTGATAGATCGATCGAAACGCCAGGCAGTGCTCGTCGACATCACCGTCCCCCATGACGAGAACCTTTTGAAGGCCAAGAAGGACAAAGCCAGCAAGTACCTAGACCTGGCTCACGAGGTAACCGCCATGTGGGATGTTGATTCGACGAACATCGTCCCGATAGTCGTTTCGGCGAACGGTTTGATAGCGAAGAGTCTCGACCGTCACCTAAAGAGACTCTCGCTAGATGACTGGATCAAGGGTCAGATACAGAAGGCGGTACTCTTGGATACAGCGCGAATAGTCAGGAGGTTCCTGTCTCTGTCGCCCTGACCACCGGCAGCTTAGGCCCCGCCTCGCTGCCGGCGGTACCCTAGGTTAGGTTTTTATAATGGTTTTATGTTTTATATGTATACTTTTATATTTTACTTTTTATATAATTATTGTAAAAACCTAGCCTGAGTTGAAGATTAAATGAAGAGTATAATAATAATAATAAATAGTCTTTATTGCTTTTAAACCTAACATTACATTTCAAATTTTACATATTCAAGTTGGAACAATATTTATTCTCCATTCATGCTTCTGCATAAATGATTTAACACGTGTAACACTTCTTCAAAGACACGTTAAACCACATAATTCACGTTATGATAATATTGGAGTCGATATTATCAAATTACGGACCCAGTCAGGTGCGCACTCCCCGGGGGATCGCGGCCCGATATCGGCTTAGCCACGCGTGGAGATAAACGGGTCCTTAACGTTTTCCGAAGCATTTGAGGGGTTACGCACGGCGAATTTAAAAAAAAAAATTGACATTCGGTACAAATGGAAAATCGTCAACAGGAAATGACCATTCTGAATTGGGACCGAAAGTAATATCATTAAAAGTAAATTTATTGAAAATATAATTGGGTCTTAGTATGTGTGTAATAATTTTTATGACCATTTTTGTGTTGGTCAATATGAATCTAGCCGTATTGAATTTTGCCTATTATGAGATACGCTCATATTAAAATAGTGCAAACTGAATGTCGTCTAATTGAAATTAGTATTTCATATAAGACGGATTTCCGATTGGTCATATTTTGAGAGAGCTCGTAATTAATACGGACGTGTTTCTTTCGACCTACGTATATCAAATTTAAAACAAATTTAAGTGTTAAGTAGGACGTTATATATTTTTTGCATTATTCAGGCTGATACATTTTTCATGTCGAGGATTTTCAAATTGACATTATTTTCGAGTTGTCAATTTTCCATTTTTGCTGGATAATTTGCAAACGCTGTCAGTATCAATTTTGACAAGTAATCTATGGCAAGTGCCGCACGGCTGTTGATATTTGATCACACGAAAATAACCGCTTAGTTCTTTGATACTCGTAATGATAAATTTATTTATTGATCGTATGGCAAATTATACCCTGTGATAATTACGAATAGGTACATTATTCCTTCCTTCTTCAACTTAAGAGCTCTGCTCTTGTCGGTGGAGTAACCGCCATTCAGCTCTACGCTCTGCCACTGCTTTGAGCTCCTGGTACGACACTACATTGACCTTCTCCTTGACCTGGTCCATAAAAGCACGTCGCGGCCTTCCTCTGCCTCTTCTTCCCTCTATTTTCCCTTCGATTATAGTTTTTATGTAAATGTCATGTCGTAACAGGTACATTATTACTTCAACTTAAATTAACAATGAAAAAATAAATAATCAATACTAGAGTTATTATAATTTACTTTAAAAACAAAGTTTGAACCGACTTCAATTTAGTACTCCGCCAAGCCACGAGAACATTTCCACAGTTTTTTTACAATTTACCACATGAATTGATTTCCGATGGCAAATGCGTTGATTACTATGGAAAAAAACTGAATCGCTGTATGTGAGCCGATAATATTTAAGAACTTCCGTCGATTCCCCAAGATCACCACCAATGGCACTTTATTAGTTCCTATTTCAACGGAATCTTATCAGAACCTGTGACGTACTTTTGCACTTTTAAGTACATAATTGAGGAATTCGATGTCATCTGTGGTCTTCACCAATTCCTCGCCACTAAATTTATGATTTCCGAATGTAAATACACGAGTCATAATAGAAAATACCAAAATTACTACACGTGTGTCTAATAAAATTGAGGAGTTCCCTCAATTCCTCATGGATCCCATCATCTAAATAAATCTAATTGAATGTCGAAACAAATGGGACCCACCTGGAAGCATATACATACAAACAAATAAAAAAATAATCGAATCGCCTCATCAATGACGGAGTTCTGTGGTAACAAACATGGACAAAAAACGTAAAAAAAACAATCGAATTGAGGACAGGATGTTCTCAATTCGGTTGTTTTTTTTTCTTTTATGTGAAGTCGGTTTAAAAGACGACAAACTACTAAAAGTATCCTTAATAAACAAAAAAAACGTAAAAAAAAGAGACGAAATGAAAAGGTTGTACTTAAAAAAGAAGTAGGGCAAAGGACAAAGCAACATCGATACAAGACGTCAAGGGCCCAGGTGCGGGACGAAGCAATCGTCTAAATTAATACGAGACATTGTTATTTTCTCATTCAATGACAAGTACAAATTCTGCATTAAAACATATTCGCCGATTTTTATAACTTTGAGTAGGCTCCGTAAACTGGTTTTTAGCGGCTTACTATTTTAATATATATCAATGTTTGTACCTTTTGTTCTCCACGTATTGTGCCTATCGCGTTTTGCCTGAACTCATATCTTCAGTGGCATTAAGACTATGTAGCTTGCCGACTATTTCGCTGTTTGTCTATATAGTTGACTGTCTGTTTCGATAACGTGCCATGTCTATAAATTACATTTCCCCATTCTCTAATGACATAATCGCGTATTGCCTAAAGTCCAGTGAATGTTCTCGGCTTGCCTACAACGCATTATGGCTAAGTCGCGTTTTGCCTGAACTTTAATCTGCAGTACATACAATAAGACTATGTAGTACCTAATTTTCAAACGGAAACTATCGCGTTTTGCTTAAACATCAAAGATATTATAAAGAAATTCATTACAAACTTGTTGTCTTTAAAACTCAGTCTCTGCTAAACAGCTTCCAATTAGTGACAATGTGTTTAGGTCCTAACGCGTTTTAGGCCCAACGCGATTGGCATAAAGCGTTCTAGCCGTAAGGCGTATTAGGCCTAAGTATTTTTAGTCTTAATGTATTTTATTCTCTATCCTTGCTGATGTCCTAATGCATTTCAGTTTTAATCCCGCTGTAGTCCTAATGCGTTTAAGTCATAACGCGATATAGCTTAAACAGAATAATAAAAAGAACAATTAGACTTATACTACATATGTGCGACTTAGACTTTGTAGCGACATAGGCACAACACGTTCGATACAGGCGGAGACAAAGACTGTACTTCGCTACATGGAATATCACTGTGGCCCTATTCACAATGTTTTTTTATGATCTTTTGATATGGCAGCTGTGTAATATTTTGTGTCATGCATGCAAATAATCCACAAAGGGTATTTTACCATGTCAAAGAGCAATCTACGTTAAAAAAACTTACAAAAATAATAAACTCATAACTAATGCGAAATGCAGGTAATTTATTATAATTAAAACAACATTGGTTGCCAACGCTGGTCAAACAGATGACGCTGTTGGCAAAATTAAGCCATGGAACATACGTTATATCTGGTAGTTTTACGACCGTAAAAGTAGTAGTAACGGCCGCCTTGTCATAAGTTGTCATTGAAATAAGTAGTCGACTACAGGAGACTCTTGCGGAGATTCAAGAAGTTAAATACGGTACTTTCGAATGAAACAACTGCTGCCGATCCGTTTTTTATCGCAGACTTTTTATAACCTTTCTAAACCTTAATTTACTTTTGCTAGTAAAGTCAGATGGATTCGAAACGTGAACTCATTTTCATTATACGTTTAGTCCAGCCAATGAGTTTAAAGGGTCATACATAGATTTAGGTACGCGTCTATCCTTTCTTTCTTTATTAATGTAAGAAGAAAATGTATGAGATCGTAATTACTACAATTGAGATTGTATTTATACATAGTAAAGCTTACCAGTCGAAACCAAGTACGAGCACAAAAGTTGCTTAAATCATCTGTCACGACGCACCAGAACCGTGATGATACGTAGATGGTAATCCTATATCTGTAGCAAGTTACCAATGCTAACTAGCGTTTATCCCGGTAGTGCTCAGCATTTGTAGCAACGTTTATGAAACCACAATTCACTGATTAGACTAGCACGCGTAACGATCAACCGAAGTGAGCTCCTATCAAATGAGCAAAGGGGCTCATGCATAATGAAGAGGATTAGAACAGCTTCTGCCTCCGCTTAATTAACATTGGAGATGCATTGATTGATTTGTGGGAGATGATCAGTAATGCGAAGGTCAATGAGTAAACGTGCCACAGGGTACTAATAAGAAAAGCGATTATTTAAGCGATTCTCAGGCAAACGGTCCGTCTGTGGATGTCAATAAAGACACAAACAAATAGCTTTATTTTTGCGAGCTTATGACTTTCTTCCATCGTTATTGGGGTATAGGTACGTGTAGACTGGGAGATATTGACACAATTTTTCCGGTGATTTGTACTTACCAAGTATGGCGACCCTTCAGGGGTCTAATTAGGTAATGACGAAAAGGAAAATGATGGTCATATCGCTGGTACCCGCGGCCCAATGGCATGGGCGTTAATCTAACGTGTCGGATAAATTACGACAGTCGAATCATTTGTTACACAAAAATGCTAGTATTTTGCAACTATCGATGAAAAAAAAATAGGCGGTAGCACCGTACTTCTCCGGTGTGACTTACAGACCGTCATATCGCCAAGAACACGTTAGTTAAAACATTCAAAACTCAAGCATTTGTACCAAGCTAATTTTTGCACAGTTAATCATCGTCGGGAAAACACCATGCCATATATTTCCGACGATTGCAAATGGCCGCCGCAAAGAAGTAATTAATTTTGCTAAAAGTTTACGCATGCTTAGTAGAAATGACCGGAAAAATTGTGTCAGTATCTCCCGGTCTAGTAGGTCCGGGCCCAGATGTCGCCGCTGAACAAAAACAAAGCCCTTGGTTCAATCTTGATGAAATTCATTACAAAATACCTACTGTGGCTATACTTAATGAAATATGAAAAAGCAGCGGTATTGTTTGTAATTCTAATTAAATAGTTTGTGCATGCATATGATATCTAGGTGACGTATCAAGGAATAATATGAGTTCGGTCGACGGAAATAAATAGTTACAACAAGTTCTACGGCGCTGTTGTTTTTCTGCGCCGCCAAGACAAAACGAACGCCGCAAAGAAGCCTAACGCCTCCAAATTTGCCTAATGCCCCAGAGTTAGGGATATGTGTAGAAAGTTTAACATCTTACATCTCTTCTAGACTTTTCCTATTTACCTAATCCACTTTATCCATCCCTAAAATATTATGAGCCACTATTTTCTCTGTTGTGCTACAGCTGCAGAGGGACAATCGTTACTCGCGTCAGCAGGAGCTACCTACCAGAACCCTGCACGTGTCCCCTGGGTGGTACTAAAGAGTTACAAAATGTATAGGCCAAAAATAATGTATGCCATACGATTAAATAAATTAAGAATATGATGAACTGATCTTCCATTAAAATGTTTTCATCAAATGAACAACAAAGCTAAAATAATCTAATTTGTGATTATAATATATCCTCGGCAGATAATATGTAAATTGTAAACCAACTATTTCAAAATGTTTTGTGGGTCTTAAAATATACCTTTTTAAACATTGAGGAAATGCATTTACGCATCCCGCCCGGTCGAGGGCCCAGGGCGGGTATGACAGACTAACCGGGACAAACGCCTTGGATTAACGTTTAATAAAATCCCAGCGGGTACTGGCTCCAAACTGAAGAGAAATGCCGCAAGATCATCATCGTAAAAATAGTACATTACGTACCTAGGGCGGCAAATTCGCGAATGCCCCAGATCGCAGGTGTTTGTGGGTAGTAAATATGTGCTCTGGGGCCGTAGACAAGGTTACAATCGACAAGCGCTAACGCCAATAGAAAATAATAAAATGTATGGGAATGACAGATGCCGACGAAACACTTTTCGTTAACATCTGTCATTCCCATACAATTTATTAGTTTTCTCTTGGCGTTAGCGCTTGTCGATTGTAACCTTGTCTAGGCCCCCTGGGGCTTTATAAATTACCGGCCGTGGTAAGTACAAAATTTTACGTCTTCACCTGGCCACTATGCGAGATTTCCCGTATGCGCAGTGTGCAGTAAAACTCGCATTATGGCCAGGTGTGACGTAATAGTACATTACGTAACTAGGGCGGTGAATTTGTGAATGCCCCAGATCGCAGGTGTTTGTGCTATAACCGGGGCTATGTGCCGGGGCTTTACGAATTACCGCCCGTGTTGAGTACAAAATTTCACGTAAAAACATGAACTTTCCGTTTGCAAACGTAGCTAAGAAGTTCCTGAAGCATCCTGAAGTTACTTATAATTAAATTGTCATGTCAAGACTTAACTATTTACTTTTGCTCTTTAGCGATAAGTTACTTGTTGCCTATTATTCATATTTTATGTCAAAAACATCGTGAGTACTATTTTCTCAGTGGCGCGTTACATTACCTTTGTCTTGAGCTATCAAGACAACGAATCCTAAAATCAATAAAGGCTCGACGATGCGTTTGTGACTCTATCGCCGTTAAAGTATTGATTACTTAATAACTGAATTTGTGAGTCATTAATCCAGAGCTGGTTAACCAGCTGCTCAAAATTGTAACAAAAACGATTCTCATAACCGTTTTATTGGGTGGAAAATCCGGAAAGCGGAACATTGTTGTCGGTCGTTGCGTTGTAAAAATTTAATTCGCCCGATAAGCTTTACCGTCCAATTATACTACGCTGTTTGGGTTAGGAAATATAAAATGGCAGCTTAATTAAACGGTTACGATTAAAACATAAATAAGATTACAAGGTAATGTTTTATTTTATGATATTGGTTCATTTATATACGGTCGGCGTGACAAGTACGTTTACACTTTTGTACCCTACTCCTCTGTTATGAAGCGAAAAATGTCGCAAATCATAGTCGCAAATCAATTTTACTACCGTAATTTTAGTACCGTATGCGTATACTAAGCGGTCAATTTGACCTGAAGTTAACAAAACAAATATGTTTTAACTTTCATGATGACAACGTAATAATGAAGTACAATTCAATAGAAAGTTTTGGTTTTCATAAACTTTTTCCATATTGGTGTGTGTTGTCATGATTAAGATGAGAAGTAATAGTTAGGAAGCTATACAAGTATTTAACCGACAGTTTGCTGATGTCACTAAGAATTTATTCCTTGTTATTATACTGTCACTTTATTTTTGCAGTAGTATTTTATGGCTCAATAAGGAATAACTCATTGAAATGTAGACACGCAGCTTATTGATACGGCTCCGACGCCGCTCCAGTAAACGAGGGAATATACTAAATAATATTTCCTTCGATTTTGCAAGTCAGCAAAACATTACGTCCTTCCAACGTATCATATCCAAACATGCTATGCCCGCCATTTTAAGAGCCTGCATAAACTTAAGAGCGGGAAAGTCATTAGTAAAAAACGATAAATCATTTAATGTCGAGTCTTGAGATAAATAATGGAGGAAAAGGGCTTATTCCTTCTGTATTTTTGCATCTAAATTCGACTTTAGGTCTTTATAAATTAGGTTCATATTCAAAAACCACTGTAGTAGGAATTAAACGCTTTAGATAAGTTACTTAATGTGCCTTTTCGCAAGTCAGGCGAACGAAATCAATGACATCGCGGAATCAACAACTTGAGGTGTATTTAGGGTAAATGAGATTGGTTTATGGTGGCTTTCGGTACAATAGAACCTATCGATGGAGGAGCAGATTTAGGCCATATCCTTATCATCCTCATCATCCCCCCCCCCCCCCAAGAGTGCCACAATGACCGGTCCTGCGCCACCCGCATCCAGTGGACTCCCGTGACCTTTACCAGGTCATCAGTCCACCTCGTGTTCGCGGGGTTAGTTCTAACAACGGTGCGCCGGCTGGTACAGTCAAGTGTAAAAATATAGGTGCATACAGCTTACTCATAAATATGTCCCATAACTCTTATGTCAGCGGATTAAGGTTTTGGTACTTATTAATGAGAGGATGTTATCGATACATATTTTTGCACTTGACTGTACGTGGTCGTCACTCGAGAACCTTTCTGCCCCAGCGGCCATCGGAAGTAATAACTATATTAGTTTAATCCTTTCAACGTGCATGGTACGCGCTACGTCAAGATGCAGCGGCGTGCCACGCAATAAATGAGCTAAGATTCATCGGTATAGACAACTGACATCCGTCGAATATTGCTTAAAATTTCAACTCAATTGGACACACTTGGATTGGGTCACACTTGTAAGATTAGACCGAAACTAACAATCTAACTTATAAGTACCTCATTCCGGATAACATATCTCTAACGGACAAATTCGCCTGCGTTTCTTCGTTTCTCTAGGTCTATGGACGACAACATCAACACGCGACGGCAGAGCTACGCATCGCGTCATACGAAGATTATACGTAAGAAAAATATGTGATTATTTATAAAGACTTAGATTGTTTAGAGTAAATAAAGAACCCAGTAGTTAGATTCCCCATAGTAATTATCTATATAAAACACCCTCTCATAGCATTCATTTGATATTGTAAACATTAAAGTAAAATCCCAGTATAAATTGTATTAGAAAGAGAGAGGAGATGTTGCCTATGCGCGAGCGCAGCGCGGACTGGCCGCCATGGAGGGGAGGGGTGTATCGCGCCAACATGACCGTAACGAGAGCCGCGGCCACCGAGCCTGAATTAGAATTTAGTACGGCGCATTTTCACTTTGTATTTAATATGTTTACGTTTATAACTTTACAACGGCTCATCGTATCAGAATGATTTATATATTGTTAGAAAGCTTATTAAAAGTACTATTAAATGTTTAAACTTAAAAATAAGTAAACTCAGTAGGTTCAGCGCAAATGATGAATAAGTGTTAAGAAAGGGACCGAATTACGGTTTGCCCGATTTCCATGTACGATTATTCAGATAAGAAAATATTTACGAACCCTACTATACTTATAAGATCTCAATCCATATTAGAACTTTGTAAATCAGCTTAGTCTTCCACCCATTTAAATGTATAACATCCCAATAACATTTTGCAATGTAAATTAGTCAAGTCAAAGTGGGCGTAACCTTTATTGTCTCACTCAGCACGTCTTGCTCGCCCACTAGCAGGTATAAATAGCAGGTACGGCCCGGAGCAAATCAGTGTCAAACGGAGCCTCCTGGAAGTCACAACAAGAAGAAGAAAAAACTACAAAGTAATAGGAAGTTAGGGACTTGAAATCAAGTCACTTAGGGCAGTGATAGGGCAGTTAGGGAAAAGTAAATAAAAAGTCTATTTCTCGTTATTCCTTCTTTTATTTTGGTAACATCGATTACCCGAAGTGTCTGAGGACACGGGCGAAGCCCAAACACACCATTCGGGCGCCGAGTGGTAGTACGCGCTGTCCGTACACATAGGGGCGGAGCTCGTCCGTCGCCGACTTGTGTCACGGAGCGTGGTCGACGCACTGTCCGAGCACATAGGGGCGGAGCTCGTCCGTCGCCGACTTGTGTCTCGGCACTAGGTCATTCTTAGGTGACTGTGAGGGGCGAGCATTGCCGCGGCCGGTAGCGCGCGCGCTCACTCGCCCAGCCGACGCCGCCGAGAGCGGACGTCGCTCATAAGGTCCTAGATTCTAGGTTATCAAAGGGAAACATTGCTTTAATTTTACTTATTTCGATCATTCAGTGCTTTTCAAACATAACTAATCATGTTTTTAAGGTGACCATGATTTTCCTTGAAATTACATGACGATTGACGCATAATACACTAAAAGTTATACAAAACAAAACGTAACGACTAACTGTCAACAGTGTGAACCGCCTTAAATCTAACACTGCTACAAAACCTTATAAAATGTTAATAAACCAACAGTATATCTGAAAGTGAATACACATTTGGCTACAGTGGCTATTCCCTGAATTATCGTCCATAATAAAACTTGACCTTGGTTATAGAGGAATCCCAACGGCACCAGTTCATGGTCACGAGACATACTAAAAATATATACACATTTTGAACCTTATGGGAGGAGAATAAGATACAAAATTGTATCCTCGTCGTTTAGCATGATCGTACAATATGAGGCGTGATGGAAAGTAATTATTATTGTTCTGGATTTATTGTAATTTTACCACATATTTTCCTAAGGTGGAATGTTTCGTGTCGCTTTCTATACAAATGTTTTTTACATTACATTGCTTTGTTTCAAAACATGTTTTAGTAGTAATTTAAAATCGAACAATAAGTAGGATTCAATAAAGTATAGGAAAATTTTTTTTAAAGACATTTTCGTAATGTAGTGGTGACGTATTCAAATAGACGTACATTAGGGCCTGGTTACACATTGATTAGTGATTAGTGCAAGTCCATATAAAAGCTACTCGCACTCGCAGCAAATGTCTGGATTCACACTAATGACTAATCAAAGTGGGAATCAGCCATTACATATTGTGAATGTCTGATACAAAAATAACTAGTGTCCTATTCGGACTTTCGGACACGTCACCCCTAGATGCAAGTGTACTTAAGTTTTTTACCCATAAATATACTGTTTATTGAAGGAACAAACCAGTTACATACAGGCATTAGTAGACATCAGGCAATCATATTGCTAAAGAGCGATCTCTTCCAGACACCATTTGGACAGCGGAGAAAGAGATACAATTAGATAATGAATACATTTGGACCGGAGATTATTACATTATTGGACGAGCAAAAGCCTCTCTCTGTTTCAGTTTGGGCAAAACATATTTTGGCTTTCCGGCTGTTCTCCACTTTGTCATTTTTGTCGACTTAAGTTCTCGAAATAAAATCAAAATAAGATTTTTTTTATTGACTGGCTAGCGACTTCTCACAGAACCATTACTATAGATTCTTGTAAAATAATTGTACAACAATTAATCGATGTGCAATATTCACGGACAAAACAACCAATTACTTGTTTTGCGTCGAGACGAAACATTTAAACAGGTAACGGTACAACCATCGTGTTAAAATGAGAATGAGTTGGCGCGACCAATATTACCACGGATTCGAAACCAATGCATTCAAAGTTAAATAGACTCCTGTTTACTGACGGCTGTCCCGTGGTCCCATAAGAGTTAACGCCGGTCAGCCATAAAGTCAGACTACGTTGACATTATTGTTTTAGTTTTGCGGTATTCCGTCGATTTTGTATTATTTTTGTTTTAATTCAATTGGGTTAGGAAATTGAAAACCGATTTTAATGTATGTATGTGTAGTAGCAGTAGCAGAACCAAGGTAAACGATATAGTCCTCCAAATCGCTAAACTTAAGTGGCAGTAGGCGGGGCACATAGCAAGTAGAACCGATGGCCGTTGGGGCGGAAAGGTTCTCGAGTGGCAACCACCGGAAGGCGCAGCGTGAGGCCGGTGGACTGCTGATGACCTGGTAAAGGTGGCGGGAGTCCGCTGGTTGCGGGTGGCGCAGGACCGGTCACTTTGGCACTCTTTGGGGGAGGCCTATGTCCAGCAGTGGGCGTCTTTCGGCTTATATGATGATGATGTGTAGTAAAACGTACCTATCGTCTACGCCACGCCACGCCACGTTATCATGTTCAACGCATACTAAATAAATAAACTTTTGGGGACAATCATAAACAGACCAACGTTCCAAACTAAGCAAAGCTTGTACTATGGGTACTAGAAGACGAAATACATACTTATAAAGATAAATTAATAGTATTTATATACATATAAAACATCCATGGCTCAGGAACAAGAATTAGTGCTCATCACACAAATAAATGCCGGGATTAAACCCTCCAGCTTCGTAGGCAGGGTCACTACCAATAAATAGGCTATAGTGGTCGTCTTTAGAATGTGTATTGAATCTTAACTCATAAGGTTTGGTTTATCCTGGACAGATGGCCCGTGGAGCGGCTCGTGTGGCGGTGCGTAACGTATTGTTTTTTAACATCATGCTAAATTTCACACTGGTCCTTTGTCGGGAGAGTGAGCGAATCGACCAACAGTATTGTCAAGGTAGTGTACACGGCATGCTACCTTACGAGTAAGGTGTTTACGCCTCGTCTATAAAACTGTTGCCTGTAATTTTAATTTTTTTATTTTAACTTTTAATTTTAATTTGTCATTGTAAATTTAATGGGTTGATACCTAAATAAAGAACAATTTTATTTATTTTATTTATTTATTTTATTTAACTCCAGAGACGTCATTATTATGTATGTATGCATATAAATACTTTAATGTACACATGACACACAAATCCAGACAAAAAAAGTTGAATCGGTACAAAGGCGAACTTATCCCTGTAAAGGATCTCTTCCAGTTAACCTTTGAGCAATTGAGTTGAGATCAGGAACAAAAAGATAGACAAACTAACACTTGTACAGACGTATATAATACATATACTACATGCAAGTACAAATATATTTATATATATATATATATATATATAAATAAACATCTTTACACAATATACAAACAGTATCCTATTAAATCACATACCACATATTTTGGTGGTCTATGCCAATGATCTATACGTCATGCTTTTACAATTTGTGGTCAAGTTCATAATCTTAAAATAGAAATATTGTACTCCTGAGTACTAAATAAAAAAATGTTAATAATTTGCGTCAGAGTCACTTGAATTTCTATGAAGGCTGTCGGGAGTAGCTCTTAAGAATTTACCTAATTAACCTATGTTTAAATTTATCTAAACTCCTACTTTTATAAATTTATGTGTTAGTTAAGTAAGTCAATCATATAATAATAAGTCTTGTTTTATGTGTTATTTCTAAGTTAATCACGTAGCATTAAGTCTTGTTGTTTTGTTATATTCTCACCATTTTTTACCATTTTCTAGTGTGTCATGTAACTAGTCTAAGATTTGATATGAATCAATAAAGGGATAGTGAGGTCGATTACACGGTATTACACATTACCCATACACAATACACAAGGTAACGAAGTCTATACGCAGAAGCCACGCCCCTATCGCGACCCAAACAGTATCGCGGGTGATCGCTCCTGCGTAGCTAGGACGCTCGCGCGCGCATAAAATGGCCGCCCAAGCATCCTAAAATCAGTTATACAATTTACATCATTCCGACAACATCACTACTCACCTACATCGGCAGCGCCATGTGAAATCATCGAGCCTTGATTTTTACTTTCTTCTACCCTGCATATATCCTACAAAGCTACAGTCAACAAAGGCACTATTTTAAACATCAACGAAAAGGCTGCAAACTTAATTGGTCTATGGTACGGAAGGCGTTCTACCGTCGTTCGACGGTCAAACTAAATGTTCAGGCTTCAAAATGTAGGCATATTACGACCTCATACAACCCTCCTTTCAAGAATTCATCTCGTAGCGGTCAGAAACTACTAAAGAGCCGAACTTATTCGCCTATAAAAAAGGTAAATCGTAAAAGGCGTTTCTTTACGACCTTTGGAAACTTATTTAGCCGGGTCACAATCAGAGTAACAGAATAAGTAGTTTATCGGAATCCGGATGTTTGAGGAAAGTTCCCAAGCGTGGTGGGGAATTAGACGCGATAGCAGCCTTTGTAAATATGTACACAACAGTTCCAAACTATACCTATAACATCATTATTTAGAAGGAAATACGAGTTAGTAGACTATAATTGGCTATAAGATACAAGTGCCTTTTCTTCTCAATTCGACAAAATTGATGAATACTTTTAGAGGTTACACTGAGTAACGGCGCATTAAAGCTGAATTAATCAAAAATCTGACTGTCTTCATCATGTTTCTATGTATTATTCAATACTAGGTTCTGGCTGCGACTTCATCCGCGTGGAACTCGTTTATATCGTAGCTCCATACAAACTTTCGTCCCCCATTTCGCACTCTAAAGCGATGATTTCCGGAATAACAGGTATTCTATATGTTAATCCAGTCCAATACACTATCGGCCGTAATCATAAACGTTCTGGAAGCCTATTTTAACTAAAATGGCTTTAAAATTAGTTTGTCTTTATCTGTCATTTTGATATTTGTGTACGTAAATAAGAAAGGGACAAAGCAAATTTTATTTAGCAGTAGTGTTTAAATTTTTATGAATATTTTTTTTGATATTCATCTTAATCCGTTTTTGCGTGTTTGAGTAACAAACATCTAAACTTTCGCATTTATAATTTTATATATATACTTAGTAGGGTATGAGACTTACTAGAATGGAATCTTATGATCTGAAGTATATGTTTGCATTGATATACATGAAGGGCGGCACTGGTGCGTTCCGTAGGAGATCCCAGAGCCGTCCGAAATGCATCGAGGAGGACCATCGGGGGTTTTTAGTCGGTGCGAGTCCGACATAACGCTATCCGCGCTATCCCCGTAGCGCGGAGGTATCAAAAAAAAGGACAAAGGAAAAGGTTATGTTTGCTAAAATCCCCCGAACTAGGCGCTGATAGTCATTTGCAATTAATAGTGGATCACGCGCCTCACTGCGGATTACTGACTGCAGACTCAGCTGCGTCGATATTAGCCATGACTTTTGATTTGTAGGTTTTATCCTTGGAATCATTACTCATAGAGAACATCTGAATGTCTTGACAGACATCAAGCGTCAAGCTGGTTTAATTTGGAAATTAAACCAGCTTGACCAAATTAGCTTCCCAAGAGGCAGCTTGACTTGTGAAACTTTCATGGGTCTGGCTTCAGTCTTTTGTCAATTCTGTTCTATAGTTATTTGTATTTTGAAAGGACCGCCCATTGACAAATTGACCTACAGTTTAAAAAAAAATTTGAAGAACTCCAACGTAGTTATTGTGATCTGAGTGTACTTTTAAAGTATAGTAGTTGCAGCAGTATGCAACACGTGTTTAGGAATTTCTTGAAAACATGATATTTTGTTTAATAGAGATAAATTAGGTACATCAAGTACACTTACAAATTCGGGGGCCAGCAGGTCGATTGTACGTACGTTAGGTAGATCTAAATGTCAATATGTACATGGAAAAATTACAGATGAATTATCCTAACGCGCGGTCAAATTGTTACGTGACTAACCCTCAGTAGATAGACCATTTTCTCCTCTGAAATTGAAACTATATAAACAATTTTTTGTAACACGAGAAAATGAGAAGCAAGTTTATAGCTGGCTCGAAATTAGGAGAGTATTAATAAGACGACTTATTTGCTAACATTTTAACTACGAATCACCCGAACTGGAATTTCTCAACCTATGTACTATTGAGAAACTGTAATCGAATGGCCCCGTTGTGTCTTTACATGTATTTTATACCTTGCATCGTGATGCCGTTTAGCCCGCGAGCGTTATGTACGGTTTTTATCACATCGTAAAAGGAGACTAATAGTCTAAAATTACGACGGAAGATGTATCTCATCGAGACACAGAATAGGCCGTAAAATTAATTTTCCATAACGGTTTATGTTGCGTTTCCGATGCCATTAAGATTACGGGTCCATCCCTCGTTCGCATAGAAACTTAACAAGCGAAACTTACCGTAAAAAATTCAATCGCGCGAAATGGTCCACAATTTCGATATTACGCTATACTTAGATGTTTCCAATCTTGAAAATGGATTTTACAAGGTTTGTACGAGCCATGAACTCTTTTAATTTAAAGCAAAGCTTTGGAACTCCTGGAAGTTTGATTCATTTTGGAAGTTGGATGTTCAATGCCGTTTTGAAGAGCGGAAATACTTCACCCCTTTTAATTTATAAGTAGCTTTCACCGTTAAGGTAGGTTAACCTAGGATACTATTCAGAATTAAGGAAAGTTATCCCAGGATGTGGTTGAACGTGATCTGAGGATAAAGTATCAAGGTCTGGTTTTAACGATGAAATGCTTTTGGCTTTAGCAGATTTAGGCGGACGGTAGATTCGAGTAAAAGCCTATGTTGGTTTGAGAAAATGTTTTCAGAATTTGGTACTTTAAAAAATAAGGTTGAATTTTCTATGAAGTTTTGCTCTCCACATAACACACAAGCAATTTAGGTTCAAATATCTGTATTAATCATAAAGAGAGTAACCCAATGATGCTCCTATGTATAAACTCGGAAAATAAAAAAATATTAAAACAGTGAACACTTCCTAGTGATTGTAAACCGTTACCAGTCTTCAAAAATATTTTTAAATTTAGGTATAACAGCAAAAAACTCGCCAAAAACCGGAGCCAGCTCAACAGTTCAGCTTTAATGGCCCGAAAAACGTGGCAGGCATTTTGCATTTATTTTTGGCGGCTACCTATTTGCGGGGCAGTCGTGCGGCGAGGCTTAATCTAGGCGGAATTACGTCGCTTATCGCTGAGCGCCTGTCTCGGTTGGCACTCTCTCGCTCGCTTGCCCCCGCGAGCGATAATGCGAGGAGCTCATCGAGGCTGTGGTCGGTTTTGTTTCGCCTCTGTTTTCTTTTGCTTAATGGTTTCTCCGGTGGAAAAGTAACTTACTGTTATCAGATAGTTTTATAACCGTATATATCTCTGCTCCTCGATAATAATTGATGAGGAATTATTATGTTTATGTATAGTGGGTTTAGCGCTTGATTGCTGACATGTTTCCAAAAGCGTCAAAGCGAGGGACTGCGAGTGATGGCCCGAGGCTTCTAGTTTTTTTTGAAAGGCAGTATGTATTGTTTTTCATTAAATGTTTCAGAAGAATATTTTTGTTTCAATTCATAATAGCATGTTGCAGCTTGTTGCATGAGCAGTTTCAGAGCATGCTGAAAACAAATGCTGTCACACTATTCTGATTTTGAACCTTATTTGCTGATACACGACTAATCTGAGTATTAATCTACTTTCGATGTGGTGGCAAATAAACTCTCTATTTGCAATGTAACTAAGTGGCAAAAGTAAATCAAGATACATCTCCCCACTCCCCAAATCTTACACAACAACCCGTGAACCCGAAGTATTTGCTCCTCGAAATTGTTAACGGAATTCGAAATTGGATATTTGGTAGCTTGCCACCGGCACCGTTTGGCCAGTTGTCGTGATCGGCATACTGCCGAAGTCAGCGCTACTACGAACATCGACTCCGATGTCGTGAAATTCTATCTCTGTCGCTCGAGTAACATAAGTTAGAGACGGAGAAGTTCGAAGTTCCAATTTCAATTTTTAATATTATAACTCTGCGTAGCTCGATGCAAACTAACGACCGCAGAGCGTTTTGTGATCCGCTCCGTATAGAATGTGTTACATGCTCCCTACATTTAATATTAAGCGTTAGACAACTGGAAGCCTATTTTAGTTCGTCGCTTCCAATATCGTCGCGCCGGCTAATGCGATGCGGTAGACGTAATCCCAGGCATTTTGTTTCACTCATACATTCACTTTTACTCGCGTATTGCTTAAGGCCTCCACATACCGAATACGAGTCGTGCGCGGGTCGGCTCGGGCGGTATCTGTATCTTTTAGCACAGTAGCGCGGCGTCTCTATCGCACAGTAGCGCGGGCCCGCGGGGCGCAACTGTGTGATTGAGATATAATGAGAGATATATTAAATGCGTTGGTAAGTGAGAGAGATATACCGACCCGCGCCGCGCCCGACCCGCGCCGCGCACAATCCGCGTTCGGTGTGTAGAGGCCTTTGGAACGCAGGGAAACTTGCGGGATAAAATATAGCCTGTACCCAGGAAGTACACTACACGTATGTGAAAGAATACGGAGAAGATAAATCGGATAAGCGGTATTTATTACAAACAAACTTACAATCTCACAGACTTTTCCTTTATCTTAATATAGATATAATCGCACCAACCTATTTCCTATAACTAAAATTTGCACTGAAGTTTCCTTTCAGCAGAAAATAGTCTTCAGATAAGTGTAAATAGTTTTCTGCGAATAATGTCTACGTATATTTGCACTTTCTTCTTTCTTTTTTGTGTGAGATGGATGATAAAATGTATTTGTACTGTACTGTATTTTAAGGCCGTCTAAAAAACCTCCACCTCATCCCATAGGGGGCTCTGCGGCTAAGTGTGCCGGTGACTCGACTTGTCAACTCGCGTCGTGTTCCATCCCTGAATAAAACATGCCAGCGGCTGCCACGGAAATGTCCCGTCCTGATCTCGCGATGTCCACGGTGTGCATAGTCTTCAGGTTATTTTGTACCTTATTCCTTTGTAATAAGGCGAACATGTATACTGGTGTACTTGACAACGGTAGAAAGGGTTATTGGGTGTGTGGTAATGAATGAGGTTAATATAGTTACATTTTTGACAAACTAAACTACATAGATGACTATCGTGTTGATAGAAAAACAAATATCCTAAGAAATGTGTTATCCAATTTCCCCTTCTTCCTGTGCACCCATGCAAAAATCTTAACAGCTAATCTTAAATATAAAAGATTATTTTAAGTTTTTTTTTTATTAGGTTGAGGTGTGTTGTGACTGATAGGCTAGCAACCTGTAACTGCTGCCACATCACGTATATCATATAAAAATTTACCATTTTTAAACCTTGAAAAGTGGCTCTGAAAAATATATTTCATGTGCGCTGGCTGGCTACGCTATATTTTACTATCAAATTGACTCCAACGAATATACCGTATTTATATACGTAGGAACAACTCCACATCTTCCCTGTAGTTTAAATCCAATTTGTTTATGCTTTGAGCAAATGTTAAGGGTTACCAGGAACCTTGGCACGAGTCGGCTCCCCATACAAACCATAATACGTCAGGTACTCATTTTAAGCCGCCGTGCTGGGATGAACCTTTGTACTAGGAACCTACTAATTTCCGACCTATGTAGACGTGGAGAATCTCATTATGTTTACAAAGTTTCATGTTATTCCAGAATACCGTTTTAAAATGTGAACACAGTTGTGTTTGTATGAAGAGTCCGGTTTCATGGGGACTCGTAATCGTTGCTTTATTATATTCGAAATACCCCACCATAAATCCAGCCGGATCCGTTTATTTATACTAAAATAAAACACTAAGAGAAAAGAGGAAATCTTTAAAAACGGTGGCGTTCTAAATCTGAAAAAGTCCTGGAACATGAACATTGTTAAAATGCACGCTGCTAACCAAAGCCGAGTAAATATGGATGCAGCAAGATAACTAAGTAGGGCTCAGCGAAACCTAGACGTTAAATAAAAATGCTATTGTTAAAGTAATTGGCTTACGAGACGGTACCTTTGGAATAAATCGCATTGTTTTGAAAACAAAAGGATGGTAATTGGATCATCTTGGTTTTTTCATTAAGCCTTTTATCAACACAGTCGCATGAAATGTACGTGACAGGGTGGAGTGTTCGTTGCACTTAGATAAATAAGAATCCATAGGCTACGGTATCCGCCATAGTGTGATTGCAATAAAATACCTGGTATGGGTAAATTACATAATTAGAAAGAGTCAGCATATTTTTAGCGGAGAAAGCTTATCTTTTTCCGAATTTTGTGATTCCGTAAACCATGTTCCGCTGAAAGGATTTTAGATTTTTCAGTATACATCTGCACTAGATTTGATTGTTTGTTTGTATTGAATACGCTCCGAAACTATCCCCGATAAGATACTTTTTACCGCGGGAAAATGCGTCATTCCTACTGAAAACGGGTAATCCGTGCGAAGCCAGGCCGGGCAGCTAGTAGTTAACAATACTAAACAACCTAATCTCTCTTTAAAATCGATTAAAGTATGGGCGTCCAAATTTTAGATATCAGGCTTTAGAATTTTTTTGATAAGTAGATATTTTTCCAGAGTAAATTTTCATTCGGCAATTTATCATAATATCAATCAAATATAATTTGATGTTCAAAAATGTAGATCCTCTTTAAATGCATTCGTGTACCTATCATGATACTCATAATATCCAGTGATAAATTAAATATTCGGTATTAGATTAGATTAGATTATTTATTTCATGATAAAAAAATACATTACAGATTTGCATACATGTCTAACAAATAAGATTTTTTTATCACGATCGTCAAAAACAGAGAATAATTAAGATATAATCTTACGACAATGTCAACAAATGTAAGAACACTCATTGTGCAAGGAAATATAAAAAACAAACCAAAAGCAAAGCAAAGCAAACCTCTAAGTATCGTCATTCTTTACAATAGTTAGTGCATCAGAAAATACGTGACACAATACATTTTTAATGTCAAATGATATTCATACAAATTTTAATAGGTAATAATAATAATTTCACATTTCAAGTCAAGACTCAAATACTCTTTAACGAGTATAATGGATTTTCCGTCCACTTACAAAAAACAGGAACTTGTACAGTTCTCTGTAAAACCAGCGAGAAGTAATTTTGTAATGACTTGCGTCGTACTACGGTCCCTAGAGGTTGCCAGTCGAGTACCTGTCGGGAGTTACTGCCAGAGTAAAGTTATGTCGACTTACTTTAATAATAAGTTGGCGCTTGCGTGATGTCATTAACTGGGTTACTATTTTCACTTTGTGTTGGATGTAAATCACTTAATTCTTGCGTTTGTAAATGTGTTGTGTATGGCTAGTTAGACTGACACAGTGATGATTAATTTCGTGATTATTCCTAAAGTCTCTCGTGGACCCCGTATGGTGTCGGTATAGCACTACGCTCTTTCTTCCTGTGGATATCTTAACACTTTCGCAACCAAGAACCCACCTAGCGGGCGCCTACGCCGTAGTCAATTTCCTACATACGAGGAAAACCACAGGATCGGCTACGAGCGTAGCGCATAGCGATTCTTGGTAGCGAAAGTGTTAAGAGTCGTACCAAGGGTTGAAGTTGGTTGTTGGGAATATGCCAGCTATCACAGCGATATAGCACATTTGGTCGATCTTTTAATACCCACATTTATGTTAAACGTAGTAGTGATCATAAGTCATGTCATACACGGAGACTGGATAAGCCCTCTTATTAATATGAGGGTCACAACTGACCCTACGCGGACATGAATTATTATTTGTGAGAAATAAGCTGCAGTCGTGAAATGACAACTCGCCTGTATTATCTGTGATTCAATATTTACAACGAACCTATTTATAAAATAGACCTTAGCAAAAGATGTTTTAAAAATAGACGGTTGTTAGTCAGGATTTGTGGAATTTTCGATACTATGGTACTTAATACTATAGATACAAAAACGAATAAATTAGGTACCTGTAACATTTTCACTGCCGGGAACCCGTCTAGAGGGCGCCTACGCCGTAGTCATTTTCCGAGGAAAACCACGGGATCGGCTACGAGCGTAGCGCGTAGTGATTCTAGGCAGTAAATGTGTTAACATATGTTTTGGTACAAAAACATAATCGACTCAGTCTGCTTACTGCCAAGAATAGTTACGCGCTACTCTCGTAGCCGATCTCGTGGGTTTTCTGCTAAGTAGCGGAGAGCGCCTACTTTTTGGCGGTGAAAGTGTTAATCATGAAGTGAAATCTAGACAACCTCGTAAGCTCTCGATAAATTACAATAAACGGCATACTGATTTCGCCCCACTAACTGCAAAAAACCCAACCTCCGAACGAAAAAAAGCCAAAGCCACCTTTTCAATGTATCGTTTGACTTTCAGACTAAACGACTTTAGCCAAAAGCGAACCATTACGAAACATCCCGAAACAAAACACTCCATTAATGTACTTAAGGCCTTATTGTGGCGAATAAATGGAGACACTTTCAGTGCGATTTGTCACTGAAAATGAATAATTACGGTGTGTTGGGAGAAAAGAGATTGCGACCAATTTGGAGCCTGGAAGCGGAAACCCGGACGAACGCGCAGTAGTACCGAAATTCGGGGGAACTCGCCATATTTAATGTTGTAATAACTTATTGCAAACTCCATGTAGTTTTGTTTATTCAGCCTTTTATTACCTTAGAATCTCTATATCAAAATATTATCAGGTCATGTGTCAAGTCAGTCAATAAAGTTATGTCGATATAAAAATACGTTTGCTTGCTTATACAATCAAATAAATTATCAATAGCGTGAAGAGAACTGGTAAACCAAGTTTGCCTCAAGCGAGTACTCAGCATTATTTATGTCTGAAATGGCTAATTTGCGCAAGTGATTATCCTCCAGAATACCATTTTAAAATCAACAAGACACTTTTGGTTCTGTGTGTTTTTTTTACCCCAATTTATGCATTACTTGCCGAATCGACTACTGCCTCATTCTCTCTCATCCATGTGAGGGGCCTGTGCCCAGTAGTGGGACGTATACAGGCTGATATATAAGCTAGATGATGATGATTACATTATCATACCAGCCGAAAGACGTCCACTGCTGGACATAGCCCTTCCCGAAAGAGTGCCACAATGACCGGCACTGCGCCACCCGCATGCAAGGGACTCCCGCGACCTTTACCAGATCATCAGTCCACCTGGTCTACGCACGCTGCGCATTCCGGTACGTGGTCGCCACTTGAGAACCTTTTAGCCCCAACTGCTATCGGTTCTACGTGCAATGTGCCCCGTCCACTGCCATTTAAGTTATTCGGAGGGCTATATCGGTTACCTTAGTTCTGCTGCGGATAGCCTCATTTTTGATGCGATCACGCAGAGAAACTCCCCATATTAAGCGACCACGTCCCGGGCATACGTCATCACTGGCAACACACACATTTATGCTTTCAGGAGACTATATCACGCCATTTTGGGTCACTATGGGACGACATTTGAACGATTCAGTGCCAGTTCGAACAGAAAAGAATAGAGTTCATGACTTTATTCTTCATATTTGCGTAAATTTGGTTGCATACTAAAAAAGACCGCGGTAGCAAATGGTTCCCTACCTTTAATTATTCCATAAAATCTTTACGTTTCATTTGAGATAAAACAGCTCAATCAGTTTGCTCCCATTGGGTTAAAACACTCCTAGCGTTAGTCCCGGTTAGGTCCGCTTTGACACCTAATCCCAAGATTTGGCATACTGACACTAGTTTCATAAAAGCGACTGCCATCTAACCTTCCAACCCAGAGGGAAAACTAGACCTTATTGGGATTAGACCGGTTTCCTCACGATGTTTTCATTCATCGAAAAGTTATGCCGTACATAAGATTCCAAATACTCATTGATACGAGCTGGGATTCTAATCCACGACCACCGCTTGACAGCCGCTTGCCTGAACGACTAGATTAACGTAATTAAAACAGTTGGCAGTGAATGTAATTTGGCTTAAACTTAATACTATTTCCTCAATTTACTAATACGACTTTAAGCTGACTATCCCTGATGAAGATCCCACATAAACTCACCTGCCAACTTTTTCTGCAACCCGCCAACTCCGTCCAACTAAACGAACGTCCAGCTAAATCACTGAAGCCATTTACTTAATTGCCGGCTAGTTTGCTTAAAGTTGAGTATTCAGGAACTAAGTTACGGTTAAGTGAAGAAAGTTTGCCTTAAGTGGTTAGTAATAGGTGGAAGTGACTCTTTAAAAAGCATAATTGCTTGCGGCTGTAAAAGGATTATCAGGCGCTTTCTGTAACGAGTTTTGCTTTGTTTACTTACTGTTATTTAGTTCCGAGAAAGCTTCGTTGAGCGGAGCGGTGCTATTACAAATGAATGTCTTGCAGTGTTTTCATAGAAAAATCGTACTTCCATACTAGTATTATAAATGCGAAAGTGTGTCTACCTGTGTCTGTCTGTCTGTCTGTTAGCGATTTAAACAGCTTAACCGATTTAGATTAAGTTTGGTGTAGATATAGTTTTAGCCCCGGATATCATCCCCTAAGGAGTGAAATGGGGGGTGAAAGTATGTCTGAAGCTACGATATAAGCGAGAGAGCGAAAACGAGAGAGACTGAAGCTAGTAATAACTAAAATGGTGTAGTGTGCTGATACTTGAGCACATACATTTCAATGAGAGATTAAACAGTTTAATCTTGTTGAGTTGCGATCACGCACCGGCAGACGCAGCGTGGGCAGACCCCCTCCTCCCCTAAAAGGTGGACTGATGACCTGGTAAAAGTAGTCGCGGAGGTTCGCGGAGTTGCGGGTGGCGCAGGACCCTTCACTGTGGCACTCTTTGGGGGTGGCGTATCCAGTAGACGTCTGCAAGCTCATCTTGATGATCATAATCTTGTGATGATGTGGTTGATGGTTGTGGTCGCATGAATTGGTCGATGTACAGCCACATTACGGCACGTTATATCTGTATTGACTCACGTCAAGTCTAATAGACCCGTGATGAAGATCATACCTAAATTCTAATATAATAATGATTGTCATTTTCCTGGTATTGGCTATATTTTCTTGACAAAGTCATATATTATCTTATAACTCATTGTCAAAAATATTAAATACTAGTGCTTACTAAACCTACTAATAAACGCTTAACTGATTTGATAACGTAGTATATAAATGCCAAGGAAAAAATGTTTTATTCCAAGATACTAAGTATGCTAATTAAAAGTTAGTCGTATAAAATATAATTGCATTTGGATGTACCAATAAGTAACAATTTACTTGAAAAGTTACTGGTTATGAAAGCACAAATCGACTTCAAATATAGTTTTCCCAACGTATTCGCCACTAACTCGAGAAATACATAAGTTTGAAACTTATTCACATAAGTTCGAAATGAAGTCAATATGTCACTGCTGAACTGACCTAAGCCAAACGCAAATAGTGGGACAATCATGTTTTCGCGTCACAAGTGTTTTATGTTTTAGTTTCTGAAGAAGTATATGGAGTAGGTGAAGCACGAGCTATGTTCACGTTATTAATGAGGATAGATATTTGTGACTTTTACATTACTTACATATTTAACGACTTAAATATGTTCAAATAATCTCATCATCCTTATATCGTTTTTCCCGGTAATACCCTAAACGACCCCGGGGTCTGCTTTGGCACCTAATCCCAAGACATAATCCAATAACCTGTACAATTTAAAATATTTGGCTTCCTAAAATATTTTATACGTACCTACTTACGTCGTCTTTTAAATGGAAGCATCAACTTTTCAAATTATTCGATTGTTTCTGCAGGATGAGTCGACTGTTTCATTGGTACTTACTTTTGTATTTATTTTGTCCATAAAATAAGGAAAACAATGTCCCATGCCTCATAAATCAAAAATACTCACGCACTGCACTATTCGTAATATACCTTCGTAGAAACTTTGTCTCGTAAATTCCATCGGATCGACACTATCTGCCAAGTTTTATTTATGAGAGTCAGCATCTCCTGCATTCAAGGGTACTTTATGGTATTGACATGTTTTTCTCAAATAACTGAATTCGTCAGTCGTATAGTCTTCTGCGATATCATTTGAGAGGAAAAGTACACCGTGCATTTTTAACACATCAGATGTTATCGATTGCTTTGTCATCTGTGGTATTCTTAACAGTGACTATATAATTTTAATCAGAAATATTATTATCTGAGTGTTCTTTAGCAGCATAGTTCCATGCCAGGAACCCGCTAGGGGGGCGCTGTAGGTGCTTTACTTCGGCTTTTCCCACGTAGTCGGCTAAGCCTAGCTATATAGGCGGCTAGCCTTATAGGACCAGGTTAGCATAAGATTTACCTTTCTACAAATATAACTGAAAGCCTGTAGGTATCAGGTTGCAAGCGTCCATAGGCTACGGTAACCACTTACCATCAGGTGGGCCGTAAGCTTGTTTGCCACCGACGTGGTATAAAAAAAAAAGAAATTTTGTTAAATGCTTGAACAAGGCTAGACAGAGGTCAGCTGCCAATAGAGCTTCACTTAGCCACGTCGATGAAGAATCCACTCGTGGAGCACCCTTCACGCCTACACTGCTCGCGGAAAGGGTAAATTTCTTGCAAACAGAAATATTATTCTTATGAAAGCGTTTGTAAATTGTGGCCCCATGATCAATTCTCATACCAATGTCTACTCAATATGTTTCGCTCGCTTGCTCTGACACGTTAACGCGGCGCGACCGAAAACGAGCGCGCGCAATTCATTAAAATCAAAATGTCATTAAATTGGTTTGCCGCATCGACTCCATTATTAACTGTCTTAAAATTGGTTCTGGTCCTTAAACAGAGTTCAATTGTTAATTGAGTTTCAAGTGGATACTTGATATTATTCAATCTACTTAGGTATACAAACACCCGATATCGAGTATTGTTGTGATTTAAACAAGTTGCACGATACTAGAACACTTTATTTTTGCATTTTCCTGTACTGCTTGAATGTCCACTTTGCCACAGCACAAAACTTGCAGTTCCTTGTTGTCTGCGACACGGAGTTTTGATGCTGCTATCTATATTTTTCTTTATATTACAGTTGTTTGTTGTATTGTTTGACAGGTAGCTTAAATTTGGACTTGTTCACATAAAACATAAAACACGCTAGACTCGGAATTCTTGACTTTACGACGTTTCGTCGCAACGAAATCGGCTGATAGGATAGCAACACCGGAGCTTTTAATTGCCATTATCATTGGTTTGTAGGTTTCTGGGAGACCGGCAATTTACAATGAACCCAACCACTCGTCATCGACACGGCAACCAATGTTTCGGAGCTTGTGTGCTTTTGTCAAGAATTTAGTCCTGTATTATTCGACGTTGATTCGACATACTGACAGTTCTCGAGTGTTGTTGTTATTTAATCGCATAGCAACCTGACACGTCGAGTGAAGGCCGGAGTCATAAAAGCCTTTGCACAAATTAGCTAGTTTGCACCGGAAGCACTATCTTCGACTTGCCTCTCCGGGTTAGCCGGCGTCGACGTGGTAACATATTCCCATAAATCTTCATATTCTAGTATGTTCCTAAGGCAAACTTCTAGCACGCGAAGTTTTCTCTGCCCTGCAGTCTTTCGATCAGAGACATGCTGTTCATCGAAGACATTTTTCTGCGTAGCTTTTTGAAAAACAAAAATGACGATTTGCAGTTGTTTTGCAATTTTTCACTGATTTTACGAAAGAGACTGTTTTTATGCAACTTTATTATTCAAGCATGCGAGGGCCATAACCTGTTGTGATTTAAACAAGTTGCACGATACTAGAACACTTTATTTTTGCATTTTCCTGTACTGCTTGAATAGAGCTAACTGATTATCAGTACAAACATATTTAAGTTCTATAAGCTTTTTAGCATATTTTTCTTTCACAAAGTTTTATTTTATACCTGTGTTTACATCTCTTCTGAGAATTACAGTTTTTTTTTATTAAACAGTGTTTGAGTTTTGAGTTTGAGTTTGCATTACAAGATGCAACAAACTCGGATTCAGTTGGTGTTAAACTGACAGTCTGCTGTCGCTGAGAGCTCCACGTCACGGCGGCGCCGTTTTTCAAGAACACGCGTCCCCGGAGGTGGACCTTCTCGTCAAGGGGTCGTTGGCATAGTCAGCGTCTGTAACATTCTAAAATGCTGCTTTCAATGCATTTAATCTAAAACAGAGCCCAAAACATAGTTTCTTTTAGGTATTTAAATATAGGCGTGACTGTATTCCAGTGCGTTTTGTCATAGTAGTTAAGAAAACGACTTGCTGTGCTCACTGCGAACATTATATCCGGCCTGGTCACTATAGCAGTGCAGATGAGGGAGCCGATAACTTCCCTATATGGTATCTCCTTTTCATTTTCAGGCTCGTTACTCCTCTCTAATGTCGCATGTGGGTCAGCTGGTATGCTAATCGGGTTGACATTACACATGTCAAATCTTAAAAGCATTTGTTCAATATATTTCCGTTGATGTATGAAAATGAAGTAATTACATTTTTCAATCTGCATCCCGACGAAATTTGACGTTTTACATATTTTGACATCGAACTCAGTCTGACAATCCTTCAAGACTTCTGTGAGTATATTGGAATCTGTGGAAAGGAACAATCCATCATCTACATACAACAGTAGATATACTTTAGCTGCTCTGCTACAGCTTACATACACATATCTGTCAGCATGACTGTTTTCAAAGTCTTGTTTCTTCAACACAGAGTCAAAATTAACATTCCAGCACCTTAGTGCTTGCTATAATCCGTATAAGGACTTTACAAGTTTACAAACTTGGTTTTGTTGAACAGTAATGCCCTCTGGTGGCTTTACAAAAATCTCTTCTTGCAATTTGCTATACAAGAACGCAGTTTTAACTTTGTTTCTCAATTTCGTGTTCGAATTCTAGTGTTCGTTGATTTTCAACCAAGTGTCTATATTCTATGTCTATTTCAATCTATTTTGGCATCCTGACTTTGACAAGTATAAAAACAAATACTTTTCTAGAGAAGTCATCGATAAACGTGACGGAATACCTTGCATCTTCCAAAGGATTCGCCTACATCGGTCCCAACACGTCGGAATGAACGACTTCTAGCAACTGACTTGCCCGGGAGCCTTCATTTGTAAAAGGGAGCCTTGCTTATTTCCCGACAAGGAATGGAGGGGTGCCGTTCAGTGGTCATACAAACAAAATGCATAATTTCAAGTAGCATAAGTACGGAAATCATAACAAACTATTATCATAATAACAAAATGCATATTTTTATTGGTCATAATATTTAAATACATAACTATCATTTATCACCATAACATTTTTCATAACGTTCATGTGAACTAATTTCTTTTTGTATAACATTCATTAACTATAATGATTAAAACTCATAACAACATTTTGAATAATTATCAGGTACTGTAGATTATTTACTTACCAAGTGATTGATATATTAAGCAGAACAAACAAAAAACTGATATTGCAAGCATTATTGCCAAAAACCGAATCAGAGCGCCCCACTTCTACGTGGTCTTGTCTGTCCTACCCCTGGAGTGTATATAATAGCCTGCGGAGACAGAAGCGAGTTTCTGACGGGAGCCTGGGCGGAGGGCGGAGGATTAGGTCCCAAAAACGAGAAGTTCTTTATAAAAACGTATATTATGAATCGAACATTAGAATAATTATTAATTGTATTTGGACGCTTAGAGACTTTATACATCTCTGGGATACTAAATTAACATCATAAAGGAACTTCTTGTTAATTCTGCTAGTCTGCTACAGACCTTAATACCAAATGTAATGGTTAATATTTTGCAATTTTGTATTGTTTTGTTTTCATTTAGTGACATTTAGTTTGTTAACCGTTTACTAGGTATTTGGTTAAAATTTGAAATTTTTAAATGATTATTAGGATTGTAAGATTATTATTATTATATTGTAATAAATGAATGGGCATTAAATTTTATACAGCGTGCCCATTATAGCGTTTGATCATTAATTATACAATTCGAAATTATGAAAATTGATAATTATAATCGATGAAATTATGCAAATAGTTTGTATGCATTTTATTTTTATGCAATTTGACCACTTATACAAGGTAAAATTATGGTATTCGTTGTTATGCAAAATGAAAATATGCAATTTGTTTTTATATGAAACATTACACACCCGGAATGGAGGTAACCTTCATGCTCGGAGATATTTTCACGCTTTCGGAGTGCTCTTCAAGCTTCTTAACGTCGGAGAAGTTGAGATGAGCCAGCCCCTGATGCCATAGATGTCACAACAGTCACCCGTGACAGTTTCGGAAAGAAAAACTTGACCGGAGCCACATTTAGCTAGTACATGTTGTTTACCAGCTTCTCAACTGCTTCTTCCTGCTTGTTTACGCTGAAAATCATGCAACCATTACTGTCAAACTTTATGTCACATTTGTTTCTAATAATCTGACTGACGGAGAGAAGGTTTGTAGATAGCCCATGCAGGCACGTAGAAGACATCTTTTACTGGAATGGTTCTTACATGCCCATTTTTCTGTACTGCTTGAATGTCCACTTTGCCACAGCACAAAACTTGCAGTTCCTTGTTGTCTGCGACACGGAGTTTTGATGCTGCTATCTTTATTTTTCTTCACATTACAGTTGTTTGTTGTATTGTTTGACAGGTGGCTTAAATTTGGACTTGTTCATGTTGTTTACCAGCTTCTCAACTGCTTCTTCCTGCTTGTTTACGCTGAAAAGCTTATAGAACTTAAATATGTTTGTACTGATAATCAGTTAGCTGATATACTTACAAAAGATTTACTTAAAGCTAGGTTCGAAAAACTTAGGAGTAAACTAGGTGTTTATGGAGTCCAAGTAGTTATATAACTTTTTGGATTACAGTTATACTGTGTTATACTTCCGGTACAGTCATATTGATTTATATAAGCATATATTTGACATATTTTTGTTGTTTAACATTAACATGTTATTGTGTTACTGTGATTTTTAAGTTTTGTCTCTTTCACTAAGGTTCAATTTTAGAGGGAGTGTTGAAGTATTGTTGAAAATAGAACTTAGAGTCAATGACGTATGTTTGTCTCGCTCTTAGGTTGTCACTTCTGTATAACGTTCACACCGGGAACAACGCTCCGTATTTATATATTATGTGGTCAATAATAAAGTGTTCTAGTATCGTGCAACTTGTTTAAATCACAACAAGTATATCGAACCGCATGTCCGTTAGAGCTCCCAGAATGATTTACTACTTGTTGACAGAGGTTGGTCTAAAAATAGCCAAGGATAGGTTTGTTTACCATAGTTTATCGTTCAAAAATAGCAGAAAGGGAGAAATTTATGAATATGAATCATTCTCCTTCGCTTCATTAACCAACACAGAAAGTTGGGAGCCGTAAGATGAATGCGCTAAAGTTAGCGAATTCCATCAACTATCCAGCAAATTTCACGGAAATTCAAAAGTTACGGAGTCTTATTCGGGGTGGATTCATTATTCAATGACTTAACAAGAAAATACTGTGACCTGACTAGTTAGTTAAAATATGTTTGCATTACTTCTCAATCCTTTAAAGACTAAGCTGTAAGTTATATCCCATCAAAAACATTCTGTAAAAAACTAGCCAAGTCTCGATGGAGCTGCTTGTTTATCTCTTAAAAGTAATGAAATCTAGACAAAGTCGTACCAAGTCTCAGGCATTCTTATTACTCTTTATTTGCTAACTAAATAAAATTCTGCAACTTGGCAATCACACAGCTTTATTGCATTTAATAATTATTTTTATTATTGCATTTATGGATACCTTAAACTATGTAGTATTGTGTAATTGCCAAGTCACAAAATTTTATTTAGTTAGCAAATAAAGAGTAATAAGAATGCCTGAGACTTGGTACGACTTTGTCTAGATTTCATTACTTTTTAGAGATAAACAAGCAGCTCCATCGAGACTTGGCTAGTTTTTTACAGAATGTTTTTGATGGGATTTCACTTCTTTTTGTAGAAACGTGGGCTTATTGAAGAATAATAAGAATAACTGAGACTTGGCACGACTTTGTCTAGATTTCATTACTTTTTAGAGCCCCCAGATGTTTTTCAATTTAAGTAAGATTCCATCATTTAATACGCACAATGAATCCCAACAAGACCATGTCAGACTTTTGGACATTTCCTTAACATTTGTAAAGGTTTTTGCTTTGCCAGTATCATCAATCTCAATAGATTTTACTTTATCTTGTTAAAGCTTGTTCAGAATAAAATGGCTCCTGATTACTGCGATGTTCTGATTTACCAAGAAATGCTTTAAATTTGTATGTATTTATGTAAGCACTTTATTGTACACAATAACAGGTTAAAGAATATACATGTCACACAATAGATCAAAGTACAAAGGCGACCTTATCCCTATAAGGGATCTCTTCCAGCTAACCTTTGAGCAATTGAGAGGAAAGTAGGTAGAACGAGATAGGCAAACTTGTACCGTGTGCAAAAACACAGAGAAAATGAAAACAAACCTAATAAGTACTAATTCTAGACCAATAAAAACATGCCAATTGACCTGTAACTTATGTTATCAATAAATAATTGTATTGTATTGTATTATATTGTATATAAATATAAAATATTATACACAGTATCATAAGTAATATACATATCGCAAATATACAATAAATAAATAAATACTATATTCAACTAGTTCACAAGTCATTGGAAAGCCACAACTTCTTCAAATTCGTCTTAAATGACGCAACAGAGCGCGACTGTCTCAGCGACAAAGGCAACTCATTCCACAACTTAACAGCGCGCGCGGTAAAAGATCTAGAGATATTCGCGTCATTTACTCGGTACAGCAAGTGTAAGGTTAGAACTCGACCGCAAGCGGTGGCCACTGCCGTCTGCCATATAACTAAACCAGAAAGATAAGGAGGGGAAGTAGGGCTGAACAGTGTGTTGAAAAGTAATGACAGGATATGCACATCCCTGCGCCTGCAAATCGGTAACCATCGAAGCTTATAGAACGGAATTCAGAGATATGATCATACTTGCGTAGACCAAATATATATCTGATACATACATTTTGTAGGCGCTCCAGCTTATCAAGTAGCTCCTCGTGCTTCAAATTTGTCTTTAACATCCGTGCTTTCAGGACATATTTTTAACTTATCTAATGCCGCTATTATTTTTTCTTTTAATTTATTTGCAGTCTTGTTCAAATCTTCTAAAGTTCTTTGCCTATTATGGAGGAGTCCACTTAACTATTTTTTCTGATTCTAATCTATCTTTAAGTTAAATTGTAAGAACTCTAGTGATTGTTTCTGTGTTTCCCTTAAACTGTAGTTTGTCAGTAGATCTCTTTCGCGCTAAGTTTTGTCTTCCGGATGTGAAGCACGGTAGCGGGATACTGCGGCCTGATTGACTTCTGGATGTAAAGCACGGTAGCGAAATACAGCAGCCTGATTAACTTCAGAATTTGAAGCACTGTAGCGTGCTACAGCTGCCCGGTTTACTTCAGAATGTGAAGCACTGTAGCGTGCTACAGCTGCCCGGTTTACTTCAGGATGTGAAGCACTGTAGCGTGCTACAGCTGCCCGGTTTACTTCAGGATGTGAAGCACTGTAGCGTGCTACAGCTGCCCGGTTGATTTCAGAATGTGAAGCACTGTAGCGTGCTACAGCTGCCTGGTTTACTTCAGGATATGAAGCACTGTAGCGTGCTACAGCTGCCCAGTTTACTTCAGGATGTGAAGCACTAAAGCGTGCTACAGCTGCCCGGTTTACTTCAGGATGTGAAGCACTGTAGGGTGCTGCAGCTGCCCGGTTTACTTCAGGGTGTAAAGCACTGTACTGTACTACAGATGCCCGGTTGGCGTCTGGATGTAAAGAATTATAAAGTTCTACGGTTTCTCGGTGTGTTCAGGGTTCAACGGTTTTTGTCAGTAAAGAGCCGCAGCTTCTCGAAGTTGTTCAGATCGTGACAGTTCGGATTCCTTAGGTCTTCCTTTTTTAGTTTTAGTCGGTCTACCGCCTTTTCCCTTATGCTTCATGTTCAATTCACTTTACGTAGAGTTTAAGTCATATAGTATACATATAGCAGTATCTGATGTTACAGAATTTAATGTTACGGGATCAAAGGGGGAAGAAGATGGCTCTCCATCTCGCCTCTGCATCTCGTATAGGAATGAGTAGGTACATCGTGGTGGCCGCATAAGTAACTACCGGTAAAACGTAAACACTTTTTTTGGCCCGCATCGCCAAAGGAACCTCTTAGTATACCGTTCTCATACACTTCAAAAGTGAAGGGGTAGATTTTTCCAGCAGCTATAAGCTCAGAAGCTGAGCCGTAAGTAGTGGGTTTCATCATATCGCGCGCATAGGATTGCGCGCTCGTGTATACGTCACCATCAGCATCATACATGTACACTTGCATTTCGTCCCAATGTTCAGCAACGTATGCAACTATAGCAGATCTGACACTGCAAGTTGAGTCAGTTCTACCATACACCAAGAAAGATATAGAATGGAAGAAACAAGACCCGCCTTTGGCCATACCAACTACTTGGTAGTCACTAAGTTCATCGTCGTCTTTTAATATTATCGTCATTTTTTACGATATTATCTTGCGAAATCAAACACAAATAAAAACGACCTTTAGTATATGGACAACAAATCAGAAATACCGATAATATTTAGACTAAAACAATAATAACCTATATCTTTAAAAGACTTCCCAAATCTTTAAAATATTTCTCGGCCTACTCAATCTATACAAACTATAAACAAAACGTTAACTCTTAATTATAAGACAAGTTAATATAATAATTAATTATCAATGAACTTTCTACCAAAGATACCTAGTACTGAAATACCTACAGCTAAACTAATGATATTTTTAAACGAAACAATGTAATGTCTAACTAAATAAACTAAAGCTAAAATACTATAAAAGTACTTATAACTAACAATATTACCTATCTACTCGTAGCACTAATTGTTATAATAACAGCCTGCTAATTAACCTTGGCAAACCTCACGAAATAATAAGCGAAATCAACGAAATGCAAATAATCCCCCTAATCCCTTTATATAAATAAAGTTAATCGTTCGACTATTTCTTCTTGTGAACTTGTAAGTATAAGTATAAAAGCCGGTCTAGTCTTATCCAGAGTTTTCCTTTAATTTTATGTATATGCGTATTAAAAGCAGAAGGGGAGGCATGCATCGCCCAGCGGTGGGATGGGCGGCGGGTGGGATAGCGCTATAGGCTAGATTAAATTTAAATTAGAAGATGTGTCCCACTACGCTGGATTTTTGCAATGACAATCGATTTCTTTATGTACCAATAGTAGAAGGGGGCATTACCATATCTCTAATACAGCTGAGACCAGCTGAGGGTTCTTCATCAGATACTTCAGACCTTCGATTTTTGACATCAAATGAAGCGGCCCACCAAGTTGAATATTTTTTGTAAAGGCTGTATAGATATATCTCTAATAGTTTGGTTGGACTCTTGTGTTTTCTAATCAGGGTCACCAGGTACTCCAGATCTTCGATTATCCTAGTTTTTATAGTTTTCCCTTTATGTGGCCATTAAACCCTAACTCTGTACCAAATTTCAGCTTTCTGAGTTTATGGGAAGTACTAGTTCTATTTGATGATCATGAGTGAGTGAGTGAGTGAGTGTCATAAATGCGAAACTTTGCTTTCGCTTAACTTCGGAACTAAATGACCTACATACTTGAAATTTTGGATTTTAAGTATGTGATTATAGCTTACTGGATGACGAAAATTTCTGCGGTCTGGTCTTATCCAGAGGTTCTCAAATAGGGGCCTGAAAATGCGGCGAAATGGTTCCAGTAAAGGATGGTACGGCAGTGTTTGCTTCGCGCTCGACTTGGCGGGGGCACTGCCGTGCCCCCAGATTTTGCACCACAAATAAGTCAGCACTTTATAAAGCAACAGTTCTTGTTAACCTTTTTCTCATCTATCAGAATAGCGAGCCAGGAACATATTAGATTTATAGCCGATGCTAGAGCCAAGTGGCCGCAAATAATTTTACTGGCTGGCACTATTGAAAAATTAACCCTACTTGTTGCTAGAATGTGTGTAACGTTGATTGTTTATTGTTTTACGTGTTCTTGATTTTTTGGCTTGCATGAAACACACACTAGGGGTTTAGACTCCAAATGTATTAAATAACATACATACATACATTCACGCTTTTATTCCCAAAAGGGGTAGGCAAAGCACATGAAAGCGCCATTTTTAGCATATATGTGGGTATAAAATATCGATAAAATGTGTATTATATAAATATAAATTCAATAGAAAGAAGGCAAAAAATATGCCTTATGAAGAAAATACGATTCAAATATCTCAAAAAATTATGAAGCCAGATCCGTTAATTTTGCTTATTCGAGAGAGAAAACGATCGTTTCATATGAAGGTGCGTTTTGCGGAAAATGGACATGGGGCGGGAACATATCTCCTCTTAAAACTTATAACATTGTGAATATTTTACCTCTTGAGTTGCTTTCTTCTCCATTTGCCTACATTCTTAATTCTTTTTCCAGAACATACATCATTATTGATTATTTAATTCAGTTTCGTCACCCCAGTTGGCAAGGTTTTAATTATTCTACAATATTCGGGTGTATTTCCTTGTTGGATAATATTTTTAGAAGAACTGAGAGTCAGACATAACCGCGATCTAAACCTAACCTAACCTAAATCGCTATGGCCAGACATGGTCTAGTTGGTAGTGACCCTGTCTCGGGTTCAAGTCCCGTGTGCTTGTGTGAATATCACGAATGTGTGTTTCTCAGTCTTGGATGGCTTCTTTGTGTGTGCTTATTTATTTATATGTCTGTATGTCATACAAATAGTTTTGTTCAGATCGATTTGAATAAGACTGGCCCCAATAATTGTCAATATTTCAAAATATGTAATGATGCCTAAATCGAAAACCATTTCGGTAATTATGTTATCTGAACGTAATTAAGTAGTTTTCTGTGTTTTTTTCCCGCTCGCTTTTAAGAAAATCGCGAAAACGTATAAAAGTGGTTTTCACCGTGTGTGACGTCAGTATTATGGCTGCCATATGAAAGGTGTCCAAACTGCCATACAGAGTCGTAGTATTGACGTCATAATTTACTTACAACCTTCTGGAATTCGCTACTTTTCAATTTGATAGTTTTGAATGAAAATTACAATTAAAGGAGAAATAAAAAAACACGTGTCGCTTAAAAAAACATTTTCTATCGAACTAAATCATAAAATGGCCTACATGAAAATATGAAATGTTGACAATTATTTAATTATTTATAATGAATAATGAAAATGACTCATGCATAAGTTGTTTCTCATAACAATGCAATCTAGATAATTAAATCGTTTTGCAGCTCTTATAATAAGCATCTTCTGGTGTCATTTACAAGACAATGAACTCGGTAGCACATTATAATACTGTCTGGGGCTACGGTCTGGAGTTATGTCTGCCTTTTAAATATGAGTCAATCATACCTTCTGAATATTCTTATAACGTTTTCGGTATTTTTTATAACATCTATGATCAGTAATTAATAACATTACATTAAAGTTACCGATGTGGATTTGTAACAAAAGAAATGTGTTATATGACAAAAAGTAGACGTATTACCATTTCCAAAAGCGTTCCCATACTCTCAATATACTACAAACTTTACATTCATATTTTTGTTCATGAACTTCGGGAAATAGACTTAATTTTCAATCAGCAGCCATTTAAAATTTATGAGGCTACAGGATTAAGATCCCTTAAAATCCCTGGCCTAGGATATTATAGCGCAGCTTAATTTAAATTAAAATAGTTTGGTGATACTGCCCTAGGGTATTTATAATGAGGAACTTAATAATGTTTTGAAATGTAAGAAATTCCTTACCAATGTCTTGGAATGCGTGTAATGAGTGACTTTATTTGTTTAAACTTTATGTACACACTGCACAGTACAACAAGCATAAAATAAAATAAAAACTGTATCCCGACAACGGAGAACTAACTGAAAAAAAAAACATACAAAATTTCGAATCGATGGATAACTCATTCATCAAAATCGGTTCAGTATCTTAATTGCCACGGTGGATCACACATACATACAAACATAGACTGCTAATACCATATCCCTTCCTTTCGTCTCTGCCGTAGTCGGGTAAATGATGGACATAAAAATGTTGACAAATTTATAAACAAAAACTTGGTCAATTTTGCACTTTAAGGTATTACCTATGGTAGAATGTTATAAGCAGTGTTAAAAATAAGCAGTTCCTCAACTTAAAAATAAATATAAAGTTTTCCAATATCGAGTTTCAGTTAAAACCTGGCCTGGAAACCACTTTGTGCTGAGCTTACATAAATTAAAATAACATCCTAGACTATAAAAATACGGCAGCTAAATATTCCCGGTGATATCACGTTTTTAATTACTTTTTAACTAGTCCACGCGAGGTAATTAAGTTTTATTTACGTTAAGTCGCATAATTATTCGCATTTTCCTTACGTCGGTGTATGCTCTCATTATGACTTAATTTAAATTATTATTTATATTATTATAATTTTGGTCTGTTGTCGTCCTTCTTAGCATATCGCCAATGCAGGTCTAGAATTCATTTTTGACCTTTTTGAATCTCCCTTAAACATGTCACACCGGATGCGTATGCGTAGACGTGCACGTGCGCGTAACGCGGTGTGATGTCTTATGAGGATTCAAGCTTTACAAGTTTTACATCGCAGTGGCATGCGCAGGTGGACGCACGAGGACGTGCGTCGTGCACGCTTCCGCATCTGGTGTGGCCCGGCCTTTAAACCGCCTGACTCTTCTTCTTCTTCCTAGGTCCGTCACTGCTGAGGATCTCGACCACATACGGTTAATCTCCAAAGGATGCGGTCCTAAACCGTGTGGACCGCAAGTAGTACATTGCATTGTACGCTACAATAGTAATTTAATGTCAATTTGAAAATACAGTGATATTTAGGTAATATCAAATGGATTACGAATAGATCTTTAACTATGGTTAAAGTTACCACCCAGATACTAATTGTTTTTCATTATTTTTAATAATTTATTTGATTATGTAGCGATTGAAGTTAAAAGTACTTAAGCTAAGTCTTGCACGCACCGCACTGTTTTGTTTAATTTTTGTATAAAAACTGCATGCATGACACTAAATTCAAATATTTGTACACCATGGACATGGTAAAACAAGATTGGCTATATGTATAATTTATGTAACATCACTCTGTACCCTTGTTTATACGAATAAATTTCTGATTTTTGACTATACGATCAATGCCTTAAGTAACGTTGTGTCGTTTGCAAAAAAGTGCACTCAAACGTTTTCCTTTAAGTTTTGTACGGACGACGTTATAAAATATATATTCATTTTAAACCTTATAACAATGGAAAAAGGTGCAACTTTACTTAATACTCTACTTACGACGGCAAAACATAATTTTGACGTCGACTGTATCGTGATACCTCCCAGACGTGGTGTCTTTCGTTTAAGCCCTTGTTAACATTAAAGCTTATCTATCACGACATCATTATGGACATTGTTTCTCCAAAAACCTTTTGAATATTTTCAGAGATAAGGCATGTTTTACGTATACCAGTTTGCACATGTTTGCAAAAATTGGTGAACCATGTTGACGTTGTTTATGATATGGAAAGTCTTAATATATATTCCCTTTGATAAACGAGAAGCCTGTCTTCTTCTTATTAAAATCCCCAGGTTAACGTTATTCTAATAAGTTTTATTTTAACCTGACCTAAATGGCTCTCGCTGAATCTATAATGAGGAGTTTCAGGTCGGTTAAATATACTTTGAAAATAAGCTTGGCTTATTGAGCCTTTTATATTTAGATGGCCTATTAAATAACGTCTGAATATAATAAAGTTCATTTTAGTTAACTTCGTCATAATTTCAGAGCCTAGCTTTAGTAGATGTAAATTGCCATTACAATTAAATTTTTAAACTTATAGCTATAAATTGCTCCAAATAAACCATGAAGCATAAGTTTATAAGGCCGTTATTTATGGATAGGCGACGCGAGTTGTCACTCGAGTATGGAAACGTAAGGTCTTTATATAAACACTCTTAAGTAGCGGAATATCATCTCGGTCATAATTGGAGCAGCCCAACTGGGGACGCACGTCCACCTTAGCTAAGAGCGCTGCCTTATAAAAATCTATATATAAAAACGTAAAAGTACTGACTGACTCACTCACTTAAATCTACGCTCAGCCCAAACAGTTGAACCTAGAAAGCAGATTTCTTCACAATAGGTAGTTTATATGACGCTAGTACCCAGTAAGAAGAGATTTTTGAAAAATCCACCCTCAAGGGGGTAAAAAGAGGGTTGAAAGTTTGTATCCCCATACATGGAGTAAAATTTTAAGTGAGTGACTTGAAACTTTGTGTATGGACTCCTGAAAACAAGAAAACTAATTTTAGAGATTTGGAAAAACCCGCCCGTAAGCGGGTGAAATAGGGGTGCAAAGTTTGTACAGGTGAAATTTGGTATTGAATAGTTTTTATCCCGGAAATCAGTCCCTGAGGGGGTGAAATAAGGGGTGAAAGTTTGCATAGAGCTACCATAAAAACGAGTTCCTCGCGGACGGAGTCGCGGACAGAAGCCAGTATATATATATTAGGGCAATCTTACACAAATCGAATTACCGTAATGTACCAAAGTCAGCTTAATAAGGCTTGTGTTATGGGTACTAGACGACAATATTTAATAAATAAACATACTTATAAATACAAATAAAATATCCAAGACTCAGAAAAAAAACCACACAAATATTTGCGCCTACCGGGATTCGAAACCAGGAACTTCAGTTTCTAAAGCAGGCGTCACTACTTACTAGGCTAACCGGTCATCAATATGAACAACACTTCTTGCTATGTAGGTATGTTGTGTTTCTGGAGATAAGCAAGGTCGCCTGAGCTCCCGAGGGCGTGTCATGTTGAGAGTGCATTAACCCTAGCTGTCAACACATTGAATCCTCGTAAAAAAAGGTTGGCAACGCTCTAGTGATTCTTCTGAAGTTACAAGCGAGTATTTGCTTTACCTTCAGACATGCCATATGCATATCCACCTTAGTCGTAATATAAAAACACGTAATTGTATTGTCATCGGAACTAAAAAAGTATACCAAATTTCAGGTTAATAAATAAAATTTATTTATAAATAAATAAATATTAGGAGACAATTTTTCACAAATCGACCTAGTCCCAAAATAAACAAAGCCTGTACTATGTGTACTAAAAGAGGACAAACATACTTAATATAGATAAATAAATACTGAAATACATAGAGTACATCCATGACTAAGGAACAAATATTCGTGCTCATCACACAAATAAATACCCTTACCGGGATTCGAATCCAGGACCTCCTTGCTTCGTAGGCAGGGTCACTACCAACTTAGGCTAAAGCGGCCATCAAAATCCGTTAACAGGAAGGAGATAATGTTAATTACTAATTTGACCGTCCAAAGTCAAGCCAAATAAAACCGTTTAAAAAGAAAATGCCATATGTTTATTTTTGGGCTACCTCCGACCGCAACCGCCTGCCCGCCCCTGCTTGTCTGTAAATAAACACTGCTTTAGTAGACAGATGAAATGAGATTGAGTTCTAGAGATCTCAATACATACTGGGAGATTCGGCAACCCTACTTGAGTAGGCTGTATTAGCTCGAAGTCGAATAAATAAAAAACGAAGTTCGTAACGGACCTCTATTAAGGCGAGTGTAACTGCCAAAACTTTCTCTCGCTCACTCGCTAGAAAAATAGTTTTCCATCAAAACGGATGAAATGAGCGGTCAAAATATCACTTTATAGTTTAGAAGCTGTAGCAAATTTAACGAAAAAAAAACAGCGTCATTTGAGATTAAATAATCTAAAAATATTACGAAACTAGTGAGACACAAAGTTTCAGATATGTTTTTTCTCAATTTTTGTCGATTCGTTTCCGAGAATTTATTGCTGAAATTATCTACGGGGAGGAAGTCCAGATAATGTGAACATTTTCATCGGCTCATGTAAATATTCGGTTAGTTTATAAACTCTTTACAAATAATATGTATGTTGAACGGCATTTTAACACCATTCACGTCGTATGATTAAAGTGGCTCTCTATGCTTTAATTCTTCTCCGATTAAGTAATCTTTGACTATTTTACCGCCTGGTTGACAACGAACACGAAGCCGGTAATAGATTTAGTTTATAATCAACCAACGCAAGACATTCCTACAATATTTGGTATTTGTTTTGTGTTGCCTTCCAGGAGGTAACTCATGTAAAGGTTCCGACGGAAGACCAGCGCTGGCGCTGGAAGGTTAGCACCATGCTGAGTCGGGGCCTTTTCGTGGACCCTGCTACTTTTAAGTTTCTGTGTTGTTTTTTATACCCATTGTTTTGTCGACGAATATGTGTTTTCTTTCTTTCTTTCTTTCTTTCTTTCTTTCAATATAGATCAAAGAAGCGAATTCCCTTGCCACTGCAAAACTATTCTTCAGTTGTATTTGAAAATGTAGTAACGTCATAGGAAATAAATGGCGTATACGTCTTTATTTAATAACATGGCAGCATTCATCTGGTCTTTGAGCCGATTTAACTCGATTCAAGATGGCCACGACCCAGCATTAAGGATATTAAAATTTAAATTGTGGATAGACTCTTCGGTTTTAGTTTTAGTTATTCTTTTAAAAGGTGACCGTAATGGAACGACGACGCGGCAGTAAATGTACGACCGAAGAGTACTTTGAACGTTTTTTTTTGTAGGAATCACAGTTCTGTTTTAACACATCATTTTTTTAAAGACATTTTACGGATATGGCTACAGATATTGAGCACTTACATACATACATGCCTGTGTTCCTAGAACCCCTTCTTACATGCCAATTTAATATTCACAACTTCTACTCAGTTTTTTAAGCGTTTGTTTCAACTTTCCTCGTAGAAGCAGTATACCACTCGATGGCAAAATTATTTCCGTCTCGGACGTAAACACTAACATCCCTCGTTACGCTCAAGATTCTATTTTAGAATACCTCGCTGCACTCCAGATTTTATTGTAGAATCTTTAGTTTCACTCAGGATACTGCCCTCGCAATAAATATATCATATTTGCTCCCTTGAGACCCAACGTACTATTTCAGTGTCACTAAAGTCATAATGGAGAAAATGTGATATTGCAGTAATTGGTTGTTAGCCCATCGCCCACAACACACATCAACCCTATACTGTAGTGGAGTTCATCCACGATGCTATGCTAACCCGACACCACGCGTGGAAGCCCTAATACAATTAAGGTATTCTCAAATACCTTATACCCGCTTCTACATTTGACACAAATATCTCTCGGAAGACTAGTAAATCATCACCAAATTGTCTCATACCTTCGTTAAGTAAGTCTGAAACTATGAGACTGCGCCAATCGAAACCAACGTCCTAGGGCATTAAAACAAAAACCCTCGGTTATTATTTTCGCCAACGCGATTGCCCCACTTTCGTCCAACGCGAAGCCGGGAAGAATTTCCCTAATAAACAGTTAGTATGAAAATTTCCGTCAACGCCTCGGTATCCAGGGAGCCCGACGATACAGCATTCTTAACAAACTCGGAGAGAAACGCCTGGAAAAGAATATTTTTTTGTTTTTTTTAGGCTAATAACAAAGTTGTGAGACGCGGGTCCGTTTCGGAATGCCAGCTTAATGTTATTATTATTATGATAAAAGGTTTTTAAAGTTCATTATTACAACTTGGAATTATGGATCATTTGTTTCCGGAGCCGGTTTGTTTTGTAACGCCTTTTTAAAAATAAGTTCATGTCCCCCTAGCAATCTTTTATCGATCTGATTTTCATAAGAACCTTACCTCAATTTTGATAATCTCAAACTTGAGCGGTGTTTTCAGACTACTTGCTTGAATACAAATACAAATACAAATTATTTATTCTGCAAATAGGCCACAAGGGCACTTTTACATGTCAAACGGTAGTTTACAATAAAAATAATAATCTTACAATAAAAGATTATAATCTAACACAATAATAATTTAAAATTTGCACATTAACGACTGATATAACAACACACTAAATGTCACAAAGTAAATGAAAACAAAACAAAATACGACCATTACATTCGATTAGAATAAGGTCTGTGCATTAACAGAAAGTTAATGATATTAATTCAGTATTCCAGAGATGTATAAGGTCTCTGAGCGTCCAAATACAATCAATAATTATTCAATGTTCGTAGAGATGTATACGGTCTCTAAGCGTCAAAACAAAACAATAAAAAAAAAGGAATATTAATGTAATATTGTCAGTGATGTACATGGTCAATAACAATAAAACGTGTCAAGATCGGAATGATGTCTCTCGTCAATACGATAATAATAAAATAACACTAGTATTTAAGAAGTTGGGTACTATGCCCTTGCAAGCATGAACAGTCCGGACTCCACAAACAGCACCCGATCACGAGTATGACGCATATCTCAGCCATCGCCTCCCTCAACCATATGTTAGGGAAGGTGGCGACCCGATCAACGACGCCACCGTAAGCAAAGCCCTTTAAGCGAGCATGACATATTCAAGCCACCGGACAATGTTAAAAAGCAAAGATTAATAAGCGACTTGCTCGGCGAGAAACAGCATTACGTGCTCTCTTCTTACATAAAATGGAACAATTATTTCAGGTAGGTACTTATAATGTGTATTTAGGTATATTCCTAATAGAATTAGCCTACTACTGGCTTAAAGGCATTTTTGTCGTTTAAGAAATCGTTGACAGTATAATACGCCTTGCTTAGCAAATTACTTTTAACATGAGACTTAAATTGACTGAACGGTAAATTAACAATTTCGGTGGGTATTTTATTATGAAAACGTATGCAGTTCCCCACGAACGACGTGCTAACCTTGTGGAGACGACTGGCCTTCACTGCGATCTTGTTTTTACTTCTGGTGTTGTAGTCGTGGATATCGCTGTTGAGTTTGAACTCGTGAAGGTTTTTTCGCACATACATGATATTCTCAAGAATGTATTGGCATGCTACAGTAAGAATGTTTGCCTCCTTAAATTTGTCCCTGAGAGATTCTCGAGCTTTTAGTTCGTATATGGAGCGTACAGCGCGTTTCACCGAATGTCATCGGTATCCTTTAACGTCTCAGATGTCAAAATCTTTATTGATGAGGTGATCAATCAAAAGTTTTATGAAAACCCGTGTCAGTCTAATGACACTATTACATCTTTGTAACGCAGGCGATGCCTGGAATTAACATCATAATCATTATCATATCAGCCAGCAGACTTCCAAATTGATATGTTTAGTAATACTTTGAAATTTAGATTGCATGCTAATTATGTACAGCGTACTTTTACACGAAATCTTTGTTATTTATGCTAGTATTTCATGTTTAAGTGATTCCTAAAAGATGTATAGAGTGAGCTCAGTGAAGCAACCTTCGGAAGCGTAAGATCAAAATAAGTCACTATAGTAGATTCGGTCCAGGTTTATGCCTGCATCTAATTGCCACAACCTCGTATATAATGTTCAAAAAGGGTCGTGGTAGGTAATTAGATACAACCGCAGAAAAGAAATTTGAGAATGGCCGATTTAAGGGCCTCTCGCCAACCGCCATTCTGAGCTATAACCACGAACTTCTAACCTTCTAACCACGAATCTTTATCGCACTTACAGTAGTCGAGTGACAGGGATGCATGTAAACGAACTTCGAGTTTCGATGTTCGTGGTAACGCCGCTGTTTGCTTATCTGCCGATGTCTCTTACTCAATATAAGGGAATATGTATGTGCTGGTTTCCCCACTTGCCTTTCACATCGCAGTGACACCCAGTCCGATCCCCCCACTATTGTTAGGTCAAAAGTCCTACCGGGACCCGCTTCCTCAACCTGCTAATAGATTACTCGCGATTACACAGAGTCGTCATCAGAATAATGTATCATTTAATCTTTCAACGCAACAGGACACCTAAGAAAATAAAAAGTACATCGCTTTTTCACCGACTTCAAAAAGGAGTTCTCCATTCCCTGGATTTATATATTTTTATGTATGTTCCTTGATTACTCGAAAACGCTTGGACTGGTTTGGAAAATTCTTATTTTGTTTGAAAGTAGGGTAACTTCCCAGGTGGTCCTCTAGTCCTAGGTGTCCTAGGTGGTCCTCTAGTCAGGATCTGATGATGAAATCTTGGAGAAATCGGGAGATGAAGCGATTTGCGTTTGATTTTTGAGGAAACGTAGAAGTTCATGTATTAGGGTTTGCGGAGTACTGAATTGAAGTCGTTTAAAACTTTAATGATAAAGTAAATTATTTCCTTTCCCGAAACCATGCTAATATTTCCGAAATGTTCGAGTACAACCACGAGTCCAAAACAACCAATTGTCACTAACAAACGGCACTAACGTGCAGGTTTGCCAAAGGCGATAGCTCAAGCCCTCAGGCAATTCCCTAATGCCGTCATCAAAGCGAAACGCCGCGATATCAACACAATGACTTAATTCAATGAAACTTTCTTAAGTTAAATTTGTTTGGTGAACTTTTGGGGTAACTTTGCTGTTCTTGGTAAGAATGTAAACCGGAAAAAAGCGACAAGCCTGAGATGGATTACGATCGTGCGGTTTAAGAAGTTTCTAAATGTATGTGTCTTATTTGTTGAGCTTCTATTTGACATGTGGAATTGTGTTTATCTTTTACACGTTTTCTTTTGCGTAAGAGGAAGATTGATTATCACTGTTGATATTTTCGGTATACGGATTTAAACCTATTTGCAGCTACTAGAAATCTGCACAAGTGCAAAACGACTTAATCTTGACCGACCGCTGTCAAGGTTAACCCTTTCAATATGCGTTGTATACACATGAGATGACATCACATTCAGTGCCGGCAATCCGACTATTGGGCACCTAAGCCGCATGCGTTTTCCTCTACTTAGTTGGAAAACCACGGGATTGGCTTCGAGCGCAGCCCGTAGCAATGGTTGGCAGAGAATGTGTTAACTCATTCAACTCGTAGCAGTGGCACCGTAGCTCGTCAGAATGTTCAGGAATATGACATAAGTGACGGATCAAGTTTGACGTAGCACGTTGACGCATATGCGAGCCATATGCAATGAAAGGAGTCGTGAAAAAGCTATTCTAAGATTAAACCTCAACAATATGATGATTTAAAATTTGGTTACCTTGGTGCATTTCGTCGGAACTTGTTTCCCATTGGGTTATACATGGTTAAGCACATCTAGAGACTTATTTATAAACTAAACGCTGCGCATTTCAAAGACCGAAATCAGGAATATTTTTTTTAATAAATTCTTTGGTTATGTGTGTTTTTACAAATGTTTAAAGACCGTTAAATGTACGGGACCCTAATAAAATATCAAGTCTGTAGACTCAACAAAGGGTCTCGGATTTCTTTGTAACAAAGTCGAGCGTCCATTTGCAGCAAGTGGTCAGCTTCACCCAATGCATTGCCGACCTAACGAGCAGAAACGCCACTTGAATCTCAAACTTTTAAAAAGTTTCAAATACTTTTATTTTCTGATTCGCTGGTTGGAATAAATTGAGGACGGCTTTGAGCTTGTACTGGGTATTTATTATAAACTCATTATAATCAATATGTAGCGACCAACTCTTTGACAGTCTTAAGATAATAAGTAATCTTTGTTGACAAGATGTATTCATTTGGTTCGTTTAATGATACCTTAACGCGCACCCTGGGTGGCGGACGGCAATCGTCCTGAAAGCTATAAGATAGAGCGAGCCAGGGCTGTGAATTCCTGGTATTTTTTCCTTCTTCTCAAGGTCCTCTATATCCCTATCTCATTTATCATGTAGCTTGCAGTTCACCAAGCGGGACTGTCTGTACTACGTTACGTTTATCACGATAATGAAACAGTTCAAAACATCTTTTCGCTGCGTGTAAAGACGAGTTCGACAATATCGTGGATGAGATATAGGTTTTTCGGTACCTTAAGTTTCTTCAATGTTCAACTTTTCACCAGTCCTTCGTCATCTTACTTATAAAATTATGCTATTATGCACGAAATCGTAAATTCATAAACGTACTTAAGTACTTACCGATTCACAGCCTCACTCACCCACTGTGAACAGAATGCTAAGTTGCTAAATACGAAAAAACTATCATTCCGAAACCACTACTAAAGTAATTGAAGTAAGTAAGTATCTTATATAACTGTAGGTAACTGTCTACAATGAGTAATGTTTGAGCTGTGTGATATTAAAAATAAGGGTTGTTGGGAACTTGTTAACTACTTATGGATTTCTAAAATGGCGTATAAGTATAAGGCATGGTCTAAACATCATGTAGGTTGTAAGTGTCATATGTCTATCTGGAAAGTGTGAAATCTACATCATGCTACAGAACAAGGGTTCATGACACTTAACAGTTTCTTATTATGTCTAGCTACCCCGATGATAAAGTTAAATTAATAAATGTCAAATGACTTTATCTGAGGCTTAACACTGAGTTGCAATCTATTTAATTCATCTAAAACAGATACAATGTAGTGCAGTAAAAACTATCTCGATCATTAATAAATTAGAGTGACGTCAGTGACTTGCGTTGTAAAGAAATAATCCGGCCGTATCGATTTGCAACTAAGTGTATTAGACGTTAGTGTTCCGAAAACATCGATAGGCGCGATAGCGATAGATTTATCGAAAGTATTTTCGTTCTGTGAGCCCTGTCTGGGCTGGTATCCATGATATTTGACAGAAGGGAACATATATGTCTCTGCACGAAATCAGAATGACAGACACATCAAAGTGTGAATATTCCTGACCTGCCAAGTATCTTGTCTGAGACAATGGTTGAGATTCTGAATTATATACCGAATTTCAAGCAACTACTGTCCAAATAGTTACCTTATAAAATAAACAAAAATGTGTATCGACTGATGTAAATATCGACTGCCTATAAAGGTGTTTTAATGATTCGGCATAAAGCTTCAAAATTATCGATACCAAAACTATCGATGCTCAAGGAACACTATGGAATATCAATTTGGTGTATTGCGTTCCTTAGTCGATTAAGGACCATTGAATACTAATAATTAACTAAATTATGCCTAAATAGATACTAAAATACACTATTACACTTGCAAATGGGGTTACCGCATGGGGTTTAATGCATGTATGAAGTATTTTGCGAACCTCTACGCACCAACGATACTAACCAATTGTGTTTATAAATAGAGGTGAATCCTGAGCCAACATAAATGTGTTACCTATATAGGCAAATACTTTAGACACACGGTGCATTGTCAACATGTCATTGCAGCGAAATTAGACTTTTCACTCGGTAAAAGTAAGGTTACATTTGGAAGCCCACTGCAGCGCAAAGCAAATGTTCCCATGCTTGTTTAAATAAGTCACTTCTACACTATTTTAGGTATTCATAGTATGAAACCCAGATGCATGTTCGCGCGGAGCATGCGCCGCAGTGGCTCAAAATGAGACATGTTCAGGACTATCAGTAAACACAAGAGTAGATCGTGGAGTAATGGAGGGTGAACTTGAAACGCTAGTGCGAATTCATGCTTAGTTTGTATTGGTATGTTAGCTTACTCTCTGACTGTTCTGTGAGACCTGGAAAACATAGCATTGAGTTAGTCTACAGAAGGGCACACGATGTGAGAAGGTGGCTAATGTTTGAGCTAATTGTATAATGTTTACACTGGCTGTGAGTTTCTAAAGGGTAGGACAATTATACGGGGGAATGGTGATGTTGTTTTAGGTTGTTATATAGGTGATCAAATAGCACTCATAATTCTATGAGCGCACAGGTATTGTAAATGTGTTGTGTATGCATACACTACATTTAAATTATGAAATGTTTGCCAAAGTCGTAAGTAATAATAATAAAATTAGTTTTAATGAAATGAATAAAGCAAACAGTGTTCGTTATAGTGCTTTCATCAAGGACAGCTTACACACACACAATAGTCTGTAAGAAAAACCATCAGTGACAGATCTTAGTATGCGCGAATAGACAATTGAGCGCTTACACTTCAGATTCTATGTATATAAATAGTAGGTATAATACAATGTACTTTTGATGATTTTTAATAAACAAAATGTGTTCTCCACAAGATCACGCATAACGAATAGTTAGCCTCCCGAAGTCCCGTACAAAACAAAAGATATTCGGAAATGCACATATTTTCTCGTGGATAAGACAATTTCAATTTGATGAAACATATTGGCCCAAACTGAGAAATATTTGCTGGGTATCTGTGCTCCGTGAACGAGAACATGAAAATTATTTTTAATTAGGTATATACAGGTCCATTTACAAGAGCTGGCGCGTAATGTCTATGAAATTGATGACAGTTTCATATATATTCCGCGCCAGCTCTTGTGAATCGACCTGTACTCAATTGTATAAATAAATAAATAAAAAATCAAATGTTGATAATTATTATTATTTTCTGTTTTAAGTGTTAATGACAATCTTTATTGAAAGATAATTTAAGTTTTGAAATTCGAAATTTTTGCTATATTGAAATATGAATAGTTCAGGTAAATTTAATTATATTGACGATCCTATATGGGAGATAGAATATTATTATTTTAATTCGACATTAATTATATCGACGATGGTATAAATGTATGCAAGTTTGTATTGTATTTTTTATCGTGACATAAATGCATCTGAATCTATAGGTAGTTCAAATCTAACCCACCCACTATTGTGTTCAGACAAACACTGCCCGTGCCCGGTCATGGAAGCGATATGTTTTATTTGTCTGTCGCTTGCGTGGACACGCTAAACGTGCCTAACCCCCAGTGATTGTGACAAACAACACACTGTAGCTAAAATACAGAGCACAGTTTAATTTTCTACTTAGATAAATGGCTGGCTTCCTGCCACGGGGTTTCATCTGCGATTAATATGGGATTTAGAACGATGTGAAAAGTGAGAGAAGATATTTTTTATATTACAAAATTAAGCACGTAGGGATTATATATTGTTTCATACGGGTAAACATATCCTAAGTACGTAGTGATTATACTTAGTTTATAGTAAATGATAGACTAAAGTGCATTAATAAAAGTAAAACCTTGTCGTATATATCCGTTTTACTCAAGTTATTTCGTGATTGCCGAAGAAGCCACTGTAGATTTGGGAAGGCAGACTTTTTTCCGTCAAAAATAAAAACTGTAAAAAAAATAAGTTACCTATCTAATACATACGGTGAAACCATAAACAGAATATATTAAAAAGTCCCAATGACGGGTAATGTCTCAGGGAATTAAAATAAATCGGCGATATTCGTAACTGCCGCCATATTCAAAGATATTTGACGGTATCGAAGTTAAACAGTTCCCTTTCTACCCCAAAATCCTTTATATTCACTGTAAATGGCTCAACGTAAATTGATTATAAATACATATCACTCAGATCTCACGCTTGCGAAGTCACAGTAAATGTTTCAAATCAGCAAACAGTACAGTTCAAAATACCAATTTATATCATCATTTATCGCATAATCATATTGTTCGTCACAAGAGCATAGCAATCTTATAAATTTTGTAGCTAAAATTAATTATAATAAAAATTAAACTAATACACTTAATAGTAAAATAAAATTCTCGTAAATAATAAAAAACCTTAATTTTACATAATGCAATTTCATACCGGTTTCGTTATAATTGGATGATCCACACGAAAACTGGAGGGACGAAAGGAAAGGAGTAAAATGCAGAAAAAACCTTAAGATTGACGATCGCCGGTTTTTATGACGACTGTGATTTTAATCACATACTTCATTCACAAAAGCGTATTTTTAACGCAGAAGTAACAGACCCACCTATGTGTTAGAGAAAAAAGAAGCTTATAACCAATACTTTATTAAATTCCTAACGCCCTTTTAGAGCTCGCACGATTGAGGAGTTGGTATATGGGTGTTACCAAATTAATAATTCGAATCGACTTACATTATATTGATCAACCGATAATAAATAGACATCGGTAGCAACATTAACGTTGTGGTTATGCGAAGTAAATATTTAATAAGTGCGTGAATTCGAGTTATCATTTAATTAGTTGAATTACTGCGTATATTTCCTATATTGTTGTGGGCACAGCCGTGATATATGACCAGCGTAGTGCGGACACAACAATAGAATAAGAAAAATATTGATGAACTACAAAAGCAATCAATCACGAATGACGCGCTTCCTCGTATTAACGTAACATTCCAAGATGATGTTACGCCAGAGAAAAAGAGCTGCAATTTTACGACGCCGTACTTCGCAATAGTAAAGAGTAGAGGGTAGCTTTTATCCACGAAATATGTGCTAAACTGTGTTTTCGAAACAAGTTGCACCTGAATATCAAACATGCGAGGTGTCAAATGTATGAAACACATCTCTGGTGGAAATTTTACCGAAGCGCTCAGCGGTAACCTTAGGGCAGGTGTTCTATATTTTTATAAAAATGTAGTTAAAATCTAATTGAGAAGATAAGTTAATAAAAAGAAGCTACGGATCAGTCCAGAGTAAACGAAACTCTCAGATTATAAAATACGTATTTCATGTTTTTTTTTTAAATACTGAAAATAATTGCCCTTCCTATTTTTGTAAGGAATTGGAAATTAACTTTTGCCTCTCACGTGTTGCGAGTTACACGTTGTTCGTCGTTCTGTTGACAGGCTGGTCATGCTACTGTATCATAACCAGTGTATCAAAAAACCGGACAAAACGGAACGATGGCGAGTCACGAGCACAACACCCTATTGTACAAAAAATCGGCCGTTTTTTCCATATTACGTCATGTACAATTGTACATAACATACATAAAGGTTAAGATTCCGCAGTAAGCTCGATTCTCCATACAAACTTAGTTACGCTCTCATTTTAAAACTACGTGTTGGATTGTAACGAAACTTTGCATGTACAATGACATGAGGTATATCCATGTTTGTACTTGGTTTATGTAGCTTTAGATACTGTAGTATAAAAAATAAAACTTTTTTTGCTGTATATCGTTTGTTTTATAAACTGGAACCATATAAACTAATTACAGACATAGATATACCTCATGTCTCATGTCATTGTATATGCAAAGTTTTGTCACAATCCAACACTTAGTTTTCAAATGAGAGCGTAACTATACGATTGTATGGGAAGGTGAAATTCGGCCGAGCTTGCAAATAATACAAATGTATTATGTGTTTATACAATAGATCGTTTGTCATTGTGCTTGCCAACCACTTGAAAGTTCGCACTTGTTGTTGCAGGGGTAATTAAAAACAGGCGCCATCGTCACTGTCTGGCGTCTGCATTCAGCTTGAGCAGCTAAAGGGTTATATTACCAATCTCATGTATTATTCATGTTTCGTAACAAATATCTGGAGAACGAAACAAACTATTTCTTAAAAGATATTTATAAGAAAATATTGTTTTGTTTTTACCCGATTCATATCGCATAAGTATATTTCATTTCAAAATATGCTTTTATAAGCTTTCATTTCTGCCTAAGAGTTTATATTCCTCAAAAAATATGGCGCTGGAACAATACATAGTACAGTCGACGCCAAAGTGTCTCAAGGGAGCTTATAAGTCCAAAAGTGTACATATATCTTTGGCGTCGAATTGTACCTACCTACGGATGCGACATTCAAAATCTTCGTATTTGTTAAGCCCAAATATGTATTACCGTTGAAAGTATTTAGAAGCAAATCAACGATGTATTATTTATAATAAGTCAAAAAGTAGCGTTTCTAAGATCGCATGAATGTAAAAAAAAACATCTTAATTACTGACTTCGTTCGGGAAAAACAAGAGAAAATACCAGTCAGAGTTTTGTACAGTACATAATCAATGTACCTAATTTCACTGACATAATTATGCCAGCCTAAAAATTTCTGCACGACGTCTCTGTAATCAAAAAGGTACACATCAGCAATAAAAGACGGATAACTTAATTAAAAAAGGTACGCTAATTTCATGATCCGTAAAAGCAGGGCATTCGCAATGCTTCCCGACAACTCGCCTAAGGCTTTCTAGTCTAAATTGACCTGTGATCATGCATAGTTTTTAAGGGTCTTGGGGTCAAGATACAGTAGATGAAGTGGTGAGGTTCGAGAGGTTGTTAATAAGAGAACAGACTGCGGTGAGGGGCCCCTTGTTGGCTGGCTTCCGCAGCATGTGCCGACGTTTTGTGCGAAATAATGTTGAATGGGCTATTATATTTACATATTTTTGGAGGAAGAGTGTGGAATATAAATGTGAAAGTCGTTTGAAGAACAAGTTATCATTATAATGAGTAAATTCTACATTGAAAACAAAAGTTTGCTCAATTGATTGCGCTTTATAAAGAGAAACAAAACGAAAGTTTCAGCCGGGATTCTAACCTAATAATAACTATAGCTAGATCTATTAGTACTCATTAAGCCAACAGGTCATTACCTCTCACCAAGGATAAAGATAGACAGAGCATTTTACGACCAACCTAGGGAAGCCGGTTTTCAATCAAGCCATATAAGTATAGCACACGCTCACACACAGGAATACAAACTAAATTGTACAAAACTCTTCAGCCCGTGTCGTAATGCCGTCAAGTTCACGTTTTTCGAGTATAGTGCAATTTATTTTGTTTGCGTGAGCGCGTGCTAAACTTATTTGGCTTCACTAGGTTGTTCGTCATTCATCATCTATCTTTTTTTCTTGTTCTGAGGTCATGGCTGATCTTCAAAACACTTGAAAACATTCTTGAAGAATAAATACAGTTAGTATTATATCTTTCACATTTATCCACATCAAAGGATCGCCGCCGAAATAAAAGTATCTCCAAAAATAACAGCTGAAAGCCATCCTAATAGCGAAACGTATTTACCCTAAATATTGTAGGCAACACTCTCGACCAACAAAGAGAACGCAAATGTGTTTAGCGGAGGCAGCCTCAATTTATTTCATCTGTTTCATATTTCAATCGCATTTTAATATGCCACGCTCGCTCTCTCTGACACGTTAGATCAGCGCGCGTGGAAGCGAGCCCGTGTACCTGATTGAAATAGGATTGAGATCCGAAGCTTCGGAATAAAATTGACCCCCTGGGCGTGATAAGTCACGACACCGCAAAGGGTCCATTGAGAGGGAACTTTTTGACATATTGCCTCGCTAGAGCACCGGTTTTTGTTTGGCGGAAATCAATTTTGCCGGTTTTCAATTTTTACACGCGTACGTTATAAATAGACATTATACCGGGTGGAAAGGCACGACGATCCTTCCCGCAAAGAGGGGTTAGTTTAAGTGATGGAAAATCGATTCGTAATGTTTAGATTTTTTTTTACGATCAATTATTAAAAATAATAAAATTAATTAATGTTCTTCTGTGACAACCCTACTATTACTATACGTACTAATTATCGTTTATACGTATTGATAAAGGTCACTGACTCTTGTGTAATTGTTAAAATGTTACTGACCCTAATGAGGGTGGTCACTTGCAGTATTTTGCATTAAAAGTTAACTGCCTATAACTTCAAAACGGTTATGAATATGAGCCTAGTTTCTTTAGAGGAAATACTGTACTCAGTCTAAACAATCCCCCTTTTGCGGAAAGGATCGTCGTGCCTTTCCACCCGGTATATTAAAAGGTTGAAATTCATACAAAGTTTGAAAATATGACACTGACGTGTAAAGTTGAGCAAAATGTCCCATAGCGATTTAGGAGGTTTTAGACGTCTCTCTAGTCAATGGTTCCCTGCCACCGATGTAATCCCAATATTCAATAATATTTAAGTGTATTCCTATATAGGTATGAAAACTAATAAGTTGCAGTATTATTTACACGAACCCTAGGTACCGGAAGACGCAGCGTAGACCACCCACAAAGTGGAAGGATGACCTGGTAAAGGTCGCGGGAGGCTGCTGGATACGGGTGGCGTAGGATCAAATACTTTTTAGGGGAGGTATAGGCCATATGAACAATATGAACATAGGTCCAGCAGTGGACGTCTTTCGGTGGATAATGATGATGATGATGATTATTTACACAAATCACTAATCAATCAATAATCACTTATCAGATATATGAAAGCCGACAAGGTGTGAGCACATATTTGAACAAGATTTCAATGTCAAAGGGTATCTTGAGGAGCTTGAAGTTTTAGTCTGTATCTGAAATGTACAGATATATTCGATGGCTACAGGACTTATTTATGCGCGATTTTATTGCTTGTCAGCGTTCCGCCAAACCAAATATGGTCGAGATGTAATAAATGTAAATGTTGTATTGAACGTTTGAGAGATTCGTGTTTTATCGTAGCTTTGTGAAGATGCTGGTTGGGTTTCTCGAACATTGTATCTATGTAAAAAGATAAAGACATACGATTTGTCCATATGTGGGTTCTTTATTCTCTAGTTACTTTTTAGTTTAAAATATATCTTTGCTTAAAATGTTACTTGAGTAACTAACGCCCTTATTCATAAAACTCGAACTGCTGCTGATAGAAAAATTTGCTTTGTTCCTTTCTTACGAAACCAAAAGTTAGAGAACAGATAAGCAAACAACTGTAACAAAAACAAATATTAACTGAATTTTATCCAAAATCGGTGAAAGTTTATGAATACGGCCAGAATCTCTAAAGCAGGGGTTCCCAAACTCTGTTTAGGCACGCCCCCCTGCTGCCTAAAATGAAGTTCCCACGCCCCTCTTTGCTTCGATCCAATGAAACGGAAGTGAATGGGTTAGCTAGCCAAATCATCATCATCTTCCTAGCGTTGCCGTTAGCGCCACGGCTCTTAGGAGTCTAGGGTCAGCTGAGTACCTAATCCCAAGGATCGGCGAGGCACTAGTTTTTGCGAAAGGATTTCCCGAGGCCCCGCGCCCAACTCAAAATGTGGTCGCACCCCCCACTTTGAAAACCCCTGCTCTAAAGCCTACATTTATTATACACGGTGTAGCCTGGAAAGGAGCAAAAGATTAAACGGTAGATTAGAGCTTGTGAGCAATCCAAGTGGTTTTAATTGAAAAAAAAATATATATTTTATTTTTTCCTTAAAGTAAGTTTATATGTAAGTATTTTTTACTCTTCTGGGGTGGAACAAGTAGTTTTGATTTAATTTTATTTTTAAAACACTAAGATAATAACAAAAAAAAACACAAAAATATCTTTTTAATACTAAAATGCAAAAACTGTGATGACTCATTACATGATGTTACCTCAAAATCTGCATTGATTGCTGTGCTATATCTCGAGGTGCTAAGATGCATTACTTGGAGGTCATAAGTTTAGATCGACATTTCACGGAATAAAAAAAAAAATGGGCCCAAGGGGTTACTGCAGATGGTTTAAGGAAGCGTCCCTTTAAATATTTGCTCCTGTGGCAGGCCACACACTGTATAGGAAGAATTACTAATTTATACCACGTCTGATCTTAGGGCTTTTAATCTAAACTAATAGACGGAGAGCTAGCGACCAAATCGGTCATGTGGCTTCAGCTGTATTGAAACTCCGTTAGATACTTCCCTGAACAACCTTTTCCGATAATCTTCGTGCTGGCAGGCCGCGGGCGGTGGGTGCGGTTAAAAAAGTGTGGGCTCTTCGACTTTAATTAAAAGCGGACGTGGAGGGGATATCTATTCTGTCTTCATGTCAAAAACCCTACAGCAAGTTTCAGTTTATTTTAAACGAAAAACTGAGTACCTCAAGCTGTAGCGTCACTTTTAAGAGCTATAATTAATCTATTGTCGCTGAAAATACTCAGTCAAATTGATGACTTTCAGCTTTTAAATTGCACCGCAGTCTGTTCGTGACCGCCCCATTGTTACGTGAATGATATCTCTTTTTACTTTTTTGAAGGGGCCTTTAAAAACCCTACAAACGATCCAATCTATAGGGCCTAATATGAACCGGAGTATAGTTGAAGAGCCGCGTAGACCCGGGGAGGCGGTTTTTGCTTCATTCAAGGGTTCGCCGTGCTACGGGCGAGGAGACAGGAAAACGTCTTCATAAAATATACTGGCCCAATGTTTTAATACAATTTGGCGTTTGAATTTTGTATTGTTCTTAAAGATGCTGTAAAACTTCTGAGAAACGCAGTTAGTAGGAAAAAGCGACGTGTTTATTGGAAGTGATTAAATAAAACAATAATGACATTTAAATTGTTTGGTAGTAAACGAAACAGAGTTTTGTACATAGATAATGTAGAAAGTTAGTACTCAATAATTTAACTCTCAAGAAAAAAAAAACAATATCTTATGTTGAAATAGTTTTCTATTCGTTCTCTTCATTACCGTGACTTCGTTTCAGTACGCCCGAGGTGAACTAGAATAATAAACCTTAAGGCTATTTCGGGAAACGTAATTACAGTTTCTATTTCAGTCGTTGCTCATTAATTATAACGGAGAAAATGATCAAACGACCAGTTATGCTACTCAAAACTTGTTTCACCTCCCTAGGCTTACTCCTAGTGTATCTTGATTCCGCGATTCACAATAACGACGCGAATCGAAGGTCTGATTTACACTGGTTATCTGAGGTGAGATCTCCGTAAACGGTGCGAATAAAAGTCCGTCCCCGCTTGACCGTACATACCATGACCGTAACTGTACTGCAAAAAAAAATCTTTGTATGAATTACTAAGAGTTGACGCCCACTGGACCGCTCCGGCACTGACCAACACTGGCAATACCGTCTGCCTATACCCGCCAAGAATATTAGGTATACATGTGCCAGTACGCTCCGTGCATGACTCGCTACACCTGCACTCCGGGTTGGCTAGGGGTTCTAACCGGGACCGGTACCTACAACTGGTCAGTAGTTCCTTGGCAGCCGTGAATACACGTCACTCTCATATCAGCATTCAGGTATATCCAGGTAGTAGGTACGTTGTAAAATCTCCCTACGTTTTTCTAGTTTTCCGAGGCCTTGTTCAGTCATTAGGCGTGATGGGTAAGGTAATGGGGGGCGGAGCCGGGCCGGAGGCGACCCGGTGAGGGGGTGATAAGTGTGCGTTAACCTTAAGGGCCCAGTTACGTAGGCGAGGGTCAACGGCTTTGCAAAATTACTGAATCATTTGTATTTCTTAACATTAATACGCTTAATTAATTTCGTTTGTGACTCCTTTTGATATTAGAAATACTCGTGAAATATTTTTAATCTTACTAAGTGACTTAGGGATTTATGAAACATTCTCTAAACGTTTGTATAGAGCTGCGATATAAACGAGTTCCACGCGGACGGAGTCACGGGCAGAAGATAGTCATCATCATCATATCAGCCGAAAGACGTCCACTGCTGGACATAGGCCTCCCCCAAAAAGTGCCAAAGTGACCGATCCCGCGCCACCCGCATCCAGCGGACTCCCGCAACCCTTACATGTAAGCTTACCCTTAAGTGGCACATAGCACGTAGAACCGATGGCCGTTGGGGCGGAAAGGTTCTCGAGTGGCAGAGTATAGTGTTATTATATAAACCTTTATCGTAAAATATGTACCTATGTACACAAAAACGAGAATCGGTTGAGAAATGAGTCCTGTAGAGGAGAACATCTGGATATCTGGGCATCCGGACATACGAAAGAATTTTGGCCCAAGTTGAAACGGAGAACTTCGTGTACTTCGCTCGCTCGTGCAATAAAGAAGTTAAGTTAGGGAGGGTGTAGCATTAAAAGTTTTTATGTAGGGGCTAAACTACGGGACTACACATTCGATCATTCAATTTCTTTCACCATTACATCGGGATTGAAGGCTATTTTTATATTACGCGGTTTTGCTAGCGTCCTGGGCGCCGGTCACCCGTCGCGAAACTAGACCTCTACTTAGGCTTATTTATAACTTATCGCGGTGTCAAGATATTTTTGTGGTTGAGCGTAGAGGTGAGCTTAAAACCAGTTACAGAATAGGGGGGCTGTGTTATATGTGAGCAAATCTGTACGGTTATCTTGTATGCTATTAGTGAGAAACATAAATAAGAGAAAACTAATTTACTAGGTGTAAAGTTATACATGCTGTGGTACAGAACCGAAGAGTATTAGTTCAAATACTACAAGCTATATAAACATTACCATGAGATTAACATTAACACAAAGGGTTAAATTCAATTACAATGTAAAGTACTAGAAAGCCGTAACTTCAGTGTACATTCGCATTTTACTGTCCTTTTATAGTGCACACTTCACAATATGGCGCGAGGAATATGGTCGGTTCTGTTGTTGTACCTATTACTTGCATTTAATGTGTTCAACCAAACATCGTGAGGATACCAGTATAATCCCAATAAGGTCTAGTTTTCCCTCTCGGTTGGATGGTCAGATGGCAGTCGCTTTCGTACAAGTAGTGCCTATTGATTAGGTGCCAACCAGTAGGTAGGTAAATTAGTTGGACACTACCGGGAATAACGCTAGGAGGATGGATGGGTTAATGAAATGAAATGATTGATTTAGCAAAACATACACAGGTGTTGCAAATGTACATTGTCAGTAGAATTATTCTACATGAGGGAATGTTGCGCCATAGTTTGGCATGCAATATATAAATTCTTATTTAAAACGTTATAATATTAATCTATTTACACCAATAACCTACTTATACAATCGATCAAAATGTTCTTTCAAGTTATAAAATGGTCGAGTAATTAAATAGGATTTTAATTTTCTAGAAAATTCACAATTTTTTTTATACAACGATGGTGGCAAACAAGCTTACGGACCGCCTGATGGTAAGCGGACAGTCGCAGCCTATAGATGCATGTAACTCAAAACGAGTAAAGTGGACGTTGCCGACGTTGTTTGAGGATTCGCCGTGTTGACAGCTGAAGGAACCAGTTCCCTCGCCCTCAACACAACGCATCCTCGGGAGTTCTGGCGACTTTGCTCACCTCCAGGAACACAACACTACTACAGAGCAAGTAGTAGTGTTATTATGGCTGTGGTCTTCTGCAAGGCGGAGGTACTTCCCCAGTTGGGCTGCTATGACATTTCGCTGTACCCTACCTCACTAAAAACTAATACTATTATTATTAAAAAACAATAATATTATAAAAACTAATATTATTGGATTGCTTCATGTCGTCATTTAACATATTATAAACTTTTATATGCAATACTTCTTTTAAAATCGACATATAATTATTAGATTTTGGTAGCTGAATGTCAAAATTGTCTCTGCATAATCTACGTGGTCTATTGTTTACATACAAAACTGGACTTGTAAATATATGTAAAGCGATATTACGGTCAGTATTCCTTGTTTTACAAATAGTGGACGGCAGTGTTCGAGAGGCTTTGCTTTTTCAACATGCCTAGAGTCTGGCAAACGAAAGCGTGACCTGAGAAAAAGCGGCAAATTAAAAAAAAATACATGTGGTTTTACTATTTTTTTGTTTTTTACGGATTCCTTGTATATTTTCAAGATTATCTGTAAACATAAGAAACGTATCATCATTATCGTCAATATTATTATAACAAATACTCAGCTGACAAGGATTAAGATTACAAAGTCATACTAACCTAAAAAATCGCATCTAAACATTGTTGTTCCTCTTCGGAAACAACTTCTTTCTCCTCTTGTTTTTGCTTGAACTTACTGATCATAGTATGGACCAGCTTTCGCACATTACTTTTTATTGTTTTACCCATATTACGGCAATTATTAATGCAAAATAATTGTCTAAACAAATACTGAAAACTGTAACCAAAGAATTTAACGTGCCTTTGACAGATTATAATGTTGCCATTTTTAAAAAAGTCCAGGTCACGCTTTCGTTTGCCAGACTCTAAGAGCTTTTTTTTGTAGTATGAGTCCATCCTTCAACAACTTATGGCAAAGAGTTCATTGATATAATAGTATTTTATGCAACTGTTGTATAAGTAGGGTCTTAAAACGCGAGTGTCGTGAGTTGCGATGCGAGCCTTGACGAGCATCGCAATTAAAGACGCCACGAGCGTTTTAAGTAAGACCAAGTTATACAATATACACCGTTGCATACAATACTTTTTCTACGACTAATTTTAAATGAATAGCATTTGTCTTCTCAGGCAGTAAGTTTTCCGTTAGTTCTATTACTACGCACGCAATTTCTTCAGCGGAGCAGTTATTTTCTTCTTCTCCATTTTAAAAGGAACGTACACATTTTTCTTCACTTCACAAACACGAATAGTTATCATTATCATATTTCGTCTTTTAATTTTGAAATGGAACTTTGGTGGAAAATTATAAATATGACACATTGACATCTCTTGTTTATGGTCTGTTTTGTTTTTAATTTCTTTGCACTGCCATCCGAACCAAACTGAATCCGGATCCGAACCGAATTGGATCGGTTTATATTTCTAAATAATACCAATAATTGGTAAAATATAACACACAATACATGATAATTTATTTTAGTAAATAATTGATATTTTACGAATATTTGATGGTAAATAAAAACTCTTTATTTCGAAAAATTTGCTTATGAAGTTGGTACCACTGCAATATAGCGGATGATTAAAAAAAAGTTACATGATTTGACATCGTGGTAAACAGTGCTTTTATGGAAAATGTATGAACCATAAAAGTACACTGAACAGTGCGTTTTTGAGCCATAGAGCATAGAGTTTTTCGACGACTTATTATCGGTGTCATTGTATTTAGGCGAAAGCCTATATAAATGACAAAACGGTACAGGAGTAAAAAAATAACTATTAATAAGACACTTTATTAATTTATCTACCAGTATACAATATGTTACAATAGAAACTTATTAAGAACTAAAACACTTTGTAATTTAATAAGTAATTTTGAAATAAAGAACGCCCTGATTTTGTCTGATCTTACCGACTGCAAATAAGTTGGACTGTAGTATATTTGCGTGCTTATCTAAATATGATTTTATGGTGGACTGTGCTATAATGCTGTTTTTGTATCAACTGTGACCCATATTCCGAAAATAAATTAATTTAATTTAATTACTTGACTTGCTGCTCGCGTATTAAAAAGAACCCATAAACGGTCGCGGGATAAAATAAAGCCTACGTTCATATTCTATATACTGTTGAATTTCTGAGAACAGATGAGTAGATATGGAGTTAACCTGCTACATAAAACCTTTTTACAAAATCAATTATTTCACAGACATGTATATGACATTTACTTATTGTATGTGTATGTAAATTTATGTACGAATATTAGTGAGCAATAAAGACAATTTGTAATGTATTGTATTGTACCTCAGACGACTACCACTTTTGCATACTTGTATTCATCATCATAATTATCATATTAGCCGAAATACGTCCACTGCTGTACATAGGCCTCCAACAAAGGGTGCCACAATGTCCAGTCCTGCGCCAACCGCATATAATAATAATAATATATTCTTTATTGCACCACAACATAAGAAAAACATGTTACAAGAGTACATAAATTTAAATAGAGGTAACAACAGGCGGTCTTATCGCTTTAGAGCGATCTCTTCCAGACAACCTTTGGGTAGCAGGAAATTTTCAAGAAGAGTTGTAAACCGGTAGTGCAGGAATATATAAAAAAAAACTTACTATCGCATACATCTCATTATATGACAATTTCAGAAAACATAAAATCATAAATAAGTATTGTATAAATACATAGATACATACATACAAACTATAACACAATTATATAAATATATTACAGGACAACAAGGCAACTTAAGGCAGCGACAAGTAATAATGTTTCAACAGATTTTTGAAAATTTGAAGAGATTTTGCACATCTTATATGCAACGGCAAAGCATTCCACACCCGGACAGCCTGGAAGGTGAATGAGTTGTTATAGAACTTGGTGGATGAAGGCGGTGGAGCGAGAAGATGATTATGTGAAGATCTGATGGAAGTGAGGTGGTTAAAACGCTCTTTGAGATACGGAGGAGTTGAGGGAACAAAAAGTATACTGTAAAGCAAAGATAAAATGTGAGAATTCCGACGGAGACGAATTGGAAGCCACTTGAGCTGAGAACGAAAGGAGGATACGTGGTCATATTTGCGCAAGCCAAATATGAACCTAATAGAAAGATTTTTGCATTACACTAGGGTTTATAATATACGTTGTAAACTACAGATTCATTAATAAGCGACCATGTAGGGTATTATGTACGCGCTTTAAGTAAGCGAGTCCTTACTCAAATTAGTGGTAAATCATTTTCAATCTTAATGAATTTCTTCACCTAAACGCTGTGTCAACTAATTTTAGTGACACTGCTAAATGTGCCCTTAAAGCTATCGGAGAGGGCTCGAGAACTGATGACGTGCTAGATTGAAGGCTGCTCGGCGCTCATTTAAATACGGGGAGCCCCTTGAGCAGGGGACAAAGTTACGCGTTGCTTGAACTTTTCTTGGCCTAATTTTAAATAAAGGTTAATGAAATTAAGATCGAAAATAAATAAAAAAAGCTTCAATTTAAGGATGACATTTTATTACACCATCTACCTACTTGTTTCAGTGAATAAGGGAGAAGTCTCTCGGAATAGGAAATCCTCGAGTAATGAAGATTTTCGTGAATATTTACAACACTTTTATTGACTCGACTTGTTCGTGAGCTATATTTAAATCCCAGGCTACTTCTAGCCCTGTGTTAGTAAAATCGTTCAAATAAACAATAAAACTTTATGACACGTTACCTAACATGACGTTTTATGACGCATTACTTTCTGGTACGTCGGGCTGGGCGGGTATCTGAAAGGTTATGTGTATAGGAACACGTGGCATAGCAATGGTATTGTATAAAAATAAAGACATTATGGTGCTGAAATTTTGTGTTAGTAACTTTTTGTTATGGGGTTAGTAATTATATCTAAACTTGTCTTAAAAGACAACTGTAATCATAACGATGTCAAAACATTTAAACGTTATAAGTTGAAAGTTTTTCTATTAAAAGAAAGTACTCTTCTAGTAACGTAAGGTTTTTGGATTGTAGGTCTTTGGACTAATATTTACCAGCTTATTAAGTGAAATATTCAAGGGGTAGGTTATGATCCAAGGGATATCCAAGGGATATTTTTATGAATAGATGTAAAGAGTGAAGTTAAAAAAGCCAAGAGTCTTGCTTATTGCAAGGTTGTTTCTCGGCCAGTATCAATAACCCTGTCACAGGACATCGAACAATGACAAATTTTGGATTAAATTTAGACCGATAGCTCTCGGGAGCTTACTAAACTTTTGAATGATATGCATCAGTTTAAATAAACAAACTCGTTCAAGTAAAAATAGGCCCCATTTTATTTTCAATGTGTTTGATCGCACGTTCGCTCGAGTAAAAAATTGTGTCAATTAGGACATCTATTCGAGTCTAATACATATATTTGATCGCGCGGACTTTTGTCAATTGGGTCACCTAATCGAGTCAAATATGTTTGATCGCGCGTTCGCGCGAGTAGTATTCGCACGAATTTATGCGTTGTATCCCCTGATGCCTCAAGCGCCACGCGCCAGTATCGCGTGGCATTCGCACATTAGTGAAACGCGCGATGGGATCACTGGAAAAAGTCTCACCCCCTTATTCATAAAACTTAAAATGCCTCTGCCAAATAAAATAAGCTTTGTCTCTTTCTTACGGACACAAAATGTCAAAGTGACAGAGAAGGACAAACGGATTTTAACGCCATTCTAGTTAAAACAGGCTTGTAGGACGTTTATGAATACCTACGGCCGACAGGGTGTAACCACTCTGTCTTTCGGCTGAAATGATGGTGATGATGATGATGTTTTGTGGGTGTGAGCGACGTCCGCTCTCGGCGGCGTCGGCTGGGCGAGTGAGCGCGCGCGCTACCGGCCGCGGCAATGCTCGCCCCTCACAGTCACCTAAGAATGACCTAGTGCCGAGACACAAGTCGGCGACGGACGAGCTCCGCCCCTATGTGCTCGGACAGTGCGTCGACCACGCTCCGTGACACAAGTCGGCGACGGACGAGCTCCGCCCCTATGTGTACGGACAGCGCGTACTACCACTCGGCGTCCGAATGGTGTGTTTGGGCTTCGCCCGTGTCCTCAGACACTTTGGGTAATCGATGTTACCAAAATAAAAGAAGGAATAACGAGAAATAGACTTTTTTATTTACTTTTCCCTAACTGCCCTAAGTGACTTGATTACAAGTCCCTAACTTCCTATTACTTTGTAGTTTTCTTCTTCTTCTTGTTGTGACTTCCAGGAGGCTCCGATTGACACTGATTTGCTCTGGGCCGTACCTGCTATTTATACCTGCTAGTGGGCGAGCAAGACGTGCTGAGTGAGACAATAAAGGTTACGCCCACTTTGACTTGACTAATTTACATTGCAAGATGTTATTGGAATGTTATACATATTAATGGGTGGAAGACTAAGCTGATTTACAAAGTTCTAATATGGCTTGAGATCTTATAAGTACAGTAGGGTTCGTAAATATTTTCTTATCTGAATAATCGTACATGGAAATCAGGCAAACCGTAATTCGGTCCCTTTCTTAACACTTATTCATCATTTGCGCTGAACCTACTGAGTTTACTTATTTGTAAGTTTAAACATTTAATAGAACTTTTAATAAGCTTTCTAACAATATATAAATCATTCTGATACGATGAGCCGTTGTAAAGGTATAAACGTAAACATATTAATTGCAAAGTGAAAATGCGCCGTACTAAATTCTAATTCAGGCTCGGTGGCCGCGGCTCTCGTTACGGTCATGTTGGCGCGATACACCCCTCCCCTCCATGGCGGCCAGTCCGCGCTGCGCTCACGCATAGGCAACATCTCCTCTCTCTTTCTAATACAATTTGTACTGGGATTTTACTTTAATGTTTACAATATCAAATGAATGCTATGAGAGGGTGTTTTATGTAAATAATTACTATGGGGATTCTAACTACTGGGTTCTTTATTTACTCTAAACAATCTAAGTCTTTATAAATAATCACATATTTCTCTTACGTATAATCTTCGTATGACGCGATGCGTAGCTCTGCCGTCGCGTGTTGATGTTGTCGTCCATAATTCTCCCCCTTTAGTGTGAGGCGAAGCCTCGCACTATTGGTTGCAACGGTGTTAACACTTAGGCACTTTCACTGATTGACTTTTCTTTCACTGATTCTAACACTTATTATTTTGACGCTACGTTAAAGTTCCCATTCTCCGGGTTTAAATTTCTTCGATGATTGTTCGACGACTTCTAATGAGTTTGCTTCAGATGGCTGCTTGACTGGTATGGTAATCTTCAGTTTTAGTTGATCCCGTTTTCTTTCTTTGGCCTTCCTGCAGGCTGCTTCAACTAGTTCCCTTGATGGTTGAGCTATGTATATTTTCCTCTCTGCTTTATTCCGCGCCTTCGGCGCCTCGTTTTCCTTATCCCGGTGGTCGCTGCGTCTGCGGCGCCACTCTGCCCACGCTATCCTCTTCTCGCTGGGCTTCAATGTTGGGAGATCGGCCGCGGCATTGGCGTCTCCCGGCTGCTCTACGGATGTGTGGAAACAGTCCACTGTTGATGCTGATGTCGCGACGGAGTTGATGCCCTCCATGGGCTTCCGCGAAGTCGGGCTCGCGCACGCTGCCGCTGCGTGTGCCCCGTAGTGCGGTACCGTTGCCTCGAACGGTGTGCGTGTGTGTACACGTAGATTGATCGGACCCCCCAAATCCGATGATAGACGACCGGCGGTCTGTCTATTAATAACCGAACCCTTACCCGGGTTTTTGTACTCCTTGGTACGTAAAGCTTCCCTGAGCTTGCTTAATTTGTTGCGCCAGTCCTCCTTCTGGACGGCTATCTTCTTTTCGGCGTCTTCCAATTGACGCGCTATTTCCTTCAACTCCTTCTTCATTTTCTCCGCCGCGACTGGGTCCAGGTCCCTCGTGAGTGCCCGCTCAGATGGCGAGGCTCGGTCGTGAGCCTCGTGGAATGTGAGGGACCTGACGCCTGATGTGATGTTGCTCGTACTATCTTCACTCGAAGTTATGCCGGTGCCCGATGTGCTGCTCCTGCGGTGCCCGCGGCCCGCGTAGCCGAGTCGATTGCCGTGCGCACCCGTCGCGCCGGCCCGAGCTCGACCTCGATTCATCGTCCTGGACGAGGGGAACGGCCCGCTATCGCCCCAGGCGTGATCGGTGACTCGTAGATTGATCCGGTCGAAGGACCCGATCGACTAAATTCCCACTTGCTCGATGCGGCAGCCGGCGTTGATGAAACTGGATTACTGGAACTGGATACTGGAACTGATGCTTGCTTGCTGGTACTAGTTGCTTGTAGAGATGTTACTTCCAGGAGTGACGAGCGGACACTAGTTGTTGCTTGTAGAGATGTTACTTCCAGGAGTGACGAGCGGACACTGATTTGCTCTGGGCCGTACCTGCTATTTATACCTGCTAGTGGGCGAGCAAGACGTGCTGAGTGAGACAATAAAGGTTACGCCCACTTTAACTTGACTAATTTACATTGCAAGATGTTATTGGAATGTTATACATATTAATGGGTGGAAGACTAAGCTGATTTACAAAGTTCTAATATGGCTTGAGATCTTATAAGTACAGTAGGGTTCGTAAATATTTTCTTATCTGAATAATCGTACATGGAAATCAGGCAAACCGTAATTCGGTCCCTTTCTTAACACTTATTCATCATTTGCGCTGAACCTACTGAGTTTACTTATTTGTAAGTTTAAACATTTAATAGAACTTTTAATAAGCTTTCTAACAATATATAAATCATTCTGATACGATGAGCCGTTGTAAAGGTATAAACGTAAACTATTAATTGCAAAGTGAAAATGCGCCGTACTAAATTCTAATTCAGGCTCGGTGGCCGCGGCTCTCGTTACGGTCATGTTGGCGCGATACACCCCTCCCCTCCATGGCGGCCAGTCCGCGCTGCGCTCACGCATAGGCAACATCTCCTCTCTCTTTCTAATACAATTTGTACTGGGATTTTACTTTAATGTTTACAATATCAAATGAATGCTATGAGAGGGTGTTTTATGTAAATAATTACTATGGGGATTCTAACTACTGGGTTCTTTATTTACTCTAAACAATCTAAGTCTTTATAAATAATCACATATTTCTCTTACGTATAATCTTCGTATGACGCGATGCGTAGCTCTGCCGTCGCGTGTTGATGTTGTCGTCCATAGTGGGTTATGATTGTTATGAGCTACCCAGAAACGAGTATCAGTGATATACATTTTTAGTTAAATGTGCTGTATACTTCTGCCCCTTTTGTGAGAACAGGCGTGAGTTTATCCATACTAATATTATAAATGGGAAAGTGTATGTGTGTATTTGTTTTGTATGTTTGTTTGTCCGTCTTTCACGGCAAAGCGGAGCGACAAATTGACGTGATTTTTTAAGTGGAGATAGTTGAAGGGATGGAGAGTGACATAAGATAGTTTTTATGGGGGTGAAATGGGGGGTAAAAGTTTGTATAGAGCTGCGATATAAACGAGTTCCACGCGGGCGGAGTCGTGGGCAGAAGCTAGTATTGTATAATGTAAGTACATGAAAAAAGCTCATTGTATCTGTCGTCATCGATTATAGTGGAAGCAAAAGTTAGCAACTAGATTTGTTCTTACAACAAAAGAAAACGGAAGATCTTAAAGCTTGCAAACTTTCTTCCACGCTTTAACGACTTCCTGAGAACATCCGCTGTTGCAGTAAACGTACAGTTTTTATCTATAAAGCTTTTAAATACGGAAAGCTTACTTTATACCTTCACAAATGAAAAAAGCATAGGTAATTCAGAATGAATAAGCGAGAACAGCGAATTTACTTCGATATGTAGTGGTAATTATTTATGTGTACTTACTATATGGGGATTTTCAAGTTATGGAAAACAATGTTAGAAGAGTTTATAATAATGTTTTGTATATATAATTATATATTTGTTTCAAATGTATCTGCCTCTAACTCCTATCATTGTTTTACTCATTCTCGTCTTCTTGTTGAAACACACACGTAGTTAATAGTATGTTGCAATTTGACTATACTTATATTATGTATACGTGTATGTACGACACAGGCTAAATAATACAAGCTTTGTATGCGGACAGGCGTTCGGCGCTTAGTCTGTAGTTTGCCCCACGTGACCACTTATAATACCTAACACAGTGTATTATTACCAGGGATCGGAAATTCGGAAGCTTTTGTACCTACTTCTAGCAAAACCCCGGAAAAAGCTAAGCAAGGATGGAGTTGGCTTCTTAAAAATAATATTTTAAATATTGTTCCGGGATTCCGAGATTGTATTGGCAATGTTAACATACGCGTTGGCAAACAGTTTTAACGACATACAGGGTGTAACAAAAAATAGTGCTGGTCCTTTTAAGGGCGTAATAGGTAGGTATTGTGTTTTGATTACAGAATATTAGGAATATTTTATATAACGTGTTTTTTTATATGGATCAGGTCGCCCCAGTCGGCCAACGCTCCACACAAATGTAAAAAAAACGCGTAAAGAAACACACTAAATAACAAAATCCAATCATAAATTGTTGTTCAATAGCCAAGTAGAGACGTGAGAACAGAGCACATTTGACACCCGAATACATGTAAAGTACAGCAACGAATGAATCATGAACGTCCCTATAAAACCTAGCTGCGTTCCTATCCCCAACCCTTTAAAACTACCTGAGTTCTTATCTATATAACCGTACTAAAAAGACACCGCCGCCGTCGTAAAGATATCGCTAATATCGCTATCAAGCAATTGTATTGCCGTCCTTTTCTACCTGCTAAACATTAGACTAGGACGGAAATGCAAATATACCGCGTGTCGGTGTAGGTTGATTACCTGGTCACTATTGTATGTATGGGTACATTTGTTTTAATTTCGTTTGTACCATTTTTTTTTAAATAAAAGTAACAATACAATTTTAGTTTGATGTAAGCTAATACTGTACTGTTAGTTAAATTAACACATGAATTAAATTACATTTTGTAAGTAGGAATAACGAAAATAGTTTATTTAAATACTTTATTACGTATACACATACGTAAGTATTTAAATAAACTAATTATGTACTTTAATACATATGTGTACTTTATATTATCCTAATTTTCGGTATTCCAGGAAATCCCGGAAAGTTTATTAGTAAAAGTATATAGAATCCGTCTCCATGCTACTCAACAACAACGCGGTGTAGGTACTGAGGCCACAGAATAGGTACAAAAGCTTCCGAATTTCCGATCCCTGATTATTACCCAACAGCCGAACACTGGTGAATTCATCTCTATCTACAAAATAGTTTAACCCTTAGATAGCCGCATTATGATGGGGCGGAATCGGTATGCGGTATTAAGTACTTTTCTTATTGTTATCGCCCTTACTTTTCAGTGCGCTGTCAGTATTAGATTTGTATCACTAGATATTTCAGGTTCGAATCTTGGCAGGGTCGCCATGTAGTGTGCGAAATGCGGTAGCGGTTAGTGAGTCACACACGAGAGGTTCGGTTCACGTACGTTTATTGACTAGCACTTAACTATATCTCATATACTTAACTCGTCACATACTAAAGCGCAGTACAATTATATTGCGTAGAACGTAGCGCCCAGCCCGGATGCGGAGGTGGCCTTATATTGTGAACGACGCACGTGTTGCAACAATTACCTACGACTACATTTCAGTGAGTAGCGAGAAATCAATGCTACGCAGTCTAGCAGACGTGGCAAAGCTGCGCTGTGCAAAAGCTACATTTTATTAAAATCTGTGGGTAGTCTCAACCATACACCTGCTGAGATAGCACTAGGTTGAACTATCATTTGAATAAAAAGGATCTTCCGTAAGAATGATCTCATATCATATTATACCTAACTTTTATGCATTAAAGACGTGATATTGGGCCCGGATTAATTGCTACAGGAGCGCGATTCGACATTTAAAACTCACACATCCCCGGGACATTATAGGGATATGCACCGTGGGCCATGACATAGAACCTCACCCTTTGTCACAAACCACTCATATTAAATCGAATGTCGAAAGTTCTTATCAAATATCATCGGTAGAACTCGCGCACACGCCTCAAACCGGCACGTGTCGAGATCCGTGACATAGTTTCGGTCCCACGGGGCGGTTATTGAATTTCTCGCAACTCAGTAATGCAGTTTCATGGTGCGCTTGTCGATATTACAACAACATAATTATGCTAAACTATATGTGCTCTGCATGCTAATATAGTTGTTATTTGAAAATTTGTCTACTTGGAATAGTTCGAATAATTCGTGGCATTTGAAAATATTCGGTTTATATGTCTAGATCGGGTGCCTGTCGTATCGCATAATGTTGATCGTCCTAAAATTTTTCGGCCGAGAATGTTTGGCATAATGTTGAGTGGCATACTACTTATTTAGCCTATTCATTTTTGCGCATACACATTTAAAAGTCCTAAAGTATGTTTATCCTAATATTGATTACTCGATCATCGAATGACCTAAAAAGTAATAGTCCTAATTTTCATTGTCATAGTAATTATTTTGCCTATTGTTAAACGTGCTAAAATTAAACCACCTTTACTATTTTTTCCTAAATTTTATACTATTTGTAAACTTTGAGCAGACCCGACCTACATCTAGATAAATAAAATAGGTTCGTTAGTTGCCTTTTGCCCCTCAGAGCAGAAATAGGGGCCCCACGAAGCGGGGCTCCGTGGACACGAAGGTGGATCATAGGTTATTCAAGTATTAGGCAATTCTTAGCTGAGGCAACCTTCATTTAGATCAATTAGATAGGTTCGTTAGTTGCCTTTTGTCCCTCAGAGCAGAAATAGGGGCCCCGCGAAGCGGGGCTCCGTCGACATGAGGGTGGGTTATAAGTTCCAAAAGTACGTACCTAAATAGGAAAGATTAGGTAACCACAAATAAAACATTTATTTTTATAATTCTAGTATAACCATAACAAAATGTATGCACAACATTTTTAGTACATTAAATGTTAGTAATATCAAAGTTATGCACATCAATCATTCTAAAAAAAAAACCTTCGACACAATAAACATTCGGACAATAAATATTTAGGACAATCGATATTAGGAATAACAATTTCTGCAAATAAAAAATATGCACAGCAATGTTTATGCAATTCGATATTCGGCACAAAGTTGGTATGCGACAAAATATTAGGATCAACAATTTTATGCCACCCGATATAGACCCGTCTAGATCTGTTTTATTCATCGCTCTCATGAGTTCGAAAACAATCACATTTTATGACCGATTGGGATGTGAAAGCGATGAATGCCTCACAACATGTTTTAAAAGTTACGAACCATTATTATTTAAGCTGAAAATTTTATTTGTATATAATGACTTGTCAGACCACCGTCTTAGTCACCATATTGGCTAATCGCCATCAGATAGTTTCACCATTGTTAACTTTTCAGTTTTAATAAGCATTGTGCTCAGTAGGTAGGTATTTTTAATTTATTAATATCGATACAAACACTGCAAACTGATGATTTTACCAACTGGCACATCGAAAGCAAAACGGCCAATAAAACGACGTGTTCAACATTAACAGACTCAGGAACATGACATACAATCTGTATCAATTGCATGCGTCAGACTTACGTTCGCAATCTAAAACAATAAATGCCTAGCGCTCACTCTAAAAGTCGTATGAGCATGAAGATTGTACTCAACGTATGCCTTTGTGGCTCTAGGGTCTTTAGAATTGCGTAGATAAACCTTCATTCGCCGAGATTTAGGCAAAGCGGATGGAAATTAATGGAGGCTTTCGCTCGCTTCCTTGCGATGTCTAGAGTAAAGGTAACTTTGATTTGTTACAACGCAACACGCGATAAAGGTTAATCCTGCGCACGGCACGAATATAAGTCTTAATTATTGAGACTCTAAGCGCAAATTCCTTTTAAGCCGCGCACGAATTAAGGGAATTTACAATGATATAGACATTCTTCGAAGCAATTTCAACGCAGGAAACAGAAAACAACTCTGCCGTAGTAAGTTACAAATAAGGCCGTGAGAATCAATTAAACACGAGATTCAATTGCAAATATTTGCAAGGAACCGACTAACAGTAAAAACGGGAGAATTCCTCTTAAGTAATTGTGTATTTTTCTGTTATGTACATTATCACCGATGCCCTCGCAGCGATGTGGATAAGGCGGGTTTCACATTGGTGTCTAGTAAGCGTAAGTCGCGAAAGAGCCAGTGTGGAACAGCAGAGCCAGATGGTTCGGGCCTGCGGGTTGCCACACCGAGTAAAGCGCTGTACGTGTTGCGCCTGCATTACTCCGCCACGTCTGATGACATGGTGCAGTATATTCACCAGAAGACTGGCTACTCGCTGAGGGTTATTCAGCTGCATTCGCGCCAGTACGTGCGCTTCAGCTCGTTTGTGGTGCGCGTGCCGCGGCCGCTGCAGGAGACCAACGCGTGTGCTGACTTCTGGCTGAAGGGTGTCGTGTTTCGGCGGTTCCGGGGCAACCTACCGAACTCTACACCGGACATGACGACGCAACGGAGCTACACTGTTTCTTCGCCTAAATAATAATTAGTGTTTTATTATTATTTTGTATGTATGTTAGTCTAAGGTAAGGTATTTGTAACTACGGGCCTTAGTTGCCTGAAATAAATGTTTTATTATAATTATTCAAATCTCTTTACTCTGAAACATTACATTTGGTTTAAAAATTTATCTAAAAGATCAACCGGACACTATCTTCAGCGTATATCATTCACAAAGTATTTAAAGGGTTCGGCCCGGTCAGGGCGAAAATAGCTTAAAATTTCTGACGTGGGACTACCGAGCGAAATTGAAATAGCGGGGTTTAAAGAGAAAAGTACGTCCTAGGTGTTGGCGGATTTTAATTGGTTTGGAGCCACGCAGATGAGATTCGAACACTGTGATTCTCTTTTCGTAGCCAGCTACAGATGGACCCGAATGAAAACATTCCAATAAAGACATAAGTGACCAAAAAGGAATTGGATTGGTAGGTATGTCACGTGGGTTTTCCCACTTTCAAATATCTGCCTTTCTAAATCAGAATGACGGAGATATTAAACAACAGTGATATGTTAGAAACTAAAACAAGACCTAAATGAAACCCATTTAATTGACAACCCTTTTTAGGGTTCCGTAGTCAACAAGGAACCCTTATAGTTTCGCCATGTCCGTCCGTCCGTCCTCGGCTCAGCTTAACCCCAACCTAACCTAACCCTTACAACTAGAAAACAGTAATTCGGCATGTGTATATAATATATCAATCACGTCGACATGATAGTAGAATAAAATCTTAATTTTTTTTAGGGTTGTACTTCCCCTACACCTAAAGTAGGGATGTATTTTTTTATCGTTAAACACATGGTGTAGGTTATCGTTGGATAATATCACATACAAGTATGCATAAGTAACTAGTTAGCGAGTAATAGTCGACCAAATTAATGTGTACTTGGAATGGCCAATTTTCGTACAAATTCGGCCGATGCAACCGCACGTGAATGTAGCTAAGACACACAGGCAACTACGGAACCCTACACTGCGCGTGGCCCGACACGCACTTGGCCGGGTTATATTTTATTTCTGTTCATGAACCTAAACTCCTTCTTGCGCTAGGGAAATATGCGAAACATACTGACCGCCAAATGGGATAGAGATAAAACTGGAATGGATATTAGTTGTGTGTGATATTAGTTGAAAGTAAAGGCCCTAGCCAGCTAACATTCGGGTAGGTCTCGTTCAGTCATTCCCATTTATAAAAATGATCCCTCATATTAACATTAATGGTCCAATCCACCACAGAAACAAAAACACAGCGATGAAATGCGATGCATGAAACAAATGGACGCCGATTAAATCTTCTTCGTGTTACATGTAACGAATAATAGCCCCCCAGATCAACAATTATAAGGGATCCGGTTTAAGAGTACCCCATTAGAGTATAAATTAAAAGTGTAAAGTACGTTTGGGTAATAGACGTATAATGGTCATTGGGGCGAGAGCGTTACGATTTATGCACGCACTGTACTTAGATGAATTTTTGGGGTATTGTATGGAGAACATGGTTGGTATTAAAAAAGTAAAGGTTATTACAAAATAAAAAGTAGGTACGTAAGAAGAGCAGAGGATATATATCATCTTTTTTATTTCATTGCGAATATAATAAAGTAATATAATAATTATCACTAGGTAAAAAGTGTCATAATGTGTATTGTTGTAAGCGATAATTCTTATCTTATTAATTCCTTAACAGAAGTAATTCAATTGCATGTGAAACATTATATCCATTTCAAATTAAACCACATAGGATTCTATTTTATTATATTTATAGCAAAAGTTACAGTATCACCTCGAGAGTTTCACCGCGATATGGCTGCCGGTATGAATATATGAATAGCGAGCCTATGAGTTGTATGTCTATTGGCTGAAGAAACCCAACGGGGTATGATGTTCTACGTACTTATACATCTGTTAGTATAGGTTATAGATCGTGCAAAAGGTAGTTTTCTCTCTATTTTCTGTGCGTCCAGCCCGCGTGGCGTGCTTGTGACAGATCCTTGTGAGTGATAAGGAGTCCTCAAAAGAAGTGAACATTCAATTTATTGACCGCAATTTAGTAGTAAATTCCACATTTTTGCTGCTCAAGACTTATGAAAATATGAATTAATATATGCTCTAACGAGAATCCTTCTACATACACTATGTATAAGCTACAATTTAACTTTACCGGGAGTTATATTGAACCTGCCGACGTCTCAATATGAATAAAATACTAAGGGATAAATATTTTTGCCCAATGCTTAAACTACACTTCAATTTATCAGCCCGCACGTCCGAACATATCCACGGTACAGCTTAAATAACTCTACGTTTTTCATTAGTTTGCTTCAGCCTGACAATAGTGTTTAAATACGAGTCTATGCGATGGATCACCTGACCTCGAAGGTGAAAGGAACGCGGTTAGAAAACGTTTCCCTCGAATATAAAGGAAGGCCGGGCCCGAGAATGTATTGCCAGGAAATGGGAAAACTCGGCCAAAAGTATTTACGAGGAAGGAATTAAAGAGCGGGAATATGACATAGTCTTGGTGAGATAATAATTATTAAGGATATTTCGATTCTTCGTTAATGTATCAATATTGGTATAAGACCTTGTTAGGGCCATGATAAAAATTGGAAATGAACAAAATTATCTAATGATTTTTCTACGAGACATGATTAAATCAGATTTTTGATCTTACTAAACTAAAATTTTTGCATGGTATCTAAGAAGGACACGCCGAGAGGGCCTTATTTTTAAATATTGTTTTAGTTTTATTGTTAATATTTGTCGTAGTTTCAGTTTTAAATATTTGTTTTAATTATGTTAATGTAAATTATGTACGTACGGTACTTATGTATATCCTTTGTTTAATATCTAATAATAAATAAAAAAAGTGATCGATATTAAATAATACATTGGCAAGCTATCATATATTACAGCATAGTGTAATACACCATTGAATAATGATTTAGTAATCAAGGTGAACATTACAAAAATAAATGGCTTAGGTAACTTTGGCCTTCCTGCGATAGTCTTAACAAAAGTACGGATAAAAACGGTCCCCAAGCGCTTGTCTCTTTACGATCTGTTTATAGATAGGTATTCTACATCTTAAATAAAATACATGCTACATTATTTAAAAACTGGAATAGACTAGATCGTTCGGTGCTTACCATACCAAACACAGTAGTAACAAGATTACATAATCCGAGAATTCGTAAATTTGAAAAGCGTATGGAAATTAAATTCGTAATTTAGAATCGTGTTCATAATTTGCTTGCGGGATTGGCGTTTGTAGTTACAGCAATTGCATTACAAGAAGCCCCTTGTTGGGCGCCAATTATTTGCCGAGCAAAGTTTACGCAGCTCACCCGCCGCCATCTAGGTTTACCGACTTGTGATTGTTACAAACTTGATTCACACACGCTAAAACAAAATTCTCGATTCAACGCTTTGTTTGTGTTTGATGTAGGTATTACGCCTTCCATTGTTCCAAGTTGGCTTGGATTTCCCGAGGAACAACAGTCCTAAAGTATGTTTATCCTAATATTGATTACTCGATCATCGAATGACCTAAAAAGTAATAGTCCTAATTTTCATTGTCATAGTAATTATTTTGCCTATTGTTAAACGTGCTAAAATTAAACCACCTTTACTATTTTTTCCTAAATTTTATACTATTTGTAAACTTTGAGCAGACCCGACCTACATCTAGATAAATAAAATAGGTTCGTTAGTTGCCTTTTGCCCCTCAGAGCAGAAATAGGGGCCCCACGAAGCGGGGCTCCGTGGACACGAAGGTGGATCATAGGTTATTCAAGTATTAGGCAATTCTTAGCTGAGGCAACCTTCATTTAGATCAATTAGATAGGTTCGTTAGTTGCCTTTTGTCCCTCAGAGCAGAAATAGGGGCCCCGCGAAGCGGGGCTCCGTCGACATGAGGGTGGGTTATAAGTTCCAAAAGTACGTACCTAAATAGGAAAGATTAGGTAACCACAAATAAAACATTTATTTTTATAATTCTAGTATAACCATAACAAAATGTATGCACAACATTTTTAGTACATTAAATGTTAGTAATATCAAAGTTATGCACATCAATCATTCTAAAAAAAAAAACCTTCGACACAATAAACATTCGGACAATAAATATTTAGGACAATCGATATTAGGAATAACAATTTCTGCAAATAAAAAATATGCACAGCAATGTTTATGCAATTCGATATTCGGCACAAAGTTGGTATGCGACAAAATATTAGGATCAACAATTTTATGCCACCCGATATAGACCCGTCTAGATCTGTTTTATTCATCGCTCTCATGAGTTCGAAAACAATCACATTTTATGACCGATTGGGATGTGAAAGCGATGAATGCCTCACAACATGTTTTAAAAGTTACGAACCATTATTATTTAAGCTGAAAATTTTATTTGTATATAATGACTTGTCAGACCACCGTCTTAGTCACCATATTGGCTAATCGCCATCAGATAGTTTCACCATTGTTAACTTTTCAGTTTTAATAAGCATTGTGCTCAGTAGGTAGGTATTTTTAATTTATTAATATCGATACAAACACTGCAAACTGATGATTTTACCAACTGGCACATCGAAAGCAAAACGGCCAATAAAACGACGTGTTCAACATTAACAGACTCAGGAACATGACATACAATCTGTATCAATTGCATGCGTCAGACTTACGTTCGCAATCTAAAACAATAAATGCCTAGCGCTCACTCTAAAAGTCGTATGAGCATGAAGATTGTACTCAACGTATGCCTTTGTGGCTCTAGGGTCTTTAGAATTGCGTAGATAAACCTTCATTCGCCGAGATTTAGGCAAAGCGGATGGAAATTAATGGAGGCTTTCGCTCGCTTCCTTGCGATGTCTAGAGTAAAGGTAACTTTGATTTGTTACAACGCAACACGCGATAAAGGTTAATCCTGCGCACGGCACGAATATAAGTCTTAATTATTGAGACTCTAAGCGCAAATTCCTTTTAAGCCGCGCACGAATTAAGGGAATTTACAATGATATAGACATTCTTCGAAGCAATTTCAACGCAGGAAACAGAAAACAACTCTGCCGTAGTAAGTTACAAATAAGGCCGTGAGAATCAATTAAACACGAGATTCAATTGCAAATATTTGCAAGGAACCGACTAACAGTAAAAACGGGAGAATTCCTCTTAAGTAATTGTGTATTTTTCTGTTATGTACATTATCACCGATGCCCTCGCAGCGATGTGGATAAGGCGGGTTTCACATTGGTGTCTAGTAAGCGTAAGTCGCGAAAGAGCCAGTGTGGAACAGCAGAGCCAGATGGTTCGGGCCTGCGGGTTGCCACACCGAGTAAAGCGCTGTACGTGTTGCGCCTGCATTACTCCGCCACGTCTGATGACATGGTGCAGTATATTCACCAGAAGACTGGCTACTCGCTGAGGGTTATTCAGCTGCATTCGCGCCAGTACGTGCGCTTCAGCTCGTTTGTGGTGCGCGTGCCGCGGCCGCTGCAGGAGACCAACGCGTGTGCTGACTTCTGGCTGAAGGGTGTCGTGTTTCGGCGGTTCCGGGGCAACCTACCGAACTCTACACCGGACATGACGACGCAACGGAGCTACACTGTTTCTTCGCCTAAATAATAATTAGTGTTTTATTATTATTTTGTATGTATGTTAGTCTAAGGTAAGGTAATTGTAACTACGGGCCTTAGTTGCCTGAAATAAATGTTTTATTATAATTATTCAAATCTCTTTACTCTGAAACATTACATTTGGTTTAAAAATTTATCTAAAAGATCAACCGGACACTATCTTCAGCGTATATCATTCACAAAGTATTTAAAGGGTTCGGCCCGGTCAGGGCGAAAATAGCTTAAAATTTCTGACGTGGGACTACCGAGCGAAATTGAAATAGCGGGGTTTAAAGAGAAAAGTACGTCCTAGGTGTTGGCGGATTTTAATTGGTTTGGAGCCACGCAGATGAGATTCGAACACTGTGATTCTCTTTTTGTAGCCAGCTACAGACGGACCCGAATGAAAACATTCCAATAAAGACATAAGTGACCAAAAAGGAATTGGATTGGTAGGTATGTCACGTGGGTTTTCCCACTTTCAAATATCTGCCTTTCTAAATCAGAATGACGGAGATATTAAACAACAGTGATATGTTAGAAACTAAAACAAGACCTAAATGAAACCCATTTAATTGACAACCCTTTTTAGGGTTCCGTAGTCAACAAGGAACCCTTATAGTTTCGCCATGTCCGTCCGTCCGTCCTCGGCTCAGCTTAACCCCAACCTAACCTAACCCTTACAACTAGAAAACAGTAATTCGGCATGTGTATATAATATATCAATCACGTCGACATGATAGTAGAATAAAATCTTAATTTTTTTTAGGGTTGTACTTCCCCTACACCTAAAGTAGGGATGTATTTTTTTATCGTTAAACACATGGTGTAGGTTATCGTTGGATAATATCACATACAAGTATGCATAAGTAACTAGTTAGCGAGTAATAGTCGACCAAATTAATGTGTACTTGGAATGGCCAATTTTCGTACAAATTCGGCCGATGCAACCGCACGTGAATGTAGCTAAGACACACAGGCAACTACGGAACCCTACACTGCGCGTGGCCCGACACGCACTTGGCCGGGTTATATTTTATTTCTGTTCATGAACCTAAACTCCTTCTTGCGCTAGGGAAATATGCGAAACATACTGACCGCCAAATGGGATAGAGATAAAACTGGAATGGATATTAGTTGTGTGTGATATTAGTTGAAAGTAAAGGCCCTAGCCAGCTAACATTCGGGTAGGTCTCGTTCAGTCATTCCCATTTATAAAAATGATCCCTCATATTAACATTAATGGTCCAATCCACCACAGAAACAAAAACACAGCGATGAAATGCGATGCATGAAACAAATGGACGCCGATTAAATCTTCTTCGTGTTACATGTAACGAATAATAGCCCCCCAGATCAACAATTATAAGGGATCCGGTTTAAGAGTACCCCATTAGAGTATAAATTAAAAGTGTAAAGTACGTTTGGGTAATAGACGTATAATGGTCATTGGGGCGAGAGCGTTACGATTTATGCACGCACTGTACTTAGATGAATTTTTGGGGTATTGTATGGAGAACATGGTTGGTATTAAAAAAGTAAAGGTTATTACAAAATAAAAAGTAGGTACGTAAGAAGAGCAGAGGATATATATCATCTTTTTTATTTCATTGCGAATATAATAAAGTAATATAATAATTATCACTAGGTAAAAAGTGTCATAATGTGTATTGTTGTAAGCGATAATTCTTATCTTATTAATTCCTTAACAGAAGTAATTCAATTGCATGTGAAACATTATATCCATTTCAAATTAAACCACATAGGATTCTATTTTATTATATTTATAGCAAAAGTTACAGTATCACCTCGAGAGTTTCACCGCGATATGGCTGCCGGTATGAATATATGAATAGCGAGCCTATGAGTTGTATGTCTATTGGCTGAAGAAACCCAACGGGGTATGATGTTCTACGTACTTATACATCTGTTAGTATAGGTTATAGATCGTGCAAAAGGTAGTTTTCTCTCTATTTTCTGTGCGTCCAGCCCGCGTGGCGTGCTTGTGACAGATCCTTGAGAGTGATAAGGAGTCCTCAAAAGAAGTGAACATTCAATTTATTGACCGCAATTTAGTAGTAAATTCCACATTTTTGCTGCTCAAGACTTATGAAAATATGAATTAATATATGCTCTAACGAGAATCCTTCTACATACACTATGTATAAGCTACAATTTAACTTTACCGGGAGTTATATTGAACCTGCCGACGTCTCAATATGAATAAAATACTAAGGGATAAATATTTTTGCCCAATGCTTAAACTACACTTCAATTTATCAGCCCGCACGTCCGAACATATCCACGGTACAGCTTAAATAACTCTACGTTTTTCATTAGTTTGCTTCAGCCTGACAATAGTGTTTAAATACGAGTCTATGCGATGGATCACCTGACTTCGAAGGTGAAAGGAACGCGGTTAGAAAACGTTTCCCTCGAATATAAAGGAAGGCCGGGCCCGAGAATGTATTGCCAGGAAATGGGAAAACTCGGCCAAAAGTATTTACGAGGAAGGAATTAAAGAGCGGGAATATGACATAGTCTTGGTGAGATAATAATTATTAAGGATATTTCGATTCTTCGTTAATGTATCAATATTGGTAAAAGACCTTGTTAGGGCCATGATAAAAATTGGAAATGAACAAAATTATCTAATGATTTTTCTACGAGACATGATTAAATCAGATTTTTGATCTTACTAAACTAAAATTTTTGCATGGTATCTAAGAAGGACACGCCGAGAGGGCCTTATTTTTAAATATTGTTTTAGTTTTATTGTTAATATTTGTCGTAGTTTCAGTTTTAAATATTTGTTTTAATTATGTTAATGTAAATTATGTACGTACGGTACTTATGTATATCCTTTGTTTAATATCTAATAATAAATAAAAAAAGTGATCGATATTAAATAATACATTGGCAAGCTATCATATATTACAGCATAGTGTAATACACCATTGAATAATGATTTAGTAATCAAGGTGAACATTACAAAAATAAATGGCTAAGGTAACTTTGGCCTTCCTGCGATAGTCTTAACAAAAGTACGGATAAAAACGGTCCCCAAGCGCTTGTCTCTTTACGATCTGTTTATAGATAGGTATTCTACATCTTAAATAAAATACATGCTACATTATTTAAAAACTGGAATAGACTAGATCGTTCGGTGCTTACCATACCAAACACAGTAGTAACAAGATTACATAATCCGAGAATTCGTAAATTTGAAAAGCGTATGGAAATTAAATTCGTAATTTAGAATCGTGTTCATAATTTGCTTGCGGGATTGGCGTTTGTAGTTACAGCAATTGCATTACAAGAAGCCCCTTGTTGGGCGCCAATTATTTGCCGAGCAAAGTTTACGCAGCTCACCCGCCGCCATCTAGGTTTACCGACTTGTGATTGTTACAAACTTGATTCACACACGCTAAAACAAAATTCTCGATTCAACGCTTTGTTTGTGTTTGATGTAGGTATTACGCCTTCCATTGTTCCAAGTTGGCTTGGATTTCCCGAGGAACAACAGAAGAGTCCAATTAAAATTGAAATTTGTTATATAACTGTTGGAGAATGTAGCTCTCAGAAGCTATTGTCAGGGCTTGAAATGCAATAAACAATGAACCAACGAGCCTAGTTCCCGAGTGGTCCTATTATTGGACGCTGATAACGTAGTTAATTTGCGAACGTTGTACACTGAATTTGTTTTGTAACCGAAACAGCGAGGGTCTCGAATTTCCAAATAGCAAGCCGACGTTACGGTACAAATTACCAATCGTATTGTGTAATTGTTAATCTGTACCGCGTTCTGTTTTCGCAGTTTCATCTAACAGCTCGAGTTTCCATCAAAATAGGGATTCAATGGTTCGTGAATCGCGAGAGACACAATGGAGTTTTGTTCACGTTCATTAATTAACTTCAAGATTTGACGCGTTCTTGTTTGACTCGGCTATGGCGTGCGTAACAAACAACGGGAGGTACAAAGTGGTTTGACGATCTACCTTTGAGTGTCTGATAGAACGGCTTGACGCAAATCTTCAACATTGTTGTTTATATAATGACATTAGAACATAATGTGTTTCGCTTTACTTAGCCCGTTACAGCGTTAATAAAATCGGGTCTCTATTGTTTCCCATAAAATTTAAGATCCGATTTTTTCAGTCCACGACGTTTTCCACCATATTTTTTTCTAGTCATATTGTCGATAGTCATAAAATTTAACAATATACATTGGAGTTCCGATTTTTGCAGGTCATCATTATTGTTAGTCATAAAATTGGTTAGCCATAGCATTCAATGTCCCGGTGGTATGCAATTAAATAATGTTACAGGCAATAATCTAGTTTGTAATAATTGTTGTAAGGTATTTTTTCACAAGTCATAATGATTGGTAGTCATCTGATTAGTTAGTCATATCATTCAATTTCACGGTGGTGTCACTCTTCATAATGTTAAAGCCTATAAACACACTCCCAGAAAAATAATAAAATACATATTTTTTTACTACCGAACGTTACTGAACGCGTTCTTCCAGACTGCTTTATAACATACCCACATACCCATTCATAATAATTAATGTGTGTACTTGGGCAAAAGTAAAGAGTGATGCGATTGAAAGATATCTATGCCGCTCACTGTTTTGTTTAGTGGTCAGAATACGTTAAAATAAGTATGTATGTTTTGTTTTGAAACTTTTTTCTCAAAAATCAAAAATGGCCGAAATATTTGAGCCGCAAGTTAGGAAAAATATGTACTTGTCAACATTTCGATGGATGTTGTGTCATTATTGGTTCTGGCGCTTCGCCGGCCGCTACCGCGGCACGCTCGCTTCGCTCGCTCGGCTCGCGCGCTTTGGGGTCACGGTACAACTAACACTCCTCCTCGCTTCGCTCGTCGTCGTACCTACACCGACTTGCCAATATCTTGGCAATTTTTAATTTCAGAGAAAAAGTTTCTAGTGAAACATGCTTATTTAAACGTATTCTTTACGAAACAGTCGTAAACCCACCGCGCAGTAGTACCTAGTACCCCTTTCAAATGTATGTCTAGAAATGTTTCTGAGTAATTATCTATATGACTTTGGATGTTACAGATTTGGTCTCTTAGACGTAATTCACTTTAGGCATTAAAACGATATGAATAAAAATCATTAGTACCTACGTTGAAATATATAGCTTACAATATTTATGAATAATTATCGATAGACTTGATCGCTATGGACATCAATTTTCGAGTTTTGTAATTATAAGACTTAATTTAATTTTTATTTTTTTTATGTCTATATATTATATGGATATTAATTTCTGACTATCGAAATTCGGAACAATAAATTTATGGGAAACAAAGGGACCCCAATAAAATCTTGTACCGATTAAAAGACTCACCACATTAAAACTTTTAGTATCAAACCTTCTGCCTTATGTCAAAAATATAAAATTTAGGCTATAAAAATCCAGCAACTTTACTGTAAATTGTTTCATCCTTCTTTACCTTGAAACTGTATTCAGAAACAACTTAAAATTTTCTGAGGAGGCTTACTCGAGCTCCAGTTCAGAGCCACTCCAAGTTAAGTAACAAATGATGACTGAGTTTGACAAACAAGGCTCATTTCTAATGTCGTCGAGGCAGCGTGAGCACAATGTCTAAAGCTTGCTTGACACCTTCATTACGCCGCTGACGTCTCGCAAATACTCGACGAATTGTTCTCGAAGAGTGTTATGAGTAGGACTTGAGAGTTTCGGCTCAACGGTTAAGGAATTATTCGATTTGAATTGTTGAAGGGATCTGAGTGCCAGGGTTGCCAACTTTATATATTAAAGTAGTTTTTGCAATCTCAAAACTGCAAGCTAAGCCGCACGTTCCAATAAAAAACTAAATAAGAAAATGATTGCATCTCAAATGCATTAACGTATTAAAGAAATTCCGGTGGAAAGAAATGAGGTCGATCAAATAAATGGATATTGCAAATTGAGGACGCCTGAGACAAAGCAATGACATTCTTGATAATAAAGTTAATGGAAGCAATTTGAAACACACTTGAAAATGTGAGAAGCAAAGGCACAACGTTTATGCTATTAAGAGATCAGCTATGTGAATAGAAAGTGGAAGTTTTCAGCATCCAAAAGTGGTGTATTCTTATTATTCCTGGATCCATTCCTTGGAGACACGGTGATGGGAATGGATGGATGGTATCGGACTTTAGGGAACGGGTCCGACGTAATACGTATGCCACCAGTCTGATCAAATGAATGTGCACTTAGGAATTGAGAAAAGTAGATATCTGCTATAAAAATTCAGATAGAGTCACAAGCCTGAAAAACAGCGCAATTTCTACAAATTCCACGTGCAATGTTTTCCTTGATATTAAATAATATATTTTTATATATGTATTGGCATGTTTCTATTTTTCTAGAATGTATAAATGTATTAATTCTAGTAATAACTAATAGGTCTATTAGGTTTTGTTTTTATTTTATCTGCGTGTTTTTGTACACGGTATAAGTTTGCCTATCTCATTCTACCTAACTTCTTCTCAATTGACCAAAGGTTAGTTGGAAGAGATCCCTTATAAGGATAAGTTCGCCTTTGTACTTTTATCTATTGTGTGATATGTATATTCTTTAGCCTGTTATTGTGTACAATGATGTGCTTACATACATACATTATAATATATACAATAACAGATATTTACAATAAGTGTTTTAGGCATGTCTATAAATCAATAATGAGACCAGTTGAACACGTTCCGCAAATATGAAGTAAACTACTAAACAATACGAGTATCGGTGGCAATAGTTCACGGAAAACAATAAAACTGTTTGCGCACTCTCCTGATCGTAAATCGGGGTCCCGGAACAATCGTATGTTGCAGTTTCCTTTACCTACCTTTACTACTTTCAGGTAAGTCACGCAAAATCTAATTGCGCACTCACTGTACAAGGGCGTCACTTTTAAAGGCGAATAAGGGAAGATTGTGCTTGCGATTATATTCCTCGGCGGAATGACTCAGCATTTAGATAACTTTTAAGGTAAATGCTAGTATAGCATCCATATGTTGAATTTAAATATTATGCTCAATATTTTATTTGGTACATTGTGTACCGGCCTTACCTATTAGATATATTGTTAAATTGATTATCATTACACTTTTGAAATTGTGTTAATTGCGAAGAATGTTGTTTTTCGAACTAATGACTTACTCGTATCGGGGTTTTTAATGTTCCTGGGCTGAGCACTAACTCAAACAAAGGCGACTTCAGAAGGTTACGGGGAAATCTTCAAACTCTTTTAATTTCCGATATAAATCATATAGCCAATGGGCCCCGGCTTCTAGATAATTATCTGTGCTAAAAAGAAGGTTCTTGCAATCTGAAATATCATAATCAACACAACTCTTTAGAAGTGTGTACAAGTCTACAGCAACTCTCGCTAGTCATCATTTTACTATCATGAACAGATACATAAAATAATTATTAAAGACTTACTAGCAATTTGTGCCAATGCCGTTACTGCCGACCTTATAGTGTTTAGAGTTCGACGCCTGAAGTTCTTTCGAGACGGGAAATTCTTCATATCAATGTTCACTGACATTTCAATAAACACGAAACCGACAGTTCCGAGAGCTCAGAATACACTGCGCGTAAAACGCATGTTCCCGGTCAGGTGTGGAAATCAGTTATTACTATAACTTATTCACACATCATAGGGACAGCCGCGTGAGTGGAGATTCCTCGTAAATGAATATTTTTGTAGTAAGTGGTGTAATTTATGCAGTTATTTACTTTAAATCCACTCACTTGTCGAAAATGAGATGGGTACAGGCTTTATTAAACTTATGTAAGAACTAAAATAAGTTTATGAGCATGAGTATGAGCATGTATGAGAAATATAATGAAAGTGAGTGAAGCGAAAGTGGTTTGCCAGGATCGTAGCAAATGGAGATCCGTGATCTCTGCCTACCCCTCTGGGAAAGAGGCGTGATTATATGTATGTATGTATGTATGTAAAATAAGTTTATTGGACGGCGATTTTTCATCTGTCGGCAACCCTCTCTTACGTCTGCACACTTTGGTATTTTTTATGGCGATACGGCGTTGGATAATTATGTTTTCATTAACGGAGTAGACCTACAACTTTCTGCCATTAATTATGTTATGCTATAGGTAATGTAATTAAACCTAGTGTGAGTGACGTGAAGTTCAAAAGAAACTAGCTTATGCTAGCGAAATCATTTAAAACGTAGCTCCATTCAAACTTTCAGGTGCATTTCAGGGGATATTTCACCTCCTTTAGGGATGATTTCCGGGAAAAAACTATCTGCATACTAAGTTTTATCTTAATATGTTCAGCGGTTTAAGCGTGAAGAGGTAACAAACATACAGACACATTTTCGCATTTCTAATATTAGTATGAAATAATTAAAAAAAACTATGTCGAACAACGACTCCAGCCCCGATCACCTGACGGAAGAAGGCGTAGCGATGTGCGGTTTACGTAAACACTTCTGATGCGGCTATTCCCGGACGGTTCATTAACAAAGACGGCCTTTGTTTCAAACAAATATACAACTCGCGTCTGGAATTTCTTGAATGAATCTACAGGTCGATCACGTAACGTACATCTCACGTCAGGAAGTTGATGCGGTTTCGTATACAGTGACGGTACCGAAAAACCCAAGCAAAGATGACAGTCACAGGTAATAAATAACGCAATATTGTTAATCATATTTCAGATGTTTTCACATTCCTGAGCCCAAATTCGTCATAGTAAAATTCATTTACAGAGAATGGCTGAAGCGCAAGTCAAATAACAAAAAGATCTATTGTATTCCACAGAGTACACTTGAAAAAGCTTCAGCTATTAAAGTGTGAAGGATGAGATTTACTTTCGAATATAAAGCGTGACTATTTGACTATAGGTAGTCATTATATTACCAACCGTCGAACAATATGTTTGTGAACTTAGTTACCTATACAGTCTAACTAAAAGTGATAGAACTGACTCACGCATGAGACGCAACAAGTATAATTTATTCATCATCGTCATCATATCAGCCGAGATAATATATTGATTTAAACTTTCACGATTCTCACACATTATTTATACTAAACGGGACTTAATCGCGTATTAACTTATTTATTTACCTCACTGAGGTCTCCCGACGTTTCGGATGTGTTGCAACATCCATGGTCACGGGACAACTGGCTTGTGCGGGTATCAACATCTTCTTGCTGCGCGGGTTTTTCGAACTACCCGCATTTGGTCTTTTTGAACCACTTGTACACTAGGGTTGTCACCCGGCCGACACACGACACTAACAATGTCCGGTGATATAACGAACGATGTTCTCTGACGCTGGCATTTACTTATGATAGGATTCCACGAAGATGAAATCTTAAAACCGTCATCCCGATTGAAATTACGATGTTTCCTGATTTCAACGGCTTCACGTATTTTTCTACTATAGAAATGACGTTCCGTAGACAGGACTTTCGGTTTATGGAGCTCAATCCAGTGGTTTGGTCCTGACTCCAACAAATGCTCGGCTATCGCAGACTTATTCACCTGCCGATTTTTATATTGGCGATATTGCGGCTGTAAAAAATCGGCAGGTGAATAAGTCTGCGATAGCCGAGCATTTGTTGGAGTCAGGACCAAACCACTGGATTGAGCTCCATAAACCGAAAGTCCTGTCTACGGAACGTCATTTCTATAGTAGAAAAATACGTGAAGCCGTTGAAATCAGGAAACATCGTAATTTCAATCGGGATGACGGTTTTAAGATTTCATCTTCGTGGAATCCTATCATAAGTAAATGCCAGCGTCAGAGAACATCGTCCGTTATATCACCGGACATTGTTAGTGTCGTGTGTCGGCCGGGTGACAACCCTAGTGTACAAGTGGTTCAAAAAGACCAAATGCGGGTAGTTCGAAAAACCCGCGCGGCAAGAAGATGTTGATACCCGCACAAGCCAGTTGTCCCGTGACCATGGATGTTGCAACACATCCGAAACGTCGGGAGACCTCAGTGAGGTAAATAAATAAGTTAATACGCGATTAAGTCCCGTTTAGTATAAATAAAGCCGAGATAATGTCCACAGCTGGACATAGGCCTCCCCCAAATAGTGCCACAATGGTTACCCGCATGCAGCGGACTCCCGCGACCTTTACCAGGTCATCAGTCCTAATTGTGAGGGATCTGCCCACGCCCCGCCTGCCGGTGCGTGTATACTTTATTATGATTTAACAACGCGATGGAATGATTGGAATTCGGATGCTGCCTATCCATGGTAGAATAAAGTGGAAGACGTTATAAAGTCCTATACACCAATATTGCCACCCAGGAATTCCGAGAATGATTATAATGATGAAATCTTTATGTCGCCAATAAATACATCCAGCACAACTTGATGTCAGTTTGCTTCGCGCGCGACTCAGCGACTCCAGTCTCACTCGCAATGTGCGAATTGGAAAGAAGAGATCTTCTCGTCTCGTGTCGCGGCATCTCTTGTGCTAGGTCTGCACAAGGCATCCACAAATTCAGAATAGAACATCATGATAACTGAATTTAGGTACTATCACATAAAGCAATCTTATCCTCGTTTTGTTTATTAAATGCACCGAAATGGCTCACACGGTACCGGCCAAGTGCCCCCATGAATATTCTGTCACACTAACTCTAAAGCTGTTTTGCTACGAACAGAATTAGATCCTATTACTGAGAAAAAAGAGTCGTAATTACAATGAAACTGATATATATTTTTGAGGAAATTAGACTGATGTTTGTTATCTCCAGAACGAGCAAATTAAGAAAGCCCAGGTTTTGACGTAAATTTAATCTCATATCAAGGTCATAAAGACAAGTAAACAGGGACTTAGACCTAGTAAACTTTTCTAACTTCATATCTTTATATTTTCTTCAATGTCACAGGTAAATCACAATATTTACACAGAAATATGTTTTTGAGTAAAATCAATTGGTATACAAAGACATTTGATACAATCCTTAAAAAAGAAAAATATAAATATTATGTCACCTGACACTAATTACGAATTTTCACTATATATTCAACGAAACTAGTTTTGCTGATTATATTGTATTTGTTTATGTATAAAGAACTTAATTAGGTACATATCCACTCAAGCATTTGAGTTACCTTCTTTTTATAAAAGACTGCCTTGGGTTTCTCACCCGATAGTAATGCATTGATCAAACGTACCGAGCAAACGGGCGAGACAGTACTCGGCCAAGTAGACGGAAAGGGACCCGAGCTACTACTGTCTCGCCTTTTTTGCTCGGTACGTGTGGTCAACGCATAATCGATTACAGAGCCTAATGACCGATTCACACTTTGATTAGTGATTAGTGCGAGTTCATACATTTGCTGCGAGTGCGAGTAGCTTTTGTATGGACTCGCACTAATCACTAATCAATGTGTAACCAGACCCTTAGATGAAGCTCACTGGTTCAGTAATAGACAATTCACTCTTGTTTTGAAGCCACCTAGATCGTAGTTCTCAGGAAATACAGATATAAAGGGAGCGAATTCCATTCCTTAGCAGCAAACCCATAGCAAAACTAGGGTATCTAGGTATCTTCTCTAGTATATGTCAATTGAGCATGTAACGTGAATGCAACCAGATCAATCCCAGTTAATACTGCAATTACAAGTCAATTAACCCAGTGAAACCGTCAGTGTATCCTAATTAGATACATAGGTAAGTGATAATACTGGACTGGTGAATAGAATGGCATGGAATGGGACTGTTATTGAAGTTTGATACCTATATATGCGTTTGTAGAGCGGTTTGACTGTGCTCCCTTAAATTAGTTTAATGGAAAGTAACCAAAAAAGGCATTGACGCTACCCCCTTCATGTATTTTTATACTTCATGTCCGAACAAAGAATCATCATAATCTTCAGCAAAGAAGAATCTATCGAGAAGGCGGGAAAAAATATTTTTCTTTAAGTAGGTACAGCACGAACTTTACTAATAGAAGATGAAAATGTTGTGCAAATATGTATACACATTTCTTCGCTTTTATTTAACAAAATAACAACACACAAAGCGTATCACAAGATATCTTGGAAATAGTAGTGAAAAATATCAATGATTTATTGCACCGATATCAACCGAGGAATTTTACCCGCAACATTCATCATTCAGCGACATAAGCGGTGTAATCCGCTATTGACAAATTTGTTATTCGGCGCCGTCACCAGCCTACGCGCTGGCCGCAAAGCGATGACGTCGACTTGTCCCATGATAATGTATTTCGTTTGATTGGAATTTATTATATTGGGTTAGTGGAAATTTCCCGAGCGGCGGGATTTGTTCTCATTCAACTTTGTTTTTGTGGACAAATATATTTTATTTACAACTTATTCAACTTCCGTAAAATTGCACCCACGGCCAATTAACATAAGTTGCCAGGGGTTAGACAGCCGTGTTCATAAACGTTCTACAAGCGTATTTTAACTAATATGGCGTTAAAATTCGTTTGTCTTTAACTGTCACACTTGAAAAAAAAAGACAATGCAGCAGAGGCATTTTACGTTTTATGAATGCTATCGCTTCGCGCACACCTATTTACTTATGTGTTGTAAACCGGGTGCAAATAACCCGGTTTACTCATAAGGTCATAAGCTACAAATATGATTTCGATACGTCTAAAACTCGTTACAAAATTGTGCTCCTAATCGATTCGGTCAATTTTGACAAATTCGCCACCGTCAATCGCCAACGCGCCGACCGCAACGATCTACGTGACGTGTGCTCTAACTGGCTAATGCAGTGTTGACTTTGAATGGAATTTAACGGCGTTTTGACACAGTTTCTATGCTGTGAAACCGTTTTGCCCACCAACTCTCTACTGAACCTTTCACTATTTCAGTGTGAGCTGCAACCGTATACCTATTATTAAAAAGATTACCTTCAGGCATACATGATTCGATGTAAATATTCTTGATACAAGAAATTAATAAGGAAAATATTAACACATTTCCTGAAGAGAATCGCTACGCGCTACGCTGGTAGCCGATCCCGTGGTTTTCTCGTAACCTATATAACGGAAAGCGGCTACGGCGGGGTTCTGGCAGTGAAAGTGATAAATCTCGAATAAAGCGTTTTTTTTTCTCTTGGTCCGAGAAAATCATCTTAGGCCCAAAACAGACGGTGAAACGCAACTGTAATGAAACCGCAACTTCTAGTTACGTTTGAGTTTCATTTGAGACAGATTGCATAATCTAAATCATAATCATAATCTCATAAAGAAAGAAAGAAAGAAAAAATAAAACATTTATTGTTTAACATATACAATTAGGTCTTAATAATAAAAGTATGTGAGTAACAATGAAAACCCATGTCGAGCATACAATTTGAACAAAGTTACAACGGTATCTAAATAGTTTGGTCAAGGAGTATGAAATAATTTAAACTAAAAGTATTATTTTGAATAATATACTACATTTTGTGTCAAACATCGCTTTAGTTGGCGCTTAAATTGATGTCCGCCCAACATTTTAGGCTGAGTAGGTTGAATACTTCGATTGCGCTGCGGATAGACCACACATGACGCAACGCAGTTTCATTCAAGGTAGCGGCGGTCTCCTATGAATTTCTTGATTCAAGTTTTTTCTGAGGTCAAATCTAATTCTGCCAACAAAATACGTTCGTTTAATGTACTACCTCGATCTTACTTTAACATTGTATGTTTTATCTTCGCCACAATAGGCAAAGTAAAAGTTAGTGAAACTTACCGCAATATCTTGGGAGCTCCCTCCAACTTTACGAGTTTGGTGCGGGTCAAACCCCTTGACCCTACAAACCTAACAATTGCGTTTTATTGACTTGACTAAGTCACTTTATGATAGTCACTTAGGTCTCTAAGAACCATTGAAATTTACTGAAACCACTCATTCTGTCTAGGTTAATCCTTGTTTTACGGACAGAGGTTTTTGCCGTATTTTCATTTAATCGAAAACAATTTTCCTTAGAAATATTTTCAGGGTTGTTAAACAAACCTTACCAAACGTATTCTACACTATCTTTTACCTATAACTACCTAACGATAACGGTTTTTAAGAAAAAAAAAACGATAATATGAAAATTAGGCAATGCATTCGGAGAAACGATTGTGGCTACAATTAGGGACTCCTATTCCGTCTGATTGTCATTTCGTCATGCTCACACACGTCCCGTTTTATGTTTACGCAAGAGAGAGCGCACGTACCAAAATAATTGATCAATCGATTCATTGGGTACGTCGGAAATGCGTTGTACTCGTAGGGAGGGCCCCCGGAATCAGAGAGAATGCAATGAGACTGAGAGAATGCATAAAATATTATAGAATTGGTGAAATTACGAAAGTTTTCATGGCGGTATTATCAATGAGGGTTTGATTAATTTTAATTCATTCCTTTCTCATTATTTAATTTAAAATTATTTTGTATCATTCATATGAATCTACAGTCTAGTAAGAACAGTTTTACAAAATACTCAGTATAAAACGTTCTCAGTTACTCTTGTTTATTGCACATACATTTACATCCCTGTATGAAGATAGATTTATAGAAAACACCGATGGTTCAAGACTAAAACATTCGAGTTCATGATGAAATAATTCAAGAATACGTTATCAGACTGAAAATAAAACAAAATTACCGATGTCTGTCATAAGAGCGCAACAGGGATAACAAACTTACCCACAGAGTCGTCTCTACTTTTAATGATAATGTACCTTTCGCTACTTGCGGTATAACTTTAGAGAATACCTACCGTAAAACACTTGCATACTGTCAATGTTTTTCAAACGGTCACCACGATACAGGCTAAGGCTATTTTGTGTTCTGTTTCTTTTAAATAAACGAATTTTATTTAACTTATCGACAATTATAACAAGAGCCATCAATTCATTCTGTTGTCATGAATGGATACAAAACAACTGATTGACCACTATTAATTGCGGCAAGCTGTGATGGTATAGGTTCCCGCTTCGGAAATTTCATTAATTCCGCAAAGAGTAAAGTTTGCCGGCAAAGTTGCTCCGTCGGCGATGTCCGAAATTGTTCATCAAATTGATCCGAAAATAATCTAATTTGTTTAGTTTCTGTCGCAGAGTTATATTTCAATGAATACTAAAACTACTCCAACGACCCATTATGGAAGAGCACCGTTTACGCAAAAGCTTTCTGTTCTATTAAAATCGAGATTAATATAACCAGCACCACCCAAAATAACAGCGATAAAAGGATGAACATTGAAAATTTAACTTTGAGCCACAGAGCGTGGATAATGTAATTTATTCTGGCGTAAAAATTGTATCTTACACGAAGGTCAGAACCGGAATAACCTACGTTTAAAAATATTTTCAAACTCACTGAAAACAGTTTTTACGGAGCTCCTCGTGTTTTTCCACAGAGTGCAGAGGAACGAAGCGAGACGGCTCCAGAGCGGAGTGCCCTCGGCGTCGGCGTCGGGGTCGGCGTCGGCAGTGTCCGTAAACCGCACTCGCTTCTTCTTCCTCCTTTCAGAACTCTTTCTTCTGAAACTCGACCTTCTTTTCACCTCGTTTTCAACCGACACAGTTGTAGTTCTCACAATCGCATTCATTACAGCTCGCTATTCCCGAGACACATTTTAGACACTATTTACGAGCGCATAGGCACGATACTATTAACTGCCGTGTTAAATTATAGTTCTGTCGCACTACATGTGCTTGTAGCAACAATAAAACGTATTTTAGAAGCACTGCCGTCACTGTAAACGCGTCTAGACGACACTTGGCTTTGTTTCAAATATAGAATTTTAATTGTCCTAACACGTGCAGGACCGAAGCCTTTCTGGAAGCGATTAAAATGAAAAGTAACTAAAAATTAACCTGACGTGATGCACTATACTAAAGAACTAAACTAAAGTACCTTTTTATCGAACGAGGTAACGATGTGGACTTGGTGTTATGCCAATATTTTATTAGAATACTAGTTTCGGGCAATCAATGCTAAACGTAAACACAATTAGGTACGTATGTGTTAGAACTTGGCTTGTTCAACAATACAAATGGCCCAATACTTTTCTGAACAGAGTTCACAAATATGTAAAAGAATTCCAATTATGTTAAGCATGAGAAAAATAAACAAATTTAGGCCATACTACCCACTGATAAAGTGTGAAATTGTATTTTAACAGTCGTTATCGTAATTCAGACAATTATTTATCTTGAGGAAGTTAAGAGAAAACAATAAGTTCGTATTTAAAAGAAAACGTGGATAAGAAGACTGACGAAAATAATAAGATGATTCTTAATTAAATGTACAGTAAAGATATTGACATAGAGTTAGTCCTAAGGTTTGTTTGTTTTCCATTTAACAAAGAATTCATATTTATTGCACGGACAAAATAGTTCGGAGTTCACTTAAAATAATACGCATATAAGGCTATAATTAGGAAGATTATTTGGCATCGTACAAACAAACGTGATAAGAGATATTGCGTGCCACGGCTGCCGAATATACACACAATTTTCAATCAGTGGCATCAACCCAAATGACAACAGCGCGCGAGGTGACATCTCATTCCCATTACATTGCTCGCTAACAATCAAGCCTTGAATCAATTGTAGTTATGAAACCAGTAATGGACATCCAAATACTAAACATGTTCGTTGGACTTTATTGGTAGCAGGATTAACATAACGCCTGTGTTTATTGTCAACTAGCAGCCATTTTGTTTGTAAAGGATTCGCATTACACACCAATTTCGATGAGTCTCTGTTGGCGTGGTATTAATTTCAGTCCCCCCTTTGACGTCTGCTGAAGCGTGGGGTATTCGAAAAGCAATGTTTGGAGAGCGAAAACAACAATTTATTCATTTTATCGAAGCTTTTGAGTTTATAGAATATTGGGCCGGAGGTTTCAGTTATTTTTGTGGCAGCCGTATTGACATAAAGAGAGTAATGGAATCTGAGATAAATAATATACTCACGCCCGTATCCCATTGCGGTAAGCCGACATTAAAGAACAGGTTCAGGTTCTTACCCTACCAAAACACCCAAATATTCCTTTTTGAATCCTAGTCAATTAACCAAAGTAAATGAAAACTACATTTAATCTAAAAAAGGCCCTCGAGGTATTGTACCGAGGATGCTGGCTGCGTTTCCTCCCTCTCTCTCTTAATTGCAATGCTATTATATTCTATTCTACATCGTTATCCCATTATTTTTGCAATGTGAATCTGCAGTTACTATGACGTTGACTACAAAGTTTTGTTCAGCTTTTGTAGTCAACTGTACGTTGCAGTAATGAAAATTATAACCGTACAATACCACGTAAAACATAATGGACCTTGTCACTTTATATTTTTCTTTATATAGGTATGTATTGTTTTGAATAGTCTTTAACATTCTCAAAAAAAACATATAGTTTTAAAAGTAAAACTTTAAAATAACAATTCGGACATAAAAGTTTCAAGTGGTAGCAATTAAACGTAAAAAGAAACATTAATTAGTTAAAACCTAAAGAAAATGCCTGAAGACAAGAATTTATGATAAAAATAAGAAGGAAATTATTGGATCGTGAGCGTTTAAGCCGACAACACTGGAATTAATACCGTTTTGATTTAGTTATTTTTCCTGGAAACACTTTGGGCTAGAGTAGGAATGTTAAGTTGCATTTATGACAAAAATCGAAATCTTGAAAATGTAAGTATGGAAATAAAAGGAACAATGTTTTTGGAAAGTTTAGCTAAAGAACGATATAATGTCGGTAAATTTGACAGAACGTCACCAAAAAAATAACTATAATTAAAGGAATCAGTTTAACTTATCGAAGTTACTTCGTGCTACGATATGGTCGTATCGTTGCCATATCGTAGCACAAACACAAAAGTCAGGCAATATATACAATTAAAGTATAAGTAATAATGAGCACAGCATGGTTATTAATGTTGCTGACTGTACCCAATTATCGATGAGCCGTGCGCGCTCCCTATTTAAATCACTATTAACCAAGTAAAACACTGCTTTATTTTGCCAAGTAATCTACCTAAACAAAATATTTACGTAAGCAGATAAAGCGCGATCACTTTAAAGAAAATATTTCTTTTGCTCTTTTACTTGATTTTAAACTGAAACTTTCATGTAGAAAACTCTCATGAGAATCAGCCATATTAAAATGTAACGAAAACGGGTCTCTCTCTCTCACGTATTTTAAATCGAGAAAATTTCAAAACGCGCTAAACGCGTCGGCAATGACGAGGAACCGCGAATACGTTCGAAACATGTAGAGTGTTTTATTGATATAAAATACGTGTGTGACCCGTTTTCATAATATTTTCAATTCTTTTTTTAAAAAACGGCTTATTTTCCGATAAAGGCCTTCCCGATCTCCATATTTATCTTTCTTTTGCTATAAGCATCTTCTGGATCAGCAGTTTCCGTAAAAACGTCTTCTCAGCGTTTTTTGGCCGCCTTTTGGAGATTATGTCCGAATGTCAACTCGCTCATATTGGGCCCAACTTGGGACGAACCTCCACCACCTTCACCTTACAGAAGACTGCAGCCATAATATCACATGATAGTTGTTCACTGAAGCCAGCAGTCCCGACATTATTATACGGGTCCCGTCTGCACTACTTGACTAAAGCGGAAGATTTCATCCAGCACTTGCTTTGGAAGACCTACTTCACCCTAAAGGTCGAGGGGTTGGAGTCCCGCCACAAAGTGAATTTCAATTCATTTGTGGTGAGAGTGCCAACTGACAAGCTTGATGAAGGAGGCGTTCTGGCCGAAGGGTGTACATTTCCGGCGATTTAGAGGCCCGTTATTCGACACCCAGAACATGCGCCGCGGGTCGCCGTCTGGTGCTACTTATAAGGTTTGTATAATGATATGTATGTCTGTAAGGTATTTGTAAATATATATGTTTAAATAATATGGGCCTCGTTGCCTGAGACAGATAAATAAATAATAAAAACACAACTTGCTCTGTAGATGTGTTTCGTGGCGACTAAGTTCGCCAGAGCTCCTTCGGATGCGCTGCTGCCTTCAAAGTGAGGAACCTGCATTTGTCTCTAACCAACACAACGAACGAACATTGGGGCGGAAAGGTTCTCGAGTGGTGACCACGTACCGGAAAGCGCGGCGTTGGTACGCATCCCACAATGTGGACTGATGACCTGGTAAAGGTCGCGGGAGTCCGCTGGATGTGGGTGATGCAGGACCGGTCATTGTGTTACTCTTTGGGGGAGGCCTGTCTCCAGCAGTGGTCTTTCGACTGATATGATGATTATAATGAACACAACGTAACCATTAATCAATAAAAGGCTCGGAAAGGTTCTTCTGAAGTTGCAAGCATCCATAGTGTAGGGTCGGTGTTTGCTTACCACCAGGCAGGCCGTATGCTTATTTGCTGCCGTCGTGGTATAAAAGGATTTCGGTCCGATAACTGTAGTGATCGTTTAATTAAAGTATCATGAATTTTTGCCATAAACTTGCACGTTTAACTATGAAGAATGCCAGCTCGGCGTTGTAGCCATTATCTGTAATAGGCGGCTGTTAGTTGTCGCAACGAGCAATTTATCATTGACCACAACTTCGTCGAAGTTTTCAAGGGCCGTAATGAAGTTGGTAAATTAAGTTTGCCAGTTTTGCGAAGAGCGGTGTATGGAACAATATAGGATGCAATCAATTTATATTGCTGTTTACATTAATTAATACCCGTTTTCTTGTGCTGTTTGAGTCGAAATTTATTTCACTTATTCACAGCCACGGAGTCCCATTTGAAACGGACGTTCTTAATAGTGATGTTATATTTAATCGGTATTCGATGTATGTATGATATACTTCTTTAACGTTTGCCATAATTTCATGTTTTATATTTGATGCGAATTATTTAGCAACCGTCCCTCTCATACATGAGAGGAGGCCTGTGCCCAGCAGTGGGGGACGTATATAGGCTGATGATGTGATGTGATGATTTAGCAACCGTAGGTCCATATTTATTTAGTTTTTGTATTGTTCGAGTTTATTTCAATTACATTATTTTGCATACACGTCAAAATTGTATTAACTTTTAGTACGTGTTAATTTATTTTATTGATTATATATAGGTGATCGACGATGTAAAATACATACCTAGACATAGCCTAACCGTCTGAACCTATTTTCAGTAGATTTGAAAGGGCCCGAATTATATTTTTCTCCGTAAAAGCTTGCCGGGTAGAGATCCACTCTGGAAGTAGAAGTTGACGCGGAAAAAGTTGCTGGTACAAGCTAGTTTTTTGAGTCATAATTAGAATAGGTTTGTTGTATACAATTAGGAAATAGTAGGACTATCATCACAAAAAAAAAAACAAAATATAATATGTCTTAATCCACACCTGAATATTGTGTGAAGGTAAATATTCAGTTCAGCAATAACAAACTTTTCAAGTTATCAAGGAAAACAAGCCCTGCGTTTGTCAGGCCAACTTTACTGTTATGTTTGTTTAAAAGTAATGCTCACATATTATGATAAAAGTAGAAGTACCTACGTAGAAGTTACGAAATTACTTTCATAGGCATTTGTTGCTTCAGCTGTCAACAAGACGAATCCTCAAACATATCAAGGGTCGGCAACGCCCATGTTACTCCTTTGGCGTTGCATGCGTCGCTAGTTTGCCACCGTCATTGTATAAAAAAAATTGGTATTCAACCGGGGGACCCTCGCAAACCCTACTAACGTATGTCTTAAAGTCACTTCACATCACATACATCACATCATCAGCCTATATATATACGTCCCACTGCTGGGCACAGGCCTCCTCTCATGTATGAAGTTACTTGCCATAACAGTTTTGACCTGTTGGACTTTGTATAACATGCATGTTCCATAACATATTATTTGTCCTTAAACATGTTCGTCCTATTATTTATGATACAATGACTACGAGAGTACCATTTGTCATTATATCAAGTGTCCAAACATGTATGGCTATTGAGAATTATAGTTATGACAAAGCGAAATAGGTTAATGGGAAGGCAGGTGTTCGTTAAGTACGACAACGAGCGAAGCGAGGAGGAGTGTTAGGTCCAACTTTAAGGGTCTCCCTACTGCTACTGCGACGCGGAATCTGCGTTATCCGATCAAAAAACTCTTTATGTCCACGCAATAAGAGCGAAAAAGACGTCCATCGGCTCGGCCAAAGCGAAGCGGCGTCCATCGACGGGATAACGAACAAAACGCGAGGAGTGTGGTGTAAAATACTCGGCGAAAGCCGATTCCGCGTCGATAGGTGTGGGGAGACCCTAACCCTACACCTACAGCGCGCGAGCCGAGGGAGCGAAGCGAGCTCGCCGTGGCCAGCCTTAAAGCGTAGATTAGATTGAGGCCCTATGTAATTTTTTTTTATTTTCACCCCTTAACGTTGTTAGCCATGTTATGTTATTATGACAGACATGTTATGGCGGACAGAAATACAAAAATGGGACAGTAACGTTATGGATTCCAATATAGACCCTTTTCAATCTTAATTGGATCTTAGGCAGCTGGCTTTAGGTATCTGCCCTTGCTGCTGCGAGCTCCGTGCGGTATAAGTAAGCTGTTAGTGTTAAATAATGGTCACGTCAGTACATATTCTTGACGCACATTTAAATGAACCGGGTGTGTAGTGTATATCTAGGCGACATCAGTAAGCTCTCGGTAAAGTACAAATTACCAGATACCGAGACCCCGCTTAAAGTAGGAATGGTTTTACGATGTAACGTTCTACTGACTTTCGGGCGCAGCATTTGAATTGAATATCCAAGGAAAATCATACGTCATGGGAATATTTTTTGAAGACGATGACACAATACTGCACTGCATAGACAAGATAGTTATATTATATAGATAAGATTATTGATTTCGTGACAAAGACTAATGTATATTCTTTAATTATCTGTGTGTTTTTGTCACGAATAAATGTTTGAGTTTATTTCGTGATCAGAAATGACAGTATTTTGCATACACGTTAAAATTATTACGAAATTTCGTTTTGTATTAATTTATTTTATTGATCATAAATCAAAAGGTGGTCAACAATGTAAAACATATACCTAAAACATATACTAATTTGCTCTGAAGCTCGAAGTTTCTATGAGAGTTGACGCGAAGGAAGTTGCCGCCTAAATCTAGAACGTCATATAATATATATATATATCGTTTCCTAAACTTATTAAACAACACTCGTCATAAACAAAATCCCTGCCACGCTAAACCGGTTAGTTGCGGTCATATTTTAACCAACTGTAATAAAAAGTTAGAATCATAATAGCAGGTTACGAGCGTATTCAGTGAGATTGAACCGACTTAACTATCATTTTCACGTCCACGCTGGGTTATCCACAAATATGAGATATCTAGGATATACCAAAAACTCGGCACATATTTCCTATAGCTAATATGAAAAAACCTTTCTCCTATATGAACGTTCGTTTTGCAGATAACAATGTTTGTATTACGTTTGCATGGTTTTAAGTATAGCCAAATATTTTTTATAATACTGTGTTTAATATACCCAATGATGATAATATATTATTCACATTAATAAAGTATCGATTCATTTAAATACATAAAGTTAAATATTATTTCATGCCTTATGTTAGTTTCTTATATTTATTAGGCCCTGCAATGGTACATTCGTTTGGAAAGTGCTCTGCTCTAATAAGGATTTATCTATTACGCGAAACAATTCATTGAACTTCGCTTAAACTCCTGTACCGTTTCAGAAACTTCGAAGACACGTTGAATGCTTCAAAATTGAGTATGCGACGAACTTAGAATTTACTTGTGATGTACGCCCTACTTGCAGTAGACATATGTATGATGGCTAGCAGCTTAGATGCACTCCAGGGCTCTATGGTGTCTTTGAGTGACTCGTGCGATAGATTTGGCTTGGTTATAAGCGTCACCAAAACTCAGGTACTTAAGCAGCCACCGAGAGGTTGCAGTGCTGACGCAGCTCAAATTACTTTGGGCAGCTCAGTGCTAAAGGAAGTGTCTAGCTTCAAGTACCTGGGCAGCCAAATCCGAAATGATAATCGCCTTGCCTCGGAGATCCCATCACGCATAGCCAAAGCTGCTGACACCTTTGGAAAATTAAATCACCGTGTTTGGAAGTCGCACGACCTGAATCTCCAAACCAAGCTTTCTGTCTACAAGGCTATGGTGCTCCCAATACTCACATATGCTGCAGAATGCTGGTGCCTGTATAAGGCTGATATCAGAAAGCTTGACATGTTCCACATGCGTTGTTTACGATGCATTCTCCGCATTCGGTGGCAGGATCGTGTGACCAATACGGACGTTCTGCAAAGATCCAACATGCCCGGCATGGAGGCAATACTAATGAAAAGCCAGTTGAGGTGGAGTGGCCACGTTAGTCGCATGACAGACTGCAGACTCCCAAAATCTGTTTTCTATTCCGAGCTTGCGGATGGAAAGCGTAATCGTGGGGGGCAGTTTTTGCGCTACAAGGACGTCTTAAAACGTCATCTCAAGGCCTGCGATATCCCTGCTGAGCGTTGGGAGGAGGTCGCGTCTATGAGACCAGAATGGCGTAATAAAGTCAGAAAAGGTGTAGCTTCCTTTGAAGTAGCTCGACTTGAACACCTGGACCAAAAGCGTCATTTACGAAAGACTCGACCCAAACCATCCTATACATATACCTACAATAACCAGGGCCAACTATATTGCATACAATGTGTCCGAACATTTAAAACTAAGTTCGGCTTTGCGAGCCATATACGTGCTCATCAGAGGAGTTTGTAAGGGTCGCCGTCGTCGGATACGACAAGGAGGACTATATACTTGCAGTATAAAGGATTTCCGACTGCCGTATCTATCCACCGCTATATTCAAACTCAAAAACTTTAAATACCTATCTATACTACTAGTGTAAAGAGGAAAGATTTGTATTTTTGTGTGTGTGTATTGTTGTAATGTTTAATAATTTTTTATGTTTTATTTTTTTATGTGTTATAGTAAATTTATAATGTTTTAAGTTTTATGTTTTAATTTTAGTAGAGACTGTATTTTTCCTTTTATTAATTTTTGTTTGTTACTTTCCGTGTCCTCACCAAATGGACCCTGCGGAAGACCAGCGCTGGCTGCAAAGCTAGTACATGCTGAGCTGGGTCCATTTCGTGGCAAAAACGTGTTTTATTTTTTATTATTATTTCTTTTAATCGATGTTGTGTTTGTCACGAATAAATGTTTTGATTTGATTTGATTTGATTTGATTTTAATGAATAAACTCAAAAACTGCTGTGCCGATTTCAAAAATTCTTTCACCATTGGAAAGCTACATTCACCCTGAGTGACATAGGCTACTTTTTACCGCGGGAAAATGCTTCATTCCTACGGGAAAACGGGTAATCCGTGCGAAGCCGGGCCGGGCAGCTATAGTTTGATATAAAAATATGGAAATAACTGCTCAGATGCTAAAGTAATTATCATTTAATTTATTTTTATAGTATAGAAATTAACTAACTTATAATCATTTATTTTAATTCCTATTTCAGTTCAAAGATATCACAAGTGCAAACGTAAAAACAAAACCGTGAAAACAGATAGACGTAATGCGATTCTAAAAATTATATGAAAAAATAAATCTCGCCTATTTTCTAATTCATAGAAAAAATGACTTGCTTCAACTTAAAAACCACTCTTAAGTCAAACATGCTTAGTCCTTTTCTTTCAAACATAATGTTAAAGTGACCGATAAAGACGAACTGAAAGAGGTTTGATGAACGTTTATGAACTCGATCATTGGCACTTAAAGTAAATATTACATTTAATTAGAACTCAGTTTTGTAGGTATTTATATCTTTAACCGATTATTTTCTTAAGGGGCTTCCATAATTGGCGTATGGGATCGTACCTTCGGTCTGAATCTCTTAGTTTTCTTAGGTTTTTTGTAGCTTATTATGTTAACAACAACGGCACAACACAATAACAATATAGTATCCCATATTTACTTCAAAGTTCATTATTTTCGAGATATTTGGCATCAAAGTTGAACAACTTTAGGCCAAAAAACCAGTTTCTGGCCATAACTTTTGTGTTAATTGGTTTAAAATGAAAACCCTAGACTAGTTTTTAGGGACGTAACAGACGAACCCAAATATGTAGATTTCGTATGTGTTAGATCTTTCACGTCAATAGAGATACAAAATAAGTGTTATTTTAGACAATGTTTAAAAAGATCATAGAAAATGAAGTATTCATTTGTTTCAAAATCCGGTAGACCAAAATGGAGATAAAAGGTTGAATAACCGATAACCGTTTGATTTATACTTCTATCTGTAGTGCAAAAGTAAGAGATACGATTCAAAACTTGTCAAAAATCGAAACCTCGGGTAGCCCCTTAAACAGGTAAATGCGGAAACCAATGGTCACCCTATCTTTATTCCACTTTACGATTACGAGGGCCTAATGGAACAATGATGGTCAGGCTCGGCCTGTGAGCCAAGTTATTTCGATCACTTATGAGTGCCTAAACGACCTTTTTTATGGATTAACGTATAGTAGTAACGTAACGTAACGTTAACGTATAGTAGTAACGGTTATATGTAGGCTATTATTGGATAACTGGAAACCGTTTTAATTCAAGGCCTTTGGTAACATTTAAGGGTGGTCGATTAATTAATGTTTAGTGGAAATACTGAGATCCATGTACAGACACCATCAGATAGATATAGCAACCAAAGTAATAATATATTCCCATCGTTACACATATATTAGCTACTTTCGCCACTGTCTGCTAACTTTTCCATGCACACTGTACAAATAAATTGCAAAGTGTACACATTTTTCAATCATCCTTTCAAGCTTATCTTCAGATTAGTGACGAAATTTTTCCAGTAATTTAACCTATTTTCAACAAAAATCCTTTGCCTTAACTTCTCACGAAATTTAGGTACACGGTAATGAAACCAGGCATTTTACTCAGCGTTACCTACTCGTAGAATACGGGTATTACCGTGATGTTAAGCAAACGCGGGTTCCTAACGACGGGTCGCTCTCAATTTGTCGGCAAACACTCGAGTTCTGGCTTATGAGGTATGCTCCTAGTTTATATGACATACGATGAAACCCATCACTTACCTACTAGTAAGACAACGGTTCACATCAAACGTGGGTAACATTAATCCACTGACAGCAACAGTCAAAGTATTTTATAGTTCATTTATGACTGGATTTTAATAATAAAATACTCAAGAGAATATGAAAAGATCCCTAGTCGTATATAAATGTAATGTAGGTTCGTATGCCAGACAAGGGTAATCAGGTAATCACGGAACTGTTCAAAAGAACGGTAGGATAACTCAACTGTTATTGTCCTATACAAAAAGTAACATAGATCTACCGACGTACCACGTACCTACAATGCGTTACGTGATCGACTTGCAACCTGTGATATCATGTTTCGTCTCTGTCTTTTAAACGCAGATATGACAGGCATGTCATTAAAAAGTTAAAAAGTTTGTAACGTAACCCGTGTAGTTTAAGCCTCGGTGACACTTGAATAGTCCAAACGATTCCGGTTAGGAATAAAATACAAAAACTAGAAGGGTAATCACGTAACGTTCCGAACGCGCGTTAGGACAATCTAAGTGTCATTTTTCCACACAAAAAGTGACATTTAGATCTACCTGACGCGCGTACAATGCGTTACGAGATTTACCTGCTGGCCTGACAATTCGCCATACATTGCTTGTTCTAGAAGTTAAGATGGTCGCCAGGTTACTCGTGGATCCAGCATTGTACAAGAATTGTCGTCGTGAGGTGACAACTGTCAAGTTTGTGAAACTGGGGACAGTTCAAAGAGCTTTTTTGCTGTCAAATTAAGATTTAACATACGTTTAACAGTCATTCCTCTCAAATCTATCAGTGCTCTTCGTATGTATTTTTAAAGAAATTTAATAGAAGTATAATTTAATAGTTATAATTTCTATTAATTATTTAGCAACATTAGTTACCTGAAAATTAACTTAACCACATCCAATTACCATTGACTAAGTACCCACTGCGCTAGTTCACTTCAAAGACTTACTCAATCTAGAGCACACTGCCGCAGGCCCCTCATTTCCAAGATCAAATAGCTCCGGTTTCTTATGCCCGTGTTTGGGAAGACGTAAATCGAAAGTTATTCGCTTTGTAGCATAAGGCCGTCACAGACCTAAGTAATAAATACTATTACCGTTAGATACCGAAATATATATTATATTATAGCTAAGCACAATACACTACAAACATACTAAAATATATATTTTCTATATGCTTAAACTCGCTGCTGTCCTAGCGAGCGAACGATTTAAGAACGTACTAAGTGAAATATGGTGTACGTTCTGTGTCTAACACCTACATTGTGAGAGAAACAGAGATATTATATCGGTTACGAAGACAAGTGAAAAGGAACATCTTCTATATTCCCGAAATATACCAAAATATGTATATCGTAAAAACCGAGCTACAATATACTCGTAATATTTATAGCAAGGAATCTTAAGATGCCTTTCTATAATATATAATAATATACCAAAATATGATAGCTATATTATAGCTGCGTGTGTTTGTGGACTATGTCAACTAGTACGCAAAATATATCGTTATACGTGTAAGATGTCTTGCTATAATACTAGATTGTTGTAAAGGCTAGAAAGTAGGCAATAGATGGACGAGTGGGTTCGAGGTCCGAGCCGCTAGGTGAGGATTGAGCGAGGATTGAGTGTGATTGAGCGAATCGCTGTTCAAACTGTCCAACAATGACATTGTTGGCCAGTTTGAACTCATAGTTGGCCTGTTCGTGCTATGTCCAACTAACCCCAGCTTTGAAGCCTGTTTTCTGACCATTTTTTGCCACTTTTCCGAGCAGTGAAGTGAAAATGTATTGTTTGGTCTATAGCTAAGGTGGCTGTCACACTGCCACCGCGTCTCGTTGCGACGAGACGCGGAGCAACGGACTCGCATGCGGAGACAACGCACGAACGTCCGAGTTTTCTCCGCATCTCCGTCCGAAGCTGCGATGCGCGACGTCCCGCGTTCTTGCCCTAAAATCCATACGGCACTACGGAGCTAGGTGTGACCTACCCTGCGGCACGCACCGAGTCTCCGTCAGCGCGCGAGTCGTCGTGCGTCTCGCTCCTCCGCGCGTCGATGCGGAGCCAGTGTGTCGTACCATGCGATTTTTCTATACAAAATCAAGATTCTACATACAAAGTTAAAAAACGCATCAACGGACGCCGCTGCGAGATGCGGAGCCTAAGTCTGTGACGGGTTTTATTCGATTAGTTGCTTAAGGAAGGTACCTACGGTAATGGAGTAGGTTTAGTTACAAATGATTTTCGAACACGTTTTTGTATCAAACTTACCTACTGAATTAGATCCCGGCGATTAGTTATAAGCCACTGTGATAAAGCCATTACGTGATCTTGCACGACTTTCTGGGTTCTAAAAGCGGCTAGTAATGTTTTTAAAAATCCTAATGTTTTCTGTGACTGCATTTGCAAATTCAGCTTTAGGCGACTAATGATAAGGTGCAATTTTAAAATAGAAGAAAAGTAGAAGAAATGCTTTTCTAAAAGATTCTCCGGTTCAAGTATGTGTTATTATGATCGTAGAAGTTGGAGATGACGTTGTTAAGTACATATTTCTGCTCAAAGTTGGAATTTTATTTACAACTTCTGTTGGGTAACTTGACGTTAATTGGTCACCGTGGCTGTTTTATATCCATACCAATAATTTAGTCGGTGAATTGTGAGTTTGTATAATACCATTTCAAACATTCTTACAACAGTAGGTACATAGATTTTTCTCATGACTCCAACTGATTTATTGTAATCGCAGGCGGAGCAGCGCGGGATCCCAATCTGCCGCCATTTAAAAATAAGTTATGAATTGAATATCAGGTGCAATGGTGCAGACTTAGAAGTGAAAAAACTTGCGATTTGCTTTAATTATCAGCATTTAAAAAATCCCTCCCAGCTCTCCCCCTCCCAGCAAGAATAAAATGGGTACCTTTAGGGTTTTGTTTATAAGTATATAATATGTTTTTTTCCGCATAAAATTATAGAAGAGGTGACGCCGTTTATGCGGTTCAACTAAATATTAGGTTTTATAGCCCTTAACTTTGGCAATGTCTACTGAAGCGTCATTAACGGTGTGGAACATGAAATACATTAAAGTTTTAACCATATTGCACTTCTCTCTTTTACGTATTTCAAAAATTGAACATTTCCACAGCCTTTTATGAATACATTATCATTGTTCTTGAAAAGATGTGGAACATGAGATAAATTACAGTTTTAACCATATTGCACATCTCACTTTTACGTATTTCAAAAAGATAACATTTCCACACCCTTTCACGAACACATTATCAGTGTTCTTGAAAGGGTGTGGAAATGTTTTTCTACTAAACATTACGTTGAATAAAACGGATGCGATCGAAATTTAAAATACATCAGTCAGTTCTAAATTCACTTGCCTCAGGCTTATGCGGCGCGAATACAGTGATACAAGTAGCGAGCAGCGGAGAGGTATCCCCTGTGTAAGATATTGGTTTGATTGGACACACAAATAATGTTAACAATCAATCGCGAGGATCTGTTTTTCATTAAAATAAAAATAATTGCTATCATTCCCAATTTTAAATTTGTTGGACAACAGTAACTTCTTTTTAGTGATACACGGTTTTTTTTAATCTTGTTTTAAAAGTTTTATACGCTAGGACCTTAAAATGGTGTTATTTAAATATAAATAAGTTTTAACAATGCAACAAAGAGGTTTAATAACTTGGGTAGATTGCCACCCATTGGAGCCTGAAAGAATATTTTTTACCTGCCTCAGTTGCTAATTTAGCCTTAAAGATAATATTACTTATCTAAAGATGACTGATGGTGATAATACTACGACACAAAAAAAACAATCGAGCATTACCTAGAGCAAACTTGACGCCGGTCCAAGCTGTCCGAACGTAGTGGAAGAGCCGACGGTAGAGCGGGCGGTGGCGTCGGCGCCGGGGCGCCTCCGCGTCGGGCGCGGGCGAGGGCGCGGGCTCCGCTTCCCCCGCCCCGCGTCCCTCCACCGACGACGCCGTGTTGCGCACCCAGCTTTACTTGGCCGCTCGCTCGTTCAACGAAACCGCACCCTTAGAAACGGTTGTAATTAGTTTGGTTGTTACGTGTGGCAGCCTTCCGTTGGTGTTTTATTTGATTAGCGCACGTAACAGGTATACTGTGTGAACGCGAAGTATCTACTTTTTTATAGATACTTATAGGAGTTATCGTTACTTTAGTACATAAGGACTCAATCAGGTAAACTGAAACTGTAATTATTTTGCTTTATGTTGTTTAATTTATAAGCTGGTAAATAATAAATCTGAATAGGCATCCCTCAAAGAGTGTTAAAGTGACCGGCACCCCTCAAGGTGGACTGATGACCTGGTAAAGGTCGCGGGAGTCCGCTGGATGCGGGTGGCGCAGCAGTCTAATACTGATAAAAATATTCGCCTATGAAAATGTATGTAAGCACATTTCAATATGTGCACGTCTGTAGACTATTTTCAGCGATCCATTTTGTAGGCAGTGTCGCGGGAAGAGCTAAAAATAACTTGTATTCAACATGTTCCACTGAAAATAATGGCTTCAGGCGATACTCGTAACTTTAGTTTTTAGTTTTTATTAAAAGTGATTCGTGCATATTCATGAATATTTTGTTGGATTTTTTTAGAAAATGTCTGACTTACTATAGTGCTCGTCACTGGCCTAATACTATAGGCCTAAAAGTGTCATCTCTTTCAATCTTATGCCAGGACAGTAGAGGTGAACAATGGATGCAACTATTCGGTATTAAGGTGTTGAGCATTGGGACAATTTACCTTACCAATTAGTTTTTTTTATAAACAGTCAACCAATCAATGTAATGTGCAGTCTAGGTTACACTAGGAAAGGATTATTTCTGTAGGCCACTTATGCGCGTTTGCAGATTCGGTGCGCTATCGGTAAGCTGTCAGTTGTCTGTGTCAACTGTCAATCAAGTCGGTACAGATTCTTAACTGCGCGCCTACATTTGAGGCACAGAACACACGGAGCGGTGCGGAACCGCTCGCCACCGCGGTGGGTGGGCGGTGAAATTTTGTATCACGATATTCACGATGTAGGTAATCCGCCGAGAGCGGGTACACGGTGCCGCTCCCGCGGTAGAGTTACTATGCGCACCGCCGCGGCGAGCGGTGCCGCACCGCTGTGTTCCTCGCCTAAATGAGTGCTTCTTTATAGGTGCGAGATGTGTGCTAAAGCACCACGTCCGCTTAAAAATACCATCATCATCATCATCCTCCTAGCGTTATTCCCGGTTATACCCCTAAAGGAGCCCGGGATCCGCTTTGACACCTAATCCCAAGATTTGGCATAGGCATTAGTTTTATTTCTGTAAAATACGTTTATTTAGGGAATTATTTCTGTAAAATACGTTTTTAATAATAAATGAATTATAATTATGAATTATGAATTATATTAGATTTCATGACGATTAAAATTTCACCTTTTATGTATAATTTTTGATTTCCTCGCATAAGGCTTTGTAAAATGTTGTATGATACTCGTGCGGATAGGGAATTGACTATTTTCCGCACTTGTATCATAAAAAAAACTATTAAGTAGGTGTTTCGATTTGGACTTAATCGATGCTAGTTGAGATACCACTTTTTTTTAATGTGATAGGAGGCAAACGAGCAGACGGATCACCTGATGGTAAGCGATTACCGCCGCCCATGGACACCTGCAACACCAGAGGTGTTGAGAGTGCGTTGCCGGCCTTTAAGATGGGAGTACGCTCTTTTCTTGAAGGTTTTAAGGTCGTATCACTACTCTGTCGTATCGGTACTTTAGCAAATATATTTACCGCACCTTCGTGAAATGCAATAACAGTATCCATTATACTCACCACGAACACGACGCACTCGCTCCTACGCATGTTCCACGCATCACAAGTTTAAAACACTTATTAATCACTCAGTCATAGGACCGAACTGAAACAGAAACTTTGTCGAATCAAATATTAACCTCGAAGCCTTTGACGTTTGAATAATTTATGACATTTCTAAACTAACGGCTTCTATTAAGTATTAAAAAGGTTCGATAAAGGTCATGTTTCTTGTTAGTACACTGTTTTCTTGGTTAGTCGCGGTGCTGGCGTGATCTGTGGACAAAGAGACGACACTTTGTTAGTGCTGTTAGTGGCAGGCGGGTTAGTTTCTTGTTACGAGCACTAAGCTTGTGTTTTTCAGCGAGATGCAAGAAAAGTGAACTGAAATGAGTTTTTTGTTTAGGTGAAAGCATCTGAATATGCTGTTAATTGTTGTAATCAAATTATTGATTTTGATTGAGATTTCTTTTAGGCCTTGTTACAAACAAGGCTAATTTTTATTTCGAATTAGAAGTTGGTCCGATTACATATTATAAGTACGAGGTGGCAACGTCGCGCGCGCATCTCAGAATGATGCTTGTCAAACGCTATAGATTACCATTACCATAGTAATGCCATTCATTACATTACCATTAACTATGGTAATGGTAATCCATTTGCGTTTGGCAAGCGCGCACAATGTTACTAGCTGTGCGAAATTACGCCTCTGCGTATACATGGCCTAAACTTTCTATTAAGACAATAGGAAAATGTTACCCACCAGAAGTTCGAAATGCTTGGCCTAGGTAGGTGCTTGCTCATGTCATCATACCTAAATCACTTATACCTCATTTAGGAAACAACTCAGAATCATATCTGGGGTGTTTACAGGTCACTTCAGGGTCAAGGATCTCTTGGCCAAGATGGGACTATCGGATAGTTTAGACTGTAGAATGTGTGGTGAGGAGGATGAGACTATGGAACACTTATTGTGTGAGTGTCATGCCCTTGCCAGACAAAGAATGAATTACTTTGGTTACGGCTACCCGCAACCAAAGGAATTCAAGATGCTTCCGCTGAACTGCATCATCCGCTTTATGGAGCGAGCTTGGGAGTAGGCACAAAGGAGATGGCAAATGCACAAAAGATCCCACTGGGTCGAAGTGCATCCGAAAGGGCCCTCATCTAGATAAGATAAGATATACCTCATTTAATGATTTAAAAAATTTACCACAAAGTATAAAATAGGCTCGTATAGTTGCGTTCTAATTATAGTTCGGTGACAAACGAAATTAGATAAACTTACGTCTCCAAAATCATATTATACTAAATACTGAACCTTCATACGTAACCAGATATAGTACGGGAAACTATCAAGTGATCGAAATATTCGGCTACCTTTGAGCGGGATGTGATTTATTCGTGGCGTTATCACAAAAAAGGTTCCCAAAGCCCATTGTTATGCGAGACAGTTGTGTATTTCGATACTTGATGTATGTACAGTCAAGTGCAAAAATATGTATCGATAACATCCTCTCATAAATAAGTACCAAAACCTTAACCCGTTGACATAAGAGGTATGGGACATATTTATGAGTAAGTTGAATTCACCCATATTTTTACACTTGACTGTAGATTTAGGAACTATTGAAACTGTATTGCTGAAAACGTGACAGTTTGACGTATTAGGTGAATTATTTCAGAATGGCAAAGTTGAGATTTACTTATAAGTATAAACGAAAATTCCGAACGTTTTTGCCCTATGGGCGCATAGGGCAAAAACGTTCGGATTATAGTAGTATCGTTATAATAGAGGTGTAGACACCAAATAAAATAACCAATAATGTTGAATTTTCCCGAAAAAGATTGAACATATTGTCAAGTGGAGAAAAAAATATATTTTATGCTATGGATTAAATAATCACTAAGTTATAAAATATGAAACTTCATATGAAACGATTGTCATTTTCTACGACGCTCGCAGACCGTGACGTCACGAGCTGAGCATCAAACCACCAAAAAACACCAAACTCCCAATCGGTTAAGCATCAAGCTTAACCGATTGGGATGAAATTTTGCACGAAGATAGATTATAGCCTAGATTAAAATAAAGGATAGTTTTTATCCCGGATCCCCACAGACGAAGTAGTAGTAGAATATATAAATCGGTTAGGATTAGACCCTGAAAAATAACGAAGTTTCCTTCAGCGGAAATTGGTTTTAGGAATTAAGAGATTCGGAAATAAACATGCTTTCGAACAAAATTACTCTTCAGTTTTATATAGTGTAGGTGCCTTTCTGAAGCGGTTATAGTTCTACTGATGAGAATTCTGAAAGAATACAAATTATTACGGAATGCTGCAGTTTCTGACTTGTTAGAAGGAAGTCAAATCGTGATAAAAAATGATGTCACCTTGTGTTACGTACGAGATAAAGTCACGTCAGTTTGTTTCAATATTGAATACTATCAAAACAGTGACTATGAGGTAAATATTACTTATATAAAAATAATTAAATTCTACGGCTGTCTTCAATTTAATGTTCGAAAAGAAATCTTGTTGGAGTTCAAATAATTTCAGTCGACAGCATGCCACTGGTAAGTCTAAGTGCGGCTTGCATCAAATTAAGAGTATAGACCGATCAACGTGAAATATGGCGAAATAATATTAATAAAAATACAGACGATGTAGTGCAACCCACTCTAAGTCTCAAAGATATCGGTTAGGAGGTCAACAGCCAACTACGTTAAAGATATGTTAACACTTTTAAACCGTATTCCATTGTAGTAAGGCGAGAATGCCCGTTTCCTCTCATACATGAGAGGAGGCCTGTGCCCAGCAGTGGTACGTATATAGGCTGATGATGTGATGTGTGATGTGAAGGCGAGAATGAGTACAAAGTATTCATACAGACGGTATTAGAATCAGTCTCGTCAACAAAAATCTCTAAAAAGTCTAGGCAAAAATAAACCAATTGCTTTGTTTTAATGTTATTTTTATTTTATTTAGTTGTTTTAGTTTAGAATTTTTAATGTCTAATGTTATTTTTACTGTATTGCGATGCTGCATGTAGGTAGGCCTACATTACATCTCACCTGGTATTTATATTTATTTCTCTCTCGTCTATCCCAATAGTATATACGAGTAAGTATAGTAGTTTATATATGTATTAAATTGTATGTCGTTTCCGTGAGTCACCAACGGTGCTGGCTGAAAATCAGCGCTGCAGGTGTCTGACACCTCAGCATAATGCTGAGCCAGTGTCCGGTTCACTGCCGCAGAGACACACTTTTTTCATGTTTTATGTGCGATTCTTGCTTATTTTATTATTTAATATGTGTGTCCTGTGTGTTTGTGAATAAATATATCTTTCTTTCTTTCTTTCTCTCAACAAAATTTTTAGGTGTTATCATAGACTCATCTCTAAATTGGAATGACCACATAAGCGAAATAAGTAATAAATTAAATAGATTTACTTACGCACTTTATAATCTAAAAAAATGCACAGATTTAAAATCATCATTGAGTGCTTACTACGCTTACGCACATGCCTGGCTCCAATACGGTATCGTGTTATGGGGAAATAGCACAAATATTATTAATCTGTTTCGATTACAGAAACGTTGCATAAGAATATTAGTAAATGTAAATTCCATGGTAAGTTGTAAATCTTAATTTGTAAAACTAAAATTTTTGACTTTAGTATCTATAGTATATATTTTACAAATTTGCATTTTTGTCAAAAATAATCTTAGTATTTTTCCTCAATATTCCCGCTCTCAAAACTTGCGACCCAAAACCAAACTGGCTAGGCTTAATTCAACACTTACAATGGTATGTACACATAAGCCCTTATGGCATGTCAATAAAATTTTATAATAAAATCCCCGATACGATTAAAAACATTAATGAGCAAAAAAAAATTAAAAACACAATAAAATCATACCTCATGAGGAATGCCTTTTATACATTAGATGATTTTTTTAATGATAAGACCCTAGACTGGACGGCGAAATATTATTTAATAATTTCGGTAAGAGAATATATATGTGAACAATTGTTAATTTATGTCTGTGTAAATAAAATGTACAATAATATTAAACTTAATGCGAATCTGTAATGTAATATATTAAATTGCTTGCTCTTACAGGGTTCATGTTGATCTGTACAATTTATTTAAGATCTTGTATGTATACTTACATGAGTGCAATAAATGATATGAATTATGAATATCTATGACGTCAAGGGTACAAACGATTGAACGAAGAAAGATTTTTAAACAACCATTTCTCTTCAGTGTGCATTACAGAGGCAGTCATCGAAAACACCGCATAATATTTACCAACCCCCAACAAGTTTCACATTCTTCAACATCCTCTAGATCCTTGTTTTCCCCGATACCTGACGATGTAAGTTTTAGCCCTAGTGCATGTGAACACATCTCTGCCGTGGTAAACCATCGAGCAACTCATAAGCTCTAGAGCCCGGATGTTTTACATTTTCCTTCTTATACCCTAGTTTATGAATGACTAACTTCCGCCCGCGACTTCGTCTGCGTGGACCCGGGATAAAAACTACCCTATATTTTAATCCAGGTTATAAACTATCTCCGTGCAAAATTTCATCCAAACCGGTTGAGCCGTTTAAGCGTGATTGAGTAACGAACATCCAAACATCCAAATATCTAAACTTTCGCATTTATAATATTAGTAGTATGCGGTACTAGTGTCGATTTTCAGATTTACCTACAGACGATGCAAGCCAATAGGGTAGGGTAACCTACCGAATTCTACACCGGACTTGTCGACGCAACGAAGCCACCATTAGTGTTTAAATTTTATAATTGTAAGTATTTAAGTCTGATGTATGTCTATGGGCCTTAGTTGCCTGAAATAAATGGTTATTATTATTAAAGCACTATGCTTGCAACTGAAATCAGTCAGTAACGAGGAGTCAGGCATGAGGGATAAGTGCAAAAATGGCTGCAAAAAACCATTAACATAATGGCGGCAAAAGTTATAGGTAGGTAAGAGGAACAGGAAATTAAAGAGAAAACGGGCATATCGTACGATCAAATTATGGTAAAATCAAAAAAAGTGTGAAACGTTTATGGTACTTATTTAATAACATATTTTGTTTAGTTACATTATTAATAAATGGATGATGGTCATTTTATGCATATACCTTGTATGCGTATCTTTAAAAATTTCCCGATTATAATTAGGTATTAGGAGAATTACATTCAAATACAAAAACTTTTGCAAGTTACGGTTTATACGCCATAATAATAGTAAAAAATAAATCAGCCTATATATACGTCCCACTGCTGGGCACAGGCCTTCTCTCATGGATGAGAGGGAACGGCCAGTGGTCCCCTCGCTGGCCCAGTGCGGGTTGATGACTTCACATACACCTTAGAATTTCTTCGTGGATGTATGCAGATGTTTTTTGTCTTGACCGAAAAGCTAACTATCAAATGATATTTCGTACATAAGTTCCGATAAACTCATTGGTACGAGCCGGGATTCGAACCCACGACCGCCGTTTGACAGCCGCACGCCTGAACTGCTAGGCTACCGTAGCTTATACAAGGCATAAGCTAAATATGAGATTGAGCGGGATATTTAGACTGCTGTCTATCTCGCTTTATCATACGCTCCGTATGCAGTCCGCCCCGCTCGGCCGTTTGGACGCGCTTAAAATATTTACACCACAAATCAAACGTATCAAATCATTTTGTATTTGTGTCAAAGTAGTTAAAAAATCATGCCGCCAAAGGCCATTTTGTGCAATCCTTTCGCCGTGGAACTTTTTATTGATTTTGGATGGATAATCTTTTTTATACTATTTTCTCGTAGTCGAAGTGAAAAGTAGAGTGCATAACTCTGGACTAAAAGCCATTTTACCACTCGAACAATTTTGCCTGACTCACTCCGCTTGGGATCGCAATAACCATCTCGTGGTAATATGGCATATTTAAGACCCTTGTTAACTAAGTATAGTATAATTCCATTGCACTGGAAAATCCGTGCAAAATATTAAAATTTGATTGTAAATCTAATTGCTTCATTACCCTGCTTGGCAACGCAAGGTAGTGCCTGGAGCAATATTGCAATTTGCAATATATCGCCTGAACTCACCAGCACTCGTGCTATAATTATAACAGCATTTACCTCACAGTCCCTTCAAATTACAATATTTTAGTTTAGTTTTCCTTTAATTTCTGAGCGTGTTTGTACATTCAACGGCGATGTCCTTCATACTAAAGGTTTAACTCGCAAAGCTGAAGTTTCCAGTTTAATCCTATTCAAAGGGCGAAGTGAAAACTTCTCAATGTAATCTTAGAGGAGTTTAATTTAATTTGTAGTTCGGTCTTGAATTAGGTTCGGTATTTGCCTGCCGCTTAGTGATTCAGCTACATACTACTATTTACGACGTAATAAATTATAAATCCTTTGTTTGCCTTTTGTTTATAGAGTAAAGTAAAGAATATATTAAGTATTTTTTCTTCACAGCTTGTAAGAAAGATCTGCGCAAACAGAGAAACCCTTGTTTCTCATCATTATTATGTACTAACAGTAGAAGTACCTATACTTAATTCTTTTTCTTTTTTAAGTGTAGCATGAGTACAGTCAATCAACGATGTATGTAGCTTAACTCTTCGTGGTATTTGGACAGAGTTGAGATGTTAATAAGAAACCAGTGCCTGCGGGTGGTGTGGCAGTTAAAACACCACTTTTCACCCCAGGAAGAAATATGCGCATTCCGGGCAGTGACACTATTTACAATGTAATCTTTCGTATTCATTACTTCCGTTCAAACTCGCATTTTTTGAGTACGTTACTTACAAACTATCCTTACTAACTAATATTATAAATGTGAAAGTAACCCTGTTTGTTTATTTATTTACTGAACCGCTGTGAGGATAAATAGAGGAAGCTAGACTATACAATATGCGTAGATTTCTCTACGTAGAGACGCCTCTTTTCGCCATCGTCCAACGCGACAACATTACCATCCTCACCACTTAGATGGTTGGCAGTCCTCAACTGTGCGCTTCTCCAGAAACTTCCTGCCTCGCCCAGCTAATCTGTGGAATGGATTGTCGCCTGCGGTATTTCCGGACCGATACGACCTTCAAACCTTCAAGAAAAGAGCGTACACCCATCTTAAAGGCCGGCAACGCACTCACAACACCTCTGGTGTTGCAGGTGTCCATAGGCAGCGGTAATCGCTTACCATCAGGTGACCCGTCTGCTCGTTTGCCTCCTATCACATAAAAAAACAAAAAATATTACTTAATTTTTCATAATTTACTACCTAGACCCCCAAGAAGAGGGAGGGGGATTCACACAGGTCGTACCTATCCCACACGGGCAGAGACGAGAGCACAGCTAGTACAAATAAATCAGGGGAAGCACTATGCTTTGCAGCATCGTTTGTAAATCTCAAAATCGAGACTAAGTAATCCTGTTTCATACATAAACTAGGGTATAAGTAGGAAAGTGTAAAACAACCGGGCTCCAGTTCTCTTAGCGGTTTATGAGTTGCTCGATGGTTTACGACGGTAGAGATGTGTTCACATGCACTAGGGCGAGCATAAAACTTACGTCGCCGGGTATCGGGGAAAACAAGGATCTAAAGATTGAATGATGTTGTTGGGGGTTGGCAAATATTATGCGGGAGTTGCTGATGATCCCCTGTTTAATACTAAAGAGGAACAGTGACGGGTCAATTTATAAGACGCCGTTTTCATTGTTTAGGGTAGTTATACAGGGTGACATTTTAATCAGTGTCCAAATTCAAGTATAAGATTCTTCAGCAAAATTATAAAATACGTTTATTTTTGTTTCATATCATTCAGTACAAAAATGAATGAATGAATGAATGAAATTGTTTATTTCGGACATCGGGTATCCATAAGTAGGTACAAATTTGACATATTACAAATTACAATTATAAGTTAGTAGGTAAAAAATAAATAATAATAATAATAATTTTAATCTAAGTTAATAAAAAATGAAGTGCTCATTGGACCTCACATGTATATTCATCCAATGAGTGACAATAGGACTGTCCATCCTTTCTGCAACCACCTTCAGGAGAGTGTTGGTACTGCACCGCACGCGGCTCCACAGGGAGCACGGCTTGGAAGCCGTCAGTGTTCCATTCGGCGAACATCCCTGATGCGCTGCATCGCCAGTGCAGGCCCAACATCCCCCTGAAGGCGTTGTTGTATTGGACACGCAGAGCACTGAAGGTCTTCTTGGTGTAGTTGCTCCACAGGTTACACGTGTACAAGTTCTGGCAGTATGTTTTAAACAGCGTTATTTTAACCTCAGGTGTACAGCGTGTAAACCTGCGTGACAGCATATTACCTCTGACCGCCAGCGCTCTGCGTTCCCTTTCTAAATCTACGTCATCTTTGAGGCTATCTGTGACCCAGTGACCCAAGTACTTAAATTTGGTTACCACCCGGAGAGGAGAACCGTTGAGAAATAAATAGTAATTGCTGCTTAAAGTTATCCCAAAAAAACCTTACTGCGCGGGCACCTCAGGTTTGCGCACGGCACGCCTCCCCTCCCTTGGCCCCGCCCCGCTCCGCGCGGTACTGAATGCCCAGTAACCATGCAGTACGGATAATTCTTTTGGGATAGACAAATTATAATTTTAAAAATACCTACTAGTTTTTTTTTTTAATTGAGTCTATTAATGATACCAAATGCCTACAAAAAATTTGGACACTGATTAAAATGTCACCCTGTATACCTAACAGTTCACGTGACAGGCTGTGTGGCAGACAAAACACATTATTAAATGCCGTAGACCTTTAGTTTAAATCAGTTTCTTAATTGAAAGTGATATGCTGTATCAAAATGACAACGGCATATGGGGTAGATTCCAGAATTATGCAAGACTATAATCACTAGGGGCGGTAAAACAAAGAATGTAGCACATTAGAGTCATTTGATGCCTGAGTCTAGCAAGGGCGATAAGTATGCGATATGGGCCTCTTTTTCTACCACCCGTGGTGACTACAACTTTTTACGTCTCCCACCTGGTTATGATCATCAGATCGGCTGAAACACGTCCACTACTGGACATAGGCCTCCCCCAAAGAGTGCCACAATGACCTGCGCCACATCCAGCGGACTCCCGCGAGCGCGACCTTTACAAGGTCATCAGTCCACCTTGGGGGTCTACCCATGCAGCCTTCCGGTACCCCCACCTGGCAGCGATCGGTAACTGCCGCTTTTTAGGCTTGTGTACGCAAAAAATTAAAACGATTAACACGCATACATTGCTAACAAAACTACAACTTGCATTGTTGATAAGAACAAGAACACTGGAGAAAATCAAGTACATCTGCAGGACAAAAACACGTATTCCAAAGAAAAACTATATTAAGCTAAATCCATACGCTTAATAAATCGCCGGCAAAGTCCGGAGTGTGTTACAGTTTTATTTCCAAGGGGACAATGTGCCCGTCAAGAGTGCCATACGCGCTTCAACAAACTTAGCGCAAACAGCCTAATCGCGGGATAACAAACCTTATGCTGACGTGTTAAAGCCGTGTTTAAATGCATCGGCAACATTGCAGCTTCGTAAATTAGACCATGCGTCACTGTCAGAGCGTAGCGTGAAGAAAAGGACATCGCAATAACCTGAGAAACGAACTGGCAATGATCACGTGGGAAATGTTTGATGATACAACAATATTGGTAGTCTAAATAAGGTTGAAGATTTTTTTTATAATACGGTCATTTTGATTCATTCGTGTACTCAATTAGCGTGAGTTGTAAATTACTAATTAACTTAGATTCAGTTTGTATAAATATTTACTTATTCTTTTCCATTTATAAATGATATGCATATACCTACACGTTATTTAAATGTGAAACAAAATAATTTCTACATGTTTTGTATGCTTATTTTTCGTCAAAACGGACACTGAGTTAATTTTTGTTTTACAACTCACGCTAATTGCAAACACGAATTATTGAAAGGGCTTCCCTTTTAGTGGAATATAATTTAATTTCAAATTGGAACAGAGTTGCATTTGTTTTATTTCAGACCGAAGTAAACTCTACTCTTTTTCTGTTACAGTTGATTTTTCATTGCCAATTCCTAAATTACTATAAACGATAGTGCGTTTGCATTTTTTTCTAATTGTACGAGTGGGCGAAGCGAAGGAAGTTTTCCGTTTCACCGTGGGCCAAAATTCTTTCATATGTCCGGATGTCCCGATGTCCGGCTGTTCTCATCTACAGGGCATTGGGTAACCTTGTGCGAGAAAAATTGTCGTTTTTGTTTTTTGCAGCGGCCAAGGATGATTTTTTTGTATAATCGTTTAGAGAACCTCTTAATACGCATAGATAGATATATTAAACGCGTTAAATAATATCGGAGCCGAGATATTTAAGTTTGAAGTTTTGTTTATTTGTGAAAATATATATTGCAAATATCTCGGCTCCGATGCATTTTAGGGTTTTACATTCCATAACAAAATATGTTTGTTTTGAGTAGATCTATCATAATGTACCACTTTTACGAATGGCCGCTTATCTAAAGAAAAATGACAATTTTTTTACCCAAACCCTTTTCTCACCCTATTCTCGTGAAATTTTGTGAGCATGTTCAATTATTATACAAATTTTATTTGTGGATTCAGTTTATCACTATTTTAAAGAAACAATTATAAAAAGACTGCTCACAGAGTCAGAAGTGATATGCTATATTTACAAAATGTATATAAATACATAATTTATTACATTTGTTATTTAATAGGTCCGTATTGGCTCGTCCGTAGCTCTTTACGACTCAGGCAATCTCCAACGTCAAAAGTACTGCGTATTTCCTTTTTCAGGGCAATTTCTCAAAGTAGGCTCGTAAAGTGGTGCCTCAAAAACCCAGGAACGCTTCTTGCCGGTGCAAACTCATTCAAGTGAGATAAATTTAATTTAATTTCTCATAATAAAATTGTTAATTGCTAAGTTAATGTTTATGGTGCGATAAGGTATGGGTCAGTTTACTGGTGAATTGAGCAATGCCGGAGCCAGCGGTTCTCTCTGCGAATATACTTTTATAAATACCTTAATTGCCACTTCTGTTGGAAAATGTATGCTAAAAATCAAAACTTAAGTTTAATTCAATTAAATGACGATTTTTATTCAATTTCGGAACATGTCCACAAAATAATAATAGTAATAAATCAGCCTATATACGTCCCACTGCTGGGCACACGCCTCTCATGGATGAGAGGGAACGGGCAGTAGTCCCCACGCTAGCCCGGTGAGGGTTGGGGACTTTACATACACCCTTGAATTTCTTCGTGGATGTATGCAGAGGAAACCTCACGATGTTTTCCTTCACCGAAAAGCTTACGGTAAATATCAAATGATATTCCGTACATAAGTTTAGAAAAACTCATTGGTACAAACCGAGATTCGAACCCTCGACCGCCGCTTGACAGCCGCATGCCTGAACCGCTAGGCTACCGTAGCAACATGTTTATGGACATCTATGTCTATGTTAGTAAAAAAAAAACATACGAAAAACTTAATTCTAGTGTTAGTACCCACTAACCACATAACATAAACACATTAAAACATTACTATTTAAGCAGACAATGAATATCGTTCCGGTCCTTTTGGATACGGCCTTCAAGTCTGTCAATAATGGTACCTACTCAGAAGAGTGTTCGGTCTGCCCCGAATTCTACGCACCAGAGATGCTACCATAGCTTTATAAAATACCTACTCGTTGAAAAATCCTTACCATCATCATCATCATCAAATTATTTGAAAGATTGCTGAAGACTGCTGTACATAGGCCTCCCCCAAAGAGCGCCATAATGACCAGGCCTGTGCCCGCCCCAACGGCCATCGGTACTACGTGCAATTTTGAAAAATGTAGATTTACTTACAATAAAACCTTACCACTTCTTCCGTCAATTGTGAAATATATAAAAGAGTCACCGAGCGTAAAGAACACTGAGGTGTAACAATCTAAGTTGGTCCCGGCGGTGGCGTTCAAATAATAAAATGAGTATTTTAAAAGTCGACTTGGAATTTCCTGTGCATTTCCAATTCTAAAGGATATCTTACAAGGCAGCTCAAGAATCGTCGAGCAGACTTGGCCGCTCTCTATGGTAATCGAGGTAGTAGTGAAACAAACGAACACCGATTCCGAACTGCTAAATAAAGAACACGAGAAAACTGGAGCAACGGGGTGGGTTGGATGGCTTTGTCTTTGGTTTTCTACTCCAATACCGCGTGCTTCCAATTCATATTTGGCTACTTTTTCTATAACATTAAAGAAAATATTTGTTATCATTTCAACTAAAATGAGGTTAGATATTATTTTTTTATGATTATTTGGCTTGGACTAAAACGGTTTTCCTTAAAATGCTGCTGGTAGGCTAGAACAGCACAGCATGCTGCTCGCGTCTTGTCACTCTTGTATTGCGGATTAGAAAGTGGAAGGTATTTTTTTCCTTCGTCGCGTTAAGATCATTTTGTGCTAACGCGCCAGCTTTTTATCACTCAAGATTATCGTATTACATTTCACACGTTTATAGTATTTTATGCAACTGTTGTATAAGTAGGGTCTTAAAACGCGAGTGTCGTGAGTTGCGATGCGAGCCTTGGCGAGCATCGCAATTAAAGACGCCACGAGCGTTTTAAGACCAAGTTATACACCGTTGCATACAATATTTTTTCTACGACTATTTTCAATAAATAGCATAATTTGACTTTTCAGGCAGTAAGTTTTCCGTTAGTTCTATTACTACTCACGCAATTTCATCAGCGGTGCAGTTATTTTCTTTTCGTCCATTTTAAAAGGAACGTACACATTTTTCTTCACTTCACAAACACGAATCAAACAAATCTTAAGAAGTTATTAATAACGAATAGTTCTCATATTTGACATATTTCGTCTTTTAATTTTGAACTGGAACTTTGGTGGGAAATTGGAAACATGACACATTGACACCTTTTGTTTATGGTCTGTTTTGTTCTTAATTCAACTTGCCAGTACTGTCATATTAAGACCAAGGTTTTTCTTAAGTTGGCAGCAATGCCGTTAGTACAACAATTTATTTGAAGTAAATACATTCAGTGGTTTGTTAAGTTGGTAGTACCTAATGTATTTTATGTTTCGGCATGGCCCTCTAGATTAGTCGCGTCGCGGCCTACTCGATCGTGTCTAGTAGGCCGTGGCACAATGTAGCACTACCCAGGTTTAGAAGCGTATGGCTGCTAAGCGTATCGTTTTGGCGACAAAACAGCACGGTTGTGCCGTACTGTTATAGGGAATAGAGTATAGACTTTTCTGCAGACTTATTTTGTATGTCTTTATATTAGTGTTCGGGACTATGTAAATGACAGATAAAAGTACAGGAGTAGAAAAATGTTATTAAAACATTCCATTTCGATACCTGCATGGTGTTTTTTTTATAAAGCGCGTTAATATTAATCAACTGTAATTTTTACTCGAAAAAGCTACGCCCTTCTTTCGAACGTAGGTATCTTGAAGTATAATCACGACAGTCAATTGTTTCGAAAACAACTCACACCCCACAGCGGTATAAATTATCCACACGGCCACCTTAAAATAATAAAACTATTCGTTTTGTGGAACAATATGACACAGCGTTCACGAGTACAGTGTTTTTCATTAAAATTTCAGCAGGAAATTTGAAGCTATTTTGCTAGTTGAAGTGATTTTATTGCTTTCGCTTTAGTACCTCACTAACCGAGGTAAAATTCGGTGAAGTTTACACGAAGCCGAATTCAATCTTACTTTACGGGGCGTTTAGTTCCAATGGTATTAGAAAATAAAGTAAGGTTATATTAATTTATTTTCATTAACTACTATCGCCCCCATTTCAATCAGTACAAAAAATCAGGCAAATATAATCTATACTAATTATAATAACGCTGGAAAATGTGTTTGCTTTGAATATAATGTTACGAACGTGGGCGTATAGGATAGAATTATAACTTATAACACCTTTTTAACACGACAATAGATTTATTCAGCGATTAGACAGGGCGATGTTTACAGTCCAATATTTCAGACCGACAACACAATAATGTGGGATGAAAACCATATGCATAGCCTTTCACACATGATACGCAAAATTTCCGATTGTTACACTGGCGTGAAATATGCGGTAGGGGAGGGTACGCACAGATAGGTAATGCGCGATTTGTCTTGCTACACCGAATACCGGGGAAAAGTTGCCATCCATAAATCTAGGGGAAGATAAGGATAGTTATACCTCGACCTAACTATTTAAGGGATTTCAATGAACTAGATATATGAGTACGTGATTTATAATAATTAATGTGACAATTAAGACATATTGTTAATAATTTCCCTACAGTGGGTGTCGTAAATGGGTGTTTGTGATATACTAAAATTAACTCAGCCAGTATTGTGACGAAAACGAAACAGAGTTTCCATGAAATTTTATTTTTTCTTTTTTACAAATGATAAACACAGTAGCCGACATAACTTAAATGTGACAATAGTAAATTTTCACATAATTTGTTATCTTAATTGTCGTCATTAAACTGACAGTTAAGTTATTGAGTAGAACAACTCGCTCTTATTGTTACACTTATTTTTGAATATGCCCAAGTATTTATTATAGGTACTAAAAAAATAAAAAGAAGAAAAAGAAAGTAGAAGATGAGTCGAGTACCTACGGGTACTTTCTGATGACGATGGGTTACCATTACCAACCTATCACATTTTCTCCCTCTCTAACACTTTCACTGCCGTAGGCGTTTTGCGCTCTTCTTCAGCTCTCTTATTTCTTTCCATTCAGCCCGATTTGCCATAGCTCGCCACTAGCTCGTAGATTTCCGCTTCTTAGCAGAAAAAACCACGGGATCGGCTAAAGGCCTCCACCCACCGGACGCGTGTCGTGCGCGGCGCGTGTGCTGGGCGGCACACGCGCAAGTTGTAAAGCATTGAAACTACACTTCAAACACACATCGAACGCGATTCGATCGCGGGCCCGCGGCGCTAAAGTTACAACTAAAGATAGCGCAGCACACGCGCGGTACACGCGCAGCACACGCGCGGTACACGCGCGGCAAACGCGCGGCACACGCGCGGCAGACTCGTTGGTAACGCGTCGCAGCCGCGTACCCCCGCGTTGCTATACGCCGCCCGCTTGCGGTGTGAATATACCGATTCAACCGCGCCCGACGCGCGCCGCGCACGTCACGCGCCGCGCACGACACGCGTCCGGTGGGTGGAGGCCTTAAGATTCTTGCAGTGCATGTGTTTACCCTGCTACTTAGAAGCGGCAATGGAAATTAAACTGCTGCTTCTGAGGTGACAGTTCCATTAGGTACATTACATTTTTAAAACAAAAGGTAATGGAAAACTAAGAGTCTGTGTTATACTATACTTGTTACATTTTGAGTCATCCATCACTCTATTATTAACTAGGCTAGCTGCGTCAAATTCCTGGACGATGCCATTAACCCATGGAAATTCGAGTAGCCATACCATTGATGAAATAGGAATCCTACATACGGCTTTAACGAACAGACTTTGATGTATTAACGTTCGGAACACGGTATAGGTTTCATATTGAAACGTGATGGGTGACAGTCACTATGACATTAATCGAATTAATGATTGACAATGGAAAGTTTACGTCGTTAGGCCTCGAAGTTTTTAGATCACAACTATGAGTTTACAATCCGTTTATTGACGTGCATCTAATGTGATGTCATTCGAACATGACTGTAATATTTAAGACTAACTTTTTACTAACTCTTGAGACCTTTGCGCAACCACCGTTAATTACATTTTTAAATTATTCTGTGAAAAGAAAAAAGCTCAATATGCTGAAGTTAACGGAAAGTTCCATAAACACCCTGTATATCACTGGCAAAATCACGAAATGAAAAAGGTTTTTGCTGTAAACGGAATATATACGCATGACAACACGAGAACATTGAAACATGTAGTTGAATTCTGAAAATAAAGAAAAACTGCTGCCAGTGAGAGTTTTTCGCCAGCGTTGACAAATTAACTCTTCGTCGCTAAACAACTTTTTCTTTTTAAAATAATTTTTCTTTTTTAACACCATTTTAATGAATGTTTTTTTATTCCTTTGAACAGATTAAATAAACTTTACTTATTTGAACTTGCGTTTCGAAAAAAAAAACTAGTATTGCAAAAATAGACATGTATTATTTTCATACGTACATTCGAGATATCTGAAGCTCATTTGAGATTCTTATTTAAGATCTGAAACAAAAAATAAAAAAAGAATTAGTATCTAACAAGTCAATTCTATGTAGCATTGAAAAACAGTAAACTTGAAAATACAACAAGAATTTGAACAAAAAACATACTGAGTCGAGAGGTTAATTGTTTCCTTCGAGAACCCGACGAACAAGAGATCAAAAGGAGTCAGGATTTCGTGTCAACTAGGTTCGCGCCACTTCGGAATACGAGTAACTCGAGGAGAGGGCGAAAAACTATGAAAAGGCTTCAGAGTACCTGTTCAATAGATCTATTTCGTATTGTATCGTTTAATTACTCGATTATTTCTAGAAATAGATTTAATCTCCCTTAGCTCTAAAGGGACAACCTTTTTATATTTTATGTTATTGGTGTGTACTATACAGTATTAAAAGTGAATATCCACCAGAAATGTGCGAGGCTGCGTTTGTGAACGAGTAAGAGAAGCGAACGTTCTTCGTCGATTCAGCTTGCTAAAAAAATCTTTCGTCCTGCCCGGCTGTTCTCCTTCCTCCAGAGTTCGCATTTCTCAACCGATTGTCGTGAAATTTTATTAGCAAGTTCGATAACGATATGTTTTTTTTCGACTGACTAACTCGGTCTACAGCTCACAGAGCCACTAATATATTTGATACCTAGTGTGCTTGACTGCCAACTGTCAAATATATTAAATCACATCTTCGTACACGCCTATTATATTCATAATATAATAATATAAAGTACAAAATACCTCGTACAGAATCCGCTCAGTCAAATGCATAAGTGACATTTTATATATGCAAAAACAATTGAACGGGTATAGACTACGTAAATATAACCTGCGGAATGAAAATGTATCACGTAATCCATTTGGACAGTATTATTAATAGAAACCACTTAGCGGAATGGGTCGTTACGGTCTTCCCCAGTCAAACAAGAAGTAATATCGACAATGGTACGATATTGACATGTAAAGTGATTGATTTGTTGCTATGATATTTCGGTTATTCGTTACTGAAGATGTTAGTATTATTTCTCATTGGACGAATAGCAACTATAGCAAGCTTTCCGCTCCCACAATATGACTTTTGCTCATCTTCTTATTCGCATTATCATTAATATTCGTTATAATATTGATTTAGCTAGTTATCAAAAGAGGTTAAAAATATTATATAAGAGAGGATAATAAAGAGGTTAATAATATAGGTACCGATATCTGTAACGAAATTTTTTTAGTATTGTGTAATATAACACAAAAAAAAACTACAAAATTTCTACATAAAATAACATCACATTTTTATATAAGAATGACAGGCAGAAAAGAAGAATGTTTGCTTCTAACCAAACAACTTGTATATCAATTGAAATGTCAAACTGGTGTTCCAGAACTGGAACACAAGTCATAAGAGCCTCAAACTCTACAAGATAGGCGCTGGGTACCCTAATACTCCCTAAAATGCGTTGTGTTGAGAGTGAGGGCCCTTATTTTATTTGTCTCTGGCTGTCAAACTAATAAATCGATCGGGAACTTTGGTAAGTCTGCCACCGTAATACTTCAAAAAATACTTGGCCTTTAGAGCAGTTTGAATTTAGGCTTCGGGCGTATTTCGCGCAGTGTCAGATCTGTGTCAAGCGTCTTCGCCGAGTCTCGCGCCAATTACCCCGCGGAAACAACCGCTCGCTCACGGGCTTTCAGGGTTCCGTAAGCGGCTATTATTTGTTTGGGGCAACAGCAATAGATATCAAACAGATTTTTTAAACGATAGCTATAGTTAAAAGTCCAAAATTTTTTGAACAAGAGGTTTGTTGGATACATCAAAATCGAATGCTTCTATTGATATTAATTCATTTATTCACGCCTTTATTCCAAAAAGGAGCTGACAGAGCACATGTTCGAGTGCCAGTTGTAGCATAAAAGTGGGTATAAAAGATCGACGAAATGTGTTATTACAAAGATGGGTTGCTAGCCCATCGCCCTTCATCACATCACACTTCAACCCTGCACGTCATTTACGACATCCACGGGAAGAAAGGGGATGGTGAAATTCTAACCTCACACCACGCGTAGGAAAAGGTATGCTTCTATTGAATGATATGTATAATGTAATATTTGCCTTGATAGCTCTAGCACAAAATGAAGCATAAATGGATATGTCAGAGTCAGGTTTTAACATAAAATTTGAAGTTTCTTCCCTATTATTGTTTTTTTCCTTACCGTGCACTTTCTTGTCTAATATCTAAATCATCATCGTATATTTAAGAGCCTAGCTTTTGCAATCGGAGTAACAGTCATTCCGTTTGCTTCCCTGCCATCTAGAGCTCCTGATTCGTAATTACATTAATCTTCTCTTTGTCTCGCAAAAACATGCTCAAAGTAAATCAGAGAAAGTATTTAATTTGTCAAACACAAATTGAGATAAGCATCTGATTTATTCTTTTTTTAGCTTTGTTTTTCACGTAAAATTCTGAAACTTTATGTTTATTTTGTACAGAACTCGTATTTAACTTAATAACTTACTTGACTTACTTTTGAAAGTTGTTATTGTGCTGAATTTTTCTGCCTCTACCTGGACGTTTCCCGGGTTAGTGTTATTAAAAAAAACTGCTATGATACTTTTGTTTTGACTTACGAATAGGCTAGTATGTTATAAAAACCAAAACTCGTAGTAGTGGTATTGAGGATAAATTTACCTTTAATCGTTTACATACATGGGTCAATCAACTATTTCTTATTGTTATTCTATCCTGTTAGCCAGGAGACAAGATTACAGAGTTTCTTAGAGAAATTGTTACAATACTGACATGTTACAAAACATGCCCAGAAGATGGTCCATATATGTATGGGTCGAATATGACGACGGAACTCCATTTTTGAAGTCGGTTAAAAAGTTCCACGTTTAGATAGAATTTAACAAACCTCTAATAACTAAAAGCTGTTATGTGTCCTTTTCCGTCAAACACAAATGTCGAAGTGTCAGAATGTATAATTTTATTCATGATAAAACTAACTTGTCTACTTATTGGCTGAGAGTATAGGTAGTCAAAACAGGTCTTATCTTATCTTATCTAGATGAGGGCCCTTTCGGATGCACTTCGACCCAGTGGGATCTTTTGTGCATTTGCCCTCTCCTTACGTCTACTCCCAACTTCGCTCCATCATTTCCACATAGCGGATGATGCAGCTCAGCGGAAGTGCCTTGAATTCCTTTGGTTGCGGATAGCCGTTACCAATGTAATTCATTCTTTGTCTGGCAAGGGCATGACATTCACACAGTAAGTGTTCCATAGTCTCATCCTCCTCGCCACACATTCTACAGTCTAAGCTGTCTGATAATCCCATCTTGGCCAAGAGATCCTTGACCCCGAAGTGACCTGTGAACACCCCAGATATGATTTTGAGCTGCTTCCTACTGGATTTCCAGAGTTTGTTAGTCCAGCCCGAGTCCACTCCTTCTATGAAGAGCTTTGAGTGCCTTAAGCCCGCCTCATTCCTCCACTCGTATTGGTGTTTGGTTTTGGCGTAGGCTTTAAAGGCCGAAATTATGGTTCCCTGCGAGAGTCCCACAAATGGTTCTGGACCTACAAAGTGGTTTGTAGACCCCCCTCTAGCAAGCTCATCCGCTCTTTCGTTGCCAATGAAGCCCTCGTGCCCTGGAATCCAAACCAGTTGCACCTTATTGTGCTTTCCAAGCTTGTTCAGTGCCTGGACGCCATTATAGACTAGTCTAGATTCCACTTTCGGCGCCGTAAGTGCCTTAAGCGCCGCTTGACTGTCACTGAGTATATAGATGGTCTGCCCTCTGGTTTGTCTGTCTATATTCTCCTGTGCACAGGCAATTATGGCGTATGTCTCCGCCTGGAAGACGGTTGCCAAATTACCCATGCTTACACTACTACTGTAGTCATTCGCATAAATGCCTGCTCCCGTACCGGATCCCATTTTTGATCCATCCGTGTACCATATACTGTGTTCGATACCAGACCTCGGTGGTTCTAGACCTTCGGCCCATTCAGCCCTGGATGGAACTTTTGTTGTGTAGTTCCTATGGAATACAAACTTGAGTAGCATTTTGTCGCTTCCCATGCTTGTTATTCTGTCTAAGAAACCATCAGTCTCCATGTTTGTGTGCTTAGTCTTTGGCTTACTGTCGCTCCACAGTTCAAGGGTTCCTAATCTGTAGAGCGATTTGCGTGCCTCTGACTTAATCACCAAGTGAAGTGGCGGTAGGTCCAGTAGGACTTCTAGCACCGCTGTGGGCGTGGTGCGAAACGCCCCTGTTATAGCCATGCATGCCGATCTCTGTACCTTCATCAGAGCATCTCTGCATGTGCTCTTTAAAGTCCTTGGCCACCATACCAGGCTACCGTACAATAATATGGGCCTCACCATCATAGTGTAGATCCATCTAAGTACCTTTGGGTTCAAACCCCATGTTTTTCCATACGCTGATCTACACATTCCAAATACCCTCAGTGCCTTTGTAATGGTAAGATCTGTATGCTTCTTCCAATTCAGTTCTTTATCTAGTGTGACACCTAGATATTTCACATCATTAGACAGTTCTAGTACCCTCCCGTACAGTTTTAGCTGCTGTACGCCTCGAAGGGTCCCTTTTCCTAGTAAAGGGTATTCCTACAGTTTTGCCTGGATTAATGGATAATTGGTGTCGGTCGCACCATCTCTCCACTGTCTGCAGTGACTTGTTCATGATTTCCGATACCGTGCCTGGAAACTTCCCATTGACCAGTATCACTAAATCATCAGCATATCCTACCGTGTGGATGGGACCTTTATTGAGTTCTACCAGGAGTGAGTTCACCACCAGACTCCAAAGAGTTGGTGAGAGTACCCCACCCTGTGGACATCCCTTTGTGGCCGTGGCCATTATCTCATCCCCCAAGAGTGATGACTTTATTAGTCAAAATCAAACTCAAACTCAAACTCAAAATTATATTTATTCAAGTAGGCCCAGTAACAAGCACTTTCAAATCGTCTGGTAGAAACATAATCTTAAGCTAATTACTTAGAGTAATTTATTAAACATAAAAAGTAACATTTATATGAAATATTTAAAATTTTATATAAAAGTCTGCCATTTAGCATATTGCCTATCCATTTACATATGGTGGGCTCTACACCATGATTAACAGCTGCTTCGCTGATAGCTTTATACGTGGTACGATCGAACGCTCCTTCCACGTCTAAGAAAGCTGCAAGACATAGTTCTTTATTCTCTATAGCCTGTTCAGCCCTGGTTGTCACCAGGTGAAGTGCGGTTTCCGTTGACTTCCCTGGCTGGTATGCACATTGTAGTTCGTGCAGCGGATGCCTTCTTAATGGGCCATCCCTTATGTGTCTATCTACCAGTTTCTCCAGTGTTTTGAGGAAAAACGACGATAAACTTATCGGCCTATACGATTTGGCTTCACTGTAATCCGCCTTACCCGGTTTGGGTAGATAGGTTACTTTTACCATCCTCCACACACGCGGTACGTGTGCGAAGGCCAGGCACGCCCTGTACAATCTGCTAAGATGTGGGATTAGTACATTAGCGCCTTCTTGTAGTAGAATGGGGTAGATGCCGTCTGTCAAAACAGGTACTTTAAATTTTTTTTTTTACAGATTTCTGTATTTATTCTTTAAATAATTCTTGACAATGGCCCCGAATCGGAAAACATTACTACATGAAAAACATTAACTGCTTCGAATTAAGCAGCGAAGCATAATTAAATTTTAGCGGCATTTATGTAGGTCTGATGTTCGTCTATGAATAACAGATATGTTTTATAATAGTAATAGAAGCGATTTATTCTCATAAATCTCTTTACAATGTAATCGCATCGAGGATGGACTTGTTGGCACAGAAATCCACAATGTTTTTGATAGTTGGTGATATCACAAATTTTGTAAAATACTCACATAATTAATAACTACATATTATGTTGCTCATTGAAGTAAGCAATTATCACAAATTGTATTTGGGAGACTATTTTGGCCTCAAAAAAGTGTTATAAGGCTGATCAGAACAAAGTACCTGGACTCATGTAAACCTATTTTAAAAAGCCATAAACAGCTAGTTCCAAAATGCCATTATTATATCTTCAACAACAGTGTACCCCAAATTTGCATTTAAATTTATAATAAGCTTCCTAATAAAAAAAATGCGCGCTGTATGAACAATAGGACATGTTCCACTCAAATAACCATAACCTAAGACTACATTTATATGAATACACATTTGCTGCAATGTAGTAAATTTACTATAGCCAATCGTGTGGTGGTTTTACCCGTATGTAGTAGAAAGCGTCTAGGGCATAGGCACCCCAGCTGCCCAATAGGTCCACGGGATTGAAGCACTTCGATATTATCCTGGCGCGTACTCCCTGGCCAGGCCTAGGCCAGGCTAGTCGCGAGGGTCAAAGTAAGCGAACCTTTGACCCTCCTCGTAAGCGAAATGGCTTGACAATCTTTGGGGCTTTAGTGGGCCTCCTGTTCTAGAGTCCCACACACCCATCTGGTCCTCTTCCGACCGGGTGGAAGGCGCATCAACGTATTCTCCCAGAAAAAAATGGCGGGTTCATGGCAGTAAAACTTACCTACAAGCGTCAGAGCGCTACGAGACCTTTTCGATACACACGGATACTAACCCATTCAAGGCTAATGACTTGAATGTAAGCCATGCCTCTACGAGTGAAAGAAAGCGGAAAAATGATGCTACGGCGTAGCACACGTAACGATTCTTGGTCTGAAATAAGTTAAGCTGCTACGGATTACAGACAAGTGCTAAGAGCGTATAGTGTAGTGGTGAATAGGTTAAAGTCAAATTCTTGTACGCGTCAAATGTAATTTACTTCATTTCTTTTACGAGACTATTATCTATTCCGTGTTCCAGCGGGTTTCTGGTTACAAAATTATGTTACACTAAATAAGCCGACCATTTGTTCTATCTGTTCAATAAAAACAATATTCATTCAGTACCTAACCTCAACTCTCTCTCTCTCTCTCACAGTTGAACTCAATCCCTAAACCACTATCCTAAAGATTTATGTTTAATCATACACTGAGCATAAAATGATATCCTCTATCCTTAATGAAGGTGGAGATTTAATTACTCCCTCTAAAATAGTAATAATTTCAAATGTGGGGTTAATTACGAGTGTTTTATGTTATTCCATAAAGTTGGTCGTTATCTAGGTCATGGTGTGGAATAATGAAATCGCAGAAACTCTTCTTTAGATCTAAATCAGAAATACTTCGGTAAGTTCTTTGAATAGCAGTGTGACTTAAGATTATTTTACGATGCCATTTAAAATGGTTTTTGGAGAGGAAAAAATGTTTGTATGGGAACAACTACAAACAAAGAACATAAATACAATGACATACAAGTATTACATCACAATCTGCTATTGTACTAATAGTTATATGTAAAATCAAGTCAATAACTGTTTCAGTCACGAAATACTGAGTTTAGGTCCATAATTGTCATAAATTTTTGTTTCTATGAAAGCGTAAGGATCCTTTTGATAGATTAAAATTTACTCCTGCAGGTCGATCACGTAACGCATTGTACGCGCGTCAGGTAGATCTAAATGTCGTCTTTTAGTACGGAAAAATGATGGTGGAGTTGTCTTAACGTACTTTCGGAACGTTTACGTGATTACCCCCTGGACAATAAAAAGGCATGCATATTTGGGTACGGCCGCGGAGCGTTTGAACCGCCGCACTTTTATGTAACGAGGGCCTAGCGTGACAAAATCACCAAGTTTGAAAACAATTAAGCTTTCTTTCGTATTTGCGATATATATTAAAACTATATGCCACCGTGAGGTTTTATTAGCAAATAAATCGTTACATAAAATTGCGGTGGTTCAAACGCCTTAGGTACCCCATTTATGTAAAACTTTCAATGTACTTATGTACATGTTTTTCATAATTTTTTTATTTTTAGTTTTTAGTTTATTACAATCATTTGATGTTACCAAAAGCGCAGTTTTATTAATTAATTACTATCCACAACGGGACACCTGAAGATGTGTCTAATAATGAGACATTTGTAATTTTGTAGCATTTTCTGGGCAGTATGGGTGTGTTAACGGAGTAGGTATCTTATAGACAGTATCGATCAAAATTGTTAATTTAACTTATTACCGCTAAGCGAGCATTACGATTGAATTATATTTTATAGGATTTTATTTTCCTGTTTTGTCAGCGTGATTGATTTAGGATTTGTATAACCTAAGTTGCTAAATCGAAGACTCACAAACGGACATGGCGAAACTATGAGGGTCCCTTGTTGACTACGGAACCCCAATAATGAGCTCAGTGTCAGTTTTGTGACGATTACTAGTGGTCTCCAGTTACCAGAAATTTGCATACTTACTATTACAAATGTATTTCATAGTTTGCTATAGGGACACTTACTGCTAAAGGATTTCATGTATTCAAATGACTAAAATCAAAGCAAATTAGCTTTTGCATTAACCACCGCTTCGGAATCAACCGACCGTCTAACTACCAAGCCATAGCCTTACTTACAATATTCGGCTGGGACCTGTGTCAATTCGACCAGCGTATCTTGACCCCTTTGTTCTTTGGCTCCTGAGACACCACGGTTTCAATTAAGGCGGTTGTTTAGCCAACTAACACTGCCCATTTATTAGTACTAATTGGTTTCGAAGGTTCGAATTAGACTGCTTTGTTATTCAGACTAGCCTGTCGAGGGACAAAGTCGGTGTTTAGTATTTGAATATTGGAGGGAACGCTTGAGCGTAACCTTTGGGCATACTCTAAGATTACGTTACCGGATATTTAGCAACATAATGGATACGGTATCCTGCTGTTTCGGCAAAATATTTTTCGCCAAATTTCACTTCCCACAAAACTTATGGCATTAGTTTCATTTCCCAAACGAACAAATAGCACATTTTTGTTTTGCATTTTGTTCATTTGGTCAAAATATCATCTGGCATAATTTTGCTTTGTCAAGTGTTATTAAGACAAAAGTTTATTAAGCAAACACTTTGTTCAGGCTAATATTGTTTTCCAAACAAAAAAAATTTGAACAAAATATTTGTTCAAGTTTTCATTTCGCACGTTAGGTATCAGGGTGGAAAAAATGGTTTGTCATAAGCGAACTCTGTTTTTGGTCAGTTAGGTTAGGGTTCACTTGTGTCCCTCAGACCAGAAATAGACACCCCGCGCAGCAGGGTGGCGTCGATTCACTGGAGACTCGATGAAAAGGGCGAAACCGACTTGGGGCTTGCTTGCATGCATGCTGCTTATTTGCATTATAATATATTGTTACCTAAGTACCTATAGTACAAAAAAACATATAAACTTACCAGTAAATTATTTACTTTTGTTTTTTACAAACTACCCGCTTAGCAAAATATGTAATCTCACTCAAATAGATTTCGTATACACAATTAGGATCTAAATCGTATGCCATGAAATAATTTGGAAAACGCATTTTATGCCAAATAATACGTTTGACCAAATGAAACTTGACTTTGTAAAACTATGCCAAACAATAATTTGCGAAGTAATATTTTGCCATAGGAGATATTGCCAAGTGATAAAATGCGAAACAATACTTTAACTAGTGATTTTTTGCCAAATGATCATTTGGGAAACATTTTTTGGGAAGTAACACTTTGGGTAATGATTTTTGCCTATACAATAGAGAACCAATGGATACATATGGTTGGTTGGTTGCGGTTGAACGAAGTTCGCCATTTGTACTTTTTACCTGTGCAATTTAAATAAATATATATGGAGCCTCCCTAAGGTGTGTTTAGAAAAAAGATGAGATTGAAAGATACGATAATAAGCCTAGCCCACGTTAGCTCAACTGGTTCAGAGCGATGCACGGCATGCAGAGATCGTGAGTTGAAATACAGCTTGGGGCGATTTTTTTTTAATTATCACTAAGAATACATTGCAGCTGAATGACACGCCAGGAGTCCACATGCTACTTAGAATAAAATTGCGTAGAAGCCAGTATTTGGGGAAGCACTGCCATCTGACTTTCGACCCAAGACCTTATTTTGAATAAGCTCTTTTCAAATGATTGGGCAATATGACTTATATAAGTATTCATACCGCCGTGACATCTCTAACTTAGCTAATTTACTGTTATCGGTGTAGCGCACTTTTTAAAGCATCATATTAGCCGAAAGATGGACATAGGCCTCCTCCTAAGAGTGCCAAAGTGACCGGTCCTGCGTCACCCGTATCCATAGGACTCACGCGTTTTCAAAGCATGTATGAGAAAAATTACGAACCGCTCAAAGTGGACCCCCACCCAAGAATGGGCTGTAGCCTGTGTTGCTTTATTTGACTTACCGTGATCCATGAGATGAGACCTGCTTGGCTAGACCATGAAGGCTGTACATTACAAACTGGTGACTTTGTGTTCTTTAGAACTGGCAAGCCTGTCTTTTTTCAAACCCATTTTGTTTTTCAAATTCATCATCATCATCCTCCTAGCGTTATTCCCGGCAGTGCCCCTAAAGGAGCCCGGGGTCCGCTTTGATACCTAATCCCAAAATTTGGCATAGGCACCAGTTTTTACGAAAGCGACTGCCATCTGACCTTCCAACCCAGAGGGGAAACTAGACCTTATTGGGATGAAATAAACCGGTTTTCTCATGATGTCTTCCTTCACCCAAAAAGCTAAAGAGGAATGCCTATACCTGCGATTTTCCCATACAAACGCTCTCGACTGTTTCCTCTCTGGTTTTTGAACATAGAGCAATGAATTTGTCAAATAAATAAGATTTAATTGGCTGCGAAAAAAGGCGCAGTATACAAATATGAAAACAAATATCAAAGAAATCAACACATAGCGGCGTAGATTATTTCTTCTTCTTGCAGGTCCCAAAATTTTACAATGCTTGGTTGCGTTTTGGAGGAGGAAACAGTCGAGAGCGAAACCTCGATTTTTGAGTTTTTTTGTGTGAGATTTTTAATCCGAGCTGCAGTTGTCCTTATCGCACGAATCGGAGCTCCCGTCCACAGCAGCGCGACAGAAACACTGCGTCAAAAATTAGAGATTTGAAAAGTTGCTCAGCTAGGCATTGCTCTAAAATTCCGAAAAACTCACTGGTACGAGCCGGGATTCAAACCCACGACCGCCGCTTGACAGCAGCATGCCTGAACCACTAGGCTACCGTAGCTCGACAGAAAAATCTATAAAATTTTCACAAAATTTAAGGAGAATCGGTTGATAAATGCGACCTCCAGGGCGATCACATAACGCATTGTACACGCGTATGGGCTAATGACAGTTGAGTTGTCCTAACGTCCATTTGAAACATTACGTGACCCCTCTGTAGAGGAGAACGGCTTTAACGGAGAATATCCGGACATACGAATGAAAAGTGGCCCAAGCTCAAGCAGAAAACTTCACTTTTCTCCCTCGTTCAATGAATTGAATGACATAGGTATATAATAATCGAGTGAAGCGTATATTTTTCGTTGCAAAATATGCAAATATAAACCGGGAATTCGCGTTTTTTCCCACTGTAAGTTATTCACAGAAAAATTGAATTTAACTCTTCCGCGCGTCCCAGTTTATATGATATATGACTTTATGCTAAAGAAAATACGACTAATATTTCAATAGCAGATGCAATTGAGTGCAGCTGTTTAATGTATTACCAACGAGACCCAGATAGCTGTGTAAATAGGAATGTGAGTTCAAACACATAAACGACTGTTTACTTTCTCAACATCACATCTTCCGTTTGTGGTAGGTCGAATTGTGAACCTTATTCATATTGGGTAAGAATGCTTTTTCAGTAACGCGCTAGATTAGATCTACTTGTTTGCAAAATAAACAATCGTAATGTCCCAGGAATATGGATGTGCTTGCTTATTGAACGTCAAGTTACTTGAATTACATTAGTATAAGTACTGCTATTCCTCCACTAATGACATGTAAAAGTTTAGATATAAAATAAATTCAATAAGTGAATATGGCACCAATATTGCCTCTAAAATAATTCTGAAAATACCCAGAACGTTTTGCTACAAATGTACACTCTTGGTAGAAATAGATAACGCTGGCTGAGAAAAGTTCATATCTTGTTTCATATTATGATATAAGAATACTAAAGTAAATACCAGAAACATTGTTTCATTTCTATAGAAACTTAACTAAAATATAAACGGTCAGGGAACGAAAATATTGGCCATGAAGCACTTATAACTTAATACTGGATTGAGCACTTATAACCAAAATTAGTTTGATAAACATTTATGAAATAACAAAATGTAGTTATTAAACGAATTTTATTTATTTATTTATTTAAACTTTATTGCACAAATAAGAAGTACAAATGGCGGACTTAAGGTATTCTCTACCAGTCAACCACAGGGCTAAACAGAAAAGCTTATAGGTGCAGGCAGCTGACGAAGAAAAACACAAATGGAAGGATAGGTAGCTAATGAAATACATTTCCTAATATAATAAATAAATACATTTACTAACATAAATTCAATAATATAATATACATACATACATATTACTTTGCGTACCCACTGCAAAAAAGCTATGCCACTAAACTAACCAGAGATGTTTTAGAAAATGTTGTTTGAGAAAATGCTTGCAATCTTCTACTTCTGTGACTCTATGTTCCAAAAGAGTTTGCTTGAAAGAAATAATATTTAGCAAAAATAAATCCAGCGAGCCCAAAAGAGAAAACATAAGTGCGTGTGATCTTAGACATTTTGCTGCAAGCGTAAGGGAGCCAATTCGTACCCCTTTTCAAATCGACATACATTGCTGGGTGTACAAGTAACGATATTGTCGAGCAACCACTTTTACTGGTCGATCTAGCCATGTACGTCCAATCGTCAGTGTCACGTAAATATTTTCACGTTGGGAGATAGGGGCCAGATACTAATTGAACGAGCGAGTAAACCGAACAAAGTTCTCCGCTTTAGCTAATTCTTTCACATGTTCAGTGGCTGTCCGGCGGTTCTTCTCAACAGACCACGTAACATGGTCGCCCTTATCACGCGATAAGTGACAAGATAGGAGCGTCATATCGTTCTATCAAACGGTGTCAGCCAGTGGCGGACGCTCTATCTTGTCACTTATCGTTTGATAAGGCCGACCATGATACGGGGTCAGGTCGCATTTCTCAACTGGTTCTCGTGAAATTTTGTTAGAAGGTTCAATAATTATATAGATTCTAATTGCCGATTTAGATTTTCGAAACTAAACGGCTACTATTTGATAGTTTTACCAGTCCAGGTTTTTTTTAGTATAGGCGCAATGTATTAAAATTAGTAAAGACAAATGAATGTGCAAAGCAAGTAATTAAAATCTACAAGTGTTGTATTACATGCACTTACAGCTAGCGTAGCTTACGTTGTCATATTGGGAATCGGATGGGTTTATTAACACAGACACTTTAAGTAGGTATCTAAAGGGTCTGTGTACAGTCAGCATCGGAAGTAGCTTAGCAAAATAACACGTTCAAAATGACCTACACAGATCCTTATTTCCTTTATATTAGAGTTCGTGTACAGATCATTTTGGGCACTACTGCTTAGGAACTTATGCTGCTGACTGTACCTACTCAATCAAAGGCTCTTAAAAAGGGGTGGCTTGTTATCCCATTTCTATGGTGCTTTTCTACGTTACTCGTATTGTTAGGGCTGAGCCTATAAGCTAGTTATAGATACAGTAAAAGGACATGTTTAAATATAAGGCGTAGGAGTAACAAAAGACTACCAGTACGACGGGTTATTTAGACACTTATAAACAAAGTATCTCCTTTTCCAGAAAGTTAAAGACCTTGGAACATGTAGCTTATTTACGGGCTGTGAATTAGGTAAAAATCAGTCCCAACGTGGTTTTGTTAAGTATCACATTGCTCCCACATCTTAACTACATAGTTCCGAATTCCCGATCCATCGATAAACCAACTTCCCTCTAACTGCCCCAGGCACGTGTGAACGGAGTAGTGAAGAGCAAACTGAAATAGCCGGTCATCAATCGACGTCCAACCCCCCCTTTACACTCAACACCCCTCGAACATCGCCTTGAGATACAAACCATCCCTCACATCTCTTCGCTGTTAGTGGAGGACAGCACTAGCTGTTTCGTTTGTTGTATTTGCGTCTGGTCTTGAATGGCTCCGAGTTGTTCACTTTCAATTTAACTTTCTCAATTCAGTGGGAGTTACGTGTGGGGAAGATCGTAGATTAAATATTGGTTTGCGATTATTGGAAAGGTTTTCATTTGGAAATAAACTTATATAAGTACCTTAATATAACAGAGATCTGTTTAGGATGCAATGTTTAGGTTATTGCATACAATTTTGTCCCATTGAACCATCAACTTTATGGCATGTTGGGTCCAGTCAAATTGAGTGGATTAATATTTTGCTGATAAACCTGTTCAGTAAGGAATATCATTTGATATTTACCCTGAGCTTTTCGATAAAGGAAAACATCTTGAGAAAACCTTCATACAGCTGCGAACATTCTATGGTGTATGTGAAGTCCTCAACTCGCACTGGGCCAGAACCTGTTAATTATTAATTTCTTAACGAAACAAATATTATATTAAAAAAATCGTGTTATTTTCAACGAGGATGTCACCGGGATCATATTTTAAGGGGTATGATACATACATGTTTGCTATTATATTCTTTCTCTCTGTATCATAACGTTTAAATAAACAAGAACTTAATTTAAATTGATAATTTTTAGGTTTACAGAAGAGCAGCTTACTTATCTTGTCCAAGTACCTACGAGTAAGCTGTAAGAACGAGTATGTAATCAAATCCCTGTACGCTCACAATAATTCAGCAAAATATTTTCTAAAAATATTTCTTTAAAATTCTCAAATACACTGAGCCAACATACTCCTTTTAATAAATGTCGGCCATTAGCGCAAAGCGCCCCATATTTGGCCGTCCATAATGCATGTCTCCAAGTTGAAATAAAATTCCGCATTTGCTAGGAATGCCTACATCGTGTTGAGTGCATTACCGCATCAAGGTAATGTGGGGCAATAACTCATCTCGTGTGTACTTGCCCTCATGATAATAATATTTATGGTTCACGTTCTGTGTTCCCGTGAAAAATCTTGAGGTTTTTAAGACTACAATTTTGTGTTCGAGAAATTATTTTAGGGCAGTAATCATTTCGTTACGTAAGACTATGCAATGGAGTAGAGAGATACAATTTTACTTAGATGTAATACTGACTTGATTTTCAATCTTATTTGAATCTTTTTCATATGCTCCGTTTTAATTGTGGCAAATGTATTAATGGATACATCTGCATACTCGCTTATAGGCAAATAGCCCATATACATTGAGATTTTAACGAACACCGCTTACCATTACAGACGGTTTGGTGCAACCTCACTGGTACTCAAGTGGCAACTGTAGATCAAATTGGATTTTTGCCCGAATCAATCGTCGCTAGTCACACAAAATAAATTCTTAAGTAGACGTGGAAAATGACTACAGTAGGCTCGGGCCAAATCAAGTCTGGAATTCTATTGAAGTATTGTGTCTAAGAAAGCAGCCCGAATGTATCAAAAAATCGTGACAAGGATACAAATCTACCGTTATGGATCCAGATTCTACTAAAATGTACCTTCGGTTAAGTGTTTTTGTTTGTTTCTGACTACTGATTCAAACACTACTACTTATTAATAATCCTTGCCTTCTTACGAATAAAATATCGTTAAAATTGCTACTTTCCTGTGATATAATCTAATCTTTTCATCCCCATGAAACCACGTACTGGAAGACGCAGCGTATTAGCTAGACCCCGTGTGGTAGGTATACTGATGACCTGGTAAAGGTCATCTTGCGTCTGTGTGTCAAAATGGCCGTTGGGGCGGAAAGGTCCGCATCCAGCGGACTCCCGCAACCTTTACCAGGTCATCAGTCCACCTTGTTGGGGGCGGTTGAGGTGGTGCCCAGTTGAGAAGTGTCCGATTCCATTCGACCATTCTATTTCTAAGTAAGCTCCTTAGAACTCTGTTTCTCCTGAGGCGATTAGTGTTGAAATGTATTTTCTTTACATTCGCGTAATGAGAATCTCATTATACTTGGAAACACAAGACTGTTTTCAGAACGTTAAGATCCACAAAACAATATTATTTACTGAAGGTTTTTGTGGTAATTAGTTACGATGTTCAAAGTTCGAGTGAGTAGGTACGTCTATTGTATTACTGAGGGGTGATCACTTGCATTAACGGACGTTACGATAACTCAACTGTCACTTCCCATTCAAAAATTAACATTTACGTAATACGTATTACGTGATCGACCTGCAGAGAGTGACATACTAAAACTACTAATGAAGTGACAATTAATAGCAGTGCCCTAAGATTTTAACCGTTAACATTCTCAGTTTGGCTCTTCTTCATGTAAGAGTTAACCTGACAACTCCCTCAAGTTCCACTCTTTTAAGAATCGGTTTGTAGAACCGTCAGACATTTTAACTAAGAGGAAAATCTAGACTTTAATAGAATTTACTTTTGCGAATAAGTCGATACTATTCGAAATTCACAAGCTGCTCGAGAGACTAGTCTTAACCATTGCTGTCATAAATAACAACCGAGATCAATTGCAAAGACCTGAAAAGATCAGTAACCAGCCTAAGCGTTCGATAGTTCAATGACCGCTATAAAACAAGTATATACATATTTAAGTACAATGCTCAAAGGAAATAAGAGACGTAAGACGATTACTATTAAAAATTGCGATCTACCCTCATAAAACGAAATTGGGTATTACCGTATCTTGATTGCTTGCTTTGCTTTTACAAACAGTAATAAAACAATAGAGGCGAGGTAATCAAAGAAGTAAATTTATTCAGAGTGAACTAACATTTGCTCTCAATAATAACATTATGCCTTCTGCTCTCCTGTCCTTACGAACTAGATGCAACCCGTCTTTCTCGACCCAATCAAAACTTTAACACCAAGTATTAAGGAACAAAGCGCTTTGAAAAACAAACTCAACTCAAGTCACAATGGATATATTTGACGAGCTTTTAGAGATAACTGCCTTGAAACGGTTCCTTTGTCCTATTATTCATATTGTTTCACTAGACTGTGAATAAGACTGTTATATTTTTGTTTCAAATTGTGTTTTTACGTGAAAGGAAGGTACTCCGGCGTCTGCAATGAATACGCAAAAGTTACGTTTGGTGAAAATATACGGATGAATTTTCGCACAAAGGTTTCGCCTGCAATTCCGCTCTGTTAATTGTCAAAGCTGGCGTGACGGCAGATACACCTATCAGGCTGCCAACACTCACTATAAATTTTGAAATTTTAAAATACAAATACATTTTTGGTTTTACCAAAAAGTCAAACGTTTGTGTCATCACCTGTCGAGGATTACCTATTAGTTTTATATCTATACGCGCCTATACGTTTTATAACTCAATTGTCTATTCCGCTTGTCTATTACCGGTTGTGTTTTGATCTTGTTTGCAATGTGGCAAGATGCAACTTGTTTTTTAAAAAATCTCATTCTGATTACATCATTGCTTCACAATCTGACATTATGCCTCTCGTTTACAATAAGTTGGCATCGGTTGTAAAACTTAGTCAGATTATAAGATTCAGATTCAGTTATTCACAATATAAGATAAGATGTCAATTTAAAATAATCCCTATTGTGACCTAACCAACCTGACGTATATATACTAATATATATCGTTATGTATAGAATTTACAGGTAATAAGAAGTCAATCCTGCCTTAGGTACGGTTGTTTCAAACCGTCGATAAATCCGTCCGTTACCTGATTCAATGGAAAATTTCACAGAGCTCTCTTTAGGATGAAAGCTGCCGGCGCCAAATTTTTTAATGATTACCGGCCTGTAAACACCTTTGAATGAATGAATGATGATTTATTTGAAACACAACATTGTTGAGGTTAGTGTCAAGAAGGAGTCCATAGGGGATCATAGGTATCCCTTTATGTGCTACTTGCTTTTGATCAAGTACACAGATATACTCGTATAACACACTTTTATTAAAGTATTTATTTAACTTTCAACGAATGTTTAAATAGGTATATACTTAATGTATATTTGTTACATAGCACGTAGAACCAATGGCCGTTGGGGCGGAAAGGTTATCGAGTAGCAACCACGTACCGGAAGGCGCAGCGTGGGTAGGCCACCACAAGGTGGACTAATGACCTGGTAACGGTTGCGGGAGTCCGCTGGATGCGGGTGGCGCAGGACCGGTCACTTTGGCACTCTTTGGGGGAGGCCTATGTCCAGCAGTGGACGTCTTTCGGCTGATATGATGATGATGATATATGTTTGGGCGTAATCAACTACATTTTAAAGCTCTTGCATACTCTCTTATTTGGACAACACTGCTATATTGGGATACCATAAAGCGGGTCTGATGAATAAAACGTAAATTTGTGGTGTTTCATCCTCGGAATACACAGCGGCGATCAGTTGAGAAAGAGAATGACTCAACAGGTCTCGGCTGGAATGAGCTAGAAGAAGTTGCGTAAGATCGTATAAAATAGAGAACTCTTCACATGTCCCTAATGGAGAATAACAGGAATAGGTACATCATCATTATCACCTGTCGTGTTTGGGCACCTTAGAAATGTTTCAATTTACGATGACAACTTGCTACCAAGAAAATTATTATCATTATTAAGAGCCTCAGGTGTCCCGCTGCTGGGCAAAGCCCTCCCTCTTTTTCTTCCACACATCCCTGTGCTGGGCAGACTCCCACCAGTCTTGGTCAAAGACGTCAAGCTTGTCTCGCCATCTCCTACGTGGTCGACCGAGACGCCGGTCTGTGGGACCCACTTGGTGGTAATTGTAGCCCACAACGCTTCTGGCATGCGGCAGACGTGCCCGGTCCAGTGCCATTTGAGTTTTGCGTGCGTGGGCTACGTCAGCTATCTGAGTTTTGGAACGCAGTATCGTATTTTTAATGCGATCCGTTAGTTTCACGCCCAAAATACTGCGTTCCATGGCTCTTTGGCAAAACTTGAGGGCAGATTTCTGAACCTTTGTCAAAGACCAAGTTTGTGCTCCATATGTTAGAATTGGAAGAATGCCATGATATCGGAAGGAAGTTTTCATAGCCCAATAATCCCAATATATATAAGAAAATAGTCCGCGGAAAAGCTTGTACCAAAACTGAAATTTTTGACATCACTAAGACACCGTGTTCGCACTAGTACGTACACTCGTAGGCCGCCTACGTCGTTATCTCGCCACTCCTGCTGATAGTCCGCTATGATATACGGAGCATATAAACATGTCACGACCGGGAACATCCCCACACGTTGGCGAGTTCTAGTACGATATCATAACCGTATAAGAAACTACACGTTTCCTTTGAGAGTTTAGTGACCTATGTGGATTTAATAAGTTGCTGATACTGTATCGGAGCAAACGTGGCAAATGTTAAGCGATTAGTAAGGTGTATTTGGGACTACGTAATTGCCGTTAATCAGATTGTACATATAGTAGAACACAGGGACGATGAATATTCTATGTGATTCATATTTCATATTCAGTTTTTTTTTATAGCGCGACAGTAACAAACAAACCCTAGATATGGCCCCATGGCATGGGCATAACCCAAAAGCAGTTTTATATAATTTTGATATTGATACCATAGTATATATTGAACCATCAGATAAATTACATAGAAACAGTTTTTAACTTACTTATTTCAAGTCACAGTGTGATACCAACTATATCAATTGACACCGTAAAAGAAACGTCACCATACCACGTAACGCAGTGCAAGCGCGTGAGGTAGATCTGAATGTCACTTTATATATGAAAAAAAACCGGTCAAGTGCGAGTCAGACTCTGGGTCTGGGTCTGGGTCTCTGGGTTGGAAGGTCAGATGGCAGTCGCTTTCGTAAAACTGGTGCCTATGCCAAATCTTGGGATTAAGTGTCACTACACGGGAATAACGCTAGGAGGATGATGATGAAGTGCGAGTCAGACTCGCGCACCGAGGGTTCCGTACAAACTAACAATTAAGTCAAGGTAAAGTAAATGTCCCAATATTTTTTAAATTACTTATTTTAACCCAACATAATAGAATTCAATTTCAAACAACGAGTAACTTTTACACCAAGACAATTGAATCGCGATCTTTTTTTGACCTGCTATTGAAACAAATATACGCGTCCCAATCCCAACCCCATTAATTCTAGAAAAATCTTAACAGCGCGAATGGGGTCAGCGCCATCTATCGGCCCCATTTGGTACTAACGTGCAAGGGCAATCGGCTTTGTATGTATGTTGGTCTTTTAGCGATTATTGTTTATCACGTGAACCGATCTCTATTATTTTTGTTTTATTTGAAAGAGAGTATTTCTATTATAGTTTTATAGGAATTTCTAAACGAAAAAACACTTACAAAGTTGATTTAATTGCAAACTTAACTAGGAAATGATTTTTGTAAATAAAACAAAAAATATGCTAGATACAGAAAAAAAACTTTTCCTGTAATATTTATGTTTATCTTAATCACAAGTAATTATTTCAATTTTTTTGCTTTGATAACTTCGGAGATAAGGGGGGGAATGGTATTTTTTTTACATTTTCCTTCATAGATCAAAATTTCACCAATATAGAAAAAAAGTGTTTCAAAGAGTGCAACTCAAGCCCTTTCATATGATACCCCACTTGACCTAATACTTGATTTTTTTTTTGCCCCCTCCTCAAAATCAAAACAAAACAAAAAATACGCTAGATACAGAAAAAGTTATACTTTTCCAGTAATATTTACGTTTATTTTTATCACAAGTAATAATTTCAAATTTTTCGCTTGGGTAACTTCGGAGATAAGGGGGGAAATGGTATTTTTTTTTACATTTTGCTTCATAAATCTAAATTTTACCAACGTAGAAAAAAAAACTGCTTCGAAAAGTGCAAGTCAAGCCCTTTCAAATGATACCCCTTTTGACCTTATAGTTGATTTTTTTGCCCCCTCCTCAAATTCGTAATTTTTCATAGTAAATTTAAATGTATATTTAAATTTTTCATTTTCCATGCACGCGGATAACTCTCATTTATAATCATTCCAAAATGCCAATTGATAGCTTAAGTAGTTCGTGAGATATTTCACTTTGACAGACAGACAGACAGACGGACAGAGTCGCACCATAAGGGTTCCTTTTTTAACATCTTTGGTACGGAACCCTAAAAATGATTTACTTAGCTACGGTATCTACTGCACATCGCATTAAAATGCCTTTGAGCATAAATGACGTCATTTGCTACGTAGCGTGCATTTCGCAATAAAATGTTCCACACGTTTATTGAACGTGTGGAACATTTCCAACCGCTTCAGTGTAAACACTCATTAAACTTTTCTAAACACATGATCATGCCACAAACGTACCGATACAAGTGTAATTACGAGTTCCATTCCCGGGAGGAACTCGTTATCCCTGTTCGGAAAAGTGGAAAATGCTCGCGGTAATGAATGGACTCGTACACGCCCCGGTACTGTCACTTCTATAATACGCATTACGTTTTGGAACTTGTGCCCGTGGGAAAAGGTTCTAATTTGAATGCAGTATTATAAACTAGATTACCTGGGTCTAGGCTCCAACTTTCCGCTGTACTGAAGTGGTAGATGACCTAAAGGATGTACGCACTCGCTGTGGCTGATGATTTTATTAACTGGATTTGTGATCAACATTTCATCCGCATTCATCTTTTTCAAAGCGTCCCGATCCTACTTACGCGTAATGATATATGTTAGAATTTAAAATGAGGAAGAGATAAAGCAATTTATACTCCGTTAAAGGTATCCTAATGGCATGTGGCAATGTAAACAAGAAATAGCAGAAACATTTAATGATTACTTTATTAACGTAACAAAAAATGAATATGATCACAAAGAATATAATCTGAATAACGTTACAAATCCGTCTACCATTTTTCTATATCCTTGCGACGTTACTGAAGTTACAAACATTGTAAAAATGCTAAGACCAACGAAGTCTGTAGGCTACGACGGAATATCGACAATGGTTCTCAAAAGGTGTATTGGAGAAGTTGCAACGGTACTAACACACTTGATTGATTTTTCGTTCTCGACAGGTATATTTCCAGACCGCTTAAAAAAAACCATTGTCAAGCCATTATATAAAAAGAACAGTAAAGAGGATCTTAATAATTATCGGCCGATAGCCTTATTACCTGTTTTGTCCAAGATTTTCGAAAGAGCGATGCATGTTAGAATTACTAAATTCTGTGACAAGCATGGAATAATAGTTAAAAATCAAAATGGCTTTCAAATAGGCAAATCTACGTCACTGGCTGCGTTCAATTTAATCAAAGCCATAACTGATCAAGTTGATAAAAGGAAACCCGTTACTGCAGTATTTTTCGATATGAGCAAGGCTTTCGACTTTGTCTCTCATGAACGCCTTCTTGAAAAGTGTGAAATGTATGGCATTCGTGGTTTGGCCTTGAGTTGGATAGAATGTTACTTATGCAAGCGCACACAATCTGTTGAAGTTGAAAATATTAATGAAAGAAATATAGCGTATTACTCAAAATCGTGCTATAAGGAAGTTAAAACCGGGGTACCACAGGGTAGTGTGTTAGGGCCATTATTATTTTTGCTTTATATCAACGATCTGCCTTTGATCACCAGACATGAATGTATATTGTTTGCCGATGACATATCTTTAATTATTCCCTATGATGTAAATAATATTGAATTATACAATAAGGACATAAATAACACAATTAATGGCATGATAATGTGGATGAAAATGAACAATTTACAGCCGAATTTAGAAAAAACAAAATATGTACAATTCTATAATCGTAACGGTAGTGTTGACATTAATTTAAAATACAACGACGAACAAATAGCAGAAACAGACAATATATTATTCTTAGGTATATTGTTAGACAAAAACTGTAGTTGGAAACCACAAATTGACAGAATTTGTAGCAAAATTAACCGTTTTGTTTATGTTCTCAGAAGACTGGCTACATTGGTAAATAAGAGAACAGCATTAACTGCGTATGACGGTTATGTAGCCTCAGTCTTAAGGTATGGTCTGTTACTTTGGGGTAACTCATGTGACATAAATAGAGTGTTTGTCAGTCAAAAAAAATGCGTCCGAGCTATCTGCAGATTACCACCACGAACCTCATGCAGACCTCTATTCAAAGATCTGGGAATACTGACCCTACCTTCGCTCTATATTTTTGAGGCTTGCAAATTTACTAGATTACATCCTGACCTATTTATTAAATTACGCAGTGTTTGTAAATTTAATGTCAGAGATACTGAAAAACTTGTATTGCCAGCAACTTATAAAACCAAGCTTTGCAGCAAAAACAGTTATGCCATGGCAATCAAATTGTATAATAAGCTACCAATTGACATAAGACGGCTTGCCCTAAAACCATTCACATCTGCATTACACAAATGGCTAATTGACAAATGTTTTTACACGACACAAGAATTTTTAATGTACTCGTATAATAACGGAATAAATTGATAGAAATCAAAATTATAAGACATTGTAATTAAATACTTACGTAATATTATTAGTTAAAAGTTTGTAAAGTTTGCATGTCCAAATGTTGGCGAGATGTGCTGATCCTAATAAATTTGTTCCACCTTATTGTTAACCATGTCTCAAGTAAATAAATAAATTTCTAATAAATAAAAAATAAATGTTGTAACCGCTTTCTTTAAAAGAAGCGTTAAGAAAAATAAAATGAATACTCTCCGTAATGTTCGGAAAATTCAGTTTATTTTCTCAAAGAATGTCATATTAGCACTTAAAATACGTTTCGACTATTTGCCTACCCGCTCACTAGATTCCAGATTTTAAAAAAGGTAGTCTATAAATGCTTTCAATTTTTCTTTATCAACGAAGTCCATACTTCGCTTGGCAACAACAATTTCCACCATCAGTTTAGGGGTGCGCGAAATCGGCATCTGTGGTTGCCACAAGCAAGTGAGTGGCTACGCGCCTTCAAGTGACAGAAATAAACCAAAAAATAATTCGCAACTATTTATGAATAAAGGCATACATATTTGGGCACTCATATAGCACCCATAAAATAAAGATATCGTTATATACGCTTACAGTTATAGAATGGAGGTGAACTCGCGCTTCCATTAACATATTGGATCCATCGAGCGACATCGAATGTAAATAAAAAAACTTATCTCTCATTGCACTCGGGCGACCTGCTGCCTGGGACTTGCTACCCTCATTATTTTGAACACTGAATTTAGCAATAATATTGTAATTTTTCTGACACTTTTTTCGGTTGCATTGACAACACTTTATTCACCGATAAATGTTTTGAATATGGCGCCGGCAATTGTGAAACTTGTGAAACTTTGCATGCAACGAACGAGTGTAACGAACGTAAGTAAGATTACAGGCATAATGACTTATTTTTATTTATATCATCTGACATGCAAAATTTTATGTCTACTTGCATACTTGCACGTATAATTTGCCTACACATAATGATAAATACAACAGACGCTAAGTTTATTTTTAGACAAGCTTCCAAAAAAAATTTGTGTAGCTAGAGCCAAACAGACGCCATAAGAAAAAAAACAAAATAATTTTGCTGCAAGAAACATTTAGAGCACAGATAAGTTGGCGTAGACAAATAGAGTCACTTTTCACAAAGCTCTCTTAAATGTCCGCATAATGTTATCTCCGCACGATACAGCGAAGAGTTTTTATCTCCCTACGAATCAGCGCATATTATTGTACAAAATACAAAAAAATATTTCGAAATTTAACACGTAAAAGTGTTAACGGCACCGTGAAATTATCCATCCCGCTTTGAAATTCGTCAGTCATTTTAATCACTTTAACAAGCATTCGCCACCAATTTAACGAACCCCACATGAGTCGTTCCACGAAAACTGCCTTATGAGGTAACAAATGAACACAAAATGTCACACGTATTTTATCTCTCAACTATAAATCGCCTCTGACGGGGAAATTCATGCCCATTGTGTTCGACCCCTGGCTGTTCATTCGCTCTGCACATACTGAATGCGGTTAAAAGCAAATGCAGCGGTAATCGAGTGTTGGCGACGATTTTTAAACTCGACAGTTTTCATTTGCTGTGGTAGTTGTCGGAGAACGTTTTGTCCGTTTTATTTTCGTAAACCTAGTCTTTCTGATGATGTACAAAAATATCGGTAATTTTTGGCATACAGGTTTTGTTTGGGATATCAGATTAAATAATTTAACAAGTTACTGTTCTACCTTAAATGACAATCCAATTGAATAAAAAATAATTAAGAACCTCCTCCTTTTATTTGACGTCGGTCAAAACAGTCCAATTTTGATAGTAGTACATACAGTAGGTATGTTTGTTCTAAGCTTCAAAGGACAAAACAACCAATCGGGATTATAAAGGCAAATCCTAAGATTCGACATTAATCTGGGGTCCTTTCTATATATAAACGTTCTCTGTTCAGCGGAAAAGCGTAACAAACGTCTCTATGGCATCTATTTTGGCCACTATTTTCTTTCTAGGCCTGCAATGTATTGCTTCACGCATTTTCTGGATTCCTCTGAGCTAAGGTTGTACCTAAGCCGTCGTTTAATAACGAGGCGATTGTCTTTTGTATCGGTGGGACAAAGAACGAGTAGCTTTGTCCTTGTTTATTCAGGCTGACCCTTCATAATTAATGTACAGTGTATTGATACTAAAACTATATTAAAGTGGTGGTTGCGCTATTATTTTAGGTCTGGAAGGAACGATTACGTACTCTACTGTTTTCAAAGTATAAGTTGACGCATGTAATAAGTGCCTCAGCGGGTGTACACTTTATAAGGCACGCACGTTTAACGTGTGTTGACTTGTAGTTATCGTCATCATCATTATTAGCTTACACAGCTCCGCTTGTCTTATGGATGAGAGGGAATGAGCAGAAGTATCCTCGCTGCCCCAGTGATGTGCCGAAAACCGGGCAAGACATCACATACACCTTTGTATAAAAGTTTCCTCGTGATGTTTTCATTCACCGAAAAGTAAATGTTACATATCAGAAAAGACCCTGCGTGGACCCAGGATAACAACTTATATTTTAACCCAGGCTTTAAACGTTAAAAATCTGCGTGCAAAATTTCATCGAAATCGGTTGAGACGTTTAAGCGTGACTGAGTAACAGACATCTAAACTTACGAATTTATAATAGTAATTTAGTAGGATTACCGAAATAAAACTTTGCCTTTCATTTCAACTGATGAAACAAATATCAACGCATGAAAGAGAGAAAAGTCCTTTGTTATTATAATTAAATTGAACCAGTCTTCAGTGCTCATTCATCAAATTCCCTTCACCATTAATGAAGCCAACTCATCGACTCCTTTTAGACTAACAAATTCCTGTGCTCAGCCCATCCGTGACTCACAGTAAACATATTAGTTAAACCAGTATCACAACTTTGGTCGCTTCCTATGGGCCTCACAAGAAGGCTCAAAGTTATCCAAAGGGCATGGAGAGGGCTATGCTGGGAGTTTCTCTGCGCGATCGCATCAGAAATGAGGTTATCCGCAGAAGAACCAAGGTAATCGATATAGCCCTCCGAATAGCTAAACTTGGGTGCCAGTGGGCGGAGCACATTGCACGTAGAACCGATGGCCGTTAGGGCGGCAAGGTTCTCAAGTGGCGACCACGTACCGGAAGGCGCAGCGTGGGTAGGCTCCCAGTCAGCTGGATGCGGGTGGCGCAGGACTGGTCATTATGGCACTCACTGGGGGAGGCTATATCCAGCAGTGGACGACTTTCGACTGAAATGATGATGATGATGATGAGGAGTATAACAACTGGACGCCCTTAACACCTATTTAGAGTATCCACCAGAGTTGTGCGAAGTTGTAGGTACATAGTATACAGGTACATAAAAACACAAACCCCTAAGCGCTGTGAGCGAAAGAGCTTATCATATTGTGGAATGAGTTGATGTTGTGTTGTGTTGATGTTGTGTGTCAATTGTGGAATGAGTTGCCTTTGTCGCTGAGACAGTCGCAGTCTGTTGCGTCACTTAAGATGAATTTGAAGAAGTTGTGGCTTTCCAATGACTTGTGAATTGGTTGAATATAGTATTTATTTATTTATTGTATATTTGCGATATATATGTTACATATGTTAGTGTGTATTATATTTTATATTGTATATTTATATATGTATTGGCATGTTTTTATTTGTCTAGAATTAATACTTATTAGGATTTGCTTTCATTTTCTCTATTTTTGTACACGGTATAAGTTTGCCTATCTCGTTCTACCTACCTTCCTCTCAACTGCTCAAAGGTTAGCTGGAAGAGATCCCTTATAGGGATAAGTTCGCCTTTGTACTTTAATCTATTGTGTGACATGTATATTCCTTAACCTGTTATTGTGTACAATAAAGTGCTTACATACATACATACACACATACATACATATTGCTCTCAGTGCGACGCACTTGCGCGTTGCCCGCAACCGCGAGTGTGAGAGTGTGTGTTTGTGTTAACTGTACGCGATGCGCTCGCGCTTGGGTTCCCATTGATGATTGTTTTTCTCGGTCACCGCCACGCAACCGTACACACCTTTAAGTGACAGGATAGAACGTCTGTCACTGGCTGACACCGTTCGATAGAACGAGACGATGCTTCTATCTTGTCACTTATCGTGTGATAAGGCCGACCATGATACGGGGTCTGTGGCGGATACGTCCTGTTACACCTGCGCTCTATTGGAAACCAGTGCTAGGAGGCACGTGTACAGATGTAACACCGACTATCCCGACTTGCGCTTAAGTTTACTGTAGTGACGCTTTTGAGTACGCCATATCGGCTGTACGGAATGTACGGATTTGTTTTACTGAGGATTTGTTTAAGCTATTTCAACGCATTCAGTATATTGATAGGGTTGCCTACGTGATGTAGTGCGTCTGTTATGTTTGCGGATGGCGCACAGACGGGTTCCAGGCTATAATCACCTCACTGGTGGATCGAGCTAGGCACAGCTCTAACAGTATTCTGAATTATGTGGTTGCAGACAGCTAAGCTAGGACAAATAAAAAGTGTGGGTTAATAAACTATACTCTAACTGATATTGGCTGCCATAAAATTCGTGATCCTATTTTGTTTTATACTAACGTATTGTAGTCATAATCATCCCCAGTCCTAATTTTTTTCGTCCTAACTTTATTGTTCCTAAATGTCTGTAACTATCATTGGAAGGCATAGTAATCAATTGTCCTAAATTTTTCTTCACGATATCATTACTAAGAACTTGCTTGAAGTCATAATTTTGTTAACCATAACAATTTTCTTCATAACAGACATGCATCATAATCTTGTTAGTCCTAATTTTGTTATTCCTAATGAATAAACGATTTCGCTAAGTAAATAAAAAATATCGGTTCAAACACGTTTATTTACTTTGATAACGCCAAGTAACATTTATGATGAGACATATCATGAAAAACAAATTTAGGATTTAAAAAAGTATGACTAGTGTCATTATGAATTTAAATAAAACGGACAAATGAGTGTAATGATGAAAAAAATTATGAAAATCAATATTAGGATAGGAGAAATTTATGATTATTGTCATTATGACTTCAAGTAGTTATGACTTACGATCGTTAGAAATAAGAATTATTAGGACTAACGATTATTATGGCATAAAATTTTATGAAGAACATTTTCGAACTTCCAATAATAGGACTTAAAAAAATAGGTGAAACAAAGTGCCCCCACTCTAACTTTATAAATAAGCCTTTACTAACTTATGTTAATGTCCGAATTATTTTATTATGATTATATATCTACTGTGGTGACTAGCTAAATCCTTAAGCAACGTAAGCACGGTCACTCGCGCCTCCGGTGTGAAACAGTGAATATTTTATTCATGAACACTTGAAAAATCCTAAAACAAGTCCCACCGACGAAATAATGTTTTCGCTTTTTTGGCGGGTAACAATATTGTAAATCTGCAGGTCGATCACGTAACGCATTTACGATAGATAGGATGATATAAATCTAATTGTTTATATGGAAATCTGACATGTCATTAGATTGCAATGAGAACTCAAAACAATAATGATACACTCATAATACTTCTCACGACCGTAGCAATTGGCAAGTAAATATCCGCCTCGGACACCTCCACACATTACCAAACGTTGTCGCATCGTTCTTCTATAAATGTGTGCCCTGCTTCGACGCAGCGTTAACGCTACGTAAAATGTTGTATAGGAACGCTCACACGACGCGAGTAGTGTGGGGCAGGTGGGGCCACACTTCCAAACCATTTTCTTAACTTCTTAAATCTCCAAAACTCATGCATAAGATAACACTCATTCAACCGACCATTAAAACAATTGAAAACATTCAATCACAGCTGAAACAGAATCATTTAAATGCCATTTATGTTTAAAAATCATAGTGACCGCAACGGTAATGACGATTTTAATGAGTGGCTTGCCGCACGGCTCGAACGCACGCTTGCCAACAATAATTTATTGCTTTTTGCATTTGGAATTCGGACTTTAAAACATACACAATTAAGTTACAATCCCAAGTGCAACATTTCAGATTTGCAAGCTTGCCACGGATGGGCCGATATTGAATGCGCGACCATGCTTGTTGACTTGGTTTGTTGGAGGACCTCGATGTTTGGATACTTTGTTTCAGTCGCATATGTGATTTGTTGGTGTGGTTTTACCGTTGGATTTAGGGCTTGCGTGAGTTGTATTTATATGACTCCAATTGTAATCACATTACTGTAGGCATTGATACGCACTACACTCGTAGCCGATCCCGTGGTTATACTTGTTTCTAGCGGTAAGCCACTAACAGCGTAGATACCCGCTAGGCGGGTTCCTGTCCGTGAAAACGTTAAGTACGGCAGTTTTTCCATTAAGTAACCTTAAATCTGCTGTTGAATTGATTGTATGTAAACACACTCAGTATTATTAAAACCGCACTCACATAGCAAATAACGCAGGGAAGGCCGCGGTATGAATTACGGCTTTAATCTATTAAAAAAATCCAATCTATACAGTGTTTGAAATCAGATTAGCGGTTCCAGATATTACCCCCTACATACTCACAATCATACAGACTTTCTCTTCATAATATTGGTATAGATTAAAAAACAAAGCCAGAATCTCAAAGTATTTTTCTCTTTTTTAAATTGGTATAAATACATACACATACATTCGCGCCTTTATCCCTAAAAGGGGGAGGCAGAGCACATGATAATTGTGTGTGTGTGTCTGTACCACTTTTAGCATGAATTTGAATTGGTATAAATATTACCAGAAAACGAAAGCATGGGTCGTTGCAAGCTTTAGCGCTGCGCTAATTTAAAATTTGACTTAAAACGCAAACGTCAGGTTCGAATAATCGCAATAGCTTAACGATCGACACCACTTACCTTTGAATGAGAAAGGTTTCATCAGGAATCGGATCGGATTTAAACCGAATGCTGTGCACAAGCCTGCTACTGAGAACTCGGGACAAATCAGAACAAAATGGTTTTCAGGGAGAGTGATAAAGCAACCAAGGATGACGCGCTTGTCACTTCTAAGGGCTGATTACGTAACTTTTCGAATGCAACTCAACTGTCATTTACCCCATTCAAAAAAATACATTTAGATCTAGGTAAATGAGGTCCGTACAAAGCGGAGGTAAAGCTTCCGTAATCAACTAATCACCCAGCAGGTCTCGCAAGCGTCTATTGACTACGGGGTCTGTTCTCGACTGGGTAGGCCCTAAGATCGTTTGCTACCAACGTGCTATAAAAAAAACAACATAGAACTACCGTTGTTGAATATAAAATAATTGCCGCTAGGTTCCTCTGGGTGATCGGGGTCAGGTGATTAACGTGGAGAACGTGGAAATTGCGGAATATTAAAATATCAACTTTGGTTATAAACTGATTGCGATTATCAGAAACAACCCGGAGTTTACGACACAGATGGAACAAACAGTAATTTGCATAATTTCATGGAACCTTAAGCTTTTCTAACAAATTATATTTGCGAGCATTTATCATCCGGGGAATTTTGGGTTGTACCGAAATGAAGATGAGTGAAGCGTGAACGGTTTGCTTTATATTTTGGCGAGTTAAGTCTCAGTTAGTTTTCTAGACGAGTGGGGTATAAGACCATCGAGAACAATTTTCATCATTTATAAGCCTAAGGACTGAGGGCCCACTCTGAAGCGGAGTATGCGACGGAGTGGCGGTGTTTGCAACTTGTTTAACATAAACGCAGCGCGAACCGCCCCGCCGCACGCCCAACTCGCCCGCTTGAGTTAGGACTCAGCCTGTATACGATGGTTTTCTTAAATCTCTGGTCCAATGGCATTCGTTGCAGCAAAACTTGGTGCATTTTTCTTTGAATATTAAGTCGGAACTTGCAGAATGTTACTGATAGCGGCAAAGACGAATAATATATATGATTTTAGTAAATCCTTAACTGAACAGGAAACAATCAAACTGTTCAATCGAACTCTCATTATTGAGTAAATTTAGTAGATACTTCTTACATTACACGATTAAATAACCTTCTTGAATAATAGCAGAATTGTTAGTCACAAACTTCTCAAAGGGTCTCTTCTAAAAGTTTAGTTTTTGTGTGGGCCTACTTATTCAACCTTGCTACTTTCTCTAACCTTATAAGTTGGGTTTCGTATATAGGTCACCCCTTCTACTTTTATATCGTTTTCCTTACAACTTTATGCTTTATTGAGCACTAGAATTTGTCCGCTACTTGGTCCGTATGTACTCTAATATCAACGTTTTGGGGGATGGGCAGCAGCATCCCTGGATTGCGGTGGAAATACTGCGATCGCCAACCCGCATGCCAAGCGTGGCGATTATGGCATATATTCCCCATGGAGGGTACAAAAAAACTACGGCCCCGAGTTTCCGGGTGGCACAGGACTGGTCACTTTGGCACACCTTGGGGGAGGCCTATGTCCAGCATTGGACGTCTTTCGGTTGATATGATGATGATGATCAACTTTCGTTACCAATAGTATTATGATATTATAAAAATAACGACCGTGTGAAGACCCTTTATAAATAAACAAATCACAAAATTACATCTTTATAAAGTCGACTAAACTTACACGTTCCACACGAATTCAAACTATTCTTGCAATCGAGATCGGAAGCGTTCACCAAGTTCGCAAATGTCGACACTCGGAAAAATAAAAGGGACTCCAAGGCGATGAATGCTAGTTCGACTTGTCCGCGTCATCAGCCAAACAAAACCAATAATGGAACAGTGGGAACCCTTCTTCGGAACTCGCTGACTATGATATAGACTCATTTTGTTGAGAGACTGAATTACATTTTGCAATCTTTTACTCGGTATACCTGATAGTCGGTACTTTCGTTCAATCCAATTTCTCGTATTGTGTCTTTATGGCAATAAAGTACGCTGGCATTTTTCTCAGATTGCATCACTTTAAGTAAAATATTTTCCCTCTCATACGTGAGAAGAGGCCTGTGCCCAGCAGTGGGACGTATTTAGGCTGATGATGTGTGTGATGTGAAGTAAAATATTTTTATCAAAAATAGGACACAAGGTACATATATATAATGTATTATGTGTCTTGAAGACGTCCAGCAGGTCGATCACGTAACGCATTGTACGTACGTTAGGTAGATCTAAATGTAAATTTTTAGGGTTCCGTAGTCAACAACGAACCCTTATAGTTTTGCCATGTCCGTCCGTCCGTCTGTCCGTCTTCGGCTTAGCTCAGTAACCCTTGCAACTAGAAAACTGCAATTCGGTGTGGATAAACCAATCACGCCGACAAAACAGTAGAATAAAATCCTGAAAAACAATTTTTGTTTAGGGTACCTCCCCTACATGTAAATTGGTGAATTTTTTTTCTCGTAAAACCTAGTGTCTCGTTGGATAGCTTGTTCAAAAATATTATGGGTAAACTATTTTTCAACTCAGTTATGCGTTTGCGAGATAATGGGATTTAAAGCCCTAATTTTTTTTCGAGTCATGTGTCCCCCCCCTGCCCCCTGCCGGCTTAATGGCTACTACTGGGGACGTGAAAAAATTCGAGGCAGTAGTACATATAATGAATTTAAAAGGAAAACTATCACAGTTAAGTAGACATAACTAGTTAACGAGTAGTAGACATATAATAATGCATATACATTGATTTAGATTTAGATTTATTTATTACACGATAAACGATTGTCATTGGAATTTGAACCTTTTACCTTGGACGGTAGAGTTGCTTTTTCACGGCACGTTATCTTCAATAGAAAAAACCAGTCCTTCAGGTGGCCGCTAACCGAAGGTGGTCGCGTAACCGGCGAAACGACCCTATATATTGGTGTGTTAAAAAAATAATCATATTTACGAGGGTAAGCTATAATAAAAACCCCAAAAGCCCCTTTTAAGTCCGCATGCTGTGACAGACGGGCAACTACGGAACCCTACCCTGCGCGTGGCCCGACACGCACTTGGCCGCTTTTTATTATACGGAAAAATGACAGTTGGATACGTTACGTGACTACCCCACTGGGGACATTTTACAAAGGCGACTTGTAAAACCTACAAAAGTGGAAGTCGTTTAAATAGAAGGAGTTGAACAGTTCCACTTGAATTTCAAGTAAAAATAAAATGAAATGCGGCTCAGGCTGTCGCCCCAGATACCGATCTCTTACGCTGATGTAGTGGACACAGATCTTCTGGCGACTGGTGAGGGAATAACAAAGTCTATCATCATCATCCTCGTAGTGATTTTCCGGAGATGCCCCATAGGAGCCAGGAGCTCGCTTTGACAAGATTTGGCGTACATACACAAAGCCTAGTTCAGTGAACTTAAATTATATGAAAGGTAAGTAAGACACACTTTCGGTTGTTGGGCCAGCACGGCTATCACAAGACGGCGCGCGATCTCTCTCGCTCTGTCGCACTATCCGCCTCTCTCTAATAAGAGAGAGGCGGATAGTGCGAGAGAGAGCTCGAGAGAGCTCTCGCGCCATCTTATGCTAACCGTCGTGCAGAAGTGTGTTCTGTGATTGTGACAATGCGATCGGGCTATTAATTGTTTCATATCAGCAACAAGGCTGGACTTAAATAGTTACGTAAGAAATATCGCCTTGAAAAAATATGTTTTATCACCTGTCACCCACGGTGATGTTGATGACACAGACTGCAATAGCTTTTTTTACACTATTCCGGATCGGTCAGTGGCGGGCAGTGGCGCTTAATTTACAGGGTGACCACATCAATCAAACGAGATAACTGGTTGGCGTAACTTTTATTGGACGAAAGTATAACCTCTGCCGTGTAGGGTATCATGCACGAACAAAGTTTTAATTGACTTTAATTTAGTACTCCGCCAAGCCACGAGTACATTTCCATTTTTTTTTCTAGTTTACCACATTAACTGATTTCCTATAGCAAATGCGTTGATTATTGGAGAAAAAAACCGAATCACTGTACGTGGGCCGATAATATTTGAGGACTTCCGGCGATTCCCCAAGATCATCCCGTCGCCTATAGCACTTAATTAGTTCCTATTTCAACGGAATTTCATCTGAATCTGTGACCTACTTTTGCACTTTTAAGTGGGTCAATTTTCAAACGAGCTGTTTTTGCTGTCCCACGGCCATAATTTCAAGTCAGATTAACATGGAGTATTGATTCATATATATTTGTATTCCGTGTGTTATAAAGTATTTAAAATATATATAACAATACCTTAAATATTCATTGATTCTGAAAAAAAATGTATTTGGAATCGCAAAACAGCGAAATCTACCGCTTTTTTGCGTGTCCCACTTGCGGTTTTGCTCAAACAAAAATTCATAACTATGGACTACGGCAACGTATATATAAACAACTTGTACTGTTATAAAGAAGATTTATTAGCGTATTCATTAATATATCTTGCAAATTTAATGCGCGAATAATTAAAACCTGTATAGTATTTTTGTAGTTGTCCCACGCGCGACCCATTTATTAGGACTCAAGCTCAAAACCCTTAAAATCTGTTTTTTTATCATCCCACCGTTACATTTACTTTACGATACGATAGACAGGTTAGTTGGGCTTAAACCAGCAACGGGAGTGGACGCAGAGCCGGTATTTTCGAAGGAGGAAACAGGTTTTCTTGATACGATGTATTTGTATGGGCGTTAATTTATTAATATACGATTGAAATAAAAATGTGTCTTTCATAACAAAGGTTAGCAATATGGGGTAAGAGTTTCGTGTTTAACTAATTAGTGAATTCAATTAATAGTGTACGAAGGATCGCCAAAAAACATTCATGTTGACATTTGTATGGCGACATTTGTACGGCTATTTTGGCCATACAAATGTCGAACGTGGCATACACATGTCGATTCAAAACAAAATCTAAGTTATTTTTAATATTTTGGAATATAATCACAGAATAAGTAATAGTACAATATAACGACCATCATAAACCATAAACCGGAGATACTATATCGAAATAGTGAGTTTTTTTATTGTACAAATATTTTAAGCTGTTTCAACAATTGTATGGCAAGATCGACCTTTTGATGGCACTTGTTGACATTTTTATGCCGCTATCGACATTTATATGGCAGAATCGACATTTGTATGGCATTATATCGACTTTTGTATAGCGCTGTCGACATTTGTATGGCGCTGACGACATTGGTATGGCACGGTGATTTTAAAGCATCAATATCTAGCTAACCATTAGAAGCACAGTGGTGCCTCATGCACCATATTTTTTCTTTTTAAAAACCCTACCCTTCGCTGTCGGTACGAATCTAATATTCCAAAAAATAAAAAAAACCATACAAATGTCGAAAAAACGTCTTGTTCAAAAATTGACCCAAGTACATAATTGAGGAATTCCATAAGTCATCTGTGGTCTTCATATACTAACGCAGACACCGCACACGGACTAAACGCAGACATTCCACGATTTCAAACTTGAAAATTAACGTAGTAGTCCAACTATTACCAATAGATGGCGTTGTAATGGACACACATCGATTGATAGTGTCTATACTAAGATTAAAATAGATGGCGTTGCATGATCTTAACTGTACTAAATCCTCTGCTGATGCTTTGATCAACACGCTGTAGAGAGTGAATCTCCGACAAACTTAATAGCAAAACAACTGTGTAAATTTTTTGTGTGGATTATGTTTGATTATTTTATCTGAACCATGGTTTCTTTGGCACGTTTTTGGGGCCGAAAAAATAAAATTATTATGTGTATATACTTCCTAGGATATTGCTGTCTTTACTAAAGTATTACAATATTGCAATTAAATTAAATAGATATTGACGAGTGCTCTTGAGGAATTTAAAAGCAACGTTCGTCCTTACACCTGCATTTGAAAAGATTAAATCACGAATTTTGCATTTCGTTAAAATAACTTGATTGTAAAATTTGCAACATTGGTAGCGTGACGCGTGGTGGCAATCGTACGTATATTACATAACGCACATTAAAATACTATTTGGTTTCTTTGAAATATTGGATACAAAGGAGTAAAGATGATGCAGTTAAAACCCCTTGAATTGAGGCACCCTGTATACTCGTATAGATAGTAGATAGAGATCTATAGGTACGTACCCTCACGAAACTCGATCTTATCTCCACCAAAGATCAGTGACCCCTTCTATAATTACTCAGAGTCGAATTAAACCGAACTGACCCGGATACCGATGCTGCCAATCGATACAAGACGACTGACGGAATACCGGACTTCGGACAAAGTGAGAATGGACATAAAAATCGAGAAGCATGTGATGCGAAATTATGGGTTCCGTAGCTAATCGCGAGGAATGAGAATCGTTAGGGATTAATTAAGACTGGGATGTTTACGTTTTGGTTACGAAAAACAAATGAGGATTACACATTAGTAAGAATAAGGGTGGGTTAGGTACACTAAATCTTCTGTAATCGTAAGTGGTGTTCGTTAAAATCTGAATGTATGGAATGTTAATGTTGATCGGTCTGTAATCGTAAATTGGTGCAATCCGCCTTATGGACCGCTTCAGCGACCGGTAAACTTTCAATATGGCGCCGGCATATATAATCTTACATAAAAGTCAGTTAAACTTGGCAAACAAACAGATTTTAATGGACGTAATTTACAATTACCGGCAGTATGTAACGAGAGGCTATTAAATATTTGAACGATCACTATTTAATTTTTCATTAAATATACGAAATAATGTTCTACTTACCTTTGATTTTCAACAAAAATGTAATATAAGCGCAGTAAAAGAATGAAAACTGTTAAAACCAAACATTCTGCTTTGCTTTGCTTCTGCTTTGTACTTTGATCTATTGTGTGACATGTATATTCCTTAACCTGTTATTGTGTACAATAAAGTGCTTACATACATACATACATACAATTGATTGAATCAATTATTACTTCGCAGAATTCCATGAGATATTCTATTGCAATTCCCTTACAGAGTATTGTTCTATTAACTCAGTCTACCTGTCAAGTTGATATTATTACGTTGTCGACGACTTTGTTATTGTCTTCTATACTTATGTAGCTACTGATTTATTACACAACTATCTTAGATCGTTGTTCTACATCTAATATATTAATCAATACATTGCAACAGGAAATTGAGCTTCTATAGCTATGGAGCATATATGGAACGCAAACATAAGCGCCTAATTGTAAATGGTTTCTTGTGTAGGTACACAAACAGTGTAATAATAACAATTAACCTCAACAAATACAAACTTAAATATGTTTGCCCATTTAAGGCAGTCGTCAGGGGTAATTTAGGCGATGTTTTAATGATACAACTTGATATGGCAATGTTGTTCAAAATTAAAACATTTATTTTGCAAGTAGTCCTCGAGGGCTCTTTTACATGCCAACTGTACCTACATTGTAAAATTTACATGACATAGTAGAAGGTCGCAACTTCAATCGTATAATTTGAATCTCTTTCAAAGACATGAACCAAAAAGTCTTCGATTTTATAACTCGCCGGGCACGTGTCACAGCATATGACCTGGTAAGCATGTGCTTACCAGGTCTGCCAGCAAATATCTGCTTATTAAGGTCTCCCGTAGCCTATTGGCGCTTGTGACTCCAGAAGTATCACAAGCACGTTACTATTGATTTGAGGATTCGTTGTGTTGAGCTACAGATGAATCCGTCACTCTTAATAGCTGCCATTTGACGCCCTCTCCAGCTCAGTTGGTAGACCCTGCCTATGAAGCCGGAAGTCCCGGGTTCGAATCCCGATACAGGCATTTATTTGTGTGATGAGACTAGTATTTGTTCCTGACTCATAGATGTTTTCTTTGTATTTAAGTATTTGTTTATCTATATAATGATGATTGACATCGTCTAGTACCCGTAGTGCAAGCTTTGCTTAGTTTGGACTAGGTTGATTTGTGTAAGATTGCGATTGGGCCTAACCTACCACTAGGGACAGAACCCAAAAACCTACAGTGCAGTAATCTTAATGTTGTGCTGGCTTCTGTAAGGCAATGGTACTATTACATTCTCAGTTCTGCTACTCTAAATACGAGCGAGATGACATTCCGTTGTGCTCTACCTCTCAAATTTAACTGCAGATTGCTCTGCATATCATCGACAGATTTATGACAATCTTTAAGTCGCGTCAATAAATACGAAAATTTGAAACACTACCTATAAACTTCATTTTAATTAAGCCGGATTTAACCAATGATAACTTCAAGGATAAATACTTACTTCTGGTAGGACGCATCTTTGGGTATTATTTTTGTAGTGTCAATGTCAATTGAATTTTTAATGCGACCCGTATTTTGCCTTTTCATCATTGCTGCTATTTGCTCTCGGGTGAGATCTAGTTTCCCCAATCTGAACACAAACCATTTCTGCAAAGGGATCTCTGAAAACGCTTGTTATTATTATCGACGTCGATTGTTTATTGTGTTTGGCGCGGAATCACCGCTGTGGTAAATGGTGCGTCACGTCTATAAACATGTACACGTTTAGGGACGTATGTCAATGGAATAACGTTGAAAATCGTATACATGTTTATAGACGTAACTGTACGAGTTACATTTCCACTGCCGGTGTGCGCGTCGGTGTATTTTGTAACTGTTACTTGCACGATATATGATGCGTCGTGGGTTTAGTGCACTTTGGGAGATGTAACTGTCACATGAACTTCATTCATTAGCCATTTAAGGCCTGAATCACACTGGCGTGGCGTGTGGTGGCGGTATATAGTAAAATTGTCAGTAATTGTAAAAAAAAACTATTGAGCGCCACCGCAGGCCGCGACAGTCGTAGGGATTATTGTGTCAGACTGATTTGACAGACACGTCATGAGAGGGATATACTGATATACGAAAAGTATCTCATTTATATATATCTCATTTTTATTTATTTTTAGTTAGGACACACTATACATTGACCAGTTATACCTTAACGTTCTGACCCCGTATCATGATCGGCCTTATCACACGATAAACGCTCCTATCTTGTGACTTATCGCGTGATAAGGCCGACCATGACACGGGGTCTGGACGTCTATTATTCCAGGTAAAGCAGATCACCTAATCAACGCTCTGCTTATACAACAATCCCGCACTGGTAACGAATTTTGGGGATAGGTGAGCGTCAAAAGTAAGCAGTAAACACGCAAATCGAAACCGATGTTAGGATATCTCCGTTTCTTTCGTACTTATCAGGATAAAGAGAGACAGGCGTCTAGCAGGCTAGAGCAAGTGAGATGGAGATAATTATATGATACAAACTTCGATATTAGCACCACTGGCCTGTTTTACTTACCAAATAGGTAACTATTATCACGTAATGTTAATATAATTGAGGCAATACAGGAAAAAAACTACTATTTTCAGTTTAAGTTTTGTTTTTTACGCCGCATACATTCCTAGTTAATTAATGTGATTTAACAGGAATAAGTTACACAAGTCACAGACGTAATTTTACAATTCAATTGCAGTAGATGTAGGTTATGTGGTCAGTGGCGATTTTACCGTTAAATTACAAGTAAGTATTGAGCTCTAGACCGTAAGTAAGCAGCTAATTGCATTACGCACTCGACGTAGTCATTATTAAAACTTGCTTGTTTAATTTTTTTGTATAATAAAATATTTTGGGAGCAAAATGGTCTGAATTACAAATATAGTTTTTTCTGCTATACACACTGACATTATTTTCCGTGCAGTGAAATTTATGCATTGAAGGGTAATTGTCTCACTATGAAATGAGAAAAAGTAGGTAAGCCATAGTTACTATTTGAAAATGAGCTCAATCAAATGAAACGCCAGATTGCACTGCTTGAGGCGAGACGTAGATACTTACAGGCGCTTAATTTAAACAAAGATTACTGATACTAAAGCCGGGGTTATATTAGAGCCACGCCGCGTGTCGCAACGCGTACTTTGTATTGAACGTGACGACACGCGGGACTGAGCTAATGTAACCACGTCCATACAAAATGCGTGTAACCGATTGCGTTGTGACACGCGGCGTGGCTCTAATATAACCCCGGCTTAAGATCATACACATCAGCAGGTCGATCACGTAACGCGTAACGCATATTGAATGCACGTACTTTAAATAGATATGAATGTTAATCTTTATATGGAAAAATGACTGTTGGATCTACCTAAGGCCTACTGTCCACGAGGCGTAGCTGCATATAGACGCTGCACGCATCGCCGTGCAGTATTCATGCAGGCCGGCGTACTGACGTTGTCCACTAAGCGTAGCGTAAGCGTATCCTGCGTTTTATTTCATTCGTGAAAATGTCGTCCAGTGATGAAGACGTTACTTTGGCCTATTATTATCTTCGAGGTCGGCGACGACGCCGTTTATATTGGATACATCCATATATAGGAAGAAAAAAAATTTTTTGATACACCTTGTCTGTTCAATCTTTACGGGAATATTCCATGAGATTATTATTGTACAGAGGACAATTTTCCACTATCTGCACAAACTTTGCAGCCGTTCCCGCCATTTTTTCTCACAAATACTCAACGCGCTGTTCCGTGCGATGCAGCCCGGCGTATAACATGCGGTACGCCCAGCGGCATGAAGCTTGCATGCAGGCTGCCGCTCCGTGGACACAGTTGTGCGGTTTTGTATGTAGGCTGCAAGCTAGCGTACACCAAGCTTATAATGACGAATACGCGTCTATGCAGCTACGCTTCCGTGGACAGTAGGCCTAACGCGCGTTCAAAACGTTACGTGATTACCCCTCCGATTTCATACTTAATAGTTAGTTTGTAATATATGTTGATGATTGAGGGTAGATTTAACCTTAGCACCTTGATGTGTCAAATGTCATTGTTCTCTTCCAATAAACGATGGTTACTAAGCAGACGTGTCTCGTGCTTTATTCCGCTTCTAGAAGCTTCTTGATAACCCACTTTTACTCAGAATCACCACTATCTAAGATGTTATATAAAAAGAAGACTGGCTATAATAACCTAAATATAATATAGATTTATTATACGAGTTTCAAAAGTTTAGGCATTTGTACTAGCAATATTTTCTTCTAAACCTTGATTTCCTTTCACTCTCATCTCTGCCGATAACCACCACCGCAATATAAAAGAAAACAAATTTCCAAGCAAACTCCGAAGCACCAAGGCGGAGCCTCTATTTTTCACGAACTTTAAAACTGAGATCCAGGTAGTAATAAATTAAGCCAAGTTATCAACTTCAGTCAGTCGAACAAAGAATGGTAATCCTGGCTTAGCTACGTTTGCGCGCGATCGCTTGGGGGTGGGTCAGCTTGACACTGACATTTCGCATTCCGATTTCGTGTTAACATGATGCCTGCCCTCGTTCCAACAAGCTCCTTAGGCGCGCGTGACCGCGATAGCGCGGATCACATTGGATACCATAATGATGCGAAACGTAAGAACCAGATAGACTTCCTCGTCCAATCGGCATTAAAGGATTTGGCAAGTTACGCCGATCAGCGGTCTCCCGGAGAAAGGCACAAATGTCACTTTGTAGGGTTGAATTATTTTAGTTGTTAGAAAATGAGATGAATGAATTATGAGGCGAGACGTCGACTGTTATTTATTAGATAACTGGGAAACAAAAGATGAAAACAGAGTGTAGGTAAGACTAAGACTTTAAATTACAGTAAATGTTTACTAAGTAGAAACGTCCGCTAACAAAATTCTTAATTTCTCCCTAAGGTGTAATTAGAAGAGTGTGGAAGGGATTGAAATATTACTCGCCTCTGGCGGAGCCAGCGGTAGCTCAGTTGGATAAGAGCAATGGATGGATTCCAGAGGTCGCGAATATTTATGCAATTTTCAACTTTAAATGAGACCAATTTAGTTTTGCTTAAGTATGGTTTTCATTAACATGCAAATTCGTATTTATTTTGGAATAAAACTATTGGACTACGAAAAGACGATGAAAAAAGAATTATAAAAACCTCCGAACCTAATCCCAGATAATTTTGTCGATTCATCACCTCATTAAGTGAATATAATAATAAAATGAATAATAAATAAATATTTGGGGACAGTCTCACACAAATCGACCTAGTCCCAAACTAAGCAAAGCTTGTACTATGGGTACTAGACGACGATATACATACTTATATAAATAAAGAAATACTTAAACACAGAAAATATCAATGACTCAGGAACAAATCGAGGGCTGGGTGGTCAAACCCGATAAGTAGACGAAAATAGGTTTTGAGAAAATCGATGTTGAAAGTTTGGACGTATACATTATCAAAAGCTATAAACATTACGAATATTAACCTCTCTGTTATGGAACCTATGTTATTTTGTAATGTCTATTTGATTAAAAAACGTATCTAGTCTCTTTAGTTTTTGGATTATACCAGATTTGATAACGACAGGATCAAATTTATTGGGTTTTTCCATAAAATTAACAGTACAAAATAGAAACTTAAAGGATTTATTAAAATAATAATCGACATTACAATATCAAAATTAGCATTAATCTGAATCAGAATCGCAGCTATCACAATAACTGGATTCAACATCCTTGGTAACCTTTAAACCATGAACCCAGGGATGAAATTCTTCGGGTATAATTCCTGTCTTACACATTTTTTCCAGGTCTTTCTTCTTTGCTACGCTTATAGGCAAAGAATAGTCGTATAATGTTTCAATTTCCTCCGGATATGCAATGTTAGCAACGGAAGGTGGATTCGAATGAGCACGTTTTCTCGTATTTGGGGTAGTTGTCGACATTTGCACAGGGGTAAGGTCTACAAAACGAAAATCATCAGATAAGTCGTAGTTAAAGTAGATCTTGTATTTTTCTCCTTTCACGTATCTCATTCGTTTGATTTTAAGCCATTTTACCTGCTCATTCAAGTCGTCTTTCAGTTTAGGTTTAAGGAGTAGTAAGTCCGCTAGTTGGGAGATATTTTTCATTTCGTGGTATTTAAACTCTTTTATTTTGTAGTTCTCAACAGTAACTTTTTGTTTTCCTTCATCTGTATTTACTTGCTTAACTTGTTTTTTTCTTGCTTGTTTAAAGATATTCTTCCAATCTGATACACTGTTCAGAGATACATTTTTAGCAGCATTTTCTATGGCGGCGTGCATAGAGTCTACTTCCATGTAGGTATGTCCGCTTTCTAAGAACTTTTGCTCGATGATGTTCAGGTGGTTATGGTTTTGGACAGTCCACAGAAGCAGTGCTGCTATATTTCTATTTCTATTCTGACCTCCACATGTGTCAGAAAAAATTGTTAAATGCTCAACATTCGCTGGCAGACCTTCCTTCAAGTAGTAAAAGAGGCAGGTACCTATTTCACAACTACCCTTTTTGCCGTTAATTTCCGACCAGCACAAACAGTAAGCTGCATTTGGTAGTCGTGCTTCATAGATAGTGAAATTGTAGAGTACCAGTTTCCGCATATAATATAAAAGGCTTTCGCCGCCACTTGGTATCTGTAAAACGGCCTGAAGGTCTATTGTGATAGACATAAAAGTTGTGTCTCTGTTAGACTTAGCCTTAGCTCTTTGGCTAGAGAGCTAATATTTTTCCTAGATATGTGATCTTGGTATCCAGATTCTAAAGTGGCTTTGGTATCATCATTTGCCTTGTTATACTTCGAACATATATTGCACTGGTCTTTTTTTGGTTTAAAAAAACTGATATTATAATCTTCGCAAAAAATACTGCGGTATTTATATTCTGACACAGCTGTTCGTTCCGATTCTTCACATCTCTCCATGTATAATCTATACATGTTCGTAACAGATTTTATCTCTGAAGCTAGGTATCTTTTCTTGCGGCAATAGTGTGAATCTATCAGAGGAAAAGATTCAATGTGTTCTCTGACAAATTGCACATCATCTTCCTTTGTTTTATCCGGAGGCGCCTTTTTACCTCTCTTGTCTTCGGATTTGTAGATAGCTAAATTGTCAGATTTGGCGACCGCGTCGCTTATAACATCTACGGATATGCATAACGTGCCAGTGAAGAACTTCTGACAGACTTGAATTTTTACTGAATTTTTAGTGAAGTAGCATTTTTTGCTGAAAGTTCTGGCCTTTCTTCCAGCCGATCTGTGTACTTTTTGAGTTTTTATTTCGTGTATTGTAATACAAGAGAGGATATAATTTTTTTTATTTACAAAGTCTAAACTGTAAAAGTGCCTACACAAGGCATTTCTGTCATCTTCGGAAAAGAAATCAGAGCATTTAAATTTGCAATTTTCACAATTAACATTTTTGGGTATTTTTGCGGGTTGTAACTTACCCTTTGAGGTGTAAGGCAGACCTTCAGCTTTTCTTGTTTTGCTAATATTTTTCTTCCACTCTTCAGGTTTAGCCTCTCTTCGTCGCTTTAGTGGTTTGACGGATAGCCACACCTTGTTCAGGATTTCATCAAGAATAAGGACTACAACTTCTTGCGACTCGTTTGGCGTTTTATGCTCAGGGTCTGTATTCTCTTTATCCAATCCAGCAGGTGGTTCAGACTCATTTTCACTTCTGTTCTTTTCTATTTCACTCTCACTTCCATCAATGCTGGCTTCCCTGTAGTCTGGATCTACATCCGAATAATCACTTCCAAACAAATCACTGTCTCTATCTCTATCGTTGTCCATTTCACGGAACATTTGCATATCAAGGGTTATTTCATTGTTATTTAACGAAGTCGACGGACCTGAAACAAATTGTCAGGTAAAGGTTTTACTTAAGTTTTATTATCTATAATACGTATTAGCCATAATACGATCGTCGTGTCCGCTGTGCTGGTATGTATATAACCTACAGTTCGAGAGCTCCGTACATACCTCACGCCCTTTCAGTAGGTACATATCTATGTTTAAGTTTCCAGCCAACCGCAGTCAGGAGCAGCAGACAACATATCTTTCGTAATAGTGACATGCTTCTGCCACTGCTGCTTCTGTCTGCAGTCGAAGGTAAACTTGCCTATATATTAAAGTATCGAAAAATAATTACCTGGAGAGAACAAAACACCCATATCGACGCAATTTGTCATCTCTGTGACAATATTCATTTGCGTCTCGTCTAAATCCGATGAGTTATCCATATCATTGTTATCCATATCGTTATGTTCATTTAAATTAATTGAACCTAAAAAAAAACAAATATAAATACAGTAAACGTTAAGCTTAAACCCAATATCTATACTTAATGACGTATAAAATCGATTTAGTGGGTTTTACACCATAAATAAGCCTTCAATTATTAAAACTAATATTAACTTATTCTGAGTACTTGTTGTATACACTTACCTTTGTCGATATTAAATTTTGACCCATTATTTATTGGCGTGTCTTCCTCTGATTGAACAGTGTCCATTATATCTGTAAATATAAATTAGTAAAGTATAATGCAATATCCTCAAATCAAATAACAATAGTAAGCGGGTTTTACCTCAATAACTTTGAAACGTAAAAACTACGTTGAGCGACTCGATTTTAACATCAAAAATAAAAACTGTTAATATCACAACTAATTGAAGATGCTTTGAAATTATATACCTAACCCAACAGAAGACACTATATCTGTACGTACTTGTTTACCAAAGTAATTTGAGGTTATCATAACAAAAAAATCTAACTTACCTAATTCCGGCTGTCCATGGCAGGCTAGATTAACTAGTTTTCTTGATCGAGAACTCATTTTAATCCCTTTTTTACTCACACTTTCATTATTAAACACATCTAACTTAGAAACAGTTAATATTTTCAACCGCGACAAAGTGATGCGCGCGAGTGCAAAGCTGTACTAAAAAATAACGCAGGGATAGCTTCCGTGCTCGAGTCCTATAAACGCGGTTATTGGATTTTACCCCTAAAGATTTACCCCGAATGTTATTTATTGAATTGTGGTAAAACCGTTTAGTTAGTGTTAAATATGACTTTTCATGTTTGTTCAAGAGGTGAAATCATATATTTATATTTATGAGGTTTTACCATACAAAATATACAGAAGTTTTGGAAAAGGTTTGGAGTTAGTACCCGATTAATCAAAATAACCGTTATTACCATTTTGTACTACTGACAATGTCATAGTATATTTTTTAAGGTAATTACATATATATGCATTTGTACAGTTTTACCTCAATTTGTAACAAAAAATGTACTCTCTATTTCGACGTATCCGCCTGTTCAAAAAAACAAATTTGAAAAACTGCCCATTTATTGGCTTATCGTAAAATTAAAAATGTGGATGCTGAATTAAATCACGATATCTGTATTTACCACTTAACAGAGCTTAAAAAGTTAGGTATGAAGAGTTCATTACTTCAAATCGTCTAAATTTTCGATTTATCGGGTTTGACCACCCAGCCCTCGAAATATTCATGCTCATGACACAAATAAAAGCCCTTACCGGGATTCGAACCCAGGACCTCTAGCTTATATCGTCGTGAATAATATACTTTAATAATGTAAAAGTATAAGGAACGAAACTAAAATACAACAGAATTTGAACCAGAACTATAAACAGTCAAGCAGGTAACTAAAATCGAAATCATAAAAAAGGGAAGTTACAAAAAAGAATACCGCAAATTTAGACAAAGCCCAATCTGAAAAACGGTCTATTGTAAGATGCACCGGGATATTCGGTCTATTTATTATTACAGCAGGGGATTAAAGTTTCGGATTAATGGTTTACCCCCGATATTTGCTTACATTTTCTTGCCGGTTTTAAAGGCTTTATTTTTCACACCAACTGGTAGTATGTACGAGTATAAGTATTAATTAAGTATATTTCAGGAAGTATTATTTGGGTCATTGTCAGTTAGTAAAAACAAAATCATCTTTTCAGTGGGCAATAGTTATGTTTATATATAATATGTTTTAATCGCATAGAATTATAGAAGAGGCGACGCCGTTTATGCGGATTCAGAGTTAAACCAAAAATTAGGCTTTAAAGCCCTTATCTTTGGCAATGTCCACCGAAAAGACGCGAACCTAAATCGGACAATGACCCATTTAAGGGCTAGTAGTAAGGTAACGGCGCCTATTACCGTGGTACGCGAGATAGTTTTCAAATGATTATAAAAAATTATGGGTATGAAAGCTCTTTAACGTCCTAGATTTTTTTTTTATTGAAAAGTGTTTATTTAACTTTCAGAGTCGTAACTTTTTGAACCAATTTTAGTTTATTATATTTGATAAAATAATTATTGAAACCACGAAAGGAGAATCTTCTATTACCGTGGTAATGGATGGGATGTGATTCTATTACCGCGAAATTAGCTTTTATTACCGAGGGTACAAAAAGCAGCAATTTTCTACCATCGGTAATAGTAACCTGATACACAATTCGGCACCCAATATCGAGGGAATATTTGATACCCCCGGTAATAGGCGCCGTTACCTTAGTGCTTACAGCTCGTAAGATAGGTATCACGATGACTTGGCAGTGGTGGCCCATATTAAATGTCCGACAATTAAATTCTATGGCTATAATAACTTGCTATCTTGGATTTATAGTTTCCATGGCTCATATTTCACTCCTAGACCAGTTTGTTCTAATGCTGAATCCGTTGAAATTGTACAAGACCAAGATATCATTATTTTAACATATTATTTTTACTAAACGGAACAGAATAGCGTAAACCTATATAGTTGTAGAGTATCGTTGAAAAATCTCAAAATAATATTGACGAGACACTCTGTGAACCCTTATACTTCTCACTTAGAATTTCAGCAGTTAAAAATATTGAGCATTATAAAACAACTCAGCTTAATTTTAAGGCTTGTTACTAAAGAAACATTCTTCACACCCTAAAAGCAGCATATTACAGCGCTATACTTAAGGTAGTTATGTTATTATATATATAACGGCGCGCGATTAATAATTTTCGAGGAATTGTATTGGAATTCAATTAATCAAGTAATCGTGAAAAGTGTTGAGAAGTTGATTATTTCTTTAAGCAGGTAGTTGTCGAAATTGTTGATATCAAGTTGATTTATTTTAAGAGCGGGTAACCCCGAATGGAGTTGTAAGTGTCATGGCGGCGAGGGATGTCATTCGTTGACAGCGCCCCGCCCGTGATGGTCGCTTGCAAACCCATTGGCTCTTTAATCGAGATTTATTATTGCAATCCTGTTATCTTTGTAGTGTTTGTGAATTAAATTAAATAGTATAATGATTGAGTTATATTGTGTGACTATTATTTCGCGAATACCTGCACATGCATGCCCACACGGTCCGTAATGTCGGATCCGCCGTCACACATGCCTGTCCGGCCTCCTTGTACTCCTACATATATACCGGGTGGAAAGGCACGACGATCCTTCCCGCAAAGGGGGGTTAGTTTAAGTGATGGAAAATCGATTCGTAATGTTTAGATTTTTTTTACGATCAATTATTAAAAATAATAAAATTAATTAATGTTCTTCTGTGACAACCCTACTATTACTATACGTACTAATTATCGTTTATACGTATTGATAAAGGTCACTGACTCTTGTGTAATTGTTAAAATGTTACTGACCCTAATGAGGGTGGTCACTTGCAGTATTTTGCATTAATAGTTAACTGCCTATAACTTCAAAACGGTTAAGAATATGAGCCTAGTTTCTTTAGAGGAAATACTGTACTCAGTCTAAACAATCCCCCTTTTGCGGAAGGGATCGTCGTGCCTTTCCACCCGGTATATCATACTTTACACTCACATATCAGAACAACCTTTTATTTTTACATAGGTATTCAGAATTTAGAACCAATAATACCAATTCCTTAAAGCAATATACGCGCATGGCCGTGAAAACATATTCATTCCCAGAGATTCAATTTATGAAGCAAAAAAGTATCTAATGTCATCCGATTTAATTATTTGAGAATCCTTTGAACATCAACTGAAAGGATTAATTAAATTCTTATCGGGTGGCCGTAAATTAAAACTGTATAAGCTGAAGTTTTAAAAAGATACCTGTTCGTATATTTTGGAACTTTTTGGAACAAAATTTAGGCGTAAAAGGGTCGCACGTTGATTTAAAGGGAATCGTGAATCGCAGGATGTGTCTAGGATATTTTTAAGAGCTCCCGCCAAAAATATAATTCAAGAGAATCATTTTAATTTCAGATTATTTCGGTTTCATTCAACACTATTGTGTTGAATGAAACCGAACGCGCCCTTCCTGACCTTGATTCGAGTAATATATAATTATATTGAATTAAGTAAACACACTTTGAAAGTTTGAATTCGCTTAGATATATACAGTGACGAGTCTTATGTGCTACGATCAAGACATGAGTGCATTTTGTTTTGTAAACGATTTAATTAGGTTAACCGAGATACCTACTCTATTTAAGTAGGTCTTCCGTATTTCGACAAAGACAAGCGTTGTTTGTTACTGAAGCAGTAAATAAAATTTAAAAGAGGATTCCTAGCTGGATTTCAAAATACTGACACAATATGCCCGAGGGCTGGCGTGACGGTCATTCCAGTGAGATTATGTTCGCGGTCATTGGTATATAGATACTTGTACCTAAACATAAACAAAATACAGACGTAGGTTCGGGCGTGGGAGACGCCCACTCTGACATTGGATTTTACTCCGTTAGTTATTTAACACTGATAATTTTATGCTTTGATATACTAAATATTTTGGGACAAAATGATAGAAGTTATAAAGTTTTACATTTAACAGATCGCACAAAATGTTTAAAATACCTAATGAAAAGTCAAATAGAAGACGAAAAATTACATACTTTGTTTTGTTTTATTTTAGACACGAGGCTGTGTATGGCTGGAAAGTCATCAATGGTTTTGATTTCCTACGTCTGCCGAGAACATTTAAAAAAATGGAGCTTGTGGAAATATTTTACGAGTGCAAAATGGTAACGTTTGACATTGATTTTAATAATGACTTGTTGTATAAAGTAAAATGTTATATAAAAAAAGTAAGTCAATACTTTTAACTCATTATCCTTTGCCATTTCTCGGATCACATAGTAAGCCAATTAATAAAGTACTTAAAACAATACACAACGTAAATCTTAAATTTATTGAAGCAAAGTCTAAGCCAAAGGGTCCGTAAACATTTACACCCGGCGCCTACATGTCCGCTCTCCCAAACAGGCTCACAGTTAATTAAGAAGGATTTGCAGGCATCACAGTACAGTCACGTCTCTAAATGTAAGACACATTTTGGACTTTAAATGTGCCGCATAAGATGCAAACTCTATAGATGTGGATACATTTTGGACCTTAATGTGCTGAATAATATGCTCACTCGAACTTCAGAATAAGACTCAATATCTAATACATATTTTTACAGGCTGTACCGTCTTTTTTTAATTTGTTAAGCGATTGACTTAATTTCAATTAACTTATATCGTTCAAATATATACAGTTGTCGATAAAAGATTAAATCCATAATTTTGTGAATTAAAACTGATATAGATTTCACTTTATTGATGAGAAAATATGACGATATTATATTCGACACCATAAATAATCAGCGGATTATGAAATTATTCACAAACCGTTTTTTTACCCTAAGGAGAGGATGGTTATTATTTTACAATGTGTTTGCTAATGCGTAACGATAGACAATCTCCAAATGAATTCAGTTCTCTTACAATTTATTTTTAAGTACAAATAGTTGCTAATGCTACAATTTAAAGTTATTTAAACTTTACTCACAATGAAGATTTAACATTTGTCCATTTTAGCAAAATTGAGATGATTTACGAAACAATGTCCCTCTAATTAGCTTGGTCGAGGGAAGTGATTCGGAAAAAGGTTCACGTGAAGCGAGAATTTAAACATTATAACGAAACGTTATAAAATCGCTGAATTGTGTAATTACTTTCCCCATAATGTTCTTATATTCAGAAGGCTAATTACGCAGCTTGACCTTTAGACCCTAAAATCAACGTAGTGTTAAATTGATAAATATTATAAATGGAGGTACTTACACGAAAACGGAATAATAATTTAAGTAGGAAACTTGCGCTCATTTTTGTCGCAATGTTAATCACTTCGTTTTCGAGGAATAATTGTTTAAATGGCACTAATTAGGTCCGGTATAATGCCTCGAGGGCCTTTTTAGATTTAACTTAATTTTAATTTAATTAAGTTATTAATGTTCGTTATCATCATGTATTATACTTTAGAAAATAAATTAATATTAGTAATCTATTGGGTCTTGGCTATTCAAAATGACAATAATCATCATAATCATATAAATTTTTCTTGTGACAATTATTTCCTATTTATTTGGTTAAGAGGCCTAATCAGACAAAAAAGGGTGAAATAGGAGACGTAGTACAATTTTTTTGATAATTAATTGTATACTGATTGATAGATAGGTACTGGTTAAATTAATTCGAGGTTATATTTTTCACCCATTCAGCACCAATTGCGATCGGAACACAGACAAATTCCGAACAGTCATTTGTCCAAAATTATAATTATTCCCAAATTTAAAAAATCCGGTCTCCCTTTTCCGTGCAAAAATAAGCAAATACATAGGAATATTGTTCTCGTAACTTATCATGCTGTTCACCGCTGCGCTGGAGGACGTTTTCAAGACTCTGGACTGGAGAAGGCTAGGCATCAGCATCAACGGCAAGTACGTCACTTACCGTCAGGACCGACCTATCCGGTTAGGTAGGTCCAACTTCGAGAAGGAGGTCAATCGTCGAATCCGACTCGGCTGGGCAGCGTTCGGGAAGCAACGGCACATCTTTTCGTCCATTATTCTGCAGTGTCTCAAGACGAGAGTCTTTGACTACTATGAGCCTCATAAGAAGGCTCAAAATCAACTAAAGGGCTAAGGAGAGGGTTATGTTGAGAGTTTCTCTGCGTGATCGCAGGAGAAATGAGGCTATCCGCAACAGAACCAAGGCAACCGATATAGCCCTCCTAATCGCTAAACTGAAGTGGAAGTGGGCGGGGCACATAGCACGTAGAACAGATGGCCGTTGGAGCGAAAAGGTTCTCGAGTGGCGACCAAGTACCGGAAGGCGCGGCGTGGATAGGCAAGGTGGACTAATGACCTGGTAAAGGTTGCGGGAATCCGCTGGATGCGGGTGACGCAGGACCGGTCACTTTGGCATTCTTTGGGGGAGGCCAGCAGTCCAGCAGTGGACGTCTTTCGGCTGATATGATGATGATTATGAACTTATATCGAATCTTATACTTATATAGAATCAGACGTTACATTGCGGAAGTCCACGCAATGTAACGTCTGATTCAATCAACTGCTTGAAAATTGATTTAAAAGTGGATTTAAAATCGCATGCTGGTGTGGAAATTGTCTGATTAAAAGTTAATTTAAAGATGTAGAAAAATAAGTTTAAATAATTATAAACACTGCTGGACATAGACTTCCCCAAAGAGTGCCACAATTACCGGTCCCGCACCACACGCATCCAGCGGACTCCCCTATTACTACTATTTAAGCATACGAGCGATAAATGTTATAGGCAAATACGTCATATTTTCTCAAATTATCAAAAAACGTAACATTATTATAAGTAAGTGGTCGTTGGATGATTAATTATCCCACGCATTATTACACGTGCAATTTGTTTCAAGCTCCTGAAACCGCAGGCCAAACCAATCGGTTAACCGAAATGCTTTCGCTTTACAAATGTACAGTTTGTTTACCTAATCGCCACGGCACCCATATTCAACAAGTTGTATCATTATCGTGGAACCCTCCAATACCTACAGCGTTCACTGTGTACAGGGCCTTATTTAACTTAACTTATTGAAGTAGACTTAGTTTTTGCATGTTATCAACAATGTTTAGTTACAATTATTTGATTTAAATGTTATCCTACGTCCTAATAATATTATAAATGCAAAAGTTTGGATGCTTTTTACTAAAAAAATAGTCTAGCCTGGATTAATATTATAGAATATTTTTTTTATCCCAGCAAAGGTCTCACAAAAGGAACTCAATGCAAACGAAGTCGCGGGAATAATCAAGTGTTCAAAAAAAGGTAAATCTTTATGCTTAATTTTGTAAGTGGGTCGATTTTTCCAGGTACCTACATTACAACTTTTGCACAGGCCAGTGGGGCCAACGCGACGAGACGACACGAGAATCTACCCTCCTCTTTCTAATTTGCACAGTTAGAAAGAGACAGTAGTGCCTGAGTCACGCGCGATGTGACTTCGACGCGAGTTGTGCTAACTCCCCTGGTGAAATCAAATCTTATGACTTTCATACAAAAATGGTAGATGGTAAGAGCAGTATAGAAACAATACTCATGTATTTTCGGTAAGAAACTCATTAAAAACTGTCCATTTGTCTATCATGCCACAGACAGACACACAATTACATAATATACGTCAAACGTATATACCGCTTTTTTGCGTTGTGGGTTAAAAATATAGGACGTCCGCCTATTTTATTGAAACCTAAGAGAAAAAAAAAATTAGAAATCGATCCAATTGAACTTGGCACGCAAGTAAGGGAAATACAATCGGCAATTCCAATTTTATACGTCAACTTGAATGGAACTGGCGCTGTGTGGTGTCTCATTACACGGGCGATTCTGGTTGTACTGCTGTTTGTTCATTAAGCTTGCAAATTGGAATTGCTCTGACTTAGAATCGGCACTGATATGGTATATCATTACAAGTACAAGCTAATTAACTTGCATTAATTTTGAAGTTGCTAACTTTTCTCAAAAATGGTATGTAATGTTGCCATAACATCTCTAAAAAGTATCCAGAAAGTGAACTCAACCGGAGACTTATTCACAACTGTCCAGTAAGAAGCGAGATTTTAAATTTGGAATCTCCTACTGTCCAGTAAGTAGGTATGTAATTTACTTACTGGACAGTGGGTCACCCTCTTTAGATCTGCTTAGAAAAAAACATAGTACCAGACACAGATGCCAAATTCATGAATATGGTTATAGGAGGGAGGCATCAAATGTATATCTATCTCTCTTTTTGGTATGACATTTTATGAGACAGATATATTTTGGAGCCTTAAACAGCCATTTTATAGTCTGTGACACTTAAAGCGACGCAGAAAAAGTATGCACGTTGCGTTTTGTACTTAGTAATGTTGTAGAAATATAGTGTGGGATTTTATGTTTGTATTTAGTAATTTCAGTTTATAAATCATGTTGGATTAAAACTTTCCTTTCTAAAATGAACATGGAGTACAAAACTAAAAGCAAAATTTTTAGAAAAAAAACGTCTGGCAGGATTTCACCAAAGATTACATTCAATTGCGACTGCGAGGATTGTGTTTTATTTTACAGCGTGAAATTAAATAATCCCAAAAAATAAATTCATGCGAATCTGATTCGGAAATAGATGGCACTCCTCCTGATTTAAAAGCTGAGTCCGAAGAAGGCCGAATTAGCAACAAACAATTAACTTCCTTCAAAACCTAAGGAGCGATATATGACAACTTATGAAAAATTTATGAAGTGGAAGGCAGAAAAACAAGCCAACAGCTGGTCTGAAAATGTATTATTGGCATATTACAGCTTTCTTCGCCACATTCTATGCTTCCGGTAACTCGATCACAATATCTATTAGTAATTGCCCTAATATGAATGTAACCTTCTATATTAATTAAACGAATATGTAATTGAACTTTCTTTCATTTTTGAGAAAAGCATTATACAAGCCTCACCCAGTAAGAAAAGCCATCCCTCGTATATAACCGGACCTCACCTGCGGTTCGGTCCGGTTAACTCATACTTGGCCAGGAAGGCTTACTTCCTGGATTCTGCAGTAATGTACTATTAAGGCCGCAACGTTATTATATTGTTAGTTTAAAAGTCCTTTTACTCAAATTGCATTGCACTTTAGTTTCAAGTTTGCTGGAAAATTTAATTAAGTTGGTAATTTTACGAATGTAGACGTAAGGCACTGAGGACACATAATTGTTTTAGACTAGCAACATTTTCAGGCAGAGTGAGTTAAAATTTTAATTAGCGAAGACCTTAAAAGGCATGAAAAGTACAAAAATACGCAGTCTGCTTGTTTAAATCATGCCGCTACGGCTCGTAGCGCTCCGGTCGCTACGGACCCGAAATGCAACTGCACCTAAGTGCTACACCGTAGAGGTTCTACGTTGGGTAATATGCACTTACGTGCATACATTAAGTACAAGTGCGGAGGCTCTGCTTCAAATTCGCGGATTCGCTTGTATGTAGGAAAATATCGCAATTTCGTATATTAATTCTGTAACAGTTTCAACATGAGTGAACTTTACTGTATATTCTTTAGAAGCAAATTAAATGTACATACCGCACGCGTCGTGGTCTGTTCGTAGATGAGGCCGAACAAACAAATTTGGGATATGGTAGAAATCATGTGAGATGTTTTTTTCAGCAGAAGCTGGTAGATTAAGTAACCCACTCGTTGATCTGACATCATAATACTCTTGCCTAAGACAATAAGAAGTCATGCATTTTTAGTGACGTCCGTGTGTCAAAGTTTTAATGTGTTCCTTCCTGTAACTTACGTTTGCGAAAATGCCCAATAATTAAAACTTAAATATTTTAATTGTTATATGAATAAACTTCACTGGACTACAAGGTACATACCCAAAAGAAGTATGTAGGAACTACTCAGATTTTAAGTTTTTTAATTACTATAAAGTTGAATAGGCCTTCAGGATAGACATAGACTCTATTTTATCCTGCGGATTTCCTTATATCCTGTATAAATAACATGCGAGTGAAACCACTTTTATACAACAAAGTTTGAAATTCGAAAACTTGTAGGTATATAACGAAAGTTTCCCCAGTTCGCCACAATTTAAAAGTCGAAGCAACCACTTACAGAACGTTAAAGGTCCCAGTGCTAATACATTAGGATACAAGATGAAATTTTCACAAGGGTTATTCAGCTGATTTATTGGGAAGGTACAAAATGGGTAGGAAGTAGAAGCTCAGAATATAAAATAAAAAGTACGAACAGAAGGTTGCGTAAAAACCACATGTTTGACAGCTGGAAAAATCAAATTCAATCAATTTCTTTTACTACCGCTTTCGTCTAGTCGGTAGTGACCCTGCCTACGAGGCTGGTGGTCCTGGGTTCGAATCCAAGTAATGGCATAATACGGAGAAAACGAATTTTCCCAGACACGAGACCTAGCCAGATCGATTTCTCGCCGCCGTAAACCACTGTATTCCAAATTTCATCGAAATCGTTAGAGCCCTTTCGGAGAGCGTCATTGCAAATATATATGTATAGGTATGTATATATATCTGTCATCTGCCTTCCCTCTCATACATGAGAGGAGGCCTGTGCCCAGCAGTGGGACGTATATAGGCTGATGATGTGTGTGTGTGTGTGATGTATATATATATACTTATACAAATATTGCTCGTTTAATAGTATAGGATTGGGTTGTACCTTCTGTTACCGGCAATTGTTCCATCGAATGTATTACCCCTCTGCAGAGGGGCAATCACGTAACGTTTTGAACGCGCGTTAGGTAGATCCAACTGTCATTTTTCCATTAAAAAAATGTCATTTAGATCTAACTGATGCGCGTACAATGCGTTACGTGATTGACCTGCAAGTCTAGCACGTCACCCATTGTACGTACAGTCACCAGTACTAATATCTGACTAGATTAGATTGCTTTATTTCATAATATTAAAATAATATATACATTGCTCTTGGTTAATTTACACGACTTGATATTATGATAGTCAAATAAAAATAAAAACTTGAATAAAAATTAAAATATAAATTACTTATCAATATATACACGTTAACATAAATATCTGACACGACCCTAGACATAATAGAGGCGTGTCAGATATGTATGCGCACTTATTAATAATAATAATAATTCTTTATTGGACAGGCGAAACACCCATTATAATGTATAACAAAATAGAAGAAAAATGCAAAAAAATAAATAATTAAATAATGTAGAAATATGATTAAAACCTACTTACTGCAGTCGTTTTGTTGTCGTATTGTTGTCGCAGATATTAATGCTGGTGACTGTACGAGTGATTAAGTACCCATCTGGTGACCTAATTGATGCAAAACGTTGAAATTCTTAACAAAAACTTTGTTCGAACAAACGACGATTCCTAGTAACATCTATACGCCGCTGTTTGGCGAAATCTGGCGTTTCCCCTTAACTTCAGGTGTCATTAAGCATGAACGACTGCAAGGGAAAATTTCTCAAACGACAGTCACGTCACGTCATGACGGGAAACTAGAAAATTATGACGTCGCAACGTTAAACGTTCGTCTAAAACCTCCGTACATTTTAAATAAATATTAGAGGACTATCTTACACAAATTGAGCCATTCCTATAGTAAGCTCAAGAAGACTGGTGTTACGGGTAGTAGATGACGATATATTTAACACTCTCACTGCGAGGAACCCGCCTAGTGGGTGCCGCTACTTAGCAGAAAAACCACGGGAACGGCTACTAGCGTAGCGTGTAGCCGATTCCGTGGTTTTCCTCGTATGTAGCGGAAAGCGACTACGGCGTAGGCACCCGCTAGACGGGTTCCCGGCACTTAATGTTAATAAAAGAATTTAATATGAAATACGTATAAATCATCCATAACTAGTTCTCAGTGACTGATATCTATCTGATGACCTCTATAAAACCCAGCGAGGAAACCAGGTAAATCTAACAGGGGTCAGGTTTTGTCAAATGTGCCGCTTTGCAAAAGCTCTAACTCAGCTGACTGCCATAGATAACATACAGGAGACCTCCGGTTTAATGTGCTTTTCAAAGAACAGAACCTCCTCTGTACATGGTCGGGCCTCACCCAATTTTGCTTTACCTGTACAACAATGGGAAGGCACAAGCGCCACAAAGTTATTTTGAAGGAAATTTAGTATGTAAATATGCTCCATAATTTGATTGAAACATAAGCACATTACACGGTCGTGAAAAGGGAAGGAAGCTTGCTTCACACTTTGTAGGAAGAAACGGTCGCTTCTCCCAGAATAACGGGATTCTTTCGTGCTATAAAATTACAGTATTAGAAGACATTTTCTTCTTCATCATTAGAAATATTTAAGGTCATATTAGGGATGGCGATGTTGTTTAGCAAATGGCAGCGAATTTTCCGACTAACGAGCGTTAGTGAAATATTTATGTTATGGAACGGGCAAGTAGCAAACAGTGATTGACATAAAATTATAGTCAATAAGTTTAAGTTTCTATATCGTATTGAAAATAATGCAGGATAAAATCTAGCTTAAGATATACGTAATCATTCAGAAAGTCAATTCTACAAGCAAGTTACTTCAATCCCTAATGTTTGCGCGCCTTTAGAATCACATATGATGTAAGTACTTACTTAACTAACATTATCCAATGTAAAATACGATAATTATGCAAATAAATGAATCTGAAGTAAAATAATTTTTGAAATCGGATAATCGGTTCCAGTTATTACAGAAAATATACAAAGCTACAATCTCACAGTATTTGCCTTTTTAAAATATTAAAATTGATTAGTATAGATATGATTTACTTTAAAAACAAAGTTTTAACCGACTTCAATTTAGTACTCCGCCAAGCCACGAGAACATTTCCACATTTATTTTCCAATTTACCAAATGAACTGATTTCCAGGAGCAAATGCGTTGATTATTAGAGGAAAAAACCGAATCGCTGTATGTGGGCTGATAATATTTGAGAACTTCGGTCGATTCCACAAGGATCACCTTTGGATCTTCATTAGTTGCTATTTCAACGGAATCTTATCGGAATCTGTGACATACTTTTGTACTTTTAAGTACATAATCGAGGAATTCCATAAGTCATCTGTGGTCTTCATCATCAATTCCACTCCACCAAATTTATGATTTCCGGGTGTATGTAAATACACGAGTTATAACAAAAAATACCAAAATCACTACACGCATGCCTAATATAATTGAGGAGTTCCCTCAATTCCTCATGGATCCCATCATCCAACTGAATTTTTGAAAAAAATGGGACGCACCACATTTACAAACAAAAATGGATTTTTACGAATCAGGTCATCAATCACGGAGTCCTGAGGTTTGTTATCTAAAACAAATTGTATATTTTGTACTTTACACATTTTGAAACTTTTAACACAATTGTTATTCCTAGTGGGATTCCTAGTGGAGGTTAACATTTAAATGTCAGCTCGTCTATAATAAATCTCGATAATATCACCACATTATCAGGAAGTTTACCATGACGTCACCATAATTTTGCCTTATATGGAAGAAGGTTCCTAAAATGAATAAAATAAAAATAAATATGTCGGTCATGTCGTGATCAATTTATTCAAGCTTGATGAATTCAGTCCCCATAGCTCTATTCTTATTGCTCGTCAACATTTTTTCACGCCTTCTCGACTAACGACTTTAAATTCCTTTAGTACGTAAATTCTAAAGGGAGGCATTTATCACTAACCCTTCGTAATTAACCTAATTTGCAGCGTAAAAATATAGTCCTTTAAAAAAGACGAGGATAAAATATATATTCCTTTAAAGCGGACACGCAATTGAAAAGGTTATCGCATCTGCACTGAGATAATTTTGACTACACAAATTGCGTTCCTAATTTACGGTTTAGGGTTTTACTTTATACGTCTTAGATAAATTTAATTTCAATGGTTTAGGAATTACGAAGTATAGTGTCCCAATAGACACACAATATTAATTAATTTATAAATAAAACTCCTTTTTGATTTGTGGTTCTTATCAACTAAAACTGCCATGCAGTTTGGCGAAATATTGTGTATTGTAAATTGTGTGTGTAACTATTTGGGTTAAATAAGATAAATTAACTTTTTGTTATCCTACTAATATTATAAATGTGAAAGTTTGGATGTTTGTTACTCAATAACGCTTAAACGACTCAACCGATTTGGATGAAACCTTGCACAAAGATAGTCTATAGCTTTTACCTCGGGTCCACGCAGAAGAAGTCGTGGGCAAGAGCTAGTATGCAGTAGTATGCTAGGTATGTACATACGAGTAGAACATGTTTACACACTGTGCCTATTTTCATTATTCTTTAGTCCATTTAGTATTCTCTTCTTCTTCAACTTAAGAGCTCTGCTCTTGTCGGTGGAGTAACCGCTATTTAGCTCTACGCTCTGCCACTGCTTTGAGCTCCTGGTACGACACTACATTGACCTTCTCCTTGACCTGGTCCATAAAAGCACGTCGCAGCCTTCCTCTGCCTCTTCTTCCATTTAGTATTACCGGTTTGATATTCTTGAAATATATAGACCTTGGATTATAGTGTAGCATAGTTTTTATCCCGGGTCCACGCAGACGATGTCGCGGGCGGAAGCTAGCTGAAAGACCCATAAAGTATCTACACAGCTTAGGTTCATACGGTATATTGAGTAGCACATGAGGCAAATGGTCGTCCTCACGGCTTTTCTGGGACGTTGAAATTTTCCACGACCATTTTGCATGCATTAGGTACTTCTGATAAATATGCGATTTGGACGTTTTTATGACTGGTCCTAATGAGTACAAAATTCTACGTCTCCTCTTGTCAAGAAGTGAGAGTACGCTAGCGTATAATGTACGTATTGCGGGCGGTAGTCACTACCCTTATGGCTAAGTCTGACGTAAATTAGCTGTTGTATAATCTAATGACGAATGACGACTTCTGTATCCTTTGGTATGGTTGGTGGCCCTGCCCACGAAGCTGCAAGTCCCGGGTTCGAATCCCGGTAAGGGCATTTATTTGTGTGATGAGCACGAATATTTGTTCCTCAGTCATGGATGTTTTCTATGTATTTCAGTATCTAGTTATCTATACAAGTATGTATATCGTCGTCTAAGTAGTATCCATAGTACAAGCTTTGCTTAGTTTGGGACTAGGTCGATCAGTATAAGATAGTTTCAAAATATGTATTATTATTAAAATATACTGGTCAGAAGTCATAATAATTTCAGTAAACACTAAAACTCTTTCAATTTTTCATTGAATCAACTATAAACTATTCATAGTAAGCAAAATAAGCCAGGTAATGTTTAATGTTAATAAAATATATATAAGACTGTCTTATATATATTTTATTACGCGCTATAGCGCCAACGAAAGCACACCGATTCGAGCGTACAAAGCAAAAGTAGGAATCATCATACAAATATAACGTCATACAATACTAATAATTATACATGTCAAAGTTTGAATGTTGAGGGGCTTGTAGCTTAATCACGCAAAAAAGGCTGAAAGAATTTAGACGAGTCATAAGATATGATAGTTTATATATCCATGATTAAAACATTGAATTTAGTTATTTAATCTTTATTGCACAAAATGATGACTAATGGTTTAAAGTTGAACTTAACTTAACTAACCGGAAAATCATCCCAAAAAAGAGTATAATTGGAAATGGAACTATAAAGAATTACTTCCAGGAATTAATACCAGCATTCAAGCGACGTTGCTGGAAAATGAAAAGCAATATTATAAGTACCTACACTTACATTTCATTATAAAATATAAGAGCTTTGAGACTTCCGTTAAGCGCTTCATCAATTATTATACTCCCATAGAAACTTCCACTCCACCTTTCTCTTAAGTGTTAATGTAGTTACAGATTTTTAACAAAAGAACTTACAACTTACAAGTCTAATCCGATCTCTTGAGTTATAGGTACTCAAAGATTATAAAGTTGAAAAGGGTACATACCTGAAACAAACAATGGAACTATTAAAATGTATTGTAACAAAAAGTATACCTACAATGCGCATATGTTTTACAGCATTACACCAAAAAATGTCACTAAGACCGTGATTCATGCATATTTACATTATTTACACATAAATACGATCGCAATGAAGGCCGTTCCTCCCTAGGGCGTGGCGGAATCTGTGTGCGGTGTTTTCTACTTTACTGAGAGTACTGTAAGTAGGTTGTCACATCAAAATAAGGTTTAACAGTGGGAAAGCAGTAATGTACCTACTGTGCGAGGACCTCCTCGCTTCCGCGCTCACCGCGCCATAAAGAAGTAAGGCCTTCACCCACCGGACGCGTGTGGTGCGCGGCGCGTGTGCTGCGCGGCACACGCGCAAGTTGTAAAGCATTGAAATTACACTTCAACGCGCAGCACCCGCGCGGCACACGCGCAGCACCCGCGCAGCTGCAGCGCAGCACCCGTGCGGCACACGCGCAGCACCCGCGCGGCAGCGGTGCGGCAGCCGCGCTGCACACGCGTTGCTACACGCCGCCCGCTTCCGGTGTGAATATACCGCTTCAAACGCGCCCGACACGCGGAGCACACGCGCAGCACACGCGTCCGGTGGGTGGAGGCCTATACTTATTGAAATGTAGACGCTCCGTAAGAATCTGTGGTACAGCTTACTGATACCAAACCGAGTCTGCAGCGTTCTCGCTGTAGACCACTCCCTCACTTCTGTGAGGGAGTGGTCTACAAAAAATGAGTTCCAAGTGTACCTATGTATATATAAATAAATACATGTACAACAAAAACGATAATGCTTGTTATAGATGCCGTCAAACTTCTTGAACATTTGACCTTGCCTGCGCGAAGGCGAATTGTACCTGCAAGCTGCCCCCCCACTTCGTCCCGCATGTTCAAGAAGTTTGACGGCATCTGTATCCACTAACGTCACAAATGTACAGTCTACAACATATATAGATGGTCATTTTAGTACTTTGTCGCACTAAAGGCGGTGCATTGGAAATTATCGCGTACTTTGAAACGCCGTTCTGATAGATTAAGAAACAATAAGGTATGATTTTCAGATATATAATATAAATAAATAAATAATAAATATTAGGGGACAATCCTACACAAATCGACCTAGTCCCAAACTAAGCAAAGCTTGTACTATGGGTGCTAGACGACGATAAACATACTTATACAGATAAATAAATACTTAAATACATAGAAAACATCCATGACTCAGGAAAAAATATTCGTGCTCATCACACAAATAATTGCCCTTACCGGGATTCAAACCCAGGACCTCTTGCTTCGTAGGCAGGGTAGTGTGAGCGACGTCCGCTCTCGGCGGCGTCGGCTGGGCGAGTGAGCGCGCGCGCTACCGGCCGCGGCAATGCTCGCCCCTCACAGTCACCTAAGAATGACCTAGTGCCGAGACACAAGTCGGCGACGGACGAGCTCCGCCCCTATGTGCTCGGACAGTGCGTCGACCACGCTCCGTGACACAAGTCGGCGACGGACGAGCTCCGCCCCTATGTGTACGGACAGCGCGTACTACCACTCGGCGCCCGAATGGTGTGTTTGGGCTTCGCCCGTGTCCTCAGACACTTTGGGTAATCGATGTTACCAAAATAAAAGAAGGAATAACGAGAAATAGACTTTTTATTTACTTTTCCCTAACTGCCCTATCACTGCCCTAAGTGACTTGATTTCAAGTCCCTAACTTCCTATTACTTTGTAGTTTTCTTCTTCTTCTTGTTGTGACTTCCAGGAGGCTCCGTTTGACACACTGATTTGCTCCGGGCCGTACCTGCTATTTATACCTGCTAGTGGGTGAGCAAGACGTGCTGAGTGAGACAATAAAGGTTACGCCCACTTTACATCAATCTTTACACAATTACATGTAATTTTTTGCATGTTTTTACGCAAATAGTTGCATCTTATCTTCACTAATAGACCAGCACGTTTTTTAGCGGAATAGCAAAGAAATATTGTTCTCCTAATATATCATGGACTTCCGCAAAGTAACGCCTGATTCAATAAAAAAAAAGCTATGAGAGGGTGTTTTATGTAAATAATTACTATGGGGATTCTAACTACTGGGTTCTTTATTTACTCTAAACAATCTAAGTCTTTATAAATAATCACATATTTCTCTTACGTATAATCTTCGTATGACGCGATGCGTAGCTCTGCCGTCGCGTGTTGATGTTGTCGTCCATAATTCTCCCCCTTTAGTGTGAGGCGAAGCCTCGCACTATTGGTTGCAACGGTGTTATCACTTAGTCACTTTCACTGATTCACATAATCACTGCCACTGGTTGCTCTTTTAACGTGGCCTACTTTCATATTGTTATAATTATTGTTGTTTTTCTTTTTTCACTAATTGTCTTTAACACTAGGTATGTACCATGACGTAGGCCGGCGGGTCGGCGATGACCTGGCGATCGCCGATTTTAATTTTCACTTTCTTCCGGCGATAATAGACGGGCCCTCTAGGCGCCGTATTGTCTGGAGGCTCCGGCGGCTCCGGTGGTGGCTTGAAGATGCCGGCAAGCTGTGCCGGCTGTGGGTTCCCGCTGCTCTTTTTGACGTTTTTAGTCGCGGCCTCTCGCGACGTATGTGTTGGTCGGAGGGCCGATGGGTCGGCGAGGCGCCGTTTGCGCCGTCGCACCGACGATGTCACGCCGCTTGTAGTGACGGCAGTGGCGGCAGACTCGCTGCCAGTGGCGCTCTCGGGCGCTGTGCATGAATGGCCGGCAGATGGTGCCGGTCGCTGGCTCCTGCAGTGAGTTATGTAGGCGACACGCTTAGTCGCCGCCTCTCGCGACACGTCCAGTGGTCGGAGGGCCGGTGGGTAGTCGGGGCGCCGCTTGCGCCCTCGAGTTGATTGGATAATGGGCGTTCTAGCCCCTGCAGGCTCGGAGACCGCGGCGTATTCAGGCGCCGCGGATAAGATTAACCTCTCTGGTCCGGAGGTTAATGTGGGCGTACTGGCCCTTGCAGCCTCGTTGCGTGCGGAGTTTTCTTTAGCTGTAGTCAAATTCGACCCCGCTGGTCCGGGGGTCGGTGTGGGCTCGCTAGCCCTGGTAGGAGTGGCTCCCTCCGGGTCGGAGGGCATAGTGACGCCAGCGTACTCGGGCGCTGTATTTGTGATCGACCCCGCTGGTCCGGGGGTCGATATCTTGACCGGCGTAACCGACCGCGGGCGACCGCGGGTCGGTATATCTGCAGTGGTGTCCGCGGCGTACTCAGGCGCCGCGGTAGTAAAGTCCTCCTCTGGGATGGAAGGTAATGTGGCGCCGGCGTATTTCGGTGCTTTAGTTTTGCGGCGCCACGGGCGACGGCGGGTCGGCTTAGTGGCGTTGATGACCGCAATTAACCACGGGCGGTCGTTGGCTGGTTCATTGATGAGGTGGGCCATGGCGTCCCCGTACGCCATGGTTGTTGACATGGTGATGTCTTCGGTGCTGCTGGGCGTCGAATTTGCGCGCGTGTCGATGAGTTCCGTTGATGCGGCACCGCAACTTGCAGTCTGTAGGTGCCTATGTGACTGGCTGTCACCATAATGGGCCTCCCTTTGCTGAGGCCTTGTAATTTTGCTTGCGCTAGAGTGTTTATTCTGTTCAGATTCTATCCGTTTTGCTACAGTGCCGCCGCTTGAACGTTCGTCCCTTATAAAACACTCGGAGTCTTCTCGGATCCTTTTTGCCAAAGCACGCTGTCTGTCGAGTTCCTTTCGCATATCACATAGTTTATATTGTAGTTTGAATTCTACTTGCTTCCTGAATTCCGCCTCCAATACCTCGGCCAATTCTTCACTCTCTATATCACATAGTTTCTGTTGTAGCTCGAACTCTGCTCGTTTCCTGTATTCCGCCTCCAATACCTCGGCTAAATATTCACTCTTTTCGAAATCTAGAAGGGCTTCGAAATATCTCGCAGTCACTTTTGTTGATGGCTCGTTGAACCCTTCTCGCCGTGTGTCGGCGTAGTTGCCCCACGCGCGTGCTTGCGCGGCGGCTGCCTCCGCATTACATAATTTCCTCCTTTTGCGGCTGTCACGGCCCGATGTCGCGTTGAGTGTGGGCCTCCTCCTGGATTCCGACATCGGGGTATATTTATTCCACATATTACTCTCATATGCCGTACTCATGGCGGCCATCTCGTACATAGTTCACAACAATTCTTCTAATAATTCACACGAATTTTCAAACACATGCGCTCTGACCTGCGCGAACGCCTCCTAGGCGGTATAATGGGCCCGTAACCTGGTGCCCTGAAAACTTCTGACGTCCCTTTGGTACGTCAAACACAATCTGGATCCAGCGGATCCGGTTCGAAGGACCAAAACGACTGTGAGCGACGTCCGCTCTCGGCGGCGTCGGCTGGGCGAGTGAGCGCGCGCGCTACCGGCCGCGGCAATGCTCGCCCCTCACAGTCACCTAAGAATGACCTAGTGCCGAGACACAAGTCGGCGACGGACGAGCTCCGCCCCTATGTGCTCGGACAGTGCGTCGACCACGCTCCGTGACACAAGTCGGCGACGGACGAGCTCCGCCCCTATGTGTACGGACAGCGCGTACTACCACTCGGCGCCCGAATGGTGTGTTTGGGCTTCGCCCGTGTCCTCAGACACTTTGGGTAATCGATGTTACCAAAATAAAAGAAGGAATAACGAGAAATAGACTTTTTATTTACTTTTCCCTAACTGCCCTATCACTGCCCTAAGTGACTTGATTTCAAGTCCCTAACTTCCTATTACTTTGTAGTTTTCTTCTTCTTCTTGTTGTGACTTCCAGGAGGCTCCGTTTGACACACTGATTTGCTCCGGGCCGTACCTGCTATTTATACCTGCTAGTGGGTGAGCAAGACGTGCTGAGTGAGACAATAAAGGTTACGCCCACTTTGACTTGACTAATTTACATTGCAAGATGTTATTGGGATGTCATACATATTAATGGGTGGAAGACTAAGCTGATTTACAAAGTTCTAATATGGCTTGAGATCTTATAAGTACAGTAGGGTTCGTAAATATTTTCTTATCTGAATAATCGTACATGGAAATCGGGCAAACCGTAATTCGGTCCCTTTCTTAACACTTATTCATCATTTGCGCTGAACCTACTGAGTTTACTTATTTGTAAGTTTAAACATTTAATAGAACTTTTAATAAGCTTTCTAACAATATATAAATCATTCTGATACGATGAGCCGTTGTAAAGGTATAAACGTAAACATATTAATTGTAAAGTGAAAATGCGCCGTACTAAATTCTAATTCAGGCTCGGTGGCCGCGGCTCTCGTTACGGTCATGTTGGCGCGATACACCCCTCCCCTCCATGGCGGCCAGTCTGCGCTGCGCTCGCGCATAGGCAACATCTCCTCTCTCTTTCTAATACAATTTGTACTGGGATTTTACTTTAATGTTTACAATATCAAATGAATGCTATGAGATGGTGTTTTATGTAAATAATTACTATGGGGATTCTAACTACTGGGTTCTTTATTTACTCTAAACAATCTAAGTCTTTATAAATAATCACATATTTCTCTTACGTATAATCTTCGTATGACGCGATGCGTAGCTCTGCCGTCGCGTGTTGATGTTGTCGTCCATAGGTAGTGACCCTTGGTAGCGACCAACTAGGCTAAAGCGGTCGTCAAATTTTATTCTTGGCTACATGATTGTCTTATCTGATTTTATCGATACACGATTGCTTAAAATTTCCTCTATCGAAAAACATTCCAAAATTGGGTCTGTATTTTCCTTTTTTACTCAGATCAAGGCATCCCCTTAACGTAACAATACTGCGATAGTTTTAATGGGTCAAAATAGTGAAAGTGACAAGGCACTAAAGTGATTCTCTCCTTTTTCTGTTGACTAATACTTGTACCATACGTCAAAATCGTCGACGCATAAAATAATCTATAATATTGATATTTTGGTGTACACTTAACCAGCATTATCGTGATCAGCACTCTCATTCAATTTTCACCCAACATTTAAGAACCCTTAAGTGAACCCAAGATCAATCCACTTAGTACCCAGGTGGTTATTACCAGTTATAAACGGGGCTATTTCAGTTGCCCCCGACCCACTAAGAGCTGCCTAACAGGTTTACTACACACTCTCTTATAACGAAATAATGTATCTTTATATGACCCTCGTATTAGTTACGACCTTTCAGCCAGGAAAGGTGAAATAAGGCTTCACAAGTCCATCACTTGCGTGTTGAAGATTTCAGCGCATGCAAACACACCTTTACTTATTTTTAGACGGGCGTGCATAATGCTTGATAAAATAATACTATTAATGCACGGCAATGTGCAATTGGCCTTAGAAAGGCGTGTTTCTACGGTTTTTGTAATAGAATTAACTAGTTTACGGCACCGCAAATTAAAACAGTCACGTTACTCTTAATGTACTTTTGAGTATGGGTCATGCAGAGATTTAGAGCTTATTAGTCTTACTTGGGGGAGTCATGTGCGACTTCTGTCTAACTTGCATTTTGCAAATTAGAAAGAGATGCGACTAGCGAAGAGTAAAGCTACTCTAGCATCTCTCGTTTTGTACTAGTACGGATCAGACCGAGTATCGTACACGGTATCATATGGCACTCAATGTACCTACCGCACCGCAGCGCAGCAGTGATAAACACGCTGGACCGGTCTAAATATGAATTATTTTCCACGTATTTTTATTATTTTGTAACAATGTTCAATCTAAATAACGAATAGTTTAGGGTTAGGAAAAATGAAGAAGTTAATTATTGCCTGTATTGGTTCATCTATTAACAGCATTACACTGATTATTGTGCAAATTAAATCGAGCCATACATGCAATGACACGCCGTTTACAAAATAAATTCCTAAGCGCTTAAAACTGAACATGTTATATACCTGTACTACTCGTACTTACCTTTATTGATTTGAATACAATGGGAAGATTTCAAGAAGGAAACGTCATGTAAGTAAATTTTTTTCGCATTATGGGTGTATGAAAAATAATAAGGGTGTTCACACAATAGGGCTTTACACCAGGCATTCAGAAGCTAAAGTAACAAATTGCATGTCATTTCGCGTTTTGCTCCGTTACCACTAATAGACGTCAACTATGGGACGTCCATTTAGTGTTATTAAATAATGCCGCACCTAAACCTCATTGAGGCGTGTTCAAAATATCTATATTTCACCTGAAAAATAAGAGAAAAGCAGAAATTTATTGACGAAGGTTACATAGTGAACAAGTAATGTCTACAGTACAGGGTAGGCCTATAGGACAATGACCCATAGGAATTCGGCTGGTCGCCTCAGATATCGGTGGGTTGATGTGATGGATCTTTGCAAGCTCCAAGTGGGCGATTGGCGAGAAACCACTCAAGATAGGTATCAGTAGCGTGCACTCGTATGAGGTCAAGATACACATCGGGTCGTTACGCCAGAAGAGTACGTAGGTATAATTAAAATAATATCAGCAGTCCGTTTAGCAGTTGAAAGCTTATCTTGTGAACAATAGCACTGTTTCTATTGTATAAGCCCACCGCAATTCCTCCAACCAGATAGAAATTAAGCAAGTAACAATAAAACTCATACAAATAGCTACCAGCTCCTCTAAGTCACGAGGTTGAAATTGCTATAGCTTAACTCATTAAGAAAGTAATTTTGTTGATAATAATCTTTGTGGACGCACTACAACGTCAGTGACTTACCTGACGCGGCTTTCAATGTCGAAGTGTCATTATAGAAAGTGTTATGAATAGATATTGAACGCCGCGGTGCCCCGTAGTTACATCACGGGAAGAGGGTTGCGACGTCTGGTGCCTGGCTTCAATAGCCTCGGACTAAGTGGGCTGACCTAGCGAGGTCGCTAGTCCGAACCGCGAAGTAGGTCGACGCGCCCACAAATTAGCATGTGTGGCCGTCGACTGTTTACTGCAGCAGCGGAGGCACGGTGCGAGCGTGACGGGAGCTCATTTGTCGTCGCGCTCACACACAAGCGGGATCCACAGGCGGAAATAAAACTCCGATACTCTTGAGAAAGCTTGATGGCACGGCTGGTTGGTTGGAGCGAGATGGGTATATGTTGCTCTAGTGATAGTCGAGCTTGTTATGAGAACATTTTGCTTATACTCCACCTCATATATAAACCTTCCAACATTACCATAAAGTGAAACATCTTTATTTCAAATAAACAATCATTTCTTTACACAAATTCGTCTTAGGTTTTTAGCGTTTGCATTCCAGTACCGTCTTAATCTAGGTAAACCTAGGTCTTAAATTATGTTGATCTTGTACAGAATTACTTAGTGCATAATTGTTAATAGGCTAAATGAATACATTGCAAATAGTTTAGGCGAAATACCTATCTAAACACTGAACCTTTGTAGTTTTATATAAATTAATACTTTTGATTCCTTTGTTATATCTAACAGAGGTTGTAAGCACTATTCTCAGTTATTTCATTAGATTAATATAACACTGTAGATTATTGATGTAGTAAAGTTTACTGTATTAAGCTTAAGGCTTGTCTAATATTTATGAATTATGAGCATAGTGCAAGCGAAAACTACCATAATATGAGCTATGCAAAGGAAATGATTATAATACATGTTTCTAATTAGCTTGAAGAGCTTTACCTACCGTGGCATAGTGCCGCTTATGCAAATTTACTACAGAAAAAGGAGGCAAGTTATTAACTTTACTATCAAGCTTGTATGTAAACAACTCATGTATCTAGAATATAATTATGGTTACAAAATTAATGCAATTATATGCAGATTCTACTGAATATAAAGAAAAGCTTGCTAGAAGCTAGTGAAAGCTCTTACGGTTAAAACTTATGCTAAATCCTTAACTACGTTCGGCGCATTGCCGTTTTAAGCAGAATTAATTACGGATAAGCAAAGGTTTTTTTGTGATTCTACTGTCGAATGTAAATTAAGTAAATTTAGAAAATATGGAAACAACCTTGTATGAAAACTAAATGAACCCAGCTTTGGTTATGTGACTGAAAGCTTTGCAAAGCGCACTCTGAAAGCTTTGCAGCCACCGGCTTTTCAGGCGGCCAGGCCAAAGTCACAATCAATGAGGAATATTTGAATCATGAGGCACACCTACCAAAGGTGTGACCTCTATAAATTGTACAACTTGGTCTACCTATTTATGTTTGGAGCTTAAAGCTCTTAACGGAGGCTTTTACCTACACGTTATTGTCAAGTCCGGGTATATTTGGATGGTTAGTAAACTAAACCAATCCGCTCATATAAGATGTTAACTGTAGGAGAAAGTATCTTGACATAAGTCTGAAACCTATGAACCAAAGAGAGCTGTTAAGATGGTAAAATAAAGAGTCAAAGCTATGTATTTGTCTTACAGACGGCTGCCTTGAACAGTCTCCCCCTAATACGTAAGCACAAGAAATATGCTAACCAAGGTAGCTTAATCGAACAAATATGAGTATAAATTTGTCAATCCAAATTTCGTTCTCACCTTTACAATACATGCGTGTACATCAACTTTCAGGTACTACTGAAACGCGCGCTGCAGTCATATTTACGTATCGATTAAAAACGAAATAAAATATCGCGCGCCGCGCTTACTACTTATTTTTCGTATTGTAGGTGGATCGAAATACTCCCATTCAAATCTACCCACCATACATTTTATGATTAGAACGAGACACAAGATAACAAGCGCCTGCTCGCTCAGTGCTCTTTTTAAATGTAGGTGGATTGAAACAGTCCCATTCACATCTACCCACCACATGTTTTATAATTAAAACGAGATGCATAATATCGAGCGCCTGCTTGCTCAATACGCTTTTTTCTTATGTGGGCGGATCGAAATGTTTCCATTCACATTTACCCACTACATGTGTTTATAATAGTAGATGGGAATAAGACTACGAAATTTACTAAATAATGACTGTCTTGAACAGATATGAATAGTATTATGGATAGATAAAAGTAAGAAATGTCAAAAATATACTGAGTTACTAATGTTGTATCTGCAAGTTTACCTCAAGCACGAAATAACTCGCGGACATTCTCGTGCTAGCTCTTTTTTAACCGACTTCAAAAAAAAGGAGGAGGTTCTCAATTCGGTTGTTTTTTCTTTTTTTTTCAATGTTTGTTACCTCAGAACTCCGTCATTGATGAACCGATTCGGAAATATTTTTTTTGTTTGTAAGTATATGCTTCCAGGTGGGTCCCATTTTTTCAAAAATTCAGTTGGATGATGGGATCCATGAGGAATTTAGGGAACTCCTCAATTTTATTAGGCGCGCGTGTAGTGATTTTAGTATTTTCTATTCTAACTCGTGTATTTACACCCGGAATCATACATTTGGTGGCGAGGAATTGATGATGAAGACCACAGATGACTTATCGAATTCCTCAATTATGTACATAAAAGTGCAAAAGTACGTCACAGGTTCTGATAAGATTCCGTTGAAATAGGAACTAATGAAGTGCCATTGGTGATGATCTTGGGGAATCGATGGAAGTCCTCAAATATTATCGGCCCACATACAGCGATTCGGTTTTTTTCTATAGTAACCAACGCATTTGCTATCGGAAATCAGTTCATGTGGTAAATTGTAAAAAAAAATTTGGAAATGTTCTCGAGGCTTGGCGGAGTACTAAATTAAAGTCGGTTAAAACTTTGTTTTTAAAGTAAATTATTATCAAGTGTACTTGTACGAGGCGTAACGTGCCATATCCGATTCGTAATTCAAAATTCCCTCATTAAGGAGATTAGATATGTTTTTGAAACGCTTAACCGGGACATAGCTTATAGACTAAGATATATAATTAAAAGCAAGTTTGTCCATGCATCAAGCCGGCAAAAAAAACTTTATTATTTTATTTCATATTAGGATACCTAGTGATACTGAGCTCGGGAGTTGCGAAATTATAATTAATCGATTTGAGAACCCCCTTCTTTCTGAAGTCGGTTAGGAAGGGTGGAACGTATCCTGCCATTAATGTAGACTGTCATATATCACTTTGTGCGACTCAGCATTTCTTCGGAATTATAATACGTCCCATTTCCCACAAGTGTGACAAGTATTGTTCACGCATGACGAACGACTGTGAACAAAAGCGTAGCCTCGCCTTCACAATTAGAATGTAAAGTTTTAAATTTGACGTAAATGGTTATTTTTAGTTCAAGGAAATCAATACGTAATATTTAGGGTGCTGTTCAGCCGTGTGTCAATTTACATCAACGTCATTGTACATAAGTTCGTCGAGTTGGCCACTAGATGGCGCTGTAACGTTCGCTTCGATTCCTGGATGGCGCTGTTAAGATTTTTCCTGCGCCAATGAACTCTTTCAAGTGTTGTAGAAGATCGATCGGAAGGTACTCGTATATACATATACTGTATTATCGACAAGTACCAGCGGTATCATTTAGGGACCCCTTTGAATTGAACAGTTGGTGTATAATACACATTAATAGCATATATGAAGACACGTTAATATAATCACTGTGTGCACGGTCTTTATCCGCAGAATTCATATCGGTGGGTAGTTGGGCTAGGAGACCAGGTTTTTGTAGAAATAGGAGTAGTCCGGATAAGCTTCGTTAATGGTTTAATCAGACCACAGAATAAATCAGACATAAACTACAATATCTGGAATGGATGATAATAAAACAATGAATATGGAGTTCCACCGCAACACGTGAGGTGCGAGCGCAACATCGGCCACCATGCCCTTCAATGACAGCTCTGTCAGTTCCGTCCACAGACTACCTAGTCGATACCACGTATCCTGGCCGCCACGCCAGCGCTCGGTGTTACGTCCTCTTTACAGTTCGTTCAGCAATCTAATAGGCAACACTAGCGCCCTCAAGCCAATTCTCTGGATGCGCCGTCATATATTTTTTATTTTTTTAAGTTAGACTAATAAGAGTTTCATTATTCATTTTGCTTATCTTGTAATAATCTCTGTTATTTGAGGTGCAATAAAGATTATTATTATTATTGTTTTATGGAGGCGAGTTCAAAAACCATTTTAGAAACAGTAATTAGGATATGTTTTAGCATATGTTTGGATGCCACTGAATCTATTTAAAGCTACAAATATTCAATTTAGGTAGAGTTGTCCCAACTTATGATTTAATGCGGCGCCAACAGCTGTCATCCCATAGAAACTTGTCAAACTTTCCTAAAATTCAGATTTTAACGAACACCGCTTACGATTAGAAACAGGCGGTTTGGTGCAATCCACCCTTTATCACGGACGAGGTTATATGACACAATAGTTTTTTTTATAAAAGTAACGAATTACAAATAAACTTAGATAAAATTTGTCAATTCTACCCAGCTCTTAAGTACTATTAATACAACAAGCGAACGAAGAAGAAGAATCGTCGAAGCATTATATCTGCAGATTGATTAAACTACGAATCGTTATCCCACTCCCAATACACTGATAATTATCAGACAGGAAGCGAGAAAATTAAGCCCAAAGCGACGTTATGTATGAAATACGGATAAATCCTTTAGACAATCGTTCGGATAGTCTCGAAAGCTATAAATCCAATACGTGTTGCGGACCCGCGCCGCAACCCGTCGTCAGACACAAAATTTGAATTAGCAATATAGGTAATAGTCTCGGTTTATATTTTTTGTATTTTCCATCAAGTAGATCTCTCAGAAGGTCTCTCGTAAAGTTAACACGAAACGGATAATAAAGTCGTTACAATTTTCCACGAAGGTAGGTATGTTTTTCTTTCCACCAACCAGTCCCAATATACAACAAGGTATATACCAACGATGTCCCTGCCCTATTTCACACCATTTTTTTGTCATTGTGCAAAAATGGCACAAATATGTGTTCCCATTGACTGATATCTTCCATATAAATAAATAAACAAGGATCTTGTACAGAGAATTGTCATCGTCAGGTTACAACTGTCATTATTGGTGAAATATAGGGCAAGAAGACCACAAACGCATTGGCATGATCACCTAAGGGAACGATGGAATAGGTGTTGTTTACTTGTTGAGTATTTTGGTAAAATTAAATTCATAGTTCCACGATATACAAATTTCTGTAGCAGGTAATAAATAAGTGTTTCTAAATAAACATAATTTAACTGTCATTGTAACAAACTTAATTAAACCTTTACCTTAATATACCAAGTCTTCGATCGGATGGAGCATTGTGCGAAGTACGCAACTCCCACAATAGTGTTTATCTCAGTTCAAAGGAGGGCAAACTTCGTATCGCGGCCAACTTTTAACGAGCCGAGATGCATATCGTTAGGGATGGAATTCGTGCAGTCGACGGTATTAAATTTAACACTTTTGAATATGAAGACGGGGTACCATCAGTCAACTTTTAAGGATTCGTTTTGCAGTGCATGTAAATAGAACCGTGATAGGTGCTGCCTGCAGTCACTTATAGTTCAATTCACTATAATGGGGTTGAAACTTCATATATTATACTAAACATACTAACATTGTTCATAATAAGATAAGGTTTTCTTCTTCTTCAACTTAAGAGCTGCTCTTGTCGGTGGAGTAACCGCCATTCAGCTCTACGCTCTGCCACTGCTTTGAGCTCCTGGTACGACACTACATTGATCTTCTCCTTGACCTGGTCCATAAAAGCACGTCGCGGCCTTCCTCTGCCTCTTCTTCCCTCTATTTTCCCTTCGATTATAGTTTTTATGTAAATGTCATGTCGTAACAGGTGCCCCAACATATTTCCTGTTCTATTTTCAATCGTCCTTAGCAAGAATCTCTTCTCTCCGACTAAATCCAAAACCTTTTCATTCGTTCTTCTTTCCGTCCAACTAATTCCTTCCATCCCTCGCCAACACCACATCTCAGAGGCACTTAATCTGTCTCGTATATATAATAAGATAGGGTAAGGTAAGGTAATAAGTCTCAATAAGATAAGGTAAGATAATAAAATTATTTATTAACGCCGCAATACACGATTACACGAAACATATGAAAATAACTACAAAGGACACTAAGACCCAATACGCACTGTCGACTAGTCGCCGGCAACTCAGTCGACGGCGACCGTGACTTTCTACAGTTTATAAGGGCGTTTACGCACTTAGTCGCGGCTCGGCTGCCTAAATTTTGGTCACCGAGAGACCAAGTCGCCGACAGTGCGTATTGGGTCTAAAAGAAAGCCCCACTCAGCTTATCGGCACGACAAGCCATGGTGGTGGATAATAGAGTCGGGATTTGGAGAGACAAGATTTTAGCAGAATAAAGAATAAAACATAATACTGCGCCGACCCTAAGTAAATGGTATAAGGACAAGCGAATGATGAGAGATGCTGTGACATGCCTTCTTATTAGTCGCTTCAATCTTGGCAGAGTGGCCGTGATGGTCATGTCGGTTTAGTGGCAACCTTGACAATCCATCGTCATTCGTCGCTCAAGGCCGTCTTCCTTGTGCACATAATTATGTAAGGGTGCGTCTACCGCGGCGCTGATTTGGTCAGTCCACAGAGGGCATTTGCGAAGAAGTTTGATTGTGAGTATCTGAATCATTGTCACATGATCCACGTACTGACAGTCAAGCCCTACTAAGTGCTGTCCTTATTGTATTGTATACTTGTATGTGTTAGGTTAAGTTTAGTAATATTTGCTAACTTTAGGCTAAGGAACTGTAAATAACTTTATATGATCGTAGTTGGTCGTAATAAATGTTTTGAATTGAATTGTTACTAACACGTTATGGATTTTGTTCGAAATAAAATTAAATTGAAATTGAATTGAATTGAAAAACTCATTAAGTATAAAAACATTAAACATCAAATAGGAAATTCATATAGTGAGCATACCTATCTATGTGTTTTCGCTCTGCTCAAACTAACAGAACTTTTCCCAAACACGAGTGCTAATATGGAAAGCCCCATTGTGAAAATTCACAATTACGACGTTAAATTGTAACGCAATACCGTAGAAGAACTACAAGACTATCATTAAAATGCCTCGTTTGAATGATAGCATATTATTTTCTGACCCATTATTTTGTTTTAATGGCATATAATGTGCGAGATTTACGAGTTTTTGGGGCGTATAATAAAGGTGACATCATACCTTGTGTTTAATGAAATGAAATAAATTACATTAATAGCGTGTTAATGTTAACGAACTTCCATATAATAAAGCCTAACATTAATAATCACCGTATGTTTTCTAGATAAATGTAATATTACCACTAAAGTAATAGGAGTACATGATTAAACTGTCAAAAATAAGTCAAGGATTCGAGGAAAAATATTTTGCTTCTAAATCAAGTTATAAAGGGATACATTATAGAATACTGGCGAATTGATGAAGATTATCAAAGTGAGAATTAGTCTCGTACTCACTAAAATGTAATAAAACGGCTCATTAAGGTGGAATATCGCTTATTACATGTCCTGCAATATTTAACCTAAAAGACTGTGACGTTTTATTGACAATACGTGTGCCGGCAAGGCACATTCTAGTGTAGCGATAAGATATTCTTAAATACGTGTAAACGATTAGCCATAGATTAAGTACGTGCGAGATGTATGAATGATTATGCATGTAGCTACTAGTATAAATACCGTGTGAGAGTATGAATAAATAACCATTGTATTGACAGTACATCAGAGTTTCTCTCTGAGTGTGGACTGCCGTAAACCCTTCTGAGGTGCAGTTCACACTCACCCTCTCTACTCCCTCATCAACATCGTAATTATTGCCAGGCAGTGGACACAATCTTCACCCATCAACCACCGCCGGCAAAGTGGTGACCCCGACTAAAAAAACACGCCGCGCCGACTGAGGAAACGCCGCGCACCGAAGACTCAACGCGCACGTATCTGGCAAGTGGTGATAAAGATACGCCGCGCCCGCCTGAAGAAATGCGCCGTGCCACACTGGCGAAACACGCCGCGCCCGCATGAAGAAATGCGCCGTGCCACACTGAAGAAACACGCCACGCCGGTCTGAAGAAATATGCCGTGCCACACTGAAAAAACACGCCGCGCCCGCCTGAAGTAATGCGTCGTGCCACACTGAAGAAACACGCCACGCCCGTCTGAAGAAATGCGCCGTGCCACACTAAAGAAACACGCCGCGCCCGCCTTTAAAAATGCGCCGTGCCACACTGAAGAAACACGCCACGCCCGTCTGAAGAAATGCGCCGTGCCACACTGAAGAAACACTCCACGCCCGTCTGAAGAAATGCGCCGTGCCACACTGAAGAAACACGCCGCGCCCGCCTGAAGAAATGCGCCGTGCCACACTGAAGAAACACGCCGCGCCCGCCTGAAGAAATGCGCCGTGCCACACTGAAGAAACACGCCGCGCCCGCCTGAAGAAATGCGACGTGCCACACTGAAGAAACACGCCGCGCCCGCCTGAAGAAATGCGCCGTGCCACACTGAAGAAACACGCCGCGCCCGCCTGAAGAAATGCGCCGTGCCACACTGAAGAAACACGCCGCGCCCGCCTGAAGAAATGCGCTGTGCCACACTGAAGAAACACGCCGCGCCCGCCTGAAGAAATGCGACGTGCCACACTGAAGAAATACGCCGCACCCGCAGAACACTGCCCAGCAAAGTGGTGACCCCGACGTGATATATTGACATGCGATTGAATTTCACCTGATCGGAAAAGATTGGTTCAGTAAGTACGTACTTATTGTTAATAATTTTTATATTATGTAATTTCTATACCACACAATTACTTTCATTTTTGCTAGCACATTTTGAAATAGGTATGGTGGCAAAGTCTAAATATAGAAACTGGTTGGTAGTGCCATTGGTGACAATCGTATATTATTTAGTACAAGGTTACGTTATGTTCTACAATATGTCTCAGGTTTTATGATGTATTTTGTTTTATGTTATTCTTGTGACACATTTAAGCTACTTTACCTTGAAGCAGTTTGGGTGTACACTGTAGACTTTATAATATTTGATGTTTTGCGTCTACGATGATATCTCCCTACAATGTGAATAACGCCTTTGCTGTAAGCGCTCTGGTAATCGCAGTTGAGTCAATCTAACGAAACAGGGAAATACTTTAATCAGAGATAAGCCCTTAAAATTTTGACGTTTTAAACTACCATATTGTTCCGTCGAATCCAGCGTAAGTAGTCAATTAATAACCAGGAATGGAGCGAGCGATCGTTTGATAAAAAAAATATAGTTTTTTGGACGTAAGTGTAAAATAAATGATTACGTAAACTTTTGGTTATTTTTTTACCTACACTTGCATTTTATCCTACGGTAAAGTGTGTGGGCAGCCGATAAGGACCTTGGGGAACTCGGGACTCACCCGAAAAGGGTAGCTCTCTATTCAGAAAACTAACATAGAAATCGAGTGGTGACATGCTATACGTAGGCACCTATTATTTTATTTAGAATAAAACGTGTTACCTACATGTGTTACACTTGCTACGATAATAGATAATAAATACATTTATTTATGTATATGACAATGCTTATTATCAAGTAGCTTAATACCAGTATTAAGAGTGTCACCATATTTTAAAACGATTTAATCATTGCGTATTATTTTATCTTTATGACCTCCCGATACTGTTTAACTTTAATAAGTGAATGTAATTGGACCGGATTGTAAGATATATTTTTCGCAAGTTCGTATCTCCGCCAACTAATTTGTCCTAAAATTATTCTTTACGTATACGTTCAAGGCTCAATTTTGAAGAGTATTCCATTGTGACGTGTGACTTTTTGAAAATTACTTAACCGTGGACTTTCACTAAAGTGTCGCTACTGTCCGCTATTTTTGAACACGATGATATGGTTTCCGTGGTGTAGCGGTTATCACATCTGCCTAACACGCAGAAGGCCCCCGGTTCGATCCCGGGCGGAAACATAACTTTTATTAATTTTACTTATTGAACGAGCGAGCGAAGCGAACGAAATTTTATGCTTCAGCTTGGGTCAAAATTCGTTTGTATGTCCGGATGCCCCACTGTGCGGTTGTCCTCCTGTACATGTCGCATTTCTCAACCGTTTCTCGTGAAATTGTGTGGGCAGGTTCGTTCTAAGATCTAAATCAATTAAATTTGCTAACTATGTAAACAAACCGTCATACTGAAATTGATATTAAATGTCAATTTCAATACATTGTTTGTTTACGTAGATAGCAAATTCCATTGATTTAGATCTTAGGTAAATTTGAGTTGATATCAAAACATTTATATCAAAGCTACGGTAGCCTCGTGGTTCAGGCGTGCGGCTGTCAAGCGGTGGTTGTGGGTTCGAATCCCGGCTCTTACCAATGAGTTTTTCGGAACTTATGCACGGAATATTTACCGTTAGATTTTCAGTGAAGGGAAACATCGCGAGAAAACCGGTCTAATCCCAATAAGGTCTTGTTTTCCCTCTGGGTTGGAAGGTCAGGTGGCAGTCGCTTTCGCAAAACTAGTACCTGTGCCAAATCTTGGGATTAGGTGCCGAAGCGGACCCCGGGTTCTTTTAGGGCACAACCGGGAATAACGCTAGAAGGATGATGATGCTCAAAATATTTTTTCATACTTCAAAGTAACTCAAAATATATAATATAACAATAAGTTACTTAATTTTAATATTTACCACTTGTTCGCATAGAATTCGTAAATTGCAAATGTTCCAATTTTCACCGCCATTTCCGAACCTTGGTATTTTTCTGGAAGATTTATGTCCTTTTGCAGGATTTAAATTATTTTAGACCAGAGAAATTGGTAAAGCGATATTGTAGGCACGAGAAAAAAACCGACACACTTTCGCATTTTACTTATTAGGAGTTTAATAAAGCATTTAGCATTCAGTAGGTAGGTACGTATCTTTCCAGGGGGCCTAGACAAGGTTACAATCGACAAGCGCTAACGCCAATAGAAAACTAATAAAATGTATGGGAGTGACAGATGTTAACGAAAAGTGTTTCGTCGGCATCTGTCATTCCCATACATTTTATTATTTTCTATTGGCGTTAGCGCTTGTCGATTGTAACCTTGTCTACGGCCCCTGTAGAGATTATATTATAATAGTCAACGGTTTAGGTACGTACAAATAATGTACTGAGTATATAAATCATAATTCGAAAAGCCATTTTACAGTACATATTTCCCGCACGAGAGCGGAAAAGAGCACTTTCCGTGCATGTGTTGAAACTTTAAAGAGCCATATGTACAGTAAAACGATGTACGATACACGTGCGAATAGGTAATTCGCAACTCTTGTCGATTTAAAACACTCCCTTCGGTCGTGTTTTAATTTATCACCACTCGTTGCGAATTTCCTATTTTCGGCACTTGTATCGTAATAGTACATTCCGTAACTAGGGCGGTGAATTCGTGAATGCCCCAGATCGCAGGTGTTTGTGGCCCAAACCGAAGGTGAGGGCCATAAATATGCGCTATGGGGCTTTACGAATTACCGCCCGTGTTGAGTACTAAATTTTACGTCTTCACCACACTGCGAGTTTTCCCGTATAGCGTGCAGTAAAATTTCGCATTATGACCAGGTGTGACGTAAATAACTATTATATACCTGCATGTACGGGTTACGTACCAGCGTATGTACCAGCGCTTAAATTAAAATAAAAAGCTGTGGAGGTGTCGCAGGTGAAATTAACTTGTACTAAACTAGGTATCATGTATTTTTTAAGTTTCCAATAAGTAATTGAATCAACAAACAAGTTGCTGTCCATTTTTTTCATTTTTGGTACAACTTTACCAAAAATCACTTCACTTTTATTGCTGACTGTACTTTTCTGTATACCATCATCAACTCATCATTGAGACAATTCTAACGAGCCCAACCTCGATGGGGTTGCGTCGTTTAATTACGGAGTTCCTATGGCCACCTCCTAGCTCCAACATCAGATCAGCTCGATGGTACCATACCTCTAATATTAAATTGTCATCCAAACTCTACTTATACCCAAAATTTCAGCTCAATCGGTCACCGGGAAGTGGGTCAAATTTAACTTGCAAGATTTGATTACAGGCAGACAGACAGACAGACAACGGGACAGGTGAAACTAAATAGAAGCATGTAAAATAACGATTAATCGAACCTGCTCCCAAAATGTCACGAGAATCTGTTGAGATATGCGACATGTATAGGAGAAGAGCCGGACAGCGAGACATCCGGACACACGAAATAATATTGTCTCAAGCTTAAACGGAGAACTACGTTTGTTTCGCTTGCTCGTTAAAAAATGACAATCCGTAAAACGTGTGTAAGAATTATATTTCGTATTTAGATATAAATATTGTAGCAATTTGTCGTAGGTACAATATGAAGATATGTGTGAGAACATCCAGCAAATTGGATAACACACGCGAAATGGGTCGGAACCGGAACCGAGTTGCAGGATTCAATTTCATTACGGTACGGAATGATAGGTGAAATTGTACGAAGACGTTGTACCTATAGTCAGTATCAAATAGATTGCAGCCAAGCCAAATAAATCTTAACATCCTCACGCTAATAGTAATAAAGATGTGTCGCGATACAATTGGCTAGTTTGCCTGCTCTCTATTTTGTGCTGATTGTACAAATATATGGATAAGTAAGTACTAAATTTTCCGCACGATTTTGTTTTCTGGAATACGTAGGTACATTAGACTCTCCACAAGGTGTCCACCTGGTAAAGGTCGCGGGAGTGCGCTGGATGCGGGCGGCGCAGGAGCGGTCATTGTGGCACTATTTGGGGGACGCCTATGTCCAGCAGTGGACGCCTTTGTGAAGCGCCATAACCGAATCGGGGTCAGGTGATTAACGTAGATGGGCGAGGACCAATGTTTTAAAAATACACGTTATCTGGGTGAGGACCAAATACTGGCCAAGATCAGCCTGGTTCATCGGTAGTAGTTAAAAAAAATCTGTTGTGACACAAAAATTAACCATAGAATCGTATGGCTAATTTTTGTGTCGCAACGGAACTTTTTAACTACTTACTACCGATTAACCAGGCTAACTACTAGCCAACAATTTGGTCCTCACCCAGATAACGTATTTAACTTTCACTTTATAATAAATCATAGCAGTGTTTAATTTGGCACGACTGACATGTGGTTTCCGTGGTGTAGCGGTTATCACATCTGCCTAACACGCAGAAGGCCCCCGGTTCGATCCCGGGCGGAAACATAACTTTTGTATGTTACTTATTGAACGAGCGAGCGAAGCGAACGAATTTCTATGCTTCAGCTTGGGCCGAAATTCGTTTGTATGTCCGGATGTCCCACTGTGCGGTTGTTCTCATACAATTCGTTTACATAAAACCGTTTCTCGTAAAATAATTGGACAGGTTCGTTAATTATACAGATATTCAGTTTACGGGCTAGAATAGCACCTCCCCCTTTCTTCCTGTGGGTGTCGTAAGAGGCGACTAAGGGAACAGGGTTGAAGTGTTTTGTGGGCGATGGGTTAGCAACCTGTCACTGCGATATCACATTTTGTCGATCTTTTATACCCACATTTATGCTAAAAGTGGTACTGGAAACATAAGTTTCATGTGCTCTGCCTACCCCTTATAGGGATAAAGTCGTGATTATATGATTATATGTATGTATTAATTTTTATAAAAAAAAACGGACAATCTTACACAAATCAACCTAGTCCCGAACTAAGCAAAGCTTTTCGTACTAGACGACGATAAATAAATACTTATATAGATAAATAAATACTTAAATACATAGAAAACATCCATGATTGATGTACAAATATTCGTGGTCTTCACACAAATAAATGCCCGTGCCGTAATAAAGGACTGTCTTCGTAAATTCTACAGCTCACAGATCCACTAAAGTATGATATTTGTGTGTTTTCTTATAATATTTAACAGTAGTCTCCTACAAGATCAAGCATATAAAATAATGTGTCTATAGTGAACTGGTTTGTATCGTAGGGCGGCGGAATGTCATTTCACTCATATTAACAGACAACTGAAGACTACCTTCACGTTTCTTAAGACCTGATGGCTCATAATAACACACAGTATTGTATTCCCAGGGGCGAGCAAAGGCACCAGAATTTTCGAGGATAAACTGAATTTAGAGTGAGGGTCCTGAAGTTATATCTAGCTGTGAACTGGACAAATCCCTGGGAAACGAGCTGTATGCTTGTTTGGCGCCGTCGTATATAAAAAGTGAATAATTGAAAGTCGTATTACTTTTTTGTTGGACAACAATAATAATTTATACAATCATTGTTATCTTATACCTTATAGATATAAACGAACAGATTGCGAATGGGGTAAGTAATACGAGGTATAACAACTTATCATATAACGGTCATAATATATACGCTCACTGTGTATAAGTTTGTTTAGTATAACGTTCATTGCACATAACGAACGAAAAGTATAATGTCAAAATATATAATTTCGTAAAGTATAACGTACTTTAGATATAATATCAATTGATATATCGATTAAAGCGTATAATACTCATAACAGCTAAGGTTTATAATATATATTACTCAATTTATCTAACATCAAACAGTATAATGCTCGTATAGTAGGTATAATCGCCTTCAGTAATTTAATGTCCTGTAGGTAAGTATTAATTATTATTAAAACAATGTTGTGGGTTGGGGTATAAACGTAATATGATTTAGTGGTCATCTTAGTCGGTTGACACAATTGATTTTTACTGTTGTATGTGTTGTGTATTAAATCATAAATAACGCGTTCAAATGTGAAGTATTCAAAAAATTGCCCGAGAATGGTTACAGTTTTTGTAAAAAAAGACAAGTAAATAACAAATTCTATTGGATTTGCGAGTTAAGCCGGCGAGAAGACTGCAACTGCATTAAACGTTTGTAAGATTGAAATTAAATTTATTTTGATATCAAACACTTACCTAACCACCAGCGTGTCGACGCCACCCCGCTTCGCGGGGTGTCTATTTCCGCACTAAGGGACACAAGGCAACCCTAACCTAACCTACAAGTAATATCATTGTTAAGAATATTTGTTGTTTTTTTACTACGAGGGGCTTCGCCCACCGAGCCTCCTTTGTAGGTGGTTCCGCCCCCCGTGCCCCCTCCCCCTTCCTGGCTGCCCTAACCTAATTTTCTGTATTATATAATCCCTATACGAAAATATAGTATGCGTTATGATCGTTATACGTTATGTATGTTATACGAAAAGATATTATATATTATGATCGTTATACGAAATTAAATTAGTCAATTTGAGTGTTATAGAAAAAAACGTTATATTATATGATTATTATGGCATTTGACCATTATTCCTTATAAAAGTATCGGTATTGTTGTTATAGCTAACGTTCATTATATCTTGTGAACGTTATTAATATGAAATTATATATATTGTTGTTATATCTCGTGGGACGCACCCCACGCAGAAGGCCCCCGGTTCGATCCCGGGCGGAAACATAACTTTTTAGTATTTTAAGAAATTAATTGCCACTTAGTAATAATGTAATTTGGCGTGCTCGAACCTTTGTAAAACATCCTAATCTTTAAAAAACATCTAGGTATCTATATGTATGTCTGTTCGTCTTTGTCATTGTGATGACCTTTACGCTTGAACTTATATAGTGAATAGATAGAAGGTACAAATTATGCAACTGGCAAAAGTTTCATAAAATAATATTCTAACGGTAATTTTTTATACAACAAATCAAAACTCCCAAAACGAATCATACAATGACATAAAACAAACAAAACAATACTTATAGGAAACAAAATTGCCCACCCTCAATGCCTACACATTGTAACAATATCCTAAAAGCACCTATCCCCGAAAAGGTCGGTCTGGCATTTAGGTATTTAATAATAAACGTTTAACTATTTAATAAATTCCATTGCGTGGGCTAGTAATGGACCAAGTTATTTATCTCACTTACGTACACGTGTACGTATACTTATACGTATACTTATACGTATACTTTCAGACATTCTACATATACCAGTCACTAAAATATTGTCAATGGAACACCCAATACTTGCCGGGCTATTAAACGAATGAAACCTTAAAAAAGGTTGTTCCCGGTCGCTTGCTAATATCACAGAAGTTATACTTTTAGCTTCATCCTCCTAGCATTTTTCACGGTTGTGCTTCTAAAGGAGGCTGGGGTCCGCTTTGAGACCTAATCCCAAGATTTGGCATACGCACTAATTTAACGAAAGTGACTGTCATCTGATTTCTAACCCAGAGGAAAAACTAGACCTTATTGGGCTTAGACCGGTTTCCTCACGATTTTTTCCATCACCGAAAAACTTAACGGTAAATATTTCGTACTTAAGTTCCGAAAGACTCATAGGTACGAAACGGGATTCAAACCCACGACCGCCGCTTGACAGCCGTATGCCTAAACCACTAGGCTACCGCAGCGCTAGGACATACTTTTAGCTTACGAGTAAAGCAGTAAAATAACCGCGCAAAACGTCCGATGTAACGCACTCATGCCCACACGTAGGCCCAAGTGCAATAATCAAAGATTGTTAAAAAAACGCAGTCTCAATAAGGTTATAAGATACTATTTAGCTACTTAATTGGGATACTGCTGTAGCTAAATATATTTAACTGCGCTTATTTAGCAGATAGTTATAAGGACAACTGCAGCTCCGACTAAAAGTCAAAAGTCGAAGTTTTGATCTCGACTGTTTCCTCCTCCGAAACTTTATTAATTGTAACAAACTTTTAGGAAACGAGTAAAAATTAAAGAACATATCTTTATTGCTTAATTCCTTAACTTTTTTAACCTTTGTTGCGTTTTAAGCATTGTTTGAAGTAAACTAGTACTTGTAAAAATAAGAATATCAAAAAAGTAAAACATAGCGACATAGACATTGATCTTGTTTAAAAAATCATTAATCTGCATTCAAAAACCTTGGAGAAAACCTTCGAAAACATTTGTATTGATAAATGACCATAATCTTTCCTGTTTTCTGTAAAATTTGAAGTGCAAACAATATAATACCCAGACAAGTAAAAATAACGATCTGGGTTTATCGTTAAACTACTCTAAAACGAAACTAATGCACATACACTCGCCATATAAAAAAGTGAACGCTACGCCTAAGATCGTGGCCCACGAACACAAGTGTCTACACTTATCTAAAGCGCTATGTAACTGTACCCAGCTTGAAATTGTAAAGGAACACACTTACCTTGGATTAAAAATTGACGACAAGTTTAACTGGGGACCACATGTAGATCAAGTATGTAAAAAACTTAGGTCTATATTGTCAAAACTATGTATTCTTAAACATAAAGTTCCTTACAACACGCTTAGACTTCTATACATGTCCCTGGCTGATTCTGTCATAGGTTATGGTATAGAAAGCTATGGAAGAACCTACAAAACCTACCTAAATAATATATACAACCTACAGATACGTCTACTGAAAACAATTGTACCAACTAAAATTAAATATATAAATAGGAAAAATTACGAAAATCTATTTAATCATTGTAAGGTGTTAAATGTATTCGACAAGGTGGAACTGGCAATTATAACGCAGTACAATAACAATATAACCAATTTAAAGAAAATAACAAGACCGAGCCGTCTTCTTAGCTTATCTAACCACCCACACACCACATTTGAGGTGGGAAAAAGTAATAATGAATACGGGAATAGGGATTGGAGTTGTATCCTACCTGCAATATTAAATAGATTTCCGGACGAGTTAATACGTAACATTGAGGGTAAAACGTGTAGTAAAACACGTTTGATAGTCAAAAGGCATCTGTTAAAATTAAGTCGTAAACAGTAAAGATAAGTACTTATATTAGTTTTAAGGCAGGCTCCTTAACTCAAAAAATCTTTTAAAATTAAGATTAGTAGTTAAGAATGTAATTAAACCCCTATCTTTTATTGAAATAAACAGTTCAAATTTTTTTTTTTTTTTTTTAACGTATAAAATCTCGAGTAAAAAAAGTAAGAGGTTGGCAATATTTTTGGAATTCAAATTTTACTTCGAATTACCTACACACAATATTAAATAAATAAATAAATAAATAAATATAAGGGGACAATCTTACACAAATCGAGCCAGTCCCATAGTAAGCTCAATAAGGCTTGTGTTATGGGTACTAGACGATGATATATATAATAGATAGAAATACTTAAATACGTAGAAAACATCCATGACTCAGAAACAAATATTCATGCTCATCACACAAACATTTGCCCTTACCGGAATTCGAACCCAGGACCTTCAGCTTCGTAGGCAGCGTCACTACCCACTAGGCTAACCGGTCGATATGATCTAGTAGACTTCATCAATGCGAACTAGTCCAATTAACCCCAGCGTTGCCTAATAGTTTATACGATTTAACAGTGCAAATATTGACATAACTGTTTACTTACATTCAACTGAAATCGAATTTATTTACAATGTATTAATAATCAAAACCGTGGAAATATTGAAAACCAATTATTGTTTAAACTCGTTCACAGACTATTTGCCATTGCTTCAGTAAGGACACATTGCAAAAAAAAATACAGATATGAACAGATCGTAATATACAAAAATCAGATCATTTATAACTATTAGAACAATAATTAATAACTTAGAAAAGTAGCGAGTCAAAGTTCAATGTCTCAAAACCGGCTAAGCCGATTTTGTTTTAACGTAGCTGCCATACCGTAGAACCTCAGCATAAAATACTATATCTGTGCGTAGAAAGAACCATCTCGACCACGTCAGCTTTCGGAAAAAACCACCGCATTAAAATCGGGCCATTGGTTTAGGAGCTACGATGCCACAGACAGACACACAGACAGACAAACTTAAACTTTTTAACACCCCTCTTTTTGCGTGGGGTTTAAAAAGTAGGACAGATTTATAATAGGTAGGTACTCTTATACAAAATTACAACTAATATACATTCCATGTCACTGTATTTATATACTTTAGAAATATTTAAAAACGTAAAACTGACTGACATATTTAGAACAGATTGGAATAGTATCGGTCAGCGCATTCTCTCTTGATCCATTTTTTTAAATTATATCACAATACGTTTCTTTTTTTTTCCAAAATTGAAGAAGCGTCTCATGTATACGTCTTACGCGTACTGTAACTGCAAATTTACGTCAACAACGTCATATTTTTTCAGTACGCTCCGTCAACGTTAACTCAAAATTGAATTTACAGGGGCGTCTACATAACGTATGATGAAGTTCGGTTTGCCAGCGTAAACAAAGAATACACGCGAATCAATGCTTGTAATTCTAGAAAGATGTAGAACCTTATATTATTATTTTTTGCACTTGCAAAATTGTATAATAAGCACAAAATGTTTATGATAATCGCACTCCTGTGGAAACTTTCACACTCCATTTCACACCATTCCAGGATAAAAAGTATCTTAGGTATCCCGCATCTCAAGCCATCTTGCAAATTTCACCAATATCGGTGCAGCGGTTTACATTATCACACACACATCATCAGCCTTTAAACCGTCCCACTGCTGGGCACAGGCCTCCTCTCATGTATGAGAGGGAACGGGCAGTAGTCCCCACGCTGGCCCAGTGCGGATTGGGGACTTCACATACACCTTTGAATTTCTTCGCAGATGTATAAAGGTTTCCTCACGATGTTTTTCCTTCACCGAAAAGCTACATTATAATACTATGATATTATTACCATGAATTTATCTATAGGTAATTAGTTAAGGGCCCCTTCGGGGCCCAACTTAGAATGATAGGAGGAAAAAAAAAACCATGAATTTATGTCGTTCAAAAAACGTTTTTTAAAATGTTATTTTGAACATCAAAATATATTTTAATAAAAACATCGTGAGGAAATCGGTCTAGTCTTATATTCTAGATTCCCCGCTCTCAGGTGGTAGACGTTTTCGTAAAACTAATGCCTAGGCCAAATCTTGGGATTAGGTTCGGATTAGGTCCTTTGTGCACTATCGGGGAAAAAAGATTGGCGGGGAGCGGACAAGCACAATCGCCATCAGATAAATCGGAGCGGCCAAAGTGCTCGCAAGTATTTGAATACATCTCTATTGTCGAGGCATTAGAGACTAGTTCAGATATTTGTGAGCACTTTGGCCGCTCCGATATATCTGATGGCCACTGTACGTAGTAGAAAATCTCAAATTTTGGTTCAGTCTAAATTATGCACCCCGATGTTTATTATGCGACCCCGCCACGTTGCATCAAGGTCAATTTTCACGTAAATCCGCCCGAAGGGAAATTATTGTTTTAGGTCCCGGCTGCCCGTATAAATCTAAGGTTTACCTTATCGAATTCATTTTCGCGGGCCGAAAGCTTTTAGCGCCTTAAATCGTGTATAAAGATGGCAGCGGTAGCGTTTTCTTTGTGAAACTCTTTGGCCCCAATTTCATTTTTGTTACAAACACTCATTTCATTTATAGGTATTTACAACTTACGTTATGTTAATTATTGTTCTACTAGTTTGGTATTTATTGTGGTTTAAGCGGTAACGCTGCTAACGAAATTTATATTTAAGTTAAAGGAAAAATTTAAAATTTCTATGCTCCGTGCCAGATACGAACATTACGAACCGGCGACCCCAGGCATTCATGGCCCGTCGCTACTATACAACTGAGCTATCGGAACAATCTGTCTCGGTCACTAAATCTTTCAATCAGTACCGTCTCACAACACCTTAGGGAGGTGTGCATATCTTTTTAAAAATTGAATTTAAATGCATAATTTCGTTACCAGCGTTACTGCTTACTACTAAATTAATTTAGCATGAGGTGACGCGTCGTGACTGACGATTTCGTCGCCGTAGAGCGAAAAGTCACCAGGTCACAAAATGGCTAAAATTGACTTATTATTTTATTAATATGATTTGAGACGTTGGTGCCGTTAAGAAGCCTAAGTCTTCTGGTAGATGTAGCTACACGCCTCCCTTCGGCGTTGTATGAAGGAACTGATTAAAAGATTTAGTGGCCGAGACAGTAGGTTGTTCCGATAGCTTAGATAGTTTGATATGATTCGTTTTTTAGGGTTCCGTACTCAAAGGGTAAAAACGGGACCCTGTTACTAAGACTTCGCTATCTGTCCGTCTGTTCGTCCGTCTGTCTGTCACCAGGCTGTGTCTCAAGAACTGCCATAGCTAGACAGTTGAAATTTTGATGTAGTTCGGTTGCCGATATAACAACAAATACTAAAAACCAAATAAAATTAATATATTTAAGGGGGGGCTCCCATACAACAAACTTGTTTTTTTTTCGCCGTTTTTTATAGATAATGGTACGGAACCCTCCGTGCGCGAGTCTGACTCGCACTTGGCCGGTTTTTATTTATATTAACGTTCATTTCAACTGTAATATTTTCATTGTGTCCTTAACATTGCAGATAGCCATAGCATGTTAACGACTTTGAACAATTATTAGTAACTAGCAACCCGCCCCAGCTTCGCACGGGTACTACATAAGACATACAAACCTTTCTCTTAAATAACTCTATCTATTAAAAAAAACCGCATCAAAATCCGTTGCGTAGTGTTAAAGATCTAAGCATACATAGGGACACACAGCGGGAAGCGACTTTGTTTTATACTATGTAGTGAGTGATACAATTATTAGTAAACATACAATACATGGCAATGCATGGCATGCACCGGACATGTAAACACTTGCAGTGTGGGCTCTTACCTTTTTTATTTATAAATAATTGCATGGACGTGGAATAACCGGCGGTTGCAAATCCAACAACATGGCGGGCACTAAGTGTTGTTGATAATCCGGCAGTGAAGCAAGACACAGAGGCGCAGAATAACAAACGAAATTCTGGTACGTTTCACTTTGTAACCGTTACAGCCTGCACGGCTTTCACACAGTGCGCGAGCTCTCTCGATTTTTCTCGCACTATCCGTCTCTCTCTTATTAGAACACTAAGAACGAGAGGTATAGTGCGAGAAAAATCGAGATTATGTCGCGGCCGTCCCATGACAGACGTGCTGAAGTGGATTCAAAGTGGAGGAATATGTTCAATTATTCGTTTGTTTTCGGCTATGACCACCTTACAGCTGATTGGGTGTGGATTGAGCTAACTGCTGCGTTCGGAAGCACACGCGTATTATACGCAATGCTGCTAGTGGCGATCGGAATAGTCTGGGCTAACTAAGTGATATTACATAGAGAACAGCAAGCTTTAAGCCGCTCCACATGTTGACTGCGGTTTTTGGGTGCATACAGTTCGAAAGTGTTGCGGCATAGTTCGTTAAAGTGGTCGCGATATATGGTAAATGAGTGCAGGCGCGGGTGTGATAAATACAGAGCGGTACCGACACTTATTATCTACAAAATACATTCAAATATATACCTGCGGTGGTTAGTGGTCGGGTGTGTGTGTAGTGTGGGACCAGTTCGAGACTTAAGTTTATGTTGTGTTAATATTTTTTGTGTTTGACTTTTTGATATATTTAGGTTGTTTGTGCATTTTTATATGATTAGTTTTTAATATTTTTTATTTTCATGTAACGGGTTTTTTTTTTGTAATGCTTTTATCGATTATTTCAAAAACACTAATAATTAGTAATTTAAAATTTTAATTGAAAATTTTAAGACTTGGACGTAGTTTTATTTCAGAATTATATTATTTTTAAATAATGATTATAGTTAAGCACTTTTCTATCATTACAATTTCTATATGAAACATCACCAACCCTCTTCAGCCTTGCCCTATCGGGACAATATGTTGTACCCAGGGGTCTTCTGTCCATATTAGTCGCGTGCATAGGGATGTAGTCGGGTCGTACGCAGGCATCTAATGTAGCTGGCATTCTACGTCGCCAGCCTTGAATGTTGATGAAAGTTTTTCGAGATTGTCAGACCTGATGAGAAATGTGAAGGTTATGCGTCACGTACCCAAAGGTGCGAGGAATCTGGCTGCTGTTAAATTATGCACCGTAATACAAGATTGTTTGAACAATAATGAGTTAAATGACAGGTTTGCTCCCCTTTCATTCTCTTTTACGGCTTTCAGCGTTCCGCAGGGTACCGACCGCTGATCTTTGACTTCAAGAGTTAAACAAAATATTGTCAGTTCTTGTCTGTATTTTCCGGACGAAGTCTGTCGAAAGTCACACCCTTTTCACCTGAGTATAGAAGCTAAGAACCAGGACGGGGACTCGTTTAAGGGGTCGACTCCACTCTTGCTCCTCAGGGTGCTGACACGCTGAGGTCTTTGTGAGATAAGCATACATCACCTTCGAGGAAGCTTGTCTTTCTTTCTAAACCTAATCTGTATGATTCGTATTTGGCAGTACTCAGAGTGAAGTAGTAGCAGCTTTGGGCTCCTTTTACAATGTTTCTGCTTCGGGGTTGGATGGCTTGAGTCCTCAGCATTTGAGAGAGTTAACCTCTCCGTCGGCCGGGGATAATGGCGCTAAACTATTGGAATCTCTTACGAAGCTATGTAACTTCCTTTTAAGAGGAATGGTCAACCCTCAGGCCTGTCCATATTTGTACGGGGCATCTTTGTGTGCCCTGTCAAAAAAGGATGGCGGCGTCAGGCCTATTGCTGTAGGAAATACATTGCATCGCCTCGTTTCCAAGCTTGCCTGTCGTTCGGTAAGAGAAGAGATGGCGAATTATCTTCAGCCACATGAGTTGGGCTTTTGAAACTAAACGTGTGCCTTTCATGGAAAATGCTTTGACCGAGTGGTTAGTTCGCTGTACTAGTGGTGAGCGAATAGAAAAAAATTTGGTACACAGATCGAGGGATGCCATTTTGAGCCGACAAACTTATAACGGCTTGCTTCGGGGGTGGAGTTAGCTCGTCTTAAGGCCGCAGTTGAGCCCGGAGTGCCTTCATCGCCCTTTGGAACCTTATAAGATAATGCTTTTTTGAGGATTGGCGCTGCTTTGAGGCTTGGGTACAATTAAGTTAGTGAGCCACATCTTTGCGTCTGTGGGGTGATGGTGGAGTCTAATGGGCATCTTGTCTAAGTTGTGAACGAAGCGCTGGTGGAATCTCTCGGCACCATACTATCAATGTTATTGTTCGTCAGGCTATGGTGTCGGCAAGTGTACCCTGCGTTTTGGAGCCCCAGGGTTTTAGTCGGACGGATGGGAAGAGACCAGACGGTCTTACACTGGTTCCTTGGGAGAAAGGGCGTAGTTTGTTGTGGGGTGCGACTTGTGTTAGCACCTTCGCGGTGTCGCATCTTGCCCAAACAACGCGGGTGGTTGGCGGTGCTGCAGAAAATGCAGCAAGGCAAGCACACCAAATATTCAAACTTGGAAACTTGGCGGGTCCTTGGTGACTGGAAGCGAAACGTTTCATACAGGCTTTGGGGAAACGTTTGCGAGACATTTGTGTCCCAAGATCTGGTGCGAACGTGGTGCAACGTATTTCGTTGGGTATCCAACATGGCAATGCGGCGAGTATTTTTGGGACGTTTGTGCCAGGTGCGTATCTCGCAGGACGATAGGGTTGGATCTACGAGTAGGTTGTATGGATGCATATTTATTATAGATTGTGTGTTGTATCTATAGTTTTCAGACGAAACCTGTGTTGGATGCTTTATCTGTGGAATGACGAAGCCTGCGCTGTGGATCTTGATGGTATGTAGTGGTTCAGTTTTGTTTTTTTTCTGTTTTCATCCTGAATATTTTTTAATTTTAAGTATTACTAGTAAAATGTACACTTGTCTTTTCTAGGTTGTTAATTTCTTTGTGTGTTTTAACTAGGTACTTTTTAACTTTACCGTCTCTGTTTCTTCATGATATTGATAATACGGTTGTGGTCCCCTAGAAGGCTAAATAACGTAGGATCTAAACGGATCTCAAGAGTATGTGACATAATGGAAGAATATACCCCAGTTTATATATTATATCTAGAAATCATTTAGGCAAATTATACCATATTTGATATTCGGTGCGCTCAGGAATGCGGGTGAGATTAACTCAGGCAACATCAAAACAAATTACAAATTCACAATCTCGATTGCACATGTTTTGTGATCCTCAGAAACCGCTTACTATGATATCTTGTCTACGTACTCCGTTGGCAAATATTTACTGCCATAGTTATACAGCAATAAAAGACATGTGTACATAGAAATCGCTTCTCGCCTCATACTTGGACCTCATCGATAGGGATGTGGGGCAAAGTCTGCTGGTTTATGGGAGGCAGCACTGCAGAATAAGATAAGGATAATAGGCCCTTAATTCTCGTAACATGTTGAATGGCCGATCATATTTAATGAAAGGTTATTTGAGCCTTGTAAGATTTACTAAATACCCCTATTATAAACGTAGTGAAAAAGTTTTAAAGTAGTACTAGTATTACCCATGCTTGCTTATAAAAGTAGCGGTCCGTTTATAGTATTCCGATAGTGGCAAAAAGTCGAATTTATGGTCAATATATTCACGAATTCTTAAAGGTAGAAGGTGAATAAAATGTAACACCCCTAATATAAATAAATTTTAAAAAGTGCACTACCAACTACTCACAGAATGTTGTTAGCTGCTGCACAAAAAAACGTAGGGGCCAATGATGATATTACTGGAACCATATGTAAATGTATCCAGGGTTTTGTCTCGTACTCGCAATGGTATTCGTTAATGATTAATGAGTAAAATAAGTTTTGGGGTTTAATAGCTGTCAGTTCTTAGAAATGTTGACGTATTTATATAGTAAAAGAAGGTAACAGACCTTCATTCCTTTCTAATCGCGGTTTGAAATCAGTAAACATTGTTTACCTTGAAGAGAACTCAAAAATAACAAGTAAATTTAGGTTAAAAGCTTTAGTCATATTTTGTTTCTGTTATCGCTTGAAAAATAAACAATATAACAATTAGAACACAAACTCGCCAATTATTTTAATGTTTAGTCAAACGCAGTCTTTAAGCCCGTGAGTAGATAAATCTTCTCGGTGGCAGTTTTATTGGCACCCTTATAAATTACGAAGGCGAGTAGTAGCGAAGTAGTTCAGCCTATCAGCAATTTGCTGGCCACTCTTACCTGAAAGTTAATACACTGCAGAGCCTTATATCATAAGTAATTTGGTCTAAAAAGAAAATTTGTATTTGGCAGCTGGGGCGACTCTTGACGATTTAACCTGGGTTATGGGGGCCCCAATGTAGCTCGAATTTTTACACTTCCATTCACTCGAGTAATAGAAGTAGTTAACGGCTGGTTGGTTCAAATACAACTCCCGTTATAGTATTGATGGCTTACATCTCATGTCTACACCTCTGCTCGGGAACGAGAATGAGAATAAAACACGCTCCGACCCCGTGTCATGGTCGGCCTTATCACGCGATAAGTGACAAGATAAATAGGAGCGTCATCTCGTTCTATGGAACGGTGTCAGCCAGTGACGGACGATCTATCTTGTCACTTATCGTGTGATAAGGCCGACCATGATACGGGTTCTGGACACGACCTGATAGGCGCGACTGCTAGAACTGTCCACACACCGCTGCCCATAGGGGATCTCTTATTTGAGGAACTCAACTCAAAAGAATAAGAAGAAATTCCAAGTCAGTATTTTTTGTTAATATCTCATTGTATAACGAGCTTGACAGTTTTTATGGAATGACTGCTGCTGGCGCCATGGACGAGCATAAACCGAGCAATTAATATTTTTCTTTCGTAGAAAAGAAACTCTATTTCTTTTTTCTTGTAAATTGTTACTTGTTTAAGTGAGCTCAGTGGACACTAAAACTTACCATGTACAATGGCTTTGTTGTTATTTACAACATCGCTTGTTGCGGTGTACATAAGGGGTTTTCGAGTGTGGATGCGGACCCCCGAGCGCTTTAATTACACGAAGTGTTAAATCTTGTATGCTCCTAAGGATAATGTTGCTTTTGTAAAAGGATTTTTTCTTTCACTTGCGAGATAATAAGAGGCATTATGGTAACAAAGTACTTTAATATCTTTATTCAATTGGGGTTAGAAAGGGGTTAGAAAGTTTATTTTAAACTATTGTTCAGTACCTACAAACTTACGGTAGCTTTGTGGGTCGAATCCCGGCTCGTAGTGTACCAATGAGCTTTTGGAACTTATGAACGGAATGCTTACCGTTAGATTTTCGGTGAAGTAAAACATTGTGAGGAAACTGGTCGAATGCCAATAAGGTCTAGTTTTCCCTCTGGGCTGGAAGTTCAGATGGCAGTCGCCTTCATAAAACTTGTGCCTACGCCAAATGATGACCCCGGGCTCCTTTAGGACTCAACCGGGAATAACGCTAGGAGGATGAGAGTACAGGATTGGTCTAAAATTAAGCAGCATTATTTTTCCTAATGATTTTATGAATTCTACTCTTATACCATAATCCATGATACCGCACGGCGGGCGGCGACGACGTGGCAGGCCGAGACTGACATTGTAGGATGACATTTCGTAACTATTGGCCAGAAATTGCTCAAAACCAAGACGAGTGGAAATCGAGAGCGGTATCAAACCCTTTAAGGATTCCGATAAACAATAATATCGGCATATTTTTAAATGCACATCTGTATAATTTTTCAGCACACTAGGTACCTCGTCTAATTAACTGAATGCATACCAGAAAAAAGAATTCTGTGCAAAAAAAAAAACAATTGCAAACTAAACCTGTCCTACAAAAAATAGCACTCAAAACAAAATGACCTTTTTTTATCGAATTCACACCAAAAATGTGGTTCTTACATCGGATATATGATTTATAAAACCAAAATACTAATTGTTTATCAAAAATACTAACTTAGAACTTTAGATTGCACTCTAAATTGTAAAATGTTACTACGGAATTTGCTTTTTGTTTCTCTGTTTTGAACTGTAGCAAAGGGGGGCCGATTTTGGCAGGTCAAGGGCAAGGTGTAGGTTAGATTATGGTTAGCTTCTGTCCCTTAGAGCGAAAATAGGCACCCCGCGAAGCGGGGGGACGTCGACACGCTGGCGGTTAGGTTAGGTTAAAATAATTGCCAAAGACGCCTCTTGACGTGATCTGACACATTTTCTCAAAAAAATATTCAGTCCCAAAAATGGCCCCCCTTTGGTACAGTCTGACCCTGTTAAGTATTGTTTCTAAACGTGAGTTACCACTTAATGTGCCAATGGTTAGTGCATGTTAAGTTATTATTTGATTATTTTTTTGTGTGCTTAATTACATGACTGATTTAATTGGGTTTTATTAAGAATAAATGCTGTTCCTAAAATGATGATGAACTAAGGAATTGTTACATATACTATTTTGATGTAACTTTAGTAAAATATTTCTGCAAATTTCATTAAACAGTAGCTGAATTTGATTTATTTAGTGTGCATTATTAGTGTGCAAGTCAGTATCTTTTGGTTTAACTTTGGAATATTTTGTTCGAAAAAAGGGAAACAGATATCGATTTAAATAACATCTAGTATATAATTTCCCACGTGCGCTAACAATAGAAAACTGAAGCTAATCTTATTATCTAACCGCGAACGGGAAAATAATCCAATAATAGAAAATGTTTTGATTCACAACAATGATGCAGCGTGGCAGCCTTGCCACACGTCGCGGGTGTCGGTAATATGAATAGACAACACTGTTGTGTTCATTGTACCTCCATTGTATCATACATTCTATTTAAAGACCTGAATTGTGTTTTTACCCGACTGCCGAGGGAGAAGAGGGTTATTTGCAGTCGTGATTGAAATTATGGACCTATATTTATTACTAAAAGATATTCATACTTAGAGCTAGGACTGTACGCCATGGAATCACCGGATGGTTCCATCGGAAGACCAGGCCAGCACAACGCTGAGATGGAACCGTTTCGTGGCAATGTCCTTTTTTTATTTTATTTTTTTTTATTTATGTGCATGTATGTGTTGTTGTCATAAATAAATGTTATTCTATTCTATTCTATTTTACAGGACTTCTATACATATTTTGTGCGTCTGTTTCTCTGGCTGTATTATTCTAAAATGAAAATTGACTGTTATTTATCTGCTTATATTTAGGTCGTACTTATAATACTGACATTGGTTTACGCAGCCCAAATTTGACAGCAATTTTATTTAGTTCATATTAGGAAATATCCATCACATATAAAAAACTTGGTTGCACTCCGGGAGTGCCGGCACAAGTGAAAACTTGAATAATTTTGAAAAAAAAACACCCCCCGGCCCGCCCCCAAGCCCCTTACGTCTCACATCAAAAAAACCTATAAATCTATTCCGCAAATCCGCATTGTCATAAATCCGTGTTTTGAAGCGCAGCACCCGCTTTTTGTATTCGGCATCTGGCTACACTAAATCCTACGGTCACGTGACCTCATACGCTCCTACACTTGTGGCGAGTTTAACCCTTTTCCCCATCCTAAAAAGTGCACAGCGCCGCTAAAGAAGTTTTCACTTCAAAAATCCTACCAATTCATTTGAATTCTGATTTTTAAAAAAGGTTGCTTTAATTACTTTTATTTTTATCAAACCTGCCCATGCGTCGCTTAACAACCACAGTAGCTACAATCAGCTAAGGGAAGTTTGCAACTATGGTTGCCACAAGCAAGTGTACTCACTCGTGTGATACGAATGTTACAATTTAATCCGAATTTCGGAAACATGAGCCTTGTTTACTGCTTAAAATGATAACAAAAATATAACATCAATGATATGTATGTATGTATGTATGTAAATACTTTATTGTACACAAGACACAAGAAGATGATATTGTGTCATCCGATAAAATTTCTATTCTATTTATTCTATTCTCACATGGCAATAGCGTAAACAAATCCGATATCACTGCGCCCCGACATAGCAAACATTGTGGCAAGTCACCAAGTGATCATCGGAAGAATTGGTTTAGCCATGCCTCCTATAAAAGCAATTTCCATACGCTCGCAAGCTTGGCACGGAAGCGTATACATATGTTTAGTGCGGAGGACCATTTTCAAGTTAGATTTGTAGCGTGTTTCGTATGCTCTTTACTACCTAAGCACGGCAAGGTCATTGAAATCAATTCGGAATGCGAAATTAGTGTCTCAGATTGACCTTCGTCTGCGGAAAAGTAGAAATATAGCAGCAACATAATATTTCTAAGGCATTGCCGTGGCTTTCGGCTCTGGAACTAGATTTGATATCGACCAGGAAAAAAAATCCTGGGCAAAAATGTAATTTTTATTTATTAACGGCTTTTTAGTTGTAAGGTTTAGGACGGGGATCGGGGACCATGTGCTACACTTTCTTTCGTTGCGCATTCTTTAGATATTTATAATTTAGTTTCACACTCAAAATCTTTATATCCCGTTAAGTTAAACATAACCTTCCTATCTAATAAGCAGTTAGTTGCGTTTACAACTGAAAATTATTTGAAATTAAAGGGAAAAAACCACTGGATCGAATCCAGCTCGAAGAAACGTTTTTTTTACCTCACCCTCTTTCATTTGGAAGATATTAATATCTTTTTATTTTATTTGAGTGTTAAGTATAGTTTTTATTGAAAGTTTTAAAGTTTTTTGCACATATTTTGACAAAAAATTTAGTCTTACTGTTTTCTATAGAACCGTGGTTGCTTTGATAAAAAAAAAAATTATGCTAAAAAAAACCTAAAATCAAGTGAGAGGCTACAGAAAAACAATTAAATTAAGAAAGTAGTTAATTTGCTGTCCAGCATTTCCCTTGTGCTCATCATTCCACTATGTTGGTTAGTTGCTAAGTAATTAAGTCTGTTAAATTAGTATAGTTAACTCGCGCACTGCCTCTGTCCTATTAAAGGGTCAACGGCGCGCGTTAGTGGAGAAATACTTCCAATTATCTACCGGAGAGACCATGGTGGATAATTTCGTGCAATAATTTTAGGAAAGTACCTCAATAAAGGGAAATGAAATTCATGTTTAGTTATTTCATTTGAACCGCCTAAAGGTAAACAATTTTAACTTTGTAGCTTTTTAACTTTGTAGTGATAAATGAATTTACGTGTAAATGGTGGCTGTACGGAGTGTGACAAATACCGCTGTGGTGGCGATCCGGTTAAGAAGTTCATTGGTATTGCATTATACATAAAAATAAGTAAGTCATGTTTCAATATGATGCCAAAAAAATATAGAGATAAGTAGGTACTTATTTCTAGATACAATGCGTAACTCATAAATGTCCTAATCCGATATCTACCACTTTTGTTTGTAACACGATGTAGTAAGTATTACCTAAGTTCAGATGAATCTTCACGCATAAATAAAATTGTAGTCAATAACAGCAATTTGTTATAAGTATTATATTATAAGTAACTTAATGTACGATTCCCACCAAACGGCGGACCGGCGCGCATTCTATTACATGCAAAGGAATTTGCACCGTATATACAGTAGTTACATTTCATATTAAAATGAATCACGCATCCACTGCGAGGCGTCGACACGCGGTGGCTGGGAAACGTACATACGGAACGCGGGATGAAACGCGCGATCTCGCCAACTATTACCTAAACCTTCCAGGTTTTAATCAGTGGCTTTATGTGCAACACAATAACCGTACTTAAAAAAAACTGTGGTTCAACTGTGTTGGCCACTAAAATAAAGGAATATAGGGACTATGCTGTTAACATTATTCGTACTCGTGTCTACATTTTCATCATCAGTAGGTAAATAAATACTCTACTCACTTATATCTGAATATTTGCATTTACTTAATTCAAAATTTCAAAATGAAAACGTGAAAAACGAGTTTACGTCTCAAATTAAATTAATCTATACATATTCGCCAGCATATGAATTGGGTGCCATATACGTATTTACATTCAGAGCTAACATATTTATTTTCACTTAAGATCATATACCACCCAAAACTAACGCAATAAATAATCAATATACTAAACATCAAAAAAGATGTGGTTCCACTCCAATTCCCCTGCAAGGCAGCCGCAAGAAACACTATTATCTTGCCCAGAGGTTCTCGGGGCGACACTGTAGGTAATTAAGACTGCAGCGTCGTGGAGGCCAGTGTTCATTTAATTATACATATATACTGCTCCAGCGAGCCTGTGACGTGTTAAATTCGAACTAGCAATTGACAGGTACATCCAAACGTACACGCACGATAAAATTCAAAGGTGTGTTTGAAGGCCTCAACCCACAGTGGCCCAGACTGGACTACACACAATTTCCTCTTAGTCTAACGTATATAAGTTAAGGATGATGATGAGGATGATTTTACTTTATTCTTGAACTAGCTTCCGCCCGCGACTTCGTCTGCGTTGGCCAGGGATAATAGATACCCTATATTTTAATCCAGGCTATAAGCTAACTTCGTGCAAAATTTCAATCAAATGGGTGGAGCCGTTTAAGCGGGATTGAGTAACAAACATCCAAACTTTTGCATTTATAACATTAGAGGGATAGTAGCATATACTCTATCTATCTTCGTGTATTATAGGCGTGCCACGCAAAAACAAAACAAAGATTTGTGTAAAGTAGACAGTTCATGGCCCTCAGTAACCCAGAGTGGAGAATACAGACAAATTCCCTTTCGAACATGAAAAGAAAGCAGTGTGACTTTTCAATGTTGTTAAAAATAATTTATATTTATTAATGATTAACTACCCGCGTCGTCACTTTAGGCGAAGCTGCAGGATAAAATACAGCGTATATCCATCACAAAGGACGGTCCATTGTATACTGGTATATGTGTACTGGTGAAACTTTAAACAAAAGCGATGAAAAAAAATGAAATGATAATAGTTCCGTCAATGACGCACTTTATTTACGGACTACATTTTAGTTATGTTCCACGTGCGGCACAAAAACTCTTAAAGAACAAAACAATGTTGGTCGTAACGCGATCTGTGCTTGCTAATTAACGCTACTAAGCCAAGCGCGAGCAAGCGATGCCCTCTAGAGACCCATATTCCTTTAACATACAAGTGTGGGGGACGCTTGAGGTGTTAGATTCGGCTCGTGTTGGGCATTACGACGTTACGAGTATGCACGAGCCACTTCCATGTTTGCGGGGCGGATTCTGTATGCGTTGTTTTGTAGTTACCGAGAGCTTACTGATTTGGCCCAGCCTTATTTGTCGATTTACTGTCAGTATAAAATTTGTGCAGTGGTATTATACTGGAAGCAAATGGTGCGGTATGCATGCAGTACCGCATTTTACCGCCAAGCTGCCGTGAATCAGGAAGCACCGATTTAATTATAACAACCATCCGGAGATTTAATTCTATACATACATGTACACATGTGAAAGAATTTTTGTCAAACAGATAAGTTGTTCCGCAGATTTCCTCCTCATACAAACGTACTAAGTTACTTACATTCTTGTAATATTATTGTATTTATTTAGAAGAAGTCAAAAAAGGATGGTAAAATAGCAATACTCGTATACGCGAAATCTCTGTACAAACAGCAAATTCAATTAACGTAACCACACTATACCAAATACATTTTCAATTAAGGTGCAAGTACATCATTTGCAAAAACAACATTGCTGGCAATTGAGCCACGCTGCATGTCAAAACAAAAACATGGCCGACGGGTGTGCTTGCCAGCATACTTTAGTTTGATGTAGGTAACAATAACCATGTACATAATACGCATTTAAAAGTAAATACTAAAAGCTGCGTTTTCTGAGCAATTTGGAAGAGATCTTGCTATTCGGAGGAAAGAAGCAGTAGAGACTGTTTAATAAATTTTCTTACATGGTTATAACAGCGCCAGCTGGATTTGAATTAGAGAATCTAATGTTTAAAGTTAGAGTCATATTTAATTACGACACCTAGCCATAATGTAGCAATTACCGTACGCAACGCAAGCGGAGGTGTGAAATATATGCGATCTGAGACATTTGTTTTACCGCTCTAGGTGACTAACATATTTAAACACTTGTAACCAACATGCTACACGAAATCGGTATTTGTTTGTGGACAGTCCAAAATTCGGTTTTTCTCCGAAATTGCTGCGACATTACATACAATAAATTTAAAATACTTTCTTACTGTGTAGAGTACACAACACGGACACATCACACTCAAATAGTTTCCTATACCTACTACATTAAAATGATGAAAGTAGCCTATTTTTTCCTCAGGTATCTCCCATTCCATGTGAGTTAAAATAAACACAGTTAACTGAAACGTGCCCTGTTCGTCAGCCAAACTTGAGCCGGAGGGATTGTCGCCGCGGCAGACTCCAGTATTATATAAAGCCTTTAAGTGCATACTGTTTGCGTTCGAGGCTTGCACGGTGACAAAACGTACAACGATACTTTTTAATGGTAACAAGAGCGAGTATCATAAAATGAGTTGTAGGACGGACTTGAAAGTAATTAATTAAAACTGGGAACTTATTTAGATACCTACTTGATGTTATAATGTCTAACACACTACAGCTTTATGTCTGTATAATTAATTGTACAATTGACCTGTTCCGGATTGTGTGTCGAGGATCAGCCGGTCGCTTATGTAACGTATTATACTTACGAGTACGTGCGTCAAAGTTCTCTCTTAAGTGTTCTAATAAGAGAGAGACGGATAGTAGCCGTCTTGTGATAGCCGTGCAGGTAGATCTAAATGTCACTTTTTCGTACCAGATAGTTACAGTTGAATTGTCCTAACGTGCGTTCGAAAAGTTGCGTGATTTCTGGTGCTTGTTGTGTCTGTAATAAGACGGCGGATTGTTGGGGAATTTCAGATTTGATGTAAACGAGTTCCACGCGGACGGTGTCGCGGGCAGAAGCTAGTTACTAAATAAAACAACAAAAACTTAGGTAACAAAACAATCAGAAACACACATAAAGATATTACAATTAACGAATATAGTTCTCTCAATTCCAATTATGCTCCAGTCTATTGCAGAAAATGTGAAAGAATTCTCAGGAAAACCCCAGTCGGTTATTATATTTACGTAGTTTCTCCACTATGAAATCGAGATGCAATTATTCCCCGCGGTTATTTGTTGGGCACGCGATCGCTAGTGGAAGGAGTGCTTTATTTATAACGGAACTAGCTTCTGCTCAGCGCAACGCAGCTGATGGTATGGATATATCAATATCTTAATTAAAATATACCAGCTGTTGCCTAGAATGGGAGCAAAAATAAGAAAAGCGACTAATTAAAATATCCTCGTTTTGGCTTTGCCCAGCAGTGGGACACAATGTGCCTACATTGTTGTGTTTGTTAGCAATAACAAAAAATCAAAAGTTATTTAGAATATCCGCTGATGTTGTCATCTAACGGTCTCAATATTTTCTCTTCACTAATAAAGTTATAACGAAGTATGTTTGTGAGGTTGTAGCTTTGTTTCTCACTCCTACCAGGCTCAATTAAATCTTTTGGTAGTATTTCAAAGCGCAATCGTATGTCAAACCATTTAATATTCCTGAAAACTCATCGAGATACAACTCAGTTTTATTGCACCAGTACTAACCGTGGGTGGGTGTAAATCCATTGGCAACTATGGATAACCATCTGTCTGTGTGTTAGGTGGCTTAAACCACAGTACCTACCGATTATGCTGAAATTGTGTATGTATAGAGATAGTTTTAAACCTAGGAAAGGAAATAGGATCCTTTTTACCCCGGAAGTCATCCTCTGAGTAGGGTGGTGAAATGGTGGGCGGAAATTTTTGCATAGAGGCACGATGTAAACGAGTTCAACGCGGACGAAGTCGCGGGCAAAAATTAGTATAATATTTAACTGCCTGTGATGATCAGATTACTGACCAGAAGCTCATAAGCCAATAACAATATAACGTATTTATTAATGAGTTAAGTCTGTACTGTACTATGATCACACAAACTGTTCTGACGGTTTTTTGAGACACTTATTTGTTTTTATACTCTGTTTACTAAATAAATAAATAACAATGAATTAGGAAATCGTGTAACGTAAAGAGAGATGGATTGGACACGCGATTCGACGGCCGAATAACCACTTTTTAATCAGGGTCTCCGCTGGAAATCTACTAGTAAAGGACGGCCGGAACATTCTCAGATAAAAAAATTTTTTTTTTTTTAATTTTTTATTATTATTATTTTTCCTTTGATTTAAAATTCTCAGAATACATGGAGGCGACAAGTTGAGAAAGAGACTGGCTCAACTGTCCCCCTATTCTGTAACTTGTTTTAAGCTCACCTCAACGCTCACCCACAAATATATCTTGACACCGCGATGCGTAGTAACTAAGCGCAGGTAGAGGGTACTATTATCTATTCTGTGGTAGAGGTGACGAGTGACCGGCCGGGTGAGCCGCATTAGCGCGTAGCGAATAACAGCCGTGGTCTCGGCTGGAAAGGGCTACAAGAAGTCGCGCTAGATCGTGTGAAATAGAGAACTCTTCTGCGAGCTATATTTCCCTAACGTGGTTTTACATTGCCGTCATCATCAACATCATTATCATCATCAATGATATTACGTGCGGTGACCGCAAAAAAAAAACCAAATTATTGTAGCAAAATGACGTACAAGTTACCAGTGTACTGGAGATTATAAAAACCTTTTAAGAAACTCGGCCGCAAATGAGCTCCTAGTCGGCTGATGACGCCACACTGTGAGCACACTTTTTGCAACCCCTTAAAGAACCAATTACGTTCAGAGAACATTTTTGCTGCTGTACAAAATACGAGTTGATTTGTTTTCAGTTATTATCCGAAAAACGTTTTGTTTATTATAGATGTTGAGCCTGACATTATAACCTTTGACAAAATATTGTCATTCATATATTTTTAATTTTTATGGTTTGGCTTCTATTGAATACTTAATGGTATAATAACCTTTATTTTAGTAAGAGTTCATTTTTCTTCAACTATATTTATATTTTTTTCCTTGTTGTGCGATGACCGAAACTATGTTTCAGACGATAATCGATCAAAATTTACCAAGTTTGAGTAAAAACATTATTGTGTAAACCATCTTGTACTGCCTCACGGAAAAACAGAGGGGAACAAATATTGTACCATTTAGAAGTAGTTTAAACCATTATATAAAGCATAACCAGAAATAAGTGACACCACTGCCAGTACGATAGTGTGCTGGGTGAGATGTCATGTATTTCTGGTTATGCTTAAAAATTTACCTTAATTTTAAGATTTACCTTTATAATTGAAAACTTTAAAAAAAGTGGCGCGTTCCTCATATTTATAAACTCGTCACGACATCGGTCGAGCTTATTTAAATATTCAATTAAAGTGTACTTTTCAATAAGCCCCAGTACTAATTAAGAGGGAATCCGTGGCACAATGAACTCTCTCGGGGCGGTATGCACACTTAACGACTTCACTGCACGTATAACTTATTAAATTTTCTGTCGCATTTTTTTGTGGTTGCAATGACATGGGAAAACTAAATTTGATCAACATGACAGTGCTGTTATGTCAAATATAATTGTTTATACTAATCTTGAGGCTTTTCTGCAGCAAGACCAGTGATTCGAAACATGATTAACCAATTTTGGCTCAATAGAAAAAATCACGAACATTGGTCTAAAATACACTTAACATATTCGTAAAAAATATGCACAAACGCTATGAAAATTGCTTCTAAAAATTGCCAATATCATGGTTGAGAGACCTCAGTGATAACTTTTTATTTATTTAAACGGCTAAAAAATAAAATAAAATAACATGATATCCGCGCTTCCGAGCACGCACTTCCATCTCGATCACGCTTTTTACAAATGTTGACTCGTGGTCAATAGAAAAGTGATAAATAGAATTGACGCCACTAGAAATTCTTGACGACCTACATTAAGTAAATAAAAACCTGTTGCCATCAATAACTAACGAAAATAACTTTAATTAGAAATATAAGAATTTATTCTTTAAATAAATTTTTATTTACTTATAATTTAAGTAGATTTTTAAGATTAATATGATTTATGCCTAATTTATCTACTTATGGTTTAAGTTATAATTTTTTAAATTTTGGTCAAAATTTATTAAAAATTGTAGATATGGGTTGAAGAGAAATATATAGAGGGATAAGCCCATACAATTTTCATTTTCTGAAAAGGATTTTTCCTCGCAAATGTGTAGTAAAACGTCGTATGAAACGCGTGAGCGTGAGCGTGTCAATATCGAATGACATTCTCGGCTCTCTTATCGCGCTCTCCTGCGGCTCACGTGAACAATCCCGCCTCAGATGTAATTATCAACATAGCTCACCTGCATCACAATGTACTTTTATTCACGGCTGTTATAGATAGATAAGGTACCAAAGTGTAAACAAATTGTTGACGTTGACGGTACCTACAAAATACTGTGAATAATAAATAGCAATCATGAATTATACTGGTATCATGAATTAAAACGCGTTGCGGAGCTTATTTCATTTCATTAAAACGGCAAAAATTAATGAGTTAATTATAATATAGATACAGCCTACATCTTCGTTTCAAAAGAATATAAATGTTAAGTTTAGTAATTGATTAGTTTCATCACAAAAAAACACATCCTAAAGCGGAATTACTCAAAACGACTCCTAATTGTGAACGAACAAATAAATCTTATTATGGAGATCAGACAGTTTAAACATTTTTCTTTTCAAGACATTTCATCTCAGACGCCAGGCTCTGGCGTAACTTTATTCATCCTTTTTGCAGATAGACTTTGATGGATCAGTGTCGTATTTATAACAGAAACTATTTGGCTACATTCCAGGCTAAACGTATTTTTCGATAATGGTTATATTGCTCAGGAAGTTCGAATTTCATGCTAAATTCTCTGACATCATCCTTGTATCGTAAATCGTGCTATACAAAATTGCGTCGTGGCTCCTCGTGGTAGTCGTGGTACAAGATGGTATCTGATGCTATTGGTAGACCTATACCTACCATCAATTACTAGTTTGGAAACGCTCAACCGCATTCCACCGTGACATGATGTGGGGAAAACAAACATTCTAACTTAGGTACTATTATTTATTTAGCTGATGCTTAGTAAGACAGATGATATCAAATCCATTTAACATGAGTTCGTTAGATTTGAATGGAGTCTTTGTTACCTTGTCATTAACATATCTGTGTCAATTGTCTCAATCACTACCTGTGTAGGTACAATAAAGTGCTTGCATGTTATTATCAATGCTCTGATTTCTGTTTTTAAACATTCATTTATTTAAAGCGTTCTAAAGCAATTCAGCAGGACTAAGAGCCGCGGAAAGTGTTATAGTAAGGCCGGTTAAAAGTAAATGGCGATTTCTAACAGCAACAAAGGAAGAAACGGAAAACGTCTTACCTTAAGCTTTTACTACGGCTTTATAAGAGAATCTTTTAGAATGTAGTTGCTTTGTTTTCTTTTAAATTTCCTGTTTCCATATTGTATACTTACTTATTTATTTTCTTGGCCCACGCTATACTCTTATTATGTGCATCTTATTTAAAGTGAATGTAGTTAAGAATTTGTTTATTTATAAATGCTAATAATGTTATTTTCTTTCGTATGAAAACACGCTTTATCTTATACCAAAATTAGTATACGCGGTGTTTATTGTACTACATATTTACGACCAAGTCATAGCAAATGGATTATTTGTATAAATGATCAACCAAGAATAACTAGGCACGAAAGTAAACAATTAAGTACCATGTAAATATAGGTTTGATAAGATCGCAGCAAGAAGAAATCGTTGGACTCTGTCCACCCCTCCGGGAAACATACATGTTTATATTATATTATGTATAGCTGTACAGTTGCACTCCTTGAGACAAAGATTTTCCTCCAAACTTTACAATACTCGCAGACTTTTCTTCCAAGAATCGTCACCCTTTTAAGTGGCCTGATTTATTGAGAGCCATCGGCTGTCCCGGCTAGATGGATTGTCTTTTAAATTGTTCCCGGGCTGAGCGACGTTGGACATGACAGATGTTCCATTTACAACTGTACTCTACTAGAGGACAATCAACGTTTAGCTGGCTATTTGGAAAATGTTTTTCTTTTCAATGCGAGGTCGTCGAGGGAACATAATTTGTTTCGTACCTATTTTTATTTGAGATGGCGAGAAAAATAGGTTCGTCTCTTATACAAACCATATAAAAAACTGGTAAATGCTTTTAGAGCTTGCTGGCCTAAAATATACTACTATTCATTGAATCATACATGTGCTGCTTAACTCAAATTATGCAATGGTTTGAGTCTTAGAAATGAATGTCATGCAAGCAAAGATCAAAGACCAGCTATCTCACATCATAAAATATTTAAAGAGAAGGAATAAACTATACTTTAATAGAATATAGATTAAATATTACTTGCGACACTAAGATTTTTAGAAGAATTATATCTAAATAAAAAATCAACCTAATCAATATGTACTTACCAGAAAAGAAATCGGAAGATAGTAATTAATTATTTAGACTTATGACCAAGAAAAGTTGGCATATAAAGGGACTAACAAACAAAAAAGAGATTTAAGATTTATGCATATCAATGTTTTTTTTATATCCTCAATAACTCCATTTCAAAATAAAAGACGTTATTTTATTCATCGAAATAATATGCATACAAATCAGATGCCCAAATAATGAAGTTGTAAACAGCTCATCCGAAATCTCATAAAACTGAACCACTGAATAACATTGTCAGACAATTACAACTCCCCGACCTCCGCGCGAATGGGTAATCAGCTGCAATCAAATTGCCACCGTAATATCTAAACGCGAGGGTGTATGATTGTTCTGTGCATAACGGAAGGCTTTGTGTGTTTGCTAATGGCGTATTTCGCGTTACATTATAGGCCGGCAACGCGACACACTTGAGTGGTGCTGCATCTTTAAAGCTTCAGTTTCTTTATTTTTCCTTGCCAAAAGTGAAATTATTATGTTATGATTTTACATTTTAAAACATCTGACCCTAAATAGTATTAGCGCATGAGTAAAGTTTTTTATTTTATGAATTCAAGTCAAGTTGACTATGTTATAGTAGATTAGAGGCGTGGGTACCGCCTCCTACTGTTTTGGGAGTTAATGGGTTCCCTAATATTCCAATATGTTTATAAATAATCTTGCAAATAACGTCACTATAATCACTTTGTTTAAAACATATTCCGTACTACTCATCTTAGTAAAAAAAAATGCTACAATATATACGTGAATGTATTGTAGGTATGAGTTTTCATTTCTGTATTTGGTAGAAAAAGGAGTATACATATATAACGTAAGGAGATAATAGAATCCAAAATAAATAATTACAAAAATAGCTGGAAGTACAATCGGTGAACCGCCGAATCGCTAAACTTAAGTGGCAGTGGGCCTCTACCACTTAAGTTTATGTGCCTCGGCACATTGCACGTAGAACTGAAGTCCGTAGGGACGGAAAGGTTCTTGGGTGGCGAATACGTACCGGAAGGCGCAGCGTGGGTAGACCCCCACAAGGTGGACTGATGACCCGGTAAAGATCGCTGGAGTCCGTTCCATCCGGGTGGTGCAGAACCGGTCATTGTGGCACTCTTTGGGGGAGAACTATGTTCAGCAGTGGACGGGACGTCTTTAGGCTGAAATGATGATGATGATGACAATCGGTAGAATGAAACAGAATCACGCACCAACTTCAAAATAGGAAATTCTATGTCATGCACCTTACATGTATTAATATTCGGGGCAGCAGCCTAGTTATAACTATGACATGGGTGGGATTATTGCTATCCAACGATCCAATGCGGCAGGACGTGTCTTGGCACGTTATGTTACATCTACAATTGGCCCCAAGGTCCCATTCCAGAGCCTGGATGCAGCTAACGACTGGTCTAGAATTGTTTAGTACTTGATATGCAGTAGGAGAACTACTGCAATGTTTTAGACATCAGATTTCAAAGAATTTGGAATATCAGGGATATGATATACTGTATTCTTTCCAGTAAATACATAATACGCCAACACGAAATATAATACCCACTAAGCGACATAACTAGAGCCGCTATTCCATTCGCAACGCTTAAGGAGGTATATTCCCACATTGTCTCCTCACATGTTATTAAAAACGCGAAAAACAGAGAGAACAAAGCGGGTATCGGCAGGATAGTTGTGATGAATAATTACAAACACAATTAGGTACAGTACCCATAAATTGTAAATGAACGAATGGGTGAACGCGATTTAGGTGCACAACTTATAAAAATACTAGCGGCCGCCCGCGACTTCGTCCGCGTACATTTTTGTTGATGACAAAGATATAAAATAGGTAAGTGAATTTTATTCTTAGTTAAAATGGTCTAGACATATTACACTTCAAACAGTGGCAGACACTCACATGCGGTTGTTAAAGAATTTTTAAAGATTTTCCAATCTGATTACGAGAATTGTTTGCAGAATGCTTAATACTTATTCCGTCAGTTACCTGATGCTTTAATCTAATTTTAATCTTTGGCAAAAATGACTCTGCAAGATGTAGACGACGACGTAGAGCGTGGAGACGCATGGATTTGGAGCCAGAAATGGGGATCTTAGTTATTATGAGTGAGATTTAAAAAAAGTTAAATATCGTAAGGCTGTTAAAACAACCTTAAGCTCAGCACTGGAAATCGAGAAATGGAGACAGGTTAATTAAGAGTACATCTCTTTAAAAAATCCAGTGTTCCCCGTACAAAACCTTCAACCTTTTTTAACCCCCATTGGGATAGAATTTTCTTAAACGCTGAAATTACTTTTTTGTATTCTAATAAGTTATCTTTCTACAGTGTTTCAAGTCTCTAGTTAAAAAAATAATGTTTCCCCCATACAAACATTGCACACCCATTTAACCCCCTTAGGGGCGGAATTTACTAAAAAGCTGAAATCACTTGTTCTGTATTTTAATAAGTAATGTTTCTACAAAGTTTCAAGTATCTAGCTCAAAAAATAAACTTCCCTCCATACAAACTTTGCACCCATATTTAACCCTCTTAAGGGTGAAATTTTCTTAAACGCAAAAATTGCTTTTTTTGTATTCTAATTAGTAATCTTTCTACAAAGTTTCAAGTCTTTAGCTGAAAAGAAAAAGATTCCCCCATACAAACTTTGCACCCCTATTTGACCCCCTTAGGGGAGGTATTTCCAAAAATCCCTTCTTGTCCCTAGCCCACGTTATAAAAATAAAATAAATTTACAAACCTCTAGTTTAAAAAATAATGTTTCCCCCATACAAATATTGCACCCCTATTTAACACCATTAGGGGTGGAATTTTCCTAAAGTTTCAAGTTCATAGTTCAAAAATTAATGTTTCCCCCATACAAACATTGCACCCTTATTTAACCTCCTTAGGGGTGGAATTTTCTAAAACGCCGAAATCACTTTTTTTGTATCTTAATAAGTGATCTTTCTACAAAGTTTCAAGTCTCGAGTTAAAAAAATTATGATTCCCCCATACAAACTTTGCACCCCCATTTAACCCCCTTAGGGATGGATTATTATAGGGATTATAGAGATTTCCAAAAATCCCGTCTTATCCGTTTGCTACGCCATAAAAGGAAGTCCTGGTGTAAATTTCAAGTTTCTAGTCTCAGTAGTTTCGGCTGTGCGTTGATGAGTGAGTCAGTCAGGACATGGAGGAGGCATTGATATATATAGATGTCTCCTTATTATCTCTCATTTTATTCCCTTTGGTTTATTACGACTAAAATATTCACCTCCACATCTATTGTTTATTCATTCAGATACCTATTTATTGAAATAAAACCGTTTTAAACGGAATATTGCGTATATTATCGCGTATGTAAAATAATGATGCATATTGAATTGATTTGATTTCAATAAAATGATAGATATAGTACATTGAAGAAACTGTTAGTCAATGTTGCTTACAGTTTCCTGCTGAACTTGCTATTGGTACGAAAAAGAACACTAAATTCACAATCCCGCTGTCATTACATGACATGTTAATGTGTGCGTGACCTCAACTTTTTTGCCAATACCTATAGGTACGCATGTCTTATCATGCAACCGTCCCTTTATTGCAAATAATACGGATGGAATACCTCCGTGAGGTGAGGTACCTACATGAAACCTATAGTATAATAAATAAACCTATAATATATATATTTTTTTTTTTATTATTGTTCAGAACACATACAGTCATGCATAAAAATATAGAGGTAATTATAAATTTATATAAAAACAGACCTGGAGGTTCATAAATACAAACATTAAGAAAAAATATACAAAAGCGTCTTAGCGAGTAGGAAAATAAGTAGGTAGAACACTAAGTATTTTTTATCGATAACAACTTAGATCTCGTACGTTCTTTTAAAACATCAAGAGAGTGCATAAACGGATCGATGTCACAGAAATAGTCATTGTAGTTTTTCAAAACTACAATGACTATATCTTATTTAAATATATTTGTACCTTTCGATCCAGAGATTTACAAACAGTTGAATAAATACGAGCAGCCCTCTGCTTTGAAGCTTTTTCATGTTTCCCTGTCACAAAGAGCCGCTCTTCCGGGAGGGGCGTTCGGCTGTCCAAAAGTAGATTTCATGATATTTGCATCGCAATACTTTCTGATACCAAAGACTAGTATTCATATCAAGACAATATCTAGTGGAAGAATTACAAATATAAATATTTTTCGTCGTTTTTCAGCAGGGTAACTTCGTAACTTTTCTTTCGAACTAACGTGAGGATATAACAACGTATCTTATATGTGTGTTGTGAGTCCTGTTTTCACCTGCACAATTTTAGAATTGATATGTGCTACCAGGCGTTCAAAAAGTACCGCAATTGTCCTGCTGGTCTTGAGTAGTAGAGTACTTGACCTTACCAAAGATTTTTGAAGTGAGTTTCGTCAATCATCAAACGGCTTAATTAACACGGTAGCACCATTATTACAGAACTTTAGCTACACCTTTACCTATTTAAATTAGTAAAGCCATTCTTCTTTAGCCAGGCGAATAACGCAGGTTCAAATTTCGCTAGGTCGCAAAGGGAGTTTTACCTTTGAATTATTTCCGCATAGGTACCTACCTACAGCTCAATTCAGTAGTAGTCTGCACCTAAATTGTTTTAATTCGAATTCGAATATTAGGCAAGACGAGAAGCTACCCCCCCTTTCTAATTTGCATAGTGAGAGTGAGACAGGGGTCGCTGAGTCGCGCGCGACGCGATTTGGTAGCGAGTTCTGCCAGCCCCAACTGAGACGCCGCGCCCGTCACTCGAGACGATTAAAACTACCCTTTTCTTTCTAATTTACGCAGTGGGACTGAGATAGAAATCGCTAGTCGTAGTCGCGCGCGACGTGACTTAGCAGCAAGTTGTGCTAGCCCCAACAGAGTCGCCACGAGACGAGTAAATCTGTAAGACAGGAGTCACTGAATCGCGCCCGACAAGACTTGGCAGCAAGTTCAGCTTGGCCCGGGTAAACTTAACTAAACAATACTTCATGTATGACCGTTAAATTCTGCTTAATACTGTAACGTATATGGCCTGTATCATAGATCAAGCGGGAACCCAACACCATACCCCAAGGCAGGTTGAGACTTAGTCCTTTACAGCGCTGCCGGCGTTTCTCAGTATTCGGAATAAGCTAGGTTTCACTAACAAGTTCAGTGCTTAAGCCTGTCTGCTTGTAACAACTATCCTCTAAAACTAAATGTTGGTGTTAGGACTGTTAGAGTATTTTGTTGCTAATCTGTTCAATGTTTCTCGGAAGAATGCCCCCGAATAGTGAGGAGCTAGGTCAAATTACAGAGGATTCAATAGGCAAAATACTTGTCAAAGAAGGCAGTTTTATCTACGACGAAACTCGTGAAATAAATTTGTAGGGACAGCAAAAATGTGGTCATGGAAAATATATTCGAGAAGTGATGGTATAATATGTATGAAAGCGGTTTCTGATATCGTTGCATTATTTGATTGCACTTAATTCCGATAGTTGTAATTATACATTTCCTAATCGCCAAGCAGAGAGCAGTTTGTCGGCGAATGTGCGCTGTTTTCTTATCTTTAAATATGGTTGTGTTATACCTACCTATTTACTAAATGATCTACTTTAACAACTTAAATGACACATGAATCAATAATGTTACTAATAGCTTCCACCCGCGACTTCGTCTACGTGAAACAGGGATAAATAGTTTAATTCAGACTTTAAACTATCTCCGTGCAAAATTTCATTTAAATCGGTAGAGCCGTTTAACCGTGAATGAGTAACAAATTTAAAAACCTCTAAAAATGCTAACTTTCGCATTTATAATATTAGTAGGATTCCATTTATTAAGTGCCAATTCATAAAGAATGCATGAATACATTAAAAACAAAATAAATGAGAACGGACGTTCAACTCCTATATTTGGATAAAATTAGCAGTCTGACAGCAGCCACAAAGAAACTGGAAATGGTTCTGTGGAAACGTTTTTTCTGTAAATCCTTAATTAGTAAAAAACGTGGCATTCATTCTAAAGAACAATAATTATACCGTTATTCACCGTCTTTACATCTAAATATTGTGGCAAAACAAATAATATTACGGTGTTCATAGATCAGCGTGGATATATTTAAATTAGGTTACTAAAGTTTTTTAATTAGGTTAAAAATAACGGACGGTTCTGACTACTTAATAAATACCTAACTAAACCTGGGTTGGACTATTATTTTACGTCATAACTGAGACGTAAAGTGCAAAGGTTAACTCTGTGCTTGACAAGAGCGTGGCTGCATTAATTCAAGAATCTGTAAAGGAAAAACTATTATTTAAATGTACCTAATTTAATTTAACCAACTTGCCCAGTGGGAAAAAAGATTATAATCCCTTGCAGCTGGTTTATTTTGGGTATGTATGGACAAACATTTATACCTTTCCGGATTTAATTAAAAGTACGTCTAAAATATCCGTCCGTATATAATATATATAAATCACCGAACGTTTCTCTTCAAAATGGCACCTTTATGTTGGCAGCATAGGCGTGAAACAAGAGGTAGGTTTTTCAATGGTACCTCTCTAAGTACCGACGCCGTTATTTCGTGTGGGCAGTTCATTAGAGCCTCTCAAAAGTTTATTGAGTCCCTTAGGACCCGGTGCCAACACTGGCAGGATTTATTTTTATAGCGCAACCTTCGAAACGTGTAATACGATCTTACACGTGCGGGTTTCGAACATCTTGGGAACTGACGTGAGGTAAGCGGTTTTGGCGGTATTGAAATTAAACAATAAACCGGCGAAGTGCGCGTCGGACTCGCGCACGAAGGGTTGCGTACCTTTATCTATAAAAACTGTTAAAAAAAAGTTTGTTGTATGGGAGCCCCCCTTAAATATTTATTTTATTTTGTTTTTATTATTTGTTGTTATAGCGACAACAGAAATAAAGAATCTGTGAAAATTTCAACTGTAGCTATCACGGTTCTTGAGTTACAGCCTGGTGAGAGACAGAGAGACGGACAGCGAAGTCTTAGTAATAGGGTCCCGTTTTTACCCTTTGGGTACGGAACCCTAAAAAGACCGGGTTGCGCTTCGAGAGTGCCGGCAGAAGTGAAAACTCAATAACACTTACGAATTTTCAATCTTTCGAATCTTACGGTCACGTGACCTGTTGCGAGTTCAACATTTGTTTCCCCATCACAAAAGTGCACAGCGCCGCTAAAGAAGTTTTCACTTTAACTACAACTTAGACAAGTTGAAAAACCCCCGAAATTTTCATTTCAAAGTCCAATATCTGAAAAACGGCTAAACAGATTTTCATGAAACATGGCTAAGAACACTCGGGGTAAAATTGTCTATGACACAAAAAAAACGCATTTAAATCGGTCCTTCCGTTAGGGAGCTACGCTACCACAGACAGATACACAGACACACAGACATGTTAAACTTATAACACCCCTCTTTTTGCGTCGGGGGTTAAAAATAAATGGATAAATATAAGGGGCCAATCTTATACAAATCGACCTAGTCCCATAGTAAGCTCAGTAAAGCTTGTGAACTAGACGACCATATTAAATTAAATTAAAAGTCTTTGTTCACGACCAACTTGAATCATTGTGTTAGTAACATGTAGAACTTACTATGTATATACACAATTAGTAATTACACAATTTATTTATTCCTGCGTGCATGTATCATGCAGCAGGTATTCATGTACAGGCCATCAACCTTGTCCGTAGTCATGCTCAGAATGCTGTTGGAGCTAGCCCGCACTCTGCGCACCAGGGACGTAGCTCGCTTGCGCATAGTGGTGTAGAAGCAGTCTACCCGCGCCTCTCGAACATCCCTGATGCGCTACAGAATCTGGGCAGCCCCATCAGCATCCTGAACGCGTTATTATATTGCACGCGCAGAGCGCTGTACGGTTTATGTGTATAGTCTGCCCACAGGCTGCTTGTGTAAAAAATAGTACAGTAGGCTTTAAAAAGACTGAGTTTCACCTCTGTAGAACACCTAGGAAACCTGCGGGCTATATATAAATATAATAGATGAAAGAGACAAATATTCATGCTCATCACACAAATATTTGCCCTTACCGGGATTCGAACCCAGGACCTTCAGCTTCGTAGGCAGCGGCACTACTCACTAGGCTAACCGCTCGTCAAACTTGAGACGTTGATTCGTGTATCAAGGTGATACTTGAGTTGCGACTGGGCTTTGGCACTCTTTAATAGGCCAGGCCTATAATGGTGAAGACTATTTTTGTAAAAAATATTATTTGATATTTAACTATGGCTTTTCGGTGAAGAAAAACCTCGTGAGGTCTAATCTCAATAAGGTCTAGTTTTCCCTTTGGGTTGGAAGGTCAAGATGGCTAGTGCACACGCCAAATCTTGGGATTAGGTTCCAATGTGGACCCCAGGCTCATTTAAGGCGAGTAGCCAGCATCCACCCGAGGTGGGCAAGGTTGCGATGCGGTGAGCGAGTAAAAAATGCACCAATAGAATGCGTTGCGTGAGCGTGCCCATCCACCTCCAGGAACACAACACTACTACACAGCAAGTAGTAGTGTTATTATGACTGTGGGCTTCTGCAAGGTACTTCCCCAGTTGGGCTGCTCCAAGTTCGAGCGGGATGACATTTTGCTGTGCCCTGCCTCATCAAGGCGGATAATGATATTTGTGGATATTTTCCTCGCTCACCGCCTCGCAACCTCGCACAGCTCTGGTGGATACATACCCTTAGGGTAGCTAGAAGGATGATGATACTAGTATTTGTCTAAGATGATGCATACCTAGTCCTGAAATGCACAAAAAGTAGATATAACGCAAATTCAAATAAACCCCGGTAAGGTTAATGTGATTCTGTCATCATAGCATTTTATTATTCATATCCGTACTCGAATATGATTGAAATTTCAATTTCCATTGATTTATTGATAATACAGTCAATTTATTAGCCCAGGAAGATTCTAGGACAGGGCCAAATATTAGACACATTTCGTCCATTAAGATTTCTTTTTATATTATTTATTAAAGAGGCGGTTTTCCTCTCAAGCTCAGGTTATAAATAATTATGTATTTCAAAATGAGACGGAAATGAAATAAAATGCGGAAAGGATCGGTTTATGGATATGAATGGCTCGTTTTTCTATTCTTAACGACTGTTAAATTGTGTATATTTCACCTCCCTATCCTATTATATAGCCAAGGTAATAAAGATTTTCTGCGTCGATTAGTGATACCTATTTTCGCTGATTTCATTTCTGTTGAGTGTAGCGTTGGTTATTAAGTTTGACTCTTTAATAGGAATATAATTTCATATATCTTCAAAACTGAATAACGAAAATTACTTATGTTTATAGTTGTTGAAGGAAAACATCGTGAGGAAACCGGAATAATCCCAATAGGGTCTTGTTTTCCCTCTGGGTTGGAAGGTCAGAATTAGTGCCTATGCCAAATCTTGGGATTAGGTAAGGTTAGGACCCCGGCCTCTACCCTTAGGGCACAACCGGGAATAACGGACGACATGACCTATGTTTATTGTTGATAAAAAAGATTCACCTATTTGCGAAAACGTTTATAGTTCATATAAATACCAATCTTTAATAAATTACTATTGAATAAATTTCATCTCATTTCGTAGGTACATTTTAATTTCGTCACTTCGATGGAATAGTGATAACTCATCTGATACCATAATAAATGTTATTAAGCACGCAATTATTCAAATACTGGGAAATGAAAATGATATGCAAATGATACGCTCCCGGTCCGATTCAGACTTAATTGATACTACCTACATGAATCATTATAACTGATAGTCAATTTATCAGCGTAGGCAGCGATGAACACTTTATATTTGATTTGAGGTAACTTTGGAAACGTTTTACTTACATTAAGTTAACATGTTAATTAAGGTTATGTTAATTAGGTTAATTTTTGTTTGACGTTTTGTGCGTTTCGTTATTACGCAGTAAAATTATATTGGTGTATTTTTCTAGGTGCATATGTTTATACTGATGGTGTGTCCGTAATTTCAGTTTTCTTTGCGTTACTTTTGTTTTTTTTTGCCATTTGTTGATGTAACTCTTATTTTAGCTGGCGAGCGATTGAGGCAGATTGCTCTTTAGTGTAATTAGTAGTTTGTTGATTTAGCTAGTAGCTTAGGTTCTTTTATTAATTATTTATATTTCTGTATATATATATATCTATATATTTGTATTCAACCGTATTTACAATGTCGGACGTGTTTAATGCTAGTTTGGACAGCGAGTTTTTTTCACTCTCTTCTTCAAGTTTTTACGATTCCTTGAGTGACGCATCAGATATGCCTGATCTTAGTGAACGCTTGCACTGTACTTTTAAAACTTCTACTAAAAACTTCAATGTCGTTCATATAAATCCGCAGAGTGTGCCGGCTCATTACACTGAATTGCTTGCATCGTTCAGCTCCAATAACAATATACATGCAATTCTTATCTCCGAGTCATGGCTAAAGCCCTCTCTTCCTTCAACTTTATATCCCTTGCCTGGGTATATTCTGATTCGTAATGACAGGATTGGCCCTAGCGATGGCGGTTCGGGAACTGTGCGGGGCGGCGGTGTTGCCATATATATAAAAAGTAATTTCGCTTATCAAGTAGTTGCTCAGTCGCCATCAGTCTACTCGAACTCTTCCGAGTATCTTTTCTTAGACGTGACTTTACATCACTCCAAAGTTCTTCTTGGCGTTTTTTATAGCCCTTCATCTCAAATTAATTATTTTGATTCCCTCGAAAATGTTTTAGTCAATATTAGCCCTCAGTTTGATCACAGCATTATTATGGGTGACTTTAACACCTGTCTCCTTAAAAATGACCATCGCTCCGCTAAGCTCCGTTCTCTTGCAACTTCTATAAATCTAAGCGTGTTGCCACTTGATGCTACGCATTTTCCTCATAACGGCCCTCCTTCTCTTTTAGATCTCATTCTTACTACTTCTCCAAATCTGGTATCCCTCCACGGGCAATTCAATGCTGCAGGTTTCTCCAATCATGACTTAATTTACGCCTCTTTTAACATTCGTCCCCCGAAGACAGAACAGACAGAGAGAGACAGAAGATAATCATGCGTAGAAATCTCCGCGATGTAAATCTGGAAGCGCTCTGGGATGATGTTTCACATGCTGATTGGAGCAGTGTAGGTCGTCATGACGATGTTAACATGAAAGTAGGGGCTTTCAATGCCATATTGCTTGCGATTTTTGATAAGCATGCTCCTTTGAAACCAACGCGAGTTAAACACTTTCCTGCACCGTGGCTCACGCCGGAGATCAAACAGTACATGGCCAAGCGCGATCGAGCTCGTATTAAGTTCCGGCTGGTTCCTTCGGAAGAAAATCGCCGGAGGTATATTTCCATACGTAACTGCTGCAACAAAGTCTGTAGGGAAGCAAAACGCCTCCATATCCACAAATCAATAGAGGAGTGTCCCCCTTCTAAGTTGTGGAAATTTTTAAAGTCTCTTGGGGTCGGCAAAACTCAGCAATGTTCTTCCAATACTCTTGACATTGACGCTATTAACAAACATTTCAGCACGTCGCCGGTTACTCTTGACCCATCCATTAAGCAATCCACTCTTTCACTTCTTGCCAATATTACACACCCCGACCTATCTCCCTTTGAATTTGGTTTGATTTCACCGCAGGAGACGCTTGCCCTTCTCAAATCTATTAAGACGAAGGCAATCGGTGACGATGGCCTCAGTGTGGATATGCTTATGCTCGTGGCGGATTTTATTGTTCCTACCCTTTCGGATATTATAAATTTCTCCTTGTCCACTGGAACCTTTCCGGCATCGTGGAAGTATGCTCACGTAATTCCTCTCCCCAAAATCCCTAATGCTGTATCTTTCACTCAATACCGCCCTATTTCTATTCTCCCAGTTTTGTCAAAGATCATTGAACATTATGTTAATCGTCGTCTCCTTTCTCATCTTAACAGAAATTCTTTGTTTAATCCTTTCCAATCCGGATTCCGCCCCGGGCATAGCACGGTCACCGCTTTAGTTAACGTCACCGATGACATTCGTCTCAATATCGAGTCCAAAAAGCTCACTGTCCTTGTTCTTCTTGATTTTAGCAGTGCTTTTAATACGGTAGATTTTGATATTCTGCTAGGTATTCTCCGCTCTCTTAACATGTATGAAACTCCCTTATCCTGGTTTCGCAGCTACCTCTTTGGCAGGCGCCAGCGCGTTACGTTCGATGACAAGATGTCCGAGTGGTGCGAACTCTCCGCTGGCGTTCCACAGGGCGGGGTGCTTTCTCCATTATTGTTCTCTGTTTTTATAAATAGTATCACCGAATCCCTAACTACATCATATCACCTTTACGCAGATGACCTACAGATTTATGCAGCGGCTACTGTGGATGATGTCTCCGCATTAATTTCGGAAGTCAATCGAAACCTAGAATCTATACGCTGCTGGGCGTGTAAGTATGGTTTACAAATTAATGCGAAGAAATCGCAAGCGATTGTTATTGGTAGTCCTTACTATGTAGATAAGCTCTCAGAGGTGGTGGTGCCTGACATTATTTTTGATGGAATTTCTATTCCTCTTTCCTCTACTGTCAGGAATTTGGGTATCACCATGGACCAGACGCTTTCTTGGTCACCCCATATAGCTGAGGTGAGTCAGAGGATCTTTAGATCCCTTCACTCCCTAAGACGTCTCCAGAATTTCCTTCCTCTTCGTACCAAGTTGACCCTTACTCAATCTCTTTTGCTTCCTCTTCTGGACTATGGCGATATTGCGTTTCTGGACCTCAACGAGGAGCTACTTGATAAGCTGGAGCGTCTACAAAATGTATGTATCAGATATGTATTTGGTCTACGCAAGTATGATCATATCTCTGAATTCCGCTCTAAGCTTCGATGGTTACCGATTCGCCGGCGCAGGGATGTGCATATCCTGTCATTACTTTTCAATACACTGTTCAGCCCTACTTCCCCTCCTTACCTTTCTGAGCGGTTTAGTTATATGGCAGACGGCAGTGGCCACCGCTTGCGGTCGAGTACTAACCTTACTCTTGCTGTACCGTCTAGAAAGACGCGAACATACTCCAGATCTTTTACTGCGCGCGCTGTTAAATTGTGGAATGAGTTGCCTTTGTCGCTGAGACAGTCGCAGTCTGTTGCGTCACTTAAGATGAATTTGAAGAAGTTGTGGCTTTCCAATGACTTGTGAATTGGTTGAATATAGTATTTATTTATTTATTGTATATTTGCGATATATATGTAACATATGTTAGTGTGTATTATATTTTATATTGTATATTTATATATGTATTGGCATGTTTTTATTTGTCTAGAATTAATACTAATTAGGATTTGCTTTATTTTCTCTGTTTTTGTACACGGTATAAGTTTGCCTATCTCGTTCTACCTACCTTCCTCTCAATTGCTCAAAGGTTAGCTGGAAGAGATCCCTTATAGGGATAAGTTGGCCTTTGTACTTTGATCTATTGTGTGACATGTATATTCCTTGACCTGTTATTGTGTACAATAAAGTGCTTACATACATACATACATACATACATGTAAAATCATCGAGACCAGTTTATACGAAAATTAGAAGTAAATGTTTCTAAGCAGAAACGTCCGCTGACGAAATCCAAAATTACTATCAAAGAGGAAAATTTAAAGTTTTTCGCACCGTCCGAATCCGAATCCGTCCATTGCTCTTATACAACTGACCTTTTTTTGAGTTGGAGGAAAATCCTTTAACGCCACGGGGATAGCGCGGAGGTTATGCCGACATAACCTCCGCGCTGGTGGCCGTGGCGTGGGTTTGCGAGTCCAAACTCGCTCCGACTTTACCCCCGATGGTCCTCCTCGACGCATTTCGGACGGCTCTGGGATCTCCTACGAAACGCACCAGTGCCGCCCTAACGTCATGCCTCTGGGTCCTACCTAGCTTTTGTTTGATCGATTGCAGCCCCAACTCAATTGTGTACCACCCCGAGGCCCCCTTTTATTCGCCTTGTACGACAGGCAGGAGATACTGCAGCCGTATTCTAATGCCCGGGCTACAGGGCGCTATCCAACTGACCTACCATGGGTCCGCTAGTGTCAACGAATCTTTCAATACCTCATTTGTCTTCTTCTTCTTCTTCAGAGGTCATGGGTTCAAATTCTCGTGGCGAATAATTTTTAGGGTTCCGTAGTCAACAAGGAACCCTTATAGTTTCGCCATGTCTGTCTGTCAGTCTGTCCGTCTTCGGCTGAGCTCAGCAACCATTACTACTAGAAAACTGTAATTCGGCATGGGTATATAAATCAATCATGCCGACAAAACGAGTAGAAAATTTTCAATTTTTTTTTTAAGCTACCTCCCTTACACCTAACGCGGGGATGTAATTTTTTTTTCTCATTAAACCCATAGTGTGGGTGTGTAACGTTGGATAGCTCGTTCAATAATATTATGGGTTTCCAAAAACCATGTTACAAATCAGTGATTAATTTGCGAGATATTGGGCTTTAAAGCCCTAATTTTTGTTCGAGTTATGTCCCCCCCCTGCCGGCTAAATGGCTACTACTAGGGATATGAAAAAATACGTGGTAGTAGTACATATAATGAATTGAAAAGAAAAACTATCACGGACAAGTATAGGCATAAGTAGTTACGAAGTAATAGTTGACCAACTTAATGTGTACTTGGAAAGGCCAATTTTCGTACAAATTCGGCCGACGCAATCGCACCGCACGTCGATGTAACTAAGACAGACCGGCAACTACGGAACCCTACACTGCGCGTGGCCCGACACGCACTTGGCCGGTTTTTTTTCCATTTTCCATTGAGATCGAAAGTTCGAATTTTCAAAGAGTAACACTTTTCTACTCGTTTTCGGAATATGAGTGTAATTTTAGTTGCTCATTCGTTGTGTAAATAATTGTTTGCAAAGTGACAGAAACACCTCGCTTAGTTTAGTTAACTAAAGTAACAAATGTTCTGTTTTATTTATTACTTCTGCTTCTGCCCGCGACTCATACCGCGTGGAACTCGTTTATATCGTAGCTCCATACAAACTTTCACCCTCCATTACAATTCCTGAGGGGATGATTTCCGTAATGAAAGCTATCCTATATCCTTTCCTGGGATTCAAACTGTCCCCATACCAAATTTCCTTTAAATTGGTAATAAAATATCAAATATACACTTATTACAACCGCTCATGTAAATCATATTTCTTCAAGAAAGAAAGAAAATAATTGATTAGTGCAAATTAAATCAAGATATACAAAAGTCTGACAGGTTCGAATCATCGCTCATTTTCAGTAGTTTTGATGAGTTTTAGGTACTCACCGCAAAATAACAAGACCTAACCGCCGCGGACGCTTAAATACACACGCTCCTTGTTTTCATAGGACTTCAACATGTACATTTTATGATTTTAAAACGATAGTCAAACCTTAGTTTGTTTTAGGCATCTGTTCCATCGCCAGTGAGAAATTAGTAAAGCTAAAAACTGGTTGGCGAACAGCGGTAACCCGCCGGTAACCGAGAGATATCTTATCGCTATGCTACAAGCGTGTATGAGAGTACGGGCGATTCATCAGATGACTTCGGTGGGACTGGTGGGAGTGTCCGAGACATACTTACATGCTTATGCCCACCTGCCACCTGCTCGGCAGTCGCAGGAAGGCCCGAGAGCTGTATCGCATCGACATAGACTATACTAACTTTTCTTTTTTTATTAACGAACTTCAAAAAAAGGAGATTTTCAATTCGTTTTTTATCATTTTTTTATGTTTGTTACCTCATAAATCCGTTGTTTATGAAACGATTCATACAAGTTTTTTTTTGTTTGTAAGTATGTGCTTCCAGATTGGATGATGGAATCCATGAGGAATTGAGGGAACTCCTAAAATATATTAGGCACGCATGTAGTAATTTCGCTATTTTCTATTATAATTCGTGTATCATCACCTTTCTTGATGAATCGACGGAACTCCTCAAATACTTATCGGCACACATACTGCGATTTGGTTTTTTCAGCAATAATCAATGTCCTTGTGGTAAAGTGGAAAGGAAACGTGGAAATTTTCATTTGCCTTGTGGTATAAGTTTGCCTACCTCGTTCTACCTACCTTCCTCTCAATTGCTCAAAGGTTAGATAAAGAGATCCCTTACAGGGATAAGTTTAGTTTACCTTTGTTCTTTACCCACCACCCATATGTATGCTATGTTGTACCACTACCCATATAAGGAACCACAATCACTGTAATATCCATTGTTTAAAAACTGCGAAACAGATAAATGTAATTCTAAATGACACAACATGCAACGATACACCAACATACCATATAAGGAATGGCTATCTCTATTGTATAAAGAATGTTCAATGATAAAATAAGTATTATAAAATCACATGAAACCAAACACCAATGCACAAATGTACCTACCACATATGTAAAACACAGTAAACAGTTTAAATAAGCAGTAACACACAGTGAACAGTTTAAGTAGCAGTAAGACATTTAAAACCATATTATGTTAACCATAGACCTAAGGAAATCTAAATTAGTTAAGCCAAAAATGTAGTATTCATGTATTCCACTAATTTTTGACTCGAAAAAAAGGGGAAACGTGTAGTGGAGAGCAAAGGCACAGCTGTTAGACAATACTTACTTTCCATATGTAACTAATTAATAATCATGACAATGAAAGGATACGCAGTGCGATAACATATGTAAGTCGTAACCTTGCACCGTAAACCCACGTATGTTTCCATTCTGTTTTCCAACCCATCTGTTAGCTTCGAGACAAAGGAAATGTTTAGTATAAAAGCCAATGTATTTACTACGAATAAGTCAGTTACAACCTAAGTCTTGTGTAGTCACTATCTACCCTGAACCACCCACACTTTAGATCTATTGTGTGACATATATTCTTTAACCTTAAAGTGCTTACATACATACATACATTACGTAGTATGTAGGATCCTCCTCGTTCTAAGCGATGTAATTAGATTAGTCTATCTCACCGCAACAGAGTTCGCGGGCAGTCATGTGATAGCCGTGCTGTACTCGCAATGCGTGTGAATAGAATAAAATAGAATGGAATAGAATATGCTAGAATAGAATAGAACAGGATAGAATATCATAGGATAGGATAGGATATAATAGGACAGAATACGTTTATTTGCAAGAATATTTATTTCTAGTTACAGGTGACTGTATCATGTGAGAGTTTCTCGGCGAGTGTTCTGACCGCCGCAAGCTAATATCCCTAGGCGGCGATAACTCTCGTCGCTGCGGCAAAAAAGTGGAACGAGAGTTCTCGCTGGCAGTGTGAACCGTCAGCGATCAACTAATGAATAAATTGATCTCATTCATTCACAGGTAATCTGCAGTCTACACCTATTGGTTTGTTTTTTTAGCGAGAAAGTTGTCCGATAGATAGCCAGTTGTGGAATGAACCGAGGTTTTCCTGATGTAACTACAGTGTGGGGTTCTTCAAAAAATGAGTGTTAACATTTTTAAAGGGTCGGCAACGCGCATTTATCACCCCTATAGTGGCAAGCCTCCATCGGCTACGGTAACCACCTACCATCAGGTAGATCGTAAGCTAATTTGCCGCCGAATTGGTATAAAAAAACGCTCGTCAGCGGTGAGACAGGTGCCTTAGGACGCTAATAACATAGTATGTTGTTATAGCCGACCGGTTGTGTTCGACGACCGGATAGCCTAGTGGGTAGTGACGCTGCCTACGAAGCTGAAGGTCCTGGGTTCGAATCCCGGTAAGGGCAAATATTTGTGTGATGAGCATGAATATTTGTTTCTGAGTCTTGGATGTTTTCTATGTATTTAAGTATTTATATCTATTATATATATCGTCGTCTAGTACCCGTAACACAAGCCTTAATGAGCTTACTATGGGGCAGAGATGGGCAAAATTTATTCGAATGACGAATAACGATTGATTATAACAGAATCATTCGCGAATGACGAATACATTTATCGAATGATTATTCTTATTCGAAATTAGGCAAATAAATTATTCGCGAATAAATTATTCCAGGAATGATTTATTCGCGAATAAAATACTCCACGAATAATTTATTCGCGAATAATATTGTCGAATAATTAGCTAATAAAATAACTACCTTCGTGCCTCGTTACATATATTTACAAAAAAAAATATATCCAAATCAATTTCATATCTGTCTTTATAGATACATATATTTGGTGGGTTACCTTTGTTTTACCAAAAAAAATTTAGACAAATCATCACTTCCCAAAACATGTTTCGTAGAATTTCATTTGCCAAAATAATCGTTTGCCAAATTAACACTCGACAAATAATTCTTACGCAAACCTTATGTTTGGCATATTCATGTTTAGGCAATATCTCGTTTACCAACTGGTACTTTGACCAAATTTCATTCAGTCAAATATGTTAGTTGGCATAATATGTTTTAACCAAAACAAAAAAAGGCAAATGATTTGTATCGTCAATATTTAATTGATCATTTCTATTCCGTCGGTTAATCAGCAGAGGAACTCTTCAATGTCAAATCATTTGCATCTTTATTTCAATGGTGTATAAGATACACAATAAAATAAAAACTTTTTTTGTTATGTGGGTAGGGAAAATTTATTTGTGTAGAGGTCGCAATTCTAACCTAACCGCCAGCGTGTCGACGTCACCCCGCTTCGCGGGGTGCCTATTTCCGCTCTAAGCGACACAAGCTAAACCTAACCTAACCTACCAAATAATGCAATTGTTACGATTTTTTGTTTTTTTACTGCTAGGAGGCTTCGCCCCCCCCCCCCTTTTTTGGGTGCCCTAACCTAATTTAACGCCTTTGCCTACCGACCTACTTAACCGTGCATTTTTTATTTAAGGGACCGTGCCGTTTTATTAATAGTATTTTGGTAAAATGTCATAACCCAAACAACTGTGATTTTTGTCTATTTATAGTTTGTCATAACATTAACTTGACGAAATGTTGTGTCTAATTTTTTTTTGCCTTATTAAAGCATTTACTAAAAGACCACATGTCATAATATAATTTTTCGTAATAATATTTTGCTGCATGAAAATTAGACGTAATGAAAATATTCGTATTAAAATTGTGCCAAAGTTTGCATTGGCAAATAAAATAGTTGCTAAAATTTGTTTGGGAAATGAAATTTGACCAAAATAAATTTGGTAAAACAACAGGATCCAGGAGGGGGAGGTATCTCCGAAAAGTTCGAAAAACTTAACTGACGTGTCGGCGGTGTGTGTTACCACTACATTCAACAAAACATATTCAGCTTAAACAAATTGATGAAATAATTTTAAAAATTATGGAAACAATGAACTGAACATTTGTGTAATGGATCATTTGTGGTATTTATTCGAATAAAATAACGAATGAATCATTTATTATTTGAAAATGCTACCGAATGATTTATTCGCGAATAAATCATTCGCGAATATTTTATTAACGAATGATTGTTTATTCGAATAATTATTTAAATAAAATATTATTCGAATAATGCACAACTCTGCTATGGGGCTAGCTCGATTTGTGTAAGATTGTCCCCTAATATTTATTTATTTATTTAGCCTCGAACAAGTTACGTATAGGTTAATTGTATGCTAATACTTTGAGTGCATTAAATGTTTTCCTTTTGCAAGCTAGGTTCTAAGAGAACGATAGTTGTAATCCTGAATGTACTAGTAAACCTATGGTTTATAAATAAACGCTCAAATAATTGAAAGAAAACACATTTTTTTACTGCGAAATTACTAACACAAATCTATTCTGCCTGATGACATTCTACTAACTTTTAGCTTAAGTATGAATAAATAGCGTGTAACTGTACCTACGTACGATCACAATACTTATGCGTGTCAATCTTTATCTTTCGTTATGCCACATAATGTTTTCTCAAACCCAGTTTGATAAAAAAAAACTGAAATTTGTATAAATATAGCATTTGATGACCTTTATGCATATTTAAAACTAATACGGCTTAAGCCCTAAGGACGCAGTCTTAACGCCCTAAAGATCGTGTCGAATATCATTCGAAACAATTTTTCGCTTAGCTGCAAGCCGCTTCCGCGATTGTAAATAATTTATAATATTCTTTCACACATCACGTTCACTACTCAACGCCTCGGAGGTTCCTAACCCGCTTAATCTTACTAAAGCGATCATCCATCCCACATAACACCCTGCATCTTACGTCACTAGTCATTCCCGTACGTGTTAACTGCGTGAGCTTATAAATGACGCGCACAGCAACATTGCTACAATACCGACGTCTCGTTCTTTTTTATATAGTTGGTCGTAAGAGAGAGAGACGAAGAGAATTTTACAACAAAATGAGAAGCTACGGGTGGTTTTTCACAACATTTACCTATGTGTCACAGGCAGACCATCTTAGTCTGAATCTGAGTATGAACATTTGTAACGAGTTCCGAGATCAAGTAATACTAGCCGCGAGGAGTGAGGTGATTCGAGAGAGGTCATGAATCGCCATAGGGCGTCGCACGCGCGTGATCTCATCTCTGCCACGCCACGCCATAACCGTACCTCACTTTAAACACACCGTCGAGCCGACTTTTAATGTGCTTTAGGGGTTTGGTCCATTGGATACCTGTTTCATATTTCACTTGTACAAAATTGATCGCGGTTGGACATAAAAGTTTCATATTAGAGACAAGATTGAAGTCTTTGAACAAGACTGGAAGGCTGCCCAGGACAGGAAGGTGGATGAAAAAGAGGGAGGCCTTTGCCCAGCAGTGGGACACATACTGTTAATAGCAAATAAACTTAATACTAGTCATAAAGGCAAATATAAGTTGCAAAGGCACTTCACATATCTGCGTGGATCTAGTGACAACATTAAGGGCTTATACTTTGAACGTCTCCCCAAGGAAGACTGGCCCCGTATCATGGTCGGCCGTATCATGTAATACGAGTAAGTGACAAGATCGTCCGTCTCGTTCTAACGTTCAGGTACGCAGAAACGTATGTTCCAGTGCTACTTTTAGAATAGATGTGGGCATAAAAGATCGACAAAATGTGATATCGCAGTGATAAGTTGCTAGACCATCGTGCATCGCCCACAACACACTTCAACCCTCCTCCCTTAGTCGACTTTTACGATACCGAAGAAAGGGGTGGTGAAATTCTAAACCACACGGGGGCTTAATTAAATTAAATTATAGAAATATGGAAACACGAATAGCCTTATCTAAATCAGTCTGCAACGATCTCCCTTAATAAATAATTATATCAGCATACCCAGTTATGCTAAAACATGCATATTCATTTGGTAGATTACACGTACGTTACGTTTAGTGCGAATAAATTATTAGATTCATATCGTTAGAAGAGGAATTCAACTAAGAATTTCATTACGGTAACCTTAGCACAGATTTGTTTTAGGAAAAATGGAAAAATGGAAAGAAAAATATTGCAATTGTTGCTTATACAAAAAGATATGAATAATTCTAGTGTTGACATATATTGAAAAAATATGTGACTGCATTTCAGCTATCATTTTTGTCACGCTTTATTTGATAATATACTTACTGACGGAAATAGCTGACCTATTAAATCACAGAGGTATTCAATTTCGCATCTCTCTTTAAAACACGAGACTTTATAAGGCAAAAATAAATAAATTTTGTACCCGCTCGCTTTTAAGAATGAAATTGCTTTTCGTTAACAATCAGTGGAGGTAAAAATGAACATTTATTAAATATCTTGTCGTCAGGTTTGGTAACTAACACAAAAGCTTTATTAAGCTTACGTAAAAGTTTGTCCCCCAATACTCATTTACTTACTTATGTTAAATATTATACTAAATTATGATGTCAATCAAACGCGTGAAGGGCGTAATAAAAAAAGTCACGAAAATGGAAATTATTGTAATAACTGGATATTCATCGAGAATATCACTTTCGCGTACTCTTATGCACTGTATGACCGGTAATTTAACGAAGCGCGTAAAGCTTTAGACTATACGAACAATGTCAATGGCGTGACAAAAAATACTGTCCAACAGAATAATTTGCACAACGTACCTCAGACGTGAATTAAAAAGAACAACACCTTAGAACATTTACCGTTAAATTATAACAGGCTCTGAATATTGCACATACAAAAAAAATACAACAGGAACGTCAAAGTGTAGGCCTTAGTGTTCCAAAAATGTCTATCATTGCCATCACTATTTTGATTCTAATCTAATGACAGCTACTATATTTTCGGATTTTCGTTGAACACAGCTGTAATTTCCTGACGTTCTAAAATCACTTTTTTATCACTCCTAAGAGATAAGGGCGTAGATTAGTTAAGTACTTAACGTGTCAGTTGAATCCGTTTAAAGCTATGTTTAGAGACTCCTCGTACGCATTTTTTTATCGTACCGTATAAATTTACATTGTCGTAATATCAATGCGAAAAAAACATACGTCATTTTTATATTGCTTTCTTGTTAAAAGAAATTCATCATCTAAGGAATTTGACCATTTACTCGTAAATGAAATCACAGTTTAACAATTTTTACTACCAATATTATTTTGACTGTGATATGGTAATTAAATTTCCTGGATCATGCAGACATTCAAAATACCTATATCATAACAATCAGAATGGTTTTCTGGTCACGGCTTTTTATGACTTTATGAGCGAAGTTCTCTAAGTAATTAATAATCGACAATATGCAAAAACCTTGTTTTTAGATATGAGTAAAGCGTACGATAGAGTATCACACGAGATACTCATACAGAAGCTTTATGGAATTGGTGTTCGTGGAATAGCTCTCAATTGGCTTGCCTCTTATTTGAAAAATCGAGTACAATACGTTGACCATAATGATTTTGAAAATAACCATAAGATTAATTTTAGGTCTGAGAAAATGAATGTGCAATATTCTATCCCACAAGGCAGTGTATTGGGGTGTATCCTATACATAATCTACGTAAATGATTTGCCAAAAATCTTAAGTACCAAGGGCGTATGAATTAACGTTTATAATCTTTAACGACATTTCTTTAATATTTCAATGCAATGATAGTCAAGACCTAGACAATAAGTTGTATACTAATTTTGAATTAATTTCAGACTGGCTAAAAGACATAATCTTCAAATTAATATTTCTAAAACTAAAGTTATTCAGATTAAACCTTGTCAGAAACCCCCAATTGATATGAACCTGTCCTACAATAATGAACCATTATTGGTTGTTGAGTCGTGTTCTTTATTGGGAGTGGATATAGACTCCTGCGTGAATTGGAAGGCACATGTTGATAAAAAAAATATAAAATCTCGTTTAAACTATCAAAATTCACATATGCCCATCACACATACACACATTTTACAGTACAGTACAGATTTAAAAGCTGTCACTTATGCCTACTATGCCTATGCGCATTCTTGGCTGGCTTATGGTATTATTTAATGGGTAAATAGCACTAACGTAGAATCGTTGTTCAGGCTACAAAAAAAGTGTATAAGAATACTGGATGAATATGAAAGGGAGAGCTGCCGCTCTTATTTAAAAAAATAATAATATTAACTTTAACTTCACTTTACATTTTTGAATTAAGTATGTAATGTTTTCAATTAGAAACAAAAACACTTATTTGAACGAACAAGAGATAACTGTCCTAGAAATCAAAACTCGAGGAAAAGAAACAAATTAGTTAGCACCTTTACAAATTTGAAAATAGTCAATTCCGGTACTTACCTTAAGGCAGTGACTGTCTATAACAACATACCGTTAGAGCTTAAAAATATAGAGAAATAATCATTATTCTACAAGCAAATAAAGAATTTCCTGGTGGAAAACTCGTTTTACAACATGAAGGAATATCTAAGTTATAAGGTTTAATATTGTTAGTGTGTATTAGGAGAACAATATTTCTTTGCTATTCCGCGGAAGCGGAATAGCAAAGAAATATTGTTCTCCTAATATATCATGGACTTCCGCAAAGTAACGCCTGATTCAATAAATTATTTGTTAGTGTGTGTTAGTTTTTAAGTCCTAGAGTACAGTCGAGTTCTTAAATATATGAGCATTCCCAAGGCTTTAAAAATAAATGAGAATAGAAAGGTGCATATACATCTGAACAGATATGTATAATATTGCTGTGCCCTAACGGCGTTTATGCTGGAACATGTTACTACTTATAAAAACTTGTAAAACCCATAAATGCAATAAATGAATGAATATGAATATATATTAAAGTATGTAAGTATGTTTATCGTCGTCAAGTACCCATAGTACAAGCTTTGCTTAGTTTGGGTCTAGGTCGATTTGTGTAGGATTATCCGCAGATATTTATTTATTTAAGATCTCTGCAGGTATGTCATAAAGCCGCTTTTCAACATTGCACCCATGCTCATTAGATCCAAAGCCTATATTTTTCTAATCAGATTCTAAACAGACACTTCAAATTCATTACACCATTATATTCATTTGAGGTTAAAATTCACAATCCATTTTCTTTGAAAGACTTCGTGGGCAATCCAAAAGTTGGTAATTGCGACGGGGAACATTTAGGGAGTTAATGAGATCCTTTATTGGCTGTCGATTTTATTCTTGGAAGGAATTGCCAAATTTTATAGAGCTTAATGATTGGCTGAAAAATCAGAGTAATACATTTAATTTTATTGCGCTTAGGGTGAGCGGCGGAGGTAAGCCAAGAAAGAGGTCTATCTTTATTATTTGTACCTGTACTTGTATTATCTAAGCACCAATGTTTAAAACTGGCAGACCACTTTTATAGCCATTATAATCTATTCTTAGCTATTTAAAGTACCTATATGAGTACCGAACCTTTATAATTACATCGGCACATGTCTCTAAAAGTATATCAGTAAAAATCAATATACAGAAACACATCTATGTATGAACTCATCAAAACAAAACAAATAAATTTACAAATTAAAGTTAAATTTTGGAGTTGCCTAAAGTAGTTCGCTTCGTTATTTAATTACAAAATGTCAACGGAATATTAATATTTCATTGTTAAAATAAAACCGATATTCTATGTATAAAATACCGTTCGATGTAATTAAAATCGCATGATCACGTTTTACCAATGTATCTGTGCCTATATACTATACAACCTTATTAGTTACGAGTAAGTACATTAAAAAAGTTTATTAGATACGAGTAAGTACATGGATTAAGTTTAGGTCGGTCGCAAGGAGGGTATTTTATCAGAATATGAGCTTGTGACATCCTCTGGATTCGCAAGCGTCCATATGCTACGGTGTCTGCTTATCATCAGGCAGTCTAAGTTGGCCCCGTCGTGTACGTTACTATAGATGGTAGATTCACTATTGTTTTAATACCTTAGTATTAAATAGTAAGTTAGTAGTTTACAAAAAGATTCACAAATTATGAAGTGATATGTAACCTTAACTACCCCAGCGACCAACGACTGTTACGAGGAACTTTAAAGGTAGCAAATATAAAAAAATGCAGAACAAGCTATAGCGTAAAAAATAACCAACTAAAATGCGCAGACCAAGAAAATCAATTTCTACAAGCACTGAAACAAAACCTGAACACCTGTCCCTGTGGCGAAGAGGATAACGTAGGGTAACGTTCTACAGAAAACTAGAGAAAAATATAATTTCAAGCATATCTTCAGCAAACCCTCAGAATAAAAATTCATAACACAGCATCATAACGGAAGAAACAAAGGCACTTATGAAAAAACGCCAAGACCTACAGAAAAACGAAACCGAAAACATCAAGACAAAAAGAAGAACTCTCTTACTTATACAAAACCACAAACAAACATATAAGAAACGACTACTACCAACACCGGTTAAAAGTTATCCAAAAGCACATGGAAAGCACAGGAAGTTCGAAAAAAGCCTTCAAGGAACTTAACAAGGTCAAAGAGTGGATACCTGCCCTTACAAAAAATGTAAAAGAAAAAATACAACATCAAACGCGTACAGATATAATCGCTATAGACTTTTATCGAAAGCTCTATTCTTGCCAACATCAGGAACAAAGAGAGATATTGTGCGAACCCAACTTAGAGCTGCCACATATATTTAAGTCTACCGGAATAAAATAAAAAATCGAGAAACTGAAATCTGACAAAAGCCCCGGCCCAGACTGTATACCTAACGAAACTCTAAAATCAGCTCGACATATCATAGCAACGCCTCTTACCAGCTATTTAACAAAATTTTACAAGAAAAAAAAGTACCAAAAAATGGACCGAATCGAACATAACAATATTACCCAAGAAAGGCAGTCACGCAGATATAGGAAATTATCGTCCGATCAGCCTGTTACCCTGCATTTATAAACTATTTGCTATGTGCATAGAGGAGAGAATAAGCGCTACCACAGAGCAGAGTCAACCAGTAGAGCAAGCAGGCTTTCATAAGAGCTTCAATACTATATAGATCATATACACGCATTAGACCAAGTTATCGAAAAACACACGGAATTTAAACGACCACTATATCTAGCGTTTATCGATTACGCAAAAGCGTTTGACTCTATATCACACAGTAGCACATAGAACGCACTGAGAGCCCAAAATGTCCATGAAACCTACATTCAAATACTAAAAGATATATACAGCAAGAGTACGAGCAAAATCAAACTAGACAGAACTGGCGAATCTATAGACATAAAGCGCGGCGTAAAACAAGGCGACCCACTGTCACCTAAATTATTTATTGCAGTTTTGCAAAATATAACGAAGAATTTACAGTGGAAAGATAAAGGCTTATACATAAAAGGGAAATATTTAGGTAGCTTAAGGTTCGCCGACGACATAGTATTTTTTTCAGAAACTGCACGCGATTTAGAAACTATCATAAACAGCCTTTGCCATGTGAGTAAGAATATAGGCCTAGAGTTCAACACAGAAAAAACGAAAATTCTAACAAACTCAAAACAAAGAGAAATAAAAGTAAACTCAAGCCCTCTGGAATATGTACAAGAATATGTAAATTTAGGAAAATTTATATAATTTCAGAAAAACCGAAACATCGAAGATATCTCAAGGCGAATCGCAATCACGTGGAAATCATTCTGTAAATATACGGAAATTTTAAAATCACATTAGCCAATGATTCTTAAGAAAAAGTATTCGATACCTGCCTGCTGCCTAGTCTGACGTACGCTTGCCAAACGTGGATATTCAACGAAGAGACACGGAACAAAATACAGATGCATTTTAAATATAAAACTAATCCACAAAAAGAGGAGCACAGACATAAGAAAAAAAAAACGCAAAAAAATAAATTGAAATGGTGTGGCCACACAGTGCGTATGCATCGAGACCGATGGGCAAAAATAACTACCCTTTGGAAAGGCCCTTCAGGGGCAAGGAACAAAGGAAGGCCCAGAGAAAGGTGGGTCGAAATCATGGCCACAGCCGGGAAGAATTGGTCACAAAAAGCTAAGGACAGGAAAGACTGGATAAATCTGGAGGAGGCCTTCACCCGAAGAGGGGTCTCTACAATCTTAAGTTTTTTTCATATACTTATTTTCTTAATTTAAGCTAGTCATGTAATTTTGTAGAGAATCAATAAATTTCCGGAATACTGCGAATTACTGGGCAAAATACACTCCATAATTGAAGACAGAGGTACGAACGATTGCCTAGTCCTAGGAGATTTCAACGCGGATCCTGCGCACCGTTTCGGACAAGAACTAGAAATGTTTTGTTCAGAATATAACTTAAAATTTGCCGACAACCTTTTACTTCCGCCACACACATACTCATACGTCAGCGACGCGCATAACACCACTAGTTGGCTCGACCACTGCCTAGCGACTGAGAGCGTGTTTGATGCGATAGCTGCATTGTCCATAGACCTAGCGGTCGACTGGACAGATCACCGGCCTATGTTCGTGGAATTGAAACTAGATTCACTGACTGCATGTTACAATACTACAAACACTAACCCGCCAAAATGGAACTGGAAGACATGTACGACAGTACAAATTGAAAAATATACGCATACCATTAATAAACACGTCAGTCGATTAATGGCGGAGAACCTCAACTTAGAAATACCGAGCAATATAGATTATTGTTACAAAAAGGTAGTCTCGATATTGCAGAATGGAACTCGGGTTGCTAGGTATAATTGCTACAAGACGCGTAAGAAAATTAATATAGTTCCGGGCTGGAATAAATACGTGGCGGTAAAATATGCCGCTTCTAGGTGCGCGTTGCGTCTATGGCACGAAGCTGGATGTCCCGTTGCCGGGGAGGCGGCCGAGCGACGTAAACAATGCCGAGCGCAATTTAAATCGGCCTTGCGTTATTGTCAGAACATTAATGAGCAAGTTGTTATGGACAATATTGCAAGCGACATGCAGCACAAAAATTTTGGAAAGTTTTGGCAAAGTGTAAACAAAATTCTAAAAACAAATTCTAGCTTCCCTTCACATATTGATGGACAGACGGACGACAAGGACATAGCAGAAACGTTTCGCGTGATATTCACACAACCGACGCCAGTTATAACCTACCGGGCTCAAGAGAGGCTTAACACCGACTCTGAGGTACCATTTACGATTACCGCGACCGACCTAGCTAAAGTAATCAGGCAAATGACGCGCGGGAAGTCTCCTGGCTTGGACGGGCTGACCTTTGAGCACATTACGAGTAAAAACGGGGGACCTGCGCTGCTGCATATGCTGGCTTCGCTTTTCACAGCGATTATTAAGACCGGTCACTTACCGCAGGACCTAACGGATACTGTGATTGTACCTATTTGCAAGAATAGAAGAAAAAATGTCGCTAGCTCAAGCAATTACCGCCCTATTGCTAGCACGACTACTAGAAAGGGTGCTTCACCAGCTCGCCGCACCTTATCTGCATAGTGCCGACAGCCAATTTGGTTTTAAAAGTAATGTTTCGACTACCTCGGCCATCTATGCATTCAAACAAATTGTGGGATACTATAAGTCCAGGAAAACGTGTGTATATGCCTGCTTCCTAGACTTGAGCAAAGCCTTCGATAGGGTCAATCACCAACTCCTTTGGGAAAAACTACACACTCGAAAAACACCCACACCAATCATTAAGATACTGGAGAAATGGTATTCCCAGCAGAGAAACGTAGTGCGATGGAAAGGCAAAGTATCCGAAGCCTCATTATTGAATTGCGGTGTCAGGCAAGGTGGCAGCATGTCGCCAGCGCTGTTCAATGTTTATATGGACGGGTTATCGCAGGCCCTGACGCAGACAGGAGTCGGTTGTTCCATTAACGGCACGATGACTAACCACTTGTCATATGCAGACGACATGGTTCTACTTGCTCCATCGGTAGCGGCTATGCGGGAGTTACTCACAGAATGTGAGAGATATGCGAGCCAGCACATGACCTACAACCCTGACAAGTCAGAATTCATGCTCATGGAGGCAACGAACATGCCGACACACGTACCACCGCTGCTGCTTAACGGTGTGCAGCTACGTCGGGTGCATGAAGTCAAATATCTTGGCCACATTCTACTGTCTAACATGAAAGATCACGCAGACATCCAGAGGCAAAGACGAGCTATCGCAGTACGAGCGAATATGTTAGCCAGGAGATTCGCTAAGTGTAGCAAGGGCGTCAAAAGGCAGCTATTCCTGAGCTTCTGTACCAGCGTGTACACAGTAGAATTGTGGTCAAACTTTACATGCGCTGCCATTCGAGACATGCGCGTGCAGTATAACGACGCGTGGCGCGCCTTGTTTCGGCTGCCGCGCTGGTGCAGCGCGAGCGCGATGTTCGCGGAGGGGCGCGCGCCGGGCTGGCCCGCGCTGCTGCGCGCGAGGACCGCCACCGCCAAAAAGGCAATTTACACTTCCTCCAACACACTGCTCTCGGCGGTGAGAGAGTGGGACGCCAGCCCGCTGCATGAGCGCTGGAGGCAGTACCACAGGCCGTTCGTCGCGGGATCGGGGTGAGCCACGACGTTCAACAAGCCCAGCCCATATGTTTTTAATGTTTTAATAAAAATAAATAAATAATAATAATAATTTGTAATAATTAAGTATAATTTAAATTATGTATTTGCCAATATGGACTTGCTCCGGAATAAATTATTTTCATTTTCATTTCAATAAAGACTTTTTATTTTATTATTATTTATTTATTAAATAGTTTGTTCTTCGTGTGGTTAGCGATCACCGTAGCACACTAGGATTAGGTATTAATCCGCGTTTGTTTCCAAAAAGCAAATTTAATTTCGAAAGCAGCCTGTTTAAATCAAAGTTTAATTATAATATTATATACGGCACTGAAAAACAATTTATACTTACTACATGAATAAATCTATCGTAAAAATTATATCAAACGCCCTTGAAAGATTATTTTGGTAGAATGTTTAAAACTTGTAACTTCAGTTGCATAAAACAAAAAAAGGAGTAGAGAGACTAGAGAGGTCTCGAGTTTCAAAGTGAGTGAAGTATCATGTTCAACGTAAACAACGTTAAACAAGGCAAAGTTTAAAAGTGTCCAATCTAAGGTCAAGATTTTTAAATAATTTTTAGAGACATTATGTAATAACAATATGTCTCTCTAAGATAATATTTTCGAGTTAAGCGACGAAAAGTGCTGGTCTATTATGTCAAACGTATAGTATCGGAATCGGTTAGATATATTTACCACATGATCGATTGAGGAATCGAGCATGTGGTAAATATCAAGCTGATTCCGTTTGCATTGTGATTCCGACTGCTGCGTGGGCCTGGGCACGCACGGCAGCGATCATAGGGCCTAGCTCATCTTGTTGCCATGCCGCCTCGCTCGCGACTTAGTGACAAATGTAAAAAGGGGGGGTAGATTTACTAGTGTCCAGTTGACCTTGTCGAGGGTTGTCTAGCGCCGTCAATTTGGGTAGATAAGTTCGAAGTTGTCTTCTCATTTATTTGACACCAAGCTGTCAAGCACGAAAGGTGTAAAATGTGTCATCACATCTTCTCATATATTTTGTGGAAATGCACCCATGAGTCAGTCTAGAATACGGGCTGCCAGCATGCCATACACTCCATATAGTAGCACATTCATAACTCAACGTTTTCCTATACTGAATCGAATGATTGCTGCGTTCAAATACGGCCGTAGTGCTACCTAAGTATGTGCGAGTGTTCGCGACAATTCATAATCACTTTTAAAATAATACGTTCTGAAAACGAGTTGACCCACTCATGTTGGTATTTTATTTAATAATTAAACTTTTGATTAACCCACTCAAATGTTTGTTACAGTGTAAAGTAAAAATTGAAGGAGCACTTTCCTTTACGAGCAAGTAAACAAATCAGATGAGTAATAGTCAAGGCTTAAAAAGTCCCATTAATCATTTTACTATGGTAATTTTCCTATAAACACCGAGAACAATGGGCAAACAAAATGTTTAGTTTGCTGTGTTCAAATCACGATATTTGTGTCAATGTCAATAATAACACGTAGACCGACATGAATTGAAATCAATACTGTGGGCCTAAATAGTACTCCAAATATGAAAGGAACCAATAGTAACCTTGGCATTAAATCAGTAAACCTTTATCACATATTATAACATGTTATTTTAGTTTATACTCGTATGCAATCTGAGTTTTAGTTTGGTGTTGTTGGTTTGGTCTATCGTTGAACGAAATAAGTATATCACTAAGAAAATATTTTAAAAGTAATTTTTCAGTGAATAAGTTATTAAGCCGTCTAGATATTTGTCTTCATCTGTCACTTTAACATTTGTCTTGATAAAACAAAGACGAAAACGTAACTAACAGATGCCTTCACCGTTTATGGAGACGCTAAATAAAAAGAGTATTTCTTTTCAATGCCAAGATACAAAATTGCCCAATGTTAACCTAGTTTCAAACTGAGCTCTGGGCGTATGGTAAAGTAATTACCAATATGTAGTACAGCCTCGATCAAAGGTATCAAATTGAGCACCCATGCGTTTTTCGTATATAGCAAAACTTTTCATCCAGCATTTTATTTTTAAGAAAATCAAACAGTTACTTTTATTTGATATTTATTGTAAAGCTGTCATTTATAAACTTCTGTTTCGTTATACAAATTATACTTTGTAATAATAGTAGGTAGTTTTCTAATAACCTTTATTATATTAAAAGTCATTAAGTATTTTGTCATTGTTAATGAATTATTATTAATAGTTTATTAAAAAGCGGCCAAGTGCGTGTCGGACCACGCACAATGAGGGTTCCGTGCCTATTAAAAAGATTGTATCGTTACTGAAATCTTATGGCACTTACGTCCTTTTCTTTAAGGAAGGCAGTTTTTTAGAAATATCTGGAAAACCTTTAAACCGATCTTGTTCAAAACAATTTTTGCTGAAAGAATTTAATAAGCCCTATTTGCATTATTTTTTTCATATTTTTAAAATAAAAAATTAGAGAGCAGAGGGACACAATTATAGTGACTTTCGGGGCGATTATCTCCGACTATATTCACTTAATCAAAAAATTTGCTTTGAAACCTTATTTTTATTTTAAAAGGCCTATCGATTGATGTGCCACAAGTGGGCATTTTTTGACTTTCAGTTTTATGTATGGAGAGCACCCCTAAAATATATTTTTTGGAATTTAACTATTTAGCGGTTAACAAAATACACCTTACCTCAAAATTTTATTCAAATACACTTTATAGTTTTCGGACGGACAGACAGACAGACATGACGAATCTATAAGGGTTCCGTTTTTTGCCATTTGGCTACGGAACCCTAAAAAAGGAATGAAGTGCAAAAAAGGTGTGCAATTCTTTTGACCAAGGGTGTATTAACAGGATTTACAAACATTTTACAAATAGTTAAACTTACGTTATTTACCCATCGACAAAATACCTACTCAAAACTTAGATCGGACAAATATTTTCCCTCAGTGAGGTTTAAACCCAATAGCTAATCCAAATAGTTTTAATGCGATTTCAAAACGAATGAGTTCTTGGACCGAATTTGTTGTTTGTTTGTAGTATCCGTTGTATAACTTGAAGAATTTCCGAAATGTGAGTTTGGGATCGATAACATTTCTGACAGTTAATATTTTAAATAAATTATGTTTACGTCTCGACACAACCTACTTGTAGTATTATATTGCAATATTTAAGCAATGCCTATATACATAAAAAATCCTTCCTATACTATTTAAATGATTTTTTTTTAACACACACTGTCAAGTATCAATATGCGCTACGCTCGAAGCAATCGGCTTCCCGCTAAGGAACTTATTCGTGAACGTTCATCAAATACTTGTTAGTTAACAGAGGTTTGTTAAATTTTACGAATGGGTTACTAATGTGTTGCATAAAATTGATTGTCATAATTTTATATTGCATAACAGCCCTTGGCAGAATCATCATTTCGCAGAACTACTTTTCGCATAAATTTCGTTGCATACAGTCATTTCGCATAACTTCCTTTGGCAGTATAACACATTTGCATAATGACGATCGTAATAATAGTCCTATGATCGAATAATCGTGTCACTGAAATTTGTATCGCATAACATTTAGCTGGCATACTGTAATATGGCACAACGTTCTTTGGCAGAATCGTACAATGGCATAATGTTGTTAAGAATAATAGTCATATTTTTCTGCTCTTTTATAAAAAAAAATACATCGAAGACGGAAGCGGGAGCAAAGCTCCCGCTTTCGTCTTCTAATATATCTGCAATCCGAGTCGGTTTTGCCACTAAGTCCCTGTTCCCTACTGCCTACGTGATTCGTGAAAATATTTAAAAGTTCAACCAAAAATAATGACAATTCCTTTTTTTTATACAAGAGCAGAAAACTTGTTTTAATATGTTTTTTGATATTTAAACAAGTTTTCTGCTCTTTTATAAAAAAAATAACCACGAAGACGGAAGCGGGAGCAAATCTCCCGCTTTCGTCTTCTAACCTACCCGCGATCCAAGTCGGTTTTGCCACTAAGTCCCTGTTCCCTACTGTCTACGTGATTCGTGAAATTCCGTAGTAATAGGTATTGTACAATTTCTCGCTTGGCTCGTGCGTTTTAGGATCGTCGCTTCGCTCGTCGTACCTACACCGACCTGCCTTAGAACGCTTTCCGCGATAGTTGTCACCTAGAGCAGCACGGTTCAATATTTGTATGGCTTCGGCGAAACGTATATTCTGGCACATAAAATTATGCAAAAATAAAGTCGGCGATATTAGTTGTACGCTTCAAGAAATTCGGCGGAATATACGTTCTGCTACGTAAAATTCAGCGAAGTAAATTCGGCCATATTACTATTCTGTAATTCAAAATTCTGCCAAATGCGTGTTATGCGACATGATAGTTATGCTAAGTATATAATTATGCTAAAGTATCATTCGGCTAAAAATGTTTCTGCGATAACTGTTATGCGAAGTGTATTTCGGACAATCGATATTATGCCAGATAAAGGGAACCCTTTACGAATAAGGTGATAAATATTGCTAACTTTTACTTACCATCATTATTCAATTAACCGTTTGTTCGACTTTTGTGTTTGTGAGAAAGGGACAATACATGTTCGTTATCAGAGGTTTGTAGATTTTATGAATAAGGTGATAAAAATATTGCTGAGCCTTACTTACATTATTCGTGGTCACCCTATTTGGTGAGGTCACAACAATATCTTGAAATGGCGCCTTGAGGTACCGTCTGTAGTGTATTAGAATAAATACGCACTTCGGCCGGTGGAGCGGACGACGCAAAAGAGCGGGCGAATGAATTAAAACAGGCATTTTATTAGTTACGTGCTTTGAGAAATGACAATGTTGATATTATTGACAATGACAACTCGTGCCCAAATAAAACCAGCCAGTCAGTAAAATCATTAAACCTTCTTCTAGATTAATGTTTTGACAAATGCGAAACATAATGGAACCATGAGTAATCGTGTCAGTACTAGTGGGTTATAAAGGACAACGTCTATAAGCGTGGTAAAATATATAACTAGCAATATAATTGCACTACTGTCCGTCAATGTCAAATTAACTTACGGATTAACCTGATTCATCGTGTATTTAAGACAACGTTCATTACTTTTAAGGGGCTACCCGAGGTTTCCATCGATTTTTAACATTTTTGAATCGAATCTCCTACTTTTGCACTACAGATAGAAGTATAAATCAAACGGTTATCGGTTCTTCAATCTTTTATCTCCATTTTGGTGTACCGGATTTTGAAACAAATGAATACTTAATTTTGTACGATCTTTTTAAACATTGTCTAAAATAACACTTATTTTGTATCTCTATTGACGTGAAAGATCTAACACATACGAAATCTACATATTTGGGTCTGTGACGTCCCTAAAAACTGGTCTAGGGTTTCAGCCAACAGGCCTGCACCATGCTGAGTCGGGGCCTTTTCGTGGCATACCTGTTGTTTTTGTTTCTGTGTTCACTTTTGTTATTGTTTTGTATGTGTCACGAATAAACGTTTTCTATTTCTATTTCTATGTCTATTTCTATTCAATTAACACAAAAGTTATGGCCAGAAACCGGTTTTTTGGCCTAAAATTGTTCAACTTTGATGCCAAATATCTCGAAAACAATGAACTTTGAAGTAAATATGGGATACTATATTGCTTAAAGCCGTTGTTGCTAACATAATAAGCTACAAAAAACCTAAGAAAACTAAGAGATTCAGATCGAAGGTACGATCCCATAAGCCAATTATGGAGCCCCTTAAGAATCCCTTTTCTCATGCCGATTCCAAAATTAGCTGTGAATGATACAGTAGATAGGAGTGTATCTCATTGACCACGTAAGGTTTAATTGTAAAAAAGCGAGGACCCTTGAAATATTTAACTTAATTTTATTTTTACGGCTCTAAAAAGCGCGTGAAGTGCCCTCTTCGAAAAGAAGTCCGTCCCGTTTTTATTTAAGTCTTGTAACAATATTTCGCTCAGGTGTTGGCACTTCTTCGACAGTTTTTCACATTGACATGTTTGTATTGCAAAAAATGTAATCTTCAAATTCTTACAAAACTATACTAGTTTGTCGGTAGGACGTCAGTACGATAATCCTGACGCCTATTTCACAAATTTGGTCGCTGTTATTTGAGAATGACAAGTCGCCGTATATAGCTAGGGATAATGTTTACTTGTTGATTCAGAAACATATGATGCATTGTGTCTATCAGATAAGGCCGACCATGATACAGGATCATGGTCGGCCTTATCACACGATAAGTGACAGGATAGAGCGTCCGTGACTGGCTGACACCGTTCGATAGAAAGAGACGACGCTTCTATTTTGTCATTTATCGCGTGATATGGCCGACCATGACACTGGGTCAGGTGACAAATTGCCAAGTCGCAGAAACAGGAGCCACGCCAATTAGAAAAGTTTTTCAATGAAAATATGGAATTCAATTACAAATTCTACGTCGAAAAAGTGAGACAATCCTCGTAATAGTTGAAAAGACCATAAATAATTCAGACAACGTGCGTGCCTGAGTGATGGCGTGTCGTGGCTTTCACTTGGGCGACGCAGATAAAGCTATTATTGTAACGATATAATCACGAGAACCCTTCATTTCTACATCCAATACCAATATCCTGATAACAAAGTTGTAACCAATGGTTGCCATGTACCAACACGTAAAACCTATATAGTTGTGGATTGCTTATCAACAAAGCAATTCCATCGTGTTTCTAACTAAATACATTTATATTAAATTTGTTGCTAATCATTGTAGGAAACTTATGTTACTATAACTATGACCGACTCTGGCTAGATAAAAGTTGATAAGTTAATATAAAATATCTTCACGTCTAATTGCATTCCGGCACTTACCGTATAAGAATCACGTCCGCGCAAAAAAATCAAAATTCGCATCAGCTTATCTCACAGATTAACCGAAATCCACCACGCGTCAACCGTGGCACAGCGTTATTAGATACACAGTGAGCAAAATGAATAACATGAACATTTTGTCGATGAGCGTCACAACACTACGAATTCGCGTGTCACGCGGGCGAGTGCGAAACGGGTGACGAGGGCGAGGCACGACACCATACTGGCAGGGATGCTGCCCGTTGCTACGATACTACGCCCGACCACCCCCTAGATAGGGCCGGCCGCCGCCCTAGACGACTCGAGCCGCGCAACCTAATTTTACGTATAGACGCTACTGTCTGCGTAATAGCTCTTCAGCAATTTCCTGATAAAATGCGGCAGATATGTTTTTTTCGGCCAGTGTTTTGTTCGCGGTTATTAGAATCCGTAGTCATTAAATACTTGAAAGCGCGTTGGTAGGAATAAATCAAAAGGTTTCGCTGACGCTTTCGCGGGGCCGGGTGGCCTTTTGGAGTAATTTAACTTTGGGTAATGTGTTTTTACTTTGGAAGGCAAGACGTTGTTAAGTTGATCTTCCTTTATTTCAGGCACTTTAACTGGATACGGGAGGAGAAAAGGGCATAAACGTAAAGTCGTGAGAAAATTACAGGGAAATGTGAGTTATGTGCAAGGCAAAGGTTTCAATTGCCTTAAAATATACATACCTACAAAATAATATGTGATTTGGATTGCATTGTCGTTATTTTAGTTAAAAAATTATACACTATTTTCTTAACGCTCTACGGCGTCACGGTTCATTGGGGATTGGGGGTGATGGGAAGTGCGTAATGTCCTAAACAAACAAAAAACAAAGACGCATTCATTTCAGCAGTTGACGTTGAGACTTCTTAATGAAAATCTTAATCGAACAGTCCATGCCATCCGAATAAAACTAATATCATAATATCACGTTACTATATAAAGCGTAACTAAACATCTTACATAAACAGAGACTAGAATTAAATTCAAACTGAAATGTATCCCAGCCATTTTACTAACGAGATAATCATCGATTTATCAATATTAAGTTACAGAGAACTAATTTGCATAGTCGATTGAATGCCTGACAAATTAAAGGCACTTCTCAGGACAATGAAATGGTGGCAATGAAAGGACTTAGATTTCGTAGGGAGAATTAAATTTTATTAGTTCTTACGCATTGTGTTTCAGAGGGGTAATGTAATCGAGTAACGTTCCGAACGCGTGTTAGGTTAGGACTACTAGCATGACTAAACCATAGTGAAATACTAAACAATTTTACTGCCAGGAACCCGCGTAGCGGGGGCCTACGCCGTAGTAGCCTCCCGCAACATACGGAGAAACCACGGGATCGGCTACGAGCGTAGCTCGTAATGTTTTCAACGTGTTTATTTTTGTCTACTGTCTTTCGGATGATATAATGATGATGATGATGATTTACCTACGCATTGCTACTATCGACCAATTTCAGTAGGCTAGATTGTCGAGTGATAAAATCGAGACAAAGATACTTGTCTGTATTTAATACTATCAAATAAAAAGAGACGAATGTTCCATCTGCCAGTCGATTACGTAACGGTATGTACATACGTCAAAGGGGTAATCACGTTAAATTGGTCAGAGAGGTGTTCCTCTGCTGATAGAGCTAAATGTCACTTTTTGTGTGGGAAAATGACAGTTGAGTTGTCTTAACATGCGTTCGAAAATTTACGTGATTGCCCTGTGCCTTCATCTTGTAACAAGGTTATCGTTTCGATATCAAATTTAAATAATAAATTTGATGATGCAATCCGTGGTTCGTCTTCAATACTCACACGTAAGAATATCAATATCAATACACCAAACATTACATATTACGCTATAAAAAAAACTTCTATTGCAATTTTGAGTTCTTTCCAGTTTCATCATCATCATCAGCCTATATACGTCCCACTGCTGGGCACAGGCCTCCTCTCGTGTATGAGAGGGAATGGGCAGTAGTCCTCACGCTGGCCCAGTGCGGATTTCCAGTTTACTAACCTAAATAAGTTATGATTAGAAGTCGGCCAAGACGAAAACAAAACTTTACCCGTTCGACAGTAATTCCAGAATATACACACACTGTATTTAATATATGACTAACTAGTCCCTAGTATAGTAAATATAGTGTCACTACATTGAATATGCAATAAATATTAGAATATGTCGTCAGTGAACGGCTTAACTCGTTCACGCATCTGTGTCGTGATTTACAATGAAAATGTTTATTAAGTAGCCATTAAGAAATTATAAATTTTATGTCGTTATAATAATCTTATTTGAGAATCAGGTTACTTACAAAAACCTTTTAAGAGTAAGAAAGAGTCCCAAACACGGTCAACACGAACCAACTCTCCATACAAATAAATTCCGGTCCTCATTTTATTAAGGTGTACTAGAACAACACCAAACTTTATATACACAATGGGATTCGCCATATATAGCCTGCTAAGAATGCACATGCACCCGCGTACAAAATTTTGTACAAATTCCAAAATTGACTTTTAACTGAATGTCAAAAAGTTCCAAATTCAATACCACAAAAGCGTACACTGGGTCTCAGGAGGTAAATCGAGAACTAGCGTCCTCTCATGGATGAGAATAAAAATGTAGCAATTAGGGACTTAGTATGAAAAAAATGTCTGTCTTAGATATGGCGGATATTATTGTGTGCACAAACCGGGATAAAAAGGTATTTGTGAACGATAGAGCGAAGCGAACGAAGCCTCCGAGTCTATTGGAATTATCCGGCGTTTGTCCGGCGATAACTTAAGTATCGTTAATTAACCGGAACGTCTTTGAATTGAATAGGGCAATAAATGAGACAAAAATATAATATAATATATATATATATATATATATATATATATATATATATATATATATATATATATATATATATATTGAACATGAACCAATTCGAAAGAGGGGCTGGAATACAGGCGGTTGTTTTTTGTAAACAAGTATGTACATCGAGTTCACGTTTCGAGTCGAACCACTAGCATGTTTTAATCGTATAACGCTACAGCAATCATTTTCGTTTCAAATTTCGTGACACGTACGTTCGTCAAAACAAAACGATCCAATTTTATCCAATTGAAAGCCGAGTTTGTGTCAATATGTGGCACAATTAACTTGCTGAAATTAAAGAAACAAATTATTCAGTTATATTATTTGAAGAACGGGTATAAAGTCTGAAATAGGTATCATGTATGTATGTATGTATGTAAGCACTTTATTGGACACAATAACAGGTTTTAGTAAATACATGTTAGATAATATCAAAGTACGAAGGCGAACTTATCCCAAGAAGGGACTATTATAGTAAAAAGTGCTCTTTTTGGCAACTTTAGTGCTGAATACAAGTTTGAGGTATTCCACTGTATTTGTTGGCATGGTTGTTGTGTTGCCCACGATCGCTTTCACGCACTCCATACATCTTATAAAAACGCGTAAGTATACAAATACAAAACTGGATCTAAATTTTAAAACTTTAAGCGAAAGGGACTCGGGAAGTAAAAATGGATCGTGGATGGAATCCTATTATTTAGCGCAGACGTTTTCAGAAAGGATAATTTATAATTCTTCTTTAACACTTTCACTGTGCTTTCCGCTACATACGAGGAACACCACAGGATCGGTTACGAGCGTAGCGTGTAGCGATTCTTGGCAGTGAATGTGTTAACCTTTTTAGTGAAAGCGCCCGCGTCGCATATTTCTCCTCTAAAAGTAACACGTCACAGCGTCACACCTTGGATTATTTAAGAAAAAAACGAACGGACAGCGATCGTCGCATTACGCATTACTGATGGCTTGCTACATTTCTTGCAATTTTACCTAAAGTCAACATCCCAATTTAAAAGCAGGCACTTTCAAACGTCTTCAACCACGCACGCTGAATGAATTACGTCATCAAACATGACCCGCGAGTTGCAAATTGACAGGCCCTGACTAACGCGATGTAATGTGTGGCGAAATTACAGAAGACGGATCACGGGGCGCCGGTAAAGTGACGGGCCCCAATGAGATTTTGATTGATCACCCGACGCCGGCCGGTTCGGGAGATGCGGCGGCCCGATGTGCGGATCTTCGTTAGTGAAAGTTGATGATTGCTTTCATGAATTTTGAATTTGTGTATATGCTTTAGATTATTCACAAAACCCTTTTTTTATGAAACTAATAAATCTTCTGTTTGCTAACACGTTCTCTTCTGTAGTGAAAACTGGCTAACGAACCGTAAACCGTAAAATCTCGCCACCATAGTCCAGAGGTTCTAGAATAAGTTTTAACGAAACAAAACTTTACAATCGCGTTTGCGTTTTA